>CM031237.1:33545356-34961726 GCA_018340775.1 Taxus wallichiana var. yunnanensis
ATGATCTCCGAGGTGAGTTTCTAGAAAAGCTCAAGTCAAGCTACTTACTAAGCTCCCAGCTGAGCTCCTAGGTGAGCTACTTGATGAGCTCCCAAGTGAGCTCAAAGGTGAGCTTGTCAAAGAATCTCTGAGGTGAGCTTACATGTGAGCTACCAGATGAGCTCAAGGTGAGTTGGCAAGGCAAGCTCAAGGTGAGTTGGCAAGGTGAGCTCAAGGTGAGTTGGTAAGGCAAGCTATCATGTGAGTTCCCATGTGAATTACTTGACAAGCTCCTGTGTGAGCTCAACTCGATCTGATCAGTGAGCTCCCATAAGAGATCCTAGGTGAGCTACTTGGTGAGTTATTCAATGAGCTCCTAGGTGAGTTGCTAGGTGAGATCCCAAGTGAGCTACTTGGTAAGCTCCCAAGTGAGGTCCCCAGTGAGCTGCTCGGTAAGCTCACAAGTGAGTTCAAGTCAACCTACTCGGTGAGCTCCCAAGTGAGTTGTTAGGTGAGCTCCAAGGGGAGCTATTAGGTGAGCTACTTGCTTAGCTACTCGATAAAATCTGAGGTGAGCTACCAAACAAGCTCAAGTTGGGTTGGCAAGGTGAGCATCTGAGCGAGCTTAAGGTGAGCTGATAGGAAAGCTCCCATGCAATGTAACATCCTCATTTTATACCTTAGAACAAGTGAAATTTTTTTTTTTGATAATTGCATCCTGGTTCTAAATACATAATTTAGAACTCACAAATCAAATAACCATTCATATAACGAATAACCATATGCAGCTGTAATGACTCGGAGTACCTCCGATCTATTCATTCCATGACTCGGTAATCTACCGATCTATTCATTCCATGACTTGGTAATCTACCGATCTATTCATGAGTAATAAGAGTTGGTGTTTTTATTTAACACTTTACTCTTGCGGTTCTCTTCCCTACTCTGGGATTCAGAATGCTCTGTCCAAGGAACCTAATTGAATAATTGTTACCATTATTCATCGGCATCTCATCCCTTAGACTAGGTGAATTAGGATAACGCAATCAAGCACTTGCGATACTTTGGCCAAAGATTTGAAACATATGCATTTATGTCTCGTATTCCTTAACGGCATACTCGTCAATCTGGAATACGCCCTTCACCCCATTCTTATGTTATATAGAATGTCTTATACCGACTACTGTCAGTCCTTCCTTTCACAACTTAATCACTCGAGACAGATTAACAAGGTGATAATGTTATATGGATGCCCATGAGGATTAGGGATACGATGACATACTGGTTCAACCCTAGTTAAACCAGTGTGTCAAGATACCCCAAACCTCCTAGGCAGCCTTATAACCTGACCACATTCCTAATCGGTCCCTGAGTAACTCGATCGAGATCAAAGTGTAAATCTTAGCGATCAATGCAAAGGGTGTCGTCATAAGTCACCTGCATTGTTGTAACTTCGAGAAGATCCTAATCTTCTCGGAGGTACAACCCTGCAGTTGTCTTGTGCCGTCAACCTTTAAATCCACCTCGAAAAGATCTACTTAATAATATGCGTTATGCACTTTGAGTTTTAAATTACTTTAAAGACTTTCCCCTAAGGTTAGCCTTTCCCGATCCCTGGATTCTTCGTCTTAAGATGACCTTCCTCAATAAAACCCATTACATGGTGGAGTTATTAAGGTCAAGATCTCATCAAGGAGTCATTAGAATATCCATGATTCTAAAACAACAGAATTGGACAATATCTCATAACCTTTACTTGAGATTGCCATCTAACCCCATTAGATTTACATCGTTCTCTAATCGAATTTATATCATACTTATTAGTATAAAGATATAAATGATTAAGAATCCAATTTAATATTGTCCTGTCATACTCAGGACTAGGGATTAGTAATTTAATCCAGCTTGATTAGCGTTCTGCTTAGGTTCATTTTAGCCCTATCTTTTTAAAAAGACAATGATTTAAATTTCAATTTAGCTTTCGATAGAACAAATTAGAACTACTAAACACTCATAAGAATTCAATCACATTTTCTTTAAGCTTTCATTGTCAATCACAAAAGCATCCAATTACACAAAGATAACATTGCCACTCTGGTATATAAACCGAAGAAGGTCAACTATCAGAATTAAGAATACAACACATAAGTAACAAATACTTATTTCCATTCCTTTCAGATCTATACAAATACATTTTAGGCATTCAACATACTTGATACAATGCTTAACGGAAAAGGAACATCTTTCCACATATAGTACATTTAGAAAATCAAGCTGTAATTCATTATAAATCAAATTAAACAATCTGATCATCCTGTCAGATCTGCATTGCTTTTACCACTTACGGCAACCATCTGCAAAAATAGTCAACATGAGTCAGTTCGATGAACTGAGCATGATAAGCACTAACTTTTAAAACAATTGCAATCCATCAATTGTTTTCATTAAACACCCTGTTTAAATGAGATCAATTATCCAAACAAGTAAACATATTCAGACTATGCCTTTGTAATACAAAAATGACTACAAACGTGTAACTCTATCATCGTTACAGAATAGTCCTAAACATTTCTCAAATATTTCATCAAATATTAAGAATCAAAGAACGAAAGTATCCAAACAATTATCTTGAATCCAAGATCAGCAACATTGGACAGATCGTTACTTTCATCAGAAATGGAATATCATAGCAAATCGTGATTCCACCAATAAGATACAAGAACAATTCCAACTGTTAGACAGATACCAACAAGTATTAAAATAATAGAAGAGAAAGAAACAAATCATTCACACTTCCCTTCACACAAGTTCACTACTGTACCGTCTCCACATATGGAAAGCATTCATCCAGTATGTATACGAACAAGTCCGACAAACCCACAAGAAGAATCACTGTCTTAATAAAAATCGAACACAGCAAAAACTCCTGTACAGTGGCTAACACGTCAATAGTGAAGTCTATCAACCAAACAGACTCTACAAGAAGCGTTAAACAACATGAAAATCACCACATTGCACTCGTCAAGTGCAGTGATGGCTTTTAGATCGATCACTCAAGGCAGGATAGTTATGCAACAGAAGACAAACACGCTTACAATCCCATATATCAACCTATAGCCCAATGCTAGTCCCTTTTATACACAGCAAGGCTTTTCGACCCAAGTTCAAAATCAAGAACTTTTATTATATCGTGGCCAATCAACAACTTCATCGCATTAAACAATTTGATGTTTCCATAAGACCATACAGAGATTATCTTACAAATACCGTAACATACACTGCCACATCCAACTAGGAAATTAGAAAGGAAACATATCATCCTGTATGTACATCTGTACGTAATCGGAATCAGTCATATAGCACTCACGATTCATTTATACAGAGCCGCGTTACTTGATATAAATCATTACTCAGGAAAATTCCACAATGTCAAAACTACAGTATACCAAGTCAAGTTTTCAACTGAGGCAAAAGAAGATACAGGTTAACTTCCACAAGTTCTACTGAACCCGGACAACAGTGGCATGACAAATGATTGCCAATGATTCCATCTGGTCAAGTCAATGGTGTACATATTAAAATCAAGCAAAAGCAATTTAAATACTGATTTCAAAACAAGATACCCGACTGAACCTTTGCCAATTCTTCGCACAAGTTTGCACAGAATGCAAACGTAAAATACACCCAAAGAATCATGCACTTACAAAATCCTTGCAACACACGAAGGTATTCCTACAAATAACAGAGGTCTTAGTACATGTTATTCCCTCAAGTCACTTTGGCTCATCAATCACCAATATTCAGATTATATTTAACTTGAATAGAGGTCCAAATATAAATAAATCATTCAATCGACTCCACAGTCATTCCTATTACAACAAAAATATGAATATATACATATTGCATACTGCTAACGGGTTGAAACCCAGAACCACAAAGCAAGGAATACATAATTTCCAAAAAGGGTCGCAATGAAATACAGAAACACAATAAGTTATTCGTTCAAAATAACTTAAAATACCATAGCGAAGCCCTACTAGGTTCTGTATCCTTCACCAATGATAACCACCACAAACTTGCAAAGAATTCCAATAGTATCTCTTCCAACAAGAATCAACAACAAGCCTCATCAACAAGTTACAATCAACAAGTTTCTATAAACAAACTTCTATCAGCAAGTTTCTACCAACAAGTTTCTACTGTATCCTGAACCCAGCAAGAGAAGCATGCACGGGTTCTCACGGAGCAGGAAGATACTCTTCAAGCACATGTTTCACAAACCTACGCCGGAATGTAAAGCACAACAAAACAGTGAACAGTTCGAAGTACAACACACACCCATTAAGGGTTAAATTTGTAAAAACGAACAGCATAAAGATACAGTACCAAATCACACAAGACAACCATAGAAAATCATTTATTCCATAAATCATTTGAACAGAGTTGTTCTAATGAAATCACTTGAAAGACAGCAAGATTTTTAAAGGTTAGGGCCTAACATGCCTGGATTTTTGCTCAAAATTCTGAAGCAGACCACTGAAAGAGCTCGGACTTCCTTTTCCTTTTCCAAGTTAGAGCGACCAACAAAATTTTGCTATCTCCATAACATATATATTTTCCTTGCCAGAGAAAAGAGCTAGATACCCTCATACTCGCCATGTAACTCCAAGAAGATCAAAAGTGCGAAGAACCAAAGTGAACAAGAGCGAAGGAAAATCAAAATTCGTGATAAGCCAAACAACCAACAAACTTCCAATTGCATGCCTTCTCGCGAAGTTCCGAGCTCGACTTCCAAGCTCATTGAATGCATTTACTCCAATTTTCCCGCTTAAACTCAACTGCCACCGACCGCCAAAGTTGGCGATAGACAAAGAGAATTTCAAGACCATTTTTAGTTTTGGCGAACTGCCACGTCGGCTCAATTAGCCGTTTCTAAAACCTCCGCCAATACCTGTCCTTCATACTTATCCTTTGCATTAAATAACATAGAAAACGCCGCCCATGGTTCGCACCCCTCCATAGGTCCCCATACATTCTTGTTCAATAGATAGGTTAGTAACTTAGGTTAGAATTTAGGATAACACTTATTCTAACTTCAAAGAACATAGATACTAACTTAGGACATTAGCACTTAGCCTAGGTCTAGGTTAGATTAACACTAATCTAACCCCTAGGTTAGGTTTAGTTTTAGGTTACTAACCATTAATAATTCCAGTTAGGTCTACATTCTGTACACTCAGAAAAAGACCTACATCATACATTCTCGAACAGGTTAGCTCTGCTCTCGCCTTAGGCTACAGAATTATATGAAACCGAATTATTACCTGGTCCACGATCGAGACCTTCCAGATATACTTCGATATCGGGAACCAATTCATTTCACATGATCAACCTGAGTTATACTCCGGACTAGCTTATTCAATGCTTCTAGACCTTGCAACCTGTTCAAGGTCTGTAATTTTAATTCATCACGAACAAACTTAAAGCAATACTTGGATCAATTCCACTGATCCAAGGCTAGGTATTATAGATGGATAACTCTATAATTCATTCTGAGATAAGATTAAACTCAGATACAAAATGAAAGAAATAAAAGAGTCCAATCATATTCCGACTCAGTCAAGATCTGCAATCTGCAAAGAAAATACAGTACATATCAAGCATGATTTCTTAATCGAGGAACACATCCTTTTACAAGAAATCACATATCAACACTTGTATGCTCAGGAGGAAGTAACAACAGTTCAGGGTGTTACATGCTTCCCTCCTAAAAAGATTCATCGTCCCGATGATTACATATTCAATTAACCTTCAGGTCAACCAATTTATTAGTACACAAACAATGTGACTACTTCCATATTTGAATAGTTCCAGAAATCAATGTCACAACACATTTTATTCAACCTGAATAATGTTTGCCTTCATCTGGCTTTCATAAATTCTTAAAAAAATAAGTTCATAAAAGAATGTTTTGTCAATGATTTCATTCTCAGTTGAAAAAGAGAAGGGAAAGCCATTTTCATCTCTTCCAGATTTTCCCAAGTTACACTTTCTTCGTTAAACTGGTCCCACTGGACCTTACATTGCTGTATTTCATGATTTCTTAAATGCAATTGGTGAGTTTCCAGCACTCGTGTGGGTTTAACCACGATTATTCCTGGGTCTTGGACCTGCAAGGAATTCCAATTTAAAACATGTGACAGATCTGAAATGTATTTCTTAAGCAAAGAAATATGGAAAACATCATGCATGTGAGATAAAGCAGGTGGCAATGCTAAACGATAAGCTACAGGATTGATTATTTCGACAATTTTGAAAGGTCCCACGAATCGAGGTGACAACTTGGCAGCCTTGCCAAAAGTTATAGAACTCTTTCTGGGTTTAACACGAAGAAAAACCTTATCACCAAGCTCAAACCTTCTATCAACCCACTTAAGGTCAGCATAGCTCTTCTGTCTATCCGCTGCTTCCTTTAGTCGTTCACGAATCAGCTTAACTTGCTGTTCCATTTCTGTGAGAATCTCTGGTCCAATTACCACTCTATCCTCAACACTGTCCCAACTAACAGGGGTTCTGCACTTTCTTCCATAAAGTGCTTCAAATGGTGCCATTTTAAGAGATGAGTGATAAGTATTGTTGTATGCGAACTCAACTAATGGAAGATACTCTTCCCATTTATACTGTTGATCCATGCAATACATTCGCAACATGTCCTCCAACACTTGATTTACCCTCTCAGTTTGTCCATCCGTTTCCGGATGATATGCAGAACTGAAGTTTAGTTTCGTTCCAAGAGCTGCGTTAAGTGTTTGCCAAAACCTTGACGTCATTCTAGGATCCCTGTCAGATATAATCAATTCTGGTACACCATGCAACCTGAAAATTTTGTGTACGAATCTTTTGGCCAGCACTGGTGAATCATCCTTTAGATTTCCAGCGATGAAATGAGCTACCTTGGTCAGTTTATCAACAACTACCAGGATAACATCATGTTTATTCCTGGACATAGGTAGTCCTTGTACAAAATCCATGGTTATTACTTGCCATTTGTACTGCGGTATGCTATGAGGATATAGCAGTCCAGCAGGGTGCATATGTTCCGCCTTCACCCACTGACATTCTAGACAATGAGTCACAAAATTAATCACATCCTTTTTCATACCTTTCCAAAAGTATTGTTGTTTCAAATCAGCAAGCATTTTTGTGATACCCGGGTGTCCAGAGAAAGGTGAATTATGAAATTCAACTAACAACTTCTTTCTCAAATCATTCAGCATAGGTACATATACCCTGTTTTCATAACGCAAGATTCCTTCATTATCAAAATGAAAACCTTTATACCTTATATCCTTTGGTTCTGCAGCAAGGCTTGCGCTTTTACTTGCTGAAAGTATGCATCTAATTCTGAGGCACTTTTTACCTCATCTTTAAACTGAGTTCTTAATGTTATAAGAGTAGAAATGTGCCTCCTACAACTTAGAGCATCAGCTACTCTATTCTCCTTCCCTTTGATATAGCTAATATCAAAGTCATATTGTGATAAAAATTCTAACCACCTTCTCTGTCTGGCATTCAGATTGGGCTGAGTAAAAATATATTTCAGTCCTAAGTGATCAGTTTTCAACTCAAAAGGTTTCCCAAGTAAGTAGTGTCTCCAGACTTGAAGTGCATGAACAATGGCAGCAAGTTCCAAATCATGAGGGGCATAATTCAGCTCATGTAACTTAAGTTTTCTACTTTCATATGCTATGACCTGATCATTTTGTAGCAAAACACCTCCAAGGCCTTCCCCAGAAGCATCCGTTACAACAGTAAAACTCCCATTAGGGTCTGGTATAGCTAAAATAGGCACGAGAAGTCAACTGGTCTTTCAAACTTTTGAAAGCCGCTTCGCACTTATCATTCCAAATGAATTTCTTATCCTTCTTTTGCAATGAAGTTATTGGTGCAGCTACTTTAGAAAAATCCTTTACAAATTTTCTATAATAACCAGCAAGACCCATGAAGCTTCTTACTTCATGCACATTCTTTGGTGCAGGCCACTCAGTTATTGCCACTATTTTTGAAGGATCTACAACAATTCCTTCTTTACTTATAACATGACCCAAATAGTGAACTTCTGAATCAAAGAAAGAACATTTGGATAACTTACCATACAACTTCCTCTTTCTCAAAATTCCCAAAACTATCTTCAAATGCTCATTGTGCTCCTCAACGCTTTTAGAATAAATGAGAATATCGTCCAAGAATACAAGTACAAACTTGTCCAGGTATTCTTGAAAAATATTGTTCATTAAATTCATAAAGGCTGCGGGTGCATTAGTTAATCCAAAGGGTAGAACTGTGAATTCATAATGTCCGTACCTTGTTCGGAAAGCTGTTTTATGAATATCTTCCTCTCTAATCCTTAACTGATGATAACCAGATCGAAGGTCTATCTTAGAATAAACCGCTGCTCCACGCATCTGATCAAACAGATCGTCGATCCTAGGAAGTGGATATCGGTTCTTGATTGTTGCTTTGTTCAACATCCGATAATCAATACACAGCCTTAGTGTTCCATCCTTCTTTTTCACAAATATTACAGTGCTCCCCAAGGTGAAACACTTGGTCTAATCAATCCTTTAGACAAAATTTCTTGCAACTGTGCCTTAAGCTCGACTAACTCTGTAGTAGTCATCCGATAAGGCGCTTTGGAAATAGGTTCTGTTCCTGGCTTGATTTCAATGGTGAAGTCAAATTCTCTCTTGGGTGGTAACCCTGGTAATTCCTCAGGAAAAACATCCCTGAAACCTTGTAAAAGAGGGAATCGTTTCATGAAATCATCATCTTCTTCTGAAGATTCAGATATCTTTACCGCATAAAGGGTACATCCTTTATTTTTAGCCTTTTTAAGCTGCATAGCTGACAGTTTTCTAACTGAAATTTCCCGTTTCACACCTTGAATCTCTGCTGATTCCAGCTGATCATCTAAACATTTTATGTTCTTTTCATAACAATCTACCTTTGCTTTATGGTCAGCTAACCAATTGACACCGATGACAATGTCATACGATCCCAAAGGTGCAACATAGAGATCAACTTCCGTGGAAAAGTTAGGTAAGTCAAGGACTGCCCCAAAAAGACACATACTCACTGTATGAACAGAATTATTACCATACTGTACAGTCCAAGATTTATCCATTTTTCCAGCTTTTCTTTTAAGTTTAGAAGCAAGTTTATTAGATATAAAACATTCAGTAGCTCCTGTATCAAAAAGAATAGTGACAGGTATGCCGAATAACTTACCCGGAACTTCTATAGGTGTCACTTGCTTTTCAGCTTGCTTGTCCGCTACTGCAGCATGTATCTTATGCTGTTGATTACGATCATCCTTCTTCAAAGGGCACTGATTTGCATAGTGATCTTTACCACAATTGTAGCAGCCTCCTACAGGTCCCTTTTTAGGCTCAAAGTTGCCTCCAGTTTTGTAATTGTCACGCTGTCCTCCATAGGGCTTCTGCCCATTATTATAATTTTTAACAAAATTATCCCTTACATTTCCAGCAGGCTTATTTACTACTGCTTTCTTATTGTTATCTCCTGGAAACTTACTCTTGTTTCCAAACTTTTTCCATGGTCCTTTTCTGGGTGCAAGAGAGGTTGAAGAAGGGTTTGCAGTCTTCTTCCGCACTTCCTCCTTATGAGCAGAAATAGCCTTTAATTTCTGTTCTTGCCTTATGGCCTTTTCAACAACTCCTTCCATAGTGGTTGGACTGTGAACATCGACCTCTCCCCCTATCACGGGATTCAATCCCATGATGAATTTCCGTATTCTGAACTTTTCGTCAGTTTGATACTACGGTACATACTTGAGGAGTTTTGTAAACCGCTCCCAGAATTCAGTTACCGTTAGCTTCCCTTGAGCTAAGTTCTAAAATTCTGTCATTTTCTGATCATAGAAAAGTTGTGGCAGCCAACGTTGCCTAAAATAGCCTTTAAATTGATCCCAAGTAATATTGGTCTCATCAATGTTTAGTTCAGCTTTACGGCTATCCCACCATGAAGATGCTTCGTGGGAAAGCTGATAGGCTCCCCAAATAGCTTTGGTTTCCTCTGAGAAGTTCCTTATTGCAAAGTACTTCTCCATTTCACTGAGCCAGTTCTCAGCTCCATCTCCTAATGTGGTGCCATCATATTTAGGTGGACTTATCCTTTTTATATCATTAGTGAGTTCTGCTGCCAATCTGCCTTTTTGTTTTCTGGTTGGACAGGTGCATTCCCAGCATTAACATCAACACCCATGTCGGGGTTGTCCTCAGGAGGTTGCTGATTATTATTATCAGCTTCTTCATCCTCCTCATTTCCCATCACCTGCTGTTCAAGTACAGCCAAGCGATCTCTTGTGTCCAACAGGGCAGCAAGGATCTCATCAAGTTTCTGGGTTGTTGCCGCTCCTCCTTCAGGTGGAGCATTATTCGCAACGTTCCCCCTTGTTCTAACCATTTTCTGTTACAAGAAAATTCAGGTTTTTATCAGATTATGGACACAATAGGTCCAAGAGCTGCAACCTTCAGCTCTGATACCAAGATGTAACATCCTCATTTTATACCTTAGAACAAGTGAATTTTTTTTTTTTTTTTGATAATTGCATCCTGGTTCTAAATACATAATTTAGAACTCACAAATCAAATAACCATTCATATAACAGACAACCATATGCAGCTGTAATGACTCGGAGTACCTCCGATCTATTCATTCCATGACTCGGTAATCTACCGATCTATTCATTCCATGACTCGGTAATCTACCGATCTATTCATGAGTAATAAGAGTTGGTGTTTTTATTTAACACTTTACTCTTGCGGTTCTCTTCCCTACTCTGGGATTCAGAATGCTCATCCAAGGAACCTAACTGAATAATTGTTACCATTATTCATCGGCATCTCATCCCTTAGACTAGGTGAATTAGGACAACGCAATCAGCAGCTTGCGATACTTTGGCCAAAGATTTGAAACATACTGTTTATGTCTCGTATTCCTTAACGGCATACTCGTCAATCTGGAATACGCCCTTCACCCCATTCTTATGTTATATAGAATGTCTTATACCGACTTCTGTCAGTCCTTCCTATCACAACTTAATCACTCGGAGATAGATTAACAAGGTGATAATGTTATATGGATGCCCACGAGGATTAGGGATACGATGACATACTGGTTCAACCCTAGTTAAACCAGTGTGTCAAGATACCCCGAATCTCCTAGGCAGCCTTATAACGTGACCACATTCCTAATCGGTCCCTGAGTAACTCGTTCGAGATCAAAGTGTAAATCTTAGCGATCAATGCAAAGGGTGTCGTCATAAGTCACCTGCATTGTTGTAACTTCGAGAAGATCCTAATCTTCTCGGAGGTACAACCCTGCAGTTGACTTGTGTCGTCAACCTTTAAATCCGCCTCGAAAAGATCTACTTAATAAAAATATGTGTTACGCACTTTGAGTTTTAAATTACTTTAAAGACTTTCCCTAAGGTTAGCCTTTCCCGATCCCTGGATTCTTCATCTTAAGATGACCTTCCTCAATAAAACCCATTACATGGTGGAGTTATTAAGGTCAAGATCTCATCAAGGAGTCATTAGAATATCCATGATTCTAAAACAACAGAATTGGACAATATCTCATAACCTTCACTTGAGATTGCCATCTGAACCCCATTAGATTTATATCAGTTCTCCTAACTGAATTTATATCATACTTATTAGTATAAAGATATAAATGATTAAGAATCCAATTTAATGTTGTCCTGTCATACTCAGGACTAGGGATTAGTAATTTAATCTAGCTTGATTAGCATTCTGCTTAGGTTCATTTTAGCCCTATCTTTTAAAAAGACAATGATTTAAACTTTAATTTAGCTTTCGATAGAACAAATGAGAACTACTAATCACTCATAAGAATTCAAGCACATTTTCTTATAAGCTTTTATTGTCAATCACAAAAGCATCCAAATTACACAAACATAACATTGCCACTCTGGTATATAAACCGAAGAAGGTCAACTATCAGAATTAAGAATACAACACATAAGTAACAAATACTTATTTCCATTCCTTTCGGATCTATACAAATACATTTTAGACATTCAGCATACTTGATACAATGCTCAACGGAAAAGGAACATCTTTCCACATATAGTACATTTAGAAAATCAAGCTGAAATTTATTATAAATCAAATTAAACAATCTGATCATCCTATCAGATCTGCATTGCTTTTACCACTTACAACAACCATCTTGCAAAAATAGTCAACATGAGTCATTCGATGAACCGAGCATGATAAGCACTAACTTTTAAAACAATTGCAATCCATCAATTGTTTTCATTAAACACCCCGTTTAAATGAGATCAATTATCCAAACAAGTAAACATATTCGACTAAGCCTTTGTAATACAAAAATGACTACAAACATGTAACTCTATCATCGTTACAAATTAGTCCTAAACATTTCTCAAATATTTCATCAAATATTAAGAATCAAAGAACGAAAGTATCCAAACAATTATCTTGAATCCAAGATCAGCAACATTGACAAAATCGTTACTTTCATCAGAAAATGGAATATCATAGCAAATCGTGATTCCACCAATAAGATACAAAACAATTCCAATCATAGTAGACAGATACCAACAAGTATTAAAATAATAGAAGAGAAAGAAACAAATCATTCACACTTCCCTTCACACAAGTTCACTACTGTACCGTCTCCACATATGGAAAGCATTCATCCAGTATGTATACGAACAAGTCCGACAAACCACAAGAAGAATCACTGTCTTAATAAAAATCGAACACAGCAAAAACTCCTGTACAGTGGCTAACACGTCAATAGTGCAGACTATCAACCAAACAGACTCTACAAGAAGCGTTAAACAACATGAAAATCACCACATTGCCTGTCGAGGTGCAGTCGACGGCTTTTAGATCAGTCCAGCTCAAGGCAGGATAGTTATGCAACAGAAGACAAACACGCTTACAATCCCATATATCAACCTATAGCCCAATGCTAGTCCCTTTTATACACAGCAAGGCTTTTCGACCCAAGTTCGAAATCAAGAACCTCTAGTATATCACGGCCAATCAACAACTTCATTGCATTAAGCAATTTGATGTTTCCATAAGACCATACAGAGATTATCTTACAAATACCGTAACATACACTGCCACATCCAACTAGGAAATCAGAAAGGAAACATATCATCCTGTATTTACATCTGTACGTAATCGGACTCAGACATATAGCATTCACGATTCATTTATACAGAGCCGCGTTACTTGATATAAATCATTACTCAGGGAATCCACAATGTCAAAACAACAGTATACCAAGTCAAGTTTTAACTGAGGCAAAAGAAAATACAGGTTAACTTCCATGAATTCAACTGAACCCGAACAACAGTGGCAAGACAAATTATTGCAAATGATTCCATCTGGGCAAATCAATGGTGTACATATAAAAATCAGGCAAAAGCAATTTTAATTACTGATTTCAAAACAAGAAACCCGACTGAACCTTTGCCAATTCTTCGCACAAGTTTGCACAGAATGAAAACGTAAAAATACACCCAAAGAATCTGTACCACAAAATCCATGCAACACGAAGGTATTCCTACAAATAACAGAGGTCTTAGTACATGTTATTCCCTCAAGTCACTGGCTCATCAATCACCAATATTCAATTATATTTAACTTGAACAGAGGTCCAAATATAAATAAATCATTCAATCGACTCCACAGAGTCATTCTGATTACAACAAAAATATGAATATATACATATTGCATACTGCTAACGGGTTGAAACCCAGAACCACAAAGCAAGGAATACACAATTTCCAAAAAGGGTCGCAACGAAATACAGAAACACAATAAGTTATTCGTTCAAAATAACTTAAAATACCATAGCGAAACCCTACTAGGTTCTGTATCCTTCACAAAAGATAACCACCACAAACTTACAAAGAAGTCCAATAAGATTCTCTTCCAACAACAATCAACAACAAGCCTCATCAACAAGTTACAATCAACAAGTTTCTATAAACAAACTTCTATCAGCAAGTTTCTACCAACAAGTTTCTACCAACAAGTCCTCATCGTATCCCGAACCCAGAAGAAGAAAAAGCATCACGGGTTCTCACGGAGAAGGAAGATACCCTTCAAGCACATGTTTCACAAACTTACGCCGAATGTAAAGCACAATAAAAAAGCAGTGAACAGTTCAAATACAACACACACCCATTAAGGGTTAAATTTGTAAAAACGAACAGCATAAAGATACAGTACCAAATCACACAAGACAACCATAGAAAATCATTTATTCCATAAATCATTTGAACAGAGTTGTTCTAATGAAATCACTTGAAAGACAACAAGATTTTTAAAGGTTAGGGCCTAACATGCCTGGATTTTTGCTCAAAATTCCGAAGCAGACCACTGGAAGAGCTCGACTTCCTTTTCCTTTTCCAAGTTAGAGCGACCAACAAAATTTTGCTATCTCCATAACATATATATTTTCCTTGCCAGAGAAAAGAGCTAGATACCCTCATACTCGCCATGCAACTCCAAGAAGACTGGTGCGAAGAACCAGTGAACAGGCAGAAGGAAAACCGAAATTCGCGATAAGCCAAACAAACCAACAAACTTCCAGTTTGCATGCCTTCTCGCGAGTTCCGAGCTCGACTTCCAAGCTCATTGAATGCATTTACTCCAATTTTCCCGCTTAAACTCAACTGCCACCGACCGCCAAAGTTGGCGATAGACAAAGAGAATTTCAAGACCATTTTTAGTTTTGGCGAACTGCCACGTCGGCTCAATTAGCCGTTTCTAAAACCTCCGCCAATGCCTGTCCTTCATACTTATCCAATGCATTAAATAACATAGAAAAAGCCGCCCATGGTTCGCACCCCTCCATAGGTCCCCATACATTCTTGTTCAATAGATAGGTTAGTAACTTAGGTTAGAATTTAGGATAACACCTTATTCTAACTTCAAAGAACATAGATACTAACTTAGGACATTAGCACTTAGCCTAGGTCTAGGTTAGATTAACACTAATCTAACCCCTAGGTTAGGTTTAGTTTTAGGTTACTAATCATTAATAATTCCAGTTAGGTCTACATTCTGTACACTCAGAAAAAGACCTACATCATACATTCTTGAACAGGGTTAGCTCCTGTTCTGCCTTAGGCTGCAGAATTGTATGAAACCGAATTATTACCTGGTCCACGATCGAGACCTTCCAGATATACTTCGATATCGGGAACCAATTCATTTCACATGATCAACCTGAGTTATACTCCGGACTAGCTTATTCAATGCTTCTAGACCTTGCAACCTGTTCAAGGTCTGTAATTTTAATTCATCACGAACAAACTTAAAGCAATACTTGGATCAATTCCACTGATCCAAGGCTAGGTATTATAGATGGATAACTCTATAATTCATTCCGAGATCAGATTAAACTCAGATACAAAATGAAAGAAATAAAAGAGTCCAATCATATTCCGACTCAGTCAAGATCTGCAATCTGCAAAGAAAATACAGTACATATCAAGCATGATTTCTTAATCGAGGAACACATCCTTTTACAAGAAATCACATATCAACACTTGTATGCTCAGGAGGAAGTAACAACAGTTCAGGGTGTTACATGCAGTTGGTAAGGTTAGATCCCATGTGAGTTTTAAGGAAAGCTACTTGATGAGCTCCCGGGTGAGCTCAAGTCAAGCTTCTCGGCGAGCTCCTAGGTGAGCTCATGTCGAGCTACTCGGTGAGCTCCCGGGTGAGCTCAAGGTGAACTAGCAAGGTGAGTTGTCAGGTGAGCTCCCGGTGAGATGCTTTTCGAGCTCCTAGCCGAGCTCCTAGGTAAGCTTCTCGGTGAGCTCAAACGTGATCTTGTTAGTAATATCTAAGCTGAGATTACATGTGAGCTACTAGATGAGATCCTAGGTGAGATGTTACGCGACCTCCTTGATGAGATCCTAGGTGAGCTATTACGTGAGCTCCTAGGTGAGCTACTTGGAGATTTTCTCAACGAACTCCGAGGTGAGCTACTAGACAAGCTCTCCAGGTGAGTCAGTTGGCTGATGTGAGCTCCTCAGTAAGCTCAATGAAGCTCTCATGCATGTTCAAGTAAGGCATGCAGCTCCATGAGCTCCCATGTGAGTTTTGGGCAGCTACTGTGAGCTACTTGATGAACTCACAGGTGAGCTCAAGTCAAGGTGAGTTACTCCTACGAAGCTACTGCTCTCCTGGGAAAGCTCAAGGCAAGCTCACCAAGGCGAGCTCAGCTATTCGGTGAGATCCCAGGAAAGTTTCTAGGAAAGCTCAAGTCAAGCTACTCGATGAGCTCCTAGGTGAGCTACTTGTCGAGCTCCAAGGGAGCTCCTAGGTGAGCTACTCTATGAGCTCCCAAGTGAGCTCAAAGGTAAGATTCTTGGTAATCTATGAGGTGAGCTTACGTGAGCTACCAGACGAGCTCAAGGCGAGTTGGCAAGGTGAGATCAAGTCAATTTAGATAGGTGAGCTTAAGGCAAGTTGGTAAGGTGAGCTATCAGGCGAGCTCCCAAGTGAGTTCTTAGGTGAGTTACTCGACAAGGTCCTAGGTGATCTCAACTCAAGCTAATGGTGAGCTGAGCTCCCAGGTGAGCTACTTGGTGAGCTATTCGGTGAGAGCTTCTAGGTGAGCTGCTACGTGAGGTTCCAAGCGAGCTACTTGGCGAGCTCCCCAAGTGAGCTCCTCGGTGAGCTGCTCGGTGAGAAGGTTCACAGGTGAGCTCAAAAGTGAGCTCAAGTCAACTACTTGAGAGCTAACTCGGTGAGCTCTAGAGAGCTAGCTTACTTCCCAAGTGAGCTCTCAGGTGAGCTCCTGTGAGAGAGCTAGTTATGAAAAAATCCAAAGCTGGTGAGCTCCCGAGAAGAGCTCTCTGAAGGTGAGTAGTCAAGCCTGAGCTCCTTAGCAAGCTCAAGAGCTCCATGAGCAGCTAAGGCTGAGCTCTGAGCTCCATGAGAGTTTCAGGTGAGCTCCTTGGTGAGCTCTTAGGTGAGCTCTTAGTGAGCTTGACAAGGTGAGCTGTGAGTCAAGTGATCTCCGAGGTGAGCTTCTAAGAGCTGAGAGCTCAAGAGCTCCTAGCTAGCTTGCAAGAGCTCCCGAGCTGAGTGAGCTCCTAGGTGAGCTAGCTACTCATGAGCTCCCACATGAGATCAAAGGTGAGCTTGTTGGTAATATCTGAGGTGAGATTACATGAGCTACTAGATGAGCTCAAAGTGAGTGAGTTGGGAAGGTTTGCTTAAGGTGAGTTGGAAAGGTGAACTCAAGGTGAGTTGGTAAGGTGAGCTATCAAGGTGAGCTCCCAGTGTGAGTTCCCAGAAAGTTACTCGATGAGATTACGGTGATATCAACTTGAGCTGATCGGTGAGCTCCAAGAATAGCTCCCAAGTGAGCTACTTTGCAAGCTATTTAGTGAGCTCCCAAGTGAGCTACTAGGTGAGCTCCCAGGTGAGCTACTTGATGAGCTCTAGGTGAGGTCCCCAATGAGCTATTTTGGTGAGCTCATAAGTGAGCTCAAGTCAACCTACTCGTGCAAGCTGCTCGGTGAGCTCCCAGGTGAGTTGTTAGGTGAGCTCCCAAGTGAGCTATTAGTGAGCTCCCAGAAAGCTACTTGGTGAGCTAGCTCAATGAACTCTATGTGAGCTTCCATGATGATGAGCTCAAGGAGCTCAGGTGAGGCAAGGTGAGCTCCTCGGTGAGCTCAAGCAAGATTAGGTGAGCTCATAGGGAGCTCCCATGTGAGCTCTAGTGAGCTTTAAGAGGTGAGCTATTAGGTGAGCTCCCATGTGAGTTTTAGGTGAGCTATTTTAGAGAGCTCCTTGAGCTCTGCTACTGAGTGAGCTCAAGTTTAGCTTAGCTTGGTGAGCTCTAGGGTGAGCTGGTGAGCTAGGTGAGGTGAGCCGTGAGTGAGCTCCCAAGTGAGTTTCCATGTAAGCTCAAGTCGAGCTGCTCGATGAGTTCCTAGGTGAGCTACTTGCTGAGCTCCCAACTGAGCTCTTAGGTGAGCTACTTGGTGAGCTCCCAAGGTGAGCTCAAAGGTGAGCTTGTTAGTAATCTCTAGGTGAGCTTACATAGAGCTACCAGATGAGCTCTCAGGTGAGTTAAGGAGCTGGTGAGTCAGGTGAGAGCTCAAGGTGAGTTTAGCAAGGTGAGCTCCCAGGTGAGTTCCCAAGTGAGTTACTCGATGAGCTCCTAGGTGAGCTCAACTCAAGATGATCGAAAGCTCCCAGAAGAGCTCCTAGTGAGCTACTTGGTGAGCTATTCTGGTGAGCTCCCAGGTGAGCTGCTAGGTGAGCTCCAAAGTGAGCTACTTGGTGAGCTCCCGGTGAGGTCCCCAATGAGCTACTTGGTGAGCTCACAAGTGAGCTCAAGTCAAGCTACTTGGTGAGCTAGCTCCAGTGAGCTCAGTGTGAGCTCCCAGTGAGCTAGCTTCAGGGAGCTCCTAGGTGAGCTCTCGAGAGCTACTAGATGAGCTACTGAGCTCTTGGTTGAAGCTATTCGAAGGTGAGCTCCCAGCAAGCTCACTAGAGCTAGAGCTCTCAAAAGTGAGCTACTAGCTCTGGTGAGCCCTCAGTCCAGGTCCCAAGGTGAGCTACTTGGTGAAGCTCACAAGTGAGCTCAAGTCAACCTACTCGAGCAAGTGAGCTCTTGAGCTGAGCTCTCGTGAGTGAGCTACTAGGTGAGCTACTTGGTGAGTGAGCTCTTGAGGTGAACTCATGAGCTCAGTGAGTGAGCTACCAGATGCACTCAAGGTGAGTTGGCTCAAGGTGAGCTCCTCAGTGAGCTCAAGGTGAGCTCAAAGGTGAGTTGATAGGTGAGTGAGCTCCCATGTGAGTTGGAAAGGTGAGCTCTCAGGTCAGCTCCCATTCAAGTTTTTAGGTGAGCTACTCAAGTGAGCTCAGGTGAGCTCAGTGAGCTCAATTCGAGCTCTCTAGGTGAGCTCCCGGTGAGCTCTTGGTGAGCTAAAGTGAGTTGTAATCTCTGAGGTCAACTTAAGTGAACTCACTACCAGTGAGAGCTCAAGGTGAGTTGGAAAGGTGAGCTCAAGGAGAGTTGGCAAGGTGAGCTCAAGGCAGCTCAAGGAAGAGCTCCCAGGTGAGGTGAGTTAGAAAGGAGTGAGCTCCAAGTGAGTCCCAAGTGAGTTCCTAAATGAGTTACTCGATGAGCTCATGGGTGAGCTCAACTGAGCTAGCTAGATCGAAAGATCCCAAAAGATGAGCCCAGCTCCCAAGTGAGCTACTTGGGTGAGCTATTTCGTGAGCTCCCAGGTGAGCTTCTAGGTGAGCTCCCAAGTGATCTACATGGTGAGCTCCCATGTGAGGTCCCAGTGAGCTCACTCGAGTGAGCTCACAAGTGAGGTCAAGTCAACCTACTCACTGAGTCCTAGAGTGAGCTCTAGGTGAGCTCCCAGTGAGCTGTTAGGTGAGCTCTCAAGTGAGCTACTTAGTGAGCTACTCGATGAACTCTCGAGGTGAGCTACCAGATGAGCTCAAGGTGAGTTGGTAAGGTGAGATATCAGGTGAGCTTGGTAGCTCTCAAGGTGAGCTGTGAGCTTAGTGAGTGATAGGTGAGCTCCCATGTGAGTTTTTTCAGTGAGAGCTACTTGATGAGCTCCCGGTGAGCTCAAGTCAGCTAGCTTGATGAGCTCAAGTGAGCTAGCTCAAGAGTCAAGCTAGTTGAGATCTCCTCAGTGAGAGCTCTCAGGTGAGCTCAAGTCGAGCTACTCGATGAGCTCTGGGTGAGCTATCAGTGAGCTCCCAGGTGAGCTTTTTAGGTGAGCTCAAGTCGAGCTCAGCTTTCAATGAGCTCTAGGTGAGCTTATTATAAAGCTCCCAGCTCGAGCTCCTAGGTGAGCTACTCGGTGAGCTCCAAGGTGAGCTCAAAGGTGAGCTTTCGGTAATCTCATAGGTGAGCTTACATGTAGAGCTACCAGAGTGAGCTTAAGGTGAGTTGGTAAGGTGAGCTCAAGGTGAGTTGAGCTAGTTGAGCTCTAGAGCTCAAGGTGAGTTGGTCAAGGTGAGCTGTCAGGTGAGCTCCCAAGTGAGCTCCAAGGTGAGCTCTCAGGTGAGCTTGAAAAGCTGAGTTCTCTCAAGAGTGACTGAGCTCAAACTTGAGCTCAAGCTCAACTCAGTCAGTCTCTCAGCTCCTAGTGAGCTCCTAGTGAGCTACTTGGCAAGCTACAAGGAGCTCTCAAGTGAGCTAGTGGTGAGCTCCCAGAGCTCCCTGTGAGCCAATTTGGAGCTCACTCGGTGAGCTCAAGTGAGCTCTTAGGTGAGCTACTAGGTGAGCTCCTAGGAGATTTAGTCAGAGCTCCTCAGAGAGCTCCCAGGTGAGCTCCTAGGTGAGCTCTCAGGTGAGCTTCTCAAGTGAGCTCTTGGTAGCTAGCTCAGTGAAAAGCTCCTGGTGAGTCTCTGGTGAGCTCAGTGAGCTCAAGGTGAGTTCCTCGAAGGTGAGCTCAAGGTGAAGCTACTGGGTGAGCTCATAGGTGAGCTTCCATGCGAGCTGAGCTCAGGTGAGTGAGTTAGGTGAGCTCCCATGTGAGTTTCAGGTGAGATCTCACATGAGCTCTCAGGAGCTGAGCTCAAGTCAGCTTGCTCAGGTGAGCTCCTTGAGAGCTCCTAAGGTGAGCTGCTGAGAGCTCCAAGGTGAGCTATAAGGTGAGCTGTTAAGATGAGCTCCAGGTGAGTTTAGCAAGCTCAAGTTGAGCTAGTTGATGAGCTCCTAGGTGAGCTCCTTGAGTGAGCTCCTCCTAGCTAGCTCCTAGGTGAGCTGCTAGGTGAGCTCTCAGGTGAGAGCTCAGGTGAGCTCTTGGTGAGCTACAAGCTCTCGAGCTGAGCTTAGATACAAGAGTGAGCTCAAGGTGAGCTTCTTGAAGGTGAGCTCAAGGTGAGTTAAGTTCTCGGTGAGCTCTTTCAAGTGAGCTCCCAGGTGAGTTACTAGGTGAGCTTACTCGATGAGATCGGTGAGCTCAACTGAGCTGAGAGCTCAGAGCTCCTGGAGAGCTCCTAGGTGAGCTACTAGGTGAGCTCCCGGTGAGCTCTAGGTGAGTTCAAGTCAGATTTCAAGTGAGCTACTCAAGTGAGCTCCTGAGTGAGAGCTCCTCAATGAGCTCTAGGTGAGCTCCCAAGTGAGCTCACAAGTGAGCTAACTTGTGAGTTACTCACAGGAGTGAGCTTTTAGAGCTGTGAGTTTTCAGGTGAGCTCAAGGTGAGCAAGCTGAGTTGAGCTCGATGAGCTCCTAGGTGAGCTCTCTCAAGGAAGCTAGCTCAAGGTGAGTCTGGCTGAGAGCTCCTATGTGAGCTCAAGGTGAGTCCCAGGTGAGCTTTCTCAAGTGAGCTCAAGTGAGCTCTTGGCAAGCTGAGCTCATGAGCTCCTAGGTGAGCTCTTAGAGAGCTAGCCTGAGCTCCCAGGTGAGCTACTAGTGAGCTCCTCGGAGAGCTCAAGGTGAGCTCATTTGGAGGTGAGCTCAAGGTTGAGCTAAGCTCAAGTGAGCTCTTAGGTGAGCTTTGGTGAGCTCTCAGGAGTGAGTTCCCAAGTGAGCTCTTGAAGGTGAGCTCACTCAGTGAACTCTGGTGAGCTACTGAGAGCTCTCGAGGTGAGCTCCCAGATGAGCTACTTCGAGCTCAAGGTGAGCTCAAAGGTGAGCTCCTAGGTGAGATCCCATGAGTGAAGTTTTTAGTGAGCTACTTGTGAGCTCTCCCAGTGAGCTCTGTGAGCTCTTAGGTGAGCTCTCAGGTGAGCTCCAGGTGAGCTCAAGTGAGAGTGACTCAGTGAGCTAAGCTCGAGTGAGCTCATGTGAGATTTCCTGGTGAGAAATCTCAAGTCAGCTTCTCGATGAGCTCCTGGATGAGCTGCTTGACGAGCTCCCATCCGAGCTCCTAGGTGAGCTACTCGGTGAGCTCTAGGTGAGCTCAAAGGTGAGCTTGTTAGGTAATCTCTTAGGTGAGCTTACATGTGAGCTACTAGATGAGCTCAAGGTGAGTTAGAGGTGAGCTCAAGGTGAGTTCAAGGTGAGCTCAAGGTGAGCTGAGCTCAAGGTGAGCTGAAGGTGGTGAGCTATCAGGTGAGCTCCCAGGTGAGTTCCCAGAGTGAGTTACTCGATGAGCTCCTGGGTGAGCTCAACTTGAGCTGATCGAAAGAGCTCCTAGAAGAGCTCCCAAGTGAGCTACTTGGTGAGATATTTGGTGAGCTCCTCAGGTGAGCTCTAGTGAGCTACTCAGGTGAGCTCCCAAGTGAGCTACTTAGAAGCTCCTAGGTGAGGTCACTAGTGAGTGAGCTACTTGGTGAGCTCACAAGTGAGCTCAAGCTCAAGTCAACCTACTCAATGAGCTACTCAGTGAGCTCCCAAGGTGAGATATTAGGTGAGCTCCCAGGTGAGCTAGGTGAGCTACTTAGGTGAGCTACTTGATGAACTCTAAGGTGAGCTACCAGATGAGCTCAAGGTGAGTTGGCAAGGTGAGCTCTCAGAGCTCAAGGTGAGCTCAAGTGAGTAGAGGTGAGCTCCACTGAGCGAGTCTCCTGTGGTGAGTTGTCAGGTGAGCTCCCATGTGAGCTTTTAGTGAGCTTTTGAGCTGAGCTCCCGGTGAGCTCAGTGAGAGTGAGCTCTCAGCTCAGCAGTGAGCTCAGCTGAGCTGAGCTGGTGAGGTGAGCTCCTAGGTGAGCTCCCAAGGTGAGCCAGTATAGGTGAGCTATTAGTGAGTTCTTGAGAGCTCAGCTACTAGGTGAGCTCTAGGTGAGCTCTAGGTGAGCTCTCGGTGAGCTCGACAAAATCCCAGGTGAGCTCAAAGGTGAGCTTGTTAGGTAATCTCTTAGGTGAGCTTACATGCGAGCTACTAGACGAGCTCAAGGTGAGTTAGGAAGGTGAGCTCAAGGTGAGTTTGAGAAAGGTGAGCTCAAGGTGAGCTTGCAAGGTGAGCTCTTAGGTGAGCTCAGCTCAGAGAGCTTTCAGGTGAAAGCTCCCATCTCGAGCCAGTTAGGTGAGTCTGAGCTCCTAGGTGAGTCTAAGAGCTACTTAGGTGAGCTTCCTGAGGTGAGCTCCTCGAGTGAGCTGCTCAAGGTGAGCTCACTAGTGAGCTCAAGTGAATTACTGAGAGTGAGCTCAAGTGAGCTACTCAGCTCCCGGTGAGAGTCCCGGTGAGCTCTTAGTGAGCTCAAGCTGAGTGAGCTCCTGTGAGCTCTCAGGTGAGCTCTCAGAGAGCTACTTGAGGTGAGCTCACTCAGGCAGGAGCTCCTGAGCTAAGGTGAGCTATGGTGAGGCTAAGCAGTGAGGTGAGGTGAGCTCAAGGTGAGTTAGTTAGAGTGAGATCCATGTGAGTTTTCAGGTGAGCTACTTGAGCTCCTAAGGTGAGAGAGCTTATGTGAGCTCTGGTGAGCTCCCATGAGCTGAATGTGAGCTCAAGGTGAGCTTGTCAGGTGAGCTCAGCTCTCCCAAGTGAGCTCTCATGTGAGCTCTGAGTGAGCTTTAGGTGAGCTCTGTGAGCTCAAGCTGAGCTAAGTTAGCAAGGTGAGCTTTCAAGTGAGCTCCCGGTGAGTTACCAGTGTGAGAGCTCTCGATGAGCTCCTCAGGAGAGCTCAACTTGAGTCTAGCTCATCGATGAGCTCTACATGAAGTGAGCTCCTGGTGAGCTCTCCAGTGAGCTCGAGTGAGGTAAGGTGAGCTCCTGGTGAGCTCTAGGTGAGCTCTTGAGAGCTGAGCTCAAGGTGAGCTCCTAGAGTGAGCTCAAGAGCTGAGCTCACTTGGTGAGCTCCTGAGCTCCTAGTGAGGTCCCCAGGTGAGCTCTGACTCTCAAGATGAGCTCAAGGTGAGCTCTGAGAGTGAGCTCACAGTGAGCTACTTAGTGAGCTCTCAGGTGAGCTTCAGTGAGCTCAATTTGAGCTACTGAAAGGTGAGCTCTGCGTGAGTTCAGCTTAGGTGAGTGAGCTCTCAAGGTGAGCTACTTGAGCTCGAGCTAGCTCCAAGTGAGCTCTCTCAGAGCTCTCAGTGAGCTCCCAAGTGAGCTTGAGCGAGAGCTCTAGGTGAGCTACTTAGAGCTCCTAGGTGAGCTCCTAGGTGAGCTCAGCTGAGCTCCCAGTGAGCTCCTAGGTGAGCTCAAGGTGAGCTTTTGAGCTCCTTGGTGAGCTCTGGTGAGTTCAAGGTAAGCTAAGCTTGAGTGAGCTCTCGTGTGAGTCCCAGGTGAGCTCCCAGTGTGAGCTACTCGAGCTGAGCTCATGGGTGAGCTCTAAGTGAGCTCACTGAGCTGAGCTCCAAGGTGAGCTACTGTGAGCTCACTTGGTGAGCTCAAGGAAAGCTTGGCAAGGTGAGCTGTCAGGTGAGCTCCTGGTGAGCTTTAGTGAGAGCTCCTAGAGCTCTGCATGAGTGAGTGAGCTCTAAGTGAGTGAGCTCCAAGGAGCTCCTGAGCTCTAGGTGAGCTCTAAGTGAGCTCAGTGAGCTGAGCTCAGTGAGCTTCTAGTCAAGTGAGCTTTCAAGTGAGCTCATCTCAGGTGAGAGCTACTCTCAGGTGAGCTCAAGCTCCAGCTCCTCAAGTGAGCTCTGAGAGCTCCGGTGAGCTCAAGTGAGCTTGAGATGAGTCCAGCTCCGAGAGCTCCTAGGTGAGCTACTCGGTGAGCTCCCAGGTGAGCTCAAAGGTGAGCTTGTTAGTAATCTCTTAGGTGAGCTTACATGTGAGCTACCATATGAGCTCAAGGTGAGTTAGTAAGGTGAGCTCAAGGTGAGTTGGCAAGGAGCTCAAGGTGAGCTAAGGTGAGTGAGCTGGTGAGCTCCTCAGTGAGTTCTCAGAGCTCCCAGGTGAGTTCCTAGGTGAGCTTACTCGAGAGCTCCTGGGTGAGCTCAAGAGAGTTAATTGGTGAGCTCCAAGTGAGCTCTCCAGGTGAGCTCTGAGTGAGCTATTTGGTGAGCTCCTGGGTGAGCTCTAGTGAGCTCCCAAGTGAGCTACTTAGAAGAGAGCTCTCCAGAGCTCTAGGTGAGCTAGTGAGCTCTTGTGAGCTCACAAGTGAGCTCAAGTCAACCTACTCAATGAGCTACTCGGTGAGCTCCCAGGTGAGCTATTAGTGAGCTCCCAGGTGAGCTACTTAGGTGAGCTACTTGATGAACTCCAAGGTGAGCTACAAGATGAGCTCAAGGTGAGTTGGCAAGGTGAGCTCCTCGAGCTCCTCGGTGAGCTCAAGGTGAGCTTAGCTCAGTGAGCTATCCAGGTGAGCTCCCAGCAAGTTTCAAGGTGAGTTGAGCGTAGTGAGCTCCCATGTGAGTTTCCAAGTGAGCTCTAGTGAGCTCCTGAGCTCCTGGCTCAAGGTGAGCTAGTAGGTGAGCTCTAGGTGAGCTCTCAGGTGAGCTCCTTGGGAGAGCTCTGGTGGTGAGTGCTCAAGGTGAGCTTACTGGTGAGCTCAAGAGCTCCTAGGTGAGTTTCTAGGTGAGCTCTCAGCTCAAGTGAGTGAGCTCAATGAAGATCTCAGTGAGTGAGCTCAAAGTGAGCTCTTAGCAAGCCCTAGCTGAGGTGAGCTCTCCATGAGTGAGCTTACATTGAGAGCTCCCAAGGAGCTCCTGTGAGTTGAGCTCGAGGTGAGCTCAAGTGAGTGAGGCAAGGTGAGCTCAAGGTGAGCTTGGCAAGTGAGCTAGCTCAGGTGAGCTCCTAGGTGAGCTCCTGAGCTGAGTGAGCAGAGCTCTAGTGAGCTACTTGGTGAGCTCCTGGCGAGCTCCCTCGGTGAGCTCAGTGAGAGTGAGCTTTTGGTGAGCTCTCGTGAGCTCAAGTCAGTGAGCTCTAGGTGAGCTACTCATGAGCTCTTAGGTGAGCTCCCAGTGAGCTCCTAGAGCTCAGTGAGCTCCCAGGTGAGCTCTCTGGAGTGAACTCTCAAGGTGAGCTCAAGGTGAGATGAAGTAAGATGAGCATGATAGGTGAGCCCATCGTGAGTTGTTACTGGTGAGCTATCAGTGAGCTCTTATGTGAGCTTTTAAGTGAGCTCAGTTGAGCTCTTGTGAGCTCTGAGCTCTGTGAGCTTACTGGTGAGCTGCTCTCAGGTGAGCTCAAAGGAGAGCTTTTTATGAGCTCTTAAGGTGAGCTTACTGAGTGAGCTACTAGATGAGCTCTAAGTGAGCTAGAAAGTGAGCTCAAGGTGAGCTTGGCAGTGAGCTCCAAGTGAGTTGGTCAGGTGAGCTCTGGTGAGCTATCAGGTGAGCTCCCAGGTGAGCTCAAGTGAAGTGAGCTCTGAGGTCAAGGTGAGCTCAAAGAGCTGAGCTCAGAGCTTCGGCAGTGAGCTGTGAGCCATGAGTGAGCTCTAGTGAGCTCCTCAAGTGAGCTCTGCTGAGCTCCCAAGGAGCTCCAGGTGAGAGCTCCTGGTGAGCTCCCAAGTGAGCTCATGAGAGCTCAGCTCAGTGAGCTCTCAGTGAGCTACTCAGTGAGCTACTCAGGTGAGCTCCTCTCCAGGTGATTTGGTGAGCTGAGTTCAAAAGCTCCTCTAGTGAGAGAGTGAGGTGAGTCAGTGAAGAGTTAGTGAGCTCCTGGTGAGCTCACTTGGTGAGCTCTTGAGCTGAGCTCAGCTAGCTATTTTCAGATGAGCTCTCAGGTGAGCTACTAGATGAGCTCAAGGTGAGTTGGTAAGGTGAGCTCGGTGAGCTCTCAAGGTGAGCTAGCAAGGTGAGCTCCATAGGTGAGCTTCCATGTGAGTTGAGTAAGGTGAGCTCATCGGTGAGCTCCCATGTGAGTTTTTGGTGAGCTAGCTTGACGAGCTCTGGGTGAGCTCAAGTCAAGTGAGCTCTGCTGGTGAGCTCTTAGAGAGCTCAAGGTGAGCTGCCAAGGTGAGCTCAAGTGAGCTCCTAGTGAGTTGAGCTTAGGGTGAAGCTAGCTAGTGAGCTGAGCTACTCAAGTGAGCTCCTAGGTGAGAGCTCACTAGTGAGCTTGAGCAGAGCTCCTAGCTGAGCTCAGGTCCTAGGTGAGCTCTACTCGGGTGAGCTCACAAGGTGAGCTCAAAGGTGAGCTCAAGGTGAGCTAATGAGCTCCCAGGTGAGCTTACATGTGAGCTACCAGATGAGCTCAAGGTGAGTTGGCAAGGTGAGCTTTCAGGTGAGTCCCAGGTGAGTCTAGCTCCAGGTGAGCTACTTGATGAGCTCCTGAGTGAGCTCAAGTGAGCTCAGTCTCAGTGAGCTCAGGTGAGCTCCTAGAGAGCTCCTAGAGTGAGCTCTTGGTGAGCTCTCCTAGAGTGAGAGCTTCTAGGGTGAGCTCCCAGGTGAGCTACTTGGAGAGCTCCTAGGTGAGCCAGGTGAGCTCCTTAGGTGAGCTTTTAGTGAGCTCTTCAGCAAGAGCTCTCAGTGAGTCCTGGTGAGTGCTTGGTGAGCTGAGCTCAAGTGAGCTAACATGTGAGCTCCACACAGTGAGTTAGCTCGAAGCTCCAGAGTTCTCGGTGAGCTCTCAAGGTGAGCTACTCAGGTGAGCTTCAAGCTAGGTGAGCTCTGCTCAGGTGAGCTCTGGTGAAGCTCTAGAGCTGTTAGGCTAGCTCATGAGGTGCTCCCAGAGTGAGAGCAGGAAACTCAAGTCGAGCTTGGTCGATGAGCTCGTGAGCTCATGTGAGCTGAGTGAGCTCTTGAGCTACTAGGTGAGCTCTAAGTGAGCTCCCATGGTGAGCTCAAGGTGAGCTATCAGGAAAGCTAGCTCAAGCTGAGGTGAGCTCCAGGTGAGTTGAAGTGAGCTCTTAGGTGAGCTCCCAGTGTGAGTGAGCTTCTGAGTGAGCTCTAAGGTGAGCTCTGAGCTCTAGTGAGCTACTGAGCTCAAGCTGAGCTCTAAGGTGAGCTCCTTGGTGAGCTTCTCAAGTGAGTCAAGCAGGTGAGCTCAAGAGCTGAGCTGAGCTGGCTGAGGTGAGCTCCAAGTGAGCTCCCAGGTGAGCTTACTGAGCTCTCTCAAGGTGAGCTCTTGGAGAGTGAGCTGAGCTAGGTGAGCTCCTAGGAGTGAGCTCCTAGGTGAGCTACTTTAAGTGAGCTTCTGAGTCAAGAGCTCCCAGGAGAGCTACTTGAGAGCTCCAGTGAGCAGCTCCTGAGTTGAGCTAATCGGTGAGCTCTAGAGTGAGCTCAAAGGTGAGCTTGTTGGTAATCTCTTAGGTGAGCTTACATGTGAGCTACCAGATGAGCTCTAGGAGTTAACAAGGTGAGGTAGAGCTCAAGAGATCTCAAGGTGAGCTGAGGTGAGCTAGCAGAGGAGAGCTCCTCGGTGAGCTCCCAGTGAGTTCCTAGGTGAGTTACTTGATGAGCTCCCAGGTGAGCTCAACTCGAGTTGATCAGTGAGCTCCAAGAGAGCTCAGGTGAGCTACTTGGTGAGCTATTTGGTGAGCTCCTCAGGAGAGCTAGCTCAGAGGTGAGCTCCCAAGAGCTGAGCTACTTGTCCAAAGTGAGACTACTGTAGTGAGCTCCCAGGTGAGCTCAAGGGAGCTCTTGGTGAGCTCACAGAGCAGCTCAAGGTGAGCTCCTAGTCAGCTACTCAGGTGACCTACTGGTGAGTGAGCTCCAGGTGAGCTATTAGGTGAGCTCTCAAGTGAGCTCTCTTAGGTGAGCTACTTGATGAAACTCCAAGGTGAGCTACTAGATGAGCTCAAGGTGAGTTGGCAAGGTGAGCTCCTCAGTGAGCTCAAGGTGAGCTTAAAGGTGAGCTCCCATGTGAGTTGGCAAGGTGAGTTGTCAGGTGAGCTCCCATGTGAGTTTCTGAGCTACTAGGTGAGCTCTGAGCTAGAGCTGAGCTCAGCTAGGAGCTCAGCTAGGTGAGCTCCTAGGTGAGCTCTGGGGGTGAGCTCTTCTGGTGAGCTCTTGAGAGCTCAAGGTGAGCTCTGAGAGGTGAGCTCCTGAGTGAGCTCTCTAGAGTGAAGCTCAAGTCACGAGAGCTCGAGCTCAAGAAGGTGAGCTCTCAGGTGAGCTCAAAGATGAGCTTGTTAGGTGAGCCCTAAGGTGAGGTTACATGCAGCTAACATATGAGCTCAAGGTGAGTTGAAGGTGAGCTCAAGGTGAGCTCAAGGTGAGCTCAGGTGAGTTGGCTCCCGAGTGAGCTCTGAGCTCAGAGTGAGAGCTCCCAGGTGAGCTCTCAGTGAGCTATTGGAGTGAGCTCCCGGTGAGCTCCTTGGTGAGCTCTTGGGAGAGCTCAGGTGAGCTGACCTCTGCTAGTGAGCTTTAGTGAGCCCAGGTGAAGTCCTACAAGTGAGCTCAGAGTGAGCTCATTTTGAGCGAACCTAGTGGTGAGCTCTCGGTGAGCTCCCAAGTGAGCTCTTCTTGTGAAAGCTCCCAGTGAGTCAGCTGGTGAGAGCTACTGAAGCTCTTAGGTGAACTCTAGAGTGAACTCAAGGTGAGCTCATGGTGAGGTGAGGTGAGCTAGGTGGTGAGCTTTCCAGTGAGTTGTTAGGGAGCTGAGCTCATCGGTGAGCTCCTATGTGAGTTTTCAAGGTGAGCTACTTGACAAGCTCTTGGTGAGCTGAGTGAGCTCTCAAGAGAGCTCTCTAGGTGAGCTCCTGAGAGTGAGTGAGCTCAAGGTGAGCTCAAGGTGAGCTCCCGTGGTGAGCTCTCCCGTGAGTTTTGAAGTGAAGCTTCTCGGTGAGCTCCTCGAGAGCTCTGAGAGCTCTAGATGAGCCTAGTGAGCTCTTAGAGCCCCAGCTCCAAGAGCTCCTAGGTGAGCTACTCGGTGAGCTCCCAAGTGAGCTCAAAGGTGAGCTTGTCGGTAATCTCTAAGGTGAGCTTACATGCAAGCTACCAGATGAGCTCAAGGTGAGTTGGTAAGGTGAGCTCAAGGTGAGTTGGCAAGGTGAGCTGAAGGTGAGTTGGCAAGGTGAGTTGTGAAAGCTCCTAGTGAGTTCCCAGTGAGTTACTCGATGAGCTCCCAGGTGAGCTCAACTCGAGCTGATCGAGAGCTCCTAGAAGAGCTCCTAGTGAGCTACTTTGTGAGCTTTGGTGAAGCTCCCAGGTGAGTTGCTAAGTGAGCTCCTAAGTGAGCTACTTGGTGAGCTCCCAGTGAGGTCCCTAGTGAGCTCCTCAAGTGAGCTCAAGCTCTAGGTGAGCTCTGGTGAGTGAGCTCAAGTGAGCTAAGTCAAGCTAGCTCAGATGAGCTACTCATGAGCTCCCGGTGAGTTCTACCAGGTGAGCTCCCATGAGCTGAGCTTCTGGTGAGCTACTCGAGAGCTCAAGGTGAGCTTGTGAGTTGGGTGAGCTCCTCGAGGTGAGCTCAAGGTGAGCTCAGGTGAGGTGAGCTCCTAAAGGTGAGCTCTCAAGGTGAGTTAGTAAGGTGAGCTCCCATGAGAGCTTGGTCATGTGAGCTCCTCAAGTGAGCTCCCATGTGAGTTTTGTGAGCTGAGCTGTGACGAGCTCTAGTCAGGTCAGCTCGGTGAGCTCTAGGTGAGCTCTCAAGTGTGAGCTCGTGAGCAAGGTGAACTCCTCGGGGTGAGCTCCGAGGTGAGTTTCATGCAAGCTCAAGTCAGCTCTGACTCGAGTGAGACTCCTTGGTGAGGTACTTTGAGCTCCCAGTGAGCTCCTAGGTGAGCTACTCAATGGGCTCCCATGTGAGCTCAAAGGTGAGCTCTCAGAAAGCTCTAGGTGAGCTTATATGAGTGAGCTACTCAAGGAGAGTTCAAGGTGAGTTCAAGGAGCTCAAGGAGAGCTATCAAGTGAGCTCAAGTGAGTGAGCTCTCCCAGGTGAGTTCCCAAGTGAGTTATTCAATGAGCTCTCAGTGAGCTCAACTCAAGCTATTTGGTGAGCTCCTAGGTGAAGCTACTTGGTGAGCTCCCAAGTGAGCTACTTGGTGAGCTCCCAGGTGAGCTCCTGTGAGCTCCCAAGTGAGCTCAAGGTGAGCTCCCAGGTGAGCTCCTTTCAGAGCTCAAGTAAAGTGATTAGCTGAGCTAGGTGAGCTCAGGTGAGCTCTGCTGAGTGAGCTCCTAGCTGAGAGCTCTCACTGAGGTGAGCTACCAGATGAGCTCAAGGTGAGTTGAGCAAGGTGAGCTCCTCACTGAGCTCAAGGTGAGCTAGCAAGGTGAGCTCCCATGTGAGTTTTTAGGCAAGTTGTTTGATGAGTTCCTAGACAAGTTGTGAGTTCCCAGGTGAGTTAAGTGAGCTAGCTCCTTGGAGCTCAGAGTCAAGCTCAAGATGAGTTTTGAGCAAGAGTCGAGCTCTCAGGTGAGCTCTAGGTGAGCTACTTGAGCTCCTTGTGAGCTATTTAGCTGCTCTGGCTAGGCAAGAGCTGCTAAGTGAGCTCCCAAGTGAGCTACTTGGTGAGCTCCTCATGTGAGTCCTTTGGTGAGCTACTAAGTGAGCTACTCGGTGAGCTCTTTGAGCAAGCTCAAGCTCTTAGTCAACCTACTCAAGTGAGCTGTTGAGTGAGCTCCCAAGTGAGCTCCTAGGTGAGCTACTTGGTGAGCTACTCAATGAACTCTGAGGTGAGCTACTAGATGAGCTCAAGGTGAGTTGGCAAGGTGAGCTCCTAAGTGATCTCAAGGTGATCTAATAGGTGGTGAGCTCTCACGTGAATTTCTAGAGTGAGCTATTAGGAGAGCTCCCATGTGAGTTTTTAGGTGAGCTGCTTGATGAGCTCTCAGGTGAGATTAATTTGAGCTACTTGGTGAGCTCTGTGTGAGCTCAATGTGAGTTAGCAATGCTGAGCTGTCAGGTGAGCTCCCAGTGAGTTTCTAGGTAAGCTCAAGTCAAGCTACTTGAGGAGCTCCTTGATGAGCTGTTTGTTGAGCTCCCAGCTAAAATCTTAGGTGAGCTACTTGGTGAGCTCCCAAGTGAGCTCAAAGGTGAGCTTTTCGGTCAATCTCTAGGTGAGCTTACATGTGAGCTACCAAATGAGCTTAAGGTGAGTTGGAGCAAGGAAAGCTCAATGGAGGTGAGTGAGCTGGCAAGGTGAGCTGTCAGGTGAGCTCCCAGGTGAGTTCTAGGTGAGTTACTTGATGAGCTCCTAGGCGAGCTCAACTCGAGCTAATCAGAGAGCTTCCAGAAGTGAGCTCTCAAGTGAGCTACATGGTGAGCTATTTGGTAAGCTCCTAGGTGAGCTACTAGGTGAGCTCCCAAGCTCCCATGCTGAGCTCTTGTGAGCTCCTAGGTGAGGTGAGCCCAGTGAGCTCAAGTGAGCTACTCTTGGTGAGTTCTTGGGTGAGCTTAAGAGCTCCTAGTGAGCTCCTGGTGAGTCTCCAGTGAGTTCAAGTTGAGCTGAGCTCTGGTGAGCTCCTGAGAGCTCCTGAGTGAGCTACTTTCGAGCTACCAGCTGAGCTCCTAGTGAGCTTCTCGGTGAGCTCCCGGTGAGCTCAAAGGCAATATTGTTAGAAATCTCTAAGTTGAGCTTACATGTGAGCTACCAGATGAGATCAAGGTGAGCTTAGCAAGCTCAGTGAGCTTTAGATGAGCTTCCAAGTGAGTTCCTAGGCAAGTTACTCAACGAGATCCCGGGTGAGCTCAACTTGAAGCTGATCGGTGAGCTCTCAGAAGAGCTCCCAGGTGAGCTACTTGGTGAGCTTGTTTGGTGAGCTTCTAGGTGACATCCCAATCAAGGTACTTGGCAAGGTCTCAGGAGAGGTCCCCGATGAGCTGCTCGGTGAGCTCACAAGTGAGCTTAAGTTAACCTACTCGGTGAGTTTCTCGGTGAGCTCCTAGGTGAGTCTGTTAGGTGAGCTCCCATGTGAGTTATTAGTCGAGTTCCCAAGCAAGCTACTTTGTGAGCTACTCAATGAAATCTGATAGGGGAGCTAGGGGAGCTAATAGGGAGCTCCCATGTGAGTTGGCAAGGTAAGCTATCGAGCTGATCTCTCCATTCATTTTTTTGGGAACTGAGCTGAGCTTGGCAGTGAGCTCCCAAGTGAGCTCAAGCTGAGCTGCTGAGTAAGATCCTAGGTGTGCTCAAGGTGAGCTTGCAAGATTAGCTATAAGGTGAGCTCCCAGGTGAGTTTTCAGGAAATCTCAAGTCAAGGCGAGTTGACAAGGCGAGCTCAAGGTGAGTTAAGAAGGTGAGCTATCAGGTGAGCTCCAGGTGAGTTCCTAGGTGAGTTACTCAATGAGATGCTTAGTGAGCTCACAAGAAAGCTCAAGTCAACCTACTAAGATAGCTTCTCGGTGATCTTGTAGGAGAGCTATTAGGTGTTGTCCACTCAAAATTTCCCCTGCTCTTAAGAAGGTGAAAATTTAAAATTTTGAGTTTAAGTGTCTTCTTTGTTGTACTGATAATGTGAAAAGCCAAGAAATTGAGAAAATCTACGTTTTTGGGTCATTTTGTGTTTTTTCAAGCTCTCGTGAGACATTTTTGTCCTATGTGTCCCAAGTTCATTTGGTCCCTCTGAGTTCCCAATCGCCGCTCAAGGTGATCTCCTTAGTTTGTCTTTTTCGGGCCCATCGTGAACTTTTGTCCCGCATGTCCCAAGTTCATCTCATAAAGTTGTTCCATTTTTATCTCGTTTTGAGTTCACGACAAAACGATTGGATAACCCATTCGAAATTTTGAAGTTGATTATGCATTATTGCCTCTTTTAGAGAATTTCGGGTTTTCGGTTTTCCTGACTCGACATGAGTTTTAACATGCTTTGTGTCGTCTGTCTTCCAAAACCCGAAACCCGCTTCGTATTGAGAAAATCAGGTTTTCAGACTCCCGGCGCATCGGAACATGCCTAATCCAAAACATGTTTTATGCCTCATGCTTTCCGATACCCGAAGTCCGCTTAGTCCTTTGTATCGGGTTTTTGGAGCTATGTAACATCTAAACACCTCATGTTTTATGCCTCATGTTTTCCGAAACCTGAAACCCGAATTGCACTAAGCCTCCTCGTGTCGGGTTTTGGACCTCTCAAACATGCTGACATGGCATTCATGTCGAGTTTTCGGTGAGTTGGCATGTGCCGAGCCCAAGTGTATTAATTACAAATTTTCTTATAAATATGCGGATTTCCACGTCATTTTTACCAGACGTATTTTTAACACGTGGATTTTCGTACATGTTCTTCCAATTCAAAACCGAAAGCTCGCCTTGCCCGATTGAATCACCTATTTTTGATCTTCCATTTCTCTGATTGAAGGTATTTCTCTCTCCCTTCTTTGTTCTTGGTTTTTACGGATCGATTGCACGTGGTTTCTTCTCAATTTCTCGCCGGGTTTTGAGGGTTTTTCCTTTCTTCTTCTTTCTGGAGTTATTTTGAAAAGGGTTTTAGGTTTCAGGGTTCTATCTCTTCTGAACTATCACTTGGTGCTATTTCTTCAAAGTTTTATTATATGCATACTACATGAATGACAAAAAAGGAGATTGCATGTTTGAAATTCGACGAAAAACCCTATTTTTCTTCTCGGGTTTTGAAGGCTGTTTCGCAGAGTCGAAGACCCGAAGTGTATTGAAGGTTTGGCGTGCGGGGTTTCCCAAAGTTCCGACATCAACGCAAGTGACGGGGTTTCCCAAAGTTTCGACATCAGCCAAGGGCCGGGTTTCCCAAAGTTCCGACATCAACGCAAGTACCGGGCCTTCTTCTAGTTCCAACATTATCAAACGTGTCGAGTTTTCAGGATATCCCGACATCCTCCTCATGGTGTCGGACTCTTCTGTTCTTCCGGCATATCTAGCAGGTCGGAATTCTGACAGTGGACAACATCTCCTGAGCTTCGAACCTTTCTCCCTTCAACGTTCTTCATGTCGGATCCTAGTCCATCTCAGGAAAAGGCCGAGAAGTCTGGCAGAATGAAATACAAGTTCAAGAAGCCAGAATCTCCATCGTACATTGATTGCAACTATGATATCAGAGACACCAAACTCGGAAATATAGACATTGAAGATTTCTAGAGTAGGGTGAGGAGTTCCTCCCAACTCCATGGATGAAAACTATAGCCGATAGTGGCTTGCCTCTCGCAGCTGGGTTTTCCCATGTCCGCTCAGTGTCCAGAATTCATCTTGGCTTGTGCATCCAGTTATGACTCGGCTTCTCGTTCTGTGAGAAGTCAATCAGGTGAAGTAGTGATCAAATTGGATGGAGGTTACTTTGATGACCTCCTCAAATTGCCTAATTTTGAAGAGTATGGAGAGTTGGACATCAAGTCAGCTCAGAAGGCCTGGGACAATGACCAAGAAGACTGCATCAGGCATGTAAATAAAAAGTTCCTGATCAAGGCCAAACCGGCTGTATCCAGATTTCCAAGGGTGATCCCGAGGAGTGATTTCATCCAAGAAATCAATGATATCATCACCCTGCTGAGTCGGGTTTTTGGTTTGCCCGAATCAAATGTATTTCAAGGATGGATGTATCAATTTATGATCACCATCAAGAAGAATCAGCAAGGGATCGACTGGGGTACTCTCATCAGCGATGAGATTGATTCCCAAATGACAACGGTCTTGTCAATCGGGAAATTTCATGTCTTCATATGTCACATATGCAAGGCCGGAATGAGGAACTATCCTAGGTGGATACCAAGGGAAGCGAAAATGGTGAACCAGGTGTATCAATACTTCCCTCAATTAACAAAGAAGGGGTCCAAAAAATTTCGAAGGGTGAATGATGCCTTCTTCTATGAAAATATCTGCAGGATAAACCCTGAGCTGAGGAAGACAAGAGTCTCAGATGAGGCTTGGGCCGAAGTTTCTAAATGGGGATGTATCTTCTTACAATTCAAGAAGTTTACATATCTTCGGGTGGTCATGTACTCGGGAGATCCTTTTCACCTACCCCGCTATCCAGGGGATAGACTGATATTAATGGAATTGGTTAGGCAGCTGTTGGATTTCCATAAATTCCAACAAAGCAAACATAAGGCTGTTGTGTCCTTCCCAATTTCTATTGGGAGATATACTTGCTCAACAGTAGTGAAGGCCAAAAATGTTGAATGTGAACTTCAGGACAAATTGAAGAAGCATATGAAGCCTCGAGACGGTTTCGACATCCGAGGAGTGCTCAGGGCATATGGAACCCAGCATATGCACAGGCCAAACATAGAGGATATTTGGGTTGATCTGCGTAATGAGGTTGTTGTTCGCAGAAAGGATAATAGCAGATTAACTATTGCTGAGATTCAAACACTGGAGCTTGCTGATTTTCCAGAAGGTACGAGTGACAATGAAAGTGTTTTGGATCTTTCCTATGATGGACTAAATGAGGATCAATATGTTTTCCCACCTATTGATTGGTCAGCCAGTGAAAAAGCCTCTATTACAGATAGGTCAGCCCTAATCCTTGCTCGCACCAAAGCATGGATTTCCTCTTGGGGAATGAATTTTAAAGATGATGAGTTTTCAAAGTTGGCTGCTTTGGAGGCGGGGCCCTCTAAAAAGGAAAAGGACAAGAGATCTTCTAGGGCACTATAAAAGTCAAGATTGTCAAGAAGAGGAAAGAAAGACAAATCTCTTCAATTATTTCTCTAGCTGAAACGGTGGATGTGCCAGAATCACCAACACCACCAGAAATAGGAGAAATTAATTTGGAAGAAGGAGGAAGCCAGCTTCTGGATTCATCATTTGTTGATTATCAAACTGAAGAGGCCTTGTCTCTTGCATCTCAGGCTTTGGAGTCTGAATCTGCCCCCCCCCTCACAACCACTCCTACCTCCTCATTCTCCATCCACTTCTTCAAGCATGGCTGGTATTTTCTCTGGACTCTCACCCCTCTCTGCTGGAACCCAAGTGATCACCAATACGCCCACTCCTGTGCCTCTCTTTATTGAATCTACTACCACATTAACAACTGTTCCCCCTCCAATAGTAGAATCTTCTCCTCTTGAGAGTAGAATACCAGTTACTACAACATGGGCAATTTCCTCTGATACGCCACAATGGCTACTCGAGCAAACTCCGAGGAAGAGGAAGGTGATTGTACCCCTACCAGCCTTTGATTTCAGCTCACTCAAGGCTCCTACTGCGAAATCAGCCAAGAAACCCAAAACAGTTTCAAGGGTTTTGGTGGATGCTTCAGGAGATAAGTTCGCAGAGATTGCCACTCCCTCGGCTGACAAAACTAGAGAGGATGTAACAGCCTCTGATTATCAGATAACCAGGGGTGGCTCTAGGAAAGTGCTCTAGGGCAATCAACAAGATGCACGGGGATTCCATAAATGTGTTATGCCAAAATTGAAGGAAACAAAGGACAGCAGAGATGAGCTTAAGAGAAAAGTGGAGCAGTTGACAGAGGTTTTGCTTAAACTCTCAACACCCCTTGAATCCATACCATCTTCTTCTGTCTCTGCCGGATTCGATTTCTCATCAGTGCCTACGATTGAGAAGATATCTAAAAAAGGAAGGGTGGTTGATGAATGGATCCAAAGGTTGCTCCAACAGGGGAAGGAAGTGATTCAAGATGTACTAAAAGTTCATCAGTCTTTAGGGGACATTCAGAAGGAGGGAGAGAAGATGGATGAAGAATTCTCTCAGGAGATTGGACATCTTGATTTGACTTTTGAAGCTCTCCATGTATTAAAGCAAATACCAGCACATCTCTTGGTAGAAGAAGGCGTTCTTCCACATACAGATAAGCATTTCCAGCTGACCAAGGCCATCAGGTTCAGAGTAAAGATTCTCAACGAAGCCTGCAGTAAGTTGAGAGAATCAAGGGATAAATTGATCGATGGGAAAAGTGATCTGGAAGAAGAATTGCTGAAGATTTGTCCAAAGGTGTTAGTTGGGAACTCAGGTATCCTATCAGTAGATGATCTCTTCAACCAAATTCGAGAGTCTGTTCAGCAGGAACCAATACAAGGATTTGGTCTTGAAATCATTGATCGGTTTGTAAGGGTTGAGCATACTTTGGAGGCCTTAAGGAAACTCAGCAAAGGATTGAAAAAGTTTCCGGGCAATGCCAGTGATATTCATGAGACCTGTGAAATTTGGAACGATCATTCCACTGCGCCTGATGAGAACGAAATGCAAGGCATAATTCGGAAGTTCCAAGAATTTCAGAGCAAACAGTCTCAGCTGGAGGAAGAAAAAGAGGAAGGAGCAAAGGATGATGATTCAGACTAAGTCTTAATGTTTCATGTCATTTCAATTTTGAAATTGACATGTCTTTTTCATTTCTGTTTCGTCATATTTTTGAATCATATTTTGACTTGATCTCCTGCGTGAGAATCAAGCAAAACAGAACTCTAGTTAAATGCTACTTTTTAGGATCTGCCCTATTTTATCTCTACTTCTTTTTGTTATAAATAAGGGATGCTTTTGCATTCCAAAGGGTCGAGATTTTTTGGAATATTTAGGGGCTATTGGAAAGAAGAAAAACTTTGTGTTTTCGTTCAATCATTTTGAAGAATAGAAGCTGATATTGTTTTACAGACTTTGTGTTGTGGAATATATCTTACCTAAGACAGTGTTCTTATGTTCATGATCTTAGGCTATTCTTTGCATAGCATCTCAGTGTTTCTGATTATTTCAGACATTACATCTGTGATCTAAAACTCGTATGATTATTTCGTGCTCTGTGTTTACTCGAAAGAAAATACGTTTCTCCCATTTCCTTTCTACCATGCTTCTTTCATTGTAAAAGTTTCTAACCTATTTCATTTACGAAAGCAATATCCTTGAATCATGTGAATGTGGATTTTGGGATTTCATCCTAACCCCCAATGGTTAGATTAGTGTGAATACTGTATATATTGTTTACTGTGTTTTAGATTAGCAATAAACAGGCAAATTTCACCGTCTTTGAGGAGGGATTTAATCTCATATTTTGGTTTGACAAAATATCCAACCAACAGTTTTTGGTGACTCCGCTAGGGACTACGGATCAATAGTATAAATCTTATCCTCTTGGTGTCTGGCGACTCCGTATTTGCCTTATTTTCAACGAGATCTCCTTTCGGTTCAAGCGGCGGGAGAAGATCTTCACTCGGTCTCACCGAGCTCAAGGTGAAATTGATCCTCTCTTTAAGTTACTTTATGCACAAGCACAATTTTAGTCTTTCTCCCAACAAAGATTGTCTCTAATCGAACCAAAAGTTCTTCACCTGTTCGGAGAAACCGGATCCCTGTGGAATGGGAAGCATTTGCAACTTGTCGTGCATTACTCTTGTCTGATACTCGGATCCCTGTACGCACTCTTTTTAGAAGGATGGCGGTTCAACCTGTGCCTTGGGGTGCAGTTATTGGTCCTCTTTCTTTGACTCCTCCATTGCATGAGTTACCACATGGATCATGTAAAAACATTCCCAAGTTCAATGGGGATGGGAAGCAGCATCCTGATGAGCACATTGCATCTTTCTTTGTTGCATGCGGTGTCCTCGGAGTAGCCCACGAAGATGTCTCCGTCCGACTCTTCGTTGAAACGTTGCAGGGAGCAGCAGCTGAATGGTTTTATCACCTCCCGAATGCATGCATCCCAAACTGGGCTACCATGCGGACTAAGTTCGAAGCATGTTTCAAACCAGCTGAAGATTCTCATGCTTTGTTAGCTCAGTTCACGCATATGAAGAAGGAATCACATGAACCTATGCGGGAATTCATGGCAAAGTTCAACAAGCTGATCCGGAAGATTCCAGAAATAGCTGTACCGACTCCGGAAAACCAAAAATGCTTCTTCATCAATGCTCAACCTCCTGATATAAGCTTTTTATTAAGAAGGTCGGTTATCCCAGATTTGGCTACTGCTCAGTCAACAGCTACTGAAATAGAGGATGATCTCATCTTGGCGGGAAGGATCAAGAAAGACGTACCTAAACTCAAAAATCAAGGTTCTTCTCAAGGTAACACTGATCCTATGTTTCAAAAAATGGCTAATGATTTGATTGCTTTAAAAAAGCAAATGTCCCAGCAGGTGAGCAATGTTCCGTATCGGGATATCCCTAGATGGAATTTCAATAACAACAATGGTGCACCTCGAGAGATAGGCCACGGTTAACTCCTGCTCAACCGAGACTAGCAATTGAAGCTCCTCCCATCAATGCAGCAGTAGAACTAATTGAAGAAGACGATGAACCAGAAGAACAAGATTCCCGTGAGGCTTTCGAAGCTTCAGGATATGCTGATGAGTCTTATGACGAGTCAGCTGGCGACTCCAGCATTGGGTATTTGGAATATGATGAAGATGAATGTGAGCCAGATGGTCAATCATTTGCTGTCTTCACTCGGTCCCAATCCCAGAATCCCAGGAAACCTCTTGAAAACGCTAAGGAGAAGAATAAGGAACCTCCCATATCCATAGTTAAGAGGGGTACCCCTATTTCGGTGCAAACTGAAAGAGAGGTTACCAAAAAGGCAGCTGCTCCTTATTCTCCTTCTCCTAAGATCAGTGCCTCGGCACAAGCTCATGTAATTAGAACTGAGCCTACCATCATTCCTTCTTATACTGCTTTTGACATTATTGATCATGCAAAGAGAACCAAAATTCAAATGTCAGAAGCAGAATACCTTCAATCAAATCCTGAACAATTTGAAAAGCTGGCCAAGTTCATCAGAAGTAAAGTGGCTATTCCATCACCTTCAAAAGGTCTCCTTCCAAATCCTACTCAACTCCCACCTCAGAATAATCTGACCTCTGCTTCTTCCTCAGGAAAGATTGAACCATTTTATTTGTCTCTACTTATAAATGGGTTTAAACTCAGCAATTGCATCATTGACTCAGGGGCCTCTGATAATGTTATGCCCGCAAAAGTGGCCCATGCCCTTGGGCTTACTTTGACTAAGTCATATGGACGGTGCTATTCCATGGAAACTAAACAAGTCCCTCTGATTGGTCAAATCAAGGATGCACAGTTTGCATTTGTTGCTTTCCCTGAGAAGAGAGTGAAAATGACTATTCTGGTTGCCGACATTCCTGCGGCTTACGGTATCCTCTTGGGTAGAGGTTTTTGTAAAGACGTCGGAGGAGAAATTAATATGGATTGGACCAAAGCCAAGATCCCGATCAATGGTGTTCATCGATTTCTTCATCCCGAACCACGGTGCGAAGTATTTGGTGACCAAATCAGATGATCCAAAAGCTCAGATTCTTTTCGAAGATGCTAGCTTTGGGAATTATTTCATGACTTCAGAGATACCCATTGTAGATGTTGAAGAAGAAGATCCCAATGCTATTTGGATGCTCAAATTTGATGGTAGCTGCTCAACCTCTAGATCAGGCGCTGGTGTTGTCCTTATATCTCCTAGCTCCGAGATTTTCCCATCAGCTTACAAGTTACAATTTGATAATACTAACAACACGGCCAAATATGAAGCCCTATTATTAGGATTAGAATTAGCCAGATAGAAGGGAATCAAATCTCAAGGTTCAGGGAGATGAGGAGCTGATTGTCAATCAGGTCAGGGGTATATATCAGGTGAAAAATGATCGGTTGAAACATTACCGGAATAAAGTTTGGGATAGTATAGAATGCTTTGATGCATTTTCTATTAAGGCAGTTTTGAGAGATTATAATGACAAGGCTGATTCTTTGGCCGTATCTGCATCCCTTCTTCTTCCTCATCCTCAGTTCAAGCAAGATACATACTCTATCGAGATTGTGTACCGCCCCTAGCATCCCAGATAATGCAACTCACTGGCAAGTGTTCAACGATGATCGACAGGTGTTGGCTTTTCTAGAAAAGGCTGACAATTTCAGTGAATTATATTTTGAAGGTTCGGAATCAGCCTTTCGTGAAACTATTTCAGATCCATATCAAGAGGTTGATGGTGAATTTATCCAGCTGAAAGGCAACAAGATACCAAAAGGTCTGGTTTCCCTGGAAGGTTTGTTCGACAAGCATGATCGTTTTATTCAAAACAAAAGGCAAGTCGAAGGAGCTTCTTCCTCTGAAGTAGATCAAATCAATCTAGGTTCATCTGATCAACCTCGGATGGTGAATATCGGGAAATGTTGTTCTCCTGAAGAGAAGGTGAGATTCACTTCGCTTTTGAAGAAATACATCGATGTGTTGGCCTGGTCTTATGCAGATTTGAAATCCTTCAAGCCCAAAGATGTACAGCACAGTATCCCTTTGAAGCCTGATGTGAAGCCGTACAGACAAAAGCAAAGACATTACAATCCCAAGATCTCAGGAACTATCTGGCAGAAATTCAGAAGATGTTAGATGCTAGAATTATTTTCCCAATCCATCACTCCACTTGGATTGCTAACATTGTTCCTGTCAGGAAGAAGAATGGCGAGATCCGGATCTGTGTTGACTTCCGAACTTGAATCAGTCCTCGTTGAAGGATAACTATCCCTTGCCTATCATGGATCAGGTATTACAAACTGTTACCGGATCAGAAATGCTATCCATGCTCGACGGATTTTCAGGATATAATCAAGTTGAGGTAACCACAGAGGATCAACACAAGACGGCCTTCACGACCCCATGGGGTACCTTTGCTTACAGGAGGATGCCTTTCGGCTTGATCAACGCCGAGCCACTTTTCAGAGAGCTATGGACTTGGCATTCAGAGATCTGATGGGCAAGGTCATAGTTGTGTATTTGGATGACTTGACCGTTTTCTCTAAAAAATGGAGTGATCATTATGATCATTTAGAGCAGGTACTTTTGAGATGCAGACGTCACGGGATTTCATTGAATCCCAAGAAGTCCATGTTCGGGGTGACCGAAGGAAAATTGCTGGGTCATATTGTGACTAAAGAAGGAACCAAAATTGACCCAGAAATAGTAAAGGCTATTCAGAGCCTTACCCTACCCACAAGTAAAACCGGAGTTCATTCTTTCTTCGGAAAGGTCAATTTCTTGAGAAGGTTTGTACCTGATTTCACTGACAAAACCAAGGATATCCTTGGAATGATGAAAGGCAAAGTTCCATTTCGATGGAGTACAGAAGGGAAGCTTGCATTTGAAGAATTCAAAAGGGCAGTTGCTTGCGCTCCTATCTTAGTATGTCCGGAGTTCAAGAAAGATTTCATCATGTACAACTACGCCTCTGCCCACACAGTGTCAGCCATCCTGATGCAGGAAAATGGAGAAGGCATCGAAGCTCCTATCGCATTCATGAGTTGCCCGTTGAAGGAACATGAGTTGAAGATGTCACAGATTGAAAAACATGCTTACGCAGTGGTAGCGATAAAACATTTTAGGTACTATGTGCTGAATTCCCATACTCTCGTTCTCGTTCCTGATACTGCCGTTAAATCCATTCGACTCAACAAGAGCTTGGAAGCCAACAAGGTACTTAGATAGCTAAGGTTCGGGAGAGTACGATTTGGACGTCAGCCTACCAAGTTGGTACGAGGAAGGGGCCTGTGCCAATTAATTGCAGAAAATCATGCCGAAGCAGAGTGTGAAAAGACTCAAGATACTTCTTCAGAGCTGCCTATGGTGCTTTTCGTGAGTACGACCGATGAATGGTATACGGACATTGCTTTCTTCCTAAATTATGGTGAATGCCCCCACATTTAAATCAAAAGGAGAAGAGGACCGTCAAGTTGAGATCTACGAAATACCTTTTGTGGAATAATGCAATATACAAGAAAGGTATTGATGGTGTTTTCCTGCGTTGTGTTGATAAATCACAACAGGAAAATTTATTAGAGTCCTTTCATAGCCTAGCATGCAGAGGACATTTTTCATCCTCTGTAACAACGTATAAGATCCTACGGGCTAGGTACTATTGGCCTACTCTCTTCCGGGATTCAGCAGAATGGGTGTCCAAATGTGAAGCTTGTCAACATTTCGTTGGTCGCCCCAAGCTAGCAGCTCTTCCTCTGAAGCCTGTAGTGATTGAAGAACCTTTTCACCAATGGGGGATTGATTTCATCGAACATTGAATCCTACTTCCAGTGCTGGACATAACTACGTGCTGACTGCTACAGACTATTTTACCAAGTGGGTAGAAGCCGCACCAATCAAGCAAGCAACTTCTGAAGCTGTTTGCAAGTTCCTTAAAGAAAATATAATTGTCAGATTCGGTGTGCCTCATAAGATTGTAGCTGATAATGCCTCTAATTTCTCATCACATGAGTTGACTGAATTTTTCTATGGATTCGGCATCACTCTGGCTCACTCATCTGATTATTATCCTCAGGGTAATGGGCAAGCTGAGTCCAGCAATAAGAATCTGGTTACCATAATTAGGAAACTAGTGGATGAAAATCAGAGGACATGGCACAAAGCATTGTATGATGCGTTGTGGGCTGATCGGATCACTCCAAAGTGAGCCATAGGGATGTCTCCTTTCCAATTGCTATACGGGATTGATGCTGAAATTCCTATCTCAGTAGAATTGTCGGCCTTGCAGTTGGCAAAAGCGGTTGAAGATGCGGCTTTTCAAAATTCTATTGAGAAGAGGGTTATGTACCTAGCCAGGCTAGAAGAGGAACGAATCAAGGTGGTTGATCGCATCGCAGATCATCAGAGCAGAGTGAAGAAAATTTTTGACAAGAAATCAAAGCAGCGTAACTTCCAGATTGGAGACCTGGTGTTGCTTTGGGATAAGAGGAGAGAACAGAAAGGAATGCATGGGAAGTTTGATTCTTTATGGAAAGGACCTTTCAAGATCCATGAGCTGAATGGTGAAAATAGTTTCCTTCTATCATATCTGGATGGAGGGTTACTCCCTTTACCTTTCAGTGGACAACATCTAAAGTTGTTCCACCATTAATGCAAGATGCTCTCTTGCATTGTACATATTTTATTTTTGTAGTGTGTTTGCTTTTGGCTTTCTTTCTTTCTTTCTTTCTTTCTTCGTTTTGTTTTGTTTTGGTTTTCTTCTTTTCTCCATAGCCCAATGAATAAGACCAGAGATTCTGAGTTCTCTTCCTTTGGTATTACAAAGAAAGTCCCAACTGGAGCCAGCTGTTATCTACGTTTTGAGTTCACGACAAAACGATTAGATAACCCCTACGAAATTTTTGAAGTTGATTTTGCATTATGGCCTCTTTTAGAGAATTTCAGGTTTTCAGGTTTTCCGACAGCTCGACATGAGTTTTAACATGCTTTGTGTCGTCTGTCTTCCGAAACCCGAAACCCACTTCGTATTGAGAAAATCAGGTTTTCGGACCCCGGCGCATCGGAACATGCCTAATCCAAAACATGTTTTATGCCTCATGCTTTCCGATACCCGAAGTCCGCTTAGTCCTTTGTATCGGGTTTTCGGAGCTATGTAGCATCTAAACACCTCATGCTTTATGCCTCATGTTTTCCGAAACCCGAAACCCGAATTGCACTAAGCCCCCTCGTGTCGGGTTTTCGGACCTCTCAAACATGCTGACATGGCATTCATGCCGAGTTGTCGGTGAGTTGGCACGTGCCGAGCCCAAGTGTATTAATTACAAATTTTCTTATAAATACGTGGATTTCCACGTCATTTTTACCAGACGTATTTTTAATTCGTGGATTTTTCGTACATGTTCTTCCAATTTCGAAACCCGAAAGCTCGCCTTGCTCGATTGAATCACCTGTTGTTGATCTTTTCTTTCTCTGATTGAAGGTATTTTTCTCTCCCTTCTTTATTCTTAGTTTTTACGGATCGATTGCACGTGGTTTCTTCTCAATTTCTCGCCGGGTTTTGAGGGTTTTTCCTTTCTTCTTCTTTCTGGAGTTGTTTTGAAAAGGTTTTAGGTTTTAGGTTCTATCTCTTCCGAACTATCACTTGGTGCTATTTCTTCAAAGTTTTATTATATGCATACTACATGAAATGACAAAAAGGAGATTGCATGTTTGAAATTCGACAAAAACCCTATTTTTCTTCTCGGGTTTTGAAGGTCATTTAATGCGAGTCGAAGAGCCGAAGTGTATTGAAGGTTTGGCATGCCGGGGTTTCCCAAAGTTCGACATCAACGCAAGTGTCGGGGTTTCCCAAAGTTCCGACATCAGCGCAAGGGCCGGGGTTTCCCAAAGTTCGACATCAACGCAAGTACGGGCCTTCTTCTAGTTCCGACATTATCAAACGTGTCGGGTTTTCAGGATATCCCGACATCCTCCTCACGGTGTCGGACTCTTCTGTTCTTCTGGCATATTCAGCAGATCGGAATTCTGATAGTGGACAACATCTCCTGAGCTTCGAACCTTTCTCCCTTCAACGTTCTTCATGTCGGATCCTGGTCCATCTCAGGAAAAGGCCGAGAAGTCTGGCAGAATGAAATACAAGTTCAAGAAGCCGGAATCTCCATCGTACATTGATTGCAACTATGATATCAGAGACACCGAACTCGGAAATATAGATATTAAAGATTTACGAGTAGGGTGAGGAGTTCCTCCCAACTCCATGGATGAAAAATATAGCCGATAGTGGCTTACCTCTCGCAGCCAGGTTTCCCATGTCCGCTCGGTGTCCGAATTCATATTGGCTTGTGCATCCAGTTATGACTCGGCTTCTCGCCTACGAGAGAAGTCAATCAGGTGAAGTAGTGATCAAATTGGATGGAGGTTACTTTGATGACCTCCTCAAATTGCCTAATTTTGAAGAGTATGGAGAGTTGGACATCAAGTCAACTCGAAGGCCAGGACAATGACCGGAAGACTGCATCAGGCATGTAAATAAAAGTTCTGATCAAGGCCAAACCGGTTGTATCCAGATTTCCAAGGGTGATCCCCAGGAGTGATTTCATCCAAGAAATCAATGATATTATCACCCTGCTGAGTCGGGTTTTTGGTTTTCCCGAATCGAATGTATTTCAAGGATGGATGTATCAATTTATGATCACCATCAAGAAGAATCAGCAAGGGATCGACTGGGGTACTCTCATCAGCGATGAGATTGATTCCCAAATGACAACGGTCTTATCAACTGGGAAATTTTATATGTCTTCATATGTCACATATACAATGAATGGAATGAGGAACTATCCCGGGCTGGATACCAAGGGAAGCAGAACGGCGAACCAGGTGTATCAATACTTCCCTCAAATAACAAAGAAGGGGTCCAAAGAACATTTCAGAAGGGTGAATGATGCCTTCTTCTATGAAAATATCTGCAGGATAAACCCTGAGCTGAGGAAGACAAGAGTCTCAGATGAGGCTTGGGCCGAAGTTTCTAAATGGGGATGTATCTTCTTATAATTCAAGAAGTTTACATATCTTCGGATAGTCATGTACTCGGGAGAACCTTTTCGCTTGCCCCGATATCTAGGGGATAGACTGATATTAATGGAATTGGTTAGGCAACTATGTGGATTTCCATAAATTCCAACAAAGCAAGCATAAGGTTGTTGTGTCCTTCCCAATTTCTATTGGGAGATATACTTGTTCAACAGTAGTGAAGGCCAAAAATGTTGAATACAAACTTCAGGACAAATTGAAGAAGCATATGAAGCCTCGAGATGGTTTCGACATCCGAGGAGTGCTCAGGGCATATGGAACCCAGCATATGCACAGGCCAAACATAGAGGATATTTGGGTTGATCTGCGTAATGAGGTTGTTGTTCGTAGAAAGGATAATAGCAGATTAACTATTGTTGAGATTCAAACACTGGAGCTTGCTGATTTTCTAGAAGGTACGAGTGACAATGAAAGTGTTTTGGATCTTTCCTATGATGGACTAAATGAGGATCAATATGTTTTCCCACCTATTGATTGGTCAGCCAGCGAAAAAGCCTCTATTACAGATAGGTCAGCCCTAATCCTTGCTCGCACCAAAGCATGGCTTTCCTCTTGGGGAATGAATTTTAAAGATGATGAGTTTTCAAAGTTGGCTGCTTTAGAGGCGGGGCCCTCTAAAAAGGAAAAGGACAAGAGATCTTCTAGGGCACCTATAAAAGTCAGATTGTCAAGAAGAGGAAAGAAAGACAAATCTCTTCAATTATTTCTCCAGCTGAAACGGTGGATGTGCCAGAATCACCAACACCACCAGAAATAGGAGAAATTAATTTGGAAGAAGGAGGAAGCCAACTTCTGGTTTCATCATTTGTTGGTTATCAAACTGAAGAGGCCTTGTCTCTTGCATCCCGAGCTTTGGAGTCGAATCACGTGCCTCCCCACTCACAACCACTCCTACCTCCTCATTCTCCATCCACTTCTTCAAGCATGGCGGGTATTTTCTCTGGACTTTCACCCCTCTCTGCTGGAACCCAAGTGATCACCAATACGCCCACTCCTGTGCCTCTCTTTATTGAATCTACTACCACATTAACAACTTTTCCCCCTCCAATAGTAGAATCTTCTCCTCTTGAGAGTAGAATACCAGTTACTACAACATGGGCAATTTCCTCTGATACGCCGCAATGGCTACTCGAGAAAACTCCGAGGAAGAGGAAGGTGATTGTACCCCTACCAGCCTTTGATTTCAGCTCACTCAAGGCTCCTACTACGAAATCAGCTAAGAAACCCAAAACAGTTTCAAGGGTTTTGGTGGATGCTTCAGGAGATAAGTTCGCAGAGATTGCCACTCCCTCGACTGACAAAACTAGAGAGGATGTAACAGCCTCTGATTATCAGATAACAAGGGTGGCTCTAGGGAAAGTGATAGCAGAAGGGGCACAACAAGATGCACGGTATGTCCCCTTTTCAAGTGGTATATGGAGTAGAAGCTCAATTGTCGATAATAGTGGAGCTGCCACCTTGCATCTTATGAAGGCCATTGAAGATACCAGTTTGAATGATGCTTTGGATAAGAGAATTATGTACCTACACAAATTGAATGAGGATAGATTGAAGGTTCTTGATAAGATATCCGCTCACCAAGAGAAAGTTAAGGTCTTGTTTGATAAGAAATCCGAGTTCGAGAGATTTCCATGTTGGAGACATTGTTTTGTTGTGGGATAAAAGACATGAACCTCGTGGCAGCCATGGCAAGTTTGATTCCCTTTGGCTCGGACCTTTCAAGATCGAGCACTTGGTGGTAAGAATTCTTTTTATCTTAATTACATGGATGGTTCTTCTCTCCCACTTCCTTATAGTGGGCGGTGCACTGAAGTTGTTCAAGTCATAGGTAATTAGGGAGTCTCTTTGTATATTCTCGTATAGCATTTTGTTTTTGTTTCCTTTTGTTTTGGCATGTTGTCCTCTGTATTGGTCTACTTTTGACCCCGTGGCCTAATGGATAAGGTAATCTTGGTCTACTTCCCGAGTTGGTCTAAGTTCTTGCCTTGTCCCATTCTTTGAATTTATGCCAAGTCATCCCCAAAAGGAGCCAGCTGTTGTCCGCTCAAAATTTTCCCTGCTCTTAAGAAGGTGAAAATTTAAAATTTTGAGTTTAAGTGTCTTCTCTGTTGTACTGATAATGTGAAAAGCCAAGAAATTGACAAAATCTACATTTTTGGGTCATTTTGTGTGTTTTTCGAACTGTCGGATATTTTTTTCCCGCGTGTCCCAAGTTCATTTGGGCCCTCTGTTCCCGATCGGCGGTTTCCACGAAGTTTTTCTTTTTCGGCCCGTCTGAACTTTTTTTGTCCCGCATGTCCCAATTTCATCCTGGACAAGTTGTTCCATTTTCGGCCCAATTCGCCCGAACCGAAAGTGCTTGGCGCTTTCGCATCCCAAATGTCCCAAACTCTCTTGGACCCGTTGTCACCTTTTCACCCGATCCGGCGATTCCGTAATTTGCACACTTTTGTCCCTCATGTTCCAATAACATTTGTGTGTCTTTTCTGCATCGCTGGAATCTCCCAAACCACATGCTTCACGCTTTCCCATCCGTCGTGTCCCAAATGAACCAAGTGCCATTCATGCTAATTTTTCCCGCTTCTACCCGAATATCTTGCTTTTCAAATTGGTAGATATGAATTTAATGTGCATTTATTACCTTTCTCTCTCCAAAATGGCTATATATTGAGCAAACCCCCTATGTGTTTTTCACACTGCTTCCATGCTATCCTTTGCACGAACCCTTGCAATCTAAATTCCTGTGCACGTATCCATTCCCTCTACATTTTCATCCCAAGTTTAGCTTGCAGCTCTGCTCTCTCTCAATTACTATCAACATGAAGATCAAATTCCGGGCAGGAGCAAATCTCACCACTAGAGTCTGTCGTTCCTGATATCGGGGACAGTGAAGTTCGCCACCTTGATTTTGGTGATTTTTGGTCAAGGATGATAGATGCAAACCCTACACCAATGGCACAAATGATTCATGATAGTGGTCTAGCTTACGCTGGCGGTTTCCCCATCTCGGTCCAATGTGCAGACACAGTGCTTTCATGTGGGGCTCATTTCAACCCTGATTCGAGCGAATTAACCAACGTGCATGGGGAGCTCATTGCCAAACTTGACGCTGCCACCATTGGCACTGCACTGAGGATTCCGAAATGGATAATGCTATCGTTGTCTCCCAAAATCAAGCACAAGCCCTATTCAATCAAGACAGCGATAACTACAAGGCACGGGTGGCGAAGTCATGGCTTAAAAACCCTAAGAAGGGAGCGTCTCGTCTATCCAAGACTCTCTTCCGAAGATTTCAATGAAGAGTTGTCAAATTTCATAATCCTACTAGCTCGGGTCATGGGCTTACCTTCTACTAATGAGTTTCATTTACGGATGTGCCTGCTCATCAATATGGTTTCATGCGAGGACTCAAAACATCAATCAAGCTGGCGTAAAATCATCAGCATGAACCTAACGGAGCAGCTGTCTAATGTGCAGCAAATGAAGAAATTCTATATGACTTCGTACCTGATGTACACTCTGGTGGCATCAAGGCAATGGTTTGGTTTCTCTTACATTGATGCCCACAAGGCTGATCCTGTGTATGCCTACTGCCCACAGTTCACCCTAGAGACCAGCAATCACAATTTTCGAAGGGTGAATGATGCTTTCACCATGTACATGGTTAGACTTCTCGAGGGTGACACTGCTAGAAGATTTTATGACGAATCCATGAGCCTGATATCGCACTACGGTGCCTATTTTATCCAATTCAGAAAATTCTCCTACATCAAGCTCACTAGCTACGAGAGCACCCTTCGAGACTTCCTATGTTCTGCAGCTGACAAGATGGCTCACGATAGAAGTATGCGAGTAATTGGAAAAATTGCATAGAACCTACGGGGACAAGAAGATCACTAGTTTGCACTTCCCCATCTCTTTGGGAAACTACACCGTAAAATGGCCCCGGACGCATAGAATATTGAAAGATCCTGGCCCCCATCACTGTCCATTTCTTCAAGCCAAGAAATTTCTTCTACTTGAACAAGTTCATTGAAAGCGAGAACATCAAGATAACATATCATCACGGGGTAGATAGATACATAAGACTATTGGGCTGATTGTGCCAACAATTTTGAGGCCGAAGAAGGCATTATGGCGGGTTCTCTCTGCAATTGATCGAAGAACTTGGCTTGTACCAAGTTCCTGTAGGACTCAAGGATGAAAACTCTAATCTGTACTCATATGAGTATGAAAATGTGGTCAAGCACACTCCCTTGGAGGACTTGGATTGGTTTAAGAAAGAAAAAGATGATTTGGCCGAGATCCTGGCTCAAGTCTTAGTCAGAACTAAGATCTGGTTTGATAATAAAGTTCGAGAGCTTAGGAGGCACTCAGGGGAATCCTCCTCCAAGGATGTTTCAACACCAAGGAGGAAAGCATCAACTCTAAGATCAGACACACCTGTGTAAACCCCTCCTGCCTCATCAACACAAGGACATGTAGTTTCTACTCCTTCTTCATCCACCCAGGTATATCAGAAGAAACTCAAAGAGGTTAAGAAGGAGCCTGTGGAATAAGATCCTCGGAAAAGTAGACGAGTTGCCTTTGGGACCAGAGAACATCATTGTTCTCAGTGAAAGTGAAGAAAGTGAAGTACTAGCTCCTACAAGTGCCCCTAAAGCTCCAATGGATAAGGACAAGGAGGTACAAAGCACTGAGCTTCCAAGTACTATTGATTCCTCTGAACCAGTTGTTACAAGTGCTCCACTCATGTCTCAACTCAAGACAATAGCAATAAAAACCTTGGGTACCATGAGTTCTCTGTCTTTTGGTCCTCTTGACCCACCTGCTACTTCATCCTCCTCTTTTGTGTGGGTGTAACCTTTTGTTGACAGTAGGAAGAGGAAATCTTCCTCTCGGAGCTCAGGGCCAAATTTTGATGTTGTGGCAGCCTTGTTAGGCACTACTCCTCCTTCTCATGCCAAAAAAGTTAGAATCACCTCCGAATAGTGTCTGATACTCAGGGTCAGCAATTTCTAGAGATTGCTAAGCCTACACTAGACACATCAGAGTAGGATTTGCAGGCATCTGACCTAGAACTCTCAAGGATTCCTATGGGAGAGTCTACCCCTGAAGGAGAAATACATAACCTCCAGGAAACAGTCACAAGAGTCATTGGGAGGGTAGAAAAGGGCAGTAAACTATTGAACAGTTTGAGAACAAGCCCGATTCTCATAGGTTTCATCAAGTCTCTTTTTCTAAGGACAAAGTTTTGGACCCTACCCCATTGACTACTCTTCCACCACCTATAGTTTTAAGCCAAGATGAAGTACTGATTATCAAAGACATACACAAGTATTCCATCTATAGCAGAGCTATGGAGGCCACGGTGGATGATATGCTTGTTACAGTTTGAACTTCATTGATGAAGCTTTCAAACTCCATGGAAAAGTGAACAACTTGCAACAGAAGCTCTCTTCCACTATTGGGATCATAGATAAAGAGCTCAAACTTTGGAGCAGTTGCATAGTAGACCTCCGCCTCATGGGACAGACAGATGAGAACATTTTATTGGCAAGTAAGGTTTTTGATGATGCAAAGGATAATCTGTCAAAGTCCTGGGTTTACAGCATGGAGTGGAAGATCAAAGTCTTGGAGGAGGCCTTGGGAGAATCGAAGAATAGTTGGCGAGAAGGTGAGGCTTTGAGACACTTTGGTTATATCTCTGCTTTCAAAGATATACATTGTCATCTTCGAGATGAAACTTATGGTGTGTCGCTTTCCTTGCAAGAAATCAAATCTCAATTGAGCTTTTGTCAAAGATAATCTATTCAAGGAAAGCTCCATTTCCAAAAAGAAAATGAAGGAGATCTACTCTCTTTAATCTACCATTGAAGAAGAAAATAAGGACTATCATACTCATGTCGAGTTTGATAAGGAAATGGAGAAATGCCTCATATTTTGGACTCAATCTACAACCAACACGTCAGTCCCCTATGGCAGAGACATAGCCGAAGCATTGAGGATATTCAGGCAGCGGATTTTGAAGTCAGTGGGTCCCTCCTAGTCATAACCACCTGTCTTCTTCTCCTTATTCTTCTCTTCTCTTCTAATTCTTTTTCTTGGATTTAATGTAATAAGTTGAGGTATTGCAATTGGAAATCCTTAACTAATCTTTAGTTAAAAGAAGTAGTTACTGAGAGTAACTGATTTGTAAACTATATAATGGCCTCTCCTTGCCATTTTGCAAGGAGGAAGAACTTGGCATATTTTAAAGAAAGTGTAAATAAGTCATAAAGAAATAAATACAGAAGGGCTTACCATTTTTTCATCTATCTGATTTCCTAAGCTTTTCATTTAATCTTGTTAAGACCAGGTTGTCGGTATTACGTTAAGAAGCTTTGTATTCTTGTAGATGTTGTTTACAGAACTTTGTGTCTTTTAAATTTCATCTTGCTAATATAACGCAAATGGTCTTGTTCTAATTCACTGTACCTTCGCACACATAAAGAATTACTCTGTCATCTATAATTCTGAATGGTGCCTTTCTGCTCATTTTCGTATTCTCTTTCCTCAGTCCTTTTGTAGTTGATGATCTTTATAAGAAAAAACTTTCGTAATATCCAAGTTCAACAAGAAAATCATGTTTTTGTATATTTGTAAATAGGTTCGTTTCTAAATAAGGGAACCTCTCCCATTAAAGAGGAGGGACTTCTTGTCCCCTGACTGTTGCTCTTCGTAAAGTCCTATTTGATGACCAACAATTTTTGGTGACTCACTGGGGAATCATATTCCAGTTTATTTATTGATCATCTTTTGATCTGGTGACTCCGCATTTTACTCGAGGGAGAAGGGCCCGTGGTATTGAAGATTCTCGCCAGCTTTTGGAGCAAAGGTAGGGTTTTCCTCTCCCTTCAACAAATAGAAAGACTCATTCGACAAGCACTCCACTGTCCAAGATAGAATTCCTATGGGTGGAATTCCTTCAAAGCCAACTAGTCCTAGTCTTCGAGCTTTGATTCTTCTTTGGTGTTGCAGTTCCTCTTCAAGCTGTTTTCCCAAGAATGGCTTTACCATTGCCACTGGGGTCATTGTGTCGGGCCCCTTGCCCTTCCTCAGCCTTTGCATGAGTTACCTGAGAGGTAACCGAAAGAACTTCCCTAAATTCAAAGGCGATGGTAAAGTACATCCCCGATGAACACATCGCAGCCTTCATAGTAGCGTGTGGAGTTCTGGGAGTTGAACATGAAGATGTCTCCGTGAGACTTTTAGTTGAGACTTTACAAGATAATGATGCTAGATTGGTTCTATCACCTTCCGGCTGGTGCTATCACTAGCTGGGACACAATGAGAACTAGGTTTGAAAATCATTTCAAACCAACAGAAGATGTGCATGCCTTGTTAGCCCAAGTCTCTCAAATAAAGAAAGATTCACAAGAACCCATGAGAGAATTTGTGGCCCGATTCAACGAGTTGATTAACAAAATTTTTCCAACTACTCGACTTTGTAGATAAAATTCAAAAATGTTTCTTCTTAAATGCCCAATCACCCAAAGTTAGTTATGCATTGAGAAGGGCTAATCTTGCAACATTAGTGAGGATCAAACTCTTCTTTGTTAGTGTTGAAGATGATTTAATCATGTCAGGGAAGTTGAGGAGAGACCCTTCCAAATCTAAATCTGCTTCTTCCTCCTCTTCCACTCCTGGACCTAATACTGATCCATTGGTACAAAAACTTGCAAATGATCTCATCACTATTAATAAGTAATTGGCTCAAAGATTTCCCTATGCAGACGTTCCAAGGAGGAATTTTCAACCCAAAAATTGTTTGCTTGCTTCTAAAACAAGACTAGCACTTGAATGACCTCTGTTAAAGTTCCCGCATCAACGCACTGTGAAGTTGAGGAACCGATGATGAGGAGGATAATGAAGATTGCGAGGAGTTGGTGGAAGAAGTAGATGATGAAGCGAGATGAACTTGAGGGATCTCAAGTTAATTTCTTCACCACCGAGGGCATTGATGATGAAGATGTCTATGATGAAGTAGTAGCGGACATGAATAGCGAATCATACGCTATCATGACTTGAGAGTAGACAAATCAGAGGGAGAAAGTGACGCAACCCACCAAGAAATCTAAGGAGCAATGATAGTTATCCCCATAATTGTAAAGAGAGGATCTCCTATCCCCACTTCATCTACACCAAAGGTGAGTCCTATCAATTCTGCTACTAAAGTTGTTTCTTCTTTTTCCCCAAAATTGATAAACCTAGGATTTCAAGTGAAGATAACCCGTCCACTTCTGGGTCTTTTGATATTATTGACCACCTGAAAAAGACTAAGGTTCAAATCTCAGAGGCTGAGTATTATCAAACCCATCCAAAGGCTTTTTCCAAAATGATTCACTTTGTCAATTCCCATTCTAAAAATACCTCTAAAGGCCTTTTACCCACTCCTTCTTCTCACCACAGCCTAATCTGGTAGGTGTTGTCACCTCACCTAATGACAAGATCAAGCCATTCTATGTGACACTTCTTATAGCTGGCCATAGACTCAGTAATTGTGTCATAGACTCAGGAGCATCAGACAATGTGATGCCTGCTAAAGTAGCTCATGCCTTAGGTTTGACTCTCACACGCACTTATGGATCTTGTTATTATATGGAGAGTAAGGAAGTGCCCTTGGTCGGAAGAATTAAAGATGCACAAGTGGCTTTTGCTACTTTTCCTGAGAAGAGAGTTTTGGCTACTATCTTAGTAGCAGATATTCCTCCTTCATATGGTATGTTGCTAAGTAGAAACTTCGTAAGGATGTGGGTGGAGAAATTCAAATGGATTGGTCGCATGCCCTCATACCTAAATGGAAAAATGAAGAAGTTGCTTTGCACGAGAAGCAATCGAGTATATTCTACAAAAACGGATGATCCCAAAGCACAAATACTCTATGAGGATATGGGGCATGGAAACTACATGATTATGTCTCCTGAAGAAACCCAACTCCCTAAAGTGTCACCTAAAGATCCTAATGGTGTTTGGATTTTAGAGTTTGATGGAAGTTGTTCCTCAAAATGGGTTCTAGAGCTGGTGTCCTATTAGTGTCACTGAAGGAAGCCTCCATCCTTTCTTGTTCAAGTTACAATTTGAAAATACCAATAATACAATAGAGTATGAGGCTCTCATTCTTGGACTACAGTGGAAAAATAACAAGGTGTGAAGAATCTTCTAGCTCGTGGTGATGTAGAATTGATTGTGAAGCAAGTTAGAAACCTTTTCGGTGAAGAATGGAAGGTTGAAACATTACCGAAATCAGGTTTGGGATTCCATTGAATTTCTTGACGCTTTCTCCATCAAGCAATACCTAGGGAAAAGAATACCGTGTCTGATTCACTAGCGCTCTCGGGTCACTATTGATTCCTCATCCCGACTTCTCTCAAGATAAGTTCACCATTGAGATGATCCATCGACCCATTGTACCTATAATAACAAAGTAATTTTTAATGCAATTTTTCAATGATTATCAACACTTGCTTTCTTTCTTGGAACTCAAGGATAATTTTGAACAAGATTCGTACTTTGAAGGATAGGTATGTAAACTTCTGCCTCAAAATCAGCACACACTTTTCAAGAAATACGAAGTTGTTGAAAAGCAAAAATCATTTTCCTATCCATCATTCAACATGGATCGCCAATATTGACTTACTGTTAGAAAGAAAAATGGTGAGATTCGTATTTGTGTTGACTTCAGAATCTGAACCAAGCTTCCTTGAAAGATAATTATCCTTTACCTATGATGGATCAGTATTACAAGCAACATGGATTGAGGATCTGAGATGTTGTCATGCATGAGCTTCCTTGGATTCTCGAGGATATAACCAGTGGAAGTTATGCTTGATACTCGCATAACAGATCAGACAAAACGAATTTCACTACTCCTTGGGGTACCTTTGCTTACAAGAGGATGCCTTTTGGGCTCATCAATTCCGGTGCTACTTTTCAGAGAGCTATGGACTTGGCCTTTGGAAGTTTGAAAGGAAAGTGTATTGTTGTATACCTTGATGACTTGACTGTGTATTCTAAAACAAGGGCGGATCATTTTCAGCACCTGGAGACAGTTCTGCTAAAATGTAGAGAACATGGGATCTCTTCGAATACTAAGAAATCTGTATTTTGTGTCACAGAGGGGAAATTATTAGGGCACATTGTCTCCAAAGATGGTATTAAGATTGATCTTGAGCGAGTTCAAGCTATTCAGCAAATTCCTCTCCCAACCAACAAAAAAGGTGTGCATTCTTTCTTTGGTAAGATTAACTTTTTGAGAAGGTTCATCCCTGATTTTTAGAGCTAACTTTGAATATTTCCCAAATGATGAAAGGAAAACAAACATTTGGTTGGTCTCCTGAAGGGAAAGAAGCCTTTGAAGGCATTAAAAGAGCCATTGCTAAAACTCCTGTTTTAGCATGTCCAGATTTCAGCAAAGATTTCATTATCTATTGCTACGCCACAGACAACACCTTGGTTGCTGTTTTGACTCAGGAAGATTCTAATGAGCATGAACTCCCAATCGCCTTTATGAGATATATTTTGAAAGATCATGAGTTAAAATGCACTATGATGGAAAAACATGCTTTTATAGTGGTTAAAGCTGTCAAGCAGTTTCGTTTTTACATTCTCAACTCCCACTCCACTGTGTTGGTACCAGATACAACTGTTAAGTCAATTCTCACACAACAGGAATTTGGATCTAAGAGAGGGAATTAGGTGGCCAAGGTCTAAGAATATGATATTGACATCAAACTGACCAAGCTCGTCCATGGAAAAGGCCTTTGTGAGCTTATTGCTAAAGGAGCTAGACATGAGTTGCTGGAGGATAAGGTTGGCCTTCCTACCATTTTGTTTCTTACCTCAGTTGATGAATGGTATGCTAACATCGCCCATTTTCTCACCTATGGAGAATGCCACTCTCATTTGACTACCAAAGAAAAGAGGGATGTTAAACTAAGGTCAGATCAATATGTGTTGTGGGAAAACGCCTTGTTTAAACGTGGGATAGATGGAAGGTTTTTGAAATGTGTGGACAAGGAACAACAGAAAAGGCTACTCTCAGCTTTTCATGATTAGGCTTGTGGAGGGCATTACTCATCAACTGTCACTTTGCTCATAAGATACTCCGTGGAGGATATTCTTGGCCTACCTTTTCGAGAGATGCATCAAAGTGGGTTGATAAATGTGAGGCTTGTCGGACTTTCGTGGGAAGACCCAAATTGGCCTCTTTGCCTCTTAAGCCGAGTTGTAATCGAAGAACCTTTTCAACAGTGGGGTTTGGACTTCATTGGAACACTTAATCCTTCTTCTAGTGCTGGTCATACTCATGTATTAACTGCCACAGATTATTTCACCAAATGGGTAGAAGCTATTCTAGTAAAGAGTATTGCTTCTGAAGTGGTGTGCAGCTTCATCAAAGAAAACATCTTGGTAAGGTATGGTGTGTCAAACAAGATTGTGACAGATAATGCCTCAAACTTTTCTTCAAATGAAATGATGGATTTTTGTTATGGATATGGCATCTCACTGGCTCATTCTTCAGATTATTACCCTCAGGGAAATGGTCAAGCAGAATCCACTAATAAAAATCTGGTGACCATAATAAGGAAGTTAGTCAATGAGTCCCAACGGCCCGGCACAAGAAGCTCCATGATGCTCTTTGGGCATATAGGATCGCACCTAAGAGAGCTATTGGGATGTCCCCTTTTCAAGTGGTATATGGAGTAGAAGCTCAATTGTCCAGTAACAGTGGAGCTGCCAGCCTTGCATCTTATGAAGGCCATTGAAGATACCAGTTTCAATGATGCTTTGGATAAGAGAATTATGTACCTACACAAATTGAATGAAGATAGATTGAAGGTTGCTGATAAGATATCTGCTCACCAGTAGAAAGTTAAGGTCTTGTTTGATAAGAAATCCAGGTTCGAGAGATTTCCGGGTTAGAGACACTTTGTTTTGTTGTGGGATAAAATACATGAACCTCGTGGCAGCCATGGCAAGTTTGATTCCCTTTGGATCTCGGACCTTTCAAGATCAGGCACTTTGCTGGTAAGAATTATTTTTATCTTGATTACATGGATGGTTCTTCTCTCCCACTTCCTTATAGTGGGCAGTACCTGAAGTTGTTCAAGTCATAGGTGATTAGGGAGTCTCTTTGTATATTCTGTATAGCGTTTTGTTTTTCTTTCCTTTTTGTTTTGGTGTGTTGTCCTCTATATTGGTTGGTTTTTGACCCCGTGGCCTAGTGGATAAGGTACTTGGTCTACTTCCCGAGTTGGTCTAATTTCTTGCCTTGTCCCATTCTCTTGAATTTATGCCAAGTCATCCCCAAAAGGAGCAGTTGTTGTCCACTCAAAATTTCCCTGCTTTTTAAGAAGGTGAAAATTTAAAATTTTGAGTTTAAGTGTCTTCTGTTGTTATGCTGATAATGTGAAAAGCCAAGAAATTGACAAAATCTACATTTTTGGGTCATTTTGTGTGTTTTTCGGGCTGTCGGACATTTTTTCCCATGTCCCAAGTTCATTTGGGCCCTCTATTCCCGATCGGCGGTTTCCCAGAAGTTTGTCTTTTCGGCCCATCGAAATTTTTCTCCAATGTCCCAAGTTCATCCGGACAAGTTGTTCCATTTTCGGCCGATTCACTCGAACCGAAAGTGCTTGGCGCTTTCGCATCCCAAATGTCCCAAAATCTCTTGGACCCGTTGTCACCTTTTCACCCGATCCGACCGATTCGCATACTTTGCGCACTTTTGTCCCTCATGTTCCAATAACATTTGTGTGTCTTTTCCCACATCGCCCGAATCTCCTGAACCGCATGCTTCACGCTTTCGCATCGCTCGTGTTCCAAATGAACCAAGTGCCATTCATGCTAATTTTTCCCGCTCTACCCGAATATCTTGCTTTTCAAATTGGTAGGTATGAATTTAATGTGCATTTATTACCTTTCTCTCTCCAAAATGGCTATATAATGAGCAAACCCCCTATGCGTTTTTCACACTGCTTCCATGCTATCCTTTGCTCGAACCCTTGTAATCTAAATTCCTGTGCACGTATCCATTCCCTCTGCAATTTCATCCCAAGTTTAGCTTGCAGCTCTGCTCTCTCTCAATTACTATCAACATGAAGATCAAATTCCAGGGGCAGGAGCAAATCTCACCACTAGAGTCTGTCGTTCCTGATATCGGGGACAGTGAAGTTCGCCACCTTGATTTTGGTGATTTTTGGTCGAGGATGACAGATGCAAACCCTACACCAATGGCACAAATGATTCATGATAGTGGTCTAGCTTTCGCTGGTGGTTTCCCCATCTCGGTCCAATGTGCAGACACAGTGCTTTCATGCGGGGCTCATTTCAACCCTGATTCGAGTGAATTAACCAACGTGCACGGGAGCTCATAGCCTAACTTAACGCTACCACCATTGGCACTTTGCCCGAGGATTCCGAGAATGGATAATGCTATCGTTGTCTCCAAAAAACAAGCACAAGCCCTATTCAATCAAGACAAATGATAACTACAAGGCACGGGTGGTGAAGTCATGGCTTAAAAACCCTAAGAAGGGAGTGTCTCATCTATCCAAGACTCTCTTCCGAAGATTTCAATGAAGAGTTGTCAGATTTCATAATCCTACTAGCTCGGGTCATGGGCTTACCTTCTACTAATGAGTTTCATTTCTGGATGTGCCTGCTCATCAATATGGTTTGCGAGGGGACTCAAAACATCAATCAAGTGGCAGAATCATCAACATGAACCTAACGGAGCAGCTTGTCTAATGTGCAAATGAAAAAATCTATATGACTTCGTACCTGATGTACACTCTGGTGGCATCAAGGCAATGGTTTGGTTTCTCTTACATTGATGCCCACAAGGCTGATCATGTGTATGCCTACTGCCCACAGTTCACCCTAGAGACCAGCAATCACAATTTTCAAAGGGTGAATGATGCTTTCACCATGTACATGGTTAGACTTCTCGAGGGTGACACTGCTAGAAGATTTTCTGACGAAGCCATGAGCCTGATATCGCACTACGGTGCCTATTTTATCCAATTCAGAAAATTCTCCTACATCAGGCTCACTGGCTACGAGAGCACCCCTCTGAGACTTCCTATGTTCTGCAGTGACAAGATGGCTCTGATAGAAGTATGCAGGAAATTGGAAAAATTGCATAGAACCTGCAGGGACAAGAAGATCACTGGTTTGCACTTCCCCATCTCTTTGGGAAACTACACCTATAAAACGGCCCTGGACACACAGAATATTGAAAGATCCCTGGCCCCCATCACTATCCATTTCTTCAAGCCAAGAACTTGCTTCGACTTGAAGAAGTTCATTGAGCAGAACATCAAGATAACATATCATCACAGGGAAGATACAGAAGACTATTGGGTTGACTGTGCCGATGATTTTGAGGCCAGAAGAAGGCATTATGGCAGGTTCTCTCTGTAATTGATCGAAGAACTCAGCTTGTACCAAGTTCCTGTAGGACTCAAGGATGACAACTCTGATCTATAATCATATGAGTATGACAATGTGGTCAAGAACACTCCCTTGGAGGACTTGGATTGGTTCAAGAAAGAAAAGATGATTTGGTTGAGATCCTGGCTCCAGTCTTAGTCAGAACTAAGATCTCATTTGATAAGAAAGTTTGAGAGCTTAGGAGGCACTCAGGGGAATCCTCCTCCAAGGATGTTTCAACACCAAGGAGGGAAGCATCAACTCCAAGATCGACACACTCCTGTAAACCTCTCCTGCCTCATCAACACAAGGACCTGCAGTTTCTACTCCTTCTTCATCCACCCAAGTATATCAAAAGAAACTCAAAGAGGTTAAGAAGGAGCCTATGGAATAATATCCTCAGGAAAAGAAAATAGAGTTTCCTTTGGGACCTAAGAACATCATTGTTCTTAGTGAAAGTGAAGAAAGTGAAGTACCAGCTCCTACAAGTGCCCCTGAAGCTCCAACAGATAAGGAAAAGGAGGTACAAAGTGCTGAGCTTCCAAGTACTATTGATTACTCTGCACCAGTTGTTACAAGCACTCCACTCATGTCTCAACTCGAGACAACAGCAGTACAAACCTTGGGTGCCATGAGTTCTCTGTCTTTTGGTCCTCTTGCCCCACTTGTTGCTTCATCCTCCTCTTTTGCGTGGGTGCAACCTTTTGTCAACAGTAAGAAGAGGAAATCTTCCTCTCGGAGGTCAGGGCCAAATTTTGATGCTGTGGCAGCCTTGTTAGGCACTACTCCTCCTTCTCGTGCTAAAAAAGTTAGAATCACCTCCAGAATAGTGTCTGATGCTCAGGGTCAGCAATTCCCTAAGATTGCTAAGCCTACAGTAGACAAATCAGAGCAGGATTTGCAGGCATCTGACCTAGAACTCTCAAGGATTCCTATGGGAGAGTCTACCCCTGAAGGAGAAATACATAACCTCCAGGAAATAGTCACAAGAGTCATTGGGAGGGTAGAAAAAGGGCAGCAAACTATTGAACAGTTGGAGGAACAAGCCCAAATTCTCATAGGTTTCATCAAGTCTCTTTTGTCTAAGGAAAAATTTTGGACCCTACCCCATTGACTACTCTTCCACCACCCGTAGTTTTGAGCCAAGATGAAGTATAGAGTATCAAAGGCATGCACAAGTATTCCATCTATGGCGAGCTATGGAGGCCATGGTGTGATGATATGCTTGTTGTAGGTTTGAACTTCATCAATGAAGCTTTCAAACTCCATGGAAAAGTGAACAACTTGCAACAGAAGCTCTCTTCCACTATTGGGATCATAGATAAAGAGCTCAAACTTTGGAGTAGTTGCATAGTAGACCTCCGCCTCATGGGACAGACAGATGAGAAAATTTTATTAGCGAGTAAGGTTTTTGATGATGTAAAGGATAATCTATCAAAGTCCTGGGTTTACAGCATGGAGTGGAAGATCAAAGTCTTAGAGGAGGCTTTGGGAGAACTAAAGAATAGCTGGCAGAAGGGTGAGGCTTTCAAGACACTAGTTGTATCTGCTTTCAAAGATATACATTGTCATCTTCAGGATGAAACTTCTGGTGTGTCTCTTTCCTTGCAAGAAATCAAATCTCAATTCAGAGCTTTTGTCAAAGATAATCTATTCAAGGAAAGCTCCATTTCCAAAGAGAAAATGAAGGAGATCTGCTCTCTTCAATCTACCATTGAAGAAGCAAATAAAGACTATCATACTCATGTCGAGTTTGATAAGGAAATGGAGAAATGCCTCAGATTTTGGACTCAGTCTACTACCCAACACGTCAGTCCCCCGTGGTAGAGACATAGCCGAGGCATTGAAGAGATTCAGGCAGTGGATTTTGAAGTCAGTGGGTCCCTCCTAGTCATAACCACCTGTCTTCTTCTCCTTATTCTTCTCTTCTCTTCTAATTCTTTTTCTTGGATTTAATGTAATAATTTGAGGTATTGTGATTGGAAATCCTTAACTAATCTTTAGTTAAAAGAAGTAGTTACTTGAGAGTAACTAATTTGTAAACTATATAATGGCCTCTCCTCGCCATTTTGCAAGGAGGAAGAACTTGGCATATTTTTTGAAAGTGTAAATAAGTCATAAAGAAATCAATACGAAAGAGCTTACCATTTTTTCATCTATTTCCTTTTCCTAATATTTTCATTTAATCTTGTTAAGACCATTTGTGTTATTACGTTAAGAAGCTTTGTATTCTTGTATATGTTATTTATAGAACTTTGTGTCTTTTAAATTTCATCTTATTAATATAACGTAAATGATCTTGTTCTAATTCACTGTACCTTCGCATACATAAAGAATTACCACACATTATCTATAATTACGAATGGTGCCTTTACTCATCATTTTCGTATTCTCTTTCCTCGGTCCTTTTGTAGTTGATGATCTTTATAAGAAAACACTTTCGTAATATCCAAGTTCAACAAGAAAATCATGTTTTTGTATATTTGTAAATAGGTTCGTTTCTAAATAAGGGAACCTCTCCCATTAAAGAGGAGGGACTTCTTGTCCCCTAACTGTTGCTCTTCGTAAATTCCTATTTGACGACCAACATTAGGCAAGTTCCATGGCAACTATTAGGTGAGCTAATTAGTGAGCTACTCGATGAAATCTGAGGTGAGCTACCAGGAGCTCAAGCCGAGTTGGCAACATGAAATCCTAAACAAGCTCAAGGTGAGCTAGCAAGCCAAGTGAGCTGATAGGTGAGATCCCATATGAATTGGAAAGGTGAGCTCCTATGTGAGTTTTTGGTGAGCTACTTGAAAAGCTCCCGATCGAGCTCAAGTCGAGTTGCTTGGTGAGCTCAAGGCAAGTTTGAAAGGTGAGATGTCATGTGAGCTCCCAGGTGAGTTTCTAGGAAAGCTTAACTTGAGCTACTTGACGAGCTCTTGGGTAACCTACTTGCTGAGCTCCCAGGTGATCTCTAGGTGAGCTACTCGGTGAGTTCCTAGGTAAGCTCAAAGTTGAGATTTTTGAAATCTCTTAGGTGAGCTTACATGTGAGCTACCAGATGAGATCAAGGTGAGTTGGCAAGGAGAGCTCAAGGTGAGTTGGAAGGTGAGCTCATGTGAGCTCCCAAGCGAGCTACTTTGTGAGCTCCCGGTGATGTCCCCATTAAGTGACTCAGCTATTAAGCTCACAAGTGAGCTCAAGTTAACCTACTCGGTGAGCTACTCCTTGTCCCAGCTCCTGAGGAGCTACTTTACTGAGCTCTCAACAAAATTTGAGGTGAGCTACTAGACAAGCTCAAGGTGAGTTAGGAAGGTGAGCTCCTCAGTGATCTCAAGGTGAGCTAATAGGTGAGCTCCAATGTAAGTTTCTTTGTGAGATGTCAGGTGAGATCCTAGAAGAGCTCAAGGCAAGCTACTTGGCAAATCTCCAAGTGAGCTCCCATGTAAACTTCTAGGTGAGCTCCCAAGAGAGCCACTTGGCGAGCTCCTATGTGAGGTCCCCAGGTGAGCTGATCGGTGAGCTCACAAGCGAGCTCAAGTCAACCTACTCGGCGAGCTACTTGGTGAGCTCTAGGTGAGCTCAGGTGAGCTCCCGTGCTGAGCTATCTAGGTGAGCTGATCCTAGGAGAGCTACTTGGAGATCTTCTCGAAGAACTCCTGAGGTGAGCTACTAGATGAGATCAAGGTGAGTTGGTAATGTGAGCTCCTCAAAGGTGAAGCTCAAGGTACGAGCTAAAGCCAAGATCCCATACGAGTTACAAGGTGAGCTGTCAGGAGAGCTCCCATGTGAGTTTTGGGTGAGCTTTTGATGAACTCATGTGTGAGCTCAAGTCAAGTTACTCAAGCTCCTGAGCTCTCGAGCTCTTGAAAAGCTCAAGGTGAGCTGAGGTGGTTAGCTCAAGGTGAGCTATAGTTGAGTTTTTGGGCAAGCTCAAGTCAAGCTACTCGAGAGCTCTGAGTGAGCTGAGCTTCTTACAGCTCCTAGGTGAGCTCCTAGGTGAGCTACTCTGTGAGCTCCTAAGAGAGCTCAAAGGTGAGCTTTTCAGGTAATCTTTGAGGTGAGCTTACATGTGAGCTACTAGATGAGCTCAAGGTGAGTTGGCAAGGTGAGATCAAGGTGAGTTGGATAGGTGAGCTCAAGGTGAGTTAGCAAGGAGAGCTCAAGGTGAGCTCCCAAGTGAGTTCCTAGGTGAGTTACTCGATGAGCTCCCAAGTGAGCTCAACTTGAGCTGATCGGTGAGATCTCAAAGAGCTCCCAGGTGAGCTACTTGGCGAGCTATTCGATGAGCTTCCAGGTGAGCTGCTAGGTGAGCTCCCAAGTGAGCTACTTAGTGAGCTCCCGGTGAGCTCCCTAGTTGAGCTACTTGAAACTCACAAGTGAGCTCAAGTTAACCTACTTGGTGAACTCACAAGTGAGCTCAAGTCAACCTAGTCGGTGAGGTTCTCGGTGAGCTCAAGGTGAGCAGTTATTAGGTGAGCTCCTAGGTGAAGTTGTTAGTGAGATACTAGAGCTCAAGCTCTCTCGGTGAGCTTCAGGTGAGCTCAAGGAGCTCAGCTGAGCTTAGTGAGCTCAAGGTGAGCTAGCTAGGTGAGCTCCCATGTGAGTTTTCAGTAGCTAGAGTGAGAGCTCCCATGTGAGTTTTCAAGTGAGCTACTTGATGAGCTCCTGGGTGAGCTTAAGTCAGCTCAGCTTTTCAAGTGAGCTCAGGGTGAGCTCAAGATGAGCTCTCCTCAGGTGAGGTATCGGGTGAGCTCTTGGAGTAGCTAATTTTTGAGCTCCTAGCTAACTCTAGGTGAGCTACTCGGTGAGCTCCCAGGTGAGCTCCCAAGTGAGCTTGTTGGTAATCTGAGGTGAGCTTACATACGAGCTATCTACTAGATGAGCTCAAGGTGAGTTGGAAAGGTGAGCTTAAGGTGAGTTGGTAAGGTGAACTCAAGGTGAGTTGGCTGGTAAGGTAAGTCAAGTGATCGGTGAGCTCTAGTGAGATTGAGCTCCTTGAGAGTGAGTTACTTGATGAGCTCCTCGGGTGAGCTCAACTCGAGCTGATCGAGTGAGCTCCTAGAAGAGCTCCTAGGTGAGCTACTTGGTGAGCTTTGGTGAGCTCCCAGGTGAGCTGCTAGGTGAGCTCCTAAGTGAGCTACTTGGTGAGCTCCCAGGTGAGTTCAGTGAGTTGCTTGGTGAGCTCAAAGTGAGCTCAAGTTAAGCTACTCGGTGAGCTACTTGGTGAGCTCAAGGTGAGCTCAGGTGAGCTCCCAGTGAGCTAGTAGGTGAGCTCCCAGTGAGCTCCCAGGTGAGCTACTTGGTGAGCTACTTCGATGAACTCCGATGTGAGCTACTAGATGAGCTCAAGGTGAGTTGGTAAGGTGAGCTCTCAAGTGAGCTCTCAGAGGTGAGCTAGAGTGAGCTCAAGGTCTCAGTGAGTGAGGTGAGCTCCCATGTGAGTTTTGGCAAGGTGAGCTATCAGGTGAGCTCCCATGTGAGTTTTTAGGTGAGTTGCTTGATGATCTCTAGGTGAGCTCAAGTTGAGATGGTAAGTTGAGCTCCCAGGAAAGCTCCCAGGTGAGTTTCTAGCTGAGTCAGGTGCTCAGTCGAGTGAGCTCGGATGAGTTTCGTGAGTGAGCTGAGCTGAGTCGAGCTCCAAGAGAGCTGAGCTCTAGGTGAGAGCTCAAGCTCCTAGGTGAGCTCCTAGCAGTGAGCTCCTCTAGTGAGCTCAGGTGAGCTCTTTGAGCTCCCAATAATCTATGAGGTGAGCTTACATGTGAGCTACTAGATGAGCTCAAGGTGAGTCAAGGTGAGTTAGCAAGGTGAGCTCAAGGTGAGTTGGTAAGGTGAGCTCAAGGTGAGTTGGTGAGTGAGCTCAGCTAGCTACAGTGAGTTCTCAGTGAGTTCCTAGGTGAGTTACTCGACAAGCTCTCGGAAAGCTCAACTCGAGCTGATCAATGAGCTCTTAGAAGAGCTCCCAGTGAGCTAGCTTTAGTGAGTGAGCTATTCAGTGAGCTCCTAGGAGAGCTCTAGGTGAGCTCTCAAGTGAGCTCTGAGCTACTTGAGCTCCTAATGAGGTCCCTAGTGAGCTGCTCGGTGAGTGAGCTCACAAGTGAGCTCAAGTGAGCTACTTGGTGAGCTCCCAGGTGAGCTCCTCGGTGAGCTCTCGGTGAGCTCTAAGGTGAGCTAAGGTGAGCTCTGAGTGAGCTCTGGTGAGCTCTCGAGGTGAGCTCCCAGGTGAGCTCCAAGTGAGCTCTGGGAGCTCCTAGAGTGAGCTGAGCTCAGGTGAGCTGAGTGAGCTCGGTGGTGAGCTCACTTCAGGTGAGCTCCCAAGTGAGCTCAAGGTGTGAGTGAGCTCTCTGAGCTCTGAGGAGCTCTAAGTGAGTCCTCTGAGCTCACTCAGTGAAGCTCAAGGTGAGCTAGCTTAAGCTCAATGAGCTCTTTCAGGTGAGTTACTCCAGTGAGCCCAGGTGAGCTCCTTGGTGAGCTTCTTGGTGAGCTCCCAGTGAGCTCAAAGGTGAGCTTCAGTGAGAGCTCTCTAGGTGAGCTTACATGGTGAGCTATGTGAGCTCCGAGAGAGCTCAAGGTGAGTTGGCAAGGTGAGCTCAAGGTGAGTTAGGTAAGGTGAGCTCAAGGTGAGTAGTAATGTGAGCTGCTAGGCTCCCAGGTGAGCTCCCAGGTGAGAGTCCCAAGTGAGTGAGCTACTCGATGAGCTGAGATCTAGGTGAGCTCAACTCGAGCTGAGTCAGATCAGCTCGAGCTCCTCTTGAGAGCTCCTTGTGAGCTCACTGAGGTGAGCAGCTCCCAGTAGGTGAGCTCCTAAGTGAGCTCCTAGGTGAGCTAAGTCGAGTGAGTGATCTGAGCTGTGAGTGAGCTCTGAGTGAGCTGCAAGTGAGCTCCCATGTGAGCTCCTGAGTGAGCTACTTGGTGAGCTCTGGTGGTGAGCTCAAAAGTGAGCTCTCAGTGAGCTCAAACTCTAGGTGAGCTACTCTAGGTGAGTTAGGTGAGCTCCTGGTGGTGAGCTATTAGGTGAGCTCTCAGGTGAGCTACTTGGTGAGGTGAGCTCTCGAAAAGCTCTAGGTGAGCTACCTAGGGTGAGCTCAAGGTGAGTGAGCTCAAGGAGCTCAAGAGCTCCTCAAGAGAGCTCAAGGTGAGCTAGCAAGGTGACTTATAGGTGAGCTCCCATGTGAGTTTTCAAGTGAGCTGAGCTCTTGAGATGCTCCAAGAGCTCTCAGGTGAGCTCTCGAGTGAGCTCTCCCTAGAGAGCTCAAGCTGAGCTTGGGAGCTCTCAGGTGAGCTCTAAGTGTGAGCTGGTGAGCTCCTGGTGAGTTCTCTAGAGAGCTCAAGTGAGCTACTCTGATGAGCTCTAGGTGAGCTTGCTTCTGAGCTCCCAACCCCAGAGCTCTAGGTGAGCTCACCAGCTGAGTGAGCTCCCATGTGAGCTCAAAGGTGAGCTCAAGGTGAGAGTCTAGATCTCTCAAGGTGAGCTTACTGCTGAGCTCCCAGGTGAGCTCTAGGTGAGTTGGCAAGGTGAGCTCTAGGTGAGCTTTCAGTGAGCTCAAGAGCTCAGTGAGCTCCCAAGGTGAGTTATTCAAGTGAGCTCCAAGTGAGTTCTCTAGGTGAGCTCTCGGTGAGCTCAAGGCATGAGCTCAAGAGTGAGCTCTGTGAGCTCTAGGTGAGCTTGAGCTCTTGAGCTCCAGTGGTGAGCTCCTCAAGAGAGCTCAAGGTGAGCTCTCAGAGCTGACTTGAGTGAGCTCTGGTGAGCTAGAGAGCTCCCTAGGTGAGCTACTTGGTGAGATCTCGAGAGAGCTCTGGTGAGCTCTAGGTGAGCTAGCTGGTGAGCTCCAAGTGAGCTACTTGGTGAGCTCCTAGTGAGCTCCAGGTGAGAGCTCACTCAGTGAGCTCTAGGTGAGCTCAGTTGAGTCTCCTCGAGTGAGCTTCTCAGTGAGCTACTTGGTGAGCTAGCTTAGAGCTGAGCTCTTAGGTGAGCTACTTTAGAGCTACTTAATGAAGAGCTCTAAGGTGAGCTACTGAGAGCTCAAAGTGAGCTACTAAGGTTCTCCTCGGTGAGCTCAAGGTGAGATCAAGGTGAGCTCATAGGTGAGCTTCCATGTGAGTTGCTGAGGTGAGTTGGTGAGCTCAAGAGCTCAAGGGTGAGCTCTCAGTGAGCTCCCATGTGAGAGTTTTGAGTGAGCTCTTAGAGTGAGCTCGGTGAGCTCAAATCGAGAGCTCAAGAGCTCAGAGTGAGCTCTAGGTGAGCTCAAGGTGAGAGATTTCAGGTGAGCTAGCTCCCAGGTGAGTGAGTTTCGAGTGAGTTTTAAGTGAGCTCTCAAGTCAAGCTTCCTAATGAGCTCCTAGGTGAGCTTGCTTGCCAGCTCAGCTCAGGTAGCTCCCAGCTCCTAGGTGAGCTCTCCAGGTGAGCTCAAAGGTGAGTGAGCTCAAGGTGAGCTCAAGTGTGAGGTGAGCTCTCTGTGAGCAGTGAGCTCTAAAGGTGAGCTCACAGGTGAGCTCAAGTGAGAAGCTGAGGTGAGCTCAGGTGAGCTCAAGTGAGAGTGAGCTCGAGGTGAGCTCCTCGTGAGCTCCTAGGTGAGGTTAGTCAAGATGAGCTCTCGAGTGAGCTCTGAGTGTGAGCTCTAGTGAGCTCAGTGCTGAGCTCTACTCGGTGAGCTCCTTGGTGAGCTCAGCTGAGAGTGAGCCTAGCTGAGCTCCTGAGCTACTCGGTGAGCTCCTAGGTGAGCTAGGTGAGGTGAGCTAGTGAGCTGAGCTTACTGGTGAGCTGAGCTCCCAAGTGAGCTAGCTCAGCTAGTGAGCTCCCAGTGAGCTCTCGGTGAGCTCAGCTCCCATGAGCTGCTGAGCTCACTTGGTGAGCTCAGGTGAGCTGAGTTCAGTGTAGCTCAGAGTGAGCTCAAGAGCTCAAGAGCTACTAGATGAGCTCTCAGCTCCTCAAGCTCTAGGTGAGCTGAGCTCCCAGTGAGCCTGAGGTGAGCTCCCAGTGAGAGTTAAGGTGAGCTCTTGGTGAGAGCTCAGAGAGCTGAGCTCAGCTGAGCTCTAGAGGAGCTCCTAAGGTGAGCTGGAAGGTGAGCTCCAAGTGAAGCTCTAAGGTGAGCTGTGAGCTGAGTGAGCTCCTGAGTGAGCTACTTCTGAGCAAGTGAGCTCCCATCAGAGTGAGCTCTTGTGAGCTCCCATGTGAGCTCAAGAGGTGAGCTACTGAGCAGGTGAGCTCTCTCTAGGTGAGCTTGAGTGAGCTCAAGGTGAGCTCACAGTGAGCTGAGCTCAAGAGCTGAGCATGAGCTCAGAGGTGAGCTCCTCTTGGAAGAGAGCTCCAGGTGAGCTGCTCAGTGAGCTCCCATTAGGTGAGCTCAGCTGAGCTGAGGTGAGCTCTCAGAGTGAGCTCAGGTGAGCTCTCTGAAGGTGAGCTATCAGGTGAGCTCCCATGTGAGCTTCATTAGGTGAGCTCAGGAGAGCTCTCAGGTGAGCTCAGAGGAGTACAGGCTCTCAAGGTGAGCTCAGGTGAGCTCTAGCATCGGAGTTCCCGGTGAGTTACTCTTAGTGAGCTCCTGCTCAGAGTGAGCTCAAGTGAGCTCAGGAGCTCTCAGAGTGAGCTCTTTGCTAAGAGCTCAGGTGAGCTCCTAAGTGAGCTCCTCAGGTGAGCTCAAGGAGTGAGCTCTCAAGAGTGAGCTCCTGAGCTCCCTGAGCTCAAGGTGAGCTCTAGAGTGAGCTCCAGTGAGCTCCTTGGTGAGTGAGCTTGGTGAGCTGAGCTGGTGGTGAGCTCCCAAGGTGAGTGAGCAGAAGCTCTGAGTGAGCTTTCGAGTGAGCTCTCAAGGTGAGCTCCAAGGAGCTCTAGTGAGTAGGAGCTCTCAAGTGAGCTCAAGAGTGAGCTTGGTGAGCTCTAAGTGAGCTAAAGTGAGCTCTCAAGTGAGCTTTGAGTTGGTGAGAGCTCCTGGTGAAGGTGAGCTCTCAGTGAGAGCTCCTAGTGAGAGCTTGAGTGAGCTCCAAGAGAGCTCAAGTGAGCTCTAGGTGAGCTTTGAGTGAGTCAGTGAGCTAGGTGAGTGAGCTCGAGTGAGCTCCTAGAGAGCTCTAGGTGAGCTGAGCTCAAGAGCTCTTAGGTGAGCTCTTAGGTGAGAGCTCACAGAGTGAGCTAGCTAAGTGAGCTAAGGTGAGCTAGTGAGAGAGCTCTCAGTGAGTGAGCTGAGCTCAGTGAGCTCAAGTGAGCTGAGTTGAAGGTGAGCTCCCAGTGAGCTTTTGGTGAGCTCCCAGGTGAGCTCCTTGAGCGAGCTGAGCTTGAGCTCTGAGGTGAGCTCTAGTGAGAGCTCATGTGAGCTGAGCTTTAGGTGAGCTCTGGTGAGAGCTCCTCGGGTGAGCTAGCTCGTGAGCTCTCGTGAGCTCTGAGTCTAGCTGAGTGAGCTCCCGAGTGAGCTCTAGTGAGCTCTAAGTGAGTGAGCTCAAGTGAGCTGAGCTAGTGGTGAGCTCCTCAGTGAGCTCTCAGGTGAGCTCAGCTCCAGTGAGCTCCTGGTGAGCTCAAGGTGAGCTTAGTGAGCTCCCAGAGTGAGCTCAGGTGAGCTCCTTGGTGAGCTCTCAGGTGAGCTCCTAAGTGAGCTCCCAGGTGAGTCAGCTGAGCCAAGGTGAGCTCCTGTGAGTGAGCTCTTAGGTGAGCTCTCAAGTGAGTAGCTTCAGTGAGCTTAGCTCGAGCTCAATGAGCTGAGCTGAGGTGAGCTCCAAAGTGAGCTCAAGTGAGCTACTCAAGGTGAGCTCTGTGAGCTCTAAGTGAGCTCCTCGGGTGAGCTCTCCAGTGAGTTCCCAGGTGAGCTCAAGTGAGCTCTGATGTGAGCTCAAGTGAGTGAGCTCAAGTGAGAGCTGAGGTGAGCTAAGTTGTGAGCTCCAGGTGAGCTCCAAGTGAGATCTAGCTCAAGTGAGCTCTAGGTGAGCTCCAGGTGAGCTGAGCTGAGAGCTCCTAGGTGAGAGATCCCAGGTGAGCTCCTAAGTGAGCTACTAGGTGAGCTCAAGGTGAGCTGAATCTGAGCTCAGGTGAGCTCAAGGTGAGCTGAAGGTGAGCTCAAGGTGAGCTCTTGCAAGCTGAGCTTAAGTGTGAGCTCTCAGAGGAGTGAGAGTCTCAGGTGAGCTCTCCTAAGTGAGCTCAGAGTGAGCTCCTAGGTGAGCTACTTGAGTGAGAGCTCTGAGTAAGCTGAGCTCAAGTGAGCTCAAGCTAGCTCAGTGAGCTTCAAGTGAGAGCTCAAGTGAGCTCTACTTGAGTGAGCTACTGGTGAGCTCCCAGAGAGCTCCTAGCAGTGAGCTCAAGTGAGAGCTCCTAGGGTGAGCTCCCAAGTGAGCTGAGCTTGTGAGCTCAGAGCTGAGAGAGAAGTGAGCTCTCAGTGAGCTCTCGGTTCAGACTCCTACTGAGCTCCTCAAAGCTCCTCAAGTGAGCTCAGCTCTAGGTGAGCTCACTAGGTGAGCTCCAAGGTGAGCTCTCTGGAAGCTCCAGGTGAGCTCAAGTGAGTGAGCTGAGCTCAGGTGAGCTGAGCTCAGGTGAGTTAGTCCCAGCTATGGAGTGAGCTCACAGGTGAGCTAGCTATAGGCTGAGCTCTAGTGAGCTCTTGTGAGCTCTTGTGAGCTCAGAGTCCTATGAGCTTAGCTCCCAGTGAGCCTGAGTGAGCTTAGGTGAGCTCAAGAGAAGCTTGTGGTGAGCTCCTAAGTGAGCTATAGGAGTGAGAGCTCCTCTGTGAGCTGAGCTTCAAGCTCCTAGGTGAGCTCTTCGGTGGCTGAGCTCAGTAGCTGAGCTTAGTCAAGCTCTCATGAGCTCCCTGAGCTAAGCTCAGCTCCTCCTAGAGCTCCTAGGTGAGCTGAGCTCCAGTGAGCTCCCAGTGAGCTCTCAAGTGAGCTTTCAAGAAATCTTAGGTGAGCTTACATGAGAGCTCCGTGAGCTAGATGAGCTCAAGGTGAGCTCAAGGTGAGCTTCAAGTAGTGGTGAGCTCAGGTGAGAGCTCAAGGTGAGTGAGCTTGTAAGGTGAGCTCCATGGAGCTCCCAGTGAGTGAGTTCTCCAGTGAGCTACTCAGGTGAGCTCTCAGTGAGCTCAGCTCGAGAGCTGAGCTGATGAGCTCCTAGGTGAGAGCTCCTAGTGAGAGCTCTAGGTGAGCTCCTAAGCTGAGCTTGGCTAGCTCGGTGAGCTCTAGTGAGCTCCCAGTGAGCTGAGCTCCCCAGTGAGCTGAGCTCAGAGTGAGCTCCTTGGTGAGCTCCTAGTGAGACTCTGGTGAGCTCTCTGAGTGAGCTAGCTCTGAGCTCAAGTGAGCTGAGAGCTCATAGTGAGCTCAAGGTGAGCTTACTGAGTGAGCTCTCGGTGAGCTCTAGAGAGCTCCTAGTGAGCTCTTGGTGAGCTCTCTAGGTGAGCTGTGGTGAGCTCTAGAGCTCAGCTTGAAGAGTGAGCTTGGAAGTGTACTGGTGAGCTCAAGGTGAGCTACTTGTCAGTGAGTCCTGGTGAGACTCAAGTGAGCTCAAAGTGAGCTCAAGGAGTTAGGTGAGCTTATCAGTGAGTGAGCTACAGGAGCTTCTTGAAGAGAGCTAAGGTGAGCTCAGTGAGAGCTCTGGTGAGCTGAGCTCAGAGTGAGAGCTAGCTTGGTGAGCTCACTGAGTGAGCTGAAATTGAGTGAGCTCAGTGAGCTCCTCAAGGTGAGCTGAGCAAAGGTGAGTGAGCTCCAAGTGAGCTCTCAGGTGAGCTCAAGTGAGCTACTCCGAGTCTGAGCTCCCAGGTGAGCTACTGAGTAGCTGAGCTGAGCTCAGGTGAGCTCTCCAGTGAGCTCTTAGGTGAGCTACTCAGTGAGCTCCTTGGTGAGCTCAAGGTGAGCTGAGCTGAGCTCTAGGTGAGCTACTCAAGTGAGCTCTCAAGTGAGCTCAGCTAAGGTGAGCTCTTGGTGAGCTCTACAAGTGAGCTCTTGGTGAGCTATCAGTAGGTGAGCTCTGGTGAGCTCCAAGTGAGAGAGTGAGCTCTCCAAGAGTGAGTCTAGTGAGTGAGAAGTCTCCATGTGAGCTCAGTGAGCTGAGCTCTGGTGAAGCTTCAAGTCAAGCTCTCAGATGAGCTCTGAGGTGAGCTAGCTCTAGCTAAGTGAGCTCCTCAGAGCTGAGCTTGGTGAGCTGAGCTCAGTGAGTGAGCTCCATGGTGAGCTCTCTAGGTGAGCTCTTGATGAGCTCTAGAGGTGAGCTTGGTGAAGTGAGCTCAAGGTGAGCTCCCAAGGTGAGCTCAGCTCAAGGTGAGCTCCTCAAGTGAGCTCCTCGGTGAGCTCCTAGTGAGCTGAGCTCAAGGTGAGTGAGCTCCAGGTGAGCTCCAAAGCTCTTGAGTTCAAGGTGAGCTATCTCCAAGGTGAGCTCTCCAGTGAGTGAGCTCCTCCTGTCTCCTCGGTGAGCTCTAGGTGAGCTCTCAGAGTGAGCTCCCAAGGTGAGCTTCAAGTGAGCTCCTAACTCGAGAGTCAAGTGAGCTCCTTAGTGAGCTCAAGTGAGCTACTTGTGAGAGCTCACTTCAGTGAGCTCCTCAGGTGAGCTCTTAAGTGAGCTCTCCAAGGTGAGCTCTTGAGTGAGCTCCCAGCTTTGAGCTCAGTGAGCTCTGGTGAGCTCACTAGGTGAGCTGAGCTCAAGTGAGCTCAAGTGAGCTCTTGTGAGCTCAGGTCAGTGAGCTACTCGAGTGAGCTCCTCAGTGAGCTCTAGAGTGAGCTCCTAGGTGAGCTCTCTAGGTGAGTTAGTTAGTGAGCTCTCTGAGAGCTCCTCTCAGGTGAGCTCAGCAGGTGAGCTTGGTAAGGTGAGCTCTAAGGTGAGCTCAAGGTGAGCTCAAGGTGAAGTTAAGAGTGTGAGCTCTAGGTGAGCTCTCAAGCTAAGTGAGTTACTAAGTGAGCTCCCAAGTGAGTGAGCTCCTAGTGAGTGAGCTACTGAGTGAGCTCAAGTGAGCTCAAGAGTGAGCTCCCAGGAGCTCCTAAGTGAGCTCACTTGAGAGCTCCTCAGGTGAGCTCTCTGGTGAGCTCTCTCGGTGAGCTTCAGGTGAGCTCTCTAGGTGAGAGCACAAGTGAGCTTCAGTGAGCTCCTAGCTAGCGTGGTGAGCTCAAGGTGAGCTCCCTCAGTGAGCTTCTCAAGGTGAGCTCCTCTGAAAGTCACTCGTGAGCTCAAGTGAGCTCAAGCTCAAGGTGAGTGAGCTTAGGTGAGCTCTCGTGAGCTCAAGTGAGAGCTCTCTTGGTGAGCTCTAGTGAGCTTGAGTCAGAGAGCTCAAGGTGAGCTCCCAGTGAGGGAAGCTCAGTTGAGCTCCATCTTGAGTGAGCTAAGGTGAGCTCCTGGTAGAGCTGAGCTCAAGTGAGCTCAACAGGTGAGCTCTGTGAGCTCCTTGGTGAGCTCTAGGTGAGCTCCCAGTGAGCTCTACTGAGGTGAGCTTCTCTTGTGCTCCCAGGTGAGCTCTTGGTGAGCTTCTCAAGTGAGCTCTAGAGTGAGCTCAGTGGTGAGCTACTTGGTGAGAGCTCCTCAGTGAGCTCCTCAAGGTGAGCTGAGCTCAAAGGTGAGCTGAGAGCTCCTAGGTGAGTGAGCAGGTGAGTGAGCTCCTAGTGAGCTACTCAGTGAGAGCAAGAGAGTGACTAAGGAGTGAGCTCATTAGGTGAGCTCCTCAGTGAGATCAGGTGGTGAGCTCCTCAAGTGAGCTCTCGGTGAGCTCAGCTGTGAGTGAGCTCAGGTGAGCTCTAGCTCAAGGTGAGCTCATGAGGTGAGCTCAAGTGAGAGTCTCTGGTCTGAGCTCTCGGTGAGCTCAAGGTGAGCTACTTGAGCTCCAGCTGAGCTGAGCTGAGTGAGCTCACTAGGTGAGCTCAAGTGAGCTCTCAGGTGAGCTACTCCTAGAGGTGAGCTCCCAGGTGAGCTCAGCAAGGCTGGAGCTTGGTGAGTAGTGAGCTCTCTCGGTGAGCTCAGGTGAGCTCTAGGTGAGCTCAGTGAGCTCAAGAGAGCTCAAGGTGAGCTGAGGTGAGCTGAGCTCCTAGGAGAGTGAGCTCTAGGTGAGTGGTGAGCTCAAGAGTGAGCTCAAAGGTGAGCTCAGCTTAGGTGAGCTCTCAGGTGAGCTCCCAGTGAGTTCCTCAGTGAGTTAGCTTGAAGTGAGCTCCTCAAGAGCTCCTAAGAGTCCCAGCTCAAGCTCAAGTGAGCTCTGAGCTCTCAGTGAGAGCTCTCTAAGTGAGCTCCAGTGAGCTTAGTGTGAGCTCTTCCAGTGAGCTCCTGGTGAGCTCCCAGCTTGAGTGAGCTCCCAGTGAGCTCCTCTGAGCTACAGTGAGAGCTCCTAGAGCTGTGAGAGCTCCTGATGGTGAGCTCAGTGAGCTGAGCTCAAGTGAGAATCTTGAGTGAACTACTTGGTGAGCTCTTAGAGTGAGTGAGCTCTCAGTGAGAGCTTAGTGAGAGCTCCAAGTGAGCTTGTGAGCTCAAGAGAGCTCCTAGGTGAGCTACTTGGTGAGCTCTCAAGTGAGCTCCAGGTGAGCTACGAGAAGAGAGCTCAGGTGGTGAGCTGAGCTCCAGGTGAGCTCTCAAGGTGAGCTCCAAGGTGAGCTCTAGCTGAGTATAGAGTGAGCTCCAGGTGAGCTCCTCAGAGAGCTCCCATGTGAGCTTTTTGTAAGGTGAGCTCCTCTCAGTGAGCTCCTCAGTGAGCTCTGGTGAGCTACTTAAGTGTGAGCTCTTGGTGAGCTGAGAGTGAGCTAGTGAGCTTTCGAGCTCAAAGTGCTGGTGAGCTCCCAGTGAGCTCTAGATGAGTGAGCTCCCAAGTGAGCTAGCTTCTGAGTGAGCTCTAGTGAGCTACTCTGGAAGTGAGCTGAGCTAGGTGAGCTCCCAGTAGGTGAGCTCTGAGGTGAGCTCCCAGTGAGCTCCTAGGTGAGCTCTGGAGAGCTCTCTAGGTGAGCTCAGTGAGTGAGCTTCACAAGGTGAGCTTACTAGCAGAGCTCCCAGGTGAGCTTAGGCAAGGTGAGCTCTAGGTGAGCTTAAGGTGAGCTGAAGAGTGGTGAGTGAGTCCAAGGTGAGCTCCCAGGTGAGCTCCCAAGAGCTCTCAGGTGAGCTAGCTTAGTGAGCTTAGTCTTGACCTGTGAGCTCAGCTGAGTCCTAGAGTGAGAGCTCCAGGTGAGCTCTTGAGCGAGCTCTCTAGGTGAGCTCAAGTGAGCTCTCAAGCTCAAGGTGAGCTCAAGTGAGCTCTGTGAGTGAGCTGAGCTCACTCAGTGAGCTCCTCGAGGTGAGCTCTCAGGTGAGCTCACTGTGAGCTCCCTTGGTGAGCTCCTCGGTGAGCTCTTGTGAGTGAGTGAGCTACTGGTGAGCTCCTAAGGTGAGCTCAGTGAGCTCTAGGTGAGCTCAAGTGAGCTATGGTGAGCTCAGGTAAGTGAGTGAGCTCTTAGTGAGCTCAGCTCAAGTGAGCTCTCACTGGTGAGCTCATCAAGTGAGTGAGCTCCAAGTGAGCTTCTTGAGTGAGCTGAGCTCCTACTGTGAGCTCAGGTGAGCTCTGAGGTGAGCTACTGAAAGAGCTCTTAGGTGAGCTCACTGGTGAGAGCTCTTGGTGAGCTCACAGTGAGCTGAGTGAGCTCAAGGTGAGCTCAAGGTGAGCTCAGCTCAGCCTGAGCTCCTAGGTGAGCTCCCATGTGAGCTCCAGTGAGCTCTAAGCTGAGTGAGCTCAGAGAGCTCCCAGAGCTCCAGTGAGTTTTCGTGAGTGAGCTACTTGAGCTGAGCTGAGCTCTGTGAGCTTTCAAGAGCTCTTAGGCAGTGAGCTCTTGGTGAGCTCAAGTTGAGCTACTCAGCGAGCTCCTAGGTGAGCTCTAGTGAGCTCAGTGAGCTCAAGTGAGCTAGCTGAGTGAGCTCTTGGTGAGCTGAGCTTGGTGAGCTCCCAGGAGCTTGAAGGTGAGCTCTTCGGTGAGCTCCTGGTGAGCTCTGAGTGAGCTGTGAGAGAAGCTCCAGGAGAGCTCAAGGTGAGCTCTTGGTGAGCTTTTGAAAGTGAGCTGCTGAGCTCAGGATGAGCTCAGAGCTGAGTTTCTTGGAAGTGAGCTCAAGCAAGTGAGCTCAGGTGAAGTGAGCTCCCAAGGTGAGCTCTGGTGAGGTGAGCTCATGAGCAGGTGAGTTAGCTCAGTGAGCCTCCCAGTGAGCTGAGTTGAGAGTTAGCTGAGCTCCTGAGGTGAGCTGAGTGAGCTCCTAGGTGAGCTCAAGGTGAGCTAGCAAGGTGAGCTGTTAGGTGAGCTCCCAGGTGAGCTCAAGTGAGCTCAGAGCTCCTGAGTGAGCTCCTCAAGTGAGCTCAAGAGCTCTTGTGAGCTCTGGTGAGCTCCTTAAGAGTGAGCTTGGTGAGCTGAGCTCTGTGAGCTCCTAGTGAGTTGAGCTACAAGTGAGCTCCTGTGAGCTCTCTTCAGAGCTCAAGGTGAGCTCTAGAGTGAGCTCCCAGGTGAGCTAGTGAGCTGAGAGCTCAAGTGAGCTCTAGGTGAGCTCCTGGTGAGCTCCTCAGAGTGAGCTCAGGCTGAAGCTCCTTGGTGAGCTAAGGAGCTGAGGTGAGCTCCTTGAAGTGAGCTCCCAAGAGTGAGCTCCCAGGTGAGCTCAAGGAGCTCTAGCTGAGTTGTAGTGAGCTCTGAGCTCAAGTAAGGTGAGCTCAAGGTGAGCTCAAAGAGTGAGCTCAGAGTGAGCTCCCTGGTGAGCTCTGTGAGAGAGCTCATAGGTGAGCTCTTGAGTGAGCTCCTAGGTGAGCTCCCAAGGTGAGCTGAGGTGAGCTATGAGAGCTCCTAGGTGAGCTCTGAAGTGAGCTGAAGAGCTCTAGTGAGCTCTCAAGTGAGCTCCAAGTGAGCTCAAGGTGAGCTCTGCTCAAGGTGAGAGCTCAGGTGAGCTCAGTGAGCTAGTCGGTGAGCTCTAAGGTGAGCTCCCAGGATGAGCTCTTGAGTGAGCTCCTAGTGAGGTGAGCTCCGAGCTCTCCAGGTGAGCTCTAGGTGAAGCTGATCTAGTGAGCTGAGTGTGAGCTGAGTGAGCTTGAGTGAGTGAGCTCAAGTGAGCTCTACTTGAAGAGCTCCCAGCAAGTGAGCTAAGGTGAGCTCCCAAGCTGAGCTGAAGTCATACTTGGTGAGCTCAAGCTAGTGAGCTCAAGTGAGCTGCTCTGAGCTAAGGTGAGCTACTGAGTGAGCTCCTTGGTGAGCTCTCCAGGTGAGCTCTCAGGTGAGCTTAGGTGAGCTCAGGTGAGCTCCTCAAGGAGAGCTCAAAGTGAGCTCAGCTTAGGTGAGCTCCTAGGTGAGCTCAAGTGAGCTTCTCAGCTGAGTGAGTCGGTGAGTGAGCTCCTAGTGAGCTACTTGGTGAGCTCTCTCAGGTGAGCTTTCAAGAGCTGAGTTAGCTGAGCTCCAAGGTGAGCTCAGCTCTCGGTGAGCTCCCATGAGCTCTGGTGAGCTGAGCTCAGGTGAGCTTGGGCAAGAGCTCAAGGTGAGCTCCAAGGTGAGCTCCTGTGAGTGAGAAGCTCAGTGAGTGAGCTGAGCTCAAGAGCTCCAGTCAGCTCAGGTGAGCTCAAGCTGAGCTCAGCTGAGCTACTCGAGTGAGCTCTAGGTGAGCTCCTGGTGAGCTCAAGGTGAGCTTTTCAGAGAGCTCAAAGTGAGCTGAGCTCAGGTGAGCTACTCTGGTGAGCTCTACAGAGAGCTCTACTGAGCTCTGGTGAGCTGAGCAAGGTGAGCTCAAAGGTGAGCTCTTGGTGAAGGTGAGTGAGCTCAAGGTGAGGTGAGCTCAAAGCTCAGTCAGGTGAGTCAGCTCGGTGAGCTAGGTGAGCTGAGCTCCTAAGGTGAGTTGGCTCAGGTGAGCTGAGCTCTGAGAAACTGCTCCTGAGTGAGCTCTAGAAGAGCTCAGGTGAGCTTGAAGTGAAAGCCCAGCTCCTCCCAATGAGCTCAAGGTGAGCTAGCTTGGCAGGTGAGCTCAAGTGAGCTCCTGTGAGTGAGCTCTCTGGTGAGCTCAAGAGAGTACTTGGGTGAGCTCTTGGAGTGAGCTCCCAAGTGAGCTCCTCGAGTGAGCTCAAGTGAGGTGAAAGTGAGCTCAAGAGCTCAGAGCTGAGCTGAGCAAGGAGCTGAGCTCAAGGTGAGCTCCTAGGTGAGCTGGCATAGAGCTGAGCTGAGCATGTGAGCTCCCAGGTGAGCTCAAGGTGAGAGCTGAGCTCTGGTGAGCTGAGCTTCAGTGAGCTCTAGTAGAGTGCAGAAGCTCTTGGTGAGCTCTAAGGTGAGCTTGTGAGTGGTGAGCTCATGGTGAGCTCTCAAGGTGAGTGAGCTTGAAGGTGAGCTCAGGCAGTGAGCTCCCATGTGAGCTCCTGTGAGCTCGCTAGGTCAAGTGAGCTCTCCAAGTGAGCTCCTGAGCTCAGAGTGAGCTCTGAGCTTAAGAGCTCTAGAGTGAGCTCAAGCTGAGCTCAAGAAGGAGCTTCAGGTGAGCTAAGTGAGCTCCCAGCTGAGCTGAGAAGGTGACTCTCAGTGAGCTTTGAGCTAGGTGAGCTCCAGAGTGAGCTCAAGGTGAGCTTTCTAGGTGAGCTCTCCCAGGTGAGCTTTCGAGTGAGCTGAGCTCGATGAGCTCAATGAGTGAAGCTGGTGAGCTCTCAGTGAGCTCCCAGAGCTTCAGAGCTAGTGAGCTACTCCTGGTGAGCTCCTCAGGTGAGCTCTCAGGTGAGCTCAGGTGAGTGTAAGAGCTCTGGTGAGCTATCAGGTGAGCTCCTAGGTGAGCTCTCAGGTGAGCTCAGGTGGTGAGTCAGAGTACTCATGAGCTCTAGGTGAGCTCACTCAGGTGAGCTCCCAGTGAGCTTGTCTTGTGAGCTGAGCTCAAGTGAGCTTACAGTGAGAGCTCTGAGTGAGCTCTCCTGCAGTGAGCTCAGCAGGAGTGAGCTCCCAAGCTGAGCTTGGCAAGCTGAGCTTCAGTGAGCTCTTAAGGTGAGCTCAAGGTGAGCTCACTCGAGTGAGCTGAGCTGATTTAGTGAGCTCTCATGATGAGCTCCTGGTGAGCTCTTAGGTGAGCTAGCTAGGTGAGCTCCAGGTGAGCTGAGGTGAGCTCTCAGGTGAGCTCAAGCTGAGCTGAGCTCTGAGTGAGCTCAAGGAGCTCTCGGGTGAGCTCAGCAGTGGTGAGCTCAGCTGTGAGCTGAGCCAAGTGAGCTCTAGAGTGAGAGCTCCCAAGTGAGCTTCTTAGGTGAGCTCTCAAGTGAGCTCCTAGTGAGCTTTTTAGGAGCTCTGAGTGAGCTCCCGGTGAGCTCAGGAGAAGAAGCTGAGGTGAGCTCTTACAGAGCTGAGCTCTCAGGAGCTCTCAGGTGAAGAGCTCAAGGTTGAGCTCTAGAAGTGAGCTCTGAGGTGAGCTCCAAGGTGAGCTCTTGAGTGAGCTCCTGGTGGTGAGCTCAAGAGTGAGCTGAGCTCAAAGTGAGCTCCTGGTGAGCTCAGCTCTAGGTGAGCTTCAAGGTGAGCTCTAAGTGAGCTCTTGGTGAGCTCACTGAGAGCTGAGCTCATGGTGAGCTCAAGTGAAGCTCAAGGAGCTGAGCTCTTGAGTGAGCTCCAAGGTGAGCTCAAGTGTGAGCTCAAGGTGAGCTACTGGTGAGCTCTCGGTGAGCTCAAGTGAGCTTCCAAGTGAGCTCTAGGTGAGTTCTAGTGAGCTCCAAGTGAGCTGAAGAGCTTGAGCTCAAGAGCTCTAGGTGAGCTCTCCAAATGAGCTCCTCAGGTGAGCTCCTAGGTGAGCTCAATGAGTGAGTGCTCTAGGTGAGCTCTGAAGAGTGAGCAAGTGAGCTAGCTAAGCTGAGCTAGCTGAGTGAGCTAGTGAGCTCAGTGAGCTCCTGGTCAGTGAGCTCCAGGTGAGTGAGCCAGGTGAGCTCCAGGTGAGCTCAAGGAGAGCTCTCGGTGAGCTCCTTGGTGAGCTCCTAGGTGAGCTCTGAGAGCTTTTGATGAGCTACTCAAGTGAGCTCTCCTCAAGAGCTCAGTGAGTTAGCTCTGAGAGAGCTTGCAAGGTGAGCTCAGCTCCTGAGTGAAGCTGCTAGAAGCTCCCAGTGAGCTCATGTGGTGAAGCTCCTTGGTGAGCTCTAGGTGAGCTCTTGTGAGCTCCTAGGTGAGCTCACTGGTGAGCTCTCTAGTGAGTGAGCTTCTGAGGTGAGCTCAAAAAGCTGAAAGGTGAGCTTTGGTGAGTGAGCTAGTCAGTGAGCTCAGGTGAGCTTTAGCTCAGTGAGCTCCTGGTGAGCTCTCTAGTGAGCTCAAGTGAGAAGCTCCCAAGCTCTCAGAAGCTGAGCTGAGCTCAAGCTGAGTGAGCTGAGCTAAGTGAGCTCCTCAGTGAGCTCACTCAGGTGAGCTAGCTAGGTGAGCTTCTGTGAGTGAGCTCCCAGGTGAGCTTAGCTGAGCTCAAGGTGAGCTCAGGTGAGCTCTCAGGTGAGCTCTCCAGTGAGAGGTCTAGGTGAGCTCCTAGCAAGTGAGCTCACAGTGAGCTCTCAGAGAGCTCTTGGTGAGCTCCCAGTGAGCTCAGGTGAGCTGAAGTGAGCTTGGAGTGTGAGCTCAGAGGTGAGCTCAAGAGTGAGCTCCTGAGCATGTGAGCTCCCGAGTGAGCTGAGGCAAGGTGAGATCCAGGTGAGCTCGTGAGCTCTGTGTGAGCTCCCAGGTGAGTGAGCTCTGAGGTCTCAGATGAGCTAGGTGAGAGATCAAGGTGAGCTCTCCTGTGAGCTCTGGTCAGGTGAGCTGAGCTCTTAGGTGAGCTCCTTGACAGGAGTGAGCTCCTCAAGTGAGCTCCCAGGTGCAGAGCTCAAGGTGAGCTCTCCAGAGTGAGCTGAGCTTAGGGTGAGCTCAAGGTGAGCTCAGCTCAGCTGAGCTCCAAGTGAGCTGGCCAGGTGAATCTCTGAGAGAGCTCCTAGCTCCCAAGGTGAGCTCTACTGTGAGCTCTGGTGAGCTCAAGGTGAGCTTGGTCAGAGGTGAGCTCTCAAAGAGAGCTTACAAGGAGCTTACTTGGTGAGCTCATGCTGAGCTCAAGGTGAGCTCTCTAGGTGAGCTCTTAGGTGAGCTAGGTGAGCTCAAGGTGAGCTCAAGTGAGCTTTGCTAAGTGAGCTCTCGGTGAGCTCCCGTGAGCTCCCAAGGTGAGCTATCAAGAGCTACTCAGATGAGCTCTGAGTGAGCTCAACTCTGAGGTGATTCAAGCTCGAGCTCCTAGAGAGCTCCTAGGTGAGCTACTTGGTGAGCTTACTTTGAGCTCCAAGTGAGCTACTCAGTGAGCTCCCAGGTGAGCTACTTGGTGAGCTCACTAGGTGAGCTCCTCAGAGCTCTCATGGCAGGTGAGCTCAAGTGAGCTCCCAAAAGCTCAAGTGAGCTCAAGTCAGTGAGCTCTCAGGTGAGCTCTCTCGGTGAGCTCCTAGGTGAGCTCCCAGTGAGCTCTAGTGAGCTCCTAGGTGAGCTCTCGAGCTGAGCTCCTAGGTGAGCTACCAAGAGTGAGCTCAAGGTGAGTTTGCAGGTGAGCTCTTGAAGAGTGAGCTCAAGGTGAAGGTGAGCTGGAGCTAGGTGAGCTCCTGGTGAGCTCTCCAGGTGAGCTCCTAGGTGAGTGAGCTAGTCGAGGTGAGCTCCCAGTGAGCTCCTAGGTGAGCTATTGTGAGCTCCTTGGTGAGAGCTCTAAGTGAGCTCAAGTGAGTGAGCTGCTCAGTGAGCTCCTAGGTGAGCTCCTCGGTGAGCTCTTGAGCTGAGCTCACTGGTGAGCTCAGCTCCTAGGTGAGCTCCTTGAGTGAGCTCCTCAGGTGAGCTCCTGGTGAGCTCTTGAGTGAGCTGCTTTGTGAGCTACTCAAGGTGAGCTTACTTGAGTGAGCTCCCGGGTGAGCTATCTTTGGAGCTCCTGAGGTGAGCTCTTGAGGTGAGCTCCTAGGTGAGCTCCTCAGGTGAGCTCAAGGTGAGCTCAAGGTGAGCTGAGCTGTAGGTGAGCTTAGTGAGCTCCTCAGGTGAGTTGCATATCTCAAGAGTGAGCTCTGAGTGAGCTGATTCAAGGTGAGCTCAATCTAGGTGAGCTACTCGAAGGTGAGCTCCTAGGTGAGCTCCTGTGAGTGAGCTCTCAGTCGAGCTCTAAGGTGAGCTCTGGTGAGCTCCCTAAGTGAGCAAAGCTCTCAGTGAGCTCTGAGAGCTCAGGTGAGCTGAGATGAGCTGGTGAGCTCCTAGAGATCTCAAGTGTGAGAGCTCCTAGGTGAGCTCCTGGTGAGCTCTTCCAGTGAGCTCAGCTGAGTGAGCTCACTCGAGGTGAGCTCTAGGTGAGCTCCTAGTGAGTTTTTAGGTGCTCTAGGTGAGCTACTCAAGGTGAGCTCTTAGGTGAGCTTTAGTGAGCTCAGCTCTGGTGAGCTGAGTCAGGTGAGCTCTGAGTGAGCTAGCTCAGAGCTCCTAGCTTAAGTGAGCTTAGGGTGAGCTCCAGTGAGCTCAAGGAGCTCAAGCTCAAGTGAGCTCCCAAAGGTGAGCTCTCAGGTGAGCTCTTAGGTGAGCTCCCAAGGTGAGCTCCTGAGTGAGAGTGCTCAGGTGAGCTCTCAGTGAGCTAATTAGCTGAGCTCCCAGAGCTGTGAGCTTGCTCAGTGAGCTCACTGGTGAGCTCTGGTGGTGAGCTCTTGGTGAGCTACTCAGCTGAGCTCAGGTGAGCTCTAAGTTGCTCGCTCTGAGCTGAGCTCTACTGAGAGCCAGTGAGAGCTCAAGGTGAGCTGAGCTCAGGTGAGCTCCTCAGTGAGCTCTTGTGAGCTGAGGTGAGCTCCCAAGTTCCTAGAGTGAGCTCAAGGTGAGAGAGCTCAGTGAGCTCACTGAGTGAGCTCCCTAGTGAGCTCCTAGTGAGCTCTTTGAGCTGAGCTAAGGAGCTCAAGAGGTGAGCTCCTCAGGTGAGAAGCCAAGGTGAGCTCTAAAGTGAGCTCACAAGCTGAGCTCTGAGTGAGCTCCTAGGTGAGCTCTGAGTGTGAGCTCCGGTGAGCTGAAGTCACTGCTCCCAGGTGAGCTTACTCAGGTGAGGTTCTGAGCTGAGGAGTCTAAGGTGAGCTCCTAGGTGAGCTCCTAGGTGAGCTTAGCTTAAGGTGAGCTCAAGCTCTCGAGTGAGCTCTAAGGTGAGCTCTGCAGTGGTGAGCTCTAGTGAGCTTTAGCTCAAGTGAGAGCTCCCAGAGTGAGCTCCCAGGTGAGCTCACAAGTAGCTCAGAAAGTGAGCTCCTCGGTGAGCTCTTGTGAGCTGACTTGATGAGTTGAGCTCAGTGAGCTGAGCTCAAGTGAGTGAGCTCTTGAAAGTGAGCTCCCAAGTGTGAGCTACTTAACTCGAGTGAGCTCAGTGAAGGTGAGCTCCCAGTGTGAGCTCTGGTGAGCTACTTCAGGTGAGCTCCTCGCTTTGAGTGAGCTCCTGAGGTGAGTGAGCTCAAGGTGAGCTCCTCAGTGAGCTAAGCTCTGAAGGTGAGCTCTGAGAGAGCCAAGAGTTAGCTGAGAGCTCCAAGTGAGCTCTTAGAGTGAGCTCAGGTGAGTGAGCTACTTGAGTGAGCTCCCAGAGTGAGCTTGAGTTGGCTGAGCTCCAAGGTGAGCTCAAGAGCTCAAGGTGAGCTTCCTCATGAGAAGCTCAAGGTGAGCTCAAGGTGAGCTCCTGAGGAGCTCAAGGTGAGTGAGCTCTTGGTGAGCTCTGAAGTGAGCTCATGGTGAGCTCTCAAGGTGAGCTCCTAGTGTGAGCTTGAGTCAGGTGAGCTCTAGTGAGCTTAGCTTCAGTGAGTGAGCTCAGGTGAGCTCAGTGAGCTCTGCTGAGCTGAGCTCAAGTGAGCTCTCAAGTGAGCTCTGAGCTCAAGCTCCTCGAGTGAGCTCTTGGTGAGCTCCCAAGCTGAGCTCCAGGTGAGCTCCCAGTGAGTAAGGTGAGCTTTGAGTTCTCCCAGGTGAGCTCCTTAGGTGAGCTCCTTGAGGTGAGCTGAGCTCAAGAGCTCTTAAGGTGAGCTCAAGGTGAGCTGCTGTGAGGTGAGCTCAAGTGAGCTACTCAAGGTGAGCTCAGTCTCAGTGAGCTCTTGAGGTGAGCTATTGTGAGCTCCTCAGTGAGTTCTCCTGAGCTCTTAGGTGAGCTCAAGTGAGCTCTCGGTGAGCTCCTCCAAGTGAAGCTCCTCAAGGTGAGCTCCTAAGTAGCTCTCAAGGTGAGCTCCTAGGTGAGCTCTAGGTGAGCTCAAGTGTGAGCTCTTACAGTGAGCTTACTGAGGTGAGCTCCTGAGTGAGCTCAAGTGAGCTCTGATAAAGTGAGCTCCCAGTGAGCTCTTCCTCGGTGAGCAAGCTGAAGTGAAGCTCTAGCTCAAATGAGCTCAAGGTGAGCTACCTCGGTGAGCTCTAGATGAGCTCTCAAGGTGAGCTGAGCTCGAGTGAGCTACTTAGTGAGCTCCTAGGTGAGCTCTAGGTGAGCTCTCAGCAGAGCTACTGAGTGAGCTCCAGGAGCTAAGCTCCCAGGAGCTCAAGGTGAGCTCAGTGTGAGCTCTCAGGTGAGCTCCCAAGTGAGCTCAAGTGAGCTCCCAAGAATGAGCTCCCAAGTGAGCTCCCATGTGTGAGCTCACTTGGTGAGCTCCTCGGTGAGCTCAAGTGAAGCTATGAGCTACCAGGTAAGAGCTCAAGCTTAGTGAGCTCTTGAGTGAGCTCTCGAAGGTGAGCTCCAGTGTGAGCTCCCTAAGTGAGCTCCTAGCTTTCACTCGGTGAGCTCCCAGGTGAGGCTCCTAGGTGAGCTCCTTGAGAGCTCTTCAGCTTAAGGTGAGCTCCTGGCAAGAGCTCCCAGTCAAGGTGAGCTCTGTTCAAGGAGCTCTCACAAGTGAGCTCTACATGTGAGCTCCCAGTGAGCTCAAGTGAGCTCATGGTGAGCTCAAGGTGAGCTCCAAGTGAGCTCCAGTGAGAGCTCAAGTGAGCTACTTGAGAGCTCCTAGGTGAGCTACAAGGTGAGCTGGTAGTAGGTGAGCTCCTAGGTGAGCTCTTAGTGAGCTCCAGGTGAGTCAGTGAGCTGACTCAAGGAAGCTCTGAGAGCTCTTGACAGTGAGCTCCAGTGAGCTCTAAGGAAGAGCTCCCAGGTGAGCTCCCATGTGAGCTCAAATGAGCTCAAGTGAGCTGAGTAAGAGCTCTCAGGTGAGCTCCTTGGGTGAGTTTCTAGTGAGCTCACTTAAAGTGAGCTCAAGGTGAGCTGAAGCTCAAGGTGAGCTTAGGTGAGCTCCTAGTGAGCTCACTTGTGAGTCCCAGTGAGCTCTGGGTGAGCTCTCCAGCTGAGCCAGTGAGCTCCCGTGAAGCTCTGAAGCTCCCAGTGAGCTACTCAAGAGTGAGCTCAGAGCTTCTTGCTGAGCTACAGTGAGCTCCTAAGGTGAGCTCTAGTGAGAGCTCTCTAGGAGCTCAAGGTGAGCTTAAGGTGAGCTACCAGCTGAGCTCAAGGTGAGCTCTCAGAGTGAGCTATAGGTGAGAGCTCCCAGTGAGCTACTCTGGTGAGCTCAAGGTGAGCTCACAGGTGAGCTTAGGTGAGCTAATCGAGAGCTTTGGTGAGCTTACTCAGGTGAGCTCTCTTAGCCCAGTGAGCTATCTCCCAGTGAGCTCAAGGTGAGCTCAAGGTAGGTGAGCTCCCTCAAAGGGTGAGCTCCCAAGTGTGAGCTCAGGTGAGCTCTGAGCTCAAAAGCTCCCAGGTGAGCTCTAAGATGAGTTTCTCAGGTGAGCTTGACTCAAGTGAGCTCTTGGTGAGCTCTCATGAGAGCTCCTGGTGAGCTCCTGGTGAGCTTCCAGTCAGAGAGATCCCTTGTGAGCTCTTGGTGAGCTCCTAGGTGAGCTCCTGTGAGCTTAGGAAAGGCTGAGCGGTGAGCTAGGTGAGCTCTCCCGAGGTGAGCTCAAGGTGAGCTCTCGTGAGCTCCCAAGGTGAGCTCACTGGTGAGTTACCTGAGCTGAGCTCCAGTGAGCTTATTAGGTGAGCTCCCAGGTGAGCTCTCAGTGAGCTCCTGGTGAGCTCAGCTAGCCATGAGAGTGCAAGTGTGAGCTCATCAGGTGAGCTCACAAGTGAGCTCAGTGAGCTCAGAGAGAGCCTCAAGTGAGCTCCTAAGGTGAGCTCACTAGGTGAGCTCCCTGAGGTGAGCTGAGTGGGTGAGCTAGCTTGAAGAGCTTGAGAACTCCCAAAGTGTGAGCTCAAGCTCCAGTGAGCTCCCAGTGAGCTCTCAAGAGAGCTCTAGAGTGAGGTGGTGAAGCTCAAGGTGAGCTCCTTAAGTGAGCTGAGCTCCTCAGTGAGCTCTCAGGGAGAGCTCAAGGTGAGCTCCATCAGGAGCTCTCAGGTGAGCTCAAGGTGAGCTCTAAGGTGAGCTCAACCATGGTGAGCTCCCAGTGAGCTCTTGGTGAGCTCTAGGTGAGCTGAGTAAAGAGCTCCTCAGTGAGCTCCTAGGTGAGCTGAGCTTCATGAGCTCAAGCTGGTGAGCTTAGGTGAGCTCAGTCCAGGTGAGCTCCCAGTGAGCTCTTAAGGTGAGCTCAAGCTGAGCTCAAGGTGAGCTCAAGGTGAGTGAGCTCTCAGCAGCTGAGTTGAGCTCCTGCAGTGAGCTCAAGCTGAGCTCAAGCTTGGTGAGCTCCCAAGTGAGCTCCCTGTGAGTGAGCTCCCAGGTGAGCTCAAGCTGAGCTTATGGTGAGCTCAAGGTGAGCTCTTAGATGTGAGCTCTTCAGAGTGAAGCTTAGAAGTGAGCTAGTGAGCTGAGCTCCCAGTGAGCTCCAAGAGTGAGCTTTCAAAGGTGAGAGCTTCTCTGGTGAGCTCAAGGTGAGCTGATGAGTGAGCTCAAGGTGACTCACAGTGAGTTCCTAGGTGAGCTCCTGAGAGCTCCTAGGTGAGCTCCCAGTGCTTCTTGAGGTGAGCTCCTAGGTGAGCTAGCTCAAGTGAGCTAGAGCTCTTGAGCTCTCAGCTGATGAGCTCCTGAAGTGAGAGCTCAAGGTGAGCTCAAGTTAGGAGTGAGCTTATCTGAGTTGAGCTCTGGTGAGCTCTCGTGGAGAGCTCCTGTGAGTGAGCTGAGCTGGTGGCTCCCAGGTGAGAAGCTCAAGGTGAGCTCCTGTGGTGAGCTCTCGGTGAGCTCCTAGTGAGCTCTGATGAGCTCCTAGGTGAGCTCAAGTGAGCTCTTAGTGAGCTCTCGAGTGAGCTCGGAGTCGTGAGCTAGGTGAGCTCAAGGTGAGCTCCCAAGTGGTGAGCTCCTTGGTGAGCTCTCAAGTGAGCTCCTAGGTGAGCTCTCAAGAGCTTGCAGGTCAAGTCGGTGAGCTCCAAGTGAGCTCTTGGTGAGCTCCTAGTGAGTAGCTGAGCTCGGTGATGAAGCTCTAGGTGAGCTCCTATTGAGAATGAGCTGAAGTGAGTCTGCTGGTGAGCTCTCGAGTGAGCTGAAGGTGAGCTCTAGGTGAGCTACCTTAAGGTGAGTCTCAAGAGCTCCTGAGTGAGCTCCCAGGTGAGCTGAGTCAAGCTAAGCTCCAAGTGAGCTCTGGGAGTCAAGAGAGCTCCTTGTGAGCTCTCTTGAGCGAGCTCACCGAGTCAGAGCTCTGAGGTGAGCTCAAGTGAGTTGGTGAGTGAGCTCAAGGTGAGCTCCTAAGGTGAGCTCAGTTAGAGAGCTGGTGAGCTCGCAAGTGAGTGAGTTATCTAAGTGAGCTCCCAGGAGCTCCTTGTGAGCTTGATAGCTCCTCAAGTGAGCTCAAGTCAAGATGAGCTCTTAGGTGAGCTCTAGGTGAGCTCAGTGAGCTCCTGGTGAGCTCCCATTCAGAGCTAGTAAGCTAAGGTGAGCTCCCAAGTGAGCTCCTTGGAGAGCTCCTGTGTGAGCTCCTGAATGAGCTCTCGAGTGAGCTCACTCGTGAGTGAGCTCTTAGTGAGCTCCTAGGTGAGCCTAGGTGAGCTCCTCAGGTGAGCTCAAGTCAAGGTGAGCTTCTCAAGGTGAGCTCAAAAGGTGAGCTCCAGTGAGCTCTTGGGTGGCTTACAGGTGAGCTGAAGTGAGCTTCTCAAGAGTGAGCTCAAGGTGAGCTGAGCTTGAGTTAAGTGAGCTCAAGGTGAGTTCTCAAGGTGAGCTCTGGTGAAGGTGAGCTCAAGTGAGCTTGTGAGAAAGCTGAGCTCAGGTGAGCTGCAGCTAGTGGTGAGCTCAGCAGGTGAGCTCCTTAGAGTGACCAAGTGAGCTCAAGTGAGCTTTGGTGAGCTTTCAGGTGAGCTCCTAGGGTGAGCTAGCTGAAGGTGAGCTCAGTGAGCTCCTAAGAGAGCTCAAGTGAGCTTCTTGGGTGAGCTTTTAGTGAGCTCCTAAGTGAGCTCCCAGTGAGCTCCCAGGTGAGCTCCTCAGTGAAGCTCAGGGTGAGCTCCTCAAGTGAGCTGAGCTCCAGAGCTCCTCAAGTGAGCTCAAGGTGGTGAGCTCTCTTAGTGAGCTCCTCAGGTGAGCTCCTTCCTTAGGTGAGCTCCAGGTGTGAGCTTGTGAGCTCTATCTCAGGTGAGCTCAGGTGACTGCTGAGCTAGCAGTGAGCTCTGAGTATGTGAGCTCTCGAGTGAGCTGAGCTGAGCTCCTCTACAGGTGAGCTCTGTGGAGCTGAGGTGAGCTCTAGAGTGAGCTCTGAGGTGAGCTCCCAGAGAGCTGAGTGAGCTCACGTGGCTCCTGGTGAGGTCAAGCTCCCAGAGTAGGTGAGCTCCAGGTGAGTTATCTGAGCTCCCAGTGAGCTACTAGAGTGAGCTCCCAAGGTGAGCTCTAGCTCAATGAGAGCTGAGCTTAAGAGTCCCAGTGAGCTCAGGTGAGCTCAGGTGAGCTGGCCCTCGATGAGCTCTTGAGTGAGCTCAGGTGAGCTCAAGTGAGCTTTTGAAGGTGAGCTCCTGGTGAGATCAGTGAGCTCCTTTGAGAGCTCCCAAGTGAGCTACTCGGTGAGCTCCTTGAGAGCTCAGCTGAGCTTGACTGAAGTGAGCTCTCTCAGGTGAGCTCTATGAGCTCTTAGTGAGCTCTGAGGTGAGATCTAAGCTCCCAAGTGAGCTACGTGTGAGCTCAGCTGAGTGAGCTCCCAGGTGAGCTCATGGTGAAGCTAGCTAGTGAGCTCTTGTGAAGATGACTCCCAGCTGAGTGAGCTCTAGGTGAGCTCAAGCTCCCAGTGAGCTTAAGTGAGCTCTCTAGGTGAGCTCAAGTGAGCTCCCAGGTGAGCTCTGAGGTGAAGCTCAGAAGCTCCTTCCAGTGAGCTCCTTAGTGAGCTACTTGGTGAGCTCCGGTGAGCTCAGGTGAGCTCCCAAGTGAGCTGGTGAGCTTCGTGAGAGCTCCCAAGTGAGCTCCGAGGTGAGCTCTATAGGTGAGCTCCCAGTGAGCTGAGCTCAGGTGAGCTCCAAGAGCTCCCCAGTGAGCTCAAGGTGAGCTCTCATGACGAGAGCTCCTGAGTGAGCTTCAAGGTGAGCTCACCAAGTGAGCTCCCAAGTGAGTGAGCTCCTACTGAGCTTCTAGCTTAGGTGAGCTCAAGTGAGCTCTCAGGTGAGCTCCCAGTGAGCTCCTTGAGTGAGCCAATGGTGAGCTCCTTGCTGAGTGAGCTCAAGGTGAGCTCAAGTTGAGCTAGCTCAAGATGAGCTCTTGAAGCTCAAGGTGAGCTCTCAGGTGAGTGAGCTTATCAGGTGAGCTCCTAGAGCTGAGCTGAGTGAGCTCTGAGAGCTCCTGAAGCTGTGAGAGTCAAGTGAGCTCCAGGTGAGTGAGCTCCTTGAGAGTTCTCAGTGAGCTCTAAGTCGAAGAGCTCCCGAGCTCCCAGTGAAGTGAGCTCTGGGTGAGCTCAAGTGAGCTATCAATGAGCTCTTGAGGTGAGCTCCTAGAGGTGAGCTCAAGGTGAGTTAGTAAGGTGAGCTCCTTAGGTGAGCTCTTAGCTAGGTGAGCTCGAAGAGTGAGCTACTCCATAGAGCTCAAGCTCCTAGGTGAGCTCCTTTAGGTGAGCTCCTAGGTGAGCTCCTCAGGTGAGCTCAAGGTGAGTTTCTCAGGTGAGCTCAGAGTGAGCTCCATGTGAGCTCCCAGTGAGCTCTAGGTGAGCTCCTAGGTGAGCTCAAGGTCAGCTCTGGTGAGCTCCCAAGAGTGAGTTGTTGAAGCTCCTAGTGTGAGCTCTCAAGTGAGCTCGGTGAGCTCAAGGTGAGCTCACTCAGGTGAGCTCCTAAGTGAGCTACTCCTAGGTGAGCTCCTAGTGAGCTCCAGGTGAGCTCCAAGGTGAGCTATTCAGAGTGAGCTACTTGACAAGAGCTCAGGTGAAAGCTCTGAGAGTGAGCTTAAGGCTCCAAGCTCAGCAAGCTTAAGGTGAGCTATCAGCTGAGCTCCCGAGTGAGCTCAAGGTGAGCTCAGGTGAGCTCAGTGAGTCTACAAGGTGAGCTTGAAGGTGAGCTCCTTCTGAGAGCTCCTGGTGAGCTAGGCTCAAGTGAGCTCCATCGGTGAGCTCAAGAAGCCATGAGCTTGAGTGAGCTCAAGGTGAGCTCTTCAGGTGAGCTCCCAGTGAGCTTAAGTTCAAGGTGAGCTCTGAGTGAGCTCCCAGTGAGCTCTTCAGTGAGCTCTCAAGGTGAGCTCAAGTGAACTCTACTGTGAGTGAGCTCAGGTGAGCTCCTATGTGAGCTTAAGCTTGGTGAGCTCAAGGTGAGCTCTTCTGAGCTCCTCAGAGCCAAGAAGAGGTGAGCTCCTGATTGAACTCTAAGTGAGCGAGAGCTCCAGAGTGAGCTCCAGGTGAGCTCAAGGTGAGCTCTTGGGTGAGCTAATGAGCTCAAGTTGAGTGAGCTAGGTGAAGTCAGTGAGCTCCCAGTGAGCTCCAGGTGAGCTCCTAGGTGAGCTCTCGGTGAGCTCTCAAGCTCAAGTCAGAGTCTAGCTTGGTGAAGCTCCTAGCCTGAGCTGAGCTCTCTGAGGTGAGCTACCGAGTGCCCAGCTCAAGTGCCAAGCTCAGGTGAGCTTGAGGTGAGCTCCTCAAGCTGAGCTCAAGTGAGCTCCTTCAAGACAAGATGAGCTCACTAGGCCTGAGCTCTGGTGAGCTCCTAGAGCTAGATGAGCTCTGGGTGAGCTCCTGGGTGAGCTTACTCAGTGAGCTCCCAAGGTGAGCTTACAGTGAGCTACTAGATGAGTTCAGGTGAGCTGAAAAAGGTGAGCTAGGTGAGCTTTAGGTGAGCTCAAGGTGAGAGCCTCGGTGAGCTCTAGGTGAGCTCTTCCCAGTGTGAGCTCAAGTGAGCTTCGGGTGAGCTCCTGGTGAGCTCCCATGGCGAGTCCCGGTGAGTCTCTGGGGTGAGATGTCAGGTGAGCTTCCCAAGGTGAGCTCCTAGAGTCACTCTGATGAGCTCTAAGTGAGCTCTTGAGCTCATTGGCAGCCTCAAAGTGAGCTCAAGTGAGCTACTAGGTGAGCTCCAGTGAGTGAGCTCCTGGTGAGCTCCTCGCAGAGCTTAGGTGAGCTACTTAGTGAGCTCCAGGTGAGCTCTCGGTGAGCTACTTGGTGAGCTCCAAGAGTGAGCTTCTCAAGTGAGCTACTCAGGTGAGCTCTCCGAGGTGAGCTCCTTAGTGAGCTCAAGGTGAGGAGCTCTACTCGAGTGAGCTCTGAAGGTGAGCTGAGCTCAAGTGAGCTACTAAGGTGAGCTCACTCGTGAGCTCTCCATGTGAGGCTACTCGGAGGTGAGCTCCTAGGTGAGCTCAAGGTGAGTGAGCTAACTAAGTGAGCTCCAGTGAGTGAGCTCCCAGAGGTGAGCTCCGTAGGTGAGCTGAGTAAGGTGAGCTGAGCTCAAGGTGAGCTCAGGGTGAGCTTGGCGTGAGCCAGCCTAGTGAGCTGAGCCCTAGGTAGGTTAGCAAGTGAGCTCTTGTGAGCTCCTGGTGAAAGCTCAAGTCAGATGCTTCAAGCTAAGGTCGAGTGAGCTCAAGGATGAGCTCTGGCAAGCTGAGGTGAGCTCTAGCTGTGAGCTCCAGTGAGCTCCTAGGTGAGCTCTGTGAAAGCTCCTGTGAGCTCAAAGCTCCATTTGTTAGAGCTCTCCGAGGCTGAGCTTACAGGTGAGCTACTCAGAGGTGAGCTCAAGGTGAGCTCAAGGTGAGCTCAAGCCTCCTGAAGAGCTCAAGGTGAGCTTAGCTTGAGCTCTGGTGAGCTACTTAGGTGAGCTCCCAATGAGCTCCCTGAGGTGAGTCCTAGGTGAGCTCTTGAGTGAGCTGAGCTGAGCTCCTAAGTGAGCTCCTGTGTGAAGCTCAGCTATGTCGGTGAGCTCCCAAGTGAGCTCTAAATGAGCTCCTAGGTGAGTGAGCTCTCAAGGTGAGCTCCCAGTGAGCTCTTGGTGAGCTCCTACGAACTCGAGATGAGCTCCAAGTGAGCTCACTAGGTGAGCTCGCAAGGTGAGCTCACAGGTGAGCCTCTTAAGGTGAGTTGAGCTAGAGCTCCCAGTGAGCTCATTGAGTAAGTGAGCTAAGTGAGATCCAAGGTGAGCTCCTAGTGAGCTAGCTAGGTGAGCTCCCAGGTGAGCTCTTGATGTGAGTAGCCTAGGTGAGCTTAGTGAGTGAGCTACTTGGAGCTCTTCAAGTGAGCTCAAGCTGAAGGTGAGGTGAGCTGAGCTCCCAGGTGAGCTCAAGGTGAGCTCGGGTGAGCTCCTGTGTAAGGTGAGCTCAGTGAAGTGAGCTCGAAAGAGTTCACTGTCAAGTGAGCTCAAGGTGAGCTTAGTGAGCTAGCTTGATGAGCTCCTAGTGAGCTCAAGGAGCTAAGTGAGCTGAGCTCCATGTGAGTTTTAGCCAAGTGAGCTTGTTGAGAGCTGAGCTCGGTGAGCTCAAGTGAGCTCAAGGTGAGCTCCTAAGTGAGCTCAAGGTGAGCTGAGGTCAAGCTCCTAGGTGAGAGTCTTAAGAGTGAGCTCCTAAGGTCCCATGAGGTGAGCTCAGGTGAGCTCTCAAGTGAGCTCCCAAGTGAGCTAGCTTGGGTGAGCTCCCAGTGAGCAAGCTCAACTAGTGAGCTCAAGGTGAGCTCCTGGTGAGCTCTACTGGGTGAGCCTGACTTATGAGCTGTGTTGGTGAGCTCAGGCAGAGTGAGCTACTCAAGGTGAGCTCCAAGGGGTGAGCTCAAAGTGAGCTCAAGGTAGGCTGAGCTCAAGGTGAGTTAGCGATCAAGCTCAGTGAGCTGCAAGTGAGCTTAGTGAGCTCCCAAGTGAGCTCCTTGGTGAGTTCCTTTGAGCTCCTAGTGAGCTACTCAGTGAGCTCCTCAGAGTTGGTGAGCTCCCTCGTGAGAAGGTGAGCTCTGAGAGCTCAAGTTGAGCTCTCCCATGAGCTTAAGTGAGCTAGAGCTGCTCCAGGTGAGCTCAAGGAGCTCTCAGGTGAGCTACTTGGTGAGCTCCCAGTGAGCTCAGGTGAGCTCTTCAGTGAGCTCCAAGGTGAGCTCTCGAGCTCCAGAGAGCTGCACTTGGTGAGCTCAAACTTCAGAGAGAGCTCTGGAGAGCTGAGCTCAGTGAGCTCAGAGTGAGCTCAAGTGAGCTACTGGTGAGCTCCCCAGTGAGCTCCCAGGTGAGCTCATAGGTGAGCTCCTAAGAGTGAGCTCAAGTGAGCTACTTAGTGAGCTACTTCGGTGAGCTCAAGGTGAGCTCCTAGGTGAGCTCAAGAAGTGAGCTCAAGGTGAGTTCTAAGTGAGCTACCCAGGTAAGCTCAGCTGGGTAAGAGTGACTTGGCGAAGCAGGTGGTGAGCTCAGGTGAGCTCCCAGGTGAGAGCTCCTAGGTGAGCTCCTTCAAGCAAGTGAGCTTCCAAGTGAGCTACTTGAGTGAGCTTTAGAGGTGAGCTCTCTAGGTGAGCTTAGCTGACTCAAGTGAGCTACTTAGGTGAGCTCAAAGTGAGCTCTAGGTGAGCTACTGAGAAATGAGCTCTGAGTGAGTCAGCTACTGAGCTGAAGCTCAAGCTGAGTGATCTCAAGTGAGAAGCTGCTCAAGGTGAGCTCCTCAGGTGAGCTCCTTGGCAAGTCTCTTGAGCTCAAGCTGAGCTTGTCACGAATACTCTCAGTGAGATTTACTTGAGTGAGCTAGCAGTGAAGCTCTGAGCTCCAGAGGGTGAGCTCAAGGTGAGCTCTACTCGAAAGGTGAGTGAGCTCTAGGTGAGCTCTTGGTGAGCTTTACATCAGTGAGCTCGGTGAGCTTGCTACTTGAGTGAGCTACTCAGGTGAGCTCTCAGGTGAGATCCCAGTGAGCTTCAAGGTGAGCTCTAAAAGTGAGCTCCTCAAGGTGAGTTTTGAGTAGCTCTGAGTGAGCTCCTTAGGTGAGCTCCCAAGTGAGCTCTCGAGTGAGCTCTTGACTCAGAAGCTCCTAGTGAGCTGGCAAGGTGAGCTACTGGTGAGCTCAACTCGTGAGGTCTACAAGAGTGAGCTCTCGGGTGAGCTCTTAGGTGAGTTGATTTTCAGCAGTAGCTCTAGGTGAGCTGTCAGTGAGCTCCCAGTGAGCTCACTAGATGATCAGGTGAGCTCTAAGGTGAGCTCACAGGTGAGCTACTCAAGTGAGCTCCTCCTAGAGGTGAGATCAAGGTGCTCAAGTGTGAGCTCTCGCCATGAGCTTAAGAGCTTTAGGTGAGCTCAAGGTGAGGTGAGCTCCTAGGTGAGCTACTCGTGAGCTCCCAAGGTGAGCTCCTTAAGTGAGCTAGCAAGAGTGAGCTCCCAATCAAGCTGAGATCATGAAGTCAGCAAGAGGTGAGCTCAGTGAGAGCTCCTAGTGAGCTTGAGCCAGGTGAGCTTAAGTCGAGCTCTAAGAGTGAGCTTCTTAGGTGAGCTCAAGGTGAGCTTGGCAAGGATGAAGCTCAAGTGAGCTAGGAGTGAGCTCCTGTGAGCCTAAGCTGCAGCTCACTTGGTGAGCTCTTGGTGAGTGAGCTCCTGGGTGAGCTCTTCAAAGGTGAGCTCTAGTGAGCTACCCAGTGAAGCTCTCCAAGTGAGCTTGCATTGTGAGAGCTACCTGGTGAGCTCTCGATCTGGTGAGCTCAGGCAAGGTGAGCTCTAGGTGAGCTCTAATGAGCTCTAGGTGAGCTCAAAGGTGAGAGCTCCTGCAAAGTGAGTTTCAAGGTGAGCTCCAGGTGAGCTACTCAAGTGAGCTCATTTTGTGAGTTTGAGCTCAAGGTGAGCTCCTGAGCTCCCAGATGAGGTCAAGGTGAGCTCCTAGGTGAGCTCCCAAGTGAGCTCTAGGTGAGCTCCAAGGTGAGCTTGACTAGGTGAGCTCCAGGTGTGAGCTAGGTGAGCTCCATGAGTCTCAAGTGAGTTTCACTAAGGTGAGCTCTTGATGGTAGCTCTGTTAGGTGAGCTTACTTGTGAGCTCGGTGAGCTCCCAGTGAGCTCTAGTGAGCTACTTTAGAGATCAGATCTCAAGCAGGCTGTCTGAGCTAATAGCTCTCAAGTGTGAGCTTGGGTTCAGAGCTGAGCTGGAAGCTCGAGCTCAGTGAGTGCCTAGGTGAGCTCAAATGAGATCAAGGTGAGCTCAGGTGAGCCTCACAGGTGAAGCTGAAAGCTGAGGTGAGTTTGGCAAGGCTCCTGGTGAGTTGAGCCTCAGGTGAGTCTACTCAGAGCTCCAAGTGAGCTACCAGGTGAGCTCCTAGTGAGCTAGCTCAGGTGAGCTCCAGCTGTGAGCTAGCTTGGGTGAGCTCAAGGTGAGCTTCTAGGTGAGCTCTCAAGGTGAGTTATCGCTAGCCCAAGGTGAGCTACTTAGGTGAGCTCAAGCTTTGCTAAGTGAGCTCTTAGAGTCAAGGTGAGCTCAGTGAGATCCTCGGTTGAGCTTTGAGCTAGAGCTAATGAGCTCCAGTGAGCTGCTTCAAGATGAGCTTACAAGGTGAGCTCAACTGAGGTGAGCTCCCAGCTGAAGCTCAAGTGAGCTTATCTCGGTGAGCTCTGGCTGAGCTCAAAGCTAAGAGCTGTCAAGTGAGCTCTCAGTGAGCTCCTTCAGGTGAGCTCCCATGTGAGTTTTTTGGTGAGCTTACTGGTGAGCTCAATGTGAGCTGAGCTACTCAAGTGAGCTCTCCAGTGAGCTACTCAGAGTGAGCTCATTAAGGTGAGCTCCCCAAGGTGAGTTCCGGTGAGCTACTGAGCAAGCTGCTCAAGTGTGAGCTCCTAGGTGAGCTCTTGAAGTGAGCTCCCGAGGCTACTCAGATGAGCTCCTCGGGTGAGCTCAAGGTGAGCTCAAGGTGAGCTTCCTCGGTGAGCTCCCAGGTGAGCTTGGTGAGTTGCAAGCTCTCGTGGTAAGTGAGCTCCCAGGTGAGCTCTCAGGTGAGCTACCAAGTGAGCTCCTAGGTGAGCTCTCTACTGAGCTATCTAGTGAGTTCTAGCAAGTGAGCTCCCAAGTGAGCTTATGAACTCGGTGAGCTCCTAGGTGAGCTCATGAGCTATTTTGAGCTCCAGTGTGAGCTCCTAGTGAGCTCAACGAGCTCCTGCTCGAGCTCTCAACCAGCTCAAGGTGAGCTCTCAAGGTGAGTCTTCAGTGAGCTCCTGAGTGAGCTACTGAGAGCCCAGCTCAAATTAGCTCAGGTGAGCTACTGGTGAGCTTCCCGGTGAGCTCTCAGTGAGCTCACTTGAGCTGAGCCCAAGTGAGCTCAAATCAGCAAGGTGAGCTGGGTGAGCTCAAGGTGAGCTCTCAAGGTGAGTCCAGCTGGAGCTCCCAAGTGAGCTTCTTGCTGAAGCTCAGAGTCTTAGCTCAGCTCCAAGAGTGAGCTCAAGTGAGCTCTTGAGGCAAGTGAGCTCTCGAGTGAGCTCTCAGGTGAGCTCAAGGTGGTGAGCTTAGAGCTAATGAGCTCTAAGTCACCAGGTGAGCTCGATATGAGCTCTAAGTGAGCTCTATGAAGAGCTCCCTGTGAGCTCCAAGGTGGCTCCTAAGGTGAGCTTTAGGTGAGTTACTGGTGAGCTGTGAGCTCTAGAAGTGAGCTCAGGAGGTAAGCTGCAAGGTGAGCTCCTAGCATGAGCTCTCCAAGTGAGCTCTGTCAGCTCAGGTGAGCTCCTAAAGAGCAAGTCTAGGTGAGATCCTGGTGTTGAGCTCTAGGTGAGTCTATTAGTGAGCTCCAAGTGAGCTCCTAGGAGAGCCTACTGAAGTTGCAAGCTACTCATGAGCTCACATAGTGAGCTTTGGTGAAAGGTCAGTGAGGTACTTAAGGTGAGCTGAGCTAGGCTGAGCTCCCAGGTGAGCTACTAGGTGAGCTCAGTGAGCTGAGCTCATGAGCTCTTAGTGAGCTCTTAAGAGAAGTGAGTTGAGCTGCTCTGAGGATGAGCTCAAGGTGAGCTCAGTAAGTGAGCTCCTCAAGCAGTGAGTTGAAAGGTGGTAAGAGTGACAAGCTGAGCTAGAGTGAGCTCCTAAGCCAGTGAGCTTTGTAAGTGAGCTCCTAGTGAGCTCTAGTGAGCTTACTGGTGAGCTCCTGGAGTGAGTCTCAGAGTGAGCTCTGAGAGTGAGCTCACTAAGGTGAGCTCATTGTGAGCTCCTAGGTGAGCTCAAGGTAAGGTGAGTATGTCGTGAGCTCTCCAAGTGAGCTTTGGTGAGCTTACAAGATGAGCTCTCAGGTGAGCTCCAGTGAGCTCCCAAGTTTCTTGGGTGAGTTACTTGATGAGCTTCTCTAAAGGTGAGCTTAGGTGAAGCTACTTCAGCTAGCCGTAGCTCAAGAAGGTGAGCTCTTAAGGTGAGCTCAAGTGAGCTTCAAGGTGAGCTTCCTAAGAAGGTGAGTTAAGGTGAGCTCAAGGTGAGCTCTTAAGGTGAACTACTGGAGTGAGCTCTGTGAGCTCCCAGGTGAGTCAGGTAGAGCTCTGAGCTCCCAAGGTGAGCTCCCTGGTGAGGTTTGCTCAGGTGAGAGCTCCCATGGTGAGCTCCTGCAAGTGAGCTTCTAAGATGAGCTACTGTGAGCTGTCCCGGTGAGGCTGAGAGCTCTCAAGAAGTGAGCTCAAGGTGAGCTCAAGTGAGGTGAGCTCCTGTGAGCTTCTTGGTGAGCTAGCTGAAGTGCTGAAGTCATAAGAGAGCTCCCACTTGAGCTACTAGTGAGCTCACCAAGTGAAGTTTGAGCCCTGAGCTTACAAGAAAGCTACAAGTGAGCTCAGCTCCTGACTGTGAGCTCCCGGTGAGCTGCCTAAGAGTGAGCTCAAGTGAGCTCTGAAGGTGAGTACTGAAAGTTCCACAGTGAGCTCCCATGAGCTGAGTCACTCAAGCTCTGAGTGAGCTCAGGTAAGCTCAGTGAGCTACCTCAAAGGTGAGCTCTGGGTGAGCTCAAGGTGAGCTCCAGTGAGCTCCAGTGTGAGCTGGCAAGGTGAGCTATTCCAGTGAGAGTTAGGTGAGTTCGCTAGAAGGTGAAGCTATTAATGAGCTCCTGGTGAGCTACTTGAGAGCTCCCAGTGAGCTCTAAGGTGAGCTCCTGGCAGTGAGCTCTAGGTGAGCTCAAAAGGTGAGCTCCAAGTCAGTGAGCTTTACGTGAGTAAGAGCTCAAGGTGAGCTCAGTAAGGTGAGCTCCAGCTTAGGTGAGCTCCTCAAGGTGAGTGACTAAGTGAGCTCTCATGAGCTCCTGGTGAGAGGCTCTCAGGTGAGCTCCTACGTGGTGAGCTCTGATGAGCTCAAGGTGAGCTAGGTCGGTGAGCTGATTGAGTCGAGCTCCCAAGAGTCAGCTAGGTGAGAGGTCAAGGTGAGCCCGTGACTTGTGTGAGCTCAAGAGCTCCAACTGAGCTCCCGGTGAGCTCAAAGTGATTGAGCTGATCAAGGTGAGCTCCTGCGGTGAGCTCCCAAATGAGTGAGCTTGTTGAGCCTGAAGTCTAGTGAGCTCAAGCAGCTCAATGAGCTCAAAGTGAGCTCTTGGTGAGCTGAAGGTCAGTTAAGTGCTCAATTTTGCTAAGCTTCACTAGGTGAGCTCAAAGTGAGTTGATCAAGCAAATTGGCTTAGGTGAGCTCTAAGTGAGCTCCTGAGTGAGCTACTTCACTGTGAAAGCTCAAGGTGAAGCTCTCAAGTGAGCTCCTTAGTGAGCTGTAGAGCTCCAAGGTGAGCTACTTGAGTCTTAGGTGAGCTACTCGAGGTGAGCTCCAGGTGAGCTCAAAGTCAGCCCACTCAAGTGCCCTGAGCTCCATGGTGAGCTCTTAGGTGAGCCTAGGTGAGCTCCCTAGCGTAGCTACTTGGGAGCATGCACCCGAGTTTCTAGGTGAGAGCTACTAGGAGCTCAAAGGTGAGATCTCTAGGTGAAAGCTCAAGGTGAGCTACTCAAAGTGAGCTCGAGGTAGAGTGAGCTCCAGTGAGCTCCATAGGTGTGAGTTCTCAGGAGTACATGAGCTCCCAGTGAGCTCAAGTCTTGTGAGCTACCGGCATGAGCCTCAAGCTCCTTAAGGTGAGCTCACTCGAGAGCTCTAGGTGAGCTCAAGTGAGCCCAGTGAGCTAGCTGAGAATGAGCTCCAAGTGAGCTTGTCATGAGCTCAAGGTGAGCTCCAAGATGAGCCGTTGATGAACTGAGCTCAAGAGAGCTCCTCTGGTGAGCTACTTCGGATGAGCTCAAGGTGAGTACCTGAGTTAGGTAAGCTCCCGTGAGTTGAGCTCTGGCAAGGTGAGCCCAGGTGAGCTGCCTCAGAGTGAGCTCTGTGAACCAGGTGAGCTCCGGGTGAGCTCTTACAAGCTGAGTCAAAGGTGAGTTTCTAAGTGAGGTGACTTATATGAGCTACGTCAAGAACTCAAGGTGAGTTCGAAGGTGAGCTACTCCTGAGCTCTAAGGTGAGCTGCTGAAGAGCTCAAGGTGAGCTGTAAAGTGAGCTCACAAGCAGGTGAGCTCAAGGTGAGCTCACTCAAGGTGAGCTCCCCAATAGTGTGAGTTTTTCCTGAGTGAGCTCTTAAGTGAGCTCCTTGGTGCTCAAGTGAGTGAGCTCTGCATGAACTCTTTCTGGGTGAGCTCAAAGGTGAGCTACTCTAGGTGAGCTCCCAAGTGAGCTCCGTAGGTGAGCTCAAGGTGAGCTCCTGTGGAGAGCTGATCTTGTGAGCTCTAGGTGAGATCAAGGTGAGCTCAAGGTGAGTTCTTGAGCTGAGCTCAAGTGAAGTAGGTGAGGCTGAGCTCCTTGAGCTCCCCGCTCAAGAGGCTCAAGGGTGAGCTTAGTTCCTAGAATCTTTAGGTGAGCTTTTGGAAGGTACCAGTGAGCTCAGGTGAGCTCTGAGGTGAGCTTAGGAAAGCTACTCAGTGAGCTCACAGGTGAGAGCTTATCAGGCTACTCAGAGTGAGCTTCATGTGAGCTCCCAAGTGAGCTCCAGTGAGCTCAAGTGAGTGAGCTCCTTGAAAGTGAGCTCCTAGGTGAGTCAAGTGAAGCTCGTGTGAGCTCCTCTTAGTGAGATCTCCTGGCTAGTGAGGGTGAGCTTCAAGAGGTGAGCTACTGTGAGCTGAGCTCAAGCTGAGTGAGCTGATTAGAGCACTGAGCTCCTAGTGAGCTGAGCAGGGTGAGCTTCAGTGAGAGCTCCCATGTGAGCTTAGGGTGAGCTCCCAGTGAGTGAGCTCTGTGGTGAGCTCTGACAAGGTGAGCTCAAGGTGAGCTGAGCTCCACGAAGTGAGCTAAGGTGAGCAAGTGAGCTCAAGGTGAGCTACTTGATGAGCCAGGTGAGCTCCTAGTGAGTTTCTCCAAGGGTGAGCTCAAAGTGAGCTCCTAAGGTGAGCTCAAGTGAGATTCTTGTAATGAGCTGAGTCATGAAGTCTAAGGTGAGCTTGAGTGTGAGCTCAAGAGTGAGGTGAGCTCCCAGCTCCTGGTGAGTTTTGAGTTACTAGAGAGGCAAGTGAGCTCAAGTTGAGCTCAGGTGAGCTTCTTAAGCTTCTCCTGGTGAGCTACTCGGAGTGCTTAAGATGAATTCTCCCAAGTGACTCAAATTAGCTCAAATATCCAGTGAGCTACTGAAAGCTCAAGGAGATCTAGGGCTGAGGTGAGCTCAGAGTGAGCTACTTGAGCTCCTAAGTGAAAGGTGAGCCTAAGGTGAGAATTCATAGAGCTCCACTAGCTCAGCTCAGAGCTGACCAAGTGAGCTCCTGAGTCAGCTGTGGATAGGTGAGCTTTAGTGAGCTCCCAAGGTGAGTTCAATGGTGAGTCAGAAGGTGAAGCTCCTGGGTGAGCTTACTGAGCCTAGAAGAGTGAGCTTCCTGCTGTAAGGTGAAAGTTGAGCATAGCTTCAAGAGCTGAGCTCACTAGGTGAGCTCTTCAGAGCTGAGCCCATGGTGAGCTACTTGGCAAGAGTAGTTCGTGAGAGTCCATAGTACCAAGGTGAGTCCTCAAGGAGAGCTTGGGCAACTGAGCTCAAGTCTGAGCTCGATAGGTGAGAGCTCTGGTGAGTGAGCTTTCAGCTAATTAGTGAGGCTCAGCTCCCAGTGAGTTCCTAGGTGAGCTACTCAAGCTCTCAGTGAGCTCTGGTAGGTGAGCTCCTTAGGTGAGCTCTGTGGTGAGCTCCAAGCAGTCGAAGCTGAAATCAAGACTCTCGAGGTGAGCTCAAGGATCCTGTGAGGCTCTCGATGAAGCTCAAGGTGAGCTCACTGTTGAGCTCTTAGAGTGAGCTCAAGAGCCTGAGTCCTCCGTGAAAGCTGTGCTACTGAGCTCAAGGTGAGCTTGATGGTGAGCTCCCAAGTGCTCTTAGGTGAGATTGCAGCTTAGTGAGCTCTCCCAAGGTGAGCTCAAGGTGAGCTCTGGGTGAGCTCAAAGCCTAGCCTGGTGAGGCAACACTTGAGGTGAGCTCTCCAGTGAGCTCAAGCTCGGTGAGTGAGTGAGTCTGGTGAGCCCCAATGTGAGCTCCCAAGTGAGCTACTTTAGGTGAGCTCCTCGGGTGAGCTCAAAGGAAAGCTACCAGGAGCTCAAGTAGGTGAGCTCAAGTCGGTGAGCTATTGAGTGAGCTCGATTAGGTGAGCTCCCAGTGAGCTACCTGTGCTTAGCTCCTGTGTGAACTCTACTACAGTGAGCTCTTGTGAGTCACTGGTGAGCTGAGCTCTGCCAGTGAGAGTCAGGCTCAAAGTGAGGCTCCTACTAATGAGCTCAAGGTGAGTTCCTGGTAGCTCCTACTGAGCTTAGTCAAAGTGAGATGCTTGGATGAGCTAGTTGACAATTGAGCGAGTGAGCTTAAGGTGAGCTTACTTCAGAGAAACTCCGTGGCCAGGATGAGCTCCCAGATGAGCTCAAGGTGAGTCTAGCTTGGTGAGCTCCTCGGAAGTGAGCTCACTTAGTGAGCTTGCAAGGTGAGCTCCCAGCAAGCTCCTCCAGGTGAGCTTCCACAGGTGAGCTATGCAGTGAGGTCAAGATGAGCTCAGGTGAGCTTATTGGAGAGCTCTTGGTGTGAGCTCAAGGTGAGTCAGTGCAGCTCAAGAGCTCAAGGTGAAGTTGTGAGTGAGCTCTAAGGTGAGTCTCAAGTCAGATCAAGGCTCAAGCTGATGAGTGAGCTCCCATGTGAGCTCCTTAGGAGCTCCTTGTGAGCTCACCAAGCCCATGAGCTTCAAGGTGAGCTTTCAAAGGTGAGCTAATAAGTGAGCTCAAGCTTGTTGAGCTGATCCTCGGGTGAGCCTCAGCAGGTGAGCTGAAAGCTCCCAAGGTGAGCTCAAGGTGAGTCTAGTGAGCTCATAGGCGAGCTCACTGGTGAAGCTTTCCGCTTGGCAGTGAGCTCCCAGTGAAGCTCTTGAGCTCCTGAGTGTGAGCTTCTGGGTGAGCTTGAGCAGCTCAAGGTGAGCTCAAGGTGATAGCCATGATAAACCAGCTACAAAGACTTCCCAAGAGCTACCCGACGCAGGTGAGTTTACCACGAGTGAGCTGACTCCTGAAATGTAAGCTCTTGGTGAGTTACTTGATGAGCTGGGTGAGATCAATGAGGTCCCTGCAGGCTGAGTGCTTCGGTGAGCTCAAGGTGAAGAGAACTTAACTGGAAGGAGCTTAAGGTGTATGAGCCTAGGTGAGCTCCCAAATGAGCTTTGGGTGAAGTCAACTGAAGCTGTAAGGTGAGCTCATGGTGAGTTCAAGGTGAGAGATCACTCAGGTGAGCTCAAGGTGAAATCCAGTGAAGCTCATGTGAGCTCTCAGGTGAGCTCTAAGGTGAGCTCTGGTGAGCTCTTGTTAAGCTCCCGGGTGAGTTTATCCAGGTGTGAGCTGTGAGCAGCTGATCTCAGCATGAAAGCTTTACTTGGTAGTGAGCTCACAGTGAAAGCTCCTAGGTGAGCTCTAATGAGCTAAGCTCGGGTAAGCTCTTAAGATGAGCTTGTTCCAAAGAATCCCACGAGTGAGCTTACACAAAGTAGAGAGCTATTAGGTGCGAGCTTAGTGAGCTACTGAGTTGTGAGCTCCCAATGAGCTCAAGTGAGCTTGTGAGCTCCTTACAGTGAGTCACAGGAGCTCAAGTGGTGAGGTATCAAGAAATGAGCTTCCAAGTGAAATATCAAGGTGAGCTCAAGTGAGCTCAACTTGAGCTGATCGGTGAGCTTTTTAGGTGAGCTTGACTCAGAGCTCTCAAGGTGAGCTCAGGTGAGTTCTCTAGGTGAGCTCTGGTGAGCTTCGAGTGAAGCTCAAATGGTGTGAGCTTACTCATGAGTTCTCGCTAGGTGAGAGCTCAAGTGAGCTCAGCTCTTTAGTGCAAGCTGGATTAAAGCTCCACAGAGAGCCCAGGTGAGCTCTCAGGTGAGTTAGCCCTGAGCTTACCAAGGTGAGCTCCCCAGGTGAGTAGCCAGTGAGTTGTTCGAGTGAGCTGAGCTTGAAATGAGAGACCTCAAGCTGAGCTTGGGAAGAGCTCCTAGGGTGAGCTCCCAAGTGAAGCTACTTCAGGTGAGCTCCCAGCAAAGGCTCATTCTGAGTGAGCTCAAAGCTTCTCGTAGAGCTCAAATGCAAGCTAAGTGAGCTCCCAGGTGAGCTCACAAGAAGAGTGAGCTCAAGTGAGCTCAGGGAAACTCTTGAGTCGACAGGGTGAGCTCAAGGTAAGTTGGCAAGGTGAGCTCTCAAGTGAGTTCAGCAAGTCGAGGACCATGAGCTGTACTAGGGAAAGTGAGCTCCTAACTGAGAAGCTGATAGGTGTGAGCTTGTAGGTGAGCTCCCATGAGTTTCACGAGGTGAGCTACTCAGAGCTCGAGTGTAAGGTGAGCTCCCAGTGAGTCAAGCTTAGTTGAGCCCTCATGTGAACTCAAGGTGAGCTCTGAGTGAGCTCTGGTGAGAGCTCCTAGGTGAGCTCAAGTCAAGCTTAGTCTCTCAGGAAAGCTCAAGTGAGCTACTTGATGAGCTCTGGTGAGCTCCTGGTGAGCTCCTTAGTGAGCTCAAAGGTGAGCTACTTCTGGTGAGCTCCTGAGTGAGCTCAAAGTGAGGTGAGCTAGATGTCCAAAATCTCCGAGGTGAGCTAACATGGCGTGAAGCTCCTCATGCACTAGTGAGCAAGGTGAGCTCAAGGAGCTCCGTGAGCTGAGTCAGGAGCTGAGTTGGCTTGAGTAGCTATGTGAGCTCCCAAAGTGAGCTCATAGTGAGCTTCTTGGCTTCAGAGGTGATCTCGAGGTGAGCCTACTGTGAGCTTGTGAGCGAGCTTCAATGAAGCTCAAAGCAGCTCAACTCTGGTGAGCTCCTAAGTGAGCCCGTAAGTGAGTTCTCCTAAGTGAGCTATCAAAAACCTGAGATGTAGCTGAGCTCATAGGTGAGTTTTTGAGGTGAGCTCCTTGGAGCTCAAGGAGTTAGCTCAATGTGAAGCTTGACCCCATCTTCAGTGAGCTCAAGAGTGAGTGAAGGAGCTCGTGAGCTGAGCTCCCTAAGTGAGTTTTCGGTGAGTTGGTAGTCAGGTGAGCTCTTGATGAGCTCTCCTCAGGTGAGCTTCTTTGCAAGTGAGCTCAAGTGAAGGCTCCTCAGTGTGAGTTCACAGTGAGATGAGCTAGCTCAAGTGAGCTCATAGATGAGCCAGATCAGTTGAGATCCTGAGCTCCTAGAGTGAGCTTGGTAAGGTGAGCTCCATCGAAGTGAGAGTTCCGCAGGTGAGCTTTTCAAGGTGAAGTCTAAACTGAGCTTCCTCGGTGAGCTCACTGAGTTACATGAAGCTCTTCCAGCTAGGTGAGCTAACTAGGCAGCTCCCGTGAAGCTACTTGAGCTGAGAGCTATTCAACAGAGCTCATTAGGTGAGCTAAGTTAGCTGAGCTCCTGAGTGAGTTTCTAGGCTCTAGCTCCCAAGGTGAGCTACTTAGAGCTCAGATGAGGTGGTCCCCAGGTGAGCTTCCTGAATGAGCTCCACTGGGTGAGCTCCCGGTGAGTTTTGGTGAGCTCTTAGGTGAGCTCAAAGTGAAGCTCTTAGGTCGAGCTACCTAGGAGAGCTCTCAGGTGAGCTCAAGGTGAGCTGGAGCTCCCGGAAGCTCCTGGGTGAGCTTCTCCAGGAGCTTATCAGTAGGCTGAGCTCAAGGTGAGCTTGAAGTGAAGTCAGTGAGCTCGAGGTTTTGATGGAAAGGCAAGCTCCGGTGAGTTAGCGAGGTGAGCTTGCTCAAGGCTGATCTTGGTCTGAGCTCAAGTGAGTTACTAAGGTGAGCTCCTAGGTGAGCTCTCAGCTCCAAGGTGAAAGCTAGCTCAAGTGAGCTTCAACTGGCAAGCTATGAGCTCCTCAAGTGAGCTCTGTCAGTGAGCTTTAACGGTGAGCTGAGTTTACTAAGGACAAGCTCCAAGTGAGCTAATGAGTGAAGTGAGCTTGTCCCCGTGAGCTCAAGCCAGGTGAGTTTCTCAAGCAAGCTACTCAAGGTGAGCTTCCCGGGTGAGCTCCTGTGAGCTCCCTAGGTGAGCTCCTATGTGAGTAGATTAGCAAGAAACTCTAATGGGTGAGCTTCCCAAGTGAGCTCCCAAAGTGAGCTACTTAGAGTGAGCTCAAGGTGAGCTCTCAAGGTGAGCTCCTAGGTGAAGCTGAAGGTGAGCCCAGGTGAGCTCATCGTGATTTCCCAGGTGAGCTTACCCAGGAGTGAGCTCTGGTGAGTTACTTGATGTGAGCTCAAGGTGAGCTCAGAGTGAGCTCCCAAGGTGAAGTAGATTTATGAGCTCCTAAGGTGAGCTCAAAGGAGCTGAGCTCACTCTCGCGTGAGCTCCTAGTAGAGCCTTGAGAAGCTCCTTGGTGAGCTTTTCAAAGGTGAGCTCCTAGAAGCTCAGCTCTTGGTGAGCTTTGGTGAAGCTAGATTTCTCTGAGCTCTGTGTGAGCTCAAAGCTCAGGTGAGATAGCCAGGTGAGCTCCTAGGTGAGCTCAGATCCCAAGGTGAGCTCACTTGCAGGATAGGCTGAGTCATCCTAGGTGAGCTCTCGATGGGTAGCTCACCGCTGAGTCTGACTTTTAGGTGAGCTCAAGGTGAGCTTGTAGGTGAGTGATCTCAAGGTGAGCTAAGGTGAAGCTACTTAGTGAGCTCTGGGTGAGCTTGGTGTGAGCTCACTAGGTGAGCTACTCGTGGAAGGTGAGCTCCAAATGAGCCTGTGAAGCTACTAGAGTGAGCTCAGGTGAGCTGTGACTTGAGCTCACAATAAGCTAGCTCAAGCTCAAGTGAGCTCTTCGCAAATGTGAGCTCCCATGTGAGCTACAGTGAGCTCCTTGAGTGAGCTCACAGAAAGTAGCTCCCAAGTGAGCTTTGGTGAGCTCACCAAGTGAGCTCAATTTAGAGCTCAAGTCAAGGTGAGCTGGTGAAGGAGCTGAGGTCTTGTGAGCTCTTAAAGGTGAGTCAATTTCCTTGTGAGCTCTGGTGAGGTGAGCTGAGCAAGGTGAGTAAATATCAAGTGAGATCTACCCAGGTGAGCTCTAGGTGAGCTTATTGGAAGCTTGGTCCAGGTGAGCTTACAGGTGAGCTACTAAGATGAGCTATCCCAGGTGAGGTGAGCTCCCAAGGTGAGCTCCCAGGTCGAGCTCGGAAAGCACAGCTCCTGTGAGCTCTGTGTGGTGAGCTAAGGTCGAGCTGAAGCTCAGTGAAGCAGCTCAAGTGAAGCTCACTGAGATCTCCCAGAAAGATTCCTTGAGCTTCAAGCTCAGTTGAGTGAGCTACTCGAGCCCAGCTCCTAGTGTGAGCTACTTGAGTAAGCTCCCAGCTGAGAGTCTCCTAAGGTGAGCCTTGTGAGCTGAGAGTGAGCTCTAGTGAGCTTCAAGGTGAGCTACTAGGTGAGCTAAGGTGAGCTACTAAGGTGAGCTGAGTTAGTGAGCTCTCCTAGTGAGCTCCTTGAAAGTGAGCTTTGGTGAGTTAAAAGTGCTGGATCTGGGTGAGCTAGTTGAGATGAGCTCGCTAAGTGAGATGTGCAGGTGAGCTCTCAGTGAGCTCAGGTGAGCAAGCTACTAGGTGATAGTGCGAGCTTAATGATGAAAGAGCTATTAGTGAGCTCCCAGGTGAGTTGGCAAAGCTCTGTGTGAACTCTAGTGAGCTGGCCTAGGTGAGCTAGCCTCGAGTGAGCTCCAAGTGAGCTCCCGGTGAGCTTAAGGTAGAGCTCCCAGTGAGCTCATTCGAGCTGAGCCGATGAGCTCAGTGAGCTATAGCGGCTGAGCTCTTAGGTGAGTTTCCCATGGTGAGCTTTCATTGATGAGATGCTCCCTGTGAGGTAGTCTGTGAATTTCCCATGAGCTCCCAATGAGCTCTTGGTGAGCTTGTCAGCAAGAGGCTCGGTAGATTACATGTGAGTTACTAGGTGAGCTCATGAGCAAGGTGAGCTCAAGGAGTGAAGTTAGCTCCAATAGGTGAGCTCCCAGTGAGCTCAACTAAGTGAAGCTCCCAAGTGAGCTCTGGAAGCTCCTAGTTGTGAGCTCGAGGTGAGCTCCCAAGGTGAGCCAGCTCCTAAAGTGAGAGCTTACAGGTGAGGCTCTCAGGTGAGATCACTTGGTGAGCTGCTACCCCATTAGCTCAAGGTGAGCTCAAGGTGAAAGCTTGGTAGAGATCCTCAAGTGAGCTCCATTGAGTCCCAGCTGAAATCTGTAGTGACTCCAAGGTAAGCTCGAAAGCCTTAAGCTCTACTTGAGTGAGGTAGCTTCAGATCAAGTGAGTTCCCATGAAGCTCCTTAGGTGAGCTCCCAGTGAGCTACAGGTGAAGCTAGCTCAGTCAAGTTTAGAGCTCCCGATGAGCTCTAGGTGAGCTCAAGTGTCGGTGAGCTCTTCATCCAAGCTCCTTAGTGAGCTACTAAAAGAGCTCTGGGTGAGCTCCTGTGAGGATAGGTGAGTAATAGCTGAGTGAGCTCATAGGGAGGTGAGTGAGAAGCTCAGGTGAGCTATCATGTGAGCTCCTATGCAAGTTTTCGAGTGGCTCCTCAATGAGCCGGCAAGGATGCAAGCTCAAGTGAAGCTTACTGTGAGTGAGCTCTCCTCAAGGTGAGCTCAAAGTGAGCTCTGGGTGAGTTATCACGTGAGCTCCCTGAGCTCGAGTGAGTTAAGGTGAGCTCAAGTGAGCTCCCTGTGAGCTTCAGAGCTCCTCAGGTGAGCTCTAGAGTGAGCTAGTCAAGACTGAGCTGAGCCCTGAGAGTTATCCCAGGCGAGCTACTAGAAGTGAGCTACTGAGCTCCCTGATGATCTGAGCCCGAGCTCAAGTGATACGAGTACTAGGTGAGCTCTGGAGTGAGCTATTCAAGCTGAGCTCAGTGAGCTCCCAGGTGAGCTTCCTCGAAGCTCTGGTAGGCGAGCTCAGCTCAAGTTAGGTGAGTATTAGATCGAGCTCCTCGGTGAGCTTAGCAAGGTGAGTTGTGAAGGTGAGCCTCATGTGAGCTACTCAGTGAGCTCCCAGGTGAGTTACTTGCGTGAGGTGGTGAGGCTCAGAAGAGCTCCCAGGTGAAGTGAGCTCAATCGAAAGAGCTCAATGAGCTAGGTGAGCTCACTGGAGATGACTCCCAGTGAGCTGAAAGAGAGCTCCGGTGAGCTCCAGTGGCAGCTAAGCTCCTGGTGAGCTCTCAAGTGAAGCTCAAGGTGAGTTAGCCCTCCGGAAGGTGAGCTTGGTGAGCTCACTTCGGCAGAGCTGGTGAAAGCTCAAGGTAGGTGAGCTTCACATGAAAATCGAGCTACTCAAGTGAGATCCACTTGTGAGCTCCCCAGAGGTGAGCTCTAAGTGAGCTCAAGTGAGCTCAAAGGAGCTCTAAGTGAGCTCAAAACTTTGGTGAGCTCAAAGGATGAGCTCAGGCTGAGCTCAGCTAGAGTGAGTTCAGGTGAAATTACTCATTAGATGAGCTACTTGGTGAGTTCTAAGGTGAGCTTCTTGGGGTGAGCTCCCAGGTGAAGCTCTGAGTGAGCTACCCAGCTGAGTCTCTGAGTGAGCTCCTGGTGAGCCGACTAAGTGATCTCAAGTGAGCTTACTCCAATGAGCTACTCGAGATGAGCTTCTAGGTGAATACTTGAGCTGAGCTCAGAGAAGCTCCCTTGCCTCGAGTGAGATTTCAAGGTGAGCTCTAGACATGCAAGCTCCTCTAGAGTGAGCTTCTGTGAGATCAAGTGACTCAGGTGAGCTACTTTGCATGAGCTCCAAAGGTGAGCTTAGTGTGAGATTTTTCAGGAAGCTCTAGCTTACAGGTGAGGCTGGGAATGGGTGAGCTCAAGGCAAGTTGGCAAGGTGAGCTCCTTAGTGAGCTCAAGGTGAGCTCAAGGTGAGTCAGATAAGTGAGCTCCCATGAGCTTGAGTGGTTCAAGGTGAGCCTCAATTAGGGTGAGCTCTCTAGTAGAGTCCCAAGGTGAGTTGACTTGGCAAGCTCAGGTGAGCTCAACGTTGAGCTACTAGGTGAGCTCCCAAGCTCAAGGTTGGTGGACCAAGCTCCTATTTAGAGCTTCCAGGTGAGCTGCTGGTGAGCTCCTAGTGAGCTCTCTGAGTGAGCTCCCGTGAGTGAGCTCTCAAGGAGCTTCTGGGTGAGCTCTGAGACTGGTCGAGGTGAAGCTCCACGGTGAGCTGAGCTACTATGAGCTCTCGGGAGAGCTCTAGCTGAGCTAGTTGAGCTTGTCAGGTAAGCTACTCTCCCAGTGGCTCCCCGAGTGAGCTCAGGTGAGCTGAGCTGAAGCTTAAGGTCCGAGCTATGAGGCTCTAGAGTGAAGTGAGTGAAGGTGAGTTTAAGTGAGCTCCCAAGGTGAGCTCCCATGCAAGTTGGTAGGAGTGAGCTCAGCTCTGATGAGCTCAAGGTGAGCTCTTCAAGAGCTACCGGGAGAGCCTCTTGTGATTGTTTAGTGAGCTCCCAAGTCGAGCTTTGCTGATGAGCTCGGTGATAGTTGGTGAGCTTGCTCCTCCAAGGTGAGCTCCCAGGTGAGCTTACCGAGCTACTGTGAGCTCAAGGTGAGCTGGTGAGGCTCAAAGGTGAGCTACTTGGCCGAGGCGAGCTACTCGGTGAGCTCCCCGGAGTGAGCTCAAGGTGAGTTACTGTAAGGTGAAAGGTAGGTGAGACAATGTGAGCTCACGAGTTGAGCTACAAGATGAGCTCAAGGTGAGCTGAGTTACTTGAGGAGCTCAAGTGAGCTGCAAGGTGAGTTCCTTGAGCTTCTTGGTGAGCTCTCATGTGAGTCTGCAGAGCCCAAGTTACCTGGGTGAGTTGCTACAAGCTGAGCTCCAAGCTCAGATGAGCTCATGAAAGGTGCTCTCAGTAAGCTCCTCAAGTGAGCTCAAGTGAGATTGTAAGGTGAGCCTATCAGAGTGAGCTCCCAGGTGAGTTTTCACTAAGCTCAAGTGGTGAGCTCAGAGGCAAGATCACTTTAGGTGAGCTTCCGAGTTCTCAAGGTGAGCTCTAAGTGAGCTTGCCTCAAGGTGAGCTCTGGTTGAGCTCAAAGTGAGCTCAAGTGAGTTTCTTAGGTGAGCTCCCGATGAGCTACCAGATGAGCCTAAGGTGAGTCTTACATGTGTAAGCTCCCATGTGAGCTCCTTAGTGAGCTCAAGTGGAGAGTTGAGTCAATGAGTGAGCCAAGTGAGCTTCTGTCAAGAGATCTGGGTGAGCTCATGCAGGTGAGCTCAAGGTGAGCTGAGCCGGTGAGCTCCAAGGTGAGCTGACTGAGTCAAGGTTGAGCCTGGTAAGGTGAGCTCATGCTTGAAGCTGAGCTCAGGTGAGCTCCTAGGTGAGCTACTTGAGTGAAGCTCCCATGGTGAGCTCTAAGTGAGCTTACTCAAGTGAGCTCCCATGTGAGCTCAAGTCTAGTGAGCTACATGAGCTCAAGGTGAGCTTCGTAAAGGTGAGCTTCCTATGTGAGTTATTTCAAGTGAGCTCAAGGTGAGCTCCCAAGGTGAGTATCTTGTCAAGGTGAGCTCCTTAGGCAGCTCTTGAGGCTTGTAGCGTGAGCTCTCGGTGAGCTTAATTCCTAGTGTCCCCAGTGAGCTCAAGTGAGCTTCCAGAGCTCCCAAAGGTGAGTTAGCTCGATGAGCTCACAGTGAGCTCACTCAAGGTGAGCTTATAGCTACTCATGGTGAGCTTAGGTGAGCTATCATCCATGAAGCTCCCAAGGTGATTGAGGTGAGCTCAAGGTGAGTTAACTGGCAAGCTGAGCTCCTGAGTGAGCAAGGAGAACTCGAAGTGAAGCTACTCGTGAGCTCCAAGGTGAGTTGCTAGTGAGCTCCAAAGTAGCTCCGAGAGCCTAGGGCACTCAGAGTGAGCTACAGATGAGCTCTAGGTGAGCTCTTAGGTGAGCTCCTGAAGTGAGCTCAGGTGAGCTGCAAGGTGAGCTTCAGTGAGCTCAAGAGTGAACTAATTACAAAGGTTCCTTTGGGTAAGCTAGCTGGTGAGATCCTAGTGAGCTCCAAGGTGAGCAAGGTGAGTTCAAGGTGAGCTTCAGTGGTGAGGTCAGCTTCTGGTGAGCCTCAAGGAAGTGAGCTCAAGGTGATGAGCTAAGGTGAGTGAGCTTGTCGGTGAGCTCTCAGGTGAGTCTTAGTGAGCTGACAGGTGGTGAGCTCATGTGAGCTCCCCATAGGTGAGCAATCCCAAGTGAGCTCAACTGAGTTAAGCTTAGGTGAGCTCCCAGGAGCTCAAGCTCCAAGTGAGCTCAAGATGAGCTCTTCGATGAGCTTTCGCAGCCCGATGTGAGCTCCCAAAGTGAGCTACTCGGTGGTGAGCTTCAAGTAGGTGAGCTCCCCCGTGAGCTTGAAGTGAGCTCTAAGCTAAGCTCAGTTGGAAAGGTGAGTCCCGGTGAGCTCAAAAGTGAAAGCTCCAAAGTGAGTCACTGGTGAAGGTGAGCTTTCAAAAGTGAGCTAGCTCAGAGTGAGCTCAATGGTGAGCTCCATGAATGAGCTCAAGTGAGCTCAAGGTGAGCTCTTAAGTGTGAGCTCAAGGTGAGCTTGGTAACAGTGAGCTCCCAAGAGAGTACTTAGTGAGCTCCAGGGTGAGAATCTCATGTGAGCGAGCTCTGGTGAGCTCCAGTGAGCTCGACTCTGGTGAGCTCACAAGTGAGCTCCTTGGTGAGCTCAAGGTGAGCTCTTTGGTGAGCTACTGAAAGTGAGCTACCCGGGAGAAGTCTTTGAGGAACTAGGCTCAAGTTGAGCTCTAGCCGAGCTAACTAGTGAGCTCCATGAGTGAGCTGGTAGTATGAAGCTGAGATAGGTGAATTGCTGCTTTAGGTGAGCTCTTGAGCGGCTCCCATGTGAGCCCTTAGTAGCTCTTGGTGACTGCTCTCAGGAAGCTTGAGCTCACAGAGTGAGCTCACCGGATGAGCTCAGGTGAGCTGTGCAGCCTTAAGGTGAGCTCTGAGTGAGCTCCCTAGAGTGAGCTCTTGTAACTCCCAGAAGCTCAAGCCCTAGGTGAGCTTCTCAGGTGAGATCTCCCAAGGTCAAAAGGTGAGCTCGAGCTGACTCAACTGAGCTCACAAGTGAAGCTACTCGGTGAGCTCCTAGGTGTGAGCTAAAGGTGAGCTCAAGGTGAGTTGGGAGCTCTTGGTAAGGTGATTCAGTGAGCTCTCCTAGTGAAGCTCCCAGTGAGCTACTTCAAGTGCCTAGGTGAGCTCCCAGGTGATTTCAAGCTGAACTCCCAGTGAGCTCCTGGTGAGCTCATGAACTTCTCGGTGAGCTCCTAAGTGAGCTACTCAGTAGGTGGTTGGTGAGCTTGGGCATGAGTGAGCTCCTCGGAGCTGAGGTGAGCTACAAGCTGAGCCCAGGTAGGAAACCGGTGAGCTCCTGGCTTGATGAGCCTCATAAAAGGTTCAAGTGAGCTCTAGGTGAGTTGCTCTGAGCTCATTGGTGAGCTCAAGAGTGAGTTAGTCTAAAGTGAAGCTCAAGTGAGCTTTTGATCTCGAAGCTCTGGTGAGCTCAAGGTGAGCTCTGAGCTGAGCATACTCGAGCTCAGCTCCCAAGTGAGTGAGCTTTACAGGTGAGATTTCCCTCAAGTGAGCTAAAGGTGAATGATCTCCCATAGGTGAGCCGAACCAGCTCAGCTGAGCTACTCAAAGTGAATTAGAAGCTCCTGGTGAGGCTGAGCTCATGCCTAGAGCGAGCTCAGGTGAGAGCTCCTGAAATCAGGTGAGTATCTAAGTGAGCTACTTGGTGAGCTCCCGGGTGAGCTCACTCGAGGAAGATCTGGCTTGAAAGTGATTCTCAAGGTGAGTAAACTGAGCTGAGGTGAGCTACTAGGTGAGCTTCGTGAGCTAGTTGGCGTGAGCTACCGTTGAGGTGAGCTCCAAAGTGAGCTTTAGGTGAGCTCCTAGGCTGAGCTAGAGCTCCTGAGTGAAGCTTACTCAAGGTGAGCTCCCAGGTGAGCTTAAGGTGAGCTGCTCTGGTGAGCTTAGTAAGGCAGAGTCTCCCAGGAGAGCTCGAGGTGAGCTGAAGTCTGGAGTGAGCCAGCTCATAGGTGAGTTTCAAGGTGAGCTCAGGTGAACTCAGCAATGAGAGCTCCTAGGTGAGCTTCTAGAGTACTGAAGAGCTGGAGGTGAACTCAAGTTGAGCTACCTCGAGAGTGAGCTCAAGGTAGTGCTACTTAGCCAGTAGCTCTTGGTGAGCTCCCAAGTGAGTAGGTGACTCTCAAGTGAGCTCACAGTGAGTGAGTGAGCTACTCAAAGTGAGCTCTTGCAAGTGAGCTACAAGAGTGAAGCTCTGGTGAGCTGAGCTCAGGCTGAGCTCAAGTGAGCTACTAGGTGAGCTCCTAGGTGAGCTAGGTGACGAGAGTGAGCTCATGTGAGTTTTGAGTGAGCTCTTAGTGAGCTCACAGGTGAGCTACTGAGAGCTCTTGGTGAGCTCTCCAGTGAGCTCAAGGTGAGCTCAAGGTGAGCTCAATGAGCTGCTCGGAGAACTCCCTAGAGTGGTGAGCTCAAGGCGTGAGCAGGTGAGATGAGCTCCCAAAAGAGTCATTTCTAGGTGAGCTCACTTGATGCTACTCGATGAAGCTCCTGGGTGAGCCTGAAGCTCAAGCTCTGAGCTGAGCTCCCGAGTGAGCTCAAGGTGAGTCCCAGAGTGAGCTCAAAGTGAGCTTGTCAAATGAGCTCCCAAAGTTGATCTTAGGTGAGCTCATGAGTGAGCTAGCTAGGATGAGCTCCTAAGCCAAGCTGAGCTGAGCAAGGTGAGCTCAAGGAACAGCTGAAGGTGAAATCAAACTCAAAGGTGAGCTTTTAAGTGAGCTTGTCACCTGAGCTCCCAGGTGAGCTTCTATGAGCTACTTGTGAAGCTCATAAGGTGAAGCTCAATCTCAAAGGTCTTAGTGAGCTCCCAGAGCTCTCAAGTGAGCTAGCAAGAAGTGAGCTCAAGGTGAGCTCAAGGTGAGGTGGAGCTCCAAGGGCCTTGGGGTGAGCTCTCAGAAGCTCAAGTGAGCTTCCTCGGGTGAGCTCCCGAGTAGCTCCTAGGTGAGCTAATCCCAAAGCTGTGAGCTCTAAGGTGAATCTTCTGAGCTCCTCGTGAGCTTTTGGGTGAGCTCCTAAGCTCAGGTGAGCTCACAAGTGAGCTCTTGAGATGAATCCAAGGTGAGCTCTTAGGTGAGCTCCAAGAGTGAGCTCTCTGGAAACTCAAGGTGAGCTCAAGCTCTGGTGAGCTAATGCAAGGTGAGTCAAGCTGAGACTCTCAAGTGAGCTCAGGTGAGTCTCAAGGTGAGTATCTGTGAGTGAGCTCCCATGTGAGCTCCTAGTGAGTTCTTAATGTGAGTTCAAGCTCGAAGTTCTTGGTGAGCTTTCAAGTGAGCTAGGTGGCTCAAGTGAGCTCTCCCAAGTGGCTCGAGTGCCTCAGTGAGCTACTGGTGAGCTCTTAGGTGAGCTTTCAAGTGAGTCTCCCGTACTAAGGTGAGATGCTCAAGGTGAGCTCACTTGGTGAGCTCTCAAGGTGAGCTCAGGTGAGCTTGAGTGAGCTCGTGAGCTCAAAGCTCCTGAGCTTCTCAATGCAAGGTGAGCTGGGAAGGTAGAGCTCCCAAGTGAGCTTTTAGGTGAGCTCAAGAGTGAGCTTGGTGAGCTCCTCAAAGGAAGGTGAGCCTTCTCGAGTGAGTTTCGAGGTGAGCTTCCAAGGCTTGAGCTCCGTGAGCTCAAGGTGAGCTTGTAAGGTGAGCTCTTGGTGAGCTCCTCAAGGTGAGCTCAAATGAGGTAAGTGTGAGCTCAGGTGAGCTCCCTCGTAGAGTGAGCTACTCGAGTGAGCTCCTAAGGCTGAGCTGCCAGCTCCTGTTGCTACATGCCAGCTCTAAGTGAGCTCCCAAGTGAGCTCCAGCTCAAGTGAGCTCTCAGTGAGCTCTGACCTAAGGTGAGCTATTTGGCTGGAGTGATCCCAAGTGAGCTAGGTAGAAGGTGAGCTAGGTGAGCTATAATGTGAGTCCTGTGAAAAGCTGGTGAGCTTAAAGTCTCAGTGAGCTCCTAGGTGAGCTCAAGCTCTGGTAAGGTGAGCTCAAGAATGAGCTCCTGGTGAGTTAGTCGAGAGTGAATCTGAGGTGAAGAGCTCCCAGTGAGCTTCAAGTGAGATCTCTTGAGTGAGCTCTCAGGTGAGCTTACTTGGCTAAGCGAGCTAAGAGGTGAGCTATCTGATGAGCTCAGGAGTTGAGCTCTAAGTGAGCTCCTGGGGTGAGCTCAAGTGAGTTGAGACAATACTCGTAGGTGAGCTTAAGGTGAGCTGAGCTCTTGAGCCTAAGGCTTCTGGTGAGCTCCTGTGAGCTCCTAGTGAGCTACTTAGAAGTGAGCTCCAAGGAGAGATACCAGTGAGCTACTCAAGCTCCCGCAGTGAGCTCAAGAGCTGAGATACTAGGTAGCTCTCAGGTGAGCTTAGGTGAGCTCCTGGTGAAGTCTTAGCTGAGAGCTCTAGGAAGGTTCCCACGAGCTCAAGGTGAGCTCTCAGGTGAGCTCAAGGTGAGCTCAAGGTGAGCTCTAGGTGAGCTGGCAAGTGAGCTTGAGCTCTGAGTGAAGTTCAAGGTGAGAGCTCAGGTGAGAGCCCCTTCGGGTGAGCTCCCCTAGTGTGAGCTCAAAGTGAGCTCCAGGTGATCCTCAAGGTGAAGCTCCTGAGTAGAGCTCCTAGTGAGCTACTTATGTGAGCTATCAGTGAGCTCCAAAGCTGAAGTTCTTTGGTGAGCTCCCCATGCGAGCTCTTGAGGTGAGCTCACTTCAGGTGAGCTCTAAGCAATCAACTCTAAGGTGAGAGCTACTTGGTGAGCTCCTAAGAGGTGAGCTTTGCAAGGTGAGCTTAAGGTGAGCTTGAGCAAGCTACTCGTGAGCTAGCTCAGTGAGCTCTCCAGTGAGCTCAAGGTAAGAGTGAGATCTTGGTGAGCTCCTTAGAGAGCTCGGTGAGCTCCCAAGTGAGTTTACTAAGGTGAGCTCCTCGGTGAGCTCAGCGAACTTGGTGAGCAATAGTTAGAAGCTCCCAGGTGAGCTCATGTGAGATCTTTCTCTTTGCTGAGCTACTTGATGAGCTCTGGCAGTGAGCTCAAAGTGAGCTTATCCTCTAGGTGAGCTCCTAGGTGAGCTACTGGTGAGCTCAAGGTGAGCTCCCATGGCTGAGCTCATGAGAGCTCAAAGAGCTCACTAGGTGAGCTATCAGGTGAGCTCAAGTGAGCTTAAGTCCAAGATGAGCTCAGTGAGCTCTAGTGAGCTCCAGGTGAGCTCCTGCGAGTGAGCTCTACTAGGTGAGCTACTTGAGGTGAGCTCCAGATGAGCTCCTGGGTGAGCTCCTGGTGAAGCTGAATTAGGTGACCAAGGCTCAATAGTTGAGTAGGTAGGTGAGCTCAAGGTGAGTTCATTGAGAGCTCATGCTCAAGGTGAGCTCCTGAAGCTCTCTCAGGTGAGCTCACAGGTGAGCTCAAGAGTGAGTGTGAGCTCTAGAGAGCTCGAGTGGAGCTCAAGGTGAGCTCCAGGTGAGCTCACTTAGTCGAGCTCAAGGTGAGCTCTTCCAGGTGAGTCAGGTCTCAAGTGAGCTCTCAGGTGAGCTTCAGGTGAGATTGAGCTAAGCTTCAGGTGAGCTCCAAACAAGAGTGAGCTCCCTGAGGTGAGCTCCCATGTGAGCTCAAAGAGCTCAAGGTGAGCTCCCAGGTGAGCTCTGGTGAGCTTGTGTGAGCTCCCAGAGTGAGCTCCTTCGAGTGAGCTCTCAATGTGAGCTCAAGTGAGCTCCTTAGGTGAGCTCTGCTGAGGAGCTTCATGTGAGCTCACTAGATGAGCTCAAGAGATCTAGGAAAGCTCCTCAAGTGAGCTCAGTGAAGTGAGGTTACTCCTAGTGAGCTCCTGGTGAGCTGCATGTGAGCTCAGGTAAGCTCTGGTGAGCTCCTAGGTGAGCTACTTGGTGAGCTCTCGATGAGCTCCCAGGTGAGCTACCTTTGAGCTCCTAGGTGAGCTACTGTGAGCTCTCTTAGTGAGGTCTCAAGGTGAGTTAAGCCAGAGTGAGCTCCCAGGATGAGTTAAAGCGAGGTGAGTCAAGGTGAGCTTTGGTGAGCTCCGTGAAGCTGATGGAGCTCCTGAGTGAGCTCACAGGTGAGCTAGCTAGGTGAGCTCCTAGGTGAGCTCCTGAGGTGAGAGCTATGTCAAGGTGAGCTACAAGGTGAGCCTCAAGTGAGCTCAAGTGAGCTTGTGAGAGTGACCTAAGCTCGCTTTGAGCTCTCAAGTGAGCTCCTCTGAGCTCTCGTGAGCTTTTTCAGGTGAGCTCAAGTTGAGCTCAAGGTGAGCAAGTGAGCTCTGGTAGGCTCATGAGCTCTTGTGAGCTACCCAGTGAAAGGTGAGCTTTCATTAGTGAGCTCCTGGTGAGCTCAAAAGCTGAGTGAGCTTGTTGAGTGAGCTCCAGGTGAGTGAGCTCAAAGGCAAGGTGAGCTGAAGATGAGCTCCAGCTGAGCTCAAAGTGAGCTACTGTGAGTGAGCTACTCCTGAGGTGAGAGTCTCATTGGTGAAGCTACTGTAAGCTCAAGGTGAGCTCAAGAGTGAGAATCTAAGTGAGCTCCCAAAAGAGCTCCCAGGTGAGCTCCCCAGTGAGCTCTGGTGAGCTCAAGAGTGAGCTCCCAGGTGAGCTCCCAGTGAGCTACTTGGTGAGCTCTTGGTGAGCTGAGCCAAGTCTAAGGTGAGCTCCCCAGAGTGAGCTCAAGGTGAAGAGCTTCAAGGTGAGCTCAACTCAAGGTGAGCTCTCTAGTGAGATACTCGATGAGCTCTTTCAAGGTGAGCTCAGGTGAGCTCAGTGAGTGAGCCTCAAGGTGAGCTGCTCTAGGTGAGCCTGAGCTGAGCTAGGATGAGCTCGAATGAAGCTCAAGCTCAAGGTGAGCTCCTAAGGTGAGCTAGTAAGGTGAGCTACTGTGAGAGCTAAGGTGAGCTCATGGTGAGCTCCCAGGTGAGCTTGGTAAGGTGAGCTCTAGCGGTGAGCTCCCATGTGAGCTTGGGGTGAGCTAGCTTGCAGCTATGTAGAGCTCCCAGGTGAGCTCAAGTGAGCTAACTGAGCTGAGCTCGAGAGTCCTCTAAGTGAGCTCAAGTCAGCTTAGGTGAGCTCTGAGGTGAGTGGTGAGCTCCTCAGGTGAGCTCGATGGTGAGCCTTCAAGGTGAGTTTACTCAAGTGAGCTAAGAGAGCTCATGAGCTCACAAGGTGAGCTCAGTGAGTGAGGTGAGCTTAAGCTCCTTAGCGGTGAGCTCCTAGGTGAGCTACTTGATGAGCTCCCAGGCAAGCTCAAAGGTGAGCTTAGTGAGAAGTGAGCTCCTAGAGCTTAAGGTTAGCATTGTGAGCTACTGGTAGGTGAGCTCTGGGTGAGTCACAAGAGTGAGCTCAAGGTGAGCTCCGGGTGAGCTCAAGGTGAGTTAGCAAGTGAGCCTCAGGTGAGCTCCTGGTGAGCTGAAGTTCTGTGGCTCAACTGCAAGTGAGCTCCCAATGAGCTCCCATGGTGAGCTCACTTGAGTGAGCTCAAGAACTCTAAACTAAAATGTGAGCTCTGCTCAAGTGAGCCTGAGCTGGCTAGTGAGAGTTCGAGATCCAAGTGAGCTCCTTAGGTGAGCTGAAGCTCCTGTGGTGAGCTCCCTAGGTGAGCTACTCACGAGCTCAAGGTGAGCTCCTTAGGTGAGCTCCTTGCGAGCTCAATGCGGTGAGCTCCCAAGGTGAGCTGATAAGTGAGCTCCAGTGAGCTCCCAAGTGAGCTACTTGGTGAGCTCAATGGGAGCTCTGAGTGAGCTAAGGTGAGCTCTACTCGGTGAGTCTATGTGAGCTCCTAGAGTGAGCTCTAGGAGAGTGAGCTACTGGGTTGAGTTCCCAGGTGAGCTCCCTTGATGAGCTCCAGGTAATGGCTCAAGAGAGCTACTCAAGGAGCTCCCAGGTGAGCTACTTGGAGGTGAGGCTCCCAAGGTGAGCTATAGAGAGCTCCTGTGAGTGAGCTAAGGTGAGCTCAAAGGTGAGCTCCCAGGTGAGCTCTGAGCTCATGTGAGTGAGCTCCTGAGGCAAGCTCAAGGTGAGCTCTACCGAGATTTTCGAAGGAGCTACTCGGTGAGCTCCCAGGTGAGCTAAGCTCAAGCATGAGCTCCTGAGTTAGCTCAAGTGAGCTGACTCACCGAGTGAGCTCAAAGGTGAGCTTGCAAGGTGAGTTCACTTAGTGAGCTCTTTCAGTGAGCTCAAGGTGAGGTGAGCTCTAAAGTGAGGTGAGCTCAGCTTGAGCTCCCAGTGAGCTACTCAGGTGAGCTCTCTCAAGGTGAGCTCCTTTAGGCAAGCTCACTGAGTGAGCTCTACTGAGATGAGCTCCTAGGTGAGCTCCCAGGTGAGCTCAAGTGAGCTCACTGGTGAGCTAAGTGAGCTCCAAGGTGAGCTGCTCAATGAGCTCAAGGTGAGCTTGTGGTGAGCTCCCAAGGTGAGCTGAGCTCGAAGGTGAGCTCCCAAGTGAGCTTGAATGGTAAGGTGAGCTCAAGGTGAGTTTTCAGCTAGATGAGCTCCTCAAAGGTGAGTCCTTGGTGAAGCTCCCAGTGAGCTCTGAGCTGAGCTAAGAGCTCCCAAGGTGCAAGTCAAGGAGCCTCAGCAAGGTGAGCTTACCAGGTGAGCTCCTAGGTGAGCTCCCAAGTGAGCTCCTGCAAGTGAGCTCTTGAGTGAGCTCTGGCTGAGCTGAGTAACCTGGCTCCGAGCTCTAAGGTGAGCTCTTAGTGAGCTCAAGTGAGCTCCCAGTGTGAGCTCATGGAGCAGGTGAGCTGCTCGAGTGAGCTTCTAGGTGAGCTCTACTTGGTGAGGCTAAGGTGAGCTCCTGGTGAGCTCTGAAGTGAGCTCAAGGTGAGTTAGCTCCAGTGTGAGCTCTAGGTGAGCTCCAAGGTGAGCTTGTTAGCTCAAGTGAGCTGGGTGAGCCTCGAAGTAGAGAGTGAGCTCCCAAGTGAGCTCTTGGCAGTGAGCTCAAGTGAGCTTACTCAAGCTGAGCTCCAACTTGATGAGTGAGCCTTCGGTGAGCTCCCAGAAGCTCCTGGTAAGTGAGCTCCTGTCAAGTGAGCTACTCAAAGTGAGCTCTGAGCTCTGCAAAGAGTGAGCTCAGGTGAAGGTAGAAGTGAGCCTCTTAGCTCCAAGGTGAGCTTAAGAAAGTTCTCTGAGCTGAGCCAGCTGGTGAGCTCACTCTAGAAGTGAGCTCTTCGAGGTGAGCTACTTGGTGAGCTCTCTAGTGAGAGCTCCAAGTGAGCTCTAAGGTGTGAGTTAGATGACTAGAGCTCAGAAGAGCTGAGCTCCAGTGAGCTCAAGAGTGAGCTAAGGTGAGTGCAGCTAGTGAGTCTACTCAGGTGAGTTCCGAAGCTCTAAGTGTGAGTCACTAGGTGAGTTCCTTAGGTGAAGCTCAGTGAGCTAGATGTTAAGTGAGCTCCAGTGAGTGAGCTCTTATCTCAGAGTAGCTAGTGAGCTACTGTGAGCAAGGTGAGAGCTCAAAGGTGAAAAGCCTCCTTGTGAGGTGAGTCGAGCTCAGGTGAAGCTCTACTGAAGTGAGTCAAGTAGAGCTCAACATGAGCTCCTGAGTGAGCTCCCAGTGAGTTCCTACTCAAAGCTCAGAGGTGAGCTCTTATGGTGAGCTCAAGTGAGTGAGCTCAAGGTGAGCTCCGGTGAGCTCAAGGTGAGCTCAATGCTAACTAGAGATGAGCTAGGTGAGCTCCTTGAGCTCCTAAGTGAGCTCAGAAGAGGTGAGCTTAGGCCCTGGTGAGCTCCTGCAGAGAAAGGTGAGCTATTTGTGACGAGCTGAAAGTCTCTAAAGGTGAGCTTCTTAGAGCTACTTAGTGAGCTCTCAGCAGTGAGCTCCTAGGTGAGTTGCTAGGTGAGGCTCCCAAGTGAGCTCAGGTGAGCTCCTTAGTGAGCTCCATGTGAGCTCTTGAGCTCCTTGAGTGAGCTCCCAGGTGAGTGTAGTCGAGTGAGCTCAAGGTTACTTCTCGTGAGCTCAAGTGAGTGAGCTCAAGTTGAGCTACATGGAGCTCCCATGTGAGTTTCAAGGTGAGCCACTGAGCTTCAGCTCTAGGTGAGCTCCTTGGAGCTGAGCGAAGCAGCCTCCCAAGGTAGCTCAGCTGAGCTCTCAAGAATCTTGAATCGTGAGCTACAATGGTGAGCTCTCTTGTGAGCTTGCAGGTGAGCTCAAGAGGTCAGGAGCTCCTAAGCTGAAGTGAGCTTGCCGAAGAGCTCGCTAAGGTGAGCTCAAACTGAGCTTAATCTAAAGAGCTCTGAGTGTGAGCTCCAGGTGAGCTCTGCAAGGTGAGCTGAGCTAGTGAGCTCTGAGTGAGCTCACCAAGCTGAGCTGGGTGAGCTTGCAGGTGAGCTCAAGTGAGCTCTGAGGTAAGGTGAGCTTTGTCAGGTGAGCTCCCATGGTGAGCTCTGTGAGCTAAGCTCGAAGAGATCCCAGTGAAAGCTGGGCAAGGTCGAGATGATCAGAGAATGAGCTCACTCAGGTGAGCTCTAGCTCAGATGAGCTCAAGCTTTAGGTGAGCTCAAGGTGAGCTCCTAGTGAGCTACCAGGTGAGCTCCTCAAGTGAGCTCCTCAAGTGTGAGCTCACTTGTGAGGTCAGCTCAATGAGTGAGCTCTGACCTCATAAGTGAGCTCATCGTGAGCTCAAAATCAGGTGAGCTCAATGAGAGCTCGAGCTCCAAGCTCTCACAGTGAGCTACCTAGTGAGACTCTCCTCAGTGAGCTTCTCAGATGAGCTCAAGGAGAGCTTAAAGCAAGCTCCCTGGCTCCTTAGGTGAGCTCAAGGTGAGCTCTAAGGTGAGCTTGTGAAGCTCTCAAGTGAGCTGACTCAGTGAAAGTGAGCTCTTCAAGGTGAATCCTGGTGAGCTCAAGTGAGAGCTCAAGGTGAGCTCGCAGAGAGCTCAAGGTGAGCTCAGTTGAAGAGCTCAAGGTGAGCTCCCTATGTGAGCTCAAAGGTGAGCTCCCAAGTGAGCTCCTAAGCAGAGTTTTTAGGTGAGCTCAAGTCTGAGTGAAAGCTCGGTGAGCTCAGAGTGAGCTCAAGTGAGCTCTCAGGTGAGCTCCTAGTGAGTTGAGCTGAGCTCTTAGTGAGCTCCTGGTGAGCTCCCAAGGTGAGCTCATTGGTGAGCTCCTTGGTGAGCTCTGGTTCAAGTGAGCTACTGTGAGCTCTATCAGAGCTCTCCAGTGAGCTACTAAGGTGAGCTCCCAAGGTGAGCTCAAGGTGAGCTCTCAGTGAGCTCCCATGAGCTCAAAGGTGAGCTACAAGGTGAGCTAGGTGAGCTCCCAAGTGAGCTCTTGAGCTTAGGTGAGCTCTCGGGTGAGCTCAAGGAAGCTTGGGAAGGTGAGCTCAAGGTGAGCTTTTGAGCAAAGCTCTAGGTGAGCTATCAAGTGAGAGCTAGAGCTCCTAGGTGAGCTTTAAGGTGAGCTTACCCAGGTGAGTTCTGAGCTCCCAAGGTGAGCTGGTGAGCTCAAGTGATCCCGATGAGAGCTCTGCTGGTGAGCTCCAGTGAGCTACTAAGTGAGCTCCTGAGTGAGCTAGCTCCTAGGTGAGCTCCTTAAGGTGAGCTCCTAGTGAGCTCTGCAGAGTGAGCTACTCATAGGTGAGCTAGCTGAGTGAGCTACTGAGCTGAGGTGAGCTCTAGGTGAGCTTTAGGTGAGCTGCTGAGCTTGAGCTCCCAGTGAGCTCCTAGGTGAGCTACTGGTGAGCTCCTGGTGAGCTCAAGGTGAGTTGTTGGCTAGCAAGGTGAGCTATACTGTGAGCTCTAAGGTGAGCTCCGATGGTGAGCTCCCAAGAGCTGTTGGTGAGCTCCCCTGTGAGCTCTCAAGGTGAGTTGCCAGGTGAGCTCCTATGGTGAGCTCCCAGTGAGTCTACGCAAGATGAGCTCAAGCTCAGTTGAGCTCAAGGTGAGCTCAAGTGAGCTCTTAGTGAGCCCAAGATAATGGTGCTCCCGAGTGAGCTTGCAAGTGAGCTCTAGGTGAGCCTTCAGGTGAGCTTTACCAATGAGCTCATCCAAGAGTGAGTTTGCAGTGAGCTCCTACAGTGAGCTGACTAAGGTGAGCTCTAGGTGAAAGCTTACTCGGAAAAGCTGAGCTCCTTAGGTGAGCTCCTCAGTGAGGTCAACTTGAGGTGAGCTAAGATGAGCTCCTGAGGGCTGAGCTCAGGGTGAGCTCAAGTGTAGAGCTCCAAGGTGAGCAGATGAGCCGGCTGAGCTCAAGGAGAGCTCCAAGGTGAGTTTCTAGGTGAGCTCCTGATGAGCTCCTAGGTGAGCTCAATGAGTGAGCTCAGGGTGAGCTCCTAGGTGAGCTTGGCAAGTCGGTAAGGTGCTCAGGTGAGCTCCCAGAAGATGAGCTCTTAAGTGAGCTCCAAAGGTGAGCTCCTGTGAGTTACAGGTGAGATCGGTGAGCTCACCAAGTGAGGTGAGCTCTGGTAAATGAGCTACTCTGGTGAGCTCTCAAGGTGAGTTGGCAAGGTGAGCTCCCAGGTGAGCTCTCAAGGTGAGCTTTGCAGGTGAGCTGAGATAGAGAGCTTCCAGGTGAGCTCAAGGTGAGCTAGTCGGCAGCTCAAGGTGAGCTACCATGTGAGCTTAGGTGAGAGTCTGGTGAGCTTTGGTGAGCTCAAGTGAGCTACTGCTTTCCAAGGTGAGCTCCCAAGAGCTCAAATGAGCTCTAAGAAGAGCTCCTCTCTGGTGAGCTCTGGTGAGCTCCCAAGTGAGTTGAGGTGAGCTCCCAGTGAGCTCTTAAGTGAGCTCCTTGATGAGCTCTGAGTGAGCTCCCTGAGCTGAGCTCAAGTGAGCTGAGCTCCTGTGATCTCCTCGAGTGAGCTCAAGAGCTACTGAGGTGAGCTCCCATGAGTGATTCCTAAAGCTCCTCAGTTGAGCTAGCTCATGAGTGAGCTCCTAGTGAGCTACTTGATGAGCTCTGGTGAGCTCTGCAAGTGAGCTCAGGGTGAGGAGAGCTCCAAGAGAGCTCCAAGGTGAGCTCTAAGAGCTGAGCTCAAGGTGAGCTCAAGCTCAAGGTGAGCTATGAGCTCCCAGGTGAGCTATCGGTGAGCTCCCATGAAGAGCTCCTGGGTGAGCTACTCAAGATGAGCTCCCAGTGAGCTCTCAAAGGTGAGATTTGAGCAGGTGAGCTCTCATGAGTGAGCTCCCAGGTGAGCTCTAGGTGAGCTATTAGAGTGAAGCTGAAATGAGCTCAAGGTGAGTTAGCAAGGTGAGCTAAGGTGAGCTCAGGTGAAGCTCAAGGTGAGCTCCCAAGGTGAGCTCCCAGTGAGTTACAGAGTGAGCTCAAGTGTGAGCTCCCAGGAGCTCCTCAAGTTGAAGTCCCAATCCTGGAGAGCTTCTGGTGAGCTACTAGGTGATCTCCCAAGCTGAGCTACTCTGGGTGAGCTCCTAGGTGAGCTCCCAAGTGAAGCTCAAAGAGCTCATGTCAGCTCTACTTGTGAGCTCCCAAGGTGAGCTCCATGTGAGTGAGCTAACGAGAGCCTAAGGTGAGTTGGCTTCAAGGTGAGCTCCAAGGTGAGTGTCTGGTGAGCTCAAGAGTGAGTTTGAAGCTCAAGGTGAGCTCTGCAAGGTGAGCTCTCAAGGTGAGCTACCAAGATGAGCTCCAATTCTCGTGAGTTAATCAGATGAGCTCCTGTGAGAACTCCTCAAGGTGAGCTGTAGTGAGCTCTAGGTGAGCTATCTGTCTAAGCTCCTGGTGAGCTCTTGGGTGAGCTAGCATGAGGTGAGCTCAAGAAAGCTCAAGGTGAGCTTGCAAGTGAGCTCCGTGAGCTCAAAGTGAGCTCTGGGTGAGCTCCTTGAGAGCTCAATGAAGCTCTGAGTGAGCTCTGAAGTGAGCTCACTAGTGAGCTCAAGCTAGGTGAGCCTACTCAGAGCTCCAGCCTGAGCTCAAGTGTGAGCCTTAAGGTGAGCTCTAATGTGAGCTACTCAAAATGAGTTCTCAGTGAGCTCCTGAGTAGCTTGAGCAAGCTCCTAGGTGAGTGAGCTCCCTGAGTGAGCTCTTTAGGTGAGCTCCTGTGAGTGAGCTCAAGTGAGTTGGCGAGGTGAGCTCCAAGTGAGCTTCTCTGGTGAGCTCACAGGTGAGCTGACTCAAGTGAGCTCCGTGAGTCAAGGTGAGCTCCCAAGTGAGCTCCTAGGTGAAGGTGAGCTCTCAGGTGAGCTTTTCCACGATGAGCTCCTGGTGAGCTCAAGTGAGCTCCTGTGTGAGCTCAAGTGAGCTGGCTAAGGTGAGCTACGAAGTGAGCTGAGCTCAAGGTGAGCTCTGTGGTGAGCTTAGATGAGGTTTTAAGAGCTCCCAGGTGAGCTACTTGGTGAGCTCCTCAGCTCCAAGGTGAGCTCTATTAGGTAGAGCTCCAAGGTGAGCTCCCTGAGCAGGCTGAGCTCTAGGTGAGGAGCTGAGCTCCATAAGGTGAGCTCTCATGAGCTCTTGATCAAGCAAAGGTGAGCTTAGCTGAGTCTAGGTGAGCTCCAAGTGAGGTTGATAAGGTGAAGCTGAGCTCTAGCAAGAGCTGCCTGAATGAGCTGAGTGAGCTTACCATGAGAAGCTTGCTAGTGAGCTCCTAGGTGAGCTCAGCAAGTGAGCTAGGTGAGCTCTGAGTGAGCCCAGATGAGCTGAGCTCCTCAGTGAGCTCAAAAGCTTCCTGCAGTGAGCTGTCGTAGTGAGCTCCAGGTGAGCTCAAGCTGAGCTGAAGATTGAGAGCTCAAAGTCTGAGCTCCCAGTGAGCTCACAGGTGAGCTACCAGAAGCTGAAGCTACTGAGTGAGCTACTAGGTGAGCTCCCAGTGAGTTGAAATCTCAAGCTAAGTCTACTAGGTGAGCTTCTCAGTGAGCTCTGGGGTGAGCTACTTGGTGAGCTACTTGAAGAAGCTCAAGGTGAGCTACTAGAGAGCTCTCAAGTGAGCTGCAAGAGGTTCACATGAGCTCAGGTGAGCTGGGTGGTAGTCTCCAGGTGAGCTCCTCATGGGCAGGTGAGCTACAAGGTGAGTGAGCTCTGTGATGGTGAGCTCAGGTGAGCTACTGGTGAGCTCCCAGTACTCGGGTGAGCTGCAAGTGAGTTCCTAAGTGAGCTCTTGAAGTGAGCTCTGGGTGAGTGAGCCTCAGGTGAGCTTGGTGAATGAGCTCAAGGTGAGCTCCCAGTGAGCTCTAGGTGAGCTCCTGAAGGTGAGCTACTCAGGTGAGCTCCAAGAGGCAAGTGAGCTCTTGGCAAGAGCTAAGTGAGCCTCAAGAGTGAGCTCAAAGTGAGCTCCCACTAGTGAGCTCAAGGAGCTACTCAAGAAGAGCTCTAGGAGCTCTGAGTGAGCTCTTGCAATGAGTAGCTATGAGCTCCAAGGCTGAGCCACTTAAGCTCAAGCTGAGCCTAGTAAGGTGAGCTCCCAAGGTGAGCTCCTGGGTGAGCTCGATTCCCTGATGAGCTCAAGGTGAGCTCTAAGTGAGCTCAAGTCAAGTGAGCTACAATTAGGAGAGCTACTGAGAGAGGTGAGCTCACTAGAGTGAGCTGAGCTCTGTGAGCTTGTGAGCTTCTTGAGAGAGTTTCTCTGGTGAGATTAGCTCAAAGAGCCGATGGGTGAGCTCCTAGTGAGTTGAGCAGGTGAGCTCCTCAAGCAGGAATTGAGAGCTCCTGGGTGAATGAGCTGAGCTCAAGGTGAAGCCTACTCGTGAGCTCAAGAAGTTAGCTCTTTTAGGTGAGCTCAAGTGAGTTAAGCTCATGAGCTGAGCTCCATGAGCTCAGCTTCAGCTCGAGCTGGAAAGGTGAGCTCCAGGTGAGCTACAGGTGAGCTCCTCAGTGAGCTCAGTGAGCTGTGAGCTACTTGAAAGGTGAGCTCATTGAGTGAGAGCTCTGGTGAGCTCCCTGAGTTGAAGCTCCCAGTCCCAAGTGAGCTCCTTGAGTGAGCTCCTGTGAGCTCATGGTGAGCTCAACTGAGCTGATTTGGAAAACTATGAGCTCAGGTGAGCTCAAAGTGAGCTTTTGAGAGCTCTAAGGTGAGCTCTCAGTTCAGAGCTACCAGTGAGCTCAAGGTGAGCTGGCAGTGAGCTCCATTAGGTGAAGCTCTGGTGAGCTCAAGGTGCTCCTAGGTGAGCTCCTTCAAGAGCTCAAGGTGAGCTCAAGGTGAGCTAAGGTGAGCTGACTCAAGAGCTCCTTTGGTGAGCTTTCAGGTGAGCTTCTAGCTTGGTGAGCTCCCTGAGCCCGAGCTCAAGGATGAGCTCAAGTGAGTCACTCAAGTGAGATCCCAAGGTGAGCTCCCAGCTGAGCTCTAGGTGAGAGCTAGCTTGCAAGTGAGCTCCTTAAGCTTCTGGCTGAGAGCTGAGCTCAAGTGAGCTCCAGTGAGCTCTAGGTGAGCTCCTCAGGTGAGCTCCCTAGTGAGCTACTCAAGTGAGCTCACAGTGAGCTCCTGTGACTCAAGCTCAAGTCTAGCTCAAGGTGAGCTCCCAGGTGAGCTCCTTAGTGAGTGAGCTGGGTTCACTTGAGGTGAGCTCTCAAGAGCTCTAGGTGAGTGAGCAGTCAAGCTCCCTGGAAGGAGACTCCAAGTGAGCTCAAGCTCAAGGTGAGCTCCTCAAGGAGCTAGCTCCAATGTGAGCTCAGCTGAGCTCCTGAGTCTGAGCTCTAAGTCTCAAGGAGTCTACATCAAGGTGAGCTCTGATGTGAGGCTCCCAAGGTGAGCTAGTGAGCTCTGAGGTGAGCTTCAGTGAGCTCAGTGAGCTCAGGTGAGCTCAAGTGTGAGCTACAGGTGAGCTTATCTTGGTGAGCTAGTTGAGTCCAGGTGAGCTCAAGTGAGCTCCAAGGTGAGTCAGAAAGTAGGTGAGCTCAAGGTGAGCTCCAGGTGAGCTCTCATGAGCTCAATGGCGAGCTCCTGGGAAGCTACTCGTGAGCTCCAAGAGTAAGAGAGCTTCAGGTGAGCTCCTAGGTGAGCTCCCGGTGAGCTACTTGGTGTGATCCTGAAGTGTGAGCTCCCAGGTGAGCTCCCAGTGAAGCTACATGAGCTCACTGGGAGTGAGCTCCAGGTGAGCTTAAGGTGAGCTCCAGGTGAGCTCAAGGTGAGCTAGTTGCAGGTGAGCAAGGAGATCCTCTGAGTACTGCTGCACAGAGTGAGGTAGCTAAGGTGAGCTCAAGGTGAGCTTACTGTGAGCTCACAGGTGAGCTCAAGGTGAGATCTAATGAGCTCTGTGAGCTCATCAGGTGAGCTCCAAGGTGAGCTGAGCTTTCAAGCGATCTCCGAGTGAGCTTACATGCAGTGAGCTCCAAGGTGAGCTCTCAAGCTCAAGGTGAGCTCAAGGTGAGTGAGCAACTAAGTGAGCTCTGGTGAGCTCCTAGGTGAGCTCACAGGTGAGTTGAGTGATCTGAAAGGTGAGCTCCTAGGTGAGCTCCCAAGCAAGTGAGTTTCGGCTGCTACTAAGCTTGTGAGAGCTCCAGGTGAGCTGGTTGAGTCATGAGCTCTGGTGAGAGTACTTACTCCTGAGTGAGCTCTTAACTGAGCTCCCAGTGAGCTCCTAAGTTGAGCTGAGCTCGAGGTGAACTCAAGTGAGCTAAGGTGAGCTGACAGGTGAGCTCCCATGTGAGTTCAGGTGAGCTCATCACCGAGTGAGCTCCTAAGTGAGCTCAAGGTGAGCTTACTTTAGGGTGAGCTCCATGGTGAGCTTATGTGAGATTGCTGAGCTGCCTAGGTGAGCTCAAGGTGAGCTTAAAGTGAGCTCTTGGTGAGCTCAATTGTGAAGCTCCTCAAAGCTCCAGGAAGTTGTAGGTGAGAGAGCTCAGTGAGCTCTAACAGCTCTGTGCTTGAGCTCCTAGAAGAGCTCCCTAGGTGAGCTCTAAGAGCTGAGTTGATTTGTGAGCTCCCAAGGTGAGCTAAGTCTGTGAGCTCTGTTGTGAGCTCTGGAGCTAAGAGCCTGAGAGCTCCGTGATGAGCTCTGCTAAGAAAGAGCCCAAGGTGAGCTACTTGAGTGAGCTCCCGTGAGCTCAGCTGAGCTCCGAGGTTGTGGCAAGCTGAGCTCAAGAAGCTCTCAAGGTGAGTTACTCGTGAGCTACTTGGAGTGAGCTTATGAGTGAGCTCCCGGTGAGCTTAGGATGAGCTTGAGCTCTTGAGAGAGCTCCTCAAGTGAGCTCAAGGTGAGCTACCAAGATGAGCTCTCAAGGTGAGCTAGTGAGCTCCCAAGTGAGCTCACAGGTGAGAGCTCCAAGTGAGCTACTTGGTGAAGCTCAGCTCCTATAAGGTGAGCTCTCAGCTTGGTGAGCTCACAAGTGAGCTGAAGCTGAGCTCCATGTGAGCTACTCAAGTGAGCTCTCAAGCTCAAGTCAGCTCGTGAGCTCCTCAGGTGAGCTCAAGGTGTGAAGCAAGAGTGAGCTCAAGCTCTGGTGAGCCACTCCAGAGCTCAAGGTGAGCTTTTAGTGAGCTCTCAGGTGAGCTAAGCTCAAGGTGAGAGCTCCCATGGTGAGTTTTGGGATGAGCTCTCAAGAGCTCCTAGGTGAGCTTCTCGATGAGCTCTCAGGTGAGCTCAAAGGTGAGCTTGTCTAAGCTCTAGGTGAGCTTATCAGTGAGCTACTCAAGGTGAGCTTTTGTGAGCTCTTCAAGTGAGCTTCTACAAGGTGAGCTTGGTACTGGTGAACTACTTAAGGTGAGTCTCAACCGAGCTCTCAAGTGAGCTTACTCAATGGGCTCTGTGAGAGCTCAAAGGTGAGCTCCCAAGAGCTCGAGGTGAGCTGTTCAAGTGAGCTGAGCTTATATGAGATCTCCCAGTGAGCTGAGTTGGTGAGGTGCTCTCGAGCTCCTTGTGAGCTCCCAGTGAGCTCTCAAGTGAGCTATCAAGTGAGCTCAACTCAGTTAGCCGGTGAGCCTGAGCTCCCAGGTGAGCTCCCAAGTGAGCTACTTGATCTCGAGGTGATCCTCAGTGAGCTCAGTGAGCTCTCAGGTGAGCTAGTGAGCTCTCAAGCGAGCTCTAGGTGAGCTCACTGCGCAGCTCAAGAGTGAGCTCGGTGAGTTACTTTAGGTGAGCTCTCCCAAGGTGAAGCTTTCAAGGTGAGCTCCCAAGAGCTGGATGAGGTGAGTTGAGTCTTCAGGTGATTAAATGAGCTCAGTGAGCTACTCGGTGAGCTCACCTGAGTGAGCTCAAGGTGAGTCCCAGAGGTGAGCTCAAGGTGAGCTTCTCGGTGAGCTCCAATGTGAGTTTTTAGGTGAGCTCTCAGTGAGTTCTTGATGAGCTGTGAGTTCCTAGGTGAGTTAAATTGGTGAGCTCCTGGTGAGCTCAACTCGAGATGATCGGTGAGCTCAGGTGAGAGGTCTTTTAGGTGAGCTACATGACAAGCTCTTAGTGAGCTCTTAGGTGAGCTTCTCAGGTGAGCTCCCAAGTGAGCTCTATTTGGCGAGGTGAGCTCCAAGGTGAGTCAGTGAGCTAAGTGAGCTACAATCAAGAGTCAACCTACTGAACGAGTTACTTAGAGCTCCTAGTGAGCTCCTAGGTGAGCTACTTGGAAGAGCTACTTGAGAAGAAACTCAAGGTGAGCTCACCCACAAGCTCAAGGTCTTTGAGTGAGCTCAGGTGAGCTCCTAAGTGAGCTCAAGGTGAGCCTCTCATGCGATTTTCCGAGTGAGCTATCAAGTGAGCTCCCATGTGAGCTCTGAGGTGAGCTGCTTAGGTGAGCTCCTGTGAGCTTTTAATCCCCTAGGTGAGCTACTCGAGTGAGCTCCCAGCTCAAGGTGCCAAGTTTGGAACGCTGAGCCAGGTGAGCTCTTAGGTGATTTTCTAGGTAAGCTCCTAGTCGTGATGCTCGAGGAGCTCCTTGACAGCTTTTGGGTGAGTCTCCTGCTCAAGCTCCTCATGAGTCAAGCTTGGTGAGCTCCCAGTGAGCTCAAAGGTGAGCTTGTTGGCAATCTCTGAGGTGAGCTTACATGTGAGCTACCAGATGAGCTCCTGGTGAGCTCAAGGTGAAGCTTAAGGTGAGCTTGGCAAGGTGAGCTCAAGGTGTAGTTCATGCAAGGTGTTAGTGAGCTCTGGTGATCTCGAGGAGCTCAAGCTCCAAGGTGAGCTCAAGTGAGCTCCATGAGCTCCCGTGAGCTCCTAGTGAGCTCTAGTGAGCAAACTCCTAGGTGAGCTATTACAGTGAGCTTACACTGAGCTCAAAAGTGAGCTCAAGTCAGCTTACTCAGGTGAGCTCGCCAAAGAGCTCCTAGGAAAGTGAGCTCAGTGAGCTCCCAGTGAGCTCCTATTTAGGTGAGCTCCTAGGCATGAGCTACTTGGTGAAGCTGCTCGATGTACCCAGGAGAGATACAAAATGAGCTCAAGATGAGTTCCTAGTGAGATCTCAAGGCCTTAAGGTAATTTGGTAAGGTGAGATGATAGGTGAGCTCCCATGCAAGTTTAAGGTGAGCTCCCATTAGTGAGCTCCCATGGTGAGCCCGTGACCCATCTGTGTGAGCTCCCATGTGAGTTTTAGGGTGAGATATTTGATGAGCTCTCGAGTGAAGTGAGCTGAGCTGCTGAGCCTGAGCTCCTCAAGTGAGCTCTTAGGTGAGTCCCAAGGTGAGTTGAAGGTGAGCTCTCAAGTGAGCTCAAGTGAGAGCTGACATGTGAGCTCCTAAGGTGAGCTAGCTCAAGTGAGCCGAAACTTGACCAGGTGAGCTCCTGGTGAGCTCAAAGGTGAGCTCAAGTGAAGGTGAGCTCTAAGGTGAGCTTACATGTGAGCTACCAGATGAGATCAAGGTGAATTGGCTGAGAGTAATATGTTGAGCTTCCAGTGTGTCTCAAGAGCTATTACTCAACGAGAGCTCCCGGTGAGCTCAACTTGAATGAGCTTGATGAGAGCTCCTCAGAGTGAGCTCCTGGTGAGGTACTTAAAGTTATTCGGTGAGCTGCTAGGTGACTTCCCAATCAAGGTACTTGGTGAGGTCCCGGAGTGAGAGGTCCCCAAAGGTGAGCTTCTCGATGAGCTCACAAGTGAGCTTAACTTAACCTAGTCAATGGGAGCTCCCTCAATGAGCTCCTAGGTGAGCTATTGGAGAGCTCCTGGTGAGTTGTTAAGTGAGAGCTCAAGCAGGTACTACTCCTGGTGAGCTCTCGATGAACTGAGCTCTCCAGTGAGTCAAGTGAGCTGAGAAGCTCTCTCCCATGAGCTCCTCAAGTGAGCTCTTAAGCTCCATGCATGTTTTTAGGTGAGCTACTTGACAAGCTCCTGGGTGAGCTCCTAGGTGAGATAGTCGAGTAAGCTCCTGGGTGTGCTCAAGGTGAGCTTGTAAGGCGAGCTATCAGGTGAGCTCCCAGGTGAGTTTTTGGGCAAGTTCAAGTCGAGCTGCTCAACAAGCTCTTGGCGAGCTACTTGCTGAGCTCCTAGGTGATCTCCTAGGTGAGCTCAAGGTGAGCTTGTCAGCAATCTCTAAGGTGAGCTTACATGCAAGCTACCATATGAGCTCAAGGTAAGTTTGGCAAGGTAAGCTCAAGTCGAGTTGATAAGGTGAGCTCTTAGGTGAGCTCCCAGGTGAGTTACTTGAAGAGATTCTAGGAAAGCTCAACTCGAGGTGATCAACGAGCTCCCAAAAGATATCCCAGGTGAGGTTGTCAAAAATCTCTAGGGTGAGCTTACATGCGAGCTACGATTAGCTCGAGGTGAGTTGGCAAGGTGAGCTCAACGTGAGTTAACAAGGTGAGCTCAAGGCGAAGGCAGTGAGTGAGCATCAAGGTGAGCTCCCAAGTGTGAGTTCGAGGTGAGCTAAGTGAGCTCCAAGGTGAGTTCCCAGATGAACTACTTAAGTGAGCTGAGCTCACAAGCTCAAGCTGAGTTGCCAAGCGAGCTGGCAACGTGAACTCAAAGGTGAGCTCAAGGTGAGAGCTAGGAGTTGAGCCAGCTCCCAGTGAGCTCCTAAGTGCGAGTTGGAAAGGTGAGCCGTTAGTGAGAGTCCTAATGAGCTTTCAAGTGAGCTTAAGGTGAGCTCTCAATGAGCTCCTAGGTGAGCTGAGTCAGAGTGAGTGAGCTATTTGGTGAGCTCCCAGGCAAGCTGGAAAGGTGAGATGTCAGTGAGCTCCCAGTGAGGTTTTAGGAAAGCTTAACTGAGCTACTCAATCTGAGCTTTGGAGTGAGCTACTGAGCTCCCAAGTGAGCTAAAGTGAGATGAGCTAGGTGAGCTCAAAGGTGAGCTTTAGTGAAAGCTCCCAGGCTGAGCTCCCAGGTGAGCTACTAGGTGAGAGCTCAAGGCGAGTTGGCAAGGCGAGCTCCTGGTGAGCTTTAAGGTGAGTGAGCTATTGTGAGCTCTCAGTGAGCTCAAGGTGAGCTACTTGTGAGCTCTCGGGAGTTAAGGTGAGCTCAAGGTCAGAGACTCAAGGTGAGCTATCAAGGTGAGCTCAAGGTGAGCTACTTTGAGCTGCTTGAGCTCTCAAGGTGAGCTCACCAAGAAGCTACTTCAGGCTCCTTGGGAAGGTGAGCTCCTTAGTGAGCTCAAGTCCTACTGAGTTAATACTGCTGAGCTCCCGGGTGAGCTCAAGGCAAGCTACTGCAAGCTTGGTGAGCTCCAAGCTGACAAGCTCTAGGTGAGTCCCAAGCGAGCCACTGGTGAGCTCTGTGAGCTCAAGGTGAGCTACAATGAGCTCCTAGAGTTCAAGGTGAGCTACTCAAGTCAACCCAGAAAGCTCCCGGTGAGCTACTTGGTGAGCTCCCAAGCGAGCCACTGGTGAGCTCTCGTAGTGAGCTCCTCATGAGCTCCTAGTGAGCTACTTGAGCCTCTGAGTGAGCAAAGAGATCCATCGAGGTGAGCTACTTGAAGAGCTCTCAGTGAGCTTGGTAATTTGAGCTCCTCATGAGCTCAAGGTGAGCTCTGGATCTTGGTGAGCTCAAGCTGCTCCTAGGTGAGCTACTGCGAGTTGGCAAGACATCTCCCCAGTGAGCTCCGTGCAACCTGAGTCTTGGGTAAGAGCTCCTTAATCAAGCTCATGGGTGAGCTAGCTCAAGTCAAGTTGCTCGGTGAGCTCTCTTCGGGAAAGCTCAAGTGAGCTAGCAAGGTGAGTTATAAACTCATGAGTTTCTAGTGAGCCACATTCAAGCTACTTTTCGAGCTCCCAGCCAAGCTCCTAGGTGAACTACTCTGTGAGCTCCCAGGAGAGCTCAAAGGTGAGCTTTTTGGCAATCTCTGAGGTGAGCTTACATGCAAGCTACCAAATGACCCCAAGGTGAGTTGGTAAGGTGATATCAAGTCAAGTTGGATAGGTGAGCTCAAGGTGAGTCAAGGAGAGGTGAGCTCAAGGAGAGCTCTCAAGGTGAGTCTCCCAAGCAAGAGCTCCTAATCGATGGTGAGTTCCTCAAAGAGCTCTAGGTGAGCTCAGCTCAGGTTAAGTCAGTGAGCTCCTCAAAGAGCTCTCTGAGGTGAGCTACCTGGGAGAGATGCTCCTCGAAGATCCTAGGTTTGGGTGAGCTCTAGGTGAGCTTCAAGGTGAGGTTCTACGATCTACTTAGTGAGCTATAAGGGGGGCACGTCTCCATGCTCATAGAGTGATCGCTCCCCAGGATGGGCGTAGACTCCCATCCGAGAAGGGGTAGTGCACGAGAAGGGTAGTGCATGCCTATCCAGGGAGCCAGAGGGACTCCCAACCAAGGCAAACGGTTGGCTAGGCATGGGTTGGGGTTGATGACCTCACATGCATTGGCCTACAGAAGATCTGGGTGAGTTGGGTGAGTTAAGCACGCAGGCAGAAAATGGGTGACCTCTCGGGAAGTTCCCAGTGGCACACCAATGCAACTCTTGAGGGCTATGTAGTGAGAAAGAGTTGTGCATGGGGGATTTGAAAGGACCATGCTATGAGCCCAAGGATGTCTCAGAATCAAGGTTTAGCCGAGGCGGGTTGGTGAGCAAAGTTGGTTGCACTTAGGAACAGTGTAGGGTGTCTTGGAGCAAAGAACTTACCCAATGTACGCGGAGCAAGTTGGGAAACTCATGAGGGAAATGTAGTGGCAGAGTGAGTTGGTTTGAAGCATGAATACCTTGCATGATAGAGGCCTTGTGTTGAGAGTGAAACGCAAGCCTAATGAGCCAGATGAGCATGGAAGACAATAAGACCAATGTGGTGAACTCACAACCCCACCAAGTGGAGCGTGGAACACTTGGTGCACTTGGACATTTAGAGGATGGGGTGTTTAAAATACCTTGAGATATACTCTACCCTTACAGGAGTATGTCCATGCAGTGATGTGCTTCGTGGATCAGTAGTGGGACTCTAGAGTTAAGTGATAGTGGACTTGGGGAGACCTTTAAGGTGACAATGTCCTTAGAAGTAGAGTTCATGTGGAAAGTAGCCAAGAGGTGTGATGGAGTGAGACTAGGATTCGGGGTCAACACGGAGGAGAAGTAACTCAGATGTGAGCGAGCCAAGTGTGGCGAGCTCCTCAACCTTGCAGAGGTTAAAACAATGCAGATGAGTTGAGTGCTCACATAGATGTATCGGAGGCACAACGGAAGCGTGGATATGGAGTGGGTGTAGAAGCAGTGGCTGAGACTCATGGAAGTGGATAGAGGATGGTTCACATGGTGGGCTGAGTCAAGGACATCATGGATACGGTTGCAGTGTGGTGAGCTGACAACTAAGGTAGAAGACTTGAGTAGGATTCAATGCGGTCTGGACGCAGACAGGTGTCTCGAAGAGTAGGCATGGCGATGTCAGTGGCCATGGCATCATGGTGAGATTAGAGGTTAAATCGAGCCAAGGGAAGAAGAGTAATTCACCCGCATGTGATGCGGTCTACAAAGATGGTGATCTTGCAAGTGCTCCCGCAGGATCTTTGGTGTTATGGACTTGGGTGACAGAATAGTCAACAAAGTTGGGTGAGTAGAGGCTCACACCAAGGAAGGAATCACAAGGAGGACATCCCCCAATGGTGCACGTATAGTTGACTAATGTGGAAACTCAGCAGACTCATGGATGGATGATAAAAGGTGCATGTGATGTTCCTTAGTGGCCTTGTGCAAAATAGTTGGATGTTCGACAGGCTGAGCCAAACAATGGCACAGTAGAGTCAAGTTAGTGATGAGTTAGGAGGCATGAGTTGTGCATTCCCTTAGGTGAACTAAGAAGGCATATTAAGAGCTCCCATCATTTGTATGGGAAAAATGGCATTTGGCAAGTGGTCTTCTAGAGCAGTTGTATGGGTAAGCTATGAAAGGTGTTGGAAGGGTTCACTTGTGCATAGTTGGAGATGTAGTTGGGAATGGGTGGTGGATGAAGATGGAGAAAGGTGTAGTCTAGGACTGCTGGAGTAGCTTGATCCTCTAAGGCGAGTGAAAAAAGTAGTGTCTCAGTGCGCTAGTTGGCTAGTGAAATCCGCTACATAGCTAGCCCCGTGACACTACATGACAGCTTAGCACTACTAGAAGATTGTGAACAAGCAATTTTGATGGTAAAAGAAGATACAATGCATTTTTGGTGGAAGCCCTAAGTTTTCCAACATAGAAAGGTGTGATGAATGTTACAAATACATAAGTATATGTATGAATTACAGAGTATGGGTTTCTACAAGCTCAGGATGAAACACAAGATGTGTGAATGCTCAATGATAATCACAAAGCAATTGAATGAATCTATTTGCATATCTTTGGACAAAATAATATGGACATCAGGAGGTCTAGCATGGTAAAGAGTCTTCACAACTGGGGAAGTGTCTAAGATTACTTCTTGGAGGTACTCACAGTTTGTTAATGTTCTTGTATGGTATGTATCTTGACAATTGAAGTTAGACCTAGTAGATGAATTGGTTGTGTATGTATAGTCAGGGTTTAGTGGTATAAAAAAGGGCTATTCCTATATGTGAGTATAGTTAGCATGACCTGATCATGACAGGGGAATCAAAGGCAGACATAGGAGCTCAAGGAAGAGAAAAACCATCTAAAGGGGAGTTGTATGAACTAGTAAAGATAGTAGAAGGAAGGTGAAGAATGAATATTCATGATTTTATTTCAGAGGGAATGTTGCAAGTGTTGAATGGAAGAAGAAATGCAGCAAATTTGAATCCCTTCAGACAAGATAACAACATCTTCCTAGGGGGAGTACATGCAAGGTATGAGCCTTATCTTTTTGTTGAATTTTTTCCAATCTTATCATTTTGGTGTGCTTGTGCATCTTTTCACAGATGTCAAATGGGGAGAGAGAGTGTTGGAAACTTGTTTCATTATCAAGTATATCAGTTTGCCATCAAGTTTCAGTATGTTGCCATTAATGATAAAGGGGGAGATTTTTGCACCCTATTGTATTTCTGGTTGTTGTCATTGATGTCAAAGGGAGAAAAAAAGAGTAGGAATATCAGGTGGTGTTCAGAGGTTCAAGATGATTTCATGTGGTTTCAAGAAGGAAGGGACTTGAAGGTTGATTAGTAGTGCCACTTCAGGATGGTTTTAGGTGCCTAATGAGTCTAATGAGGTGTGACAGGATAGTACATGATAGATAAATCATGGGAGAATCTTTGAGAGAGTATCCAAAACATGTGTGAGCAAAGGTTAGGCTCATCTCAGCCCCATGAGTTAGTTTTGTATGTTGGTCAGAAATGGTGTTGAGAACAAGCAATGTTATTTCATGCAAATGAGATGGGATGGATAATTTTAGACCTATTATTTTCAAAAAAATCATGGGAGATGATGGAGGAAGGTGTCTTGGTGCTTCATGCAAAATTTTAGGTCATTGTGAGGTCATTTGAGAAATTTATGTGAGTTCTTATAAAACATGTCTTTTGAAAAGTGCATTTTGAGGCTTTTGGCTTCTTAGCCTTCAAGAAAAATTATAGTAGACACCTTCAATAAATCATAGAAGGAATTTTTGGATTAAATTTTCATATAAATGATGTGCAAAAATAATTTTCTCAAAAAAGGACGTGTATTGAAAAGATATGAGCATTTTTGTGAAGCACTTTTTGTTCTCCTGGAATGTTTTCTGAGCTAATAGAGCAAAAGGTAAAAATTGTTCTCCAATGACTAATTTTTCCTCTACAATATTTATTAGAGATGTTTTTATGTTTTTTACATACTTCATGGGTCTTGGTTTTGTATTTAAAGAATCTATCAAGGGTAAAACTGAATCCTCCATCTTATTCAATGAGTGCATAGTTGAAGTCATGTTTTATAGCTCTTTATGATTCATAAAAGTGAACCTAGAAACATGCTCAGGAGCTATAATAGTGAATATTTCCTCCTGAAGGTTGTTGAAAAGGTCTTTAAAGTGTTTTGACATTGTGTTGAGAATAAAAGTAATATAATGCCAAGTGTTTGTAGTGGATGTGGCTTGACAATGCATGTTGAAGAATGTTTTTATGAGTTAAGTGAAAACAATGGTTAAAGTGATATTGTAGGAGATGATCAAATATCTGTGGTTCTTAGAAGATCAACTCAAAGTAGTCACTTCCCTTTTTTGAAGGTATCTAGGGTTGTCATTAAGGGTTTTTGATCTAGCATGCAATTGTGCAATCCTTTGCACTTGAACATAGAGATGTTTACAAGCAAAATGTACTCTAAGCCTTTCTCCTTTTAGGTGTAAATTTTAAGATTCCTTAAGTGTTTCTCCTCTCATGTTGAATATGTTGGTTCAAAACTCCATATTCTTCAAGGCACCCATTTGTTCTGAGATCAAGCCCAAGTTTTGCTTTAAATATTTCATACTCAATCAATATTACCATGTTCTCAGTCTTAGGTATGGACTACAAATTTCTAAGTTGTCAAACTCTTCAGAGGAACTATGCAAATATAGTGTTTTAAAATTGACCTCATAAAGGTTCCTGGGTCATCTACAATGCAAATCAAATACTTGAATAAATGTTCAAGCATAACATGGTTATGATTGTTATAACATTGTTAGATAGAATAAAGGTGTGGGGACTGTATGCATTCTAACTAGGGATGTTTGGAAAAATTTTAAGGATGAATACCATTTGAAGAAGGTGAATTTATTCCCTAAAAATATCTTGGAATTGATTACTTCAAATTTGACTTTACTTGAAGGAAGACTTCAATTTTTCAAAGCTCTCGGATATTGTACAGTCTCTTACCCTAATCTAGGGTTTTGCGTAACAAAAATTTGCTCGAATAAAGAGATTCATCCAACCAATATCCACATTTTTTTAATAAATCTATGTTAATTTATTTATAAGTATTTGTAAAATAAATCACATCGAATGGTAATGTATATGAAGAGCATTTTACAGCAAAAATATTCAAAAATGTGTTAGACTGAGAACATGTTTCTTGCATTATAAATAAATATTGATCAAATTTCTCTGGGTTCAGGTGTTGGAATGATGTTTCAATGCTAAGATATCATTTAAAAATCTTGAACAAGCTCCTAATATGCACAATTTGTGAAAGTGGACTGCAACAGTAGTGTCTCTTGTAAAATGTGAGTGGTATGTTACAGTGGGTACAAGTAGTTTCCTAATAAAAGTTGTGCTAAGATGGATGAAGGTTTGAAAATGCTCTGGAGGCCATCATATAAGTTTGAAAAAATTCTTCCTTCATGTTATATCATACTTTAATCAACAGAGACTTATCTGCATGTACAAGAGCTTCCATTGAAAACTATAAACAAATTCTTTGAGTTGAATGTGATTAAGCTATGTGTAAATTCATCAAATCTCATGCTAAGAATGCATTAAAGTCCTTGAAGTGTCTAATATCTTATTTTCTCGATGGTTGGAAGGTATAAAGCCATGTTTTGTTTTGTACTCACTAAGAAAAATTCTTTGTCTTCATGAGAAGTTGAAGAGCCAAGCACTTGAGCAAGGATATGACTTGAAAAGTTAGAAAACACTACAAAATAAAAGTTTTGAATTCTTAAAGTAAAGTAAAAAAATTCTTGTAATAAGTGTAATTATTCTATAATAATATTTGAAGTAAGACAAAGCTACAAGACAATATAACTGAACTCAAAAAGTTTGAACATAATTCAATAGTTATGAGGCTCGTTGAACTTATACAGAAGAAAGTGATATGAAAGGTCAAGTAAAAGGGCGTGGAAAAGGATGTTGAAGAGTTATTGAATGAACATTTAGAATTTTCAAGAGTGGTGAAGTTGAAAAGAGACATAGACCTATCTTATAAGTATTGAAGATTGCAAATTATGTTTTATGTGAATTTGAACTAAAAATTGAAGTCAAAAATTCTAAAAATTGAAAAGTCAACATAGAGGTATAGAAATTTGATCACAATGAAATGAATAGGGATGAACATATGAGGTGTGAACTAAAGTTGAGTGTGAGTGTAAAATGTAAGTTGTGTGAGCTAAAGCGATGAAAAGTGAAAGTGATATATCAAAGTGAGAGATAAGAGTGAAAGTAGGTAGAACAAGTTTGAGTTAACAGAGAGGTTGAAGAAACTAAGGTTTCAGTGTTTTTTTTTTTATTATTCCTAGTTACAACATGAAAAAGGATGACTGCATCTGAGAAGGAAAGAGTATAGTGAGGTTCTAAGAAGATATTCAGGTGTATTTGAAAGTAGTCTTAGATTGAGATACATAAGGTGACAAAGATTGTTTACAAAACTATCTTAAAATGTGTTAAATAGTTTATAAGGTCTTGCTATAACAGTAAATGAACATAAATGAATCACTTCATTCTTTGTAAAATTGGACATGTGAAATGCATAGTTAGTACAAACCACCCTTATGAGAACAGAGGAGTGAATATAGCAGTAGATAGAGGTTATGAACTAGGAGATTGCATGCTTGTAGTTTTGAGGGCTTTGAGAAGGAAAATCAAGAGGTTTGAATAAAATGAATGAAAACATGACAGGAATGAGAAGAATAGTAATTTGGGAAAAAATTGAGCAATAGAAGAAGAAGCAAAGTGTGCAGATATAGGGGTCATCATCAGTTGTTGAACACAGTAACTCAAGAGTGACCAAATTGGTAGAATAAGTCTAAGTGGCAAGTTTAGCATTTGGGAGTTGAAGCTTCCCTGTGAGTTGAAGCTCACTAAATATCAGTAGAAGATGATTTAACTATAGGGGGTTGAAGCCTCCAAACTAGGTAACTTGGTCAAATTGAGGAGTAGTAGCTCTGGTTGAGTTGAAGCTCAACCTTGAAACTAATGTAATAGAAGCAGGACAAATTGGTCCTAAGCATAGTTCATAGTTTCAATGGGTTTTCTTCCCATTTTGGGTTTCCCACATTAAACCTTGTGTCATTGTGTACTCTCTTGAAAAAAATTTGTGTGTGTTTTTATTTTATCATATCATATTTAAGAAGGTAAATTTACACTGATTCACCCCCTCTCAGTGTCATAGTTTCTAACAATTGGTATCAGAGCAAGGTCCTCTTGAATCAAGCCTAACATCTTGGAGGTGATCCTGAAGACACAAGCATGGGTACATCAACAGAATCAGTGTTGAAGAAGAGGTATGAAATTTCTCAAGCTCTTATAAAGGAGTTAAAGGAAGAAATCAAGCTTAAGGAAGTTAACCATGGTCAAGAACTAAATGAGATGGCTTCATTTGTTGAAAAAGTGTCAAAGGCCTTAAAAGATAAAGAAACTGCTTGCCTTAAATTTGAAGAGGATCTAAAGACCCTGAATATTGAGTTGGTACAAGTTACTAATCAGCTTAAAACTTGCAAAAAAAAAGGACATTCTAGTGGAGTAGAGCATGAGACATGTCAGATAGCTATTCAAGCCAAGAGTGAAGAATGTGAAAGTTAAATGCAAAAGTAAAGACCAAAAGAAGAGCTGGAACAAACAAAGAAAAATTTTTGAGAGTTGAATCAAGTAATACTTCTTTTCAAGGATGTTCTCATCCCAAGAAGGACAACAAAAGAACAAGAAGACCTTTAGGCAGTTAGCTTGTAAGGAGATTATCAGGTATGTTTCATGGAGTTTGTTTTTCATGCAATATCTTTGGACATAGAGAAAGAGACTATAGAAGAAAGATAGATGAATATCATCCATGGAGAGATTGTAGGTCTGACTATGAGAAGAACATAGTGTGTTTTAATTACAAAGAAAAAGGCCATAAAGCCAAGTATTTTTAGAAGATCTGGAAAATCAATGTTGGGAAAAGAATCAGGCTGTGTGTTTTAACTACCATGAGCTAGGAAATTTTTCAAGACATTATCATGAGTCACCTAGATTAAGCTATAAGTTGAATGCCTTTCAAAGACAAGATAAAAGGATACACAAATAAAAATGGGTATGCAAGGTCAAGGAAGAAAAATCAAAAACTGAAACATCAAAGGATGTCAAAAAAAGATAGCAAGGGCAGATGTTGAAGAAAACAACAATCTAAATCAGTCACAAGGGAAGAAAGCACAAACAAGATAGTATAAAATGATGACAAAGGAAAGAAGAAAGAAAATGACTCCAGTACAAAGCATGAAGAATGTTTTCCCCAAGCAGTATTAGAATAGGTGTATGAATTGCAACATTTATGTCTATCTAGAACCCAAGAAGAGGATGAGAGCTCAAGTGATCTTGTGGTCACACCAAGGAATGAATCTGAAAATATTAACAAGAAAACAAGAGAAAAAGGAAGAAATAATGAGTCATCAAGTTACTTTGATGACTTCCTACTGTTCTAAGGTGATCCCATGAGGTGGTATGCCTTCTCTAGGCTTCTAGAAGGCATGCATCAATTTGAAAAGAAAAAGTATGATCTTGAAGGTCTTTTCATCAATTGGTGTTGATACATGCATTCAAGATGTTCAAGCATGGAAATAATCCTAAGGTATGTTATTCATTCTTTTAAGGTTCATGTACTTGACAAGTCTTGTATGGAAGTCATGGTTAAGTTTTTAGGTAAAGACAAGTATGAGGTTCTTGTCATAGTCTTGTTGCTCTAAGTTTGTGTTTCAGTCAAGCATATAATAATAAGCATGTTTCTCTCCTCAAGTGTTGTGTATAAGTGCATATCATTCATCTCTTAGTGCACATATCAGTGCATATCAATCAACAAAGTGCAAATATCAGTGCAGATCAGTCTAAAAGTGAAAAATATGAGTCTAAGTTATATATCTCATAAGATGAAGTCACAAGAGACATGAAGCAGGAAAGGAGAATAGATTGAATTTTAGTGTTTGAGCCTGAGTTTGTGGAGTTATTCTCAGTAGTGGGGATTTAATGTAGTGATCATTCCATGAGTTGGTTCTATGCTTATGCATCATATGTCCAAGCAAGTGATTCATGGAGAATGGAGTAATGAAAAGTATGTAGGTCCTCAATGATGATTTTTGTCAAATCTCAGTGTACCTTATGCCTAGAAGTTACCCATGGTACTTTTCATAAGATCTAACTTAGTATGTTGTGTTAGTGTCATGTTCAACTGAAAATGAAGTAAATAGATGAACTTCAGGCCTTGTGACAAAACTAAAATCCAAGTCCTTGACTATGATGAAGTTTGAGAATTTGATATGAGATCAAAAGGTGAATTCAAAGGTATACTCATATGCACTTAATTACTCCAAAACATAATTAGTAACTAAAGAGGGTAGTTTTATTTAAGTGTATGATAATGGTGTTATGATAATGAATTAAGGGTCTAAGACAAGGTACATCATATGTCTAAGGAACAAATGCTAAGAAGAAAGCTTGACATCTTTTCGAATGAAAAATGAAGTATTTCTCATGATTAAGGTATAAACGAGAATATTATATAACATTGTCTAAAAGTGAGTATGTCGGAAGACAAGTTTAATTTCCCAAGGATAAAATCAATGTTAAATTTTGATGGTAAAGACTATGAAGAAGATTTTGATGGTAAAAAAGATAAATTTTTGGTGGAATCCCTAAGTTTTTGCCAACATAGAAAGGTGTGATGAATGCTACGGATACAAAAGTATATGTATAGATTGTAGAGTATGGTTGTCTACAAGCTCAGGATGAAACACAAGATGTGTGAATGCTCAATGCTAATCACGAAGCAATTGAATGAATCTATTTGCCTATCTTTGGACAAAATAATATGGACATCATGAGGTCTAGCATGGTAAAGAGTCTTCACAACTGGGGAAGTGTCTAAGATTGCTTCTTGGAGGTACTCATAGTTTGTTCATGTGTTTTATGGTATGTATCTTGACAATTGAAGTTAGACCTAGTAGATGAATTGGTTGTGTATGTATAGTCAGGGTTTAGTGGTATATAAAAAGGGCTATTCCTACAGTGAGAATACATTAGATGACCTCATCATGACATGGGGAGTCCAAGGCAGGCATAAGAGCTCGGGAAGAGAAAAAACATCTAAAGGGGAGTTGTATGAACTAGTAAAGATAGTAGAAGGAAGGTGAAGACTGAATATTCATGATTTTATTTCAGATGGAATGTTGCAGGTGTTGAATGGAAGAATAAATGCAACAAATTTGAATCCCTTTAGACAAGATAACAACATCTTCCTAGGGGAGTACATGCAAGGTATGAGCATTCTCTTTTTGTTGAATTTTCTTCCAATCTAATCAGTTTGGTGCACTTTTGCATCTTTTTCACAGATGTCAAAGGGAGAGAGTGTTGGAAACTTGTATCATTATCAAGTATATCAGTTTGTCATCAAGTTTCAATATGTTGCCATCAATGATAAAGGGGGAGATTGTTCCACCCTGTTGTATTGTCGGTTGTTGTCATTGATGTCAAAGGCATTGATGGAAAAGGGAGAAATAAAGAGCAGGCATATCAAGTTTTCTTCAGAGGTTCAAGATGATTTCATGTGGTTTCAAGAAGGTAGGGACTTGAAGGTTGATTAGTAGTGCCACTTCAGGATGGTTTCAGGTGCCTAATGAGTCTGATGAGGTGTGATAGGATGGTACAGGATAGAGAAATCATGGGAGAATATTTGAGAGAGTATCCACAACATGTGTGAGTAAAGGTTAGCTCATCTCAACCCCAGGAGTTAGTTTTGTATGTTGGTCAAAAATGGTGTTGAGAACAAGCAGTGTTCTTGCATGCAAATGAGATGGGATGGATAATTTCAAACATATTATTTTCAAAAAAATAATGGTAGATGATGGAAGAAGGTGTTTTTTGCTTCATGCAAAATTTCAGGTCATTGTGAGGTCATTTGAGTAAGTTATATGAGTTCTTGTAAAACATGTCTTTTGAAAAGTGTATTTTGAGGCTTCGGTTCTTAGCCTTCAAGAAAAATTATATAGACTCCTTCAAATAAATGATAGATGGAATTTTTGGAGTAAATTTTCATAGAAAAAATCATGTGTGAAAATAATTTTCTCAAAAGGAGGTGTATTGAAAAGATATGAGCATTTTTGTGAAGCGTTTTTGTTCTCCTAGACCATTTTCGACCTATAGGAGCAAAAGGTAAAAATTGTTCTCCAATGACTAATTTGGCCTCTGAAATATTTAATAGAGATGTGTTGATGTTTTTTACATATTCATGGGTCTTGGTTTGGTATTTGAAGAATATATCAAGGGTCAAACTACATCCTTCATCACATTCAGTGAGTGCACAACCGAAGTCATGTTTTATAGCTCTTTATCAATCATAAAAGTGAACTTAGAAACATGCTTAGGAGGCTATAATAGTGAATATTTCCTCCTAAAGGTTGTTGAAAAGGTCTTCAAAGTTTTTTTACATTGTCTTGAGAATAAAATCAATGTAATGCCAAATGTTTGCAGTGGATGTGGTTTGGCAATGCATGTTGAAGCATGTTTTTGATGAGTTAAGTGAAAACAATGGTTAAAGTGATCTTGAAGGAGATGCTAAAATCTTTGTGGTTCTTAAAAGATCAACTCAAATAATTCACTGCCCTTTGTGAAGGTATATAGGGTTATTATTAAGGGTTTTTAATCTAGCATGCAATTGTGTAGTCCTTTGCACTTGAACATAGATGTTTACAAGCAAAATGTGCTCTGAGCCTTTCTCCTTTTAGGTGTAAATTTCAATATGCCTTAAGAATGTTGAATATGTGTCTTAATAACTCCATATTCTTCAAGGCACCCATTTGTTCTAAGATCAAGCCCAAGTTTTGCTTTAAATGTTTCTTACTCTATCAAGACTGCCTTGTTCTCAGTCTTAGGTATGGACTACAAATTGCTAAGTTGTCAAGCTCTTCATAGGAACTATGAAAATATAATGTTTGAAATTGACCTCATAAAGGTTCATGGGCCATCTACAATGTAAATCAAAGACTTGAATAAATATTCAAGCATGACATGGTTATGATTGTTACAACATTGTTGGATAAACTAAAGGTCTGGGGACTGTATGCATTCTAGCTAGGGATGTTTGGACAAATTACAAGGATGAATACCATTTGAAGAAGGTGAATTTATTCCCTAAAATATCTTGTAATTTATCACTTCAAATTTGACTTTGCTTGAAGAAAGACTTCAATTTTTCAAAGCTCGTGGGTATTGTATAGTCTCTTACCCTAATCTAGGGCTTTTGCATAAACAAAAAAATTCTCAAATAAAGACATTCATCAAACTAATCTCCATAATTTTTTAATAAATCTATGTTAATTTGTTTAGAATCATTTGCAATAGAAATCACATCGAATGGTAATGTATATGAAGAGCATTTTACAACAGAAATATTCAAAAACATGTTAAAATGAGAAAAAGCAATTATCTCGTGTTTCTTACATTATAAATCAAAATTGATCAAATTTATCTAGGTTAAGGTGTTGGAATGATGTTTCACTACTAAGATATCATTTTAAAAGCTTGAACAAGATCTAAGATGCACAATTTTGAAAGTGGACTGCAACACTAGAGTCTCTTGTAAAAGGTGAGTGGTATGTTATAAAGTGGGTGTAAGTAGTTGCCTAATACAAGTTGTGGTAAGATGGATGAACGTTTGAAAATGCTCTGGAGGCCATCATGTAAGTTTGAAAAAAGTTCTTCCTTTATGTTATATCAGACTTTAATAAACAGAGACTTATGCATGTACAAGAGCTTCCATTAAAAACTATAAACAAATTCTCTAAGTTGAATGTGATTAAGCTATGTGTAAGTTGATCAAATCTCATGCTAATAATGTAGTGTCTAATCTCTTATTTTCTTTATGGTTGGAAGGTAGAAAGCCATGTTTTGTTTTTACTCACTAAGACAAAATTATTTATCTTCATGAGAAGTTGAAGAGCCAAGCACTTGAGCAAGGATATGACTTGAAAAGTCAAAAGAACACGACAAAAATAAAGTTTTGAATTCTTAAAGTAAAGGTAAAAAGTTTATTATAATAAGAGTAATTGTTCTATGATAATCTTTGAAGTAAGACAAAGCTACAAGACATTATAACTGAATACAAAAAGTTTGAACATAATTGAATAGTTATGAGGCTCGTTGAACTTCTACAAGAAGTGATATGAAAGGTCAAGTAAAAGGGCATGGAAAAGGATGTTGAAGAGTTGTTGAATGAACAGTCATAATTTTGAGGAGTTGTGAAATTGAAAAGAGGCATAGACTTATTTGATAAGTACTGAAGATTGCAAATTATGTTTTATGTGAATTTGAACTAAAAAGTCCAAGAGTCAAGAAACATGATAACACTGAAAATAAGAGTTGAACATAGAGGTATAGGAAATTTTATCACAATGAAGAGTTGAAGAGAACCTTGGGGATGAAACATATGAGCTTGAAATGCAAAAATGTTGGCTTAGTATGAACTGACAAAATGTAATATGTGTGAACAAAAGCGGAGTGCAGGAGAAGGTATGAAAGTGGTATATCAAATGGAGAGACAAGAGTGAAAGCAGGTAGAACAAGTTTGAGTTGAACAAAGAGGTTGAATAATCTAAGGTTTCAAAGTTTTGTTTTTTATTATTCCTAGTTAAAACATGAAAAAGGATGACTGCATATGAGAAGGAAAGAGTATAATGAGGTTCTGAGAAGAGATTCAAGTGTATTTAAAAGTATTCTTAGACTGAGATACAAAAGGTGACAAACATTATTTATAGAACTATCTTAAAAGGTGTTAAATAGTTCATAAGGCCTGATATAGCAGTAAATGAACATAAATGAATCAGTTCATTCTTTATAAAATTGGACATGTGAAATGCATAGTCAGTACAGACCACCCTTATGAGAACAGAGGAGTGAATATAGGGAAAAAAAGGTTATGAACTAGAGATTGCATGCTTATAGGTTTGAGGGTTTGAGAAGGCAAATTAAGAAGTTTAAAAAAATGAATGAAAACATGACAAGAATGAGAAGAATAGTAATTTGTGAACAAAATTGAGTAGCAGAAGAAGAAGCAAAGTATGCGAGATATAAGGGTCATCATCAGCTATTGAAGACAGTAACTCAAGAGTGACAAAATTGGTAGAACAAGTCTTAGTGGCAATTTAGTAGTTGGGGAGTTGAAGCTTCCATGTGAGTTGAAGCTCACTAAAGATCAGTAGAATCTGATTGAACTATAGGGGTTGAAGCCTCCAGACTAGGTAGCAACTTGGTCAAATTAAGGAGCAACATCTTGGTAGAGTTGAAGCTCAACCTTGAAACTAATGTAACAGGAGTAGGACAAATTGGTCCTAAGCGTAGTTCATAGTTTCAATGGGTTTTCTTCCCATTTTTGGTTTCCCACATTCTACCTTGTGTCATTGTGTACTCTCTTGCAATTTTTTTGTGTGTGTTTATGATTTTATCATATCATATTTAAGAAGGAAAATTTGTGAAGACACTGATTCACCCCTCTCTCAGTGTCATAGTTTCTAACAGGGAAAAAGAAGTTAGGATAGGTTAATGGATAAAAGGGCCCCAGGTCAATGGTGACTAGGGAGGATCGATGACGATTTGTATTAGGATAGTGTAAATTTGAGGATGAAAAGATAAAAAAATGTCAACATGTAAGCAAAAGGATTTGTAGGAGAATGATGTTGAGTGTTTTGAAGTTATTTCATACCTACAAGACATTAGAAATAAAGTGTATATGATAATATGAAAAATATGCGGAAAGGAATATGATAATGATAAGAATATCTCACGAACAATGATTGTGAGTGATTCAAGCACACTGGAGGGATGTCCAAGAGGTCTGTAGATGTCTTAGAACTACTCAGGCACCAAGATGCTCAAGCTGGGAGAGAGCTTGAGGATTGCATGAATTTGATTTCTTATTCGATGGAAAGCGGAAAGAAAGGCACGATCCGAGCATATTTATATATAATGGAAAAAAAAGATTCATTTATAGGGGTCGACGCGATCAGTTTGGGCTAAGTCACCATTGACTATGGGGAAAGTTTCCCCAATGGGCATGATTTTCTACTTTTGATGGGATTTTGGTGTTTTTAAAGATTGGGTGAGTGTTTTAAAGCATTAGGTGGGCAAGGGATGAGATATGGGTAGTTAGGGCATAAAAATAGATAGGATAAAATCTAGAAAAGCAAGGGGATTTATGTGTAGGACAAAAACATCCTAATTAGAAGGTTGGTTAGGGAAATGAGAATTTAAATGATTAATTAATTAACATGAATTAATTAATTAATAGGAATTAGGCATGTGAGATACTAAATGATTAATTAATTAATGTTTCTTAATTAATTAATAAGGATTGATGGGTATTTGATTAAATTAAATTAACAATTAAAAATGCACACGCGGCAAATGAAGGCATAGATACTAATTTTAGGTGTCTACATTTTGCCCCTTTTGTTGAGTGGTTTGCACTAGTAAGCCATGAGACAAAAATAAAAAGGGTTGGATGAGGATAAAGGATTGATGATAAGCTCCCCCTCAAATGGGGGATCGATGACGTCAAAGGAAATCAATGACGCATTTGAAAAAGGTAGATGAAAAAGGGTGGGTGGGTGATGAAAAGATGGGTGAAAGCATAACCAAGGAAAGATGCCCCAAGCAAAAAGGATCGCAATGTGGATAAAAATAATGGCGGTGACTCCAATATCACATCGGTAGAGGGAAAATTGTGGTCTCAACAGAGATGGGCTACAACATGCTACGAACCAGTGAGTGGGTGAAAATCACTGTAGTATGGATGCATTCCAAGATGACCAATGGGTCATAGGTAAGTCATCAAATTATGTGCAACTATATGCGAAAGGGTATGTGAAATCCTTCATACACAAGGAATCGAGTGAAAAGGTGTGCGTCCACAATGGACAAGGATGAATGATATGGTGCCCAATAGGACATGAAAAATGGATGAGAAGGAAAAATGAAAGAGTGAGTGATGAATTAATATGCCCCAAAGAGAGAAATTATGAGAAAAAGATAAATATGCCCCAAGTGGGGAAAGGTATGGCAAAAGGCAAAAAGGAAAAAGTATGCCCCAAGAGGGGAAAAACATGACCACAAGGGTGGAATTTGATGAAAAATAATGGTGCCCCAAGGAAGGGGACAAATATGGCCACAAGAGTGGACTTGATATAATGAATGTAATGCCCAAAGGGGAAGATGAATATGGCCTCAAAGGAGGACTTCATGTGCATATTAGATAGGATTATAAAATGAAATTCCCAAAAGAGGAGTGATTATAGCCATGAAAGGTGGACTTAGGGAATAGATATGATTAACATGCCCGAAGGAAAAAAAGAGATGGCCACAAAGGTGGACTTTGAAAAGAAAGTATGCTCAAGAAAGGGATAAGTATGGCCCAATGGGACCTTGGAAGAGTGTATATGCTCGGAGGAGAGATAGATAAATATGGCCACAATGGTGGACTCTGTGATTGGATTAAAATTCCTGAAAGGGAAATAATTATGGCCACAATAGTGGACTTTTTGAAGAATTCCCAAAGGGAAGAGTGCAAGGATGAGGGAAAATCCCAAAATAGTTACTACTAAGGCCAATCGACGGTGACTAAAGCCAATCGACGACGACCCAATGGGGTTAGGCAACCAGTGTCGGTGGGATTTATAAGCCTAGGGGTCAGCTGATGACGCTCATTTTCACGTGTAAACTTAATGAGAAAGAGAAAAGCAAGAAAAGAGAATAGAGGTTGTTAGAGCTGTGAGGAAACGCCAGGAAAGTGTGGAGGATGGTGAGTAATAAAACTCACACTCATTTTTAATTGAATTTAATGTTTTATTTTTTTTACATTTTGGTAGAAAAATGGATGACGTCGAGGGGTGATTAGCGATGAATCGAGATGGGTTGACATTAATTGGGCCTTAGGGCATGTCGATTGACCCAAAACGTGTCGACTGACTGGTCGGCGTCGACTAGGGTAGATTAGCTAAAATTAATTTAGGTGGAATTTTAATGCACTTTGGATGGATTTTTGGATCAACGGTCTAATTTATACACTTTTTACTTATGATTACAGCCAGAGAGACCTTGTATCTGAGAGATCGAGTGCCTACTCTTTATGAGAAAATCAGAGGGGATGTGACAAATGTTGAGTGGGATCATTTGTCTATAGTTGGATTAGGAGGATTTAGACATTATCAAAGGATCCCACAGGATGTGGGGCTTATGATTACTTTAGTTGAGAGGTGGGATAGGCAGACATGTACATTTTGGTTGGACAAGAGAGATGACTATCACCTTGGAGGATGTGTATTGGATTCTCGGGATCCCGATACAGGGAGAGAAGATATTTTCCATTACTAGTAATGACAAACTGATAGTTTTGACATGGATATTGTGAGTTGATGCAACTCGTATCATATTTTCTTTAGGGGTTTTTTTTATGAGTAGATATATGAGGTCATGGCACGCAACTAGTTGATTTGTATGGTGATGATGATAGTGTCCTAATATGCTTTGTCAGACTCAAGAGAAAATTAGTTTCCATGGGCGTTGACTGGTGTAGTGGCCGATATAGTGGAGCACCAGATAGTCTTTTCATTTGGGACAAAATTGTTAGCTCAGGTTTATCATGAGCTATTTGGATATAAGGCAGGGTAGGAGGTCAGGGGTTGGATGTAGGCTTCTTGCTACACTATTAGGCTTATGAGCATGTTGCAGTGATTAGGCCACCAGGGCTTCCATGGATCGTAGAAGACCATATTTAGTTAGTAGTTGGATTTTTGAGATGGAGGGATGATCAGGCCTTTGGAGATAGGGGCGAGAGAGGGTGGATTGGTACATAGATCATCTTGTAGGGTTAGATGTTGATCAGGTTAGGTGGCGGTCATAGCAGATTTCCCGCATAGCTAGAGGCAAATGCAAAGTTGGCCAACATGAGATGACTGAGGTGGGTACATGGAAGATGGCCGAAGATGATCGAGGCCATTTAGTTTGATAGGGTGAGACAACACTTTGGAGTCATTCAGATAGTGCCTCATGATCTAATTTTGTATAGGAGGGAGGATCTAGATAGAGAGTTGTTGAGTCCTACTATGGAATACCCATTAGAGGAGGAGGTCATGCTTTGAGATGATGAAAATGATGTTGGAGTAAGAGCGAGATACTTTGATTCGTATACGATAGCATGGGAAACTTGGATGGTTGAGGAGAGAAGAGAGGAGGAGATAGAGGAGATGGATATTAAGGTTGAGGTGGCTCTAGGAGGTGGTGGAGATGGAGCAGGAGAGGCTACAAAGGTGGCACGCTTGCATGTTGAGCTAGATCAGATGAGAGTAGAGAGACACAACCTTGCAGCAGTGGGATGTGGTCACTCAGAGAGAGAGAGATTCATTACCGCAGGCATAGGGAGGCCTACATGCCCGTTTTGGAGATTTGATTGCTATTGTAGCGGCAGAGTCACCCAACGGTATTTAGGTAGCACCATAGGGATCAAGATAGATGGCATCTCTTGGCATGATTGGGATGGATAGGTACCTAACATTGGTCACCTAGGCCAAATATTATGAGGACATTGTGATCCATAGGGTACCTCAGATGTTGAGATACTGGGAACATCTCAAGAGGTAGGCCACGGGAGGAGCTAGGTCATCGAGGAGTACAATGAGTATAGCTTAGCCATAGTGAGAGAGAGTGTGGCTAGGAAGTTGGCATGGTACATAGGGTTCATGTGTTATACATGCCCCTGGAGGAGAGGGTCTAAGAGTGTCGAACATGTAGTTTAATGACTTTGATAGTATTTCTACTTTGAGGGAGCCCCTAGAGGGCCATGATGTTTTGATACTCATTTTGATTATTATGTGATATGATGAATTTAATTTGATGTGGTGATGATTTTTATTTATGTCATGATGATGATGATCATTCATGATCTTGACTTAGTGATTTAAAAGACATGAAAAAGCCATAGAGCTTAGAATGGCTTCTATACCCTTTCACATCTCAAATAGTAAGTGCTTGATAGATTTAACAAAACTTAAAAGTAATAAATCCACAAGAGACTTAGCATTTATTCATGGTTCATGAGCATACAAGAACAAAGACTATAAAGGAAAGATGCAGATGATAATAGAAAAGAGATCTTGATTTAGTATAATTGGTAACCTTATCATATTCATCTAATGCTTATACAAAACATCACAGAATGGCAGACCACAATCATGCATCATATCTAGATCCATACATGTAGGTTCTCAAAACAAAAATTTATATCCCCAAACTCTTAATACATCCTTTCCTATATTCATCTACCCAATTATATCCTAGTTCATGTAGTAATTCTATAGAGCTCCACTTCCTAACTTGTGTCTCTTTTCTCTACTATGGGCACGTATATATAGGCATCTGAAGTGCTAACAAACTCTTTTTCAAGCCTCAGATCTGCACCAAGTGTCAATGTGTGAATCATCCTAGGTGCATGCTTCTCCATGCCTGCACCCACTACTCCATGTCATGATGAGCTTTTAGGATCTTCTCTCGCAAAGTATATTCCTTCCAGGTCACCCTATCACCAGGCTGGAATCTTATCCATTCAGAACACGCTTTTCATGAGTTCTACCTAAAAGGCCAAAAATGGCTAAGTCCCGAATTCTACTTTGTGGGCACACATCCTAGGTTCTACAAGAACCCTTTTCAACCCTGCACTGTGCACCTTGTCTTGCGTGCTTCCTCCAATCATGTGCACTTATGCACCTTCATGACTTGGTAGATATTTCAGGGGCCCAACATCACCCCACACTTCACCTATTCTCCACCCTCGAAACTCTTAAAGAATAGAATACAAATGGCAAGGCCTTGCCTTGGAAAAGAATGAAGGGAAAGAATAAAGAATGGGGAAGAGAAAGAATAAAGGGAAAATTGTATTACTTAAAGAAGTAAGAGGGGAAAATTTTTCCTTAGGTCGGCCTCCAGTGTATCCCATGCACTGACTTCATCTTGCACTCTCTTACAAAGGTCACCGACCAATGTGTTCACCTCATCAAAGTTACTCCCTCCCTTGTGTGCTCAAGGTCTACCACTGTTTCCATTTCCTTTTCCCCAAATCTTCCAAGGCATCCATTCTCCTTGTGATAACCGGGTATAGCTCTTTAAGCCGGGTTTTGATTGAGCCCCACAGGATCTCAATAGCTTCTGATTTCTTTTCTACCTCAAGCTGATCTTTTCCCATTCTGCTCTATTGCTCTTGTTCTTTTCCCTAAAGTCCTTTAGCTCCACTTCATCATTGGCAAGAAGCATGCTTGTCACTTTGTCTTGATCCACGCAATGGTCGTATATGACCCCAGTGGTTTGGGTGGCCAAGCTATCTTTATGTCAACAAGAACCTTGTTGTATTCTGCTAATGAGTGCATGACCCTTCACTTGTCTTCTTGCACCAAGTGCGCAGCTACATCTTCAGTGACTCTAAGGCCAGGGGCCTTTCCATGGTGAGGATCCGAGTTAAGTCCTCAAGGCACTCCAAGGAAGAACCATACTTCTACGCGGGGAGGGTTAAGGTCCGGGTGCTTCAAGATAATAGCATGTGAAATGAGCTCCACCTTCTTGTGAACCTCGCGCACCTTGGCTTTTTCCTCCTTCAATTCCCACTGCAACTAGTGCTGATCAATTTTTCTAGGCTGAGGCCCTTTGTTAACTCAGCTATCTCTTCCTCCTTTTTCTCCATTAGGTCTTCCAGGACTTTAACCCTGTCACTTCTATAGAAAATCCTAGCCTCCACCTCCACGGAGACTTTGTTGAGCACGTTACACACTTGCTCATCTAATAGTTGTTGCATGTTTATAATGGGGTTGTCCCCTTTGTCTTGGATAGCACCATTATAGCCCCATGACTTACTTCAACTCAGGCTCATCCAGGTGGGAGTCAAAAGCCCATGATAGCATCTTCCTTGTCCGTGGGTATCCACCCTCAGGATCAAAGGATTCCATCCTTGTGAGTTCCTTGGTTGGAACGGTACTCTGGAAATCATGTGCAATAAGTATTTATTGGGGTTATTATCATAACCCATTATCACCCTTTCTCCTCCCTTCGCTTACTTACTTCCCATGCGCACGCCCTTGGGAACAATTACCATTAGTATGGGCCCTTTAGTGCTACTGATGCTTTTCTCCCTCTGCTCCTCCTTGAACTCACCTAACACTAGGTCCGTGCTACGCTTCCAACTCTTCATCGACCAAGGTTTCAATAATCTTTTCTACCTCCCTTGTCACTTTCTCATTTACTTCCTCCTCTGTGAGCTTGGGCATACTTGGTTCTTGGTACTAGCCTCCTCGCTCCTTTCTCCATCTTTTGTGCCTTCTTCCTCCTGGGTGCCCATCCTTCATGCAAAGATGAATGCATCCTTTGCTTCCTCTCCATCCTCCTCCTCTCGAGTCATGCACATTAATTAATTCCTAGTTTACATCAGGCTCTTCTTCTTCGTCTTCATCCTTCTCACCTTTATAGGCACTCAAGCCTTCTATCTTCCGACTCTGCTTCCTCTACCTTTTTCTCCTCTTCCTTCGCTGAAGACTCTAGTGTAGGGGATGTGGTTTTCTCTTCATCAGAGGATTCTTCTTGAGTTGGTGGATTTGCTAGGTTCTGGGGTCTTCTCCTTGACCACCATCCTCTTTTTCTTCCGGATGTAGGTACTTGGCCCAGGGGTACCTACAACCTACTTCTCCACCATCCTTGGCTCCTCCTGCTCTTCCCTTTCCTTCCTCTTGGGTGCGGGCTTCTTCTACTAGTAGGGTCATCAGGAATGGATATCTCATTCTCCACATATGCACCCTTTTTCAAACTTTGGCCTTATGCATAGGTATATTCTTGCAGCATTACTCCCAACAATAGGTAAGGTTAAAGGCCTTACAATGTGTACATCATGTGAAATGTATCTTTCAACGTACGCATGCTTTTCTGGGTACACCAACTTCTTTTTCTCATCTCTCTATGTTCCCTGTCAAGGTTGGATAGATCAGATTCATCTTCTTTGATTCCTTGAATCTATTCACCCTACGCTTGAAAGAATTGCATGGTGAAGGAGAAGGGGAGCTTGCACCAAGGACTCCAGGTGCCGTCAGTTAAAATAAATCTGCTAATGCAGAAATGTTGGTATACCGTGAACTCTACCTCTCCTCTGGTTGTTGCTGGGAGTTGTTCTAGAATCTGCCATTCAGCCCCAATGCGTTCCTTAGGCACGTATACCATTTGTCCAAGCGCACCTTGTGTACTATTGTCATGGAGTCACAGTGTACTTCTCAAACCTCTTCGCGGGTGAAGGGTCTTTCAGCAGGGTACTCCCAAACAAACTTGTCAGATGCATCCGACACTCCGATTTCAAAAACACTATGGTCAATAGAACATTACCAAAGTGGATCTTACCTCCCTCCTCCACTTACTTATAATTTCATCTGCAATATACTAGGAGAGGTTGTAGATGGTGCCCTCTGTAATTTTCTTGCAGACATTCAACCAGGGCTTGTTCACCTGGGTCCACCTTTCTTGTCCATTCAACTTGGACATGAGGTGTGCATGGCCATCTTCATCACCGGATTGCTGATGTCCGAGATGTCATAGTACCTCGATCCCTTTTTGTACTCCTGGGATGTGATGGTTTCCTTGATTGCCTCCTCATCCTGGAGGTCATCTTCCAAGAGCATCCCCTTCACAGATTAGGCCTGTGAAGCGCAAATCAATTGGGGAGTTATGCACATCTTTGCACCTATGAAATAGAAGAAGTCCTCATGGACACGTGTCATTAGCCATTGATACAAGCACTTGCTTCCCAAAATAAGGCAACTCATAAAGTTGTAGAAGTCCCACCTTCTCCATTTTTATTTTGACCTCATCACTGTAAATTAGCAACCCATCTGATGTTCATTTGTTTGTTGGGCACACCAACTCCAGCCATCTCCTTTTCAATTGTACTTGACCGATGGTTATAGTCATTTACGGTCATTTTCTTATGTGGGACTCCCATTCTTGCCCTAGCAACACTCCATCCGGGTATTGCATCTCTGAGTACCACTCCTCATTTGTTTCAACCGGTATTTCTTCTTGTTTTCTCTTTTACCCTTGCCTTTACCCTTTCCTTTCTTTGATTGTTCCACTTGTTTATTGGCTGGTTTTGTGGCCGTCATCTCACCCTTTGCTTTCATCTCAGCTTAAAATGTGAACTGGTGAAGGATTCCTCTTGCGCCCCGTGCCCTAAAATTCAAACCCTAATTCTGATTTCTTCCTTTCACCACGACACTTCTCCTCAAAGCTTCCTACACCCATGTGAATCACTTTTCTTCTGGTTTGCAGATCGAATGGACCAATTGTGCTCGAGTTCTGGTGATTTTCCTTCACACGAGTCACTTCTTGAAACCCTAGCTCTCAAAATAAAATAACTCTTCTCATATGCACAAAGTAAAATAATGAAGTGCCCTCTCTTGTATTTATAGCTTTTCCCACTTTTACGCATTAAAGGCTAGGCTACCTACCACCATACGACAATATTTAATGTGGATTTTTCAAACAAAACCCAACTTCAGCACCCTTACTCATGCATGCCCAATTCTTGCGCGGACACTTTTCCAACCTTTTGGCACGTGCAAACAATCCATCTTGACAGAAGACTCTTGTGTGCATGTGTATCACCGCCAAAGGCACTTCTTCTTCTATCCTCATGACTCTTGCTTTCACCTACCTCATGTTTTATGCACTTTTCCAACCTTTTGTACGTGGATTTCCAATGTAGCCTTATCTTGCCATCAATCTTCCTTTTTCCTCTTAATGCATCTTTTCAATAGGGCACTTCAAATGGTCTACCAACACAATTCTCCTGGAAATTTCTCCATGCTTCCCTTTATCTCCTCACCCCACACTAAAATGATGCGCAACCCTCTGACACATTCATAACTTCAAAATTAATAAGGTTACTAGTGCCCAAGGCACAAAAAAAAACAACAACGTGAAAGGGAAACACATGAAAGGAAAAAGCATAAAGGAAATTCTAAACTAATTGGAAAAACTACCTTATTTACAAACACCAAGAAGCCTTATTTATAGTAGGGCTTCAGCCTACTCCCATTGAAGTGTCTAGGTAATTTTGTCCCATCCAAAGCACTTATATCTGGCACGTGCCTGAATCAAGGATGTACAAGATTACATAAGGACCCAACCAATGTACCTCAACTTCCCAGGATGGCGCAAAATTTTGAATCATATAGTAACACCATCTGCCCAACCTCAAACTTCTTGTTTTTAATATGTCGGTCATGCCATGCCTTTTGCTTAGCTTTTTCAGTTTTTTGGCTCCATCTGGCTAGTGAGTGCCTTTCATCTAGTTTAATTAATTCATCAATTCTTTCTTCCAATGCTTGTTCATCATCCAACCCTCCTGCGCGCGCTATACGCATCGATGGTAACATAAACTCAACCGGTAGGACTGCTTCCGCCAAACACCAATTGAAATGGTGTGGCTTTGTTCAATCTTTTGTAAGTTGTCCTGTACACCCAAAGAATGGCTTGAGACCTTATCATCCCAGTCCTACCTACCAACATCACATATCTTAGTCAATGTGTGACTAAGAATCTTGTTGAATGCCTCTGCAGTTCCATTTTCCTGAGGGTGATAAGGGGTGGTTTTGTGATGGGCTACCATGAATTCTGCCAACAGAATCCTGATGGTTTCATTTAGAAAGTGAGTGCCCCTATCACTTGTCAAGCTTAAAGGGCATCCATACCTATTGATTATGTTCTCCCATAGAAACCTAGTAGCCATGTAGCTATGCGGTACAATCCTTAGTGGGTGTGGCCTCTACCCACCTTGTCAGATAATTAGTACAGTAATAATATACCTTGAGCTAGTCCTTCATGCTCTTTGGTGAGATTGGCCCAACAAAGTCTATTGCCCACTTTTCAAAGGGCTCCACGCTGGCTATGGGTCGTAAGGGCATTTCATCCCTTTTTCTAGGTTTTCCAAGGCACTGGCAATGGTCACAGCCTTGCAAAACTCAATGCAATCTTGGTGAATCATCTCCCACCATAGTCCTGCACATCAAAATCTTGCACGTGGTTGCATTCCCCACATAGTGTCCTCTAACAATTCCACCATGGGATTCTTCTATGATAGCCATGTGCTCATGTTCCAATACACACTTGGTGCAAAAACCTCATCACGACCCATTTTATACAAATCTCCATTGATCAACATGTAGGGCGCAATGCATATGGCTAACTTCTTTCTCTCTAACGCTTTCATTCCTTCAGGTGCCACACCTTCCTTGAGAAAAATAGCAATGTCTTCTAACTCCGAGGGGTGTGCGCACCACAACTAAATAGTTGTGCATCCGGCATAGTGTCCTCGATGCTCTATGTGTCCTCTCCTAAATCAATCCTTGATAAATGATCCAGCCCACAATTGTTCTTTCTAGGTTTCACCACTACTGTGAACTCAAATTCTTGAAATAGAGTACCCAATGACATATGCACCCTTGTAATATTGCTTTGTTTACCAAATACTTCAAGGCCATATGGTCAGTGTAGAAGATAAAAGGAGTTGCCAATAGATATTGTCTAAACTTGTGAAGCGCGTAGATCATTGACAATGCCTCGCACTCGGTCGTTGTATAATTCTGCTCTGTTGGTGTCAACTTCCTACTTGCAAAACACAAGGGGTGATCAACAATTCCCTCACCTGGTTGTGCAAGAATGGCTCCAATTGTTGTACCAGAGGCATCCACGTGGACATGAAAAGGCTTATCCCAAGAAGGGAATCATAAAATAGGTGCGGTGACAAGCCTATCCTTCAAAGTGTCAAATGCCTCTCTTGCGCGCTTCTCCCCACTGAAAGGCACTCTTATGTCTAAGTAATATTTCCAAAGGCACGTGATGATCTTGGCATACCCTTTAATGAACTTCCTGTAGTACCCAGTGTGCCCAAGAAATCCACACATGACACTTTGGCTAGTAGGTTCCCCCAATCCCACAATAACTACAACTTTGGCGGGATCAACCAACGCAAGCCCTCTTTGCATATGATATGCCCCAACAACGTCCCAAATGGAGTTGCAAAAATACATTTCTTAATGTTGAGGGATATCCTCAACTACCGACATCTCTCAAACATCAATCTTAAGTTATCACAATGGTCCCTGACCAATCCATACACCATCCAATCATCCAAATAGACCTGAAGAAACTTGTGGATGAAGTCCTGAAATGCTTGCACCACTATGCGTGAAAATATAGCGGGCACATTCTTCAACCCAAAGGGCATGACCGTGTATGCAAAACTTCCCCACTCGGTGGAAAAAGTTGTCTTTTCTTGGTCCTCCTTGGCAATCCTCACCTGGTGGTATCCCGAGAATCCATCCATGAAGGAATAGACCTCACGCCCAACTCCTTCCAAAATTTCTTCAGTGAAGGGGGTTGGAAAAGGATCTATGATACAAACAACGTTTAGCTCCCTATAATCCACACATATCCTAATCCTCCCATCCTTCTTTATGCTGATCACCATTGGACTTATCCATTCTGATTCTTCTACAACTTCAATGATACCGGATGCTATCATTTTGTCTAACTCTTCCTTTACTTTACTTTTACGCATATTGGGATTCATCCGGTAGGGTCTCTTCCTAACCGGGCACACACCATCCTTCAACTTTATCCTCATTTCCCCTAAGGAATGGTGGACACCTTTTAGTTCATGGTACCCACACAGGAATAAATCCTCAAATTCATGCAAGAGATCGATGATCTTTGATACTTCCTTTTTTGACCAGTAGTCTCCAATGATAGCTTCCTTGGGCTCTTCTTCCAGCCGATGTTAACCTTCTTGGTCTTTAGAGGTTCATGATAAGCATGCACATGCATCCACACTGTCAACTACTTCGCGCATCCCGACCGAATGGTCAACATCCAGGCCTTCCACCTCTTCTCCATCAATTACATATACCAACTTCCTTTCTCTTTTTCAGCACACACACTCAAACTATATGTCTTCTGGTTCTCTTCTTCAAAGTGCTTCCAAACTAGGTCCACCAAGTAAATCTAGTAGCCTATCTTCCACCATGGCACAATCCCCCAGAGTAAGGTGCTTGACAGCCTGCAATGCCTTATCAACTGGTGGCTTGGTACTTCGATACTCAAAGGTGTGAACAAGATCAGCCACTACCTCCTACCAATTTCCTGTCTGATGGTGAGTTTCGAGTGTATGTACCAAGCACGCGCACAACCTTGTAGTGTTGAATACAACTTGTGCACCCAAAGGGATGGTGGTAAAGCTTCTGCCCTTCTCCCCAAACCCTCTCACATACCTGGATATGGGAAGAGGTGGGTTCATCGCCATTGTAATCCTTGATAGTGGTGGGTACATTACTTCTGGAGAATCGAATAGTGAGCACAATTCTAACCTCGCACCATTCCAACAAGTTCTCACTATGCGTAGACCACCACCTTGTTTTGTGCCTATCAAAACATAACTCAACATCCCTCATCACTCATCCTCCTTCCATTGAGCTTCCATTTCTCTCAAAAAGACCTCAGGGTATGCATCTCCAGAATACTTGGTTACTTTCTTTCCTCCTAGGCACCGAACTATACACACCATGGTTACTTTGGTCACCGATCCTTTTAAATGTCATCTGACCAATTCATAAGTCCCATGCGCCCAATTATCACATGCTATACTTGGTAGTATCACTGATAGATTGAGCATCATCAAATTGGATGACTCCCTCTGTAGGATGGATGGTCTCTGGATCTCTTATGGAGCACACATATATTCTATCCAGGACTTCCTCTCCCAGGGGTTCAGTATAGGGTGTGGACTTTCCATCAACAAGGGGTATAATGACCCACTTCCTCTTTGTTTTCAAAACTTATGTAGCCCTTGTTAAACCGAGATCTGCATTATTTTTATAGCACCAAGGGCACCCAAGTAATGCTTGGGAAGTTATCTGCCTCGGTGAGTGCCAAGACTTCAAAGTCCCTAGTGAACCTAGCTCCCTAAATGGTAATGGCCGCATCCTTCAAGACACCTATGGGCATTGCTTTTGTTTTATTTTCCATATACAACACATTCAAAGATGGCCGTAATGCAGGTCTTCCCATCTGATGCCATGCATCCAAAGTAAGAACATTGACCTCAGCACCTGTATCAATGAGGATGTTGTTGAGCAGCCATCCATCCACCACCGCATTCAATGTGATCTCCTTGTCATAATCAAGGCTGTGAGGTGGAAGGTTTGCATGCAAGACCTATCTCTCGCTGCTCTTCTCATGTGGTACCTTCTCTCTCAGCCATGCTCCTAGCAAGGGAATAACATTCTCTTGCCTCAACATTTACACACTTCCTTAACCTCATCCAGGTCATCCTTTGGTGCCTCCACAGTTCTTCTTTGCTCCTCTTTTCTAGTTTTCTCTTTTAAGCACTGGATCTCTCCTTGTAAGCTCAATGACATCCATGGTCTCCTGGTAGACTTCCTTCTGGTGAGTGGGGTCTGGATACTTCCCATGCACTACTTCTTCCCTTGACACTAGAGTCCTTTGTCTAGGTGCCTCTTTTACACGCATGGACTCTACCCTTGTTGTCACCATAACAGGGCTCTAACTCTGACTCACGCATTACTCATGGGAGCCATTGTGTCAGCCTTCTTAATACTCACCATGGCAGCACCCTTGTCCTTCCTTTGCTGTTGGCTCATATGCTCATATAACTCGGGCACTCCTCATACTTATGTTTTTTTCCACACCATGAACATTGCAGAAGCTCCGGGCACTCACGCTTATAGTGATCTGTGGATCCATAATTAAAACATGTTCCGCGTGGGAACTCACTTCTTCCTCCGCAGTTACCATGACCATGAAACCCTCTGCAAAACCCTCTTCCACGCACACCTCCATCTCCACGCTCTTCATACCAACGTTCATCTCCTTTGGAACTACTGGCAATGCTAGTCTGGCACACACCAAGGTCAATTGCCTCATGAATCTGGTCAATTAGCCTACAATCCTTGGTGTCATGTGTGGTTGAGGTACATATCTTGTAATAACAAGATACATTCTTGCAGATCGCGCACTAGTAGAGGGGGCACCTACTTGCATCATGGTCCCCGTGACATATTTCACAATTTACCTATGGCACGTACCACTTTTTAGAGTGCATATCCCACCATTATCTTTTGTGTGACCTTCTACGTCACAATCTATACACCACATCCCACCGCGAGTCTCTGGAACCATGTTTGTAGATAACTTCTCCAGCTGCTTAGCCATGGCAGCAATCTGAGCCTCCAGAAATGGGCTAACACCAGTGTCAACACTTCCAACCACCTCAACACACAAAGTAGCCTCCAATGCCTCGCGGGTCTATGAATGTTTTATGAGACAAGGCCCTCCTAAAGGGTGTGATCAACCCTCCAACAAACCACTGAGCATGCTTGTGAAGGGTGGATATCATAAGACAATTTAGACAAAAGAGTTTTAAAGTGCATCATACTCCCACACACTCTCTCTCCATTCCTTGCTTAGATTTCCTTGAGAGAGATGATGCTCTTCTTCAAACTCAGGTATGTGGAACTCTCGCTAAGAATGCATTCTTCAACGTGGTATAATCCACAATAGTTTGATGGGGGTCATATTTTCTATACCAGCTATGCGCGCGCCCTTGCAATGTCATTGTAAATTGACTGGCCTTCCACTCTGGGGTTGTGATCCCCTTCACGCGCCATAGCAGCTCACACTTATGTACATGCTCCACAACATCTTCTATCCCTCTATAATCTGGTAAGTGTAAAGACATCTCAAAAAAAACTTGAGGAGGTGGCTGAGGCCCTTGTCCTCCCGACCCAGTCCCTTGATTTCCTCCGTGTTTCCTCCTCCACCGACCCACTAGATCCTGAGCCCCCAGATCCACCACTTCCACCTCCAGATCCTCCCATGTTTGGCAAAGGGCCTATGTTCATCATGCCTAACATCCCCATCATTCCACTGAATTACGTGCCAACAGTCTATGAGATAGTGCCACTCCCAGTCATATTTCCTCCACTTCCTGATGCGCTCCCAAAACCAGCTATATATGTGCCTTGTCCAAACATTCCACCAAATACCGGAATAGTGTGTGTAGCCATAGAAGTCCCAAATGAGAAGTTATATCTCTAGGTGCCGATCGGTTACTTCCACCGATGTCAAATGGATCAACTATACTTTTCCCTCATTTGAAAAACCAAGCACCAAGGTTTGGTCACTAGGTGGGGTCAGATGCATGCACAATGACTCTTCTTTCTCTACATGCGATGGACTCTCATCAGAAGCTGAAGGGTTTTCTCTCCCACGCTTGCCAAGATGGGGTAGCACAGACTATTCGGGTTCCACGTCCTCCATGAACCTCAACTCCTCTCCACCATGTCTGGCTCCATAACCCACTTGCAATCCCACATTTTCTATCAATCTCCCTTTCACACACTTCATTATACTTGAGTCACCTCTCCTCTCTTTCCTTTTCAGTCGTTATATCAGCCATCTTCCTCCACCCTAGCTTCCTCACCAAGCACTCAGGATGGTTTAGCCGGCCATTGGAAATGCCTCTAAACTCATGGTTACCATCAAGATTTTGATCACAAGGGGGATAACACACAGAAATGATCCTCTGGCTCCCACAAAAATTCAAACTCAACAACTTCTGGACATGAATACATGGAAATTACGTACTCCAGAGTGTAACTAGCCAATACTCCCTTCCACCAATGATCTATAGCACGGGTCCACATCATCAACATCTTGCAAGCTTTGGTATGTTTCTTGGGTCCAAGGGTGTGATTTATAGTACCACCCCGATCTAGATGCATATGCCGAGAGCCATTCAAATAGCTCTACTGGGAAACAACAGAAGAAGGTTTCATACAACTCATGATAGAGATTGTCTTCCACCCATCTTCGCACATCAAACTCAGGTCCAGTATTGAATCTCTGAGAAAATTCATCCTCTGTGATTTTAAACCAATCTTCAACACCTTCCAGTGTTAACCACTCCATCATCACTTATTGCACAGATCATGATGTATGCCATGTTCCACTACAACTTCAAAAGAGGTCCCAACAACAGAACCAAGATGTAGTCATTTTTGCACCCACCAAAGAACAAGGGAACCTCATGCGCACTAGCCTATCACCCAGCGGGCATTGGGTGCTCACCCGAGGCATGCGAGAGGGAGCCGAGTCTCTCCTTTATGTGAGTCTAGTGGAAAACATCATTCATGATCTTGACTTAGTGATTTAAAAGACATGAAAAAACCATAGAGCTCAGAATGGCTTCTATACCCTTTCAGTCATCTCAAATAGTAAGCGCTTGATAGATTTAATAGAACTTAAAAGTAATAAATCCATGAAGAGACTTAGCATTTAAACATGGTTCATGAGCATACAAGAACAAAGACTATAAAGGAAAGATGTAGATGATAATAGAAAAGAGATCTTGATTTAGTATAATTGGTAACCTTATCATATTCATTTAATGCTTACTACAAAACATCATAGAATGGTAGACCATAGTCATGCATCATATCTGGATCCATACATGTAGGTTCTCAAAAAAAATTTATATCCCCAAACTCTTAATACATCCTTTCCTATATTCATCTACCCAATTATATCCTAGTTCATGCAGTAATTCTGCAGAGCTCCACTTCCTAACTTGTGTCTCTTTTCTCTACCATGGGCACGCATATATATAGGCATCTAAAGTGCTAACAAACTCTTTTACAGCCTTAGATCTAGCGCCATGTGTCAATGTGTGAATCATCCTAGGCGCATGCTTCTCTGGCCTCGCGCCACTACTTCCTTGTCATGATGAGCTTTTAGGATCTTCTCTCAAAAGTATATTCCTTCCAGTCACCCCTGTCACTGAAATGAATCTTATCCATTCGAACACACTTTTCATGAGTTCTACTATCAAAGGCCAAAAATGGCTAAGTCTCAAATTCTACTTTGTGGGCGCACATCCTAGGTTCTACAAAACCCTTTTCAACCCTACACTACACACCTTGTCTCCGCGTGCTTCATCCAACTGCGCTTTATGCACCTTCATGACTATGAAAAAAATTGAAAATGGATGTGATTAATGATGGATGTAAGTAAGAATAAATGTGTTGGTAGATAGGTAGTATATAGATGATTGGGATAAAGAAATATGTGCTGAAAAATAGATGCGATAAGATTAAAATGAGATGCCTCATAATGGTCACGACTTATAAGTGTGGACAACACTATGTTATAGTGAGGAACGTGTAAGGAAAATATGCCTCCAACTACATTGGAGGTAAAAAGAAGAGGATCTGGGTAACGCAAAGCACATGCGACCAAAGCATATGTTAGCAAATAACCAACGGTAGTTAGTCATTTCAAAATCACAATGAAGCAATGGATGAGATAAGCTCATAAACCTACTGTTGACATGACAAAAGGGGTCTAAGATGTACTTGTATAGAGGAAAGAGGGTTCTCAAAAAGTGGTGTTCCCTAAACTATTCCCCGACTCTAGGAAGAGGAGAGAGAACAAACTCGAAGCGGGAAGTCTGCTAGAAGAATGTTGATCAATGTAGGAAGATTTCTTAGGATACTGATAAAATGGAAGGTTGATCAATGTGGGAAGCCTTTAAATGCCATAAGAAGTAGTCATCCTTTGAGGGTATGGTCTACTTTATACAATATATTGATGGCAAGACTAAATGATAGTCGCCCTTTAAGGGATCAGTCTATTTATTTTTTATTTTGATTTTGATTTCATGTTTTTGACTTTTTTTTCTTTTTCATTTTTTGCGTGAACAATTGTCCTTCAATGGATCAATCTGTTTTTGATAATTTTTATTTTTGATTTAATCATCCATGAATTTTAATTTTACATGGGAGAGATTTGGGACTAGATAAGTAGATCACTTAGGAGGGGTAATGAGTGTACAAGATACACCCCTAGACCATTTGCATGGCTCCAATAGGTGAATAAGAGTGTGATAGATGTAATGATTACGGAGTTCTCACCAAAGGGGAGAATTTATACATAAGGAATATGCTATGGGAAGAGCCATGGTGCCCATATTTAAAGTCACATATAGGAAGTGACAGAAGACCACATAGTTACAAATCATCACAATGAGAGATGGAAAGGGGCTAAGATGGAGGAATGATCCAAGGATATAACTAAGGGCACATTGGTAAATGTGCTAAAAATAGAATGGTTCTAAGTGCAATGTGTTAAGTGGTTCCACTTCCAATTTACCGTCAATGGAGGCCAAATGATAGGCTCACGACCCATACTTATGTGTAATGATGTATGGTCCAATCCAGTTAGGGGAAAACCTTTCGTGTTGGCTCCTTTCTAGAGTAGTGGTATTTTGATAAAGCTACGAGACCACCGATGTTAATGTCGCATTAGATAGGATGAGATAAACGAGTGAGAATAAGAATAAGTGCTACTCAATAAGAGAGTGAAATATATGCATTTAAGACAAATGGATGGTGAGATGGGATGAATCAAATATGAATAAAAAGTATGTGCCTTAGCAGAGGATTTTAGACAAAGCCATGGTGTTCCCAAAGGGAAACATAGATATGGCCACAAAGGTGGTCGTAAGAGGAGGAGATAAAAGGACACGATTGGATAAATCAAGCTAGATGAGATAGGATGATGTCGAATGTGGAAAGGAACTAATCTATGAAAAGACAAGTCCTAGAAAGAAGTCCCCCTAGTGTGGGAGGATGAATCAATGAAGATGAGAAGAAAAATGTTAAAGGATCAATAACAGGGGGAAGATGATCCCCTAGTAAAAGGAATGTGGATAAGATGGTGGATGTCAGAAGATATGAAATGGATTTCATGAAGATGGTGTAGCGAGGAAAATAGAATCAATGAATAAAGGAGGACCCTCATCAAGAGGAATAATGTGTGGAGGATGGGTAACAAAAGATGATGTAGGGAGTTGAGGAGGTTGAATGGATGGAGGAACGATAAGAGGACTCAAATGGGCTATGGATGAGGTGGCATATTGATCTGAAAATGTGACTTAAATTTTTTCAAGATTTAGAAAATTCTCAGATTTAAATTTTTGACAACTAATTAAGAGTTTAAGCCAATTTTGGGAGTTCTTGAAACCCAAATCCTTAAATTCTTCTAAATAAATCAATTATCCTTAATTTTATCAACTTAATTAAATGTACTTGAATCTATTACAAATCCATTTTAAATTTCATAATTGATTTCAAATCATACACTCAAATTTTGAATCCAAGTTGATAAGTGTATTCGTGGGTTATGGATACTGAAATTTCCATTCAATCCATTTACTCCAATTTTTTGCTTGCTTTAATAATTAATCAAATAAACTAACTTGAATGTTTTTATCTGATCAAAAGCTTATAAAAATTGAAATCAAATCCACAACACATGAACTTGATAACGAAGTTCACCCGAAGGCTACGTCTCCGGATTCACATAAAGTGAATTGATCTATTATTGCCAAATGAAGTACAATATCCCTTCACTATTGACTTAACATAACTTTATACCTGAAAATGAGTTGATTCAGACCTCTTGGAACTCTGTAATTTACCGAAACATTCCCAAGTCCATCTGTGGCCCCTACAATATTTTCACTGATAGTTTTCGGTGTAATTACGTTTGAAAAATATATACAAATTAAATGTAAAACACCTATATAAAATAGGTTTACATTTATGGAAACTATAGGAAATTATGAAAAACTTACCTTTTTACTCCATGGCTTGATTCAAACTAGAAGTGGTTGGAAAATGCAGATCTCTGCCTACTCCTCATGCCTGATCTGTGAAAATACATGGAAAAATGCCTACATAGGAAAATATACAGCACTTCCTATAATAAAATTTAAATTTTGGAAATCTCTTGGAATTATTAACAAATTTTATTTTTACACCATTACAAAATTCAGACTATAAGTGCCTCGAAAATGGTGATCTCTGCAAACTGGTCCTTCGTTGTCCCTTTACAAACCTACCAAAATGTCCCTTTAAATAGAAGTGATCTCATCTTCTACCACTTGCTAAAAAGTGGTGGGTTGGTAAAGCTTATAATTATTTTTGGAAATAAATTATTATTATTATTATTTTAAATCTAAAGCCACTAAAAACTGCCAATTGTCACGCCCATAATATGTCATTTGTCCACGTCAGAGTGTGTCATGTCATCATTTGACCACAACTTTGACTATGCATATCTTTCGCATACAAACTCAGATTTGGTCTGTTCAAAATGCGTCGAAATATTGTGATGAGCTCTATACCATGGAAATGATTTTGAAACATTACAAGACCATAAATTTTTCCTTTTCGCCAACTGCCACGTGTCACCTTGCCATTGGTCCACTTGTTGACATGTTGACTAGGGTTGACCCGTTTACGACCTTAACTTTGACCGGTGATAGAATTTGCATACGAACTCCGATTTTGAAGTTCAACATACCATCAGAAAGGTATCAAGAAGCCCTTCAACATGGTCTAGGTTTAGGAAGTTTAGGAAGATCTACATAGTGAAAAATCCTCCGGATCACTCCTCCCCAGTAAGACCATTTTGACCTCAAAATGGAAATTCACTCTGCTGAACTGTACACACGTTCTCTACATAATACAAACACATAACCTAGTTTATAGCATGGTAATTTTCCCAAAAATTACAATAATTAAAAACCAATAAAAGGAATTTCACCCATGGCTTATACTGCATTGATATGACACTGCAACTGCCATATTCTTCTTTTGTACATCCTGATCTTGCACTCACCACTGTCAACAATGCAAATGTAACATGCACTCACAACTTGTTAGTGAAAAACTTGTACATACTATTTGCAACTATACCGACAGTTACAAATATTAAGCCTATCAATAAGACTTACACATGTGCAAATATCATGCATAGTAAACAAAGAGTTTGTATAAGTTGTACACTTACAAACAATGCCTACATGCCACAAATTACACAATAACAATATACTAACTACAATCCAAATATAGACATCTGACCAATGATCATGCCCACTGAACTGTAAATGCTGCTTGAAAGATGAAGTTGTAAAACCATCAAAAAAGAAAATTACATCAAGTATTTTAAACTTGTCACCTGATTATTTCCTCTTCGGATACTTCACCAACACCAAAGCAGAAAAATAAATTTGGTACTTATCCTTTTCACAATTCAACAGATTTTCCAAAATTGCCTTTGTTATTTTGCATGTATTCCATAAATCAACTATGCAAACATAAAATTGATAAATTGCTTACCCACCTTACTCAACATATTGTCTATTTAGGGGTTGATTCAATTCAGCTTTACATGTGCCACTAAAGAGGTCATAATAGTTGGTTTAAAATTGTGATCCTTTTTAACAAACTTTAATTTTTGTTCTGGATGTAGCTTCCAACATTTTTCAATTTCATGACTTGGTTTCTTACAGTGACCACAAAATCTTTGATCTACCTTTTTAGGATCCATATTTTTAGGAACCTTACCTTGACTGCTCTTAGCCGAGCCAGGTTTAGGAGAATGCATTTTCTCAAACTGTTCCAATATGGATTTATACTTCCTACACTTGGCCACACAATGATTAGACAAACCACAAAATGTGCATGGATAACTATTCAACATTGCTTGAAAATCATAGCCAAATTTTTCCAGTGTAGACAAGGGATCAATTTGTTTACTTTTCTTTTAGAACCATGGTAAATAGAAGGCGGAGGGATTTATATACCTCTCCATGGTGAATTCTTACCAGATCCTCTTGATGAGGATGAACCACCTGATGCTAAGGGGGAAGACTCTTGTTTTCAAAGCTTGTCTTCTTCCAGCTAATTTGGAACTCTCTCCAATCACCTTTTCCCCTGCACTAGCATATCCCAGTCCTGCATGTCGAGGCCTTTCCTCTACCAAGATTGGGTTAGTTATGCCTTGGTTGTTCTTACCAAGGCCAATTCCATTAAATCCCATATTACTTAAAATCTTAGATCCTATACCTTTAGTGTGTTTTTCAAATTCACCAAGCACACTTTCTGAATCTAACTTAGCTTTGGGAGAGGAATTAAGTGTTGTCATACTTACTGTGCACTCATCTGTCATAGTGGATGCATCAATAGTAATAGGTACCTCTTTCTTAGGTCCTTCAATCTGCAACACCATCAAGAGCTCATTTTTGGATTCTAGCTCTCTTTTCAATGTGTCAAGTTTCTCCTCTAGAGTTAACACCTGACATCTCAGGAAGGCATTCTCTTCCTGAATCTGATGATTACATGCTTCAAGTTCTTCAAACTTGGTCTTGTTGGACATCTTGCCCATGATTCCTGCACACCTGTTCCTCCAAACTCTGCACACTGCAAATGAAAGATCAAGCCAAAAATGTAAAAACCAAACTGAACCAAATCAACTGAAGAAAATCAAGAGCTAAACTAGCTCTGATACCAACTTGCTCAAAGATTAGCAAGTTTACAAGCGTGATCACCTGCTTCTGATACCAACTTGATCTGAAAATGGTACTTAATTTTTTTCAAGTACTTAGAAAATTCTCAGATTTAAAAATTTGACAACTGATTAAGAGTTTAAGCCAATTTTGGGAGTTCTTGAAACCCAAATCCTTAAATTCTTCCAAATAAATCAATTATCCTTAATTTTATCAACTTAAGTGAATGTACTGAATCTATTACAAATCCATTTTAAAATTCACAATTGATTTCAAATCATACACTCAAACTAAAATTTGAATCCAAGTTGATAAGTGTATTCAGATCTTGTTGTGGGTTATGGATACTAAAATTTCCATTCAATCCATTTACTCCAGTTTTTTGCTTGCTTTAATAATTAATCAAATAAACTAACTTGAATGTTTTTATCTAATCAAAATCTTCTAAAAACTAAAATCAAATCCACAACACAAGAACTTGATAATGGAGTTCACCCAAAGGCTACGTCTTTGGATTCACAGAAAGTGAATCGATCTATTATTGCCTAATGAAGTACAATATCCCTTCACTATTGACTTAACATAACTTTATACCTGCAAATGACTTGATTCACACCTCTTGGAACTCCAGAATTTACCAGAAAGGTTCTCAAGTCCATATGTGGCCCCTATAGTATTTTCACTGATAGTTTCCTATGTAATTACGTTCAAAAACATCTACAACATTAAATGTACAATACCTACATAAAATAGGTTTACATTTCTGGAAACTAGAGGAAATTCTAAAAACTTCCCTTTTTTACTCCATGGCCTGATTTGAACCAGAAGTGGTTGGAAAATACAGATCTTTGCCTACTCCTCGTGCCTGATCTGTGAAATTGCGATGAAAAAATGCCTACACAAGAAAATTTATAGTACTTCCTATAATAAAATTTACATTTCTGGAAATCTCTCGGAATTTTGAACAACTTTGATTTTAAAACCTTTACAAAATCTAGACTATAAGTGCCTCGAAAATGGTGATCTCTGCAAATTGGTCCTTCGTTGTCCCTTTACAAACCTACCAAAAGGTCCCTTTAAATAGAAGTGATCTCATCTTCTACCATTTGCTAGAAAGTGGCGGAGGTTGGTAAAGCTAATAAGTATTTTGCACAGTCAAGGGCTCAAATCCCCATCTATAATGGATTAAATAAAAAAATTATTATTTTTATTTTAAATCCAAAGTCACAAAAAAACCTCTAATTGTCATGCCCATAATATGCCATTTTTCCATGTCGAGTGTGCCATGTCATCATTTGACCAATACTTTGACTATGCATATCTTTCGCATACAAAATCCGATTTGGTCTGTTCAAAATGTGTCGGAAAGCTTGTGACAAGCTCTATACTGTGGAAATGATTATGAAACATTATAAGACCATCAATTTTTCCTTGTCACCAACTACCATGTGTCACCTTGTCATTGGTCCACTTGTTGACTTGTTGACCAGGGTTGACCCATTTACGACCTTAACTTTGACCGCGATAGAATTTGCATACGAACTTTGATTCTGAAGTTCAGCATACCGTTGGAAAGGTCTCAAGAATCCCTTCAACATGGTCTAGGTTTAGGGAAGTTTAGGGAAGATCTACATAGTGAAAAATCCTCCGGATCACATATGGAGAAGGAGACTCGTCAAGAGATCCTCTCCCTCGAGAAGATCGTGGATGATGGTCGAAGGGCCTTACAATGCTCAATGTCATAACCCGTATGATGATAGGCACGAGATATGGTGAGAATTGAACCATGATGACTTTGGATGGTTTAGGTCAAAATCCCTTATAGGTGGGAGCATGATGGCGAAGTACAAGCAAATGCTATAATACTTCGCATATGATGAGATGTATGTACTCCGAGGCAGTCCTATGAGATTGTGTGTATGGGGAGGATGAAGGTGAATTATGTCAACGTCACGTGGTCTAGAAGAATAAATAGCGGTGGATGATTTAGGCTTGGGTGGTTAGACAGGTGGAGGTATTTGTAATGAGGGTGTTGGTCCTAGAAGGGAATCGGACTATTTGGATTTGGATTAGGTGGTTAGATCGTGATGGAGGAGGGGGTCCTAAAATGGATGGATACGGACCTAAGATAGAGGATGTATATTTGGTCTTAATTAGTGGAATGTGATCTTATTATGAGGACGCTCAAGGGATCATTATAAAAGGATTCCAAGGTTTTTGGATTTGGATGGTTGAGGAATGCCCTTGGTAGGGATGACAATGATTTCGACAAGCGGATCAAAAGGTGATGTTGTGGTGGATGGCAAGAGTAATTTTGGCATGATTTGTTCCAAGGAGGATGGGGATTGGTCCGATGTGGGAATATCAGGTTGTGTGGATGAAATGGGAGGATCACCTATGGTGGTTGTAAGTTGAAGTGCTCTCCAATATTGCTCGAATGATGTAGGTGGTGTAGATGAAGAAGGAGATAATGGGGATGTGGTCACGATGGTTGATGCGGCGGCAGTGCGGGCGGAAGCACGAAGAGTGGAACCGGTATAGATTCTAAAGATGGTATGACCAAAAAAGGTGGAATAGATGTAGATAGAGGATTAAGGCCAACTACAAGAGATGGGGTAGATGTGGGTGTGGAAATAATGACAGGTGTTTGGATGATGCGGTTAATGACATCTATGTGGGATGGTGTAGATAGTGTATGGGTTTGAGTAGGGATGGAAAAGACATGAGTGTCAATGTTTGTTTCAGTACCTAAAGAGGCATATAGGTGGATTGAGGAGATGTGTGTAGTCACAAAATCATGCACTTTAGGCATTATTTAGCCTGATTTTCATACTACTATTTAGAGGGTTTTCAAGTGAATAAAGTACTAATTAATCCCTTTTTTGGCCATCTTGTTTTACATTTTATTTCATCTTTCCCACACATTCCCACATACATGCCCAACCATTTCGGCATTTTCCCATCATTTTAGCCTAAACCAGGGCACCCATGCAACTGTAATGGGGTGCCTCGAGATGCCTCGATCCTGTAACGCCCGAATGTTGTTACTTCCTCCTAAGTACTCAAGTATTGATATATGATTTCTTACTGTAAAAGGGCGTGCTCCTTTGATTGTGAAGTCATGCTTGATATGGACCGTATCTTCTTTGCAATTGAAGATCTTTGACTCGAGCTCGGAATATGATTGGACTCTTTTATTTCTTTCATTTTACCACTGAGTTTAATCTGATCTCGGAATGAATTGTGGATTTATCCATCTATATGATCGACCTTGGATCAAATAAACATTGATCCAAGAGATGCTTTAAGTTTATTCGATGAACAAAATTATAGACCTTACGAAGGTTACAAGGTCCGAATGTGTGGGATAAGCAATCCAGAGTTAACTCGAATCGATCTTGTTAAATGAATTGGTTCCCGATATCATAATATCGGAAGGTCTTGATTGTGGGCCGTAATAAATTCGGATACATTTATACTACTAGCTTATTGTCAATGCTGGAATAAATCATTTTTCGTGAATGTATATTTGTTGGTTCTTATACTGAATGATTCTAATTGTTAGACCTAAACTGGATTTATTAAGGTTAATAACCTATGGGTTGGATTAGTGTTAATCTAACCTAGCCCTAAGCTATAAGCTAAATGTTCCTAAAGTTAGCAACCTAGCACTAAGGAAGTTAGACTAAGTATCACCTTATGATCTAACCTATGTTTCTAACCTAACTAATGTTAGTGGAGGAAGGGGACCTATGAAGGGGTGCGAGCCATGGGCGGTAGTTTCTATGGCATTAAATGAAGGAGATAAGCATGAAGGACAAGGAATTAGTGGAGGTTTCAAACGGCCATCGAGGCCGACGTGGCAGAGTCGCCAAATTTAGAAATGGTCTTTGATTTGCATTTGTCCATCGCCAACTATGGCGGTCGGTGGCAATGGAGATTGAGCGGGAATTTTGGAGTTAATGCAATTAATGAACTCGGTCTCCGAGCTTGGATTTCTCGGGAAGACATGCAAAAAGGAAAACTGGTTGTTTGTTTGGTTTTCCATGCGCTCCGAGTTTCTCTTTGTTTGATCACTGGTTCTTCGCACCAGTCTACTTGGTGTTGCATAAACTATGAGAATAACTAGCTCTTTTCTCTGTCAAGGAAAGTTTATAAGGCATGGAAATAACAAATTATTGTTGTTGAATCTAACGTGGAAAAAGAGGAGAAGGCTCGAGCTCTTTCAGAGGTCTTCTTCGGATTTTTAAGCAACATTACCAGGCATGTTAGGCCCTAACTTTTAAAAATCTTGCTTTCTTTCAAATGATTTCATTAGAACAACTCTGTTCAGATGATTTTTGGGTTCAGTTGGTTTTTAAGGTAGCTTTGTAAGAATTAGTTGTTGTATCTTCTTACTGGCTCGATTTTTCAAATGAACCCTTGATGGGTGTGCATTTTGTTTCATACTGTTGAATTATCTTGCTGTGTTTTACATTTCGGTTAGATTTCGTAGAAATGCTTGCAAGGCTAATATACAAATTCGGCTCTGTGGGAGTCCATGAATTGTTTTCTTGTTTGATTCAGACTTCCATTGATACCTTGTTGTTTCACTTGTTGAAAAGGATACTGTTGGAATTCTTGAATGTACAGTATATTCCGACTTCTGTATAAGTTATGTCGTGAGTAATATATGTTATTGTTGCTGTTGGACTTCTTGAAATGAAATTATGTCTTGGCTTCTGAAGAAGTATAGCCGTGAATACAATATGTTATTGAATTCCGTTGGAATCCTTGAGTAGATAGTATTTTTGACTTCTGTAGGAGTTTAGATTGAGAATACTACTTGGGTTCGACTCCTTTTGAACTCTTGAAGCGTATATTATGTTTTCCTCTTCTGTATAAGCTTAGAGCGAATATTGTTGTTATGGACTCAGTTGGAGTCCTTGTTATGAAACCAGTGTTTCTGCTTCTGTATAAGCCTGGTTGTGAATACTTATTGTTATTGGCTCTGTTGGAATCCTTAATATATATATATATATATATATATATATATATATATCTTGTATTTCAGCTTGTAGAAGTTAGTCGTGAATGCTATACGTTTTTGATATTGTTGGAATCCTTGATTAGATAGTATTTTGGCTTACGTAGAAGTTTATTTGAAGAATACTACATGGGTAAGACTCCTTTTTAATCACAGCGTATATTATGTTTTCTCTTACGAATGATCTCGATTGTGAATACTGTTGTTATGGACTCAGTCGGAGTCCTTGATAGGTAACTGGTGTTTCTACTTCTGTGTAAGCTCAGTTATGAATACGGTCGGTATTGACTCAGTGAGAGTCCTTGAAATGTATCTAGTATTTCAAACTTCTGTCAAGCTTGGTTATGAATGTTGTTGTTTTGTTAAGAATACTAAATGATATTGACTTCGATGGAGTCATTGAAAGGTAATTTATGTTGTAACTTCTGTAGAAGTTTTGTTGTGAGTACTTTTAGGATTCTTGAATTGTTGTCATATGAATTCAACTTCAATTTAAACCTTGATTATAAGTATTGGTTGGATTTGGCACTGTTGGAGTCCATGATATGCTGCGTGTTGGCTCGTTTCTCGATTTCAGCCCTCGCTGAGCATGCATATCGTTTTGACTCTTTCTTATTATCGTTGTGTTATGTTCAGTTCGATTCTGAGGAATTAAAGGTTGGGGTTTCTTTATCAACTCGACTTTGTTGATACCCTGTTATATTTTGTAGTAACTCGACTTCAAATGAAACCGGAGGAAAAATTTATTGGGATTTGCCTAGTTGAATGAAGTTGTGCTCTGTCAAACAATGGCGATGGGTATATTCATATTGTTGAATGTTATGAAAAGGAATTGTTGAATCTGTTAAGTTTGGATTACTTACTGTTGCTTGTCGTGAGAGCTATTGTATTGCTTAGTAAGCTACAGGAAATTTTTATATTTAAATTTTGACGAAACTGTGGTTCTTCTTGTGGTCTCGTCTAACTTAGTCGCATGCGTATAATGTGAATGCTTTACTCTTGAGGAGACAGTACAGTCATGAGCATGATTGGAAGGGAAATCTGAATGTCTCGGTTTCTTTCTCTTCTGTTGTAAAGTATATGTTGATAAATTTATATTTAATTGTTGGATTTGTAAAACATAATTGATGGATTCATGAATTGTTAGGATATTCATTTTGTTGAATATAATGGCACATGGATGTTTGCTATCCTTGGGATTCAGATGGATAGTTGTTTTAGATGCATTTGTTCTTCTTGGTCACTAACATTTATGAATAAATATATGAAAAGTATCTAGGACTATTTAGTAACTATAATACGAGTTACGCGTTTATAGTCATGTTTGAATTATAAAAGAGCATAGTCTGAAATATGTTTACATGTTTGGTGAATTAATTTCATTTAAACAGGTTGTTTAATGAAAACAATTGGTGGATTGCAATTGTTTTAAGATTTAGTGCTTATCATGCTCAGTTCACCGAACCGACCCATGTTAACAATTTTTGTAGATGATTGCCGTAAGTGGTAAAGGCACGCGAGATCTGATATGATGTTGATTGTTTGATTTGGTTTTATGATGAAATCCAACTTGATTCTCTGAATGTACTACTTGAAGAAAGATGTTCTTTTGTCTGTTGAGTATTGTATCGAATATGTTGAATGCATAAAATGTATTTGATTAGCTTTGAAAGGAATGAAAAGAGATATTTGTTACTTATGTGTTTGTATTCGTATCTTGATGGTTTGATCTTCTTCGGTTCGAATGATCTTGAGAGCATTGTTATTATTGTATAACTTGGAGACTTTTGTGATTATCTAAGTAAGCTTGCAAGGTTATGTGACTGAATACTTATGATTGTTTAGTAGTTCTATTATGTTCTATCTATAGCTAAATTGGAACTTAGATCATTGTCTTTCGGGAAGCTAGGGTTAAAATAAACCTGAGCAGGAAGCTAAACGAGCTGAATAAATTATTACTTCCTAGTCTTGATCTAAGGCAAGACAACGTTTAATTGGATTCTTAATCACTATATCTCAATACTAATAGGTAAGATATAATTTCGCTATGAGAACTCGATATAAACCTAAAAGGGTTTGGTTAGCAATCTCTGTGAAGATTAAGGATTATTGTCCAGCTTTCGTTGATTTAGAATTATGTTTTTCTATGAACTCCTTGATGGGACCTCTAGTCTTAATAACTTCTCTTGTGTAATGGGTTTTACTATGAAAAGTAGTTCTAAGGTGAGGAACCCAAGGATTGGGAAGGACTACCCTTAAGGGAGCATCTGATAGTATAATTTTAACTCAACGTAAGTAACACCTTAAAATTTAGTAGATCTTATCGAGGCGGATTTAAAGGTTGATGGCACAAGTCAACTGCAGGGTTGTACCTTCGAGAAGATTAGGATCTTCTCGAAGATACAACAATGCAGGTGACTTATGGCGACACCCTTTGCATTGATCGTTAAGATTTACACCTTAACTCGAACAAGTTACTCTGGGACTGATTAGGAACGTGGTCATGTTATAAGGCTGCCCTAGGAGACTCGGGGTATCTTGACACACTGGATTAACTAGGGTTGACCCGGGATGTCGGCCGTATCCCTAGTCCTGGGAGCATCCCTATAACATTGTCATCTTACTAATCCGTTCTGAGTGAATAACTTGGGACGGAGAGTCGGCATGAAGTCGGTATAAGACATTCTACATAACATAGGAATGGGGTGAAGGACGTATTCCAGATTGTGTAGTATGCCATCAAGGAATATGAGACATAAGCATTATGTTTCAAATCTTTGGCCAAAGTATCGCATTTTGCGTTGTCTAAGTCACCTAGTCTAAGGGATGAGATGCCGATGAATAATGGTAACAATTATTCGAGATAGGTTCCTCATAGAGCATTCAGAATGGCGAATAGGGAAGAGAACCGCAAGAGTGATGTGTTAAATAAAAACGCCAACTCTTAATACTCATGAATAGATCGGTAGATTCTTCATGGAATGAATAGATCGGAGGTACTTCCCATTCATACATATGGTTATCTCGTTATAAGAATGGATGTTTTGATTTGTGAGTTCTAAATTATGTATTTAGAACCGGAAGCATTTGTCAAAAAAAAAAAAAATGCTTTGTTCTAATGTATAAAAATGAGGATGTTACATTAGTCCCTCTTGGGGCACCCCGATCCATTTTTCCACTTTTCCGCCTCTTTTGGGATCTTTCCAGCCGTTTCTCATCCTTATCTTTTTCATAGTCATCCATTTCGGGGTTAACTACGAAATTAGAATAAGAGAACCCTATAAATATAAAGTTATCATACTAGAATGAGGGTCCTAGGGTCACATACTACTATCACTCCATCTAGAGTTGCATCCATTATATCACTTGTATCCACATAGTGTCATGCATCAAGGCTAGGAGATCTGCATCAACACACACAACATAGGGGGAGGTATTTTATTCTATTCCATGCACATGCTATTACACTTTATATAGTTATTATTAGTCGTTACTTCACAACGTGTGACTGACACAAGAGCACATAGGGAACGACATACACACACACACACACACAACAAAACTACATCTAGGTCTAAAATATAGTGCAACACTCGGTAATAAGACCACTAGTTTGGCGGATGAGAGGTCACCTGATCCATTCATTCTACATTTTTTATTTCTCTTAGGGTTTGATACTTCCTTCTCTCTTGTAGGTCAATCACTTTTATTATCCAACACACTCAAATGCAACCCATGGAAAATCCAGGTGAAAGACAAAATATTTTAGGATACCTAATTACCCTATAAAGATCATATTCAAATTTTTATAGGAACCAAGGCACTTGTTTTGTAGACCAAGGTGTCTCGGTCGGCTCATATCTACCATATCTAACCTTCGCAAGACCTCTGAGTGATCATTCTAGCTTCTCGAATCCATAGTCAGACGTGTGACACATTGCAATAGTCTTCCATTATCAGCTAAGTCATTTCTCCTCACTTCCTTGCATACTTAGGGTTTTAATTTTATTTATAATATTTATTTAGAGTTGTTCCATATTGTTTTAGCGTACTTTACAATGTTTTAGTCCTCCTATTTAGATTAACTATCATTACATATTTTCTTCTAGTTTAGATTAATTTTAGTTAATCAATGTGATGGGTGTGATAACCGATGTGGATGTGGGAATGGTAGATGTCTGACACTAGGTGTGGATGGGGGAGACGAGGTAAGTGAGGTGGTCATAAGCGAGGAGATAGGTGGTAGAGATGTCGACGTAGATACATTATCAGGTGATACGAGCATGGATAGAGAAATATGTGATAATGATGTCAATGTAAGTGTAGTGATAGGTGTGGATGTAGAGGTAGGTGTGGCTAAGGATAATGCAAATGTGGTAAGAGTAGGACTGGATGTGGATGTAAGAGAAGTGATAGAAGTAAGGGAGGTAGATAGGGTAACTATGGATATGGTGGACATGGGAATAATGTTTGAAGGGGCCAAGGCACAATATCTAGGATGGGAATAGATGAGGAAGTGGGTAAAATAGATGTGGAGGGAGGAATCTGATGTATGGTGTTGATTGAGAATGGGTTAAATTGATGTGATGTAGAAGGTGAAGATGAACTTACTAGTGGGGGATTAGGAAATGGTTGTCTGAAGATGTCACATGATGAAGATGGGATTGCTTGGGGGATGTAGGAGCATGGTGATCATGGTAAGATGATGGGGATGGGGCAAGAATGGGAAGATATGATACATAAGGCTCATAAGGGATGTCCCTAGGTGAGACAAGTATGTCGGATGAAGGGGAGATGTCATAAGGTGAAACAAGATCTATTGATTGATATCTATGGAGGAGGAATTCACGGATGGGGTTCTCGTGAGGCATATCCATAAGTGAAGTGGGTATGGTGATGTCGGATGACCCAAGAAGGGCACAAGGTAATGGGGACAAAGATGGTGGCATAGAAGTAGGAATGGTGTAAGGTGATGGGGATATAAAATGGGTATTGGTCGATGGGATCGAAGAAACAAAGGGCCTGTGATGAAGATAATCATAGATGGGGATAGAGGAAGACCTAGAAGAAACCAATGGTCTGGATGGGGTCATGGTGGACTACTGAGAATTACTCGAGGAAAATTTTGGTTCCATTATTAAATAGAAAACAAGCAAACAATTCCCTTTTTATGTTTTGATTAAGAAAGCATGAAAAAGGGGATGGGTATCAAGGACATAAAAGACGGCATGAACTATATTTGGTATGAGGTAAGTTATGGCTTGGAAATGTCTGAAGTGGATTCCTATTGGGTGATCAAATCCCAATCAATCTACCAGGAAAAGGAAGTGTTTTGATGTGTTAATTAATTCGTGAGGTTTTGGTTGTGTGTGATAAATGTGAGATGCAAGAATATTGAACCTCTAATTAGACTATATGAGCAAGCATGATGCGAAAAGAAGGGTTCTTTTTAAGCCAAACAAAGTATTATTTTCGATGAGAACACAGATAGGAAGGGGAAGTACAATGCAAAAGGATAAAATAGGGAAAAGAGGAATACCTGGATAACACTTTTCTTATTTATCTACACTTTTGGGTTATGAATGATCTAAGCGGAAAACCAACATGAGTGAGCAATAAAGCAGAGATTCACGCTACAATGATTAGTATAAAAATCATAATATAGAAAATAAAGAGATCACCTAAAGGGTTTCCCACCGGGTGTGCCAGAATGTTGTCCAAATTTCTCATTCGTTATGAAGTTAATGCACTAGCTACTAAAGAAATTAACAACTCATAAATAAAAGAGGGTTTATGTTACCTTGGATGTGTGATGCTTGATACGGGTGTTAAATGATGGATCTTCACTATGAGACCTGCAAATAAGATAGATTGAAAATGAGATTTGATTAGATAGATAGAGGCGGGGTTGCGACTAAGCGGATCCAGAAACTTTTGACTTCCTTGGCGGATGTCAACCCCCGTTTGTTTAAAAAAGGATGAAATAAAGCAAGTATTTTTCATAACATGCATAAACAACAACAATACTGAATCTAGAAACTGATTAAGATGGATTTAAATCTATTTTGATTGAAATAACCATAAAATAAGTGTTACCTGGTTTGGGTCAACGGCCACCCAGACTTTGTAAATGGAAGTCGATGGTGACATGGGAGGATGAATGTGAGCCTATAGATAAAATATGCAGACCTGCAAGGCCTGAGAGTGATTTAGAAGTTGATAAGGACATGTAACTAATGTAAAAATATTTGTAGAAGAGAACTAGAGGCAGAGAAGTAGGATAAAGGATGGAAAAAGAAGTTAGGATAAGTTAATGGATAAAAGGGCCACTGGTCAATGACGACCAGGAGGATCGATTCGATCTATATCAGAAAGTGCAAAGCCAAGGATGAAAAGATAAAAATGGCAACATGTAAGCAAAAGGAGTTGTAGGAGAAGGTTATTGAGTGTTTCTAAAGTTGCTTTGTACTTATAATACGTTAGAAACAAAGTGTATATGATAATATGATAAAGATGTGGAAAGGAATATGATAATGATAAGAAAAGATCCCACAATGATGATTGTGAGTGATGAAAGCATGCTGGAGGGATGTCCAAGAGGTCTGTGGGATGTCTTAGAACTACTTAGGTGCTAGGATGCTCATGCTAGGAGAGAGCTTGAGGATTACATGCATCTGATTTCTGTTTGATGCATAATGGAAAGAAAACACTCGGTTTATAGGGGATCGGCAAACCGGTGGCTTGGTCCTGCTAACTACAGAAAATCTTCCTAATGGGCATGATCTTCTACTTTTGATAGGATTTTGGTGTTTTTATAGATTGGGCGAGTTCTTTAAAGCATTATGTGGCACGGGATGAGATATGGATAATTAGGGCATAAAAATAGATAGGATAAAAGCTAAAAAAGCAAGGGGATTTATGTGTAGGAAAAAAACATCCTAATTAGAAAGTTGGTTAGGGCAATGAAAATTTAAATGATTAATTAATTAACATGAATTAATTAATTAATAGGAATTAGGCATGTGAGATACTAAATGATTAATTAATTAATGAAGATTGGATGGTCATATGATTAAATTAAATTAACAATAAAAAATGAGCATGTGGGTAATGAAGGCATAGATACCAATTTTAGGTGTCCAGAGACACACCTAAGGTTTTGGTAAAGAAATAGTGACTATTCACACACATACCAGAACTACATTTGGGTCTGAAATGTAGTGCAACACTCAGTTAGTAAGCCCATTGTTTTGGCAGTTGAGGTCATTCTAACCTATTCATTTGCATTCTTATTTTTTAGGGTTTTAATTCTCATTATGTCTTCTTGCAGTCTTTTCTTCATCTTGGATTACCAAAATACTTGTGTAGTGTAACATAATGAACCTGATGCAACATACAATGAGGGTTTCAGATCTTGCTTTATGAAACACTGTGAAACTTAGTTCATGACCTCCTGCACACACCAAGGCACCCATTTTGCAGACTAGGGTGCCCACAAGTGCCCAAATCCCTCTCTAGGCACCCCAATCCAACTAGACAACTCAGATCCACCCTCTTAGGGGCCTTGCACAATCATTCTTGCTTCTTATTTCTCTAGTCACTTCTACAACACAGTCCATTGAGCTCCTCTAATCAAGTTCATTCTAACTCTCCTTGCACTCTAGGGTTTTACATTTCCACTTTCTTAGTTACTTGGGTCACTTTCCACATTTATTATACTATTATTTACATCATTTTACTATTGTTGTTACTATTTAGATTAACTACATAAATTCCCAATTTTAGTTAATCATTTTAGTGAACCCGACATTCGAGCACTCTTGGATCCTCTCTTATTCTTCACCTCACTATCTTAAGGTCCCTTCACCATGGAGGTATATCTCCATACCTTTTTGTGTGATAATCTTGATTGTCAAAATAAACTCAGATCTTTTTGGCTAACACTCATATTCATCCTCACACCTCTCCCAATATCTATACCATAGGTTCACTACTACTTTATCTTTCATAAAGAGCACATCACATTTACATCTATTGAAATTGCTTCTCGGTATATCTTAAGGATTCCCCCTTTATATTGAACTTTGTATCAATAACATAGGAGTTAAACATGCTTTAGTCGACAATGGATCCAGGCTTAACATTTGTAATCTCATGTTTCTCACACAACTTGGCCTATTTGAAGCCTCCTTAACCCCATCATCTATTTACATTCGTGGCTTCTATAATGTTCCCAAATGAGTCTTAGGTACAATCATACTTCCCATTACTCTAGGGCCATACACTGTGTCTCAACCTTTGATCATCATACCTTCGAGGGTTTACATTGTCTTAGGATCTTTACATCATGAATATTTCTATCCACACTTATCTCGTAGAATAATCTTGATTGTCAAAATAAACTCGATTTTTTTGCTTTGACACATATAATCACCCTCACACCTCTCCCAAATATTTATACCATAGGTTCACTATTGCTTTATCCATCAATGAAGATCATATCACATTTACATCTACTAAAATTGCTTTTGAGTCTATCTTAAGTAAGGATTCCCCCCTTTATATTGAAGTTTGTATCAATAACATAGGAGTTAAACGTGCTTTAGTTGACAATGGATCTAGGCTTAACATTTGTAATCTTATGTTTCTCATGCAACTTGGTCTATTTGAAGCTTCCTTAACCTAGTCATCTATTTCCATTCATGGCTTCGATAATGTGCCTAAACAAGTCTTAGGTACAATCACACTTCTCATTACTCTAGGGCCATGCACTGTGTCTGTCCCATTCCATGTCATGCCTAACAGTCTTAACTATAATATTCTCCTCGACGACCTTGGATCCATGCCATGAATGCAGTCCCTTCAACCTTTCATGCACATATTAAATTTTTATATCAAAGTGTGGTTTATGAAGCATTAATAGATCCATCTACATTTTTATTGCAACACTATTGATCATTTACCACAAACCCATACTTCACCACCTCTCCTCCTAACTTCAAATAGTATGGTCCTGGGTATCGGTACTTGTGCCGTTATGGTTTCAATGGAAATGGATTAGGAAAACATGCAAAAGGAGTCAAAGAACCTCTTTCCATTCGACACAATATACCAGTCTCGACCTCAGATATCACCTTAGCTTGTTTCTTTTATCCCTTCCACATCTCCTCTTGAGGTATACACCATTTCACATACTCATTATCACAACAAGCAATTTCCATTTGTTCTTCTTGCCACAACTTCCTTTAGTACGCCAACTACTCCTAACCCGTTTCCACATCTGCCACTATGGCATGATTTTTCTTCCATACCTAGATAAATAATCATCTTACACACTTGGGGGGCATCACATCTACACACCCCCCATCTTAGCATACTTATCATAGTCATACATCACATTGTTAGCATATGCATACCCATTTACACTTTAGCATCAATCATTACCTATGACACACTCTTGTGTTATGGTTCACACTTGACTATTGAGGGCATCCTACATATGAACCCCACACCCTACACATAGGTACTACACATCACACAAATCGCATACATCATACACACCACATTCTACATTTAGTTTACATTTACATATTTCACACTAGTCGTCATCATACATACATGTCTACATGGGTTGTCTACGCCCTTCGCATTTCATCTTACACATTACACATTGCATAGCCTCATCATATATATTTATCTTCAGCACATATACATTCATACTTGGGTTATGTAGGCATGTTGCATTTCATCCTCCACATTACACCTAACCCATATATTTCATGGTTGTCTCATCATGTGTTTGTCATACTTTTATTATTTTTACATCTAGAATCTTACCCTACTCATCCTACACGTTACATATTATTTTCACATTTCCACGCATTGCATTGCATTCCACTTGCTTGCATTTTACACGTTTTCACTCATCACATGGTTGTTATATTGTCATCACACACCTTATGTGTTGCACTCATCACCCTATGACGCACTATAATTCCTTGGTCCATACTCGACTATCAAGAGTTTACAAATCAAATGGACCTTACCATCCCTACACATTCATCATTCGATCTTATATCATGTGACATACTTAGATTAGTGATATACACTTTAGGCTAAATAATCATCTTTACATTCTATCATCTTGTAGTGGTATACGCTTTAGGATACATCACCACTCCTTCTACTTGCATTCTCATCACCTACTCATCATAGTGATATACATTATAGGCTAAATCATCACTTTTACACTTATTATGTCATGATACACACTTAGGCTATAGGGTTTATGCACACATCATCCCTAGGTCACATGTCATCACTTTGTTAGTGTAAAATCACAACACCCCTGGATGTTTCTCGATCTGAAGTTAATAATGGGCATCTAGTATGATTTGCATAACATGGAGTCTTCCTCAAAGTGTGGGACCTTACAATTGGAAAGACTCTCCAGAGAAAGCTGGTTATTTTTCCTAAACTACCTACCATGAGCTACTCCAGTGTAGGAAAACTAAATATAAACCTAATCTAACTTCTAAGGGACCAAGGAGAGAGAGAAAAAGGGAAAAATAGATCCTATACTAAAGCGGTGATACACCAGAAAAGGAAGCGAGCCATTCTGTTGAGGGAGAAAGAAAATAGAGAAAATGGAGATGAGGGAGGTCAGACAGAAGTGACACGGCCCAGATCTTCAAATCTGCCATTAAACTCCATGAAACACAACGTCTTCCACCTGTAAGTGTGAAATACATGCACAGAAAAACAAAACTAGAAAGGAGAGGCACGGGGAAACAACAAAACCATGCAAAGGGTTGAAGAACGCCACAAAAACACACGTTTTTATTGCTCTAAAATGTGCACAGACCATTACATTTTTGGAAAAGAGGCACAAATGCATTTTCCAGGCATAGGAGAAGGTTCACTGCTCAAAAATGGTGTCGAGAAACAAATTTGATAGAGTTTCTCTATGCCTAGAATGTCTCTCCCGTCAAAATGACAAGTTTTTACCATAATATATCGATGAAAACCAAAGAGAAAGAAGAAAAGGGGGAAAATTGGATTTGAAATCTCAACCACCGACAACATGCATTAAAATTGATCCCCAAAAGTCAAGGGTGCCTCTACAAATCCATTTTCCAAGGTATTCGACCATGCTGGAGAAAAATGGGTGCCATACCACATTAAATTTCGGTGGTTGCATGTTTGTTTTGCATTTTTTCTGTGCGAGATGTTTCTTCATTTTTCTCCCACCAAACCCCACCAAAATCCAAAATTGAAGCTTCCATGGTGTAAAGGGCATCAACATTTTCCAACAATACCAAATTCAAGAATTTTGATACCATAAATCGAGAGATATCCCCATTTAAAGTTCTGTAACTAAAATTAGGGCAAAAATGGTGAAAATCAGGCTCGTGGGCTCAAACTTTCCTTTTTCCCATTTTTTCACAAAATTTGCAAAAACTCAGAAATATTCTGCAAGCTCACAGCTCTGTTGTAACACTTGGCGCCTTCTGATTGGATGTAGAGGTGTTGCTCAAAGTTGCTCTTTTAACTTTTTTGACAAAAAGCCAAAATTCTAAAATACCTTTGATGGCCCGCCTTTCCACCGATGGCCACATGTCATGTTCTGATTGGTAGTGGGGTTCAAAGTTGATCTGCGAACTTTTAAATTTTTTGGACAAAAATGGCCAAAATTCCTTAAGTTCCTCTCGCATCCCTACCTTCCGCCAATGACGTGTCACCCTCTGATTGGTTACGAAGCCTTGACCATTTTTCTTTCATCTTCCTTTGCAGGCCTGCGGGATGATTTTTTACCTTAAGTTTTTAGCCCAAAAAGGTAAGTGACAAATTTCCCTTCTACGGGCCCGCCAATGCATTTAGAACCTTGTCGGGCCTGCCCATGGGCCCAAAGTTGACTTTTGCACATTTTGAAAAAATGCCTAAGTGTTTGAAAGTTCTCCACCGCTCCACCGATCCGCATTTTCTTGGCCACGTGGCACCTCTTGATTGGTCAGGGCCAAAACTTTCTTTCTCCATGGGCTCGCGAGTTGGTAATTGACTTAACTTTTTTAGCTAAAAGAGGCTAAGTGCCGAAATTCTCTCTGAACCCCGCTTAGTCCACCTTTGGAAACTTGTACAAATTTTCCCTTGTCAGGCCCCGTAACTGGATTTTTGGGAAAATTTCCTCCGCGGTCTGCAAGTCCACATTTTGGGAAAAAAACTCCCAAAGGCCCACAAAACTTGGAAAAATGGGCGAAAAAGCTCCCCAAGGTCCACAAGCCCAAATTTTTGGGCAAAAAATCCTTCCTAGGCCCGTTGGCCCATGACTTAAAAAAATATAAGGAGTTATAAGGACTTCTTTACCTTTCTGGAAAGGGGAAGAAATTTCCCATTTGATGAAGCTATTTTTAGAAATCCTTGAGTGATTAAAATGTGTAAAATTTGAGATTGAAGCACAAGGAAGGAGGAAAAGTAGGTTACTTGACCAAAAATAAGGGTGAGCTTATTTTGGTCAACAATCACCTTTACACATACACATTCATCACAACGTGTTAGATAATACACACACAACGACCATTTCCCGATGATGTACTCTTGTTTATGGTTCATTTTGATTGTTGAGGGGGAAAGCCAAATGATCCTCATTGCATACATCCACTGGGAGGCACACGCCTCCTACCATCCATCTTGCATTTCCATTCCACCCATCCATAGCATATTACATTGTATTAGGGGAATTTAATCTTGTTACTAGTACTTTTACATGTTCACTTTACTATACATGTTAAATTGATTGCTTATATGTCATTATCTATACCATACACACATGCGTGCGTTCACATCTTGCTCTAGTTGTGATCACATATATAAATATTTTGCATGCAACATCGATGTTGCCTCCTACCCTTCCTATATTGGTCACTGGGGGCATCCATATTCATCTCTCACAACTGTTATTATTTTATTTCATACTTATCACTTTACATTACTTGGTTACACATGCTATTGACATATTGGTTATCATTCTAACATGCTAATGGGTGTTTCATGTATAACACTTGTTTTGTAGGATTATATGTTACCATGACTATCTACTTTTTTGTTTTCTATTGATTACACTTGTTTATTATTGTATGCGGGCCTTACCCCATGTTTGGTGTGCACACTTGTTTGTTGTATGCAACCACTATGGCCTTTGAGTGTCTTGCGACACTGTGAGTGGTGTCTCATGTTTGTGACCCGTGTTATGCATTATACTTTATCTTCTTATGTATTTACATTATTTTCTTATATTGTTTGTGTATTTTACATATTGCTTTCTACATGCATGTTTGTTTACACTAGCCCTTGTTTTTGGCTAGCTATTTGTTTGTGCATGCCTTGGTTTTTACTAAGCACTTTCTACAATATATGTCATGTAGTTGGTCCTCTTTTCGGGCCGCATCCTCCTATCATTGACGTCCATCGCACACCCCCAAAGAGGGGGCATAATTTGGGGTTACACATACTATATAGAGCTTTATACCGGATTCGGTTCAATTTAGTCTTCCGCCCTTGGTATTGTGGGTACAGTTCAGTTCAATTATCTACCCTTGGATTTTGGGTATATTTCATTTCAGTTGTCTACCCTTGGCATTGTGGGATTATACAGTGAATGGGTTTAGACACATCTACAAACCCCATACACAACGTCTTTTAAACAGACATGGTGTCCTTAGCATTCTGGGGAGAAATTTGAGGATTAAATGTTATAATGGGTGTGCCTCCCTACACTACTTTAGCCACTAGCCTAAGATCACCCAAAAACCTAAGCGGTATGGAGATCTCTTCATATATGTTTAAGGAAGCAGTTAAAGGTTGGAGAATAACACAACTTTCTCCCTATACTTCTTTAGCCTATGGCATTAGATCACCCAAAAACCCGACAATACAGGATATCCTTCTACACTCTTTTCTCTCGACATGGATCAAGTGCACATGTTCCATTTACATTCTTCATTTATTTATTTTACATGCTTTTACATATATACAGATGCGTCTTTTACATTACGTTTTACACACATATACATATATATTTGACTACTTGATTGTTTTCTCCTTACAGGTCCAACTGTATGAGAAACAAGCAGTCAAATGGGGGCAATAACAATAACACAACAACACTATGTGGCAACACATACTATAGCACACACATCAAATTTTCATATAGGTACACTACACTATGTGACAATTACACACATGTTTTCCACCCGAGGTTCACTCTCATCACTTTTTACACTTTTTACATCAGTAGTTTCCATGATCCACTATTTTCTCATTCCACACTTTTCTATTCCATCAAAGACGTTTTCTACATCATTCTACATGGACATCAAGTACACATTTTTATCTATTTATGTTACAGCGCTTTCACCACCATAAAGTGGGGGCAAATGTAGTCAATAAATCATGCACTTTGGGGTAATATTTAGTCCATGTCTCATACTACTATTTAGAAGGTTTTTGAGTGAAGAAAGTACTAATTGAATCTCATCTTTATGCCATCGTTGCTTTACTTTATTTTGTCATTCCCGACCTCTTACACTTGATTTCCCAATCAATTTTATGTCGTTTAGCATTATTTTAGCTTTGATCGGGGCACTCGGGCCAAGATTTGGGCACCCATAGTGCCCGTGGTCCCACCAGTGGATGCCCCAATCCTTTTCCCTCTTTCCCCACTTTTTGGGCACTTTCTAGCCATTGTAACATTTGATTTTTCTTATGGTTGGCCTCTTCGGGTTAATTATGAAATTAGATCAAGAGAACCATATAAATATAAAGTTATGAGACCATAATGAGGGACCAAGCACTAGGCACTACTATCATCCACCTAGAGTTACATCCATCAAAGGCATTTAGAGATCATTTGCAATCATCTAGCTTCATCACAAGGGACAAGGCCGGTTCATCTACATCACACACATCATAGGAGGGAAGACTATTTTATTTCATACATAATTCTACTACATTTTTACATCTAGTTATTACTCGCTACTTCACAAAGTGCGACTAGTACAAGAGCACCTGAGGCACATGATTCACACACACACCAGAACTACATTTGGGTCTAAAATGTAGTGTAATGCAACACTTAGTTAGTAAGCCCACTGTTGTGGCAGCTAAGGTCAATCTAGACCTATTCATTTGCATTCTTCTTTTTTAGGGTTTTGATGCTCCTTGTGTATTCTTGTAGGTCTTTTCTTCATCTTGGATTACCAACGACACCTGATGTAGTGCAATGAACCTAATGTGCTAGATAGTGAGGGTTTTGGACCACTTGCAGAACATGTGAAACTCAATTTTAGACCTCCTGCACAGACTAGTGTACCCATTTTATAGACCAGGCGCCCACAGTGCCCTAGTCTAGCTAGACAACTCGGATCCACCCTCTTTGGGGCCTCAGCACAGTCATTCCTACTTCTTATTTCTCCAGTCACTTCTCGACACGGTCCAACGAGCTCCTCTACCCAACTAAGTTCGTTCTAACTCTCCTTGCACTCTAGGGTTTTACATTTCCACTTTCTTAGTTGTTTGGGTAATTTTCCACATTTACTTTACTATTATTTACATCATTTTGCTAATGTCATTTATTATTGTTCCTATTTAGATTAACTACATAAATTCCCAATTTTAGTTAATCTTTTACATTGTGTTTTTACACATATACACACATATTTGACTACTTGACCATTTTCACCCAAAAAAACCTCGGTAGTATAGGATATCCTTCTACACTCTCTTTCTCGACATGGATCAAGTGCACATGTTCCATTTGCATTTTTTTGCATATTTTACATGCTTTTACATATATATACACATACGTCTTTTACATTCCGGTTTTACACACATATACATAAACATTTGACTACTTGACTCTTTTCTCCTTGCAAGTCCGACCGTATGGGAAACAAGTAGTCAAATGGGAGAAACAACAACAACAACACTATGCGGTAACACACTATAGCACACACATCACATAATCATGTATGTACACTACACTATGTGGCAGCTACACACATGTTTTCCACCCTAGGTTCACTCTCATCACCTTTTACAATTTTTACATCATTAGTTTCCATGCTCCACTATTTTCTCATTATATGCTTTGTTTAATATGTTGGAATTACTTTTACATCATTCTACATGGACATCGGGTATGCACTTCTATCTAATTTATGTTATCGAGTGTTTCACTCACCAACATAATGTGGGGCAAATGTAGTCAATAAATCACGCACTTTGGGTAATATTCGGTCTCGGTTTCATACTACTATTTAGAAAAATTTTGAGTGAATAAAATACTAATTAACCCCCATCTTTTGGCCATCTTGCTTTACTTTCTTTCACCATTCCCGACCTCTTAATCCTAATTTCCTAGTCATTTTATGTCATTTATCATTATTTTAGCTTTAATCGGGCACTTGGGCTAGTCTTGGGAACCCATGGGTGCGCCTTGGTCCCACCAGGGGCACCTCGATCCTTTTCCCACTTTTCTAGCCACTTTTTGGGCACTTTCTAGTCATTGCAACATTTGATTTTTCTCATGGTCGACCTCTTCGGGGTTAATTACAAAATTATATCAAGATAACCATATAAATATACATTTATAAGACCATAATGAGGGACTAAGCACTAGTCACTACTATCATCCATCTAAAGTTGCATCCATCAAAGGCATTTGAGATCATTTGGATTCATATAGCTCCATCACAAGGGACAAGGTTGGTTCATCTGCATCACACACATCATATGAGGGAAGTCTATTCTATTTCATCCACCATTATACTACATTTTTACATCTAGTTATTGTTCACTACTTCACAAAGTGCGACTAGTACAAGAGCACATAGGGCAATCAGTAGACACCAAATTTGTGTATTACGACCCTCAGTGACCCGCATCTCATCTCGCAACCTAACCTCATCACCTAAACCTTACACAATTATTTATTAATTACCTTGTAATTGATAAATCCACATCACCTTACCTGCCACCTCATTTTGCCACCTCATCATGACCTAGTCCTAACCCTAAAACTAACCTAATTAAGACCTATAACTTGGTCTACACCTACACCCATGACTAATGACCCCTTTCTCGCACCCAAAACCGACCTTCTAGTCACTTGACCAAGCCCGCAACTAATCCCTCGGGAGAAAAGCAGGGAAAGTGGGCTATTTTACTAAAAATAGCCTACTTTTTCCTTACCGATACTCTGGTTCCTACTTTCGCCATCACATACGTGAACCGCCATTGGTTCCTCAGTAAATGGGCTCCCCTAACCAGAAACAAAAGGTCGAAGGATTTTTGGATCAAGAGGGGATCATCAGGAGCGATCAAGAGAATCCGGATCTTTACTTGGCCGAGCAGAGACAAGTGAAGAGACAAGAAGAGTTTGCAGCAAAGGAGATCAAGCCCAAGATCAGAACTGGATAACCAGAGCCACATATACTCGGTGATCATCGGGAGGGAGATATCTCATCTTCTGTGTGTCAGGCCATCCTACCTGAGTTCTGCCTTTGTCATCAGAGTTCTTGGACCTGCATCTTCGTCAATAACCAGTAAGTTACATCTTGCATGTCCTCTTTAATAACATTTCTTAGACTTTTTGAATCACAGTCCTCATAAATCCATTCCTAGATCCACTACCCAGCGTGCCATTGCATCTAACTATCATTCATTTACCTCTCATCACCTCATTACCTAATATCACTCATATACTAGCCTTACAAACAACACAACTACCCTACAACACAACACCCCACAACACAACCAACCTACAGATCCTAGACCCTACCGATATCGGTTATCGAAACCCAGTTTCGACTTCGCGACTCAAAACCAGAAACCAGCCTTTTCCTTTACCCATCTCAACGAAGTAATTTAATTGATATTTTACAGTCTTTGGTGTTAATTCATATTAGCAGGGAAACTGACCACCTTCGAAAGGAAGTTTTATATTTCCTGGGCCCAAGGCGCTTCCTCATTTATTTCTAATCAAAATCTTGTGGTCTTGTGTTCTTATTTGCGAGTAGTCCTTCCAAGACAAAAAGTTCTTCGCATAACCCGATCTTTCTCTACGATGCACGCGCACACCATCTCGACATTAAACATGTATTCCTCCTAACCCTAACCTTATTTGTTTCTAAAAGGAATGAAAGGATAGAAACTCTCTATTCTCAGAAGCCGAAACATTCCGAGCGAAAACAGGCACATGATTCACACACACACCAAAACTACATTTGGGTTTGAAATGTAGTACAATGCTTAGTTAGTAAGCCCACTATTGTGGTAGCTGAGGTCAGTGGGGGAAAATGTAGTCAATAAATCATGCACTTTGGGTAATATTTAGTCTCGATATCATACTACTATTTAGAAGGTTTTTGAGTGAAGAAAGTACTAATTAATCCCCATCTTTTGGCCATCTTAATTTACTTTATTTCTCCATTCCCAACCTCTTACACCTACTTTCCTAGTCATTTTCTATTGTTTAGCATTATTTTAGCTTTTCTTGGGTGCCTAGGCTAGTACTGGGGCACCCATGAGTGCCCTGGTCCCACCGGGGTGCTCCGATCCTTTTCCCACTTTCCCGCCACTTTTGGTCACTTTATAGCCATTGCAACATTTGATTTTTCTCGTGGTCAACCTCTTCAGGGTTAATTACAAAATTAGATCAAGGGAACCATATAAATATAAAGTTATAAGACCATAACGAGGGACCAAACACTATTAAGTACTATCATCCATCTAAAGTTGCATCCATCAAAGGCATTTGGAGATCATTTGCATTCATCTAGCTCCATCACAAGGGACAAGGTTGGTTCATCTGCATCACACACACATAGGAGGGAAGTCTATTCTATTTCATCCACCATTCTACTACATTTTTACATCTAGTTATTGCTCGCTACTTCACAAAGTGTGATTGGCATAAGAGCACCTAGGGCACATGATTCGACACACACACGTAACTACATTTGGGTCTGAAATGTAGTGCAACACTCAGTTAGTAAGCCCACTATTGTGGCAGTCTGAGGTCAGTTTGACCTATTCATTTGCATTCTTCTTTTTTTAGGGTTTTGATGATCATCGTGTCTTCTTACAAATCTTTTCTTCATCTTGGATTACCAAGACACTGCGTAGTGAGTTCAAAAAACTACTTGTGATGGATAATAATGGGTTTTAGACCACTTACGTAACATGTGAAACTTAGTTTTAGACCTCCTACATAGACCAACGTGCTCATTCTACAGACCGGAGCGCCCACATGCGCCCCCAATCCATCTCCAGCACCCTAGTCCAGCTAGATAGCTCGGATCCACCCTCTTCAAGGCCTCGGCACAGTCATTCCTACTTCTTGTTTCTCCATTCACTTTTACGACACATTCTAGCGAGCTCCTCTAATAAATTTGAGTTCGGTCTAACTCTCTTGCACTTTATGGTTTTACATTTACACTTTTTAGTTTCTTGGGTCACTTTCCACCTTTACTTTACTATTATTTACATCATTTTACTACTGTCATTTATTGTTATTCCTAATTAGATTAACTACATAAATTCCCAATTTTAGTTAATCTTTTACTTTGCGTTTTTACACATATACACACATATTTGACTACTTAAACGCTTTTTGTCCAAAAAAACACAGCAAGATAAGATATCCTTCTACACTCTCTTTCTCAACATGGATCAGTGCATATGTTCCATTTTCATTTTTCATTTGTGTATTTTACATGCTTTTGCATATATATACACATGTGTCTTTACATTACGTTTTTACACACATATACATACATATTTGACTACTTGACCATTTTCTCCTTACAGTCCGACCGTATAGGAAACACGTAGTCAAATGTGGGCAATAACAACAACACTATGTGGTAGCACATTATAACACACACATCACATTTTCATGCAATAACACTACAATATGCATCATTTACACACACATTCTCCACCATAGGTTCACTATCATCACCATTTACACTTTTTACACCATTATTTTCCACACTCCACTATTTTCTCATTCCACGCTTTGTCTAGTCCGTTAACACGCTTTTTACATCATTTTATATGGACATCAGGTATGCACTTCTATCTACTTTATGTTACCGAGCGTTCCGCTCACCAACATAAAGTGGGGGCAAATGTAGTCAATAAATCACGCACTATGGGTAATATTTAGTCCCGGTCTCATACTACTATTTAGAAGGTTTTTAAGTGAAGAAAGTACTAATTAAACCTCGTATTTTGGCCATCTTGCTTTACTTTCTTTCATCATTCCTGACCTCTTGCACCTGATGCCCTGTCAATTTCTATCATTTAGCATTATTTTAGCTTTGACTAGGGTGGCTGAGTCAGTACTGGGGCACCCATGGGTGCCCTGGTCCCACCAGGGTGCCCCGATCCTTTTCCCACTTTCTCACCACTTTTTGGGCACTTTCTAACCATTGCAACATTTGGATTTTCTTATGGTTGGCCTCTTCGGGGTTAATTAAGAAATTAGATCAAGAGAACACTATAAACATAAAGTTATGAGACCATAATTAGGGACCAAGCACTAGTCACTACTATCATCTACCTAGAGTTGCATCCATCAAAGACATTTGTAGATCATTTACATTCATCAAGTTCCATCATAAGGGACAAGGCTAGTTCATCTGCATCACACACATAATAGGAGGGAAGTATATTTTATTTCATCCACCATTCTACTATATTCGGTCTAAAATGTAGTGCAACGCTTAGTTAGTAAACCCATTGTTGTGGCAGCTGAGGTCAGTCTGACCTATTCATTTGCATTCTTCTTTTTTTAGGGTTTTGATGCTCCTCGTGTCTTCTTGTAGTTATTTTCTTCATCTTGGATTATCAGCGACACTTGGCATAATGCAGTGAACCTAATGCAATAGATAATGAGGGTTTCAGACTACTTGCAAAACCTATGAAACTTAGTTCTAGACCTCCTGCATAAACCAAGATGCATATTCTCAGAGACCAAGGTGCCCACTAGCACCACAATCCCTCTCCAGGTGCCCCAATTCAGCTAGATAACTCTAATCTACCCTCTTTGGGGCCTCAGAACATTCGTTCCTACTTCCTATTTCTTGAGTCACTTCTACGACACACCAACGAGAGCCTCTAATCGATTGACTTTCGTTCTAACTCTCCTTGCACTCTAGGATTTTAAATTTCCACTTTCTTAGTTTCTTTGAGTCACTTTCCACATTTGCTTTACTATTATTTACATCATTTTACTATTGTCATTTACTGTTATTCTTAGTTATACTAACTACATAAATTCCCAATTTTAGTTAATCACTTATAGAGGATGTATTTGTGAACAATAAATATCTTAAAAGATTAAAGATATAAATCTTGAGAGTTGCCTTCTCAAGTTTGTTCTAGGAGATCGTAATGACCATCTAAAGGAGTAGATAAAGGAGGTCCTAGGACAATAAGACGAGTGTGTCACGTTGTAATGAAACACTCTTAGAATTTGATTTTGATGTGTTGATATGGTCAGTGATAGGATGAAGATAGTCAATAAGAGAGTCAAATGGATTTATATGTTTAGGAAACAACATGATTGACACTTTTTCCTTGAGAGGGTTAACCTCGATTCAACTTATTTTATGTTTTTATGTTTCAAGAAGGGTTCCTTATAGATCCCCAACTGATTATTAGATGTTTTGTTGGGTTCTTGCGTATTAAGTTTGATATCTCCGTGAGCTACAAGATCTTGAATGAAGTTTTAAATTTCATACACCGATTTGTGTCATGACCTTTAACATGGTGATACTCACAATATTCATGGTCTTTGTATCATGAAGGTTTAGGTGCATCATCCGTGAAAGGTTTAGTGGATGGAAACTTGATCGTATTGGCCAAGTCGAGTTGTTTGAGGATCGATGACAAGGACTCTGTGAGTGGAGTGTATTCCCTGTGTTTGACTTTTGGTTCAAGTGGTTCACGTGAGAGTTTTAAATGTGGGATGTTTTGGACCGCTTTCACATGCTTAGAATTAGTGATTCCATAACTTATGATGTTTTTTGTTTTTGTTAAAGAATTTTTATTTATACATAAGTTTTGATTCATATTTATCTCATTGAGAGGTTTTTACGACCCTTTTGGCCAACAAAGATTTCTTTGTTTGACTACCCTTTTCTATAACTTCTTCAAATGTGCCTATGTAATGCATTTGCAAATGGAAAGCTATTTTGAGGTGTAAATTTGGCACAAATATGCTTACAAGTTGTTTCTCAGGAATGGAGCAAGGGAAATGGATAGCTAACCCCCTCCAACATTGTAAGAAAATAACGAAGTTCTCATTATTTCGTTGTTTAGTGTTGTATAGGTATGGCATGGTGATACCACTTTTCATTCAATATGAAGAGTGAATATCAATATTTTATATACGGTGACATATTTACAAATTTGAACATTAGATTATTTACTTATAAGTTTATAGTCTACGCAACAATGTAAAAACTATTATGCAATAAGTGATGGTATATGTTACAAACAAATGTATTGAATGTGATGAATTTCAATTTTTGTTGAGTATGTTGAGATTTATGTGGAGATTTCCCAATTCATAATTATTTTGTTTTTCTTAGAGGTATTCCACCTAAAAGTGATTTCTATAAATGGACAAGGCAAGTCTGGGAGGAGATTAGGGGGTGGAAAATTGATTCTGTAAGGGGTTTAGGTAGGGGATATGTTTATGTTCTTTTTACCTCTTCTGATTTTGCTTAGGCAGCCCTTCAATATGGCACATGGGTCATTTGTGGTCAATTTTTTATCTTCAAGGTTGGAAACTAAATTTTCACCCTGAAGGGCCATCCCAATCACAATATCCCATGTGGGTTGAATTCCCCTTTCTCAACTTAGTTGTCATACCCTTTCTACATGAGCTTTCTAGGCAAATGGGTAATGTTATTTGGTGTAAATGAGACAAGGATAAATTCTCAGGCCTTCAAAATCATCCAAGAGTTTGTATTGAGATGGATCTCTCTATGCCACTCCCCACTTTAATTCAATTGTCTCGCCTAGGTTTTTCTCAGCTTCAGCCTGTGGTTTATCTCAACAAACCTAATGCTTGTTTTTACTATTGTGAAGATGGGCATTTAATCCGTGACTACCCAAATTCAAGCTTAAAAACAACGGTTAAATGAACTTGAGGCTCAGAAGGTAGCCAACCTTGTTTCTGTTCCGCCTAAAACCCCATCTCCACTTTTGAGTGATTCCAATCCAATACACTCACCTATAGTCGAAAACTAATGACACTCAACTCCTTTTTGCTAGCTCCACTCCTGATTTTGTCCCTAAAATGCAAGTTAATGATATTCATCTTCCTAACAATTAGAAGGCAGTTGGTAAAATATCTCAATCCTCCTTGTAAGGTAGAGCTTCATCTTACAAAAATAATGCAACATATAAGTTTGTTGTTGAGGTGCCCCAAAAGGTTTCTAAAGATTTTCCTGATGCTAGATGGAAGGCTTCTTTAGGATTTTTTTAGAAAAGCTTATTCTCTTTCCCCTCTTCCTAATCCTACCTCCAATCACTTTTCCTTGCTTGCTAACAATGAGGTTGAGCAGCCTCCTCCGAAGGTGGTCAATGAAGCTCTCTATACTCTCATGGAATGTTCGGGGGCTCACCCTCCCTGAACGGAAATTCCACATCAGAAGGGTCCTTCAAGAACAATCTTATGATGTTGTTTTTCTCCAAGAAGTTAAAGTTAGTGGCAGTGCTTTATTATTCAATCTTCATTTCATTGCTAGGAACTGCTCACCTTTTTGTACTTCTCACGAGGACGAAAAGGTGGTGCAATTATCCTCCTTTCATCATCTCTTGCTTCTAAGATTATTGCAACATGCAAAGATCCTAAACATAGGTGTGTTTGGGTCACACTCTGTGTTGGAGAGCTAATCATTGGTCTATGCTCCATCTATGCCCCAAATTCTGCAGCAGAGCGTGTTAATCTTTAAAACTAGATGTGTTTAAATCTGCCCCTTACGGAGTGGATTTTAGGAGGTGATTTTAATATGGTGGAACACAAGAGAGATCGTAGCTGGTCTCATTCCTCTCCTCTCACTTCTGAAGAATTTATGTTTGGCTTCAGTGTCGTAACTCCTTGGGAGTTTTTAATCCTCTTCTTGGATACCCCAACCCGCACTTCAGCGAATGATTCACATGGTCTAATAATCATATGGGATTTCAAAGGAGGCTCAACAAGCTTGACCAGTTTTATGTCATCTCCTTTATCAAATCGCTTATATCCTCACCTTTTGTTTCCAAGCTCAATGACATTGTTCTCTCTTATCACTCCCCCATTTCTTGCACTTTCAGTCTGAATCCTTCCTCTTCTCCCTGCACCCATCTTCCCTTCAAACTTAATATTTCATATCTCTCTTCACCTCATTGCATTGCTCAAATCTCAACTATTTGGGAGCTACAACCCCATCCTAATGCTTCCACAAGCTAGATTTTATGGTGGGAAGCAGTTGATTGTGGCTAGAACTGTGAAGTATGTTCATGGTTATGACAAGCTTATGGCCAAGGAGAGATGGAAAAAGAAAAAACCTCAAACATGAGCTTAGTCATCAACATATTTCTCTTGAGGCACATCCCCTCGACAACGACATCTAAATTGTTGTTGCTAAAATTGAAAATGACTTAAGAAAATTTGAAAGTTATAGGTGTCAAGGTGCTCGCATGAGGGATCGTTTGTTTTGGATTCAACATGGTGACCACAACTCTAAGTATTTTTTCAAATACATGTAGCATAAACAAAGACATGAACATATCCCACATATCATTTCGAATATGGGATGGAGTCTCACTTGCTTGATGACATCAAGGGATTTTTTTCAACATTACATTAAACTCTTTCAGAAGAACATAACCTTGAAGAGTATGAATATTTTCTTGAAGAATGGATGCATGAACGTATCCCATGTAAATTAAATCAGAATCTAGCCAACTCCTTGAACAACAGCTCATTATTGTTGATTTAGAGACAACGCTTTGGGCAATGCAGTCGAGAAGGATCTTGGCATGGATGGTCTTTTGGCTAAATTTTTCCATGCTCTATGGCCCACTCTCAAGATGGACTTGTTTCATGTTTATAAGGAAGCAGAGGCCAATGGATCGTTGGGGGATATCATTAACCATGGCCTGATTAAACTTATTCCCAAAGCTAGAAATAAAAATTAGATCTATGGTTGTGTTGGGTTTCTAAAATGTACTTTTAAAGCAAACCACAGTCAGGGGACAGAAAGTCCCTCCTCTTTAATGGGAGAGGTTCCCTTATTAAAAACAAGTGGAAAAACCTATGTACAAATGTACAATTTACATCAAGATGTGGATTTCTGATATCATGAAATGCGTTTTAGATCAGGAAGGTTATCAACACGAAGAACAGAGGAATTAAGGAGATGGGAGAGAAGGAAGAAAACAATACTTTTAGGGAAAATAGCTAGCAGAGAAAACCCTTATGCATATTGAGAAAATGAGAATAAAGAACAGAATCATTCACATTCATAGCACAAAATACTATTCTGCAGACATAAAGTTCTAGAAAACGTATCAATGAGAACACAAAGTTTCTAATCACAAAGATTGAATGATTCGCAAATTTGGGTAAGCAAGAGAGGAGAAAGGAAGAAGAAAGAAAGAAGAAAAGAAGTCTCTGTATTGATTTCTTTCAATTCAATTTACACTTGCAGAGTATCAAAATTCCAACCCTTTACAATGGTGTCGAGATACCATTAAATAAACATCAAGAAACGGTTACAATAGTTACAATTTCTTTTAATCATTTGCAACCTTTTAGATTCTTGATTCATGAAGAAACACTAATGGCGGCAGAGGAAGATGCTTTGCAACACGGCCATTTAAAACCATTTGAATATGAGCCATTGATCCATTTAAAACTTCAAATATGAGCCCTCCACGTGGAAAAGATCAAAATTGAAATGGGCCTGGGGATGCCATTCACATTTTGGAACTTTATAGAGATTTGTCATTTTTTGATATTTTGGCCCGCCTTCGTCCACCGGGGTTGGACACGTGGCATCACGTGAGTGGCGACGAGTCATGGCTCCTTTTACAAATTTTAACTTTTTCCAACCAAAAGGCTTAAAAACCTAAAGTTCTCCATCAGCCTGCTTCCCAGCCATTGAATTTTCAAATGAATGACTTGACCCATGGCCTCACCTGAGTGGTTACGAAGTTTCGGTTCACTTTGAAACTTTAACTCTTTTAACCAAAATGCTCAAAAACTTAAAGTTCTTCGCCACCCACCTTGACTTTTCAATACATGAATTGACACATGGCATCACATGAGTGGTGTTGGAGTTGCGATTCACTTTAAAACTTTAATCCCTTTTTAGCAAAAAGGCACAAAACTTCAAAATGCTTTGATGGTCCACTTCCCCGTTGTTGACTTTTCAACGCACAACTTAACTTTATAACTTTCAAATGGATCGATGGGGAAGCACTTCAATTTTACAATTTAACTCCTTTTCACCAAAATAAAGCACAAAAACTTCAAAGCGCTCCGATGACCACTTCCCTGCTGTTGACTTTTCAAATGCATGACTTGACACATGGCCTCACCTAGTGGCTGAGGAGTTGCGATTCACTTTAAAACTTTAATCCTTCTTTTGGAAACAAAGGGTAAAATTCCTAAAGTGTCCCGATGACCCACCTTCCCGCTTTGTACTTGAAAAATGGCCATGTGTCCCTTTGTGGGCCCAAGGGGTCATTTATACTTTAACTCTCTTTTTCCGCCAAACTGCCTCAAAGCACAAAAAGAGTCCCCTTCCCTTCCACCAAAAAGTAACCAATCGGGGACTTTCAGGTCGCGGGGATAACTTGATATTTTTTCCAAAAGATAGCAAAAAGTGCTAAGTTCACAAAAAGGACCCGCCGCTTCATTTTCCCGACCAACCAATTAGAATCCTTCAGCCCAAGGGAAAATTGATACTTTTTGCCAAAAGAGAACAAAAAGTGTTAAATTTGCAAAAAAAGATCCATCCTGCCACATCTAATTAGAAATGTCCACGTACTCATGGATGCTGGGGCACAAAATTTGACGGGGAAGAAATGCCCGTCATTTGCATGACTGTGGGAAAAATGGAAATTGAAGGAAAAACCTACCATTTATGCTTGAATTTCGATTTGTTTCTCCATGGACAGAGAAAAGACAAACAAAACTAGGCAAAACAAGATCCACGGCCACAAGGAAGATTAGACAATCAAACATAAAATATTTTCACGGAAAATGGAAAATATATCAAACCACGGGGTTTGAAAGATTTTAAAACACTCAGGGTGAAATTGCAGACAAGCACCGACTCAAAATTTTGAATTTTCCTTGGAAAATGAGGGGAAATTAAGGGCGACAACAACTGGCTCTTTCTGGGGATGACTTGGCTTGGAACAAAGAAACAAGGCAAGACAAGAACTGCAGAAAAACTCTGGAAAGAAGACCAGTGCCTTATCCATTGGGCAAATAGAGTCGAAGGAAAAACCAATACAAAGGACAAACACACAAAGGGAAACAAACCAAAGGAAAAACTAAAAATGAAAACCACACATAGTAAGGAGAAGAAAGGAAAACAAACAAAACCAAAACATAGAGGAATGACCAAAACAAAACACTATACATAATATACGGGGGACCGCCTAATCACCTAGGACTTGAAAAACTTTAGATATTTCCCACTATAAGGAAGTGGGAGAGGAGATCCATCCATATAGTCCAGATAGAAAGAATTCTCTCCAGCAAAATGCCTAATTTTGAAAGGACCAAGCCAAAGAGAGTCGAACTTACCATGGCTTCCTCGAGGCTCATGTCTTTTGTCCCACAACAGAACAATGTCTCCCACTTGAAAAACTCTGGGTTTAGCTTTCTTATCAAATAGAGCCTTCACCTTTTGTTGATGAGTTGAAATTCTATCAAAAACCTGCATTCTATCTTCATTCAGCTTCTGGAGGTACATGATCCTTTTGTCCAAGGAACTACTGAAACTTGAATCCTCAATAGCCTTCATCGAATTCCACTCTCCACCGGTAGTTGAGCTTCAAATTCCACTTGGAAAGGAGACATTCCAATTGCTCTTTTAGGTGTAATCCTATCAACCCAAAGAGCATCATAAAGTTTCTTGTGCCAATTCCTCTGAGATTCATTGACAAGCTTTCGAACAATGGACACCAAGTTCTTATTTGTTGATTTTGCTTGTCCATTCCTTGGGGTAGTATTCTAAAGAATGAGCAAGGGAGATTCCATAACCATAGCAGAATTCCATCATCTCAAAGAGAAGAAAAATTGAAGCATTATCAGTTACAATCTTGCTTGGTATCCCAAACCTTATCAAAATGTTCTCCTTGATGAAATTACATACTACCTCAGAAGTAGTACTTTTGACTGGGATGGCTTCCACCCACTTTATGAAATAATTAGTGGCAGTTAACACATGAGTATGCCCAACACTGGAAGGTGGATTGAGTGTTCCAATGAAATCCAAACCCCATTGTTGAAAAGGCTCATCAATCACTACTGGCTTGAGAGGTAAAGCAGCCAACTTAGGTCTCCCAACAAAATTTTGACAAGCTTCACACTTACCTACCCATTTTGATGCATCTCTAAACAATGTGGGCCAATAGTACCCAACACGAAGGATTTTGTGGGTAGTGACAAAAAGAGAAATGACCTCCACAATCTTGATCATGAAAAGTTGAGAACAACTTCTTTTGTTGCTCTTTGTCTACACACTTCAAGAATCTTCCATCTATGCCTCGTTTGAACAAAGCATTCTCCCACAACACATATTGTGTAGACCTCAGCTTGATGGCTCTCTTTTCTTTGGCATTCAAATGGGAAGGACATTCTCCATAGGTGAGAAAATGTGCAATGTCAGCATACCATTCATCTGTTGAACTAAGGAAGAGAACAACAAGAACATCAGCGCCTCTTGGGACAATTCCTTATCAACTCCTTCAAGTAATGAGTTCACACAAGCCTTTACCCCTGATTAGCTTTGTTGGCTTGATGTCAAGATCATATTCTTGAACTTTTTCTACCCAATTTCCTCTCTTAGTTCCAAACTCCTGTTGTGTAAGAATGGATTTGATTGTTGTATCAGGCACAAGCACAACAAAATGAGAGTTAAGAATATAAAACTAAACTACTTGACAACTTTGACCACTACAAAAGCATGTTTCTCCATCATAGTATAATTCAATTCATGAGCCTTTAGGACATAACTCATGAAGGCAATTGGGAGCTCATGATCCTCAGAATTTCTCTGAGTCAACACAACAACCAAGGTATTCTCTGTAGCATAACAATAGATGATAAAATCTTTGCTAAAATCAAGACATGCTAAGATGGGAGTCTTAGCAATGGCTTTCTTGATACCCTCAAAAGCTTCTTTACCTTCATAAGTCCACCCAAAAATTTTCTTCCTTTCATCATCTGAGCAATGCTCATAGTTAGTTCAGCAAAATCTGGGATGAATCTCCTCAGAAATTGATCTTGCCAAAGAAGGAGTGAACACCCTTCTTGCTGGTAGGGAGGGGAATCTGCTGGATTGCTAGAACTCTCTCAGGATCAATTTTGATTCCCTCCTTGGAAAAAATATGTCCCAACAACTTACCTTCAGTGACATAGAAGACAAACTTCTTAGGGTTGAGAGAAACCCCATGGTCTCTGCACTTTTGGAGGACTGTTTCAAGGTGTTGCTGAAGTGATCTGCTCTGGTTTTGGAAAATACAGTTAAATCATCAAGGTACACAACTATGCATTTTCCCTTTAGGCTACCAAAAACCAAGTCCATGGCCCTCTGAAAAGTGGCACCAATATTGATGAGACCAAAAGGCATCCTCTTGTAGGCAAAGGTGCCCCAAGGAGTAGTGAAGGCAGTCTTGTGTTGATCTGCAGTATTGACCTCCACTTGATTGTACCCTAAGAATCCATCTAACATATATAACATCTCCACCCCGTTAAATCTTGCAATATGTTGGTCGTCAAAAAGGAACTTCAAGAAGAGCAACAGTCAGGGGACAAGAAGTCCCTCCTCTTTAATGGGAGAGGTTCCCTTATTCAGAAACAAACCTATTTACACATATACAAAGCATGGTTTTACTATGGAACTTGGATATTATGAAAGTGTTTCCTGAAAGGTCATCAATCACAAAAGGACTGAGGAATGAAAAAGCGGGAACGAGTAAAAAAGCACCATTTAGAATTATAGATGACAGAGTAATTCCTTATGCATGCGAGGGTACAACGAATTGGAATAAGATCATTTGTATCACATTTATAAGACGAAATTTGAAAAGACACAAAGTTCTATAAATAACATCTGCAAGAATACAAAGCTTCTCAGCATAATACGTATAAATGATCTCACAAGATTAAATGAATAGCTTAAGAACAAAGGAAACCAAATAGACAAAGAAAGAAAAAGCCTTCGTATTGATTTCTTTATGATTTCTTTACACTTTCAAGAATAAGCCAAGTTCCCCCCTTCCAAAAATGGCGAGGAGAGGCCATTATATAGTTTACAAATTAGTTACTCTCGGTAACTACTTCTTTTAACTAATGATTAGTTAAAGGGTTGCTAATCGCAATACCCCAACTAATTACAACAAATCCGAGAGGAAAAGGAGGAAGAGAAGAGAAGAATTAGGAGAAGAAGACAGGTGCTCATGACTGGGAGGGACCCACCGACTTTAAGATCCGCTGTCTGAATCTCTTCAATGCCTCTGCTATGTCTCTGCCTCGTGGGACTGATGTGTTGGCAGTAGACTGAGTCCAAAATCCAAGGCACTTCTCCATTTCTTTGTCGAATTCGACATGAGTATGATAATATTTATTTGCTTCCTCTATGGTAGATTGAGAGAGCAGATCTCCTTCATCTTTTCCTTGGAAATGGAACTCTCCTTAAATAGATCACCTTTGACAAAAGCTCTGAATTGAGCTTTGATTTCTTGTAAGGAGAGAGGCACACCAGAAGTCTCATCATGAAGATGGCAATGTATATCTTTGAAGGAAGATATAACTAGTGTTTTGAAGGCCTCACCCTTCATCGCCTATTTCTTAATTCTCCCAAAGCCTCCTCCAGGACCTTGATCTTCCATTCCACGCTGTAGACCCAGGATTTTGACAAATTATCCTTTGCATCTTCAAAGACCTTGCTTGCCAATAAAATGTTTTCATCTGCTTGTCCCATGAGGCGGAGGTCTACTATGCAACTGCTCCAAAGTTTAAGTTCTTTATCTATGATCCCAATAGTGGAGGAGAGCTTCTGTTGCAAGTTGTTCACCTTCCCGTGGAGTTTGAAAGCTTCATCAATGAAGTTCAATCCTGCAACAAGCATATCATCCACCATGGCCTCCATAGCTTTGCCATAGTTTAACAAATCTCTTTTCTTTGGTAGTCAAATGAGAGGGGCATTCTCCATAGGTGAGAAAGTGAGTGATATCGGCATACCATTCATCAATTGAGCCAAGAAACAAAACGGTAGGAAGATCAACCTCATCCCGTAGTGACCCATGTCCATCTCCCTCGGTGATGAGTTCACATAAACCATTTCCACGAACGAGCTTGGTTGGTCTCGATGTCAATGTCATATTCTTGGACCTTAGCCACCCAGGCCCTCTCTTGATCCGAAATCCTGTTGTGTGAGAATGGACTTGATGGCAGATACCGTACAAATACTTGGGAATGAGAATTGAGAATGTAGAAACGAAACTGCTTGACAGCTTTAACCACTGCGAAAGCATGTTTCTCTATTATGGTGTATTTCAGCTCATGATTTTTCAGAATGTAGCTCATGAATGCAATTAGGAGTTCATGGTCATTAGAATCTTTTGAGTCGTAATGCAAAGAAATGCCAAGGTGTTAATCTGGCATAGCAATAGATAATGAAATCTTTGTTGAAATTTGGACATGCTAAAACAGGATTTTTGGCAATAGCCTTTTTAATACCTTCAAAAGCCCTTTTTCCTTCAGGAGACCAACCAAATGTCTATTTTCCTTTCATCATTTGAGAGATATTCAAAGTTAGCTCTGCAAAATCAGGGATGAATCTCCTTAAAAGTTAATCTTACCAAAGAAGGAGTGCACTCCTTTCTTGCTAGTTAGAAGAGGAATTTGTTGAATAGCTTGAACTCGCTCAGGATCAATTTTTATACCATATTTGGAGACAACGTGCCCCAATAATTTCCTTTCCGTGACACAAAAGATGGATTTTTTAGGATTTAAAGAGATCTCGTGTTCTCTACATTTCAGCAAAATTGTTTCTAGATGCTTTGAAAATGATCGCCCTTGTTTTAGAAAATACAGTCAAGTCATCAAGGTATACAACAATACACTTTCCTTTCAAACTTCCAAAAGCCAAGTCCATAGCCCTCTGAAAAGTGGCACCGGCATTAATGAGCCCAAAAGGCATCCTTTTGTAAGCAAAGGTACCCCAAGGAGTAGTGAAAGTCGTTTTGTGTTGATCTCGTGGTATTAACTTCTACCTGGTTATATCCTGAGAAGCCATCAAGCATAGACAACATTTCGGATCCTGCTTCTCGCTTGTAAGACCAGATCCATCATGGGTAAAGGATAGTTGTCTTTTAAGGAAGCTTGATTCAGATTCCTAAAATCGACACAGATGCGAATCTCACCATTTTTCTTTCTAACATGCACAATATTGGCAATCCATGTTGAATGGTGGATAGGAAAAATGATTTTGGCTTTTAATAACTTCTGTATTTCCTGAAAAATGGTGTCAGCTATCTTAGGATTGTATTGCCTCTGCTTCTGTTTGAAAGGCTTAATTCCAGGTTTGAGAGGGATAAAATGTTGCATCTCCTTTGGTTGAAAGGCTTTTAAGTCTTCATAGGAATAAGCAAGGACATCTTTATACTTTTTCAAAAGACTAATTACCTTCTTCTTTTCTTCTGGGGTGCAACATTTTCCAATGTTCACAAGTTTAGGATCAGTAGAACTCCCAATATTAATTTTTTCATATTCAGCTGATTCTTTGAGGTCCAAGAGAAGCTTTAAACTTTACATACCTGTCGTGTTTGTCAAACAGTTCTTCTAAACTCACCAATCCTTTTGGAATTTTGTTTCCTTTGAGTTTGATACATCCATCCTGATCCGCTTCTTCTTCTTTGACGACTTCTTCGTCAAAGGGCACACTTTCACGAGGCAAATTATCGCTTCCTTCAAAGTACAACTGTTCAAAATTATCCTTGAGTTCTAAGAAAGAAAGCAAGTGTTGATCATCATTGCAAACTTGCCACTTACTTGTATTATCGTGTACACACTGGGTCTATGGATCATTTCAATGGTGAACTTATCTTAAGAAAATTCAGGATGTGGTATAAGAAATGACCCTGAGACTGCTAGTGAATCAGCCCTGGTATTCTCCTCCCTAGGCACTGCTTCGATTGAGAAGGCGTCAAGAAATTCAATGGAGTCCCAAACCTGATTTCGTAATGTTTCAACCTTCTATTCTTTACTTGAAAGAGGTCTCTAACTCCGCTTGACAATCAGCTCTGCATCTCCACGAGCTAGAAGATTCTTCACACCTTGTTCTTTTGCCACCTGGAGTCCAAGAATGAGAGCTTCATACTCTGATGTATTATTGGTATTTTCAAATTGCAACTTGAATGAGAAAGGATGAATGCTTCCTTCAGGCGACACCAATATGACACCAAATTTCTAGAACCAGCTGAAGAACAACTTCCATCAAACTCTAATATCCAAACACCATTAGGATCTTTAGGTGACACTTTGGGGGTTGGATTTCTTCTGGAGACATAATCATGTAGCTGCCATGCCCCATATCCTCATATAGTATTTGTGCTTTGGGATCATCGCTTTTGTACAATATACTCATCGCTTTTCCTAAGCAATAGCCTTCTTCATTTGCCCATTAACAGTATGAGGGCATGTGACCAATCCATTTGAATTTCTCCACCCACATCCTTACAGAAATTTCTAGCTTAGCAAAAGATCCCATATGAAGGAGGAATATCTGCTACTAGGATAGTAGCCAAAACTTTCTTCTCAGGTAAAGTAGCAAAAGCCACTTGTGCATCCTTAATTCTTCCGACCAGGGGCACTTCCTTACTCTCCATGGAATAACAAGATCCATAAGTACGTGTGAGAGTTAGGCCTAAGGCATGAGCTACTTTGGCGGGCATTACATTGTCTGATGCCCCTAAGTCTATGACACAATTACTGAGCCTATGGCCGGCTATAAGGAGTGTCACATAGAATGGTTTGATCTTGTCATTGGGTGAGGTGACAGCGGCTACCAGATTAGGTTGTGGTGCAGAAGATGGAGTGGGTAAAAGGCCTTTAGAGGTAGTTTTAGAATGGGAATTGACAAAGTGAATCATTTTAGCAAAAGCCTTGGGATGGGTTTGATAATATTCAGCCTCTGAGATTTGAACCTTAGTCTTTTTCAGGTGATCAATAATATCAAAAGACCTAGAAGTGGATGGGCTATCATCGCTTGGGATCCTAGGCTTATCGGTTTTAGGAGAAAAAGAAGTAACTTTAGTAGCAGAATTGACAGGACTCACCTTTGGTGTGGATGAAATGGGGATAGGAGATCCTCTTTTTGCTATTACAGGGATAGTTGTTGGCTGCTCCTTAGATTTCTTGGTGGGCTTCATCACTTTCTCCCTCGAATTTGTTTGCTCTCGGGTCATGAAAACGTATGATTTGCTATTCATATCTGCTATTACTTCATCATAATCATCTTCTTCATCAACGCCTTCAGTAGTAAAGAAATTAACTCGAGATCCTTCAAGTTCTTCCATTCCATCATCAACTTCTTCAACAAATTCTTCACAATCTTCATTAACCTCCTCATCCTCTCGGTTCTTCAACTTCACAAGTTGCATTGACAGAGACTTTAATAGGAGGTCCTTCAAAGCACTAGCCTTTTCGAGAGAAGCAGTGCAAACGATTCTGGGCTAAAAATTCCTCCTTGGAACGTCTGCATAGGGAGCATGTTGAGCTAATTGTTTCTTAATGGCGATGAGATCATTTGCAAGTTTTTGTACCAATGGATCAGTATTAGGTCCAGGAGTGGAAGAGGAGGAAGAAGCAGACTTAGATTTAGAAGGGTCTCTTCTTAACTTTCCTGACATGATTAAATCATCTTCAACACTAACAACAAGAGTTTGATCCTCGGCCAATGTTGCGAGATTAGCCCTTCTCAGTGCATAACTAACTTCAGGCAATTGGGCGTTTAAGAAGAAGCATTTTTGGATTTGATCTACAGGTTGAGTATTTGGTGGAATTTTGTTAATCAACCTGTTGAATCGAGCCACAAATTCTCTCATGGGCTCTTGTGATTCCTTCTTTATTTGAGAAATTTGGGCTAGCAAAGCATGCACGTCTTCCGCCGGTTTGAAACGGTTTTCAAACCTAGTTCTCATTGTGTTCCAGCTAGTGATAGCTCCGGCCGAGAAGGTGATAGAACCAATCAGCAGCATTATCTTGTAAAGTCTCAACAAAAGCCTTACGAGACGTCTTCATGTTCAACTCCCAGAACTCCGCATGCAACTATGAAGGCTGCGATGTGTTCATCAGGATGTACCTTGCCATCACCCTTAAATTTAGGAAAGTTCTTCCGGTTACCTCTGGGTAACTCATGCAAAGGCTGAGGAAGGGCAAGAGGCCCAACACGATGACCCCAAGGCAATGGTACCACCATTCTTGGAAAAATGGCTTGAAGAGGAACTAAAACACCAGCAAGAATCAGAGCTCGAAGATTAGGAATAATTTGCTCTGAAAGACTCGCCACCCGTAGGGATTCTATCTTTGACAGGAGGAGTGCTTGTTGAATGAGCCTTTCTATTTCTTCTTGCTGAAGGAAAAGGAAAACCCTGTTGTTCCAAAAGCTGAAACTGAGAATCTTCAATACCAAGGGCCCTTCTCCCTTGAGTAAAACGTGGAGTCGCCAGATCAAAAGATGATCGATAAATGATTATAGAACTGGAATATGATTCCCCAGCAGAGTCGCCAAAAATTGTTGGTCGTCAAAAAGGAACTTCAAGAAGAGCAACAGTTAGGGGACAAGAAGTCCCTCCTCTTTAATGGGAGAGGTTCCCTTATTCAGAAACGAACCTATTTACACATATACAAAGCATGGTTTTACTGTGGAACTTGGATATTATGAAAGTGTTTCCTAAAGGTCATCAATCACAAAAGGACTGAGGAATGAAAAAGCGAGAACGAGCAGAAAGGCACCATTCAGAATTATAGATGACAGAGTAATTCCTTATGCATGCGAGGGTACAACGAATTGGAATAAGATCATTTGTATCACATTAATAAGATGAAATTTGAAAAGACACAAAGTTCTATAAATAACATCTGTAAGAATACAAAGCTTCTCAGCATAATACAGATAAATGATCTAACAAGATTAAATGAATAGCTTGAGAACAAAGGAAACCAGATAGACAAAGAATGAAAAATCCTTCTATATTGATTTCTTTATGATTTCTTTACACTTTCAAAAATAAGCCAAGTTCCCCCTTCCAAAAATGGCGAGGAGAGGCCATTATATAGTTTACAAATTAGTTACTCTCGGTAACTACTTCTTTTAACTAATGATTAGTTAAAGGGCGCTAATCGCAATACCCCAACTAATTACAACAAATCCGAGAGGAAAAGGAGGAAGAGAAGGGAAGAATTAGGAGAAGAAGACAGGTGCTCATGACTGGGAGGGACCCACTAACTTTAAGATCTGCTGTCTGAATCTCTTCAACGCCTCGCTATGTCTCCTGCCTCGTGGGATTGATGTGTTGTGTTAGCGATGAGACTCGAGTCCAAAATCCGAGGCACTTCTCCATTTCTTTGTCGAATTCGACATGAGTATGATAATCTTTATTTGCTTCCTCTATGGCAGATTGAAGAGAGCAGATCTCTTTCATTTTTTCTTTGGAAATGGAACTCTCCTTGAATAGATCACCTTTGACAAAAGCTCTGAATTGAGCTTTGATTTCTTATAAGGAGAGAGGCACACCGGAAGTCTCATCATGAAGATGGAAATGTATATCTTTGAAGGCAGATATAACTAGTGTTTTGAAGGCCTCACCCTTCTGCCAGCTATTTCTTAATTCTCCCAAAGCCTCCTCCAGGACCTTGATCTTCCATTCCACGCTGTAGACCCAAGATTTTGACAAATTATCCTTTGTATCTTCAAAGACCTTGCTTGCCAATAAAATGTTTTCATCTGTTTGTCCCATGAGGCGGAGGTCTACTATGCAACTGCTCCAAAGTTTAAGTTCTTTATCTATGCTCCCAATAGTGGAGGAGAGCTTCTGTTGCAAGTTGTTCACCTTCCCGTGGAGTTTGAAAGCTTCATCAATGAAGTTCAATCCTGCAACAAGCATATCATCCACCATGGCCTCCATAGCTCTGCCATAGACATCAATACTTGTGCATATCTTTGATACTCTGTTCTTCATCTTGGCTTAGGATTACGGTGGTGGAAGAGTAGTCAATGGGGTAGGGTCTAGAACTTTATCTTTAGATAGCAGTGACTTGATGAAACTTGTGAGAATCTGGGTCTGCGCTCCTCCAACCGCTCTATGGTTTGTTGTCCTTTTCTACCCTCCCAATGACTCTAGTGATGTTTAATGAAGATTGTGGATCTCTCCTTCAGGGGTGGACTCTACCATGGGAATTCTTGAGAGCTCAAGATCAGACGCTTGCAAATCTTGCTCTGGCTTGTCTGCCTTAGGCTTGGCTATCTCCAGGAATTGTTGACCTTGAGCGTCAGACACTATCCTGGAGGTAATTCTGGATTTTTTGGTGTGAGTAGGAGGAATAGTGCCTAACAAGGCCGCCACAACATCAAAATTTGGTCCTGAGATCCGGAGGAGGAAGACTTTTTCTTCCTACATCAACAAGCATCTATACCTGTGCAAAATAGGAAGAGGAAGAAGAAGGTGGGGCAAGAGGGCCAAGAGACATGGAACCCATGGCACCCAAGGTTTGTACTCTTGTTGTTGCCTCGAGTTGAGATATGAGTGGAGCGCTTGGGTTCTGTGCGTAAGAATCAACAAAGTGCTTGGAAGTTCAAGCTCTCGGACTTCTTTATCCTTATCCATTGGGGTTTCAGGGGCGACTTACAAGAGCCGGCACTTCACTCTCTTCACTTTCACCGAGAACGATAATGTTCTCTAGTCCCGAAGGCAATTCTGCATGCTTCCTCAGGGGGTCTTCCTCCACAGGCTCCTTTTTAACTTCTTTGACTTTCTTCTGATACACCTGGGTGGATGAGGAAGGAGTAGAGACTGCAGGTCCTTGAGTTGACAAGGCAGGAGGGGTTTGCACAGGTGCTTCTGATCTGGGTGTCGATGCTTCCCTCCTTGGTGTTGAAGCATCCTTGGAGGAGGATTCCCCTGAGTGCCTCCTAAGCTCACGACTTTCCTATCAAACCAGATCTTGGTCCTAACTAAGACCGGAGCTAGGATTTCAGCCAAATCATCCTTCTCCTTTTTAAACCAATCCAAGTCCTCCAAAGGAGTGTGTTTGACCACATTGTCATACTCATATGAGTACAGTCAGAATTATCATCTTGAAGCCCTTTTGGAACTTGATACAAGCCGAGTTCTTGAATCAATCAGAGAAAACTCTGCCGTAATGTCTCCTTCTTGCTTCAAAATCATCAACACACAACCCAATAATCCTCTCGTGTCTCCGCCTCTATGATGATAAGTGATCTTGATGTTCTACTCAATAAAATTTTTCAAGTCAAAGCAAGTTCGGGCTGAAGAAATGGACAGTAATGGGAGCTAGGGCCCTTTCTATATTTTGTGCATCCAGGGTTGTTTTGCAGGTGTAATTTCCCAAAGAGATGGGGAAGTGCAAACCAGTAATTTTCTTGTCTCTACAGGTTCTATGCAATTTGTCCAATTGCTCGCACACTTCTATCAAGGCCATTTTGTCATCAGAACATGGAAGCTTGAGAGGAGTGCTCTCATAGCTGCTCGCAAGCCTTATATAGGAAAATTTTCTGAATTGGATGAAGTAAGCACCGTAGTGCGATATTAGACTCATGGCTTCATCAGAAAATCTCCTTGCTGTGTCGCTCTCAAGAAGCCAAACAAGGTACATGGTGAAAGCGTCATTCACCCTTTTGAAATTTCGATTGCTTGGTTTCTAAGGTGAACTGTGGGCAGTGGCATACACGGGGTCATCCTTGTGAGCATCGATGTACGAGAAACCAAACCATTGCCTCGATGCTGCCAGAGAATACATCAGGTATGAAGTCATATAAAATTTCCTTGTTTGTTGTACATTGGCTAGCTGCTCTTCTAGGTTCATACTAATGATCTCTGCCCAATTGATATTCTGAGTTCCTTCACACACCATGTTGATAAGTGGGCACATCCAAAAATGGAACTCATTGGTAGAGGGTAAGCCCATAACCCGAGCCAGTAAGATTATGAAATCTGATAGTTCTTCGTTGAAATTGGCACGGAACAGAACCTTGGATAGACAAGATGCCCCCTTTTTAGGGTTTTTAAGCCATGACTTCGCCACCCTCGCCTTGTACTTCTCACTATCCTGGTCGAAGAGTGCATGTGCCTGGTTTTGAGAGATTACTATGGAATTGTCCATCTCAGGAATCCTTAGGGCAGTGCTAATGGCGGTGGCATCTAACTTGGCAATGAGTTCTCCATGCACGTTCGTTAGTTTGCTCGAGTCGGGACTGAAATGAGCTTCACACGCGAGTACCGTATCTACACATTGTCTTGAATTTGGGAAACCACCGGCAAAGGCCAAGCCACCGTCATGAATCATCTGTGCCATAGGTGAAGGGGGTCAAGGCGTCTGTCATTCTTGCCAAAAATCCCCAAAATCAAGGTGGCGAACTTCACTGTCCCGATATCGGGAACGCAGGACTCGAGTGGTGAAATTTGTTCCTGTCCCTGGAATTTGATCTTCATGTTGATAGTAACTCAGAGAACAAAGCTGCAAGCTAGACTTGGGATGGAATTGTAGGGGGAATGGATACACGCGCAGGAATTTTGGTTGCAAGGGTTCGAGCAATAGATAGCATGAAAGCAGTGTGTAAAAACGCATAGGGGGAAGCTCGTTATATAGCCATTTAGGAGAGAGAAAGATAATACATGCGCATTAAATACACATCTACCAAATTGAAAAGCAAGATATTCGGGTAGAGTGGGAAAAATAAAGCACGAATGGCACTTGGTTCATTTGGGACACGAGGGACGCGAAAGCGCTGGTCGCGGTTCGGCCGATTCGGGCACGCGGGAAAAGACGCACAAATGTTCTTGGGACATGCGAGATGAAAGTACGTGGGATACGCGACTCGGTCGAATCGGACAAAAAGGGAACAACTGGTCCGGGCGAACTTGGGACAAAAAGTTCCGACGGGCTTGAAAAGAACGGACTTCGGGTATATCAGCCGATCGGGAACAGAGCTCGAATGAACTCGGGACACGCGGACAAAATGTACGACAGTTCGAAAATCACACAAAATGACCCAAAAAACGTAGATTTTTCCAATTTCTTGACTTTTCACATTACCAGGACAACAGAAAAGACACTTAACTCGAAAATTTCAATTTTCAACTTCTTAAAAGCAGGGGAATTTTGAGTGGACAACACAACACTTTATCCATCGTAGGGAGAGGATAATTATCTTTCAAAGAAGCCTGATTCAAATTCCTAAAATCAACACAGATCTGAATCTCACCATTCTTCTTTCTCATAGGTACAATATTGGTAATCCATGTATAATGGTCTATGGGGAAGATAATCCTTGCCTTCAACAACTTCTATATCTCTTGGAAAATAGTATCAGCAACCTTGGGATTGTATTGCCTTTGTTTCTACTTGAAAGGTTTGATCCTAGGTTTCAAAGGAATGAAGTGTTGCATTTCCTTTGGCTGGAAAGCTTTGAGGTCATCATATGAATATGCCAGAACATCAACATACCTTTTTAATATATTTACTACTTTCTTCTTCTCCTCTTGAGTGCAGACACTTTCCAATGTTCACCATCTTGGGTTCTTCAAGACTCCCAATATTAACCTTCTCACATTCAACGATTGTTGAGCTCCTTTGGAAGCTTTAGACTTAATGTACCTATCATGCTTATCAAACAACTCTTCCAAACTTACCAGCCCTTTGGGGATCTTGTTACCTTTCAATTTGATGCAGCCATCTTGATCCATCTCTTCTTTCACACCTTCTTCATGGGAGGATACACACTCTCTGGCAGATTGTCACTTCTTTCAAAGTACAACTGGTCAAAATTATCTCTAATCTCCAAGAAGGAGAGCACATATTGGTCATCATTAAATACCTACCAATTTTTTGCATTATTAGGCACACTAGGCCTATGAATCATTTCAATGGTAAATTTCTCTTGAGAGAAATCTGGGTGAGGGATCAACAAAGACCCTGAGACAACTAGAGAATCAGCTCTAGTGTTCCTTTCTCTTGGCACAAATTCAATGGAGAAAGCATCAAGGAACTCAATGGAATCCCAGACAAGATTTCTATAATGTTTCAGTCTTCTATTCTTGACTTGGTAAAGATCCCTGACCTGTTTCACAATCAACTCTGCATCACCACGAGAAAGAATATTCTTTACTCCCATTTCTTTTGCCATGTTCAAACCAAGAATGAGAGCCTCATACTCAGTTGTATTATTTGTATTTTCAAATTGAAGTTTGAAGGAAAAAGGATGAATCTTCTCTTCTGGGGAGATCAGCACCACACTAGCTCCAGAACCAGCTGAAGAAGAGCAACTTGCCATCAAATTCCAAAGTCCAAACACCATTAGGATTATGAATCACCTCCTTAGGAAGACTTGCCTCATCTTGTGACATAATCATGTAGTTACCATGCCCTATGTCCTCATAAAGTATTTGTGCCTTTGGATCATCTGTCTTTTGCACAATGTATTCAGTTTGTTTCTCAGGTAGAACTTCTTCATTTTTCCATTGACAGGGATTAGAGCATGTGACCAATCCATCTGAATCTCACCTCCTACATCCTTACAAAAATTCCTACTCAACAACATACCATATGAGGGAGGAATATCAACTACCAAAATAGTGGCCAAGACCTTCTTCTCTGGAAAAGCAACAAAAGCTACTTGTGCATCTTTAATTCTTCCAACCAAGGGTACTTCCCTACTCTCCATGGAATAACAGGAACCATAGGTGCGTGTTAAAGTCAAGCCCAAAGCATGAGCCACTTTGGCAGGCATCACATTGTCTGATGCACTAGAGTCAATGACACAATTACTGAGTTTGTGGCCAGCTATGAGGAGAGTCACATAGAATGGTTTGATTTTCTCATTAGGTGAAGTGACTGCAGCCACAAGGCTTGGTTGAGGTGGGGAAGAAGGAGTGGGCAAAAGACCTTTAGAAGTATGGGATGAGGCTTTGGATTTGGAATTAACAAAGTTTACCATTTTAGCAAAGGATTTTGGATGGGTTTGGTAAAACTCTGCCTCTGAAATCTGAATTTTGGTCTTCTTGAGATGGTCAATGATATCAAAAGACCCAGAGGTGGATGGGGCATCACTACTTGGAACTTGAGGAGCATTAGGCCTATCAGCTTTAGGTTTATCATTTTTGGAACTGAAGGACTAGAAGTTTTAGAAGCAGAAGTAGAGGGAGAAGGATTAGCAGAACTCACCTTTTGTGTGGAGGCAGTGGGAACATGAGCTCCTCTTCTTGCAACAACTGGAATGGTTATAGGATACTCCTTGGATTTCTTTGCAGGTTGCACCACCTTCTCTTTTTGTTGGTCTAGCTCTTGAGTCATAACAACATATGACTCATTGTTCATGTCTGCCACTACTTCATCATACTCATCATCATCATCTACACCTTTAGTGGTGAGGAAATGAACTCTAGAGCCACCAGGCTCCTCCAGCTTCTTCATCAACTTCTTCTTCTTTCTGCATAGTATTCATTAGCCTCCTCATCATCAGGTTCTTGGACTTCACAAGTTGCATTGACTGGAACCTTGAGAGGTGGACCTTCAATGGCCAATCTAGTTTGAGAAGCAGGAAATCTGTTCCTAGGCTGAAAGTTCTTCCTTGGAATATCTTGGTAAGGGGCATGTTGAGCTAATTGCTTTTTGATGGCAATGAGATCATTCGCCAAATTCTACACCAACTAATCTGAATTGGTTCTAGGAGAAGAGGAAGAAGAAGAAGCTTTAGACTTGGAGGGTTATCTTTTCAATTTCCCTAACATGATAAGATCATCTTCAACATTGATAGCTAATCTTTGATCAAGATCCAAAGTTGCAAGATTAGCTCTCCTTAGGGCATAGCTCACTTCAGGTAACTGAGCATTAAGAAAGAAACACTTTTGAATTTGATCAACTCGACGAGTATCTTGTGGAATTTTGTTGATCAACTTGTTGAATTTAGCCACAAAATACCTCATGGGTTCATGTGGTTCCTTCTTGATCTGAGAAAGTTGAGCCAAGAGATCATACACATCCTCAATAGGTTTAAAGCATTGCTCAAACTCAATTGTCATTGTAGTCCAATTGGTGATGGACCCGGCAAGAAGGTGATAAAACCAATCAGCAACATTGTCTTGCAATGTCTCCACAAAAATCCTGATAGAAACATCTTCATATTCATCTTCATTTTCAACTTTTAACTTTTGCCAACCAAAAAGGCTTAAAAACCTAAAGTTCCACTGGCGCTTCCCGCTTCCCCATTGAATTTTCAAATGAATGACTTGACACGTGGCCTCACCTGAGTGGCGATGCGGAGTTTTGGTTCACTTTGAAACTTTAACTTCTTTTAACCAAAATTCTCAAAAACTTAAAGTTCTTCGCCAGCCCACCTTGACTTTTCAACTCATGAATTGACACATGGCATCACATGAGTGGTGGCGGAGTTGCGATTCACTTTAAAAATTTAATCCCTTTTTAGCAAAAAAGGCAAAAAACTTCAAAATGCTCCGATGGTCTGCTTCCCCGCAGTTGACTTTTCAATGCACAACTTAACTTTATAACTTTCAAATGAATCAAGGGGGAAGTGCTTCAATTTTACAATTTAACTCCTTTTCGCCAAAACGAAGCACAAAAACTTCACAGCGCTCCGATGACGCGCTTCCTCTGCCGTTGATTTTTCAAATGCATGACTTGACACGTGGCCTCACCTAAGTGGTCATGAGTTGCGATTCACTTTAAATTTTTAATCCTTCTTTTAGAAACAAAGGGTAAAATTCCTAAAGTGTTCCGACGACCCGCCTTTCGGCTTTATACTGAAAAACGACCACGTGTCCCTTTGCGGGCCCAAGGGGTCCATTTATACTTTAACTCTCTTTTCCGCCAAATTGCCTCAAAGCACAAAAAGAGTCCGCCTTCCCATCTTTCACCAAAAAGTAACCAATCAGGGGCTTTCAGGTCGTGGGAATAACTTGATATTTTTGTCAAAAGATAGCAAAAAGTGCTAAGTTCACAAAAAGGACCCACCGCTTCATTTTCCCGAACAACCAATCAGAATCCTTCGGGTCGAGGGGCCAAATTGATACTTTTTTCCAAAAGAGAACAAAAAGTGTTAAGTTCGCAAAAAAATCCATCCTGTCACATCCAATTAGAAATGTCCACGTACTCATGGATGCTGGGGCACAAAATTTGATGGGGAAGAAATGCCTGTCATTCACGAATATGGGAAAAATGGAAATGGAAGGAAAAACCTACCATTTACACCGAATTTCAATTTGTTTCTCCATGGACAGAGAAAAGACAAACAAAACCAGGCAAAACACAATCCACGGCCACAGGGAAGATTAGACAATCAAACCAAAAAGATTTTCACGAGAAAATGGAAATTATATCAAACCACGGGGTTTGAAATATTTTAAAACACTCGGTGGTGAAAGCTGATTTGAGCACCGACTCAAAATTTTCAAATTTGCCTTAGAAAATGAGGGGAAAATGAGGGCGACAACATGTTGGCGCCCTATTAATCTTCTCAATGTTTTATATAAAATCATTATAAAGGCTATTACTATGAAGTTTAAATTGATTACCAAAGACATTGTTCAATCGAGCAAACTGGTTTCTTACAAGGCAAGTATATATTGGATAATATCCTTTATGCTTTGGAAACTACTCAATGGGTTGAAGATATGGATCGGATGCACTTTTGGTCAAAATTGATTTTGACAAAGCTTATGACCACATCCGATGGCGGTTTATCCTCAAAATGCTTGAGTGGATAGGATTTGGGCCCCGCTTTAGACACCATATTCAATTTTTTTCCAAAGCATGTGCTCAAGTTATGGTTAATGATAGCCTCACAATGCCCTTTGACCTCCAACGATCCATTTGGCAGGGTTGTCCACTTGCTCCTTTCTTGTATGTGGTGGTTGTTGATGCTCTTGGGTATATGCTCCAACGAGCACACCATCAAGGAGATTTAAAAGGAATTTCTCTTCCTCAAAATTCTTATGCTCTTAACTCTCATTTTGTTGATGACTCTCTCATTTTTTTGCAAAATGATGAAGTAGAGATTGATAATGCTCAAGAAATTCTTGATATTTATTGTGATATGTCTAGCTCCAAGCTAAGCAACCATAAAACAGAAGTGATATACATTAAAAGTGATCCAAATAAATCATGGATTCCTCCAACTTGGGCTATCATTCCCCATGGGAAGATCACCCGTTACTTGGGTATCCCTTTTGGCATTCACTTATCTTCTCAAGATATGTGGGATTGGGTGCTTGATAAAATTCAAAAGAAGATTGACAATTGGTCGTGTAAATTTCTCTCTTTGCCAAGTTGCTGGTTATTAATCAATTTTTCTAGCTAGTCATGCATACTATTCCTCTTATTGGCTTCCCTCCAAATCTGCATATGACAAGCTCACAAAGTTAGTTCACAACTTTCTTTGGAGTAACAATTCTTGAAAGAAGGGGATGGTTTCCATTTCTTGGACACTTTGCACTCACCTAAGTCCGCTGGTGGACTCGAATTATTGATCCGCTGCAATAAGGGACATGCCTTGCAGTGAAATGGGTAGTAAGAGCCACTCAAGGTTTTGAGCCTTAGAATATTCTTGTGAGGGAACGAATCCGACAAGCCTCTTATAAAGGTGTGTGGATTCGTACCTCGTGGGAAGATAAATTCTTAAATGCAGCCTATTTTGATATTTTTGGTTCCTTTTCGCTTAGGCGCAATTGGACAACATAGCAAGTTATGGCCCCGTTTCTTTAATGGCACCACCAATCGCTCCGACATGGATTAAGTATTCCTTCATCCAACCTCTGGTGGAATCAAGTTATTCAATCCAACAACCTTCCACTTGATGTCCAACTTGATTTCAAAGCAAAATACTTAGCAAAAATGCATCATTACAATTAAAGACATTTGGGACAAGAACACTGGCAATTGGCTCTCTTGGCCACTGTTGTGCCAAAAGTTCAACTTGCCCATTAAACTTGAAAATGTTTATTCCACAATTTTATCATTGATCCCGCCTGAGGTCCTTCTCAAAGTCACAGATAATCCTTTAACTCTTTGGAAAGATTGGCGTTGGCCAACCTTGGCTGCCATCAACACTTTGTCACACGAAAGAATTTTGTATCGCTTGATTCAACCCCCATTGTCACTTGAAGACTCCCTCAACCACAAGTGGTCTATGTCCTTTTTGCCTCTTAATGAAAACATATGGCGTATACGATATGGCAGACCACGGCGAGGCAAAATGCTAACTTTTGGGATGGTGGATTCTCCATATGAAGCTTCCTGTTGGCCTCACCCTAGCTAAGCTTGGTTGTGCTACTAGCGATTGTATCTTTTGTTCATCTTCTAAAAATATTCCGAGATCTCTTGCTCAACTTTGGGATTCTCTCCGAACCTCCATTCTAGACTTATTTCCTTGCAATTTTAATTTAAAAAACCACCTTGCTTGGCATTTCTCCCCCTCCATCCTCATAGCCATCTAGAACATGTTAGGAATAAAAGTGTTCCATTATTATATATATTGTAAAGAGAAAAATTATGTGAGTAATTATTCACGTATATGGTTGTATTATTTGATAGTTGTGATATTGTTGCGAGTTACAACAATATCAGCGATATAAATAGATTATTAGGTTGTTGGAGCAACTTCCTAGAATATAGGAATTGCATCTCATTATATATTGTATGATCCAAATGTATTGTATAGTGTGGGAAAAATTGATTGAATATAAAGGATACAATATTATATAGAGAGTAATTATTTTGTGTGGAGAATTATTTGCTGAGCAAGACTGGTGTGTGACTTTCATTTGGTACCAGAGCGGAATAATGCTCTTGTGAAGAAATAGATTTTTAAATATCAAGGAACGACTTTATTGTTATTGAATCATGATGCAATATGATTGAAATGGTGATATCTTTGTCGTTTCTCAATGAAATTGAGCGATTCAAAATGTTCTCGAAAGTTAAAATCGTGCAGAACGAAACCCAGAAATTGTTTTGGTTATTTATTTACGAGTTGAGAGCAGTTTTTATTTTAAAAAAACGTGATCTGCAGTACACCTGCGATCTTCCAGCTCGTGTCTGCGTTTCTTTTCATGGCATGTGTCTAAGTGTGGATTAATGGCCTTTGCATTGATTATGCAGCACACGCTATTATCTGATTGGTCGTTCATCACCAGCCAAGTAACTTTGTTGTCTTGACGCCCTCCATGCAACGCTCAGACTCGCCATTCAAACACGTATAGTGTACAGTTTGCATTAGAATTTGCAGGTATTGATATCTGTTTTTTCTTGCATTAATCTGTGGATTTTGGTGTGATTGTTATGGCTATTTCTACCTGCTCAAATGGTTTGATAGCATTAGATACGTGATATGGTGATTCATTGATTCCGGTGTTTATTTTAAAAGAGTATAATTTTTTAAAAAAAAATCTGGTTATGGAGAAATTCAACCGTATTGAAAAGTTTGAGAGTAAAAATTTTCATACTTGGCAAGTTCGGACTAGTGATTTCTAATCAACAAAGATCTTTGGGATATTGTTGATGGCAAAATAAAGAAACTGACGGATGCAGATGAAGCAGGAAAGTGGGAGAATAGAGATCGAAAAGCTATAGCAATTGTTGGATTGGGACTATCTGATGCATAATTGCATCATATAGACTTATCTAAGTCTTCCAATACAATTTGAAAAACATTAAACAAATTAAACAAATTATTTGGATCGCATGTGGGAAGCGCGGCGGCTGAGCACTCAAGCGTAAACTATTCGGGTTCAAGATGGAAGAAGGTGATAATATGGTTGATCACATAAGTAAGTTTCGTTCCATTTCAAATCAATTCGCTGGAATAAAAATTGATGTCCCTGATGATGATGCAAAAGTGTTCTACTAAATAGCATGCCTCCCAATGATTCAAACATGGTTTTTACATTAAGTAAGATAAAATCCTAGTTTAGAAGATTTGATTTCTTCTCTGATAGAAGAAGAAAATAGAACAAGGAAAATTGAGCCAGAGGAAAGTGCAATGTATGGAAAAAAGGATAGGTCATATGCTAAAAGGAGATTCAATCCTTCTTTTTAGATAGGATCCACTTCAAAAATATTTGCTACTATTGTAAACAATCTGTCACCTTTGACCCTCAGAATCATCAAGAAAAGAGCACTGAGATTTACTTGATGGAAAAATTCAAGAAAATGCCATGGCTGTTGATGATGGTAATGAAGAAGAAGAAAATAATATAGAAGACCAGGATAATGGTTAAAAAATCAATTGGAGGTCGGAGGATACACTTGAGGAAGGAGGTCGAACAGCTGACCTCTTGTTAGTCATCACCTGACGAGGCCGCATACATGGTTTGATGACATGTGTGGTGTGGTGTGTTTCATTTTTCAAATGCTTCAGTGTTCTTATTTTTCAGAATAAGTGGAAATTACACGTTGTGGGGGAATATGAGCCAATATTCCATTTCCATTATGTTTTATTGTTTAGTTTTATAAGCAATAATTCCTACATGATTCCCGATGTGAAAATATTGTGGAAAGATGAAAGCACGAAGAAAAATCAGCATCATGTTTTTCTTAAAGAGGATGAACAGAGGTTCATGAGTAGGGGCTCGTTCTAGGATAGGTGTCCTTAATCAAGAATAGGGGTTCTTGGACAGAGGTCCATTTTTGTCGAACAAAGGTTCGTATGATGAACATGGGTTTAGTATGCCAAGATCATGAGCAAGCGAGGCGGGCAAGCTATAGAAGAAGTGCGAGTACATTTCTCCCCATGTTCACACTAAGGGGGGGAATGTTAGGAATAATAGTGCTCCATTATTATAGATATTGTAAAGAGAATAATTACGTGAGTAATTATTCACATATATGGTTGTATTATTTGATAGTTGTGATATTGTTGTGAGTTACAACAATATCACGGATATAGGTAGATTGTTATGTTGTTGGAGCAACTTCCTAGAATATAGGAATTGCATCTCATTATATATTGTATGATCCGAATGTATTGTATAGTGTGGGAAAGATTGATTGAATATAGAGAATACAATATTATACAGAAATGAGTAATTATTTTGCATGGAGAATTATTTGACAAATTTGAGAAAAAGAATGGTGTGTGACTTTCAACACTTGTCGCCTGCTTCTCCTCATTCACATATGGAAAAACCGTTGCCAACAACTGTTCGTTGGGAAATGTATCGCTTAGTTATTCAACAAACTCATATTTTTTCCTCTCTTTGGATGCAACTATATAACTTCTCTGTTAAGACTCCAAAGGAGCGGGCCACTCTCGAAAAGATAAAAGAATGCTTGCGCAGAGTGCTCAATGCAAATACTCTTGTGCAACAATTCAAACTTATGAATGACTTTTAGTGTTTTGTACTTTTGATTTTATGGCTTGACCATGGTTATAACTTATAATTGTTTATTGATTTAGACTTTATATTTTTGTATTTTTTAATAAAATGTGATGAATGGAGAGGTATATAAACTAGTTCGTGTTATGCACTGTAATGTTACATGATCTACGCTCCTATTGCTCCTATTTTAGCCAATTCAAACGTACTCTGATTGAATATTGCTTTCTTCAACCTTAACGGCAGGTACGCTGCTGCACCGCAGCCTTTGTTTGGTTGCTCAATCTTTTATCTATTTTTTCACTTAACGCACAAATCGCAGATTGTGCACCTTACTTCGCACCTTCACACATTGGTTTTCCTAGATGCACCTTGGAGATTTGATATTCTTGAGCTGAAAATTCCTCTTTGCCCTAACTGAAGAACATAGAGAAAATCAGATCAGAGGGGTTTCCCGAAAGATGGCTCTGCGTTATTCCCTACGGAGGGCTCTCTCTTGTGCAATGTTTTTTCGACATATGCGCTTTCCTACCACCTTCAATGGAGCTATCCCATTTCCTTTCCTCAGATTTTCCACAGTTTCTTCTGGAAATGCATTGATTCCTGGTAAACATTCTATTTTCCTGTATCTTTCTGCAGTTTGTAATGTATCTTTTTTTCTTTTTTCAGCTTTGATTTGAGGGCTAAGATTGTCTAGACTTTTTATCATTAATTTCTCCCAATTCCTGCCACTTCTTATCTCGAAAACTCCTTCAGACATTGTTTAAGATAATTTTAAGTCATGCCCATCACTTGACATTCATAGGATGAAGTATCCAATACTTAAATAATTTATCATATGATATAATACCCATTGCATAGTTCATGAGAGGGCATCTTCAAATTGACTTGAAGTACTTCCTGGGTAACGTTAACAGAGGTATTTGCAACAGTGGGACTGGATCATGGATGCTTTGTTTGAAATAGTTTCGTAAATTTTATCCAAATCACATGCACACAATATGTATAATGTATATATGTGTCATGCTTATCGACATCAATCTCTCTCTCTCTCTCTCTCACACACACACACACACACTGTCAATGTATATATGTGTCATGCTTATCTATATCTATATCTATACTATATCTCACACACACTGTCAATGTATATATGTGTCATGCTTATCTATCTCTCTCTCTCTCTCTCTATATATATATATATATATATAGAAGAGAGAGAGAGAGAGAGAGAGAGAGAGTTGTGAGAGTGGGAAGATGGAGATGGAGGAGGTATATCCATAAGGGTTTGCTACTTTTCCATGGGGGTGGAAAATATTATATTCATGAGATTAGATGCTAGTGAAACTATTGTGGAATTTCTATTAAAACTAGTTGGGGGAATCATGAACTCTTGCGGAGTTGTTTTTGCAGGAGCTTTACTCAGGCCCTTTTCCACAACCTCCATAAGGGCAGATGCTGAAAGAAGCAAGAAATCTGGCTCTGCTGTAAAAAGAGCTTGCCAAGCAGAGGAGAGGTGTATTCGCAACAAGTCCGGCAAGATTCTGATAAAGACCTGCATGAAAAAGGTATATTGACACTTTGTTACAAATATCCTCTTTCCGTTTTTCACTTCAGGGAACATTTAGAAGTAGGGCTTTTTGATCTTGGAACACCCAAGTTTACCATGGTGGTAAAGATGAAGGTTGTGTGATTCCAGGATAATTGGCATCAATGTTAGATGCATCCAGAAGGCTGAAACCTGTATTACCAATTCAAATCTTCCGGTGATTCATTCATTGATGCAAACATGGAATTCTATGCTCTTAGGATTTATGTAATATGTATCATAGTTGCACAACTTTATTAGATTTCACTCTTTCCATATATCATGGTTCCACAGGAGTTCAAGTCAGTGTCAAAGACAATTGTGCATATGTCATGCTGTTGCATTCTGGATAGTGCTGTGTGTGCAACTTTTATGATTACAAATGAATTATATTTGTAATCAGTTGTAATGGTCAATTTTGGAGATATAGCATATAGAATAGAAAACTAAGCTTCCGTGCCTAAGTGATGACTGGATGTTTTTTTTGTTGAAGTGCCATAACCAAAACCAGATAACCAAAGATACACAAATGCCATTTAGCATTTATGTTAAAGCAAGTGCTGTCCTAATTGAAAAAAATGAACTTTCAGACTGGTTTGTCTGGGAAAAGTAATACAGAAATAAAGTAGTAGGCCACCTCTTCATTTTTGTCATCTCTTGAAACACAAATTGATATGTCAAACATTGTGTAATCTTAATTATATTTTAGTTAAGATTGCCAAAGTTTATTGTGTATGTAATTTCTGTCAACATGTTATGACCCTCACTTGGAATATGCCATCATAACCGAAAAGTCTATAGCTGAAATTTGAAAATCGGAAAGATTGAAGTCTGAACTGAAAATTCTGGAAACTGAAATTGAAATTATATAGGAGATCTAGTTTGTTAGAAAACCAAAAAACCCTGAAATGATTAGAAAACTTAAACACAGAATCCTTATTATTTATTAATATTAAAATAATGTCTCAGTCGGTACACAGGGAAAACAAAGATTTCTCGAGGTGTGGACACCAACTCAGGCCAAAGATACTGTAGCAGTATGGGTGTTGCACTTGGTGAAGGATTTAGTAGCTGACAGCCTATCTGCACAAGTTTTCTCAAAATTATATTCTGCTCTAAGGCTTAAAGGCTCGTTTAAACTTTAAAGTTATATTTTGAACAAAATGTGGATGCATAATCAGGGAACCTCGAGCATGCAGACAGCCCCAATGAAGGTCAAACCTCCATTGATGCCTGTAGCAATACCTAATCCCCTCATGTGGCTAAGGATCAAGCCTTATATCCAACCCCCCTTTCCCATGGTGACTCCATCCCCCAACATGCAGCTCCCCTCACGCCTTGGTCAATTTACAACACCTAAGAAAAACCACAAATATTTTTCCCTGATAAACTTGTCGCACCAGAAATCAATATGCTCTTCTACTATGACCTGATTGACAGATTTTTTAATTTGTGACCATCCACTTTGGAAATCAAAGATTTGATCACCAAGAGCTGGAGCATTTTGATGAGCTCTGGTTCCTAGCTCGAGGGTATATTTTAATTATCTGCGATAACAGGGAAGGTTGAGACATATTTCTGAGATGGGGTCCATGGCTCTTTAAAAAGGCAGGGCTAGCCCTGCAGCCGTGGTTTGCTTCTTTTAATGCGCACACTGACAAAATTTAGGCTTCTCTGGCCTGGGTCAGGCTTTACGATTTTCTGCCTGGATATTAACTAGAAGACTGGTTGAAAATTATAGGTGAAATCCTTTGAATTCCATGCCTCTGCTGCAAAATCAACCGATCAAACCTTCTATCAAATTCACCTCCTCCAGGAATACCTTCATCCAGAAAGTGGACTATGAATCATTGACCGTCTGCTGTCACCACTGTCATCAAATGGGTCACTTCAGTTCGGGATTTCTCGATCCTGCCCCAAAACAAGCCTGCATGTAACATGCAGTGGATTCCCAAAAGCTCGTACTGCAGAAAATAAAGCTGCTTGGCTGGGGTGGCATCAACTTTGTTTTACCCGCACAAAAGTTGATATTTTTGTCAAGCCCTTGGATATTATGGAGCAACAGGATGATCCTTGGCCGGTTTTAGATTCCACTCCCCCTTTACCTCCTCCCTCCAAACCTCATCCTGAACCAAATCTACACTCTCCTCATCCTCCTACCCCACCCCTCCCCTTTAAAGGGCTTCCCCTTCCTCTTTGCACCATCCTTCCGTTGCTGGCAAGGAAAATATTCACTTTGACCTTTGCCCCTTTTCCTCTATCCATCTTTATGTGCTCCAGCCCATCTCCACTTCATTGGTTGTTCCATTCATGTCTCAGGCTTTGAGCAATTTTTCACCGAATGAATTGTAATGAATGCCTGCAGCAACTGTCTAACTTTGAGAATAAAAAGAAACTCCCCGATGTGTCTCTTCCTCTCAAATGCCGTTGTAAAATCACTCATGCAGAGAGATGCATCTGGCAAGCACACACAGGTATTGGCTCTGGCACTCAACTACAGCTCCGCAGTCTTACTAACGATGGGCGGGTGAAGGTAACCCCGTGCCCCACCTCCCCGACCCCCCCCCTCCCGAAATCGTACAACTATCATGGGACAGTAGGGGCCTTTCTTCCTGTAACAAAAGGCGTTTACTATCATTTACATTCAAGAAACAAAAATATAACTTGATAAAGCTTCCTCCTAGTTTGCCCGAGCCTGGAAAACTTTGGATGTTTATGCGGTTACTGCGCGGTCATTCTGGAGGGCTCTCCACTGAGCTCTATTCTTGGCACTCCCCTTGCCTTAACAAATTCTAGATAGCCATCAAGCTTCAACATTACCACTCTCCCATCTTCTACACTCCCGTCAATGTTTATGGCCCTAACTCCCCAATCCTTGAATGCCAAGTTTGGTCAGAACTTACATTATTGGGTACTTCCTGTATGTCTCTGTACCTATACTGGTACTGACACTGATCCTGGTACATTTACCTCTGTAATGTCCCCAATGGACATATTCTTGCCCCAATGGGATTTTAGGCAAATCCCAACTTTAAAATGCAACTTATAGACAAGATACAAAATATGTATTATGCAGATCTGAAAATTCCTTTAGAAAATGTGACTAGGGTGCAGCATTAAACCCAACTAAATCAGCATTTATATCATCATGCTCTCATACAAATTTGATTCTACATATTTATAAAGCCCAACTATGAAATAAACCCAGATTTCAGATGCACAAATGGCTGGAAATAACTTCTAAAATCTGCAGACTTGCTGCTCCTGAAATTAAATAAATTGGTACCTTTTTGCACACCAAAAATTCTGAAAATGGAGAATCTGATATATAAAAATATGGAATAATTACAGCCACTAAAAACAACTTTGAATCTGCCTTAGAACATGAAGTATCATCTCCATAGGTGGTCGCTCAAGCTGAACAAAGGCATATAAAAATTGATAACAATTTCTCTTCAAACCCTTTAGCCAAAATCTGCAAAAATCCCTTTATTCTAATACTAAAAATAAATCTTTGCAAGCACAATAGAATCTCCTGAGTAGAGATCCCTCACATTCTCTAAGAGGGTTTTCGTCCTCTAGAGCCAAATACTAAGGGTTTTCGTCCTTAGAATTTATTTATGCAAAAGCTACAAGCTTAAGACACAAATAAGAAATTATCAAAATGATCATAGCATAGAATGTCCTCCCCTCAAGTCGACTTCTCCTTATAAAGGAAGAAGAGACCCAAAACAACATTTTTTTCTCCTCCAATCAGCATTCATGATTTTCTTATGCAATCATTTAATATTTTCTCATATTAAATGTTTTTCCCAACAACCTTTCCCTCCTAGTGCAAGTCGCATTTTTCTAGGGGAAATACATAAATTAATTATGTTTTATCCTTCCTAAACTTCATTACTCCCCTTTGGCCCAAGTCGCCATTATCCTTTCTAGGAAGAATAAAATATAATAAATCCCTTTACAATGATATTTGCCCCTTAAGGCAAATCGTATTTACCATAGGGATTATAATTTATTTCTATTAAGCCAAATAAATTAATATAAGTGCTTTAATAATTTTATTTTATTTTTTATAGCACTTTATAATAATTTATTGTGACTTAAGTCACCCTTATATTTTTCCTTTGGCCATCGGGTTGACAAAATAGGCCAAAGGTCTTCGATTGGGAAGGGGATATTACAGTTCTCCCTTCCCAAAATTGCTTGCCCTCAAGCAATTCTGAATTTGTTTTGTCCAAGTGCCATGCACAATAGACAAAACATGCTTTGAAGTGATCTCGCAAGCCTGACACCTGTTCTTGTCAAGTGAGCTAAAACTTGCCCCCATATATCATCCACAAAATGCTCATATACATATATTTGGAGCAATGGTTCAACAAACTCCAAAATGAAGACTTCATCTTCTACCATATCATGCATCTCATGATGAAAATAAATTGGAATGGGCAGCAATAAATAAGATGCATTATTATGTTCTTCATACCTTTCAATGCCATCAATGTTCTCCGTGTGCTCAAGATAGACATATGTTGAGTTGCCCCCAACATTGTTGCCTAAGTGCCCGTTGAAGGTATCTGAAAGTTGATCAAAAGTTGTTGGTTTGGAAATTGCAGCAGCTTGCAATTCCACACAAGTGTCCATGTGAGGCTCCTCCTCATGTGCCAGCTGCTCCATAGAGTCTTCTTTCATGGGTGTAGACTTCCTTGCATCATTTGCCCACATCTTTTCCTTGAACTCTTGTAGGTGTTGTCTTGCTTGAGCGGCTATCAATTTAGCAGCTCTAGCTCATTATTCCATTCCTCACACCTTTTCAGAGTTTCCATTACATCTTCTTTGCTTGCATATATGAATTTCCTCTCCTCCTTTGGAGCTGAAATAATTTTCTTATCTTGGCATCCAACAAGCAACATTTCTTCCTTATTAATGCAATTAATGGAAACCATACCTTGCTCTCTAGAAACTTCTTCTTCTTTCTTTGGTTGCAGATCTGATTTTTCTCCATGTGTAGATGATGTGACTATCACATTAGAAGATGCCTTATGATCACCCAATGAATCCATGCCATTGCTATCCAAAACTCTAACATGCTCTATGCTAGCCTCTAAAGTAGAAGCTTCTAGTGAAACTTCTTGCAAGGATGATGTAAATAAATCATTACCCAAGGCTGTTCCCATGTCTCCCTGAGTCAAATCAGCATGTCTATCAAATTCATCATATAAATTTTTGCATACCTCATTGGAACTTGAAGACACCAAAGCACTCTCATGAAGAGTTGTATCAACCATATGTGAAGACTCACTATTCCTTCCATGTATAAACAATTCAAAAGCTAGTGGCGTGGGACCTTTGCGAATAGAAAATGATGATGGTTTGGCCCTCAAACTGTCTCGCCTATCTCTTGGCCTATCCAACGCCAACTTGTCAAGAGTGGAACCCATACGTTCCATGGACTGAATCAACCGCTGCCGGACGTCTACCATTTCCCTAAGAAGATCTCTATCCAAATCCCATGGAAAGCTTGCTTGTCTATCTCCCATGATTTCAGCTCTATTACCTCATTCAAACCAAGACCCTACAGGTGGGAGGGAACATTGCTCTGATACCACTGTAAAGTCCCCAATGGACATATTCTTGCCCCAATGGGATTTTAGGCAAATCTCAACTTTAAAATGCAACTTATAGACAAGATACAAAATATGTATTATGCAGATCTGAAAATTCCTTTAGAAAATGCGACCAGGGTGCAACATTAAACCCAACTAAATCAACATTTATATCATCATGCTCTCATACAAATCTGATTCTACATATTTATAAAGCCAAACTATGCAAATAAACCCAGATTTCAGATGCACAAATGGCTGGAAATAACTTCTAAAATATGCAGACTTGCTGCTCCTGAAATTAAATAAATTGGTACCTTTTTGCACACCAAAAATATGGAATAATTACAGCCACTAAAAACAGCTCCGAATTTGCCTTAGAACATGAAGTATCATCTCCATAGGTGGTCGCTCAAGCTAGACAAAGGCATATACAAATTGATAACAATTTCTCTTCAAACCCTTTAGCCAAAATCTGCAAAAATCCCTTTATTCTAATACTGAAAATAAATCTTTGCAAGCACAATAGAATCCCCGAGTAGAGATCACTCACATTCTCTAAGGGGTTTTCGTCCTTAAATTTATTTATGCAAAGCCTACAAGCTTAAGACACAAACAAGAAATTTTCAAAATGATCATAGCATAGAATGTCCTCCCCGCAAGTCGACTTCTCCTTATAAAAGAAGAAGAGACCCAAAACAACCTTTTTCTCCTCTAATCAGCATTTATGATTCTCCCTATGCAATCATTTAATATTTTCCCATATTAAATGCTTTTCCCAACAACCTTCCCTCCTAGTGCAAGTTACATTTCTCTAGGGGGAATACATAATTATGTTTTTATCCTTTGTAAGCTTCATTACTCCCCTTTGGCCCAAGTCGCATCATCCTTTCTAGGAAGAATAAAATATAATAAATCCCTTTACAATGATATTTGCCCCTTAAGGCAAATCGTATTTACCATAGGGATTATAATTTATTTCTATTAAGCCAAATAAATTAGTATAAGGGCTTTAATAATTTTATTTTATTTTTTATAGCACTTTATAATAATTTATTGTGACTTAAGTCACCCTTATATTTTCCTTTGGCTGTTGGGTTGATAAAATAGGCCAAAGGTCTTCGATTGGGAAGGGGATATTACAACCTCTTGAGTTCTTCTAATATTCTGTGTACTTGACAGTCATAATAAAAAATAATCAAAATTTGAAATAGTGCCAGTTGGGGTACGGCAGGCATAATAAACACAAAGCATCAAAGATTTAAAAAAAACTAAAAATTATAACAAAAACCATAAAAAAGCACACAACTAACTTAACTGCTGTTAGCCCTATTGCATCTGGTGGCAGCAGGTCTAAGACATCTGGTTCCAACAATTCAATTGTAGATTTAGATGCTCTTGATGATTTGTTCACATAGTTCTTGAGTTTAACTATGAACATTGACTATTTTCTCATTTTGAATAGATAATATGTGGTATATCATATGGCACGACTCATTTGATATTCCAAATTATCAATTATAAGCAGCGTTTTGTTATTTTAAAAATTATTTTATGCGTATAACATTCATATTACAGCTAGTTTTGTTTATTTGTCTATAATTGTTATAATATTTTATTATGTTTTGTACAGAAGTCGAACCCTTGTATGTATAAAAAAGGGCGAACCCTTGTACCTGAACCTGTACTGGTAACTTAGTTCAGATCTGAAATCCTTCATTACCTGCTTCTCCTTGGAGTATGCCATTGTGGCTGGAGACTTCAACTCCATTGTACACAGATCTGAAAAGCCCGATCATTTCATTTTTGACTCTGTTTTGACTTTTTTTCCTTTGTGCACGAAGACTCTGGCTTGTGAAACCCACATCCTGTTTTTTTACTTGGTGCAATTAATGCAAAGGCTTTTTGGCCATTGCTGAAAGGCGAGACCAATTTCTGCTGATGACATTTTGACTTGATCTCAATGTAGGTATTGAATCCGAAATTGTGAAAGTTTTTGGTTCATTCTATGCACCCATCTTACTCTCCATCCTTTAAGAAGGTGCTCCCTTTTCCAGCCCCTTCAAATTCAAACTCATGTGTGTTGGGGACGATTCATTTATCCCAGTCATGTGGTAGCGGTGGAAGGAATGGATATAGTTCCTGCATGTTCAGATTGGTTCAAAAACTCAAATACATCAAAGGTTGTGTGAAACACCAGAATCACCCTTCCTGGTAATATCTTCTCTGCCAAGGAGCAGTTACTGTCAGAATTAGAACAGATAGCTAAATTGGCAGAAGCATGGTCTCTAAAGGACACCCTTTTAGAGGAAGAACCCTGTGTCAAAAGGAAACTATAAGATGCTCTGGCTAAGGAAGAGATTTTCTAATGGCAGAAATCTCGAGTAGCTTGGTTCTGTGAAGGCAATCAAGATTCAAAACACCAATTATTTATATCAGTCCACTCTGGCTCACCAACATGCTAAAAGAACCTCCAATTTGTTTTTCCAAGGAAGGCTTTCAGCAGCTCTAGAGGACATCCAGCAGGAAGTGGTCTCTCATTTTCAGTTACTTCTCTTATCAAGTACCTGCTCTGCTATTGCTCAGGATCCTTCATTGAGCTCCTTCCTTTGCTGGTAACCACGAATCAAAATCATTTTCATTTTAGTCCAATCACACTGGAAAGGCTATAGCGGCTATGTTTTTATGCCAAAAGATAGCCCCATGCCCCGAAGGTTTCCTGATCGGTTTGTTTCATTTTTGAGATATCCTGTTCAACCTCGTCTCAGCTATTAATGAATCGTGCAAATCTTGTAAGATGCTCTCGGGTTGGAATGCTACTTTTACTGTCTCAATGCAAAATCCAGTGCCTTTCAATCTTTCAGTGATTGCTGCCCAACTTGCCTTGGCAATACCATTCCCACTTCTAAAATACTGCGGAAAGGCTTAAAAGTCTGCTCCCCTCCCTCTTTTCTCCAATAAAAGATGGCTTCCTCAAAGGCAAGAAAATTTTGGAAGTTATAATCATGGTGCATAAAATTCTTCATTCAGCAAAATCCCAGCTGGAAAAGGCAATGATGATTAAATTTGACATCAGTAAAGCGTTTTGACTGTGTTGAGCGGAATTTTTATTTTACATTCTTGACAGATTCACTCCTGTTAGTTATGTCCATTTCTGTAAGAGGACTTTTTATTTTACTTGGTTTTGAAGTTGAACCTGTATCTATGATTCTATTGTACTCTTTTCAGATATAGTACTGAAAGGGAGAAGTGTAGTCTGTCATGTTAGTATTGTCATTGTTATTAATATTAGCGTATAATAAAATAAGTATTTGGTATCGAACTTAGTTATATTGTTAATTCTTGCATTGTTGGCTTTGGTAATGTGTTTACCATTTTTTTAGGTAGGAACAGTTGGGTCTGATGGTTGTGTCTTAACCAACAACTATTTGGTCTCTAATAGCTAATTGAATGTCAAGAGAAGGTCGCTGCTGTGACAGGTCCTCTCTATACCAAGCAATGTAGTTCACAGTCACACAATCCATGCAATAAAGATATCGTTCTCTCGTATTCTGCTGTGTTATGTTCATGTTTTGTATTAATAATTCTGCAAATAGTATAATTTGGTAGTGTAACTTTTATAGAAAACAAGTACCCATCAACCCTCATTTAAATAGCAAAAAAAGGCCCATTCAAATTTATAATTTCCCCCATATCCCCTTTTATCTTTCTTATGTTGGATAAATAATTTGACATTGTACAATATATTTTATCTTATCCTCAAGTTCTGTTACCCCAAAGCTGCCATGCAAACCTTTGCTGCCTCCTAAATCCAATGGCAGTAATTGCAGCTCAAAATTGAGATTTACTATTTTTTATTTTTTTATTTTAAGGCATGGATACAGTGTTTAGACATTGTAATAGCATCCCCACCTTGAATTGATTTTCCTCAAAACAATTGGATGAGATCTTTCTTAATATTTTCTCTAGAATGACTTGTAGACATAGCTACATTAGGTGGAATAATGTGAGGGTTTCAAATTTCAATCAGCCATTTCAAATTTCACTCAGCCATTCAGCCATTCAGCCGTACCTAAACAATAATTAATAACTACTTTCGAGGAAACCTCATTGGGTTGGGGATGTTTGTAATGAACCGTTACACCAAAACCTCGAGGCATTAGTGAAATCCGCACATGAGGACATCATCCCACCACGCTTCCACAGCCCAAACCCCGGGCTAGATTTGCGCCCATATAGCGGGACCACGCCCTGCCCTATACGAGCCCCGGCGAACACTGCAATATTGGTGTAGCCACCGTGCTTGGGACTTGAACACGGGTGGTTGCTTTGATACCAAATGTAATGAATCACACACCAAAACCTCGAGGCATTAGTGAAATCCGCACATGAGGATCTCATTATCGCTAATTTTGACTTCGCAAAATTACTAAGTATGACAATTTTAAATTTTTTCAAAAGTGTTCTTTCACGTGATTTCTCATCCCCATCGTGATCATATTGTTCTTGTGATCATTCCGGTCTTCGTTTCATTCATTTCGGTGAGAACTCCTCCCACCAGGTCGCAAATTATGAAGCGTAATTATTAATTAATTAATTAATTAATTTATTACTCTCTATTTAATAAAATTAATTTTATTAATTTTTGGGGTTTTTAATTAAATAAATATTAATTTAATATTTATTAAAAATCAATCGACAAGTTGGTTTTGCACAATCGCCGGGAAATATAGTTTCCGCCTCCAATTGTCGGGGATGCCAAATTGGCTTTCCGCACCCAGATTTCCCCTTTCTTGGCAAATTCTTCTTTTTTCCCCGCTTGTGGGATTTCTTTTGCTGATTGCCAACCCAACCGGTTGGCAAAAATGAAAAATCTCCCAATCTCCCACATGGGGAAATAAGATGGGAATTGCCAACCTTGCTTTGCCTTTGCCGCGCGAACGATTAAGTTTTTTCCCATCTTTCCCTGGCCACTAATGCCCACTACCCGAAGAAAGGGAAGTTGGTTATTTCAACAAAGAAAGAAGCAATTACGGGGAAGTTTCTTTAATTCTCGTAACCATTTCTCCGTAAAACTCGTAGAAAGAAGTCGTGCAAAGCTTTCGATTTCCTCTTACTTATTTCCCCGAATGTTTGCAGAGAAATATTTTTTCCAAAGATTCATTTTCATCACAGGTTTTGAGGCAAAGAATTCAACGTTCTAGCATAAGCAATATCTACCGTGACCAAGGATTTGTAGTTTTCCACTCAGGGAAAGACAAAGCAGTTCAAATTCCAACGCATTGCACAAGGCAAGGAATCCACGTTGAAGTTTTTGAATTCTCACACAGTTTTTAGAGGGGTCCACCATGCATTGTAGGAGGAGAATCTCCATGCTTGGTTTGAAAGCGAGAACCACGTTCCACGCAAGGAAAAGGATAGCAGGAACCCACGCCAAGCAAAGAATAATCTGCAGTTCTCACGCAAGGATTTGTAGGAGTTTTCTCCGCCAAAACCCAATAATCCACCATGCATGCATAAGAAGACAGGTTTTTCATGCATCCACAGGTAGTAAAAGGATATAACAGTCCAATGTTCCATTATTTGCTAGGCAACAAAGGAGTTTTCCAAGCAGTCCAACGAGGATTAAATTCCAATGCGCAGTAGAGATGAATGAAAACAATTTCCCACGCTAAGGCAAAGACAAAACTCCATGTTTCAGCAGGTATTCCATGCTAAACAAGGAAGAGTTTTCAATGCAGAAATTTGAGAGAGAGGCCATGCATTGTAGGGAAAAGATCTGCGCCAAAATAAAAGGAAATAGCCACGCTTCAAAATTGTTGCCGGTAGACAAGAGTCCACGTAGATGTTGCAGTATCCCACGTTGCAGAACAAAGATCCACGTTGGCCAAGGAGAAGGGTAACCACCACGCATTGCGAGGCGTAAAGTTCAACCTAGAAGTATTTAGGCTATTTAATAATATCACGCATTCAAACGTTAGCGAAAAGAAAAATTACAAGTTCAAAGTATTGTCGGAAAATCAAAGTAATTTCCACGCCAAAGCAACTTGAATCAGGCAAGGCGAAGAAATAGAGAATTAAAATTAAAATTGATCTTGCAAAAAGCCATTACAATCGGGAGAATTTAATTAAAAATAAATATTATTATTGTTGCCGATCTAGAATTCGAGCTTAGTCTCGATATTTTTGTTTATATTGACATTTTAAAAATTTGTAATTTGGGATCAATTATTATTATTATTTTTAAAAAATAATAATAATAATTAAAAAATTAAACGAGCCATATTTCTCTTGTGTAAACGGTGGTTCGAGACTAAGACCCGACATTGTTTACATTGTTTTGCGTGCCTGAGTCATTTTTCTGTAAAATTCATAATGGCCGAAAAATCCAATAAATTTACAAGAAAATCGAGGAAGCTAGTGGAGAAATCAAATAAGTCCGCACTCAAGTACGAATTCCAAGGAATCATCCCTCCCACTTCCATCCAAGTTTGCATATGACAATATCACGATACAAATCTTGGCCACATCAACGTGCAACAATTTTGTGATCGGGTGAAAGCTGAAGGCAAAACCATATTCTCGAATAGGCTCTACCATAGCGGTCTACCCCAAGCAACGGCATTTCTGTCTCGGTGCAATGCCCAAAGTTGGTCATCGCTTGCTACGCGCAGAGCATTATGATCCCGAGAGGCGAGGGATTTATAAGGATAATCGTGAGCCTTTCCTCTTAATCACACTAGAGCACATTGAGGAATTGCTCAACATACTTGACTTCCCTGAGAATGTTGACATCACTCGAAAGTCAACACAAGATTTTTGGGATGAAGAACCCCTCAGATGGAGCAAGATGGTTAATAACAACTGGTTAGTGACCAAGAGGCCTCGTGTTGACCGACTTCCTAAGGAACTGTACCGCGTTGAGTTCATGGAGGAAATCGGTGACATGATCACTCTCCTGAGTCGAGTCTTCGGTCTACCCTCTACCAGGATTTTCCACCCATGGATGTATCAGTTTATCTGTATCACCTTACAAGAGAGAGTTTGTGGATTGGGCCACCATCATCAGTGATACTCTTCACAAACAATTGATCAAGTGAAGATGATTGGATGTTTCTACATGACATCATACTTGACTTATGCAGTGGCTAGAAGGAAGCTATTTTCGGGCTAGAAATGAAAGGAGTCATGGGTCCATCAAATAATGTCTTCCATCATTATTATCCATGCAGTTAAGTTTCAAAAATAGCTCTCATCATTTCAGGAGAGTTAACGATGCATTCACCTTCCACGTGATTCAAAACTTGAATCGAAATACAGAGGAAAGATTCTCCAAAGAGGCCATGGATGTCATTTCCCAATGGGGAACATGGTTTATTCAATTTCCGTCCTTTTCCTACATTTGCGTGAGCGGCTTTGCGGTACTCTATGGAAGCTTCCTAAGTATGTCAGTGACAAGTGGGCACTTGATGGAGCTTGCGTGACAACTATTCCAAGTTCATTGTCTCCTCAGTGATAAGCATCGTTCATGCATTCATTTCCCAATCCAAATTGGGGAATACCAATGTCCAAATCTCTTCAGTGCACAACTCATGGAGAAAGAGTTTGCCCTCATCACTATTCATCCATATGTGAAGAGATTCCAGTTTGATATCAACGGATATATGCAGAAGATTCTTGGAGCAAAGTATCAACACAATCCTACCATGGAAGATTTCGGGTTGCTGCTTCAGATGAACATGAAGTGAGAAGGCGAGAGTTTTCCGCCTAACCCTTGCTCAGATCAAGGCCTTTCGCATCAAAAACCCTCTAGATTCATTGGTGGATGATGATGAAGATGTTATTGATCCCTCATATGATGCCGTTGCCTTTACTTCATTGCCACTGAATTGATTGGACCAAAAGAGATGAATTTTCTCTTGATAACAAGAATCAACCGATCCTCAAAAGAAGCATATCCTGGTATGAAAGAGAACTTGCAAAGTTACCATCAATCCAAGATCATACCTCAAGATTACAAAAATTGCCAACTCGAGGAGGTCTCCACCGACCAAAGCTTCTTCTCAATCAACCTCTGTGCCATCTACTCATACACATCAAGTAAGAAAGGAGTGGTTGCCAAAATCCACTTCACCAAAGAAGGTGTCGCAAGGTGAAATATCTAAGGGTCCTAGCCCTAGTGAAGGAAGAGAGCGTGTATCGGGAATTTCCACTTCAAGTAGAGATTCTTCTACTCACATTGCTGATAGTTCGCAAAAGCTCATAACAAACACTCCTCACCGTGTGCCTTGCACAAGAGTCCACTCAAATGCAAGTAGTCCAGATATCGAACGCTTCTGAACCTACAGTTCACGAAGAGATTTCTCAAAGTCTCCCTGATGTTCAAGAGGTCGATATCGAGGTTATTTCTCCAGAGATTGAGGTCATGGAAAGGATTCTTGTAGAATCTAATGATGTTGAGAACAATGGGAATGTTGCTTTGGACTCCTAGGATTTTGTATGCGGAAGTGGTGAAGGATACTCCTTTTGGGTTGATTGTGAGATCAAGAAAAGGAAGAGGGTTTTCAAGGCAATTGACATTGATTTCGATGCCTCGATGCCCTTTTCAAGCTTTCGAATGATGTCATTCCCAAGAAGCCTAAAGTGCTCTCCCGAATAATGGTGGATGATGACGGAAACAGATTTGAGATCTTGCCATCCCACAAGTTGACAAGGAACGTGATGCCATGACATTTGTTGATTATGAAGTTTCCAGACTTGGACTTGGGAAGTCCACATTGGAAAGTGACATGGCAATGGCCCGAGATTCAATGGATATTTTAATGGATATTGTGTTAAAGAAGCTTGAGAAATATAAATCTCAAAACTCTCAGCTCAAGGCCGAAAAGAATCAATTGGTGGATTATGTTCAACATCTGATAAATCCCATATCATCCACTTTCCCAATACCCGATGCAGTGGCTGCCCCTGATGAAGAAACTCTCAATTTGTCAAAAGAAATAAACACATTGGGCCATGTCACTAAATCTTGGCTTTTAGAGATTCTCGTTTTTGGTGGAGAGACGATCAAAGCAACCGTTAAGCTCCATGAGGATATTAGTGCATATCTGGATCCAATCCTTTCTTTTAAGGAAGCTTTTGTTTCTAACATATCAAATTTGGATGAGGTATTGCCTAGTCTACAGGAGATGACAAGTATGGAATCTTCAACTTTAGCCATTGAAGGAATTCTTGAATTCGAATGTTGAGGGACACACTTTCTTTGGTGTCTACATCTCAAATCAAGAAAGACACTTCTTGAGGATTCTATGATCCATTACGAGAGCATATGTAATGAAGCCTTCACTTCACTCGCCTTGATTCAGGAGTTCATAGCTGAGATCCCTTGTGATCTTGTAAACGAGCAAAATCAGAGGCACTCATCAGAACATGTGGAGGAGCAATTTTCACAATTGTTCAAAGACATGTATACTCCCACCATCAATTTCTCTTCACTTCAATGGAACGTTGCATCAAATTAAAGAACTTGTTTGAGAATATTCAATCAAAGATGGTCAATCTGAATGATATGCCAGGTAGGATCTTGGAATTGTAGGTGTTTTGTGAGGTTGTGCTTCGACCGAGTGAACCTCTTGAGGAAGAAAAGATGTTCGAAGCATTGGGAAGGTTCAGATCCTTTCAATTGCAAAGGCGGCGGATCCTAATTTCACTGATGACGAAGAGATAGTTTTCTGGTATTTAACGGAGTGGAAGGAGTCCATTTCTCATACGTTTGAGATAGGCGGACATAAGGCACTGACTTTTTCATATGTTAAAATGGTATTTTAAGTGGGTTATTGTTAAACTCACTTTTGGCAAACTTTGGATAACTTAAGTGATTTCTATTTTTAGTTGTTTTTATAAATTGGTTGAAAAAGTCAAAGTCATTTAAGATGCCCTATTTAATGTTCATGTAAACCCTAACTACTTTGTAACCAACTTTTGGGTTATAAAAGGAAGTTGGAGGCTCATTTGTAAGGGTGACTTTGAGAGAGGAGAAGAAAATACTTTTGTATGCAAGTTTTACTTCAAGGAAAGAAACTTTGTGTTCTTTTGAGAAGACGTTTTGGAGTTAATGAAATATGAACTTTGTGTCCCATTCATTGTCTCTTGTAACATTTGGTGTTCTTATGTTCATTAGATGTTGCGTTTTGAATCTTGCATGCAAATATTGTCTTGGATCTTATTGTCAACTATATTAATACGTTGTTCTAGTTCACAATGAACAAGTTTTGATTATCTACTTGCTCACGTGTGTTCCCTTTTACTCATTCTCGTTTAGTTGATGCAAACTCCATTTTATTTGTGTTAGTTATTTATTGTTCTTCTTCATGCAATATTAGACTCTGCTTTTACCTAACTATTGCATGTTCCTTCCATCCATTTTTTTCATTCCTTTCCTTCTTTCCATTCCATCTCCCTCATTCACTTTTCTTTCCATTGATGTTCCAAAACACCCCCACATACAATTTTGAATGTATAGGTGTAAATATAGTTTTGGTTTTCAATAAAGGCAGCCTCACCTTCATTGAGGAGGAACTTCGTTCCCACACTGTTGCATGTCATTTGCATGCGTGCAAATCCATACGCTAATAGGATCATAACATCGATACCAATTGATAAGATCTTTGCATATAATAAATGAATAATTTGCATAATATGTTGAAGATAACACAACACAAGAGATATTGGTGGGCCAAGATGCCCAAATATTCAATATATGCGAATAATACCCTTAAGGTAGGGCAACACCATACAATGCTCCTTAAGGAAGGAGTAACTCCACAATCTCCCAAGATGGGAATCCACTTCGAGGGGGACACCTCTAATATACCTCTACCAAGTAGAAGACTCAACTCATACATCCATGACATACCCATAATGATACTCACATCCTTTATATAGACATACATTACTCTTAATGGATGGGTAACACCTAATCCCAATGTAGCTGACTCATTACCCAATATAACTAATTCCTATATGACCCCATATATTATAATGTCCCTTTTTCCCAAATTTGAAGGCAAATTGGATTTTGGGGCAATTCTTCTCCATGGTCGAATTAAAGAAGATAAAGAAGAGCAAAAATATGTCTATTAATATTTTTTAATATGTTTTAGCGTAATGGACTCAATTATATGGGTCAGCCTTGTATTAAGGCAAAATAAATAAATATAGGGGGTCGGCCAAGACATAATGTGAAATGTCCCTTTTTCCAAATTTCGAAGGCATAATTGGATTCCCGGCTATTTCTTCTCCTTGGTCGAATTGAAGAAGATAAAGAGGAAGCAAATAATATGTCTTTTATTATTTTATGAATACTTTAAAGTGTGTTAGTGAAGATTATATGGGTCGGCCTTGTTTATTAAGGAAAATAAATGATTATGAGGGGTCGGCCAAGGCATAATGAATGGACATAAAGGAAAGGTCATGTCTTTTCAGTTTTGGCGCCACCCTTAGAAAAGTATAAATAGGGGTCATGTGTGGGCATTTTAGGATAGAGGAATTTGTAATTAAAAATCAGATTTTGAGAGTTATCTCTCATCTTCTTACCATTTGGGATGAAAACCCCATATGAGGTCCATATGAAGGACGAAAACCCTTCATATTGACTTAAAACAATTATGTATTTGCAGATTATCATTTTATTGAAGATCATTTTGTGCCAATTCTGATTTTATCAGTTATTTCTACCAGTTCGACTTGTATTTGACTGAAATCTGAATTATTAAGCAATAATAACATCAATTCGAATTGCCTAATCAAGTTGCCATGTTCTAAGAAGTTCAAATATGCCTTTGCACGAATTTTGAGGCAATATTTGGGGAAGTTCGAACTCCTCTTTGACTGCTGCAATTTCCAGATTTGCATAATTATTTCCAGCGGTGTATCTTTTACACAAATCCATTCGATTTGGCCATAATATTTGTCAAAAATAATAAATAGTCATTTGATAATTGTTGGTGAATTTTGGCACGATTTATGAAGATTTCAGTTCACTGTAATTTAATTACAGTCTGCTGTAATAAAAAAATCAGAATTATGGAAATTTGATATAAACCCTTGAAAAGGGTCATTACATAATGAATGGACATGTCTTTTCTATTTTGGTGCCAACCTTTGAAAAAGTATAAATAGGGGTTATAGGAATCATTTGTGGATATGGACTTTATATGTAAATCTGATTTTTGAGAGTGAACTCTCATTATTTCACCATTTGGGACGAAAACCCCAAGTGAGGTCTTTTGTGAGGGACGAAAACCTCTCATTCAGACTTTAAACTATTTGTTCTTGCTGGTTATGATCAAATTGAAGACATTTTTGAGCCCAATCTGATTTATTCTAAAAATTGCGACTTGTATTGGTGTTATTTTTGAATTGTGGATTGATAATTTCCTAATAATAATTCAATCTTCCAAGTCAACTTGCATTATCAAGCCTAAATCTGCATTAACACACAATTCGAGGCACTATTCTAGTCAAATTGAACCATATTCAGACTGCTGCGATTTCTGGGTGATAACAGTAATTTCTAGCATTAGTAATTTGTACAAACCAATTTGATTTTGCCTTGTTTCATTGCAAAAATCATTAACAATCATTTGATAAGTGTTGGTGAATGTTTGTTGGTGAATTTTGGCTCTTTTTATGAAGAAAATAAACCGTTGTAATTAATTTGTAGTCTGCTACAATAATTTCAAGAATTATGTAAAATTCATATAAACCCCCAAAAAGGGTTATTATAGTGGTATCAGAGCATGGATTCTCTAAGGATTGGGGTTTCGAAAATTAAGGAGGTAGAAAATCTCTTTAAGGAGTATCAAGCTCTTCTAGAAGACATCCGGAATGCCCTACCATTTTCAGAATTCATAAAATGGAAATATGATATTCCAGATTTGTGCCATAGAGGGAAAAGAACCAGGAAGAATAATTCAGCCCCTACCTCCATTTTAGCTCCAGATAGTCAACATAGTGAAGTAAGTATTGATCATTGCTTGATGAATAATGATGATGTCTGGAAGAATGAAGAGAAGCATGTGCCTGAAGGTGATGTGAATGGCCATAAAAACCTCCCTCAAAAGATAAGTGACACCAGCGATAAAGATGAAAGAAAGGGTGGTGAACAAGAAGCGGTGGTGTTAAGAACGGATGAAACCCATTTCCAAGGTAAAAATGATATAAGGCAGCCCGCTGATCCGATTGTAGCAGCAGACAATCAAGAGCCCAAAAATGAAGAATCAAACTTGGGAAAGAGCCACCAAGATATCCCAAGTACTTGTGAACAAGGTATGAAGGAAGAAGAAGTGGACGGAAGTTTTGTTGAAGGTCCGAGGATCGAGTACATTCCAGATTTGTTGCTCCCTAGCTTACCATCACACAGAACTAATCATCATCATCAGTTTGATTCAAATATGGGAAGATTACGATGCACATTAAGTGGTAAGGGGTACTCCCATCCTTTCCGGAAAACCCCAAGTCATGCATGCACAAGAGTTAAGAGGAAAGTAACAAAGGATGACCTTCTTCCCAAGATCCATGGTTGGTACGCTAAGGTAACCATTCCCTCTTTCAATTTGGTTAGCCATCCTCTTGATATTCTTAAAAGAGTAATTTGGAGTAGTGTTGATAATAGCCCTTTAAGGCTATGGAAATGGGAGGAAAAATCTCATATAGAACAAGATGGAGGAGCTGGACTATACCTAACAACAACAAAAAGGGGGCCAATTAAAGAAGATATCAGCCTTATGAAAGCACAAGGACATGAGGGAATTGACAAGCAAGCATCAAGCGAAGAGAGGATGAAGGTAAGCACCCGAAAGTGGAAGATCATGAAGGTAAAATGTTTTGAAATATTGCCTGCATGATGATTCAGAAATTCTGATTATTGTGGGCATCCCTTGGCATGGAAGTATTTTGGTTTGGGCTTATGTATCAATTCAGATATTTCACCATGAGTGGATGGCTAGAAGTACTCATGTTTCATATAAGATATGTCCTCTTTGGTCACACCTTTGTGCTCACCACACTTCATGGGATGAAGAGGTAAGGAATGTTATTTTTTGTGAAGGACATCATTGCTTGGGTAACAATAAGGTTCGTTGCATTAGAGAATTTTCAGATTATGATAAGGGTAGCAATAAGGATGAAAGTAGGCATGATGGCATTTTAGTAGGTGCACCAAATTACAACTCTTTATTTGAAGGTGATCTACATGGGCACATGGTAAGCTCCGCATTTCCATTTCATCAGTCATTTGACATAAAGGTTATGTACATAAAGTTGGGTTGGAATGAGTATTATTCCTTTGATTCGGGCATAGTAACTCAGTTGAGTTTGAAAAGAATGATTGAGAGCAATCAAGGGGTCGGTTTATGGTGTCATAAGCTTGCCATTACGGGTTTTTATGCTGCTGTTTTGAGACAGCAGTCACATCACATGCTTCTGGAGGTAAATCCATCATTTACGGTATTCGGATATGATGCAAGTCACTCGGATTTAGTGCAGCAGTCCTATCTTGAAATAAATCCATTCTTTTCATGGATGAAATGTTATGAAAACAAGCCCTTTGATTCCATTTTTAAACAGCAGTCATATCAGGGAAGAATTTTTCTCTTACTGTGGGCGATATGTGCAAGGAAGGGCCCTATACTCGCTGGTTCTGATCAGCAGTATCATCCAAAGAAAATTTCACTTGTTTCTTGGTTGGCACATGCTAACAACTCTCCATTTCCAATTGATTTGGTGCAACAGTCATTGAAGAGCAGATTTCCGCTATGTCACCATGTCAGAAAGGTTGAGAAGGATCCAAGAAATGAGGGTAACAAAGGACCTTTAAGTAAAAGCATGGAAGTTGAGATGGGTGGGCTCCTCTTCACCATCATATGCATTCCATTCCAGCTGGAAAAGGTATGTGAGATGACTGATTTATATGGTAGAAGCACTACTCCTTTCCAAATTTGCTTTGTATGCAAATATATGCAAGTTGGGAATGTTTTGGGAAGAATTCATTATAATACTCTTCTTCACAAATCAGCCCTTTGGAAAAATTTATTTTTGGTTGGGGTTGTGCAAATTCCACCATTCCATGAGTTTAGAAGAAAGGCTAAATCAAATTATGAGTTATTCACAAAGAGAATGTACTTCCTAAAGTTACTAAAAAATGAGGTAATGGTCTTGCGGTTGTTGGGATGGAAAAAGAATACCATATTTCTTATCTACAAGAATGATGCCATAAGCTTTTGTATGGGCATCTTCAATTTTTTACCATCTGAAATCTTGTGGCCAACCTCCTTAGTATGGATGACAAAAGGAACTTTGAAGGTATGTTGTGATTTCATCTATTATATTCTCCTTCCTACTGCTGATCACAAATTTTCCGGCACTTAACAAAGAAGGAGCCTCTAAGCACATGGCAGAGAGGGTACCAAACACTTCTTGGTTATGGAAGTCATCTTGCAACCCTCATTCAGCCACTTTGGTGCTATTTCCCTCAAGGAACCAATGGTCTAAACATGGGAGAAAAGGGGATGGCAAATGCTTTGACCCAAGGGTCAAATTGAAGGTGGTCCCACCGAAGGAGTACTTTGATTTATTCATTTTCAGTTTGTTCTTCTCCAAGCCTTGGTTCTTACAGAGATATTTCTATAGCTGGAAAATGTATTTCCTACATAATGACACTTTTGCACTATTTGGAGGTGGAATTCTAGCTTCCTTCATCTTGTATTTTCAAGAAGAGCGAGACAGCAGGAAAGAGATGATGGATCACCATTGTTTGGATGGTAACTTTTCAAAGAAGCAACTGAAATTTGTTTGGGATCCAGGCACTAGTAATTGCTTGAGGACAAGCAATCTTGGGGAGGGAGGACTGTAATGTCCCTTTTTCCCAAATTCAAAGGCAAATTGGATTTCCGGGCAATTCTTCTCCATGGTCAAATTAAAGAAGATAAAGGAGAGAGCAAAAATATGTCTATTAATATTTTTAATATGTTTTAGTGTAATGGACTCAATTATATGGGTCAGCCTTGTATTAAGGCAAAATAAATAAATATAGGGGGTCAGCCAAGGCATAATGAAGGGACATAATGAATGGACATGTCTTTTCTATTTTGGCGCCAACCTTTGAAAAAGTATAAATAGGGGTTAGAGCCTTAGAGGAATCATTTGGGATATGGACTTTATATGTAAATCTGATTTTTGAGAGTGAACTCTCATTATTTCACCATTTGGGACAAGAACCCCAAGTGAGGTCTTTTGTGAGGGACGAAAACCCTTCACTTAGACTTTAAACTATTTGTTCTTGCTGGTTATGATCAAATTGAAGACATTTTTGACCCAATCTGATTTATTCTATTTATTCTAAAAGTGCGACTTGTATTGGTGTTATATTTGAATTGTGGATTGATAATTTCCTAATAATAATTCAATCTTCCAAGTCAACTTGCATTATGAAGCCTAAATCTGCATTAACATGCAATTTGAGGCACTATTCTAGTCAAATCGAACCAGATTAAGACTGCTGCGATTTTTGGGTGATAAGAGTAATTTCCAGCATTAGTAATTTGTACAAACCAATTCAATTTGGCCTTGTTTCATTGCAAAAATCATTAACAATCATTTGATAAGTGTTGGTGAATGTTTGTTGGTGAATTTTGGCTCTTTTTATGAAGAAAATAAACCGCTGTAATTAATTTTCAGTCTGCTACAATAATTTCCAGAATTATGTAAAATTCATATAAACCCCCAAAAAGGGTTATTACATATATTATAAACATATAACTAACTAAGGGGGATGTGTGCCACATGTCGGCATCTCCATCAACCCATATATATTATAATATCATATCCTAAGGTACATAGCGCTGATACCAAATGTAACGAACCGTTACACCAAAACCTCGAGGCATTAGTGAAATCCGCACATGAGGATCATAACAATGTTCCAATCATTTGTCTGATTGTACCTAAACAATGTCTAATAAGAATTAAATTTATAAATGTGGGATGAGAAACAACCTCTGCTAGGGTTTCATTGCAAGGATGGCTCCCTTCACTCTCTTTTGTTGTCTCCATGGTGCCCCTTTTACGTGGCTCCCTCGACTCTCTCTTCGTGGTGCCCACAATGCCCTTCTTCTTAATTATCTCTTGACGACGCTTCTTGTTATCTTTGGTTTGCTGGAGTATTATTTTTCCCTCGATATTTGCACTGGTTTACTCCTCTATGATGGTCAATACCTTTAATCTGTGATGACGTGGTAATTAAGTGTACACAAGGTTAATAACCCGCCACCGTGTTAAAATAGGTAGAAAAGGTCATGGATGTACAAATGATGCCTACCTCTCTAGTTTCGAACAAAAATGTGCAAAAGCAACCCTAGATTAACCAAGAGTAGATTGTCTAGGAAAAGGACTCCTATCTGAATTTTTTTGTGATGTTGTACATGTGGCTAATCATGTGTTTAATAAGTGTGATGAGAATATATGCTTTCCTGAAATGTTTAAGTCTATTATGGAAACAGAAAGCAAGCTATAAACTACAATGTAGGCCTCGTAATGTTGTCCTCATTTATATTCACTTTCATGTCACAAGCTTGCCCTCTTTCTTTTCATGCTCGCACGGTCTAGTCTCCATCATGTTGCACATCTATCACCTTCTATCTTGGCTTTCATGTATTTGGCACTTGAGTCTATCATTTTACATGGTCATTTCTATGATGCATGTAAAATTGTACTTAGAATCATACCTGGATCCAAAGCTTGCTCTCCTATATGTGACCTGGCTCATGTACTTCCACAAATTGATTGTGGTCCCTATTCTGCCACCTTGAGCCCCATCTCTCTCCATTTTGTTCTTTCACAGTTTTGTCCCACTCATGTCATTTAGGCCTACGACTGCTTCAGATTTCACTCCATGCGCTTCTCCATACCATCACTTCATAACCATCTCTACCTTTTATGAATATGGTTTACATGGAGGGTAAAAGCATAATGGTTGGTGAATTTACCACTCAAAATTTTGATAATTTTAGTTTTTAAATAATTAAAATACAAAAAATTATTTATTTTCATATAGTATAAGTATATACAAAAATAGTAAAAACATTTTTTTTTTTTTTTATAAACTATAAATATTGTGTATAATTTGAAGGGAAATAAAAAGTTATTTATTTTTATTTTTTTATAAATTATAAGTATTGTGTATAATTTAAAGGGTAATATTAAAAATTGGCATCATTGAAAATTTGTTTAACAGATTTAGATGACCTTCAACTTTAAACCTTTGCAATCTTAATCTCATGATAGTATGTAAAGACAATTGTTGTGTAGAACGAAAAACAATGCCATCTACTTCAATTCTTAGAGAGGGTGCAAAACTCCTTCAAGGCCTCACATTGAGCTACAAGCAAAGATTTTATGCTGCTTTCTGTGACTCTTGGTCAAGCCTAAACAAAACATTTGACATGAGGCTTATTTCTTTGCACCTGAGATAAAAACTCCAAATCTATTAGTTTCAATCGATCAATAGGAGCCTGGCTGGAGGATATCATTTTGGTCTCTTGGTGTAAGGATTTGTCAAAACTGGAGAATTAGGATGTTTGCAGCAATCCCTAGTTGGAGGCAGTTATCAGAGATTTGATCATATTTTTGGGTTCCCTTTGTAAAAAATTGTACAAACTGCATCAAGGCCACACCCATTAAAAAAAAGTGAAAAAAGTGTTTTTCTAAAAAGAAAAAGTGTTTAAAAAACTGCTGTGATCCTGGGGATGTCTGGACGCCCTCGACCATCCTGGGGACGTCCAGATGTCCCGACGCCCCCTCACGTTCCAAACGTCCCCGGATGTTTCCGGCCTTTCCCAAATGTCCCCGGGACGTTTCCCTTCATCACTGGCATTCAGGAAACGTCAAGGTGACGTTTCCTCCACGTTTTAGTGTCCCTAGAATGTCCGGGACGCCCCAGACACCTGGGTTTTGGGGGGACGCATCCCCACGTAACACTGCTTCAAATCAACATTTAAATATTTAACTCAATTTAAAAAATGTACTTAATTTGAAATTGAGCTACCAAGGGTGATACCAATTTGTGGTTGTAGCCACTGTGATTGTGTGCTTTGCTTTGCCACTATCTATGGAACATCACAAAACATGTGTACCCCCTATACTGGTAACTCCAAAATGGCATGCAGTCCTATAATGTTAATGTAGTCTCTACGACATCCCCTGCTATTTCCACCTGAAAGTATCTATTTGGTGCTCCCAACACTCTAGAAGCATGTCCAAGATGTCCGCATCCAAAGGGATGTGACACATCATAATGCTTCCAAAGCTTAGACTGATCAGCCAAGCCCTATCTAGGTCTGAGTGCGTGCCTAATAACTTGGGCAGCTATGATGCGTCAACTGTTTGCCATAGTCACACTCACTTTGCACCTGCTAAATGTCAAGCATGTTCATGGTTAGGCTTCTGCAAAATCTTATTAAAACTTCTAAATTACCAACAAAAACTAAGTACAACAGCAATGAATGTGTATTGTACTGTTTCAACCATGTCTTATAGACTTATAATATTCTAACTGCATCGGTCATGTGAAAATATAACTGCTTTGACCATGCTAAAACCCAATTGCATTTGCTATCCAAAAACAACCGCATCGACCATATAGTTTAATCATTCTGCATCAGCCATATGGACTATCAACTCCATTGACATTGCTAAGAAAACCTCTACAACTTCTGCGGCCATCCTACTTTTGTTAAGGGGTAGCTTGATCATGGTCATGATCACGTGGGTGATTATATGGAGCCATGTTGGTTATGGAACTCAATCTTTAAGAGAAAGAGGAAGTATGTGAATAGGCTTCTTAACCTGAAATTGCATGTTTCTAGTAGGCCTCCTTATTTATGTATTGAACTTGTCTCCCTGCAGTTTTAAACTTTTATGGACTCTACTATAAATGTACAAAGAAAGACAACTTACTAGCTTGCTTCTTCTACTGCATGTTCTGTAGTTTTCATCCGTTCTCCCCTGTAACATATGTTTATGATTTCAATATATTAATGTCTAGTATTTTAAATGAAAATTATATTGTAGAACAAAATATGCATCGCTTTTTTTTACTTTTTTTTTTGTAGTTAACCCTTTGGTTTCAATATGTAGCACCAAAATTATGTGGAACCAATGATACCTAACCCCTTATTAATCATTGTAAGAAAAGAGGAAATGCTCGGGAAAACATTTTTGTATCAAAACAAATATTGAATTATGGATTAGTTGTGATTTTAATAATGTGGGAGAAAAAGGGGATTACATTATAAACAGAAATGTTTTTTAGCCTTCCAAAGGGGTATTAAAAATGGAAGCCATTGTTTCTTCCTTTTGTCCTTGAAGTTTAGTTGTGGATATTCTTTCTTTACGAAATGGTATGTGTTTCATATGACTGAGCATACAAAGATTAATATTGACTTGTCCCATGATACCTTGTAAATTTTGCAGATTTTAATATTGGAAGGATACACAAATTTATCTCATCCAATCTCTTGCGAACTACATCTACTTATGCTAAAATGGAAGAGACAAATGAACAACGTTATGAAGGTCATGTGGAATCGGTAATTTCTTTGTTACTCCTCCATATGGTCTATTGAGAGTTGGGTTCCAATATTTCTCTTTACTATTTCGAGTGGAAATTGCAATTTTATGTTTTCAAGTTTGTATGTATGGTATCATTGATTCTTATCCGTTTCGTTTCAAATTCTAATTCAAATCCATACTTGTCATACACCCAAGTTCCTTCTGAAGTGTCACATCCCACTTTGGGATCCCCAAATATGATGTCTGCATAGTCTGTCAATAGGATGGACTAATTTGCTAAAGGTACTTTCTACTAGTACACCGAATAGAGATTGGTGTAAGCTTTGCGTTAATAAGATTTGATTAACTGTCGGGAGTCTTAACTCACACCGACACTAGACCACCTTAGCTTTCAATAAGGTAGTAAAAGAATGTGTTATAATGTGTAGTCTTTGTTTATATTGTTCGGTTCATCATAAACAATAAATGGTCCAAATGACATTAGCACTATTTACTTGCTATAACACAATGAACATTTGCCTCATGATTTTTAAGCACTTGTGGTCTCGGTGTGAAACGGTAATATCATTAATATGGATATGTTATATGAATTGTGTGTTAATATGACATTGACTATTGCATTACATGTCAGGTATCTTATCTCGGTCGCAATAATAAGTATGTTGTATGTTCATTATCCTTGGCATATAAAAGGTTGTATGACATTGACTATTGCATTACATGTTAGGTATCATATCTCAGTCGCAATAATAAGTATGTTGTATGTTCATTATACTTGGCATATAAAAGGTTGTATGACCTTGGTTCGATCTTATTGATATGATTATTTAATAATCTTTTTGATGCCATATTAATTAAAAATAATAATAATATAATATAGGCATGTATTATTGTTTAGTTCATCCTTCTTGGGTTACGAGTGATTAACACATAATTGATTGGATGGAATTGTGAGGCATTATGATTATATTTTAAATCTTGGCAAATAAATAAATAACTAAAAATGATGTGTTGAAGATTATTGGAACATTATTATTGGCATTTGATTGTTTAATTTAATTATTGTTTGATTTAAACTACTCCAATGAAATTGAAAGGGTCATGGACTCAGTGGAAATTGGAAAAGAATTTTGGAATGTTTTAAATCCACTTAAAAAGGTTTAATTGGCTTTTAGGAGTGATCACTTCTATTTGGCATGGGTGAGTTCTAGATAAGATAAGATAAGATAAGATAATTATATTAAATGTCCAACAAATGACTGCAAAGTAGGTCAATGGGACTATACGGCTATGGAAGGGGCTGTTGAACTGGTCTTGAGGGGTTGTTAAACTGGTTTTTTACTCCATCTTTGCATGGTTGTTTTGCTTGAGAGGCTACTGGTTATTTTGAGTTTCATGCATCTTAAACGGGCATAGTAATAAGGAATATATTAATGAAGGTCTGTGGCAGTCATGTGGCTCAACCTGGAAGCTGGAGCTGATGGAAAGAAATCTGGACATTTTTGTTCTCTTATTTCAGGCATGGGGTTCTTTCCTTAAAATAAAAACATATAAAAATATGCTTTGTTTGTTGGTTGGTAAATTGTTTATTGGTATGGTAAATTCGTTTTATGAATTGAATGCCTATTCATATTCTGACTACTCTCATGCTCAACATACATGGTTGTAGTTTTTCATATACCTGAGCATGTGATTTTTATGGCTGCTTTTTCTGATTTTCCTGTTATTTTTGTTGTTGGTTATGAATCATTTTTCTCTATGTTCCACCAAGTTTCCGGGACGGATTTTTTTGAGGCCTTTTCTTAGGGGACGGTAGGGGACATGATGCAGGAGCATCATTGTAGATAGGCAATTTTGAATGTGTTTAGCTTTCTAGGTGTATTTGGGTTCCATTTGGAGGCATATGTGTTGTATTTAGTCCATTTGGACTCATCTTGTGTGTAATAAGAGGTTTCCCTCCAAAACCTCATATTTGAATTTTCAAATTGTTTAGTGGTAGTTCTTAAGCCTAGTTGTTAGAATAGGATGAATAAAGAGTTGTAAGTGGGGTTATGAGACATGTTATCACCAAACTTTACCATGTGACCCTACCAGGGTTCTAACTCCTCTTGGACAGTTTTGACCATAGTTGGGGTGGTTGAGTTCAAGCCCTAACTACCTCCTTTATCATCTTTAGCATAGGAATTCGAATGATAGGTGAGAGAGAGTAAGGTGAGTATAGAGGAAGAAGGAGAGTGTGATCTCGGTGCTGAGCCTTGAAGGCTTTGGGAGCTTGTATTCTCATGAAAGATCTATGGAGAAGCTTCTTTTCCGATAAATTGTGTCTCATTGTCTGTGTGTGACATAATACAATGCATCTTTAAGACATGATTCATTGAAAGGATTAGTGTAAAGTAAACGAGCAATTTTATGAAGATTACAAGAGCATGATAGGCTAGGAAATGCAGGGATGAAGGACAATTACAGTGGAAACTATTCCTTAATGGAAAGTGGAAACATTAGAGTGGTAAGACTGCTTTCTGGACATTGAAGGCCTCTATTTGATTATGTTTAAGCATTTGAAAAGTTTAATAGCTGGAAAGGAATGTAAGATAGGACTTGTGTAATAGGTGGTTATGGTTTTGTTGATGTTCCTGATCTGAGCAGAGCAATGTATGTTTGGAAGATCAAGTCTGTGTGCAAACTAAACCTCTGTGGCACACAGTTTATGTTAAAATATAGCACATTATATAGCATGTAATGCGCTTATGTAGTTGCTCGCGGTTGTAATCGTATAACCACCTCTATCATCATAAATACACCGCCTGTTCGTCATTTAGACAGTGCAGGCTTTGCCTTATATCTTCTTTCTTCTCTTTGCATATTCTAACATTGGTATCAGAGCTTGGGCATTGGTGAGAGGTCGACGAGAGGAGAGGTCGATACGACGTCCAAGGCGCTGGAAGGAAACGCGGGTCGCGCACGCACGCGCTTAAAGGCGGGACGGGCGCGCGCGCGGTTAGAAACGCGGAAGGAGAAAACAGAGCGCGCCGTGGGGAAGGAGAAAAGAGGCATTGACGGGGCGGGAAAGAATTAAAAAAAAAAAAAAAAAAGCAGCATGCGGACAGTAAAGACAGAGGCGCGGGACAGAAGGCGGCACTCGGGCAGAGGGCAGATATAAAATCGTGAAAAACGAGGGCAGAATCGTAAAAATAAAAATTGATCCTGAGAAAGAATAATATTATTTCCAGCAACAAAGGTATTTATTCTATTTGCTGGAGGAATTAAAATAAATATATCTGCTGGAAAATTGGTTATTTTATTATTTTCCATTGCTTTGGAATAATAAAATGTCAAACATTACCAATTTGATTTTGCCGGATACACAAAAATTAACGGGCACGAATTTTAATGTGTGGAGCCATAAGATCTTGACACTAGCAGAATTTTGTGGTTTTGAGAAAATAATCACGGGTGTCGAGAGTAGACCTACAACAAATTTCGATGATTATGACAAACATCATCGGGAGGCTCTTCTGCTATTAAAATTGTCAGTATCGGATGAATTGATACCTGAGGTCCGGAATGCCACTGAGGTGAGTAAATTGTGGGTCAGTCTGAAGGACAAATATCAGACGTCGGAGAAGAGTCGGGTTCTATACCTCAAAAATATGCTTTTTTCCGTAAAATTACAAGAAGGTGGATCGCTGTCTGAGCACCTACTTCGGATGAAAGATCTCCGAGATCAGCTTGCTTCCATCAACAAGCCGGTTGATGATGATGATATGGTGGCTCTCATTTTAAACAGTTTGCCCTTCTCGTATGACTCGTTCGTGGAGGCTCTTCATTTAATGGGCGAGAGTCAAACTCTTACGTTTGACAAGGTGTGTTCCTACCTGTTGCAGAAGGAACGGAGACAGACACAAGTTCAAGAGTCCAGTTCTGGACAATCTGAGAGTGCATTTGCTGCACAATCCAAAGGAAAGTGGAAGCGACAGGCTGATGCGTCACCTTCCTCTCCTAAATTTCCGGTACGGTGTTACTATTGTCACAAACTTGGTCATGTAAAGAAGGATTGTCGTGGCGACTAAGTGCCCCGAAGAAGCGAAAGGGGCAAGCACATGTGGCAACAGTTGAGCAACACGAGTCAGAAGATGAGTATGCCCTCATGGCATCTTGCTCGGATGGTGACAGCCCTACACGGTGCTGGTTTTTTGATTCCGGTGCATCACGACACTTCACGTGTCAACGAGATTGGTATGTTACTTTTCATGCTAATTCATGTTCTTCTGATTCAGTTACTTTAGGGGATGGAAGATCACATGCTGTGGAAGGGATTGGGGATGTTCGTATCATGTTAAATAATAACACTAAATTACTTGTGAAGAGTGTTAGATATGTGCCTAACATGAATAAGAACTCATTATCCATCACCAATTAACCGATAATCCTCATATCTCTCAGAACTTTTCTCGTAAACAATGTATTGTGTCGATGTCAAACATAATAAGGTGGTTGCCCTGGGAATTGGGCATGGAGGTTTGTACAGACTTGTTGATCCCGCCACTCCAACTTGCATGCCTTAGTTGTGGTAGAAAATACCAGTGTTTTGTGGCATGAAAGATATGGGCATCTCAATCTTCCGTATTTGGCCCGTCTTCATAAAGAAAATATGGTTGTTGGTTTGCCTCCTATCCAGGAAAAGCAGGATATGTGTGTTGGATGTTTTGCAGGCAAACAAAGGCGGAAACCTTTTCCGCGTGAAGGTGTTTCAGCGTGCAAAGGGGCTCTTAGATCTTGTTCATGCAGATCTTTGTGAGCCATCGTGGAAGACTTCCACACCCTTGTGCACGATATTTTTCTCATTATTGTGGATGATCACTCTCGGCGGATGTGGATCTATCTCTTGAAAAAGAAGTCTGATTGCTTTGCTTCTTTTGTCAAGTTCAAGGCATTGGTGGAGAACCAGACCAGCCGGCGGATAAAGACTTTAAGATCCGATAATGGGGGTGAATTCACTTCTAAACAGTTCGCTGTTTTTTGTGAGAAAGAAGGGATTCAACGTCAGTTGACAGCACCATATACTCCCCAACAGAATGGGGTGGTTGAGAGGCGGAATAGAACTATCATGGAGATGGCCCGGTGTATGATGCACAGTCGTGGAGTGCCATACATATACTGGGGAGAAGCTGTTAATACAGCGGTCTATATACTCAATCGCAGTCCTTGCAAAGCCTTGCAGGAGATCACACCAGAGGAGGCATGGTCCAAAATCAAACCAGAGGTATCAAATTTTCGTATTTTTGGTTCAGCTGCTTATACTTTGGTTCCTGATCATAAGAGGAGTAAACTAGATTCCAAAAGTTATAGATATTTCTTTGCTGGTTATAGTGATCATTCTAAAGCATATAGATTGATTGATACTTCCACTAATAGAATCATTATTAGTCGTGATGTTGATGTAAAAGAAACAGAGTCTTTCTTTGGCTGTAATCAGCAAATAGACCAGCAACATAGCAGCGATCAGCGAGGGGTGGTCACAGAGATTGGTTCTCTTTCCTTGCCTCGGTCCGGTCACTCTCATACTCCTCCACGCACTCCAAGATGCCTATGCTCTCTCCTACTGAGTCTTCTCCATCTCCTGGAAATCAACTTGCATTGGTTTCACCTCCGGAAGTTCCACTAGCTTCCGAATCCTCAGTTCAGCGACGGCCCAAGTGGTATTATTCCACTATTCAGGATCTGACACGAGACGATTTGTCTCCACTCTTAGATGGCCGGTCTCGCAGACCTGGCAAGAGGATTGATTACTCTGAGCAAGCTCAATTTGCTCTTGCTTCTGATCTTCTCCATATTCGCGAGCCACAAAAATACTCTGATGCACGAGGCATACCAGAATGGGAAACTGCCATGCAAATCGAGTATGATGCCTTGATTAAGAATGATACCTGGAAGTTGGTGCCATTACCTCCAGGCAAACATCCTATTGGTTGTAAATGGGTGTACAAAATCAAGTGTAAAGCAGATGGTACTTTGGATAAGTACAAAGCTCGGCTTGTTTGTCGAAAGGTTTTTCGCAATAAGAGGGGATAGATTATGAGGAGACTTTTGCTCCTATTGCAAAGATGGTCACTTTTCGGTTACTTCTTGCTTTTGACACTCAATTTGGTTGGAAAATATATCGATGGATGTGAAAAGTGCATTCTTGAATGGCGATTTGGAGGAAGAAGTGTATATGACTCAACCCGAGGGTTTTCGTGTATGTGGTCGTGAGCATCCGGTATGCAGTTGATTAAGTCCTCAGTATGGGCTTAAGCAGTGCTCCTCGAGCTCGTTATATTAAGATCGATACACATCTCGTAGATTCGGGCTTCAAACGAAGTCATTCTGATCCGAATCTCTATGTCAAAAGCACACATGATGACATTGTGATTCTTATTGTTTATGTTGATGACCTTGCCATCACAGGCAGTGGAGATGCTGCGATTCATAAGGTAAAATCAGATTTGTGCACTGCTTTTGACATGACTGATTTAGGCCTCCATTATTGTCTTGGTGTAGAATTCTGGCAAGAAGATCACTTGATTTTCATTTCTCAGGTTAAATATGCCACGAATCTTCTGCAAAAATTTAAGATGTATGATTGTAATTCATCATCTACACCTATGGAGGTCGGGCTGAAACTTTTAGCTCATGATGATTCACCACCGGTCGATGAAACATTGTACAGACAGTTGGTAGGTAGTTTGATTTATCTCACCACTACACGACCGGATTTGTGTTTTGCTGTGAGTTATCTTTCTCGGTTTTTGTCTAAACCGAAACTCATTCACTGGGGAGCAGCAAAACGTGTGTTAAGGTATGTCAAAGGAACTCTTGACTTTGGCATCTTGTATCAGAGAGTTGCAGATTTCACGTTGATCGGCTACACAGACTCTGATTGGGGAGGTTCAGTGGATACTCGGAGATCTACCACTGGATATATCTTCTCTCTTGGTTCAGGAGTTATTTCTTGGCAGAGTAAGCTTCAGCCCACTGTGGCTATCTCTTCCACAGAAGCAGAATACAAGGCTGCTGTTAGTGCTGGTTGTGAAGCGGTATGGCTTCGTCAGATTTTGGTTGATTTTCAGTTTTCACAGGTCACTGCTACACCTCTTTCACTTTTTTGTGATAATCAAGGTGTGTTGAAGATGGTCAAAAATCCTATCTATCATGCCCGCACTAAACATATTGAGATTCATCATCACTATATTCGTCAATTAGTTGACTCAGGTGAAATCTCTCTTCATTTCTGTCCTTCTCAGGAGCAGTCTGCTGATGTAATGACTAAACCTCTTGGTGCTTTCTTGTTTGTCAAGTTTCGGGATAAACTTGGTATAGTTTCTAGGTTAGTCATTAAGAGGGGGTGTTAAAATATAGCACATTATATAGCATGTAATACAGTTATGTAGTTGCTCGGTTGGTAACTGTATAACCACCTCTTTCATCAATAAATACACTGCCTGTTCGTCATTTAGACAGTGCAGTTTTGCCTTCTGTCTTCTTTCTTCTCTTTGCATATTCTAACAGTTTATACATGCATGAATTGAAAATTGTTAACTGTGACAAGGAGTATTTCACGTGTACAGTGGAATAATAGGATTGTAAAGACATTTTAGAGGTGTCAGTGCATTGAGAACCAACTCAAGAAAAGCAAATTTCTAGTTCTCTCCAATTCTGAGTTGTAATTTTCTGTCTCAGTCTTTCTAGAGGGTTTGATCATGTGGGTTTGTCTAGGAAGAAGCATTTTCCTTATTTTAGAAGGTTCCCAAATGGGTTAAGGTGTAAACTCAGGCATTCAAGAAGAATTAAGACTTTGAAAATTAAGTTTTTGAATCAAAAGTTGCAAAACTTGTGACAGAGATCATGCACAGTTTAGAGGATCAAAAGACAAGTTTCTTGAAAACTAGCTTTGTGGAGTTGATGACAGGTTGGGGAAGAAATTTACAAGTGGAAGACCTATCGGATAAGGGATTCCTTTTCAGAGTTTGAGTAAACTGGTAAGGTACAAGTAGTAATTGATCAATCTTTTGTATTCTTAAGTATACTAGAACTCTTGATGGATATGAGAAATGTGTTGAGTAATGATGAAACTATGATGATGCTGAGGAATGAAGTGATTGGGCCTGAATCTAGTCAATAACTTGCCTGGTACACAGAAGCTATGTTGGATATACTGTCAACGCAGTTAAATATGACTGGTAAACTATGGATTTAACTTTTAAGCGAAGGAAGACCATGTACAGGGTGTTTTCATGTTGATGAGAGGTGATCAAGGTAATAGAAACATCTGTTGAATCCATTTAAGGCGTTTAGAGCCTTCATAAAGTCTGAATGAGTTAGAGTCAACGTGTTATAACTAACAATTTTAACAATTTTGAATACTTTGTTCTAGTTACCTTAAGGCAAGAAAAGAAAACAGTTATTTGAATGCTTACACCCAGTTTGAAGGTTGAGGAGGCATTATGGTTGGAAAGATAGTTTAAACCTACTTTAGGTGGTCTCAAATGTTGAGAAAATCTACAGATATTGGAAGATGTAGGACTCTGATATATTAGACAGGTGAGAAGTCAGAGAGGAAAGGTGCTGAGACAATTTTCTTAAAGTAAGTATGGTCAATTTAGAAGCAAGAATGGATCTAGAGAATTGTTTCCAAGAATTAAATGGACGAGAACATTTGTAATCATTTGAGAAAGGTTCTAAAAAGGTTGCAGATCCCTGGTCAAGATATGGAACCCAAAGTTGAGCACAAAAACCCTAAGGCACAGTCCTCCATAACTCTGTGACAGTCATATGAAGCTTGTGGAACCGAGATCATGAAGAAAAGAGGAAAGTAATGGTTGATTAAGGGATGAGGGAGACTTGTTTTAAGTATGAGAGAACCCTGAGCAAGTGCCAAGAACTGTGGAAAGACCATTAAACTAAAGGAGTTCACAGTTGGACTGTACAGTCCCATCTAGTAACTCATCAAGAAAATAACAAATTAATAAAGAAAGAGCAAAATGAAGATATGGGAATGAGATAAATGAGTTGAAGATATGGGTGAATGATAGTGGATGGAAAAGTATCAGAAGAACTTAACAAATCAAGAAGAAAAGGGCAGGTACAGAGAATAGGCAACCTTGAGTGCTTAGAGTAAATGAGTAGTGTTGAGGAGTTTTAAGTGGGTAAAGGTCTAGAAGGAGATAGAGTGAAGGTGAAGTACTGAAATCTTTTCAAGCATTTAAACCTTGTTGATAAGTGAAATGTAACATGTGTGAAGCGATTTCAAACTTTGTTTAAGTTGTATATAGCAAATTTGTTGAGAAATGATAGTTTTGGTATTAGACAAAAAGTGAAAATTTGGGTGGATTATGAATGTTGCTTTGAAATGGTTTGTTGGCTAGATTTTTAGCATAGCTAAAAACCCAAGCAGTCATGAGATAAACCCCCCTCATTTAACGACGAGGCTCCCGTGTAAGATGTTTATCAATCTGGTAAGTATGAATCCTAATAACTATTTTCGGGGGTTTTACTTTAATTGCAAAACTCATGAACCATAGCTAAGCAATTATGCAACAAGTAAGCAACTGTTTATGAAGTATTTTTAGAAAGGGGAAATAATGGAATTTGGGAAAGAAGAAAGGAAGATATGTAATTCAACCAATAGTTTATAGAGTTGGTCTCATACACATAGATTAAATAAACAAGTAGATCTCACAATATTTAGAAGTAAAGGAAAAGAAAAGCTTCTAATCTAAATTTAGATAACACAAAGTTTATCTAAAGATCCACACAAAAGTAGGAAGCAAATGCACCGTGGACACAAAGTTCTCCGGAAATCGTGTTTATTCAATTCCTCAGCTTTCAAAAAAATGACATCAAGGGTTGCAACACAAAGTCTGGAACTCAAGAATGCTGATTAATAAATTGTGATTCCTCTAACCCGTAGGCTTTCTTTTATTTTTAGTGTATAGAGGGCAATTACAATATGAGATTTTTAATGAATTGCCATATGTGGAAGCTATGAAAAAGGGAAACAACTGACAATATTCTTCCTAGAATTCCTCTTTGCATGATATGCATGATTTATAACTGAAAATAAAACCTTCTATTTTGCATGTCTGCCACCTATTTCCAAGTAATTGACTTCTTCCAATAACTTGAAGTAATGGCTTTTATAGCCAATTACCTAATTTTTACAATTTTAATTGATTGCTCAATTGCTTTGTCGGAGAAAATAAGAGAAAGAAGAAGAAAGAGGAGAAGAAATCAGAAGAAAATTGTAACGCTCTTAGTCTTGTTCTTCTTCCATACTTTGCATGCTGATTCAACTCATCCTCATATATGGGCTGCCCCCAAACTATGTCATGTCACCCCAAATGCTGTTGTATGTGTGCATATTCTTCCCAAAAATCAGCACTAAAGTGGCTGGTATCCACCCCAAAGTAACCATGCACAAGCCAACAATGATCACCAACAAAAAACCCATCTACCTCATGGCTAAAAACTCAACTGTAGAAGTGATAAGAGAGCTGGAAATAGTGATGACAAACATAGAAATGGTGGGACAACAGTTGTCATACTTCAAAATTTTTACCTCAACATGTAAGAACAACAAACTAGTTGAGGAAAGTGACTCCATCATGACTGAATTTTCTCTCCCAATTCTAGCCAACCTTCCATCTAGGTGAGTGTAAATCATGCAATGAAGGATAACCAACTTGAAATACAATTTTCTCTTGCTCATGTCCAAGGTACCATCAAAGTATTGAATATCAAAATCCATAAGGGCTGTCCTAACAAGTTCTTTAAACTGAAAATCATCATTATTACTCAAAAATATACCTTTCCCATTGATTCCTGGATCTACCAATGTTAGGATATGCTTGCCAACACTTTTGTTTCCCATTTTCAAACCTGAGACCTCACTTGAACACATGAAATCAGCTGTAAAAATAAGAAAATCAGATCTGATTTCTTTTAAAAAAATTCTTGGTTCCCATACCTTTGAGTGCCCATGTGAATGATCTTGTCCCAAAGAGTCTTCTTGCTCCATTTTGCATTCCCTAATCCTCATTTTATCTCTGTCCCTTGCATGTCCCTCATTAAAAATACAAATCTGAAATGGAAAAGTATGCAGCCATAATCTATCCTCTTCATACCTTGGATTGGTATCATGTGGGCTAGTGCAGGTTTGGCCCATCGACAACCAGTGTGTCTATCTCTGTTAGTACCTGACTGTCATCGAGGATGAAATTGTTGTAACTTACTGTCAAAGCTTTAGTGTGTACCGATATTATTTTACATCTATTTGGGTGCTACAATATGAGAAAGTGTTGTAACTGGTTGCTCTGATGTTGGGATCTCTGGAAGATACTTGACAACTTGCTCTCTTCCGACTGTTATCTTAAAATTCTTTAGGAAAGAGTTGTTGATAATCTCCTTGCCAGTTGTGCTTTCAATTTCAAACCACTTTCTTCCCAGCCTTTTTCTCGTCAACAACTTCTTTGGTTAGCTGTTTCAGAGGCCACCTTACTTGCTCATACCTCACTTTGAGCTGACTTCCATGTATGAGGATTGTTTGATGATGTCAACTGATAAAGCTTCAATTAGTTTTATCTTTAATTCTTTCAGAAGATTTAAAAGCAGTGGTCTACTATTTGGATGATGTATTGTGGATATGATATAAACACTTGAGATAGCACTCCTAATTGCTATTATAAACTGTACTTTCAAATCCCATTCACTGACTTTGGTCATTTGCGGGCATTAAAATAATATGGTTTCAATTATATGCTATTCTGGTATTTTATTGTAGCTGTTTCCACATAACAAATAGAAATTTGTTTTGAGCAGAAGCGAAGATTTTCATCCGAGACGGGTAAAGCTAATGACAACCGTGCAGAAGGAAACAAGGAAACGCGGGTAACTTCTTAGCCTTCTAAAAGTAGAATTTTTAGTAGACAACTAAAATCAAATCAAGAGTGTATCAAATTTCTGTTCATAATAGAATTGAATTTTAGACGAGATATCAATTACATTGGTGACTAGAATTGAATATCTGTTCCTTTATGATCTCCAATCAAATCTACAATCACCCAAGGAACATGTTGAATTGCAGACTATGAATTGTTTTTATTAGGGATGGCCTTGGGGAATAAAATTTTAGTTTCAACAGAAGAATTCTATTTTCTGAGATCATTAATTTTTATAGAAAATTAAATAGTGTATACAAAGGAATTTATTTAAAACTTAGAACGCACCTTTTATGGCTACTGGTGCAAAACTCTCTCAAAAATCTTAATTTTGTTGTGCTCAAATTCTATTACTGCTAATATTTTCTTGTGCTTTTCAAAGATTACGTTGTCCTTGCTCTTTCTTTTATCAACCCACTTATGGTATTTCTACAAAACTTTAATCCTTCATTCTTTGAAATATTATCACAGAAGTTCCTTGCTTCTCCTTGTTTTCCATCATACTTGCGTGGCTCTTTGGTTTGGAATGAGAGAGATTATACTTCTTCTTGTCGTATATTTTATATTGTCTAAGCTTTCTGTGATTGTCAATTGAATTTTTATTATTTCTTGTCCTTGGCTCTGATTGTTTTTTGTGTTGTGTCCATCTTCTCATTTTTATTATAATCATCTATGTTGAATATTGTCAACATGGAGAGGCGGATTTTTCTATTTGAGTAGTTGAATAATTATCTCTTCAACCAAAGATCAATTTTTCCTGATTTCTTAGATGTCAAAATATATGAATGTATTTGCTATATCTTCCCCACGAATATAGGCTTTGTGAACTTTGTTGCCCAACTTTTCATGCTTTTTGAGTGGTTTGTCCTAACACCAACAAAATTTGTCATAAGCTGAGATCTGTTGGTAGACAAATGAATTTCCTTGCCATAAGAATGTTGAATATATGCCAAATTCTCATCCAAAGTCTTAGGACGCTTCCTGTTATACCCCCTCCTTGGTGGCACTGATGTCCTATTGACTATCTCAGTTTTCCCATCGATTTGTGGATGAAATTAGTGGGTATCTTCAATCTAGTGTCCATCTTCCCTCACAATGTGGTTTGAAATTTTCCCAAGAACTTGAAATATCTATCTAAAATAGCAGATTTTGGCAAACCAAATTTAACCCAAATATTAGTTAAAAATAATTCAGCTGTATTATTTTGCTTAAGATTTTTCTTGCATGGAATGAAAACACTGCTATGTAAAAAGGGGGTGGGATTTTATCTACCTACTCCCATGGTATTGTGATATGTATAGAGGTTATGGAGATGTTGACATGTGACACACATAATTAATGGCTTATTGTAATGGTAAATAATGGTCACTCATATTGGATAATGTGTTTTACCTTACCATAATGCTCTTATTAGATATTTTAAATTGGGAGTCATAAATATCATTTTAATGGGAGCAATATGGATCATTTTGGGTATCAGAAGATATTGGAGGTTGCCCCTTCAAAGTGGCATTCTTATTTTGGGAGATTTTGTGGAGTGATTCTTTCCTTTGAGGAATATTGTATGATGTTCCCAAACCTCAAGGGTATTTGTATTTATATTTTTATTTCTGACTATATTTGAATATTAGGGAAAACTAGCCTACCAAACATATTTTGTGCATGTGATTTTTGTTCTATTCTACATTATTTATGTATTTTAAATATTTGTATTTTGCTTAATTGGTTTTCAGCAACATAGAAATGTTGCGATTTGTGTTATATTCTTCATTTTTTCTCTATTCTGTATATTTGTATTTTGCTAAATCAGTTTACAACAATAAACAAGTAGTCATGCCCTTCAATAAAGGCAGCCCTCCTATGAACTCCATAAAAATGTTTTCCTATGACCTAGAAGGAAATGGCAGTGGCATATATAAACCCAACTTCATATTAATAGCTTTGTTGTACTAGATAACACACATCCCCTTGTGAATTTTGCAACATCAATTTACATGTTTCGCCAATAAATGTACCTTTGCAAATGTGCAATTGTTTTTGTCACATAGAAAGGGCCTACAAATTTTGAAATATGAGCTTCTCTCATTAGCTGAATCATTCCTCGGGCACACAAAGCTTATCCAACTTGTAGAGCAATCCTTCTTGGAGATAGGAGGCCTCCTTGGGCTCCAAGCCTGCAACTTTTGCCTCTTTGCTTGCCCAAAATTTGTATCATGCTTATATTCTTCAACATGAGGAAAATGCCCAAAGCTGAAATCAAGGGATGTCTAGAAAGTCACGGTTCTATCAATATGGTAAAACCTTGATAAATTGCGAAGAATTCGTGATAATTCAAAAAATTGCAATTTCTATCTTTAAATGTAAAAAAATGAGTTTTTTGGGTTTTATTTCATTCATTTTCAGTCAGAATTGGAGCGTTTTTCGGCAGTTTTAAACAATATTTAGGGGGTTTTCAACTGCCCTCAACATTCGCCAACCAAGTACCTTTCGTTTTAATTTTTTTGAACAAAACTTAAATAAACCCTCACTTTAAAGGTTAGGGTATTTTATTAGAAATACTTTCAAATTTAGTAGATTTACTTATTTTATGTTATATAATTTTTATTACACTTTTTAACCCTAACTTTTCCGGCATTACACCATAAACCCTTAACTTGTTTTGCTTTTTTCTAATTGAAATATTTACAAATTTAGAAGATTTAACTATTTTAGGTTATAAACTTTTTTAATACACCCTAACCTTTACTCTCAATGTTGGTTTTCCAACGTTTAGCGTTAGGGTGCTTTTAATTGCAATATTTACAAATTTAAAAGATTTTACTATTTTAGGTTATAAATAAATTTATTACACCCCAACTCTAAATGTCGTTTTTTAGGTGTTAGGGTTGTGTTTTTTTGAAAATGATCCAAATGTTTATGAATTAAAAGACTTCAGTTTATAAAAAAATTGAATTCATCCCATCTACAAACCTAGACATTATTTTTCAGTATTTAGGGTTAAGGTTTTTTTGAAAAACATCAAAACGCTTATAAATTTAATACACTTAGGGTTGGGGGGTATTAAATTTTTAAATAACCCAAAGTTTTCTAATTTTATTAAACACAAATTAATATAGCCTAACCCTAACCCTAATTGTTGAGCGTTTAGGGTTAAGTTTTTTTTTTTTTAAAAATTGAAATGTTTGCAAATTAGAAGATGTAAATGTTCTATATTACTAAATGCTCAAATAACAAACATAGAAAGACTGATATTGTTGTAATGACGTTTACAAAAAACACGAATAACAAACACAAAAATGTTCCAACACAATGATATTTTTAAAATATTTTTTCTTTTTAAATGTCTGCTGACAACATATATTTGAATGAAAATGTAACAAACTAATACAACTTATTGGACATTCTGGTATTCAAACTGCACATCATTAAGGATCCTATGGTACTGCACCAGGAGGGTTTTCATCCTTACGATGATTAGTATCCATGTGTGAAGGATTTTGTCTCCAATGCCCAACTGCTGAAACACCACGTCCAACCTAAAAAAGACAATAATTTGTTTTCAACAAAAATGACATCCTTTCTTATTTCCCAACACTACTTTATAATCTTCAAATTTAGAGAGATCCCAAATTAATGGTTGTCAATTCCACAATTGGTGGTTTCTAATTTGCACATAGCTCCCCATAATTCGCTTGCAGCTAACTGGCAAATCAGTCTCTCAAATTAAGGTAGGCAACTAGCAGGTTAATTGGGTAGTTAACTATATTATGGGTATATGCTTGAAATAGTATGAAGTCGTCTGTGCTAATAATTGAGTTTGTTAAAAAACACAATCTTGAAATTTTTCCCACTCTGCAACTTTTTGAATTCTTTGCCATGCCTGGTGTTTGCTCAATGTCGTATCCGTCTGGACCGTCCCTCGACCCTCTTCCCGACCTTGCCGACGCTTTGTTGGTGTCCCGTCGGGCTCTTAGAAAGAGATTACAGCTGGCTCTTCGAAATCCCCCTTCAACCAGGGAAACTTCAACCGAAGCTTGTTGATGGGACTCTGTCCTTACAGATCTTTTCTTCAATCACTACTGCTACTGCAAGCTTCGAGAGAGTTGTTGCTTATCAGTAAGCTCATGGGTCCCAGACCGCCATTAGAAGAAATCCGGAAATGGGTCCAAATCAAATGGGCCCCATGTGGTCCGGTTGACATTGCTGCTCTCCCCAATGGCTTTATGCTCTTTACTTTCACTCACAAAGAAGACTTTGCATGAGCTCTTTTGGGAGGTCCCTGGTTTTTTGGTAGGAGAGGTTTTTATCTCCAAGGTGGACGCCAAGATTCAATGCTAGAACCAAAACAATGACCCAAGCGCCGATCTGGGTGCACCTTCCGGATCTTCCTCTGGAGTTTTGGCACTCTGTTGTTATCGAAGGTATTGCTCTTTCCATTGGTTCCCTTATTGCTATTGATCAAGCAACTAAAGCTGGCTCGAGATTCATCCATGCTAGATTTTGTGTCAATGCCGATATCAACATCCCTTTTCCATCTTCCATTGAGCTACACTCTGATCTTGGAACTTGGGTTCAACCCATCGATTATGAGTACATTCCCTAGGCTTGCACCTCTTGCAAAAGCATTGGTCATCATGCTACGGCTTGCCCTTCCAAACCAACACCAAAATCCAAAGAGCAGGTCCGCTCACCGAAGAATAAAGGAAAGTTCATTCCCAAAGTCACGAAGGAGGTCAGTACCTCGAACCCCTTTGCTTGCTCTTCAAGAAGAGGGTGAAATCCTTGAAACCGTCGTCTCTCTCCCACCTTCCTCCTCTTCTCCCCTATTGGAGCCTACTCCTGTTCAGTTGGCCATCTCCTCTGACCATTCACCGCCTGTTGTCTCCCTCTTCAACTCTCTCCTTGGGTTACTCCTCTGTTTTCGACCTCTTCTCCCTCCCTGGAGATCCCTATTACTTTTCCTCTTTTCGGTATTTCTCTTGGCGTTTCTTCTCCTCCTTCCTCCCCTTCACTTCGTGAGCTCCCAGATCTTGTTTTCAATCTTGTTCCCTCCCTTCATTCTATCCTCTTGAATCCTTTGAAGCTTCACCTTCAGCCACTTGTTCTCCTCTTCGGGAAAATACTCTCATCTCCTCTTCAGCCTCTTTGTCCACGGAAAACAGTCTTGCCAAAAGACTAGAAACAGTTCCAAGTAGAATGTTGATGTGGGTCCTAAAAAGGAAAGGGAAGACACACTAATCAAGCTAAGCTACAGGAAGAAGCGTTCCAAAATATAGCTCAAGGAACTCAAGGTATCCTTACCATGCCGGTTGGGGTAAGCACAAATCTAAGAAATGAAAATCTTCTCATGGAATGTAAGGGGATTAAATTCTCCCTAGAAAAAAAGAATTCTCAAAGATTTTAGACTTAAGCACAACCCAAATATTATGATGTTGCAAGAAAACCAAACTGAAAGAGAAGAACTTGTTGCATAAGTTATGGCCTAATGCCTCCTTTGTGTCTCAGGGTTCAGTGGGTAACTTGGGTGGTTTATGCACCTTTTGGAACCCGAAAGTCCTTTTTGGTGAATGTATTATTAAAACTCCTCATTTCTTGGGAATGTTTTTTCAAAAAATTGGCTCTAATATGGGATGGATCGTTGTAAATCTTTATGCTCCAAATCTTGAAAATCAAAGTAAAAAATTTGGAAGGAACTTCTTGATTTTCGTAATAATTGCAAGCATCTTCCATGGATCATAGCTGGTGATTTCAATACTCCCCTTTATCTTTCGGAAAAACAAGTGGTACTGGTATAAGCAACAACAAGTATGGATGCTTTGGCTGACTTTATCAAGCAGGGAGAATTCTTCGATATTGACCTTCATGGTGCCTCCTATACTTGGTCTAATCGAAGACTTGGAAGCAATCATATCCAAATCAAACTTGGACAGACTCTTGCCTCTATGGATTGGATTGATCACTATAATGATTTTTGCTTGACTACCCTTCCTAAAATTTCCTCTGATCATTGTCCCTTGCTTCTAACGACCTCTCAAATTCGCAACTCGAAACATCCTCCTTTTATCTTTGAGCTTGCCTGGTTACAAAATCACGATTTGGAAAACCTCATTGCTGATTGGTGGAAGATTTATATTCAGGGCTCTGCTATGTTTTGATTTACTAAGAACCTCAATTTTAAAAAAAAAAAAAGAACTTAAAATTTGGAAAATGAAGGTGTTTGGGGATATTCGTAGAAGAAAGGTGCAACTAGCTGAAAATTAGCCACTCTCTCTGCCATCATTGATCTTAGTGATAAAACCCCCTCCTTCATCAACAAGAGCTTACTCTTCTTAGCGACTACCATAACACCCTTGTTGAAGAAGTTTACTAGCGGCAGAGATCTAGAGCTATCTAGCTACAACAAGGGTGATCGTAACACAATTTTTTTCACACGACGACCTCTAAGCACAAAAGCAGAGATAAAATCAAAGAGCTTATTACCATGGAGGGTCATTACTTAAACAAGGAAGATGCTATTGCTGCTGAACTGACTCATTTCTATACTCTTCTCCTCCATGAGGACTCTCCTCCATGTGAGAAGGATTGCCAGAAATGTTGTAACATATTCCTAAATTGATCTCTGAAGATATAAACTCCAAGCTCACTCAGCCGTTCTCTGTTGAGGAAGTTCGTAGAGTTGTCTTTGACATGAAGGGAGACAAATTGCCGGGCCCGGATGGTTTTCCTGCTGCCTTCTTCCAAACGTTCTGGCATATTATTGAGGCTGACTTGCTTGCAGTTGTCAATGAGTTTCAGAAAAATGACACTCTTCTAAGGGAATGGAACAACACTTTTGTGGCTCTTGCTCCTAAATCCATTGGTTCTAAGCTGATTTCAAATTACAGGCCCATAAGTCTATGTAATACTTCTTACAAGATTATTACTAAGTTGATGGCCTCCCGTCTCAAACCCCTTATGGACAATTTAATTTCAGAGCAACATAATGGTTTCATTGGCAGCAAATTGATCCAAGGTGGAGTCATAAATGTCCATGAGGCCATACATTCAGCTTCCCTTTCTAAATCGGTGAGCATGGTCATCAAACTTGACATGCAAAAAGCCTTTGATAGAGTGAATTGGTCTTTCCTGCTCAAGGTTCTTGAAAAATATGGGTTTGGGAGAAATGGTGTTCTTGGGTTCAAAATTGCATCTCCTCCCCCAAATTCTCGATTCTTATCAATGGCATCCCTCATGGTTTTTTTGCCTCCAGTTGTGGAATCAAACAAGGTGACCCTCTCTCACCTTTTTTATTTATTATAATGGTTGACGCTCTCGAAGAGCGCTCGAGGCAGCTAAAAGCGTTGGCAGAATCGCTAGTATCACTACCACCTCTAAGCTCCTTGCTGCCACCCACAGTCAATTCGTTGATGACACTCTTCTTCTTGGTATTGCTTCGGTTATGGAGGCTAAAATATTGAAAAGGATTCTAGATTGTTACCAATCTGCTTCTAAGCAGTTAATTAACTTCAACAAGAGTAGCATTGCTTTTTTAAACACCCTTGTTGCCAGATAAAGAAAGATTGCAGCAATTTTTGGCTGCAATATCATGGACTTGCCTTCTTCCTATTTGGGTCTCCCACTCTTTCAAGGTAGGCAGTTGAAAACTCTTTGGAATCCAGTTATAGACAGGTTTAAAAGGAAGCTCGCAGGTTGGAAAGGATCCCTCCTCAGTCAAGCAGGTAAGTTACAACTGGTAAAAGCCACTCTGCAAAACTTTCCCATCTACTTCATGTCCTTGCTTAAAATGCCTGCCTCGGTAGCTGTAACTATTGAACAAATTCAAAAAAAGTTTCTATGGTCAGGGGCTGAAGATAGAAAAAGAATGCACCTTGTTTCCTGGAATGTGGTTTGTAAACCGACTGCTCTGGGAGGGTTAGGATTACGTAGAATAGCTGATATGAACTCTGCTATGTTAGCAAAATTAAGTTGGGAAGTTGCTAATAAAGGGAAGGCTTCTTGGACTCAGCTACTGATTTCAAAATATCTTTCTTCAAGAGAAGACTTCTTTGCTGAGGACATCCCGAGTGGCTCGGCCATTTGGAATTCTATTAAGAGTTCTTGAAATCTGCTGCAGTTAGGTACCAAGTGGAAATTAGGCAATGGCAAGTAGATAGACTTCTGGAAAGATTGGTGGATTGGGGAGAAATCTTTAGCCTCAAATCTGTTTTGGGAGCCTATTAAAAACACTTACAAGATTATGTGGGAGATTTATAAGCGGCTATATTGACAGTTCCCCTCCTTCTCCCCGTTGGTCCATTCCTAGATGGGAGGGTGCAAGCTCAATTCAGTTACAACGACTTGAAAGGCTTCATTTCTTACTATCTCCCTTTCTCTCCAATGGAGGATGCTCATATTTGGCCCCATTCTCCTTCGGTGCTTTTTCAATCAAGGCCGCCTACCTATCCCTCCCCCACCGCTCAGAGGGCACTACCCTTTATCATATTTGGTTTCCTCAGGTGATTCCAAAGATTGGCTTTTATTCTTGGCTTGCCTTTCGGGACTCCTTTCTCTCAGGGGAAAACCTCAAGTGACGAGGGTACTCTCTTCCTAGCAGGTGTGTCCTATGCCTCAATGCTCTTGAAACTTCTGCTCACTTGCTACTTCATTGTCCTTTTTCTCATTCTATCTGGAGTTTACTTCTAATTTTTTTGAAGTTTCGTGGGTGTTTCCTAAGTCTATTTCGGAAGCTATTTTACAATGGGTTCCTATGTTTCGACACTAAGTGGCTAATCTTGCCTGAAAATCCTTTTTCCCCCATACTTTATGGATGATCTGGAAGGAGAGAAACAAGATAGTTTTCAAAGAGCAATCACAAAATCCCCTTCAGATCTATACCTTGGTGATTGCGGGACTTTAGGAAAATCTGAACGGCTGCATCTGGGAGCAACATAAATGCAAAATCTCTCTTAATATGAAAGGAGCCTGGTTGAAGAAACTCCAAATTCCTTTGCAACCTCCCATTTTGGCTGCGGTGAGAGCTAATACCACTTGATCCCTCCTCCAATAGGCTGGCATAAAGTTAACACAAATGGTGATGTAAAAGGCAATCCGAGGTTCTCTGGTGGAGGGGCCTCAATTTGAGATGAGCTGGGCCAACCGATGGCAGCCACTACTATCAATTTAGGTAAGGGAACAAACCATAGAGTGAAGCCCTTGCAATCCTTAAAGGTATGGAGCTTGCTTCCAGATTTGGAAGAATTAATCTCATCGTTGAGAGTGATTCCCTTAATTTGATCAACCTTCTAAATAATAATGGTACAACAAGCTTGGACCATCAGCAACATTATTGCTGATATTCAGAGCCTTCAAACTAATTTCTGCAACATTCGGTATCAACATACTTATAGGGAGGGTAACAAGGTGGTTGATCTGTTGGCCAACAAGGGCGTTTCAATTGAAAATCAATAGACTTGGTTCGGGAATTTTCCTGAGTTTCTTCTAAAAGCCATTGCTGATGACAATCCTAAGGGAAACTAGTTGGAGGAGCCTATATTTGGCTACCTTGCTTTATGTTTATTTTGATATCAGCATTATCCTTCACTATTCCTCCTCCGCCGGCGAGTATTGCATTAATTATGATTTGATTGCTTTTTCTTGTCATGATGGCCTTTGTACATGGGAAAGAAAGATTTTGGTTAATTTTATGATAGGGATTGCTAATCATAAACGGGCGCAGTTAAAGTATCTTTTGGCATGTGGCGATGAGGACATTCCAACTATTTTTTTTTTTTTTTTTGATTATTTAACGCTTTTGACCGGAGCTTTGAACTCGGGGGCTAGGCCCCAACCGAACATGACAAGAAGGAAGAGGAGAAGAAAGAAGGAAGAAAAAAGGAGGAAGGAAGAAGGGCTACTTGCCCACAACGTAGAGTGAAGGTAGAGCATAGAAACCCGAACGATACCAAATCGACGTAAAAAACTAAGAGCAGCCAAGGAGGATTCCGCAACGTCAACCGATATAGGTACCAAAGACGCCGATTAGCCTCTCGCAGAAGGATTCTATAAGCGCCGCATGCCCTATCCTTCAATTCATTCCATTGATCGATAGCAGAGTGGACGGGAAAACTTGCGCCTCGATGTCCACCTCTGGCAAAAGACGATGATCGAGCCGCCCCACCGTGAAGAGAGTATTGGCGCTTTGGGCGTAATTGAGCGGGTCCTCGTGACGACCGAGAGAGCCACCGAATGCCGCGCCTCGATCCTATGCGAGCTCATCAACCTCTTCTACCTAAAGAAGAGGGTCCGGTAGGGAGAAGTCAAGCGGTTCCTCGTGGAGTCCCACACGGTGAGCGGGGTAGATCACGAGTTTGCAATGAATTCAACCACAATCGATCATCTTCCAACAACAGCAAAAGGAGACAAAGGCAGCTACGATGTCCGCATTGGTGCGTGCAGCGCGAGACCGAAGCGATAGGAATCACCTGCAATTGTTTCGATTGCCTTGTCTTCCCAGTGTGAGGAGTATTGAAAAACCTCTGAGAGACGGGAACGATCAATATCCAGAGTCGAGGCTACATCCTGCACCGAGCTTTGAAGAAAAATGAATGGGAACCCGAGATACGCCATTGGAAGACGTGGAGGAGCTAACAGCGCGGAAGCGAGGACAAAGAGGCACAAAGCAAAGAGTAGCCAACCAACACCCCTAAATGGCACGTTGCACGCGCGTAAGGCCTAATCCAAACTGTGAGTGCAAGTTGGGCCCCTTGTGGGAGATTATGCTTGATAGACCTTGCCATGCTTCAATGGTACTCCGAGAAGACACTCGGCGGGGTGATCTATTGCAAACTTAGCCAAAAGATTTGCCGCATGATTAGTTTCCCGATAATTGTGCTTGATGTGCCATGAGCCAAGCTTACTCAACCAAAAAAGAATATGAGGAATAAAAGTGTTGATTTTCCACGAAGGGGAGATGCCACTAGAAACTGCTTGAACAATTATTTGGGAATCCCCTTCAATAAAAAGTGGAGAACAACCCAATTGAGCTGCCATCTTGACCCCTTCCGAAGCGCGTGGGCTTCGCCGAGTTCATGAGCCATCCCGAAGGGGAAAGGATCCCGCCGAGATGAGTTGTCCGAAACATCCTTGAGAATACAACCAGCACCCGATTTACCCGGATTCCCCAAGCACCATCGAAATTATGTTTCCACATACCCTTAGGAGGGGGTCTCCATCTGGCCCTTTTCCTTCGAATTAATTTTTCAACCTATGTGAGACCTTTTTTATGATAGAGCCAGGGCTAGGTAGCTTAATAAGAGGCCAAGAATTAATGATTTCCGCATTTCTGGAGGAGAAAGTGGAATGTGAAAGGTTGTTAATACTTTCTCCGAAATGGCCACTTCCAACTTATTGAGGAAAACATGCTTCTCTGCAGCTTGTTCCCGGAAAAGTCGAAGATCGTTACCACCAAATATGCCAAAAGAGGAAGAAGGGAGCAATGGACCAAATAGAACAGAGAGAGCTGTTAAGTTTGAAACTTGGCCAAGAAAGAAGGGTCTCACTGATAGATTTGCATGTGGCCCAAACTAGATTTAATTTACTTAGGAGCCAATCCCAACAACTGGAAGCAAAAGGGCAAAAAGAAGAAGGTGATCCAGGTCTTCCTCAGCATCACCACAAAGCACACATTTGGAGGGGCCAACATAGCCCCAAGACCTTCTCCTAACTTGGGTCAGGATTTTCTTTTTCAAAACCAACCAACCAAAAATGGCAACCTTGGGAGAAATACTAGGGTGCCAACATCCAAAGGAACATGGGAAACCCCGCCGACCGAGATGAGAAGATCATAACCTGCTTTCACAGAGAAAGAACCCGTGGCATCACCAAGCCAAATCAGTTGGTCTTCACTACCTAAGAAGTGGGCGTTTCGCGAGAATGGCCTCCGTGTAGTGTGTGGATTCATGGACGGTGGCACCAGAGGAAATATCTTTCCAAAACCAAGACGGCGAACCATTGGGATCTTGGCGAGCATAATCAAGAACCAACGAACCCCAAGAAGATTTGGTCACATTCATAACTCTGTTAAGTTCGGGCGTGAGATTAAGGGGTGGGGACCCGTTCCAACTATCCTCCCAAAAGGCAAAGGTCGATTTGTTGATATTCCATGAGACCAAGTTTGCGATCGTGGGATTTGGATTTGCAAATGAAGTTCCAAATATGCGAACCTTTGGGGAGCTCGGATCTGATAATAGTAGCTCGAGCGGCCAACCTCAAGATACTTATGAGAAAGAACTTGAAAGGCTAGCCGTTTAGCGTCTGAAATGAAGTTCCAGACAAGTTTAGCACCGAGAGCCGAATTCTGTAGAGCAAGATCCATAATTCCCATCCCTCCCAAGCGTTTGGGGAGCTTGACCGTTTTCCAATCTGCCAAGTGAAATTTTAGCTCTTTGTTGTTCCCTTGCCATAGGAATGATCTGACCGTCTTCTCAATTTTGAGCAAAACTATCCTTGGGATCTGCGGGACAGATAGCATATAAATCGGAATGGCCAAGAGAATGGAATTAATCAACAAGGCTCTACCCGCCAAGGACAGCCATTTTCCTTTCCACGAGAGCAATCTAGAAGATAAAGAATTTGTGATCCCGTCCCATAAAATAGCTTTACCGTTTCCAGAGAAAAGTGGAATGCCCAGATATTTGTGAGGAAGGGCACCCACGGTGAAGCCCAAAATTGCTTTGATCTTGCACTGCAATCTTGGGGCAACATTAAAAAAGAAAATGACAGATTTATGAAAGTTGATAACCTGTCCCATCGCTCAAGAATAAGAATTTAGAATAGAAGAGAAGCATTTGGCTTCCGGAATGGACGCTTGACCGAATAGGAAGGTATCATCTGCAAATTGTTGGTGCGAGAGGGGAGGAAGATTGGAAGTTACGCAAATGTCCTTGAGGGTTCCTTCCAGAAGGGCAGATTTGATGCTGCGACTGAGAGCTTCAGCGACCAAGATGAAAAGAAAAGAGGAAAGAGGACCGGCTTGTCTTAGTCCCTTGCTGCTGCTGAAAAAGCCTTCTGCTGATCCATCAACCAGGACAGAAAAACGAGGGGAAGCAATGCAATCAAGATCCAGTTGCAAAAGTGCCAACTAAATCCCATGGCTTGAAGTGACTTAATAAGGAATCTCCAATTGATACGGTCATAAGCTTTACTAAAATCCAATTTTAACATCATGCTTTGTTACGTGAGGAGGTGTGAAGAGTATGAATCGGTTAATGCGAGATAATGATCCCGTTTGTAATAGACCTCCCAGGAATGAAACCACTTTGTTCTTGTGCCACCAATTTAGAGAGGAGAGGGCTCATTCTAGTAGCAATGGCTTTTGAGATAATTTTGTAGGACGTATTACAGAGGGAGATCGGTCTGAAGTCATCCAAAGACTCCACCGAGACTTTTTAGGAAACATGCAAATAAGAGTATGATTGAGTGCACCCAGAAGCTTGCCCGTACGCCGAGATTCCTCCACAAAGATGCCGATCGTATCCCCAATAACTTCCTAGAAATCCCGAAAGAAAGAAGCAGAAATCCATCCGGACCAGCGCTTTATCCCTCTTCATTGAGAAAACAATCCTATGAACCTCCTCCTTGGAAAAAGGGGATAGAAGCATGACATTATCAGCATCATCAACCAAAGTAGGAATTTGATTAAAGAAAGGAAGCTGAGTGCCCAAAGGGGAAGCCGATTCACCATTCAATAGATTTTGGAAAAAGGACACTGACTCAGATTTAATCCGAGATTGGGTGGACACCACCGAGTTGTCGTCCAACTGCAAGGAGGAGATATAATTGAAATTTCTTCTAGCTTTGATTGAAGCATGAAAGAACTTGGTATTTTTATCTCCGTCGGCCGACCAAACTTCCCTCGATTTTTGTCTCCAATGAATTTCCTCTTTAAGAAGGAGATCGCCGAGCTCCCTTAACAGAAATTTTTCTTTGAGGAAGTCATCCTGATGCATACCATGTGAGAAAATAGATTCATTAAGAATACGAAGATCTTTCTCAACCCTGAGTTTTTCATGGAAGATGTTTTTAAAACAGGAGGCATTCCAAACCAGCAGATTGTCTTCAAGAATGAAAGTTTTTGGAAAGTTTAAACATCCAAGTCCCTTCAACCTTGAAGGAATCCCACCAAGATTTAATCAGAGGCCTAAGAGAAGAATCCTGCAACCACATATTTTCAAATTTGAACGGAGAACGGCGTGGAGGAAGATCAAAGGAGATGTTGAGAGAAACTGGGAAAGTGATCGGAGCCGGAAAGAGGGAGAACAGAGCATTTTAGAAGAAAGTTGTTCTCGCAACCAATCTTCGAGAGACAAAAAATCTGCATCAAGACGAATCAGCTGCGATTGAGCTGAACCCAAGACGCCGATTATTCCACGTAAACCATCTCGTATTCGGCTCCACGTCAACAAGATTGGCGGATGACACAAAGGAGGTAAAATCCGGCTTGAGAGTGAGGCTGCCATTGGATGCCCCCGTTTATCAATGTTAGAGAGAGTAGCATTAAAATCACCTGCTACAACAATCTTGGAGGTCATGGCCAAATCGAGGACAAGCTGACGTTTAGTCCAAAGATCCTTTTTTTTAGCGGATTAGAGGGACCATAAACATTGCATAAGAAGGACTCATCAGAGTGTTTGATAGTGAACTTACACGAGATAAAATTCGGATCAACCAGGAGAGGTTCAAGACTACAACAACTGGATTTCCACAAAACACCCAAACCACCTGAAGCACCAAGTGAGTCCGAGAAGCAACCTTCCCATCCTTTCCATTTTCGAAACCAACCATTCTTACAACCTACTAGAGACATCTTAGTTTCTTGGATCAAACATAAATCGATAAAAGAGTCGGTAACATAATGTCTTAAAAGACGTTGTTTGTTAGGGGTGTTCATGCCCCTAACATTCCAGAAAAAAGGATCATTTGATCTTCAGAGAGGACCCGCCTCTCTACTCGTGGAAGGAAAAAGGAACAAAGTCAGAAGTCGCTTACTGCTGCAATTTCTTTAAGGGAAATGATGCTGTTGGAAGGACGGCCTTGATTACCTTTCGGCCCCAAATCCATGTTAAGGATTGCAGGTGTCGGAAGAATCGGGCGCAGCTGCAGGTCCACCGGAATCTCCTTTAATAGATAGAATTAACTCATCCTTCTCACTCACCCATTTCTCTAATGAATCAGCATTCGCACCAAGGCCGAGAGCAATGCCTTCTTGAAATAAGGATAGAATCCGGGTTGAATCTTTAACCACAGAAGCAGTTTCTTTAACAAGAGAAATGGTACTCGGGTCAAGTGCCAGGGACTCAAATGCAAGAATAGAGTCATTAATATCAGCACCTAAAGGTTGCTCTTTTCCTAATGGAAGAGGAGCTGTTTGAGTAGAGACAGAGGGTGGAATAAATTTCTTCCTCCATACCTCGGCTGAAACAGGGGGTTTTTGCATGATTTTTGGAAGTGACCAGGTTGTTTACATTTAAAACAATTGCTGAAACCCCTTCGTATTCCACCTTTTGCTCCCATTTCCCGAGGGGAGGAGATGGCTATGAGATCTTGCAGCTTTTTGTTGGGGTCAAGAGAAATGCAAATCCTGGCAAAAGACGAAAGGGTGCCTTCCAAAGTAACTGGATCAATGCGAACAACGCGCCCAAGGTGGAGCATATCTTATCGAGAACGGTGGAAGACCAAAACTCATTTGGGCAAAGAATAGAGCCTTACCTAGACTTGGAAACCTTCCATTTCAGCTTTAATGGTCGAAATGTGCCTTCATTCGCGAATAACCAGTGCTGAATCCGCTAAGAGAAAGTCTTTTCTCTCCATGGTGTCGTTCCTTTGTCTTTGCATCTGCGAAAGATAACAAGGAAAAGCCTCTTTCCAAGAAGCGGATTCTGAGGCCACTACCCCACTGAATGTCACACCAGTTTCGAATGCCTTCCACCGAAAGCCGACGACCCACAAAATTTGCTATGATTGCTTTGTTGTCGAGAAGGTTGAGTTGGGTAGCAAGGTCTTCCGAGTCCTCAAGAGAGACAGAGACGAAATCTGCTTGGCCCGAGAAGGGGCTTGGCTGGCCACGATTACTATTTTCTTCGATCTCGCTGCCCGGTAGAACGTCTGGGACCCAAGCGCTTCGCATTGCTTTCGACAGTGCCCCGGCCCGCGGAGGCACCACCAAAGATCACAAGGAGGTGAGGCCGACTTATCGTCATAGCAGAGGTTAAGTTTTGAAAAAATGACCGTTTCGGTCCATTTCGCTGCCGCTTACCTTTTGCCATCTAGAGCTCTCCCAAGGACATTCCAACTATTAAAAAGCCCGATTTTATTTATTTCTCCTACACTTTAAGTTTCCTTACCATTTCGGCCTTGTTATGTATGGGTTCTCTGGTGTGTGTCGAGCTTGCAAATTGTGATGAACTCAAGAAGGATCTTGAAGTATGGAATTTGCTTAAGGAAAAAGGTGTTACTCCGTTTATCGAACGCCTATCTGGTCATTTTGTTGTGGTTTCTAACAGCATTTTGGCTTCTTGGAAACGGGGATCTGTGAAAGTTGGGAAGCTTAAGTTTGACATTTCGATGGAAAGCATTATCATATGTTGCGAATGGCCTCCCAGCTGAGGGAGACATCTACTTTAAACGTTCTTTAAAAGCAGAAATGGGGGCTTTTTTGGGGAAAAGGAAAGAACGGGTGAATAAGTATCTATCGGGCTATGAACGTGCCTCTCTGAAAACTCCATGGGATCAAGTTGCTGAACAAGTTATGCGTTATTTCACGCTTGAAGGAAGGTATAAGCTCGTGTTCGGCCCTCAACTCTTTCTCTTGGCTCATTTCCGCAATGATATTAAGGTAAATTTGGCCAATTTTCTTTTCCAGTCCCTGGATTTATCCATTAAACAGGCCCGTGTTGGTGAAGGCCCTCTGCTTCACCAAGGTTTATTATACTTGCTGTTTAAAACTGTTGCTAGCTCCAAAATGCTGTCCTGCTTTCCTATTGTCTCTTGTTCGGTCCACCGTCGTGCCCCTCTTTGCCCCTGCTCGTCCCTCGTCCCCGCCTCTCCGTCATCGGTTTCTCCCCCGATGCTGACCCGGAGATGGAAATCACGGGTCACCGTGTTGCCACCTCTCCCCCCCACCATGTTGCCACCTCACCTCGATCTTCTCCTCCCCGCCTGGCTGCCTCTCCCCGCGACGACGCTCCAACCTCTTCCCGTCTCTTCCCCACATTCCGGTGATGACATGGATGTGTCTAGTTCTACTGCTAAAGGTGTTGTTCCCGATGTGTTTCTTGGCCTATCTCAGAATTATCCTGATTCTCCGGCTCCTCTTCCGATTCCCCTCCTGTTTCTGTTGCTGTTGAGTAGCTGGGTACTATGGAGGGTGACACGGTGGCTGCAATTGAAAATGTTGTTGAACATCCCTCCGAGGATGTTATGGAAATTTTTGGCGTTGCTATTGCGGATGCTGTGGAGGATCATGCTTACACTGCCACTGCAGAAAATTCTGGGGATAACACTGCTGAACTGCTTCATGGAGCCATCGTGAACATCAACAATACCTTCACTGTTATTAAGAAATGGAAGGAGTATACAGACGATACCTGGGCTCATCTCCAGAAAGGCGGTAAGGAGCTTATCACTCTGATGGAAAATATGGCGGAAAAGAACTCTAATACTGCTGCTTTTGAAGCGGTGACTGTCCTTAAAAATATGCTAGATATGTAGCCTTGTTTGGCCCTTTTTGCTCTTTTTGGAATGTTGGTTCTTTTTTACTTTTGTCATGCTGTAATTTTGCTTTATCTTGCTATATCTGGCCTTGTGGGCCCTTTGTAACAAGGATGTGGGTCCTTTCAACACCCTCACCGTTTACCATATTCCAAAAAAATTTGGGTAGTTAACTGACAATTGTGAGTCCAACTCAACACCTTATTCCACTAATCAAGTACCCTAACCGAGAGTTTTGGTTGTTTCTCAATTAGAAGACATAAAGACAACCACCTTATTTAAAAAAACAGAAACATTCATAATTGAAAACTAATTACTGACTAATTCCGTGTTACGGATTAAATAAAAAAGGGGACATTAGAAGTCTCCCCTTCCCAAAATTGCTTGTCCTCAAGCAATACAATTCTGGATGTTAAAAAATTTGTGGGCCCTCCCAAGTGGCATCCTCGTCGGGTAGGTTCTTCCAACGGACCAAGTATTCTTTGACAATCCTGTCCCTTAACGTCTTTTCTTATCTGTCCATGATGGCCTCTAAAACCAATGTGAGTTTTTCCTCATCATCCAAGGGTGGAAAATCAACTGATTGTGCAATATGCTGGCCAAGTGACATTTTGAGGCAAGACACATGGAAAAGATTGTGAATCCAATTACTTGCTGGCTATTCCAACTCACAGGCTACTTCACCAACTCTTCTCATGATCCTATAGGGCCTGTAAAAGCGAGGCTTGAGTCTTTCAGCTCCACTCTGTTTGATGGAAGTTTTCCTATAAGGCTACAAACACATAGACCATGTCTGATGCAGGAGCATCGACTTGGGCAAGCAAAACATCTAATTTTTGGTTTAAAGCATCTTAGGACAGTTGTCATAGGGTAATAGAGGTGTTGGTAGGTGTCTAGGTCCTTTAAACTTTGAATTTTGGCTGGGTTATGGTTTTCCCGCCCAAACCAAGTTTGAATTTCTCAAACAAGGAAATGGGCAATTTTATATAGTTAGGTTGTGTTAGGAGGGTCTAGGTGATTCATCTTGGTGTCTTGAACATCTTGACATGTCTTAACAACTTCATGAAGGTGAACTCAAGGGCAAACTGTAATAATTTTCTAAAAATTATGTTTTTCCTATGTTAGTGCACATGGAGTTCTAAAACATTAAAGTTGGTTCTTGAAGAAAATATGAAAGTGTGGATGAATGACTCAATGGAGAATTAGTTAGTAGGTCTTTTCTTGATAATCAATTGTAAGAAGGTAAGGGTAAACTGTGTGTGTGGATCAAGAAAAGAAAAACTCTGTTTAGAGAGACTATGTATGAGTGCAGACAGGAAAAAGGACCAAATTTGAGAATAAAATTCAAGTTTCTCTATTATATCTTTGAAGTCTCTTCTGTGTATTGAATTTACAGTGTTCTTGAAGAGTACTCTTGCATGTTGTATATCTTGGAGAATAAAAACAATAATAGTAATAATCTTTAGCATGACACAGGCCTGAAAGTTATGAAGGAACTTTGTTTTCACGAGGTAATTTTTGGTTTTTATGAATTTTTCATAAAACTTTCTTCAAAAAGAGCCTAGAAAGGTGTAACAGGTAGGGACAAACCTACAAGATTCTTGACAGGTTTTGGTTTTGAAGAATTTGCTATGAAAGGACTTTTCTTCCTTTTCAGCCTGTCCAGAAACCCTAGTTGGGGTTTAAGAAGAAATCTAAGTTTCAAGGCTTTGTTGATGGAATTTGGGCCTAAAATTTGGTAGAAACCATCTACCCCCTCTCTAGAATCAGATTTTTAAGGTTTCATTAGTTGAAGAGGCTACTATTTAGCCCGGTTTTGACAGTCCTTTGACAGGCCTATAAACCTAATCTTGAGGCCTAATTGTAAAAAGAACTTTAGCGAGTTGGAGGGGCTAAATTGAGTATGGAACCCTGAAATTTTGTGAGAAGCTCAACTAGCCAAATGGGTATTCATAACAAGTTTTAGATTTCGGGAACTCTTGATGGTTTGTTTCCAACTATAAGACTCATCTATTTGAAGGGCTACAAGGAAAAATAATCAGGTTTTAATAAAATGGTGTTGTTTGCTCCATTTGAAGTGATTCCTCTCTTTAGATCTACATCAATGTCCCCGACCTCAAATGTTCTCTCAATGCGTTACCAGTTTGCATAATTTTTTTGTTGATTCTAGGACCACTTTGCAAGTGATCTTTGAGTGCTCCTAGAATGTCTTGGCTATGCTGAACCAAGTTGCTGCTGGTACCCTGCTATCAGTAAACACCAAATTTGTAAAAGTTAGTGCATCATATCCATATAAAGCTATAGGTGTGTAGTAATGGACATGTGGTGGGTGGTGTTGTAGCAGTACTCTCCAAGGTGCAGCCATTTGACCCATGTTGCCAATTGGTCTGTAACATAGTTCCTCAAGTACCATTCAACCCACTTATTTACTATTTCTATTTTCCCATTTGTTTGTGGGTGGTAATTGGTGTCGAGGTGAGCTTGGTACATGTCAAATGAAATAGCTCCTTCCTAAATGAACAAAGAAATCGTCTGTCCTTGTCATTAACATTATTCTTAGGCAATCCATGCAACCTAAATACCTCCCTGAAAAATAGATCAGCTGCTTGATGTGCTGTGAATTCTATAAGAATGGCAAAGAAGTGTGCATACTTGGTTAATCTTTCTACAACCACATAAATACAATTCCTTCCATTTACCTTTGGAAGGCCCGTGGTGAAGTCCATGGATATGCTCTCCTGTTTTGATTGGGAATAGGTAATGGTTGTTTGCAGAAAAACATGTTTTGCTTTACTCTATTGATAGGCTGTACACTCCTTGATGTATTTGAGTACACCATCCTTAAGGCCATTCCAAGAGAACCTTTCCTTGATTTGCCTGTATGTCTTATAGAATCCAAGATGTCCTGCCATGGGTGCATCATGCAAGGCCTTCAAGATTTTCTCCCTCATCTTAGACTCGGGCACTAGAAATGTTTTTAGCATTTTTTGCCATGATAGAAACCTCCTAATCACTCGAAATGGCAAAAATAGAACAAAGAGTGCATTTTGAAGAGAGCATCAACAACTACATTCTTTTTACCCTTCATATATTCAAAATCAAAACTGTGGGCTTGGAGCTTACTTAACCATTTTTGTTGTCTGTGATTCAAGTCTCATTGGCCCAAGAAAAACTTCAATTTGTCCTCTGTTTTAATCACAAATCTACCACAAACCAGATACTGCCTAAACTTTGCCAAAGCATGCATAATGACAACTATCTCTTTTTCATAAATGGAAAATCCCCTTTTGAAGCCTTCAACTTCCGGCTTTCAAATGTTATGGGGTTCCCCTTTTGCATTAAGATTGCTCCTACTCCCTCTCCTGAAGTATCACATTCTATAACAAAGGGTTGTGAGAAATCGAGAATGACAAGTACAGGGTTTGAGCTAATTACCTCCTTAAGCTTATCAAAAGCTTTTGGTGCTGCATTAGTCCATGCAAAGACTCCTTTCTTTGTCATGTCTGTTAGGGACGCTGCTAGTTGTGAAAACCTCTCAATGAACCTCCTATAGTAGTTGCATAGGCCAACCGTGTTGGTATGGTAGGGGGTGTCCATCTAGAATGGCTTGGATCTTCTGTTGATCCGCTTGCACACCTTGAGCACTAATGACATGGCCCGGTACTTAAATTTTTGTGACCTCAAACTCACACTTAGATTCTTTTGTAAGTAGATTCTATTAGTCAAGCCAATTGGCATGACTAGAAACTCAAAGTGTCCATAATGGCATTTGAATGTCATCTTGTGTACATCCTCCTTGCAGACATGGATTTGATGATAGCTTGATCTCAAAACAATCTTCAAGAAGTAAATTGCCCCATTTAACTCATCAACGAGCTCATCAATCTTTGTAGTGGGAACTCTATTTTTGATTGTCTTTTTGTTTAAGGATCTATGGTCTATACACATCCTTGTGGTGCCATCATTCTTTTTCACAAGTATCACTGAAGAAGCAAAATCGGCTGGAACTGGGTCTGATGTGGCCCATTTTCAACAATTCCTCAACAGCCTTTTCTATCTCCTCATATGTTTGTGGGTGGCGGTAAGGAGTGATCATGATTGGCTTTGAGCCTAGTTCCAACTTTATAATATGTTGAGAACCTCTATTTGGTGGCAATCTTGGAGGTTACCTAAGACTCGGTTTCCGGGATATGGCGGAAAGTCGTGATGGGGTTTCCGGAAGGCAATTTTTTTCAAATTTAGGGGATGGCGGGGGACGATCGATAAAAAAAAATATAATTTATTAATTTTACAAATATAACTTGAATAATTTAATAAACTAAGTCATAAATTGGAAGTTTGAAGATTGAAAGCATTAATGATTAATCCAATTATTCATCACACAAGCCAAGGCCCAAAATGCTATATATTCAATGGTCAAAAATTCAATATGATAATGAAAGTTGAAAATTAAAACCAAGTCTTCAATAATTAACATGAGAAGAGTACACCTACATATGTCATGAACTATTATGTCATAGACTCATAGTCATATAACTCAAAAGTACATATATCATTATATGATATTACATAACCAAAATGACAACTCAATAATCACTATCAGAGCCCTCTGAAGGAACACTCACTAACCTCTCCTCAGCACTAGAAGTATCTCTTTCTTTTTACTCTTGCTCTTTGCTTTGTGTGATTACAATGAGTGTGAGATGTACTTTTATAAGTTTTTTAGAGGCTTTTAGGGTTAGGTAAAGTAATAACATATTAGAATTGGTTAGAAGAATAAAATAAAGCATTAAATTTTGGTTTTTTAAGTTTTTTTTTGATGTTTTAATGTGTAAGTTATAGAGGACGCTGTGATCTCCCGAGACATCCCTCATACATCCCGAGGACGTCATGGCGTCCCCTATGCTGTCCTCTAAACACTGCTGCACCTGGGATGTCCCAGGTGCATCCCCTAACCTTAGGGGCGTCCCGGGACGTCACCTCTTTTTTAAAAATCCGGGGATGTCGGGAAACGTCCATTCCCTATCCTTAACTCCCTGGGATGTCCGGGACGATTAGAAAAAGGGGGTGCACGTCCTGCGTAGCAATGATGATAGCTATGTTGCTTACCGAAGATGAAGCAAAGGTGCATGCCCTTCATCATCGGGCAACTTGCTGTCCAAGCAACTTGTCCCTTTTGGAATGTTCTTTCCATACTTATTGTTTTCATCACTTTTAGTGACCTTTCAGTTATACCCCTAAGAGTAATGTCTTTTCTTTGTGATTTAAACTTAAACTCCATGGATTGATAGTTCTGGGAGAACTTACCAAGAGAATGCAACCATTGTACTCCTAAAACCATATTTGTTTCTCCTAACCCCACAACATAAAAATCATCTCATACCTCATAGTTACCCAAGAGTTTTAGTTGTTGCATGATCTCTGTGCATGGAATAGTGTGTTGGAAGACGTGCACAAGGAAGAAATAAAGTGAAGGTAGATTGCACACATTTGAAATTGTGTCTGTCTATTTATTATGAATGATTTAGTTACAAAGCAGTTGATATAGTTACAACCGTTTATAACCATCTCATTAGTTAAATAACTAATGAAGTCCTTATTTAATAAGCCTTACATTCTAATATAGTGAATCCGTTTGCAACAATAACATTGAAACCCGCAAAATAGATTAATGCACTACCCCTTGGTCACCAAGCTCTTATCAGTGAAATTGCGAGTGGCCTCACTATCTGTCAACACATTAATCCACTACCCAAATAACACTTTACAGACTCTAAATGGGTGATACTATGGCGCTTTGGATGAAGGAGCCAAAGTTCCGCTGTTGTCCTCGGAACTGTTACTATCTTTTATGGGTTTCTCCTCTTCGGCTGGCTGTGGCTTCTGTTCTTCAGTCTCATTCTCCTTATCAAATACTACTTATATGTAATGGACTTGGCCCTTGCCAAGGCATCTGTGACTGGGTTCCCATGGATCTTGCGAGTGAAACAGAACTTCTTTCTCCTGAGTTCATTTCTGGTGTTTTCATCCATCCTCCTCATTTTGAAGGGCTGTTGTGTAGTCTTTTGTGGCTGCGAGCTTGATCCACCGTTTCGAAAGTTTCCCATCTGAAATCTAGTAGTGAGCGGTCTTACTTGTGGTGTAAATTTGTTCCTCAACACAGATGGCTTAAATGTTAAGGCCCTTTTGATAGCTTCCTGTAATGATGGCGGTGCAAAGGCCTTAACTAGCCTAGTGAGCAGCTCAGATAAGCCCTCAACAAAGAGGAAAATGATCCTCTTTTCTGAAATATCCAGTACCATGACTGCCACTCTTTGGAACTCTGCTACATATGCTATTCTAGTTAGCTCTCTGAAAAACTCTTCCTCATCCTTTTGTTCAAATCTGTCCAACAACCTCTGGCTGAAATCTTCAAATGTTTGCACAAGGTCATGTCCTTGTGTAACGAGGTCATGATGCCACCAGTCACATGCTAAGCCTTCCAAGTGCGAGGTAGCAAACTGAATTGCATCCTCTTCCATCATGGGACTAAGTGTAAAATATGTTTGCAGTTTTTGCGTTCAAGCCCTAGCAGAGATCTTGCTTGTACCATCGAATGTGGGTGCAGCTAGTTTATTTACTTTATGCTGCAATTCCTTTCTATTATCACCTTGATTATTTTTCTGATTCCTCCTTTGCACACCCTTTCCCACTGGCTCTAAATACCTGTCAAATGGTACTCTCCAGATAACTTGTCCAATTCCTTTGTAGAAGAAGATTATGGTTCTCCTCTTTCTTCTTTCTGTAAAAACATGGGTTTTGAGGGTTTTGAAATGGAACTTATTGGATGGTGATTTGCATATGAGCTCTCCCTTCTCTGCAATGCTCTAATATTATCTTAGTTTTGCAATGGAATGGCAGTGGGTGTATTTGTCTGAATCTGCAACATTCTTGTCAATAGTTCAACTTCATTCATCCTCTCCTGACATGCTGCTACTCTTTCTTGGCCTGCTATGAACAACTCAACCATATGATATTGTTGAGGGTTTTGAAATCGAACTTATTGGTTGGTGATTTGCATACGAGATCTCCCATTTCTGCGATGTTCTAATATTATCTTGGTTTTGCAATGGAATGGCAGTGCGTGTATTCATCTGAATCTGCAACATTCTCGTCAATAGTTCAACTTCATTCATCCTCTCCTGACATGTTGCTACTCTTTCTTGGCCTGCTACGAACAACTTAACCATGTGATATTGTATCATCCGGATGTTGATTATATTATCTTGTATGAACCATGATCTTTCTTCATCGGGTATGGGTCTTCCAATGCTTTCCATTTCTACGTGCTGGCAAGATGTTTGCTTTGATACCACTGAAATGTCCCTTACAAAATGCTCAAATAACAAACACAAAAATACTGATATTGCTGTAATAACCCTTACGAAAAGCATGAATAACAAACACATATATACTCCACCATAGTGATATTGATTAAATATTTTTTTCCTTTTAGATTTCTACTGACAACATTCAAATGGAAATCTAACAAACTAATACAACTTATTGAACATTCCAGTATTCAAACTGCACACCAAGGATTCTATGGTATGGCACGCTGAGGGTTCATCCTCAATATCATTAATATCCACGATTGAAGGATTTCGTCTCCAATGCACAAGTACTGAAACACCATGTCCAGCCTATAAAAATGATTTGTTTCAATATGCAAACATAATATCCTTTCTTATTTTTCAGCACTACTTTATAATATTCAAATTCAGATCCCAAATTAATGGCAGTCAGTTCCACAATTGGTGGTTTCTAACTGACAATCAGCTCCCCATAATTCACTAGCAGCTAACTGAAAATTCAGTCCCTCAAATTAAGGCAGTCAACTGCCAGGGTACATGGGCAGTAAATTGACAAGTGTGAGACCAACTCAGTACCTTATTCCACTATTCAAGTATCCTAACTGAGAGTCCTGGCTGATGCTCAACTGGAAGACAAAAAGACAAAACCACCTTATTTAAAACATGACAAACTCAATGTTGTGGAAAAAAAAAAAAGGGGGGATATTACATGGTAAATGTTTGAATCTTCTTTAGCATTTTCCTCAAAGCTTGCTATTGAGGATTTGGCATCATTAGAGTAGTTTACTTTCAATGAGTGCTTGAGTGCACATTGCTTTTCCAATTTTCTTAGTTAGTTGTCTTTTCAAGAAGTGCTTGCATGCACATGTTTTCCTTTTGTTGGAGAGGGTATTTCAGTTGTTTTGTTTTAGAGGATACAAGTTATTGACAGAGGTATGTGACTCCATTAGCCAATGGATGCAGAAGGCTACTAATCTTTTGTTTATTTAGGTAGACAATCCTATGATGTCGCCAAAATGTTACCATATTTTTCATGCAAAGGATTAGTTATTTTTAGAAGATTGACTATTTTTAGCTTTAGCATGTGGCTTAAAATAGTGTGTCTAAAAATAGCGTTTGGCTTAAAATAGAAGTTTGCTAAAAATAGCAATTGAAGTGGAAGCGTTGCTGAAATAGCATTCGCTAAAAATAGCACTTGCTAAAAGTAGTTGGCGCTAAAAATAGCACTTGGCTAAATATATCAGCTCCATGCGCCAAAGGTGAAGGGATAAAATAGCATGCTTTTGTTAAATTTAGCAAATTGCTGTTCCTAAAATAGTGTTGGTGCCAAGGGTTAAAGATGGAATTAACTAATAAAGAGTTGTTGCTCTTGTTATTTGCAAAAGGGAAGAGAGTGAGTAAATAAAATGGCATGCTGCAATCCCAAATAGCTTATGGCACCAAGCAAAGGGATAAGAAGACTTTTATTTAATAGGCGAACTGCTGTTCCAACAGATTGGTGGCGCCAAAGACAAAGTAGCATGGAAATAAATATAAAAGGTTTATAAACTGCAGTCTAAAAACAGTCCACGCGCCAAGCAAAAGGAGATAAATAAATATAAAGAGCATGTTGTTCCAGTAGACTGTGGCGCCCAGCAGGGGAAAGAAATAAATTAAATAAACTAAGGAACAACAGTCAAACAACAGTTCAGACACAGAGTCTATTATTGGAGGGGCAGAGCTGATTCATCCTCATATAGGCTGAGTTGATTGTGGAAATATTATAGACACACTATGGGCTGTTATGCTTTGGCAATCCTAGCCTTGTACTTGCACCTCTGAATAAAAGCTCCATTTTGGCCTCTCACACTGCTGTTTTCTGATTATTCATTGTGTTTGATGGGAATATTGTGTTGCTTTAGAGTGGAATTTACTCCCTCTACCGCTGTCCTTCTCTTCTAAACCCTTGAATTTATTATGCAAAATAGCTTAGAGTTGTGCAAGTGTGTGGATCTTTGAATTCTCTGTGTGCAGAAGTACATGCTTGTGTTAAATTATTGGTGTATCACCCTTATTTCCCATTTCCCGCATTCCTTCTCCCTTTTCCTTATTAACATTTTTCGTTTTTTATGTGATTCACAAAGGAACCAACCCTCTTTGAAGGTTCACCTCAGACATAGGTTACCACAACCTTGAGGTGTTCCAATTTTGTCAACAGGGGAGAGAGTACACACACCATTCTCTATCAGGGTGCAACTTCTGGGCGACAATAGTAACTAGCAATCACACCCAAGTGGTGGCAATGGGGATGCCGAAAGGATGTGTTGAAGAAGTTAAACATGTAGAAGTGAAACATTGTAGGAGGATGGTCAATGTTGAAGGGAATTGAGGGAGGAGAATTTGAGGGCAGCGGAAAATGTTGGAGGAATGTATTAAAAATTATGCTTTATTCTAATAGTACACATATTATCCTTCTCCATCTCTGATATGCTCATCCTTGTTTGCTGATTAAAGAAATGTAACAAATTAGCATCAATATGTCTGGATTTGAAAAAAATGGATAAATATAAAATGGGAATACCGTGCATACAACCCATCAAATCAAAATTGAAGAGAGGGAAGAAATTCAATGGTTCATACCAATACTAATCCATGTGAATCTCCATTGCGCGATGCCTTCCATTTGTATCTTATCAATAATATAATCACCACACAATTGCAAAATTGAAACAAGCCCCTAAATACTTATCCAAATAACATGTGTCACTCTTGTGTGTGTTGCACTAAATTATACTTAAATATAATATTATCCACGTAAATTGGCCCAACTTGCGAATAGCCTCAACAAACCATACACAAAAAGAGGAGGCCAAGATCTATGCAATTAGCATATTTTTACTTATCTATTCATTAAATCTAGTCCCACAACCATTCCTCTCCATCCCATGCAATTCAAACCTCGATTTAACCTACAACTATATTTAGAAACCCTGGGGTGACAACATGTACATTACATGTCTAATCCTATAGATATCTGATAAACTATATATTGTTTTAATTAACTGTTTTTCTCTAAATGTATAGATGGCCATTCCACATGTATATCCCATGCAAATATAAACACGCTCAAAGCAACTCAACTTTTATAAGCTGTATAGAAGGAAAGAGTTCAAGTTCATGAGTAGTAAGTACAATCAAACACTATTGCTTCTACAATAGAAATTGTCCCTGCTCCATTCCTTATGTAACTACACCTAAGTTGCATGGATATTAGTACAGGCGTTTTGGCCATTACATATACAATATGCTTGGATAGAGGATTTTAAAATCATACTAGACAAAAAAAGGCTGCAAAATTAAAAAAGTCCATTGTATCCTGGCTTGCGAGAGTGTCTACTGAAACAACAAATATTTATTGCTCCATGGTCAGAAAGTCAGTTTGGTGTAACTACCTGTAATATTCTGAAACCAGAGAAGTACAATTTAAACAATGTGAGGAAACTGTTTAGAATTAAGACCTGCAAGTTTGATATAATAACATATTTGGAGAAACAGACATTGGAAGAGTAAAGAAACCACTACTACTATTCCCTTCGTTTATCAGTTTCAAAAATAAGTTTGGCAAATTAAAAAAACTTTCATACACACGTTGGAATGTATTTCTCACAAGCATCTTGATGAGATTTTTTTAATGGTCATTTCAAGAAATACTGGAAAAGTTTTGAATCTCCAAATAACAGGAAAATACCCATATGGAAATTCTTCAGCCACCAAAAACACAATGCAAAAAAATTGCAGAGCACCAAAAAGAAAAGGAAACATTTTTTTAACCTACCCTATGTGGGAGGTCAGCCATGGGAAAGAACTGATGTGGTCGTTAACCAGAAAAGTAACTAGATCTAACCCCTGGACAAAGTTACCCAGATCTAGCCCTGTGCATTTACTTAAAGCTCAATATAAGGTCATATTAACATAAATTCCATACTATGAGAAAGTCTAGGGAAAAGTGAAGTGAAGGGTTTGGGTTTGTTTCCCGAGCTAGAAGGGTTGCACAGAACCTAGATGAATTTAAGAAAGATCCGTGGCGAGACAAGCATGAAAGGGCAGAACATTTATCTGTGTCAAACAAGAGTCAAAAGAGATCTATCAATCACATCCACAGTGTGATGTAATGTGTTAGGCATCATTTCAAACTTAAAATGCTCCTAAAGATTTTAAGATTTCCAAAATCACGCTCCAAGTAGTCTACTAAATCCATTCTAAGTTTGACAGTAAATAGAGTCCATAGAGGGATACTTCTTTACTTCTATCAGCCAATCTATCAGAATTTCCCTCACCTTATCATTTATTTTGACCTACTTTGTCATTAATATGAGGGTACACAACAAGATCTGGAAAGACAGTGCTAATAATCACTAATAATTAAATCAATGAATTTTATCATTGAAATCATAGAAAACTATAACCGTTAACAAAATGCATACTTCATTCTTCCTGCAGACCTTGTACAGATCTTCGACATACTAAAAAACTAGCAATTGGTTTTGGAGGTCTCTGTCAATGTCAGGAGGAAGCTCTTCCAATTCCTTGCAAGCATTCTGAAAAACCCATTTAAAAATTAGTGAACATTTTCAATCCAGTTGCACTATAAAAGAAACAAATAATGAAATCCACCATGTAATGGGTATTTAATGTGGTTTTCTAGTTCGCATCACCATTAAATAAGAGAAACTATTTCTGTCAATTATACCTTAGATCTCCTTATTTTTAGCTGGATAGTTGTTTCTAATACCTCGTTTTTCACCCTCCTCTAGATCTATGACATATTGTCCCCTCCTCCTTTGAGTGCACTTTAGTTTATTTCCTCAAACTGCTCCTGCCTCTTCTTTTACATTCTACTTTACAGTAACAACATGCCTGGGACATTAGTAAAGGGGAGAAAGAGTCGGGCCTCTTCCTAGGATTGTAGGGAAAATAAGATATAATGAGAAAATTTAAAAACAGGTAGCAGAGACCACAATGTCGCAGACATCAAATTGTTCAAGACTGTAAGCAAGATTCAGCCTACCTGAGTGCTAGAACTTGCTTGTTTGTCTGCATTGGCAAGCAGTTTGCTGAAACCTCCTGAAATAGAACCCCAAACACCAAGGCAACCGACAAGATTTAAATTTTTTGAGCAGAAATCAAAACAATGGGTAAAGTAAAACCCTAATAACTAAATAAACATTCGAAAGACAAAACTTACCAGCAATTTTTTTGTATTTGTAAAGCAATGAAACAGAGATAAAAATGTAATAGGCGGCTCCATCTTTGCTAATGCTGCATCTAGTATTCAAATCTCCCACAAGATTGCCAATGTCTCACAATGCCCTCCTTTTATTGTTGTTATTGGCTACTAGTGTCCTCTGGTTGGATGCTGCCATTGCAGGAACTGCATCTTGTGGTTAGGGTTTTTAATTTGATCAAAGAATCGCCCCCATAGGCAGAGCATTTTCCCAATGGAAATAGAAGAAATGTGGATAATATTAGCAGCTGCAGCAATCTCTTTATCGGCTCTCCTCTGCTCAATTCACTCCACAAATCCCCACTCAACAAGACATCACCATTTCCACGGCTCCATCTCCATTGTTGACTCACATTTACTACAAGTAGTTGGATTGTTGACGAAGAGCTATAGGACTAGGTCGGCCGCATCCACTATGAACGAACGCCTTCGGCGTAATTATCAAGTCATTGACATATAAGACTATGATAATTATGTCGTAAGGAGTATTTTTTACTTGTGGCTACGACTAAAACCTTGATCTACAAAAATTGATAGATTTTGGAGTAGCATTCTCTAGGTGTTTGCTTCAAACCATAAATAGCTTTCTTTAATTTGCAAACAAAATGCTTATTTTCTTTCTTAATAAAACTAGGGGGTTGAGACATACAAAATTCTTCATGTAAATCACCATTCAAAAAGTGGGCACTCTTAACATTCATTTGATAAACAAGCCAATGTTTATGAGCAATTAAAGCTAAAACCATATTTCGCATACTTGTATTTGACAAATATTCAACAAACCTTAAAAAATTTGACTCGACAAGACTTAGCGAATATTCGGGAATATTTGGCAACTTTAAAAATACGCAAATTTCTTTAAAAAACTTGAATTTTATGCAAAATATAGCTACAAAATGTATCAAATGAGTCTTGTAAAATGTTGGAGAAGTGTTTTCTATTAGATTTAAATACAAATACAATGCAAAAACGCATCGTCATGCAAATACAATAGCCGACTGATAAGTGCTATGAATTTATGATGATTGTCATTGAAAATTATCATCATAAATTTCATATCTATGCAAGTTACAATTTACAATAATTTACATTTTCCTCTTCCTTGTTGTAGAGAAATATTGGGGAGAGTGTATATTGCCTCTACTAGTCCCCACACTCGGTTGTGTCTCCTTGCCTCTAAGAAGGTTGCGATTGCAGCTCCAACCTTGTAGTAGATGACGGTGGCTCCTTTGCTGCATGCTCGACATCACCTCTAAAGATGTCTTCTAATCCTATATCTCCTGCTAGTACTTCTCCCTCCATAGCTTCCCTCTTGAAAGAAGTAATCTCATCCTCTGTGAATGTATGGATTTCCTCTTCTTGTCCGTCCACTCGTTGTATGGATCTATCTCATCTAAATCAATAAGCTCTTGTGATGTGGCCTCCACTTTTCTTGTGCGAAGCCAAAGATTGTATTGCACAAAAAGTTAAACCAAGTCATTAATGCGTTTTTGAGTCAACTTTATGCGCTTCTTCGTGTGAATGGCCTCAAACAAACTCCAGTTGCATTCACATCTAGAAGCGCTACAAGTTTGAGATAAAATTCCGAGGGCTAGCTTTTGAAGATGTGGGGTATTTCTTCCCAATCCTCCCACCAAGAACCTACAAACAAGATAATAAAAAGTTTATAAGTAATTAATAAAATTAAATTTATAACTTGTAACACAAGTAACTCAATAAACATTCTAATTTTTATTGCTTGGTGAGTGTGTGGTCCCCTTTAGATAGCTAACGCCGAAGAAAAGAGCCTCCCCTAACATGCTCGTAATTTTGCAACTCTAAAATAATGAGGCCCTTTGTCTCAAGCTCTGGTATCATCCTCTCAATGCATGTTGAAAGGTCCTCCATAACCTTCTTGTTCACATTTGCAGCCATTGGAAGAAAAAATTTGGGGTTGAGGTGGTACCTGCTGCATGAATAGGTTGGTGGAGTTGATTGTTTCACCTTCGATCAATTATCTCTCAAAAGGAACCAAATCCGGTGATATCCCCCTATAATAGTTTTGGATGGCCTCTTTGGCCCTATCCATGGCCTCATAAATGTACCCCATAGGGTTTTGCTCCCCATCAACAAAGCGCAAAACCCTCACCAACGGCTCTAACACCTACACAAATTAAAATTTAAAGTTACAAACTTACAAATATAGTAAATAAGTAACTAATAATATATTTATAATTTAAGAAATTAAAATAAATGAATCGACTCAAATATAAATAGAAGTTTGAAATTGCCTTGATCTCTATAGCTCTCTTTGCAAATACATAATCAAAACTATCTTTGCACTCCTCTCTCCATCAACTTTCTTTGAATATTGTGAGTTTAGCCTTGCTTGACTCATAAACATTTGCTTCAATGATGACAACAAACTAGAAATATTTTGCAATGTGAAGAAATTTGTTACAAACCTTGTGACACCAATTCTCACAAGCTCTTTCCCCTTCGCATGTTCTCTCATCAAGCTAGAACCTAAGGGTGATTATATATGTACTTATATTTCTTGCATCTTCTATAACTGGCCTCACCCAATTAATTTTGCCCATGTCTTGCAAAAGGTCAAGGCAATGAGCTGCACAAAGAGTCCAAAAGAGTGATGGATGTCACTCCTGTAGTAGTCTCCCAACCGCCACATATGTTGCCGTATTGTCTGTGACAACTTGCACAACATTCTGGATATCCACCTTAATATAACCTTCTCCAACATAAGACTCAAATTCTCTGTATTTTTTAACTATGTTAGAGGCATCAATTGACTTCAAAAACACCATCTTACCATTTGAAGCCGCTAAAAAAATGATGAGGGTGTAGTTCCTTCCATGCATCCATGCATATGAAAGAATGGTGCATCCGTATTTTTGCCATTGTTTTTTTGATCTTCTAGAATTGTTGTTGCATCTGCAACTGCATCCTTGAGCAATTTCCCATTCAAGTCTTTTGGAGAGGGCGCCTTTTACCCTTTATCTGCACATGCCTTATTTGCTTCCTCCCATGAGAAGAGTACTTGGTGACAACATTGACAATTAAAGGGAAAGTTGTAGTACCAAAAATCCGCACATGCCTTATTTGCTTCCTCCCTCATCCTTGTTCCAACTTGTGCCTTGCAACGAAGGTTATGCCCTAGGTGTGTTTCTTGGTACAAAAATGCTATATATCTCTTTGCCTGAACTCAATGAAGCAAGCATTTGCTCTTTTGTTTGTATGCGTGCCTTTGCAGTAGAGCACCGCGAGTAGAGCCCACAATCATTGTTGTCGTCCTTTGCCATTCTAGGTCTAATGTCTTCTGCTATGGCTGCATGAACCCTTTCTTTTTCTAGTTTCTTCTCCTCCAATTTTGCTTTGATATTTCGTTTTGCCTCTTTTATAACATTGGGACATACCACAACTTCTCGAGAAACAATACATGCAAGATGATACTTTAGACGATTGATGCCTCTCGAAAACGTTTGCCGCAAAATTGCAAATCACCGTTCCCTAAATCGCTCCATGTACACCATATTTTGCAAGCAATGGTATGGGCATTAGTGGGAACGGTTTCTACTAATGATGCTTGGCCCGATCTTTGAGCTTGATGCTATTGGTAAGCTCTATTTTGCAACACAATGTACAATTAAAAAAAAAAAATAATGCAAACTTAATCAAAAAATTAAAAATTAGAAAATTGGCTTTACCTCTTATTTAATCGTAATTTCAATTTAAAATTGTAATTCTTATGAACAAGAATACATTCTAAAAAAATAAATTAGAATAACATTTATAAATTAGAATATTACATTTCGCAATTTCATTCATCAATGCCGATAACAAATATGAATAAATTAATAACTATTATATATAAAAATTAATAACTATTATATTTAAAAATTTAAAAGCATTCGCAATTAAATTGAATGCATTTAAAATTACAAATGTCAAATCGTGTTCATATTTAATATGAATATGTAAAATTTAAATAATATAGAACGAATTTGCGAAAAGAATAAAAAAACTTACCTTCAAATGAAATTCTTCAAATTTGCTCTTCGAATTCGCTATAAAATCCCTTAACTCATGCAAATGATGCTCAATGGCTGAAATTTGAATACATTTTAAATTGCAAATCGTATTCGGATAGAATATGAATTTATAAATACAATAGAACGAATTTGCAAAAAGAAAAAAAAAAACTACCTCCAAATGAAATTCTTCAAATTTGCTCTTTGAATTTGCTATAAAATCCCTTTAACTCATGCAATGCATGCTTAATGGCTGTGTGATAAAAAATGAAGGGGTGTGTTGCCTCAAAAAGAGAAATCGAAGTTTATTTTCAGCGTTTTCTCTACGTTTTTGATGTCTTTAGTGTTTTTTTTTGCGTTAGGTGAGTACAGGACACAAACTCGCTGAATATTGGCGAATATTCACCGAATATACTAGGCAAATATTCGCCGAATATACTAGGCAAATATTCGCCGAGTCTGTTCGGTGAGTTATATTAGCGAATATTCACTGTTTGAAATTTGTGGTGATTACTCGCTAACTCGGCGAGTATTCTAAATATGGCTAAAATAACTTTGATTGTGGGCATCTTAGCTAAAGCAGCAATATTCAATTTCTTAACTTGAGAAAAACCTCTAGCTTCTAATCTAGCTTTATATTTGTTTACTTGATTATTAAAAGTAAACATAGTTTTGAACAACCATTTACAACTAATCAAATTTTGACCTTTAGGGAGAGGGATTAAGTCCTAAGGTTGATTAGAGATTAATAAGTTGTATTCATCAAGCATAGCTTTTTTCCAATGAGGGTGACCTTGAGCTTGTTGAAGGGTTTGAGGATCATTGTATTCACAATTTTAGACATCAACACATGGTTGCAAAATTGTTTCCTATTTCTATGAGAATCATTAACATCTATATGGACTTCGGATGCTTTTGTAGTTGTTTTTGCCCACTTAGGCTTAGGCTTAGGTGGAGCAAGGCTAGAAGAAAAAGAAGGCACACTAGGAGTATGAACACTATCATCACATGAATCAAAAGGAAATGAAGTAGAAATAATATCAAGAGAATAGGAAATAGTAGAAAAATCAACTATACCATTTTCAACAACTCTAACATCTCTTTTAATCTTGGTTTTGTTAGTTTGAGGATCATATACACTATAAGCCTTAGATTGCTCATCATAACCAACAAAGATAAGTGTGTTTGATTTAGAATCAAACGATCAAACGGCTTACGTTTTCTTTAGGAATAGGAACAAAAGTTTCACAACCAAAGACACATAAATGTTTTAAATTTTGTTTGCTACCGCTCCAAAGTTTCTTCAAGAGTAATGTTTAAGACAACTAAAGTGGGGTCCTATTATTAATATAAGCAACACAATACATAGCTTCAACCCAAAACTTGTAATGCATATTTTTAACATGTAACATACACCTAGCCATTTTAATAATGGTCATATCTTTATGTTCGGCAACCCCATTTTGCTCAAGTGTGTAAGAAACGGTTCATTCATGCTTAATACCGTGTTTACAATATGCAAGAATATCATAATTGACATACTTAGTACCATTATCAATATGTATAATACGCAAAGAACAACGAGATTGTTTTTCAACAAAACTATGGAATTCAATGTAAATATCCAAAACTTGATCTTTAGATTTCTAAAAATAAACCCAACTCTCATCGTGCAATCATCTACAAAAGGCGGAGCATATTTTGCACCATTAATAGGAGTTTGCATGGCACCTAAAATATCACTACGAACAAAATAGAGTTTTTCAGTTGGCGCCAAGATTTTGTTTTTACGAAAGGATTATCTATGAATTTTACTAGCCAAGCATTCAATACACACAAAATCAGTAGGAGGAATTTTAGGCTAGCCATGCACCATATCTAATTTATTCATAAGTGCAATACTTCGGTAATTGACATGACCTAATCTTTCATGCCATAAGCTACCGTGTCAATAGAAGCATCTAAAACATGACTAGATTTAGGAGGAGAATTCAATAAATTTAAACAAATAATCTTTATCTAAATAGATTGTAGCACCAACATTAAAAATTTGCTTTGTTGAATTAACATAACAAGTAATTTTGAAAAATTCTACTTTGTAAATATGTTTGCATAGTTGAGAAACAAAAAGTATTTTCAACTTTAAATCAAGCACAAATAAACATCATGTAATTCACCATTAGGAACACTAACAATACCAATTGCTTTGACATTGCATAAAACATGATTTGCAAGATTTAGTTGATTATTAGAATGATCCAATTCTAAACAAGTAAATAAATCAACATTAGATGTCATATGTTGAGTATAATTGATTATTAGAATAATCTAGTTCTAAATAAGTAAATAGATCTACATTAGATGTCATATGTTGGATAACATCAAAATCAACAATCCATTCAACGGTAGAAAAAGGACACATAGCACATCTAAAAACAGCCCTAGTAATATACTTTTGAGGTTTTGGAGTCTTGTTACTAGCATTAGCATTAGCTTTTTCTTTTAGCTTACCATTCCTAACATCTTGTTTTTTCCAAAGTAATGGTCTTCATCATGATTGTCCCTATCACAATAGTTCATACTAACTTTACCTTAGGGCTTGCGTTAGACTTGTTCTTTTTTTCGATTTGTAGTTTGAGATTCCAGCCTGGATGACGGTTCCGGCAGAGAGGGCTTAGAAGAAGGGCATCTCCATCGCATGTTGGAATGGAAATGGGTCCTTCTGGTCTTCTCCAGGCCTCTTGCATGATGCTTTAGGATTCTCTGACCTCCTCTTTGTCACGGAGACACATGCGAGCCCGGTTCGCCCTCTCCCGGATATCAGTGGTTACTATTGGCTTTTGTTTACAGATAGGAGACTCGGAGTTTTGGAGGTGTTAGAGGGTCTGGTGGGGTGGCTTGTTTGGTTAGGGACACTCTTCGGAGTAGGATTTCTATTGTTGTTGAGGATGAGTTTACCCGTTTTCTATGGGTTCGGATCAAACGTAATTCCTCCCACCTCAAGAACATCTTCATTGCAGTCTGCTATTTCCCTCCAGCTTCCTCCTCATTTGTTATTCGTAGCGGCCCAGACAGAGATCCCTTCTTTGACCTTAAAGTTGGTATCTCCCAGTACTCGGTTTCGGAGAGGTCATCATTTTGGGAGACTTCAATGCACGTACTAGAAATCTTCAGGTTTCGAGGCATAACCGGACCGACGATGCATTTTGCACTTCAGAGGTGGATCCAGAGTTTGGTTGGCTTCTAGCAAGATTCAGAGGACACGACAGGGCCCTCGACATCATATGTTCGGCATCTTCTCTAGTTGGGGAATCTCATGACCTGCTGATTCTGAATGGCATTGCTTGTTTTCCTGACTCCCAGTACTTTACCTGCAAACCTTTTTGTGGTGGGGCCAATGTGGTTGATTACGTCATGGCTACTCCCGACATGATTCCCTACATCCACCACTTATGTGTCTCCCCCATCCCTCTTGTTGATCATGTGACCCTCTCCTTTTCCCTTTAGGTTACCCCCCCATGACCTCACCCCCCCTTGGTCCCTCACGTACTATTTGGAAATTTGACAAAGGGGATCCCGACACTTTCTCCTTTCACCTTTGTCTAGCTTCTCCCCCCATTCCCCATTTTACCTCTCTTACCTCGGACCAGATGTTTAATACCCTCTCCTGTGCTATCTGTGAGGCGGCCATGAGCTCCTTTCCCCACGTCACCCTTTCCACCCTGCATCGTGGTACCTGCCCTATGAACAAATGGTATGACGAGGAATGCAAAGCCTTTCATCGGAAGCTCCGTTTTGCCTTCCTACACGCCCTTCCCTCCTTCCCTTCCCTGAAGTCAACCTATCATTGTCTCCTTCATCATAAGAAACGCACCTTTATCTCTCATAGATGGGAGCTTTGTCAGTCACTTATCCACTCCCCCAAACATTTCTAGTGCACCATTCTTCCCCGTCATTCGCCTTTACCCCTGGACTTAGATCCCAACTCCATGTTTACTCACACCTCCACTCTTATGACATCTTTGGCCAACCTCGGATCCAGGTTGTTTCCCTTCCCTCATATTGCCATATTTTCACCCACACCAACGTGAGGAATGCCATTCTAGCTATGAGTTGCAGTAAAGCAAGGGATGAGGAAGGGTTCCAAGCGGAACTTTTCAAATAGGGGCGGAAGACGCTCCTCAGTTACCTTGTGGACCTTCAATCGTGTGGTTTGTGTAGGCTTCCCAAAATCTTGGTCCCGCCACATTATCCACACCATGTCAGGGCCTACTTCCGACCCCAACAATTACAGGACTATCATGGTGGGCCACACGTTCTCCAAGCTCTATGCCACAATTCTTCATTTGCAGCTTTTTGAGTTCCTCGATTAGTACCATTGCAGAGCTAGGGGACAAGCGGGTTTCCGACCGACCTACCAGACCATTGATCACATCCTCACTCTTCGGGCTATTATCGAGGAGGCTCGTCACCGACTCCAGAGTTTTTCTGCTGGTTTGTGGATTTTTGGAAAGCTTTCGATTCGGTACCACGGGAAGCACTTTTCTGCAGGCTTAGAGATATGGGTATTTCTGAGATTCTTCTTACAACCATTATGCGCTTATATGAGGAGGTCCTGGGCCGTCTTCGCACCTCTGCAAGCTTGTCCGACTTCATCAGGAGTACTATTGGAGTCAAACAGGGCTGCTTGCCCTCTCTCCTACCCTATTTGGTATCTACATCGATGAGCTTGAGGATTTTTTCGGGATCACATCCACGAGGGGGATGGCTGTCTTCTGCACCATGTTTTGATCTACATCCTCCTCTTTGCAGATGACGTAGTTCTCCTTGCTTCTTCTGTGGAGGGACTCTAGAGGCAGTTGGATGCCTTAGCCCTCTTTTGTGATCACAGTAACGACAGTGAACCTTGGGAAAACCAAAGTTATGGTTTTCAATTGTCTGAAGACTTCGGACTTCCACTTCTTCTTTCGGGGGGAGGAGATTGAGATCACCTGTTCTTATACATACCTGGGGATTTTGTTCTCTGGACCACGTTTTAGCCTCTCGTCTGCTCTCCAACCCCAGGTTAATAAGGGGTATGGTTCTTTGGCGATTCTTGAGAGACAGTGCTTCCACCATCACTTTCAGGACATCCTTTCCAAGATGTCTCTCTCTGACTCCCTGGTTAGGCCCACGGTTTGTACGGTTCGGAAATTTGGGGTCCCTCCCTTTTGGACTCGGATTGGGCTACTATTGAGCGTGTCCAGATCCTCATGCTCAGGCGTATCATCAGGTGCAAAGAGACCGTTCCTCATAACATTATTCTTGTTGAGTTTGGGGCTCGCCCTTTTAGATTGGAGACTATCTTCAGCCTTGTGTTGATGTTGCACCGCATCCGAGGTTTATCTGGTTCTTCCGTAGACAGGAATAGGTACATCTACCTTGCCTACTACTCCTCTAAAGCTATTGCCTTCTCAAATCATAGTGGTCGATCTCGTTGCTTTGGTATGCCTGCGTTTCACGCCTTCTTGGATCCATTGGCATCCAGATGGACCGCCTCCCACCTTTCAGCTACTCCCTGGATGCCCCTGCCCATCTCCTCCCGAACCAATAGGACCTTCACAAAATTATCAGAGATGATATCTATAGGCAGTTCATTCAGCACACTTGGACCAACCCTCTGGGGGTTACGTTTGAAGATGTCCTTCTACATGCACACTTTTTTGAGATCCACGACAGGCTCATAATCAAACCGATGTACATCTCCCGACACTTTGTCGGTTCAGGGTCGGCTCACATCGACTCCGTGTGGAGACTAACCATCAGTTAGACACTTGGAGTGGACTTGCCTGCTTTATTCTCTCTAGGAGTTTGAAACTGAAGAACACTTCATTTTTCGGTGTCTTGTTTACTACGAGATTAGGGGGAGATTCCATTGTCTGTTCCGTGAGCGTCCTTCCTTCGCAGCTTTCTTCAGATACTATGATCAGAGATCTTTTGCTCTTTATTTGCTTTGAGAGGCCCTCGGGCTTTGGGACAAGCTCCTTCACCCTCCTCCCAGACGGATGGATACTAGACAAATCACCTCATTCTTCTCGGTGCTCTCCCCGGAGAGGGGCACCAAGCGGCATCTTGACACGAGTATGGACCCCCAGTTCAGATCTGTCAGGACTCGGAACTCCATTTCCTTCACCAGAGGCTCCTTGCCTCAGGCACGTCTCGTGCCCCCCACATAGACAGAGATCCACCAGGCTTATGCAGAGGCACCGTCTCTCTCCCGAACATCGGCTTTCCAGACATTCCACAGCTTTAAGTTACTAGACATCGGCGCATCGCGAGTTACTTCCAGCCGGCCTTGAATGTTAGGTGATGCTTGTTGGGGGTGTTGCTCCTTCTTCCGCTCCCCCACACCGTCATCCTCTTCTTCTTCTTTTCTAGTTTCTCGGCACTTGTTGCTTCCTTCTCTTCTTCTCCTTTCTCTCTTTGTGTTTCGGCGACCCGTTTGGGTCCTCTTGCTGGGTCCATTGGCTTTGTACTCTGCAGTCCCATTGACCTACTTTTGTGGTCATTTGTTGGACATTAATAAAATTATCTTGTCTTATCTTATCTCCACTATTGGCCAAATCCTGCAAAATAGAGTTAGTTTGCAAAAAATAACTAGAAAAAAAAACAATGGGTTTAGAGAAATGGCAAAAAACATTTTGCAAGGGTGTAAGCCCTTTAAGCCCTTGCAAAACAAATGTCAAAAAAATAGGAGTTTCTTCCTTGCTTCTCCACCCAAATACCTACAAACACTTCCATGCGAACGTTAATAATGACTCGCTCTATGTTAGGAATTATCATATGTTTGTTTAGTGTGTACATATAATATTGTTATATCCGTTGTAACAATCTACATAATCTTGGTTTGACTCATTTTAGGATGATTGAGTTTGTTTCCAACCTCCTTGGTGTAATAGGATCTTCTCATTCTATATATTTGCAACTCTACATAATGAATAATCACTCAGGTGCAAATATTTTGATCCAACTTCATTTGGCATCAGACCGATCATTTGTAATTGATAGATGGATGTCTAAAAAAATTGGCAAGGGGCAGACATCTTTATTGTTGCTCCTATAGATGTGAGTCTATTGTTTTTGAAAAAATGTATATCAAAATTTCTATCTGCAAATATTGTTTTTTTTTCATATTTTGTTCGTGATTGGCAGATATTGTATTGGCATTAGCGCACCTGCACTTTCATTCGTCTCTATCATATAATTTGGAGTCGCTTCATTTGTTTGAGGAGATTTGATAGACTGATTGCTTGATAAGTACGAAAAGTGAAGCCACATAAGGCTTGCATATGAAGTAAGAGTTTAGATTTGCTCAGATTGGACGGGTTGATCCACCCGTCTTCCCTCGTCACAACACTTTTGACCCTGTATCCTGAAATGATCTATGTTGAGCTGTGTGCCTCAAGGAGCAAACAAAATCAGTTTTCAAACTGCCAATAGATCCTTGCTGTCTACTCGGCAACTGGGATTACAAAGTGGTATAGTGGACCTACCTAGGTGGAGACTACACACCTCGAACTCACCCCACCAAGTAAACATCCACAATATTCATTGCGTCATCATATGCATTGTGAGCCATGCATGTGTAACTACAACAAGTTCTCTTAAATCCGCCTACATACATTGTTTCTTTGCTAGAGAATAAATTCAAAACCACGGTCTTGAGAATTTGTGGTATTGCAGGTTCAGATTTATTTGTCTTGAGAATACGTGTATACAATAGATAGGAATTTTATTAGTTATTAGTTTTGTGGTCAAATAGTATTCATTTTTGTTAAAACTATTGTCATGTAATTAAATAAAAGGTTATTATATGTTAAGTCAAGTGCCTTTTTAAAAGATAGTCCATAAAAATTTATGTCAATAGTTTCTTAATATAAGTGTCATTTAATCTAAAGTTAGATTAAATAATGGTATTGTTTGTCAAGGCTAAAACAACAAAGTTGTTTGAGTCAATCAAATATGTCGATTCAACAATTGATGTGTCTTCAAGTTCTTTATAAGTGTTGTCAAGTTAATCAAATAGGTGATTTTAGGATATTTGTTTATTGTCTAGTCAAAATAGTTAAATCAAAATTGTAAAAATAAATTTTTTTGTCTCACTTTTCAATAATTGGATGCATTTTCGCTTGTACGCGACGTCCATCTTTTGGGGGTGAATTGATCAAGGATCCTCAAAGCCATATCAAGCTGAGTTAGCAACATCACAATGGAGGTATGAGGAAACGGAGGAAGGAGGTCATTAAGCAACCTCTCGTCAGTCACCTATGACGGGGCCGCATGAAGTTGTGGTGGCACATTTTTGTGGTGTGAGTTTTCTTTCGGTATTTGATTTCCAGTGTGTTTCTTTTCAGAGTTCCTATTATGTGTGGTTTTGGATGTTGGAAAAAGAGTTGTGTTAGAGCGTAGATGATTGTCAGTGATCCTCTGATTTATGTTATCCTTTGATTGCCGTACTTCATTGGAAGATGGTCCGCTTGTGAATACGTTCACTTGCAATGGTGACCATGTGCAACAAGATCTAACTAGCAAGATCGTTCAATCAGTATGTCTTCGATACAGTTTGCTTCTTAGTGTTCGTGTGGAAATTTCACATTGTGGGGGGAACATGACACCAATGTTCCATTTCCATTCTAGCCTAAAACGACTAAAGTCAAGGGCAACTTCCAGTGGCAGTGGCAGTTTCCTTTGTTGTTCGAGATTGAGTGGCAGCAATCGATAACAATGGCTACAACTAAGAACATTGTGATTCTTAGAGGTGGTAATGTGAAATCTTTCCAATATATGTTCTATTGTTCTAGTGTTGTGATAAGTGAGTTGTTTCCTATGTAATCTCCTAAAGGAAGAATGTGATGAGAGCCGATGATACTACTGCAACATCATGATATTGTGGTTGTTAGTAATCCATTGGAAAAACTATCTAGAGGTTGTTGGTACTTGTCCTAAAAACCATCCGTTGTGTGGTTGGTTAACCACTTGGAAAACCATCCAGAGGTTGTTGGTATTGTCCTAGAAACCATCCAGATCACGAGCAAGCTACGAAGCCACACATTGCAGTACAAGGCAGGTTTTCCCCATGTTCGCTAAGGGGGAATGTTAGGAATTATCATATGTTTGTTTAGTGCGTACATATAATATTGTTGTATTCGTTGTAACAATCTACATAATCTTGGTTTGAGTCATTTTAGGATGGTTGAGTTTGTTACCAACCTCCTTCGTGTAATAGGATCTTGACATCCTATATATTTGCAACTCTACATAATGAATAATCACTTTGTGTAAATATTATGATCCAACTTCACTCTAGTACCATGAAGGAAAAAACAACAAGATCTATGCAAATAACGTTGAAGCATAAATAAATGAATGGATGAAAAAGATAAAATATTACCTCAAAGCAAGTTAAACCATGAAAATGCAAGACACAAATTCTTAAGCGGAGAAACTGACTCAACAGAAGAAAACCTTAAGGAAGGCTCACAACCAATATTCTTCAGATTATAATCTTATGAAGGGAGTAGAAGAAAATAAGATAATAGGGAGGAAAAATAAGTTTCAAGTGTAGAGAGGAGAGGAAAGAGCTCTATAAATAGATTGAGGAAGCCAAAAAGAGTTACAAAGAAACTCCATCACCTTGGCCAACTTTCGTAGTGTGTGTCTAGTGTCATTAAGGCCCATGAGGTGAGGGGACGTGTGTGCCAAGTGTTGTAGGAGTTACATGTGACATGGAACTCCAAGATTTCCGTCAAAAGGGACAAAAGAGGCGAGACCCCTCACATATTTCTTAAATATATGAAATAAAAAAATTATATCGGAATAAACCCACACACACCTAAATTATCCTAGCCTAGGATAATAAATTATCCCAAATAAAGGCTAATCCTAACAAACACAAAGGTTCCACCACGGTGGAGAAATATTTGATAAATATCATTAAGTACTAAATTGCACCCACAAAGCTCCTTGTCTTAGTCACATTAGAAGGCTTGCGGCTTTTCAAAACAACTTCAACTTTTTTTGGATCAATTCTCAACTCAATATGTCCAACGACATGACTTATATAGATAAGTGATTGTCATGCAAAATTGCATTTCTTCTCATTTAGCAACAAAATCGTTCTTCTTCAAAACTTGCAAAATTTGTTTCAATGCTTTAGATGCTTATCATAAGTTTTTTTATAAATCAATGTACCATCCATGTAAACAATGACACGAGTCTTTGAATGGATCAATCTCATAAAAGTAATAGGAGCATTACACAATCCAAATGGAATTACAAACCACTAGTAGATGTAAGTGTAGGTTTTTTTATTCCATTGTATGGTTTTTCTTACACATGTATTTTAGGTGGCGGTTACATCTCTCCACTTCCTATTTATGTACCTCTTATAAAGTTATTTTTATATTCTGAATACAAGTAATTTTTTGGCTTATGTTTCGTTTCTTTCCCTCGCAATTGCACTTGCATTTCGGTTTGCTTAAAGTTTAGTGTGTTCGTATTTTAACAATGCTCGATCTTGGCCCACACTTTCACATGGTATCAGAGCAAGGTTTTGGTAATCGAACGCCTTTGCTTTGTTGTGTTTTATTTGGAATCTCGAGTATTTTGAGCTTGCATGTTTCAAATCCTTTATTATATGAGTTTGTTTTTCTTTTGTGTTGTTGGATGATTTGGAGAATCAGAAAAGATTGAGGAAACACGCCTTTTGTATAAATGTTTTTGTAGAATAGGCTTCATCTTGTTCATTTTCTAGAGAAATAAACTGTCATTGGGTTTAGAACGTGCAAAACCTTAGTTGGATCGGTGAGGAAATCCTAGGTATGGGACCTGTTGGCTAGATTTTCTGCATAGCATCAAACCTAGGCAGTCATGAGATAAATCTCCCTCATTTAACCGGTGAGGCTCCCGTGTCAGATTTGTCAATAAAATGTGTTTTTATCTATCAGGGGTTTTACTTTAACTACTTAGTTCATGAACCATAACTAAGAAGTTCTGCAGCAAGTAAGCAGCTGTTTAAGAAAGGAAAATTATAGAAGAAGGAAGTAAAGGAAACACAGAGAAGAAATGGGGAAGATGTGCATCCCAATTAGTAGATTGCAGAGCTAATTGCATGCACATAGAAGAAACTTAATAGATTTGAACACACAGAATTATAAAGCAAAGGTAGCTCTAGATCTAGATCTAAGATTTAAAAGCAAGAAACACAAGACGCCGTGACACAAAGTTCTCCTAAACCTCGCTTCTTTGTATTCCTCTGCTACAAGTGGCTCTCGGGGTTCAAAGACAAAGTCTAGAACACAAGATCGCTTTTACAAATTCTCGATTGATTGACCAAGGTTCTTCCTCTACTTATAGAATGTAGAGGGGCAATTACAAGTTGGAAGCTTTAGTTGAACTGGCACATGTGGAAGTCGGAAAGAAACAACTGGCAATCTTCCTCCTGGAATTCCTCTTTGCGTGACATGTATGATTTGCAACTGAAAATAGAACCTTCTATTTTGCACGTCCACCACCTATCTCCAAGTAATTGACTTCTTCAAGTAATGGCTTTTAAACCAATCACTTAAGTTGTATAATTTAATTGATCGCTCAATTACTTTGTCGAAGGAAAGAAGAAGGAAGAGGAAAGCTGACTTTGTCGGAGGAAAGAAGAAGGAAGAGGAAAGTTGACTTTGTCCTTTTTCATGTCTGCATGCAACTGATTCAAACTGGATCTAGAAGCAGCTGGATCTGGAAACAAGCTGGAATTGCAAGCAGTTGGAATTGGAAGCAAGCTGGAATTTTGCCTTCGCATTGTCTTCTCTTTTATCCTTGAAGGTTTTGCAGTTCTTCTTTTGTACATGCATCAATGCAAGGTTGGCCGTAGATAACTCATCATCCTTATTTTTAATTGCATATGAGCAATTAAAAATTCTGGAAAGCACTCAGGGTGAATGAAAATTCAATGAAAGCTTCAACTGGAAGATGAGAGCACATGCACAAGATCTTGGAAGGAATTTTCCACGCACTGTCTTCTTCACGGGCTGCATTCAAAACAAGAGGATGAAGCCTTTGTGCCAGAAGCTTTTGTAACTATGAGATCTCAGTATCTGGATTTGCATCAACATCTCGCATCTTGGATATGGATCTACACCGCATAACAAATTTTGGCAATCGGGCTATGGATGGAAAAGCTGCAGCTCGAATAATTCCACTTTGCTTTTAATCTCGCACGCATGAGTGAAGTTTCTCCCGCACGCACGAGTGAAGTCTTTCCCCGCTCTCTGGATCTGTCTATCAATTTAGCAAGAGGTTCCGAGCCTAGATCTCGTGTCTCCAATATCTGCAAATTTAGAAGTGATGCATGACTCCGTTGTGCTTTCTTTTTCATCTTTCTTCGCCATAGCTTTGTCTATCTTCGTCTGAATAATTCTTTTTCTTCTTATTTAACTGGAATTCTTCAAAACTGGTGCAGATCTGGACAATTCTTCAGATTCGGAGGATATATGCAATGTATTGGACATTGATAAAAGCTCCTTTTCCTTTGTAAAGCACCTGTAATGAATTCCTGCAATTTATTCAGACAAAAATGGCCACCGGAGCATGAATAGTGAATTTTAATTGTAAAAATCTGCACTTTTCAAGCCTGCTGCCCCAAAAAATGGTGTTTAATTTGCACATAAAGAGAGCATGAATCCTTTCAACAACACTTGAGCTCCTGTAACACTGTGCAAAAACAATTATGCGTAAAAGATCAACCTCCTTCAAAGCATGCGCCAAATGTGGAAGCTTTTAGCCTTGTTTCCACCTTGCCTGAGCAAAATCCTTCTTCTAATGGGGCGCACTTTTCCACTTGGCTGCAATTCTTTACCTGTGAATCAAATAATTCACCCATATGGCTGCCCATGCTTATATAACCTCACAATTCTATAATTAATAATTGCCCTAACAATTAAAGGCAATTAATTAATTAAAAATCATGCTCTTCTCTTTTAAAAATAGCATGTTTAAGGACAGCCATCCAATAAATTAAATTAATCCAATTTAATCCTTCACACATCACTTCACTCAAGCTTCACAGTGTGCTTTGACCATAGCCACTGAAAATAGGAATTAATATAATCATTTAATACTTTAAAAAGTATTAATTCCTTCTCAAAAGGGGCTGCATTAAATAAATTAAATTTATTTAATTTTAGAATTCTATTTCCAATTGATTTATTCCCCTTTGCTTTTGTTGACTTTTCCACAAGCCTGGGTGCCAAAATTGGGTGAATAAATATTAACAAATATTTATTTAATGCATTATTATTCACCCAAGGTGGGTCGCACTTTTTTGCATAATAGAATTCTATTTTTAAGAATTTCTGACAATGGGATTTTTACCTGCAAGGCAGCCCCGAAATCCCATGATCCACTTAAGTGATTTGACTTTGACAATGGGATTATTTACCCTGCAAGGCAGGCAATAAAATCCCATGATTTCACTTAAGTCACTTTTCTTTTATTTCACCATGGGAATTTTTACCCTGCAAGGCAGGCAATAAATTCCCGCCTGCCTGCAGCCTCTAACTTTCCCACTGCAGCTTAAGTGAATTTTATATCACGGGAAAAAGTACCCTGCTAAGCAGGTACAAAATTCCCACCTGCCTGCTGCTTCTATTTTTCCCACTGCAGCTTAAGTGAATTTTCTATCACGGAAAAAGTACCCTGCAAGGCAGGCAATAAAATCCCACCTGCCTGCTGCTTCTATTTTTCCCACTGCAGCTTAAGTGAATTTTATAACATGGGAAAAGTACCTGCCAGGGCATAAAATTCCCACCACGCCTGTGGCTTATATTTTTCCCCTCAGCAGCTTTAAATCCTTTGTTTTCCAAGAATGCGCCCATCCTCGCAGGGGCTTTTCTGTGCACGACTTTGCTTTTTCCCAGCTGATCCGGACCTCACGATGACGACTTCCTCCGGCATAATGTGCGCGTATGTTTTCCAAATGCTTAGGCCAAAAATCGGGCTTACCTAAGTGAAGGAGTTTCTCTAGAGAAATTTCACAGAAAACGAAACGGGACACCACAAAAACACGAAAAATTGCCAAAAGTTACAAATAAAGCCCAAAACTTAAAATAAGTTAAAACCCTTCTGGCACATAGGAATAATAACATATTCGCTCATAATAGAGTTAAAACAGAGCGCAAATAGCCTCATACGGGGCTCAAAATAATTAAATACAAATTTCCCGCAGACAAATCCCGACGACAGAATAAAACAATTTTGGGCATCTGGGTATTTGGTGAAAAAGGCTAATATGGCTCTTTAGGATTATCTTGACGCAATACAAGAACTTTTAGGCAATAAAAACACAAAACGACCCATTATTTTAAAAGTACGAAAATTTTTCGGATAGGGTAGTCGCAGATTTCAGGGTGAAATCTGAGTGACACCAGACTCCAATGATCACTTTTCTAAGCCCTAGCCCTTGGTCATGGCCAACCCAAAAGGGCTCAACTCAAGAGGTAAAATATTTTGAAATCAACATTTGCAAGGTGAAATATTTATCTCAAGCCTAAGTGAACAAGTGTTAAATAGAGTAATTGCTAAGAACTTGTAAGAGATATAACTTTCTATTGGTGGCTTCTTTTGAGATGGCATTTTTTAAAAGTGTATTTTTTCGAGCTCTTAATTTCCTTCTTCGACCCGTATGAGATACTTTTAGGCCTTGAAAAATTGTATACGCACTAAATTATAAAGTCCCAATGTATCTTGGGGTATTGTAATCACGAACTGAGATGAAGTTCCATTTTGGAGGGGTTTCATCGTGAACTTTGGTACGAAATTCCATTATTCTATTGTCCAACTAAATTCAAATAACTATTTGTCCTAGAAACAAGGGATATAGAATCACCGCATTTTAACATGATATAATGCGCTATCTCCTTGGACTTGTTCCTTAGCCAAGTGACTATAAGCAGAGGATTGAGTGGTTAAACAACAATGACATGGTCTATGGACTAATATGTCTTACTGTTTATGAGGATATTCAACATCAACTTGAGTACATTGAGTACCCTTTCATTGCTTGGATCTTCATCTAACAATTGTATGGATACCTTGATTCTCCATTTGAGAGTGATGCTTCCTCATAAAACCTTTCATATGTGGATGATACTGAGACCATTACCGATCCTCTTTCTAACACCCTATTTACAATTAAGGACATTCCTCCTGTACTTGTTGCTACTTTAGAGTTCAAAGTCACTTCTTCGAGGGCTTCTAGTGATTCTTTGTAGTAGGATTATATATATTTTCTAGATCCATTTCAGCATACCTACTAGACATCTCGTCTTTGTTTGTAGAGTCTCGTATTTCAGATCTAGATGACACCATTGAGGACATAGCTTTCCTCTTTTAAGACTTTCCTTCATAACTTGTTGCTTCATCAGAGTTCAGAGTCGCTTCTCCAAAGGCTTCCAATGATTCTTTACAAAAAGGTTCTTTATGCTTGCATGATCCACTTCATTGGGATGTCTACTTACCAAATATTTCACATTTGTTTGTGGATGCTCGCCCTTTAGATCTTGATGACTTATTGAGGATATTTGTTCTCTCTTTAATGAAAACTTTGATAGAGTTGCTTCTACTTCTGAGGATGTACATTCTTTTCCATTACATGTTTACATGGTGACACAACCCGCACTTTCTGAATCATATGATTCACCTTTGTCATCACTCACATTGACACCTTACGTAGGAGCACCCGATTCATGGTTTAGTTATCTTATCAATGTTGGGAACCATTATGAGTCCTATTTGGTACTTGATTTGATTCATTAGCACTTGTTAGAATTTAGCATTGGCTTTGTTGAGCAACATCTGGAGATATTCTTCTTTGCCTTTGCTTTTGATCCACAATCTTTTCGTGAGGCATCTAACACTCCTGAGTGAGATTCAATGTTAGGAATATTATATTGTTTACATTGGTGAATGTTTTAATGTAATATATATTATCATGGAGATAATATATGGGTGAATAAATAAAATGTAATATTATTAAATATGAGAAAATATATCTCATATTAATAATATAGGTTTTATATATTAGTTGTGAGTTTGTTTTATAAACAACTCACGTTGGTATTTTTAGGATTAGTTGAGTGTGTTGAGATAACTAAGGGATTGAGAGAGATTAGTGGAAGGTTGAGAGATATGTGGGATAAATGATGACTCCTATTTGATAGGAGATTATATGTGTATTTATATCTCTCAATGTAAATGAAGAAATATCCTAGATGAATTGAAAAATATTCTATTATTATTTTATTCGGTGTTTTTATTGTGCAAGATTATTTCCAATAATCTGTACCAACTTCAAGATCTGGTATCAAAGCAGGATTCTAGGATGAGAGTCTTTGAATAAAACTTTCTCATCGCAATGTCCACGGCCTGGTAAGGTGGATATACTGATTGCATCATCCTGCGTATTGGAGCATTCTGCCTGCGAATTGAATCGTTTTACGTGCGCATTGCATAGTTGTTCGTGCGTATTGCATCGTCCTTCTTTGGAAAGGGTCCAGAAAGATAAAAATAAAATTTGCCATTTTTGGAAAGGGTCCAGAAAGATGTCAGACTTAGAACTTGGAAGTGTCATATCTTTCACCTCGTAACTCAGATTGAGGTGATGTTTTTTTTTGAAAATGTATGTTTTTTCAAGATCTTTGCATTGATCATATGCTTTCTGCTAGCCAATTGAAAATAAAATTTTACTTTATTGTAAGGGTGCATTATCGGTTGAATCCGACACTCTAGGACAATTGTGTAATGAGCTTAAAAGCTACATTTGCTAAGTAGCATCACACATGGAGGATGGAGGCAACGGAGGAAGGAGGTCAATCAACGACCTCTCGCCAACCGCAAGCGACGGGGCCGCACAATGGTGTTGTGGCAATTTATTTCAGTTGTGTGTTTGATTCCATTATTGTGTGTTTTATAATAAGAACATAAGGAAATTCTTGTTCAATTGTAATTTCCTTTTATAAGATGTAATGTTGTAATAGAAAGAAGAAAAACACAAGTACAAAGTTAGCATCATGATACTTGACCGAGGTCCATATGTGTACCAAGATCATGAGCAAACAGGGGTGTGCAAGCTGCAGAGAAAGTGTAACTATTCTTTTCTACATTGTTCACATTAGGGGAGTGTAGGGGAAGTAATAATGTAAACAATAGGGGAGTGAATGTTAGGAATATTATATTGTTTACATTGGTGAATGTTTTAATGTAATATATATTATCATGGAGATAATATATATGGGTGAATAAATAAAATGTAATATTATTAAATATGAGAAAATATATCTCATATTAATAATATAGGTTTTATATATTAGTTGTGAGTTTGTTGTATAAACAACTCACGTTGGTATTTTTAGGATTAGTTGAGTGTGTTGAGATAACTAAGGGATTGAGAGAGATTAGTGGAAGGTTGAGAGATATGTGGGATAAAGGATGACTCCTATTTAATAGGAGATCATATGTGTATTTATACCTCTCAATGTAAATGAAGAAATATCCCGGATGAATTGAAAATTATTCTAATATTATTTTATTCGGTGTTTTTATTGTGCAAGATTATTTCCAATAATCTGTACCAACTTCAAGATTCAACAATGCATCGAAAACTCCTAATTCTCTCTACTTTTGGGCGGGTTCTTTTCTTTCTATTATGGGGGAGTTTTTCCTACTTGTTTTCTCCTTTTCGCTACTTTATGAGAGATGTTTTTGTACTTGGGTACCTATACGGATGAAAATTGACATGCAACCTTCAACCACACTCGACCCCCGAGGTCGTGCCGGAGCAACCGATGTTGAATGTGTACAACTTGCTATAGGAGGATCAGTGACTAAGATCTGGTAGTGTGATCTCCTGGTAGCTGAGTTGGCAAAGGGGAGATTTAGAGGCTATGAATGGGTAGCGTAAATTCCCTATGGTTTGTTTACCTAACTTGGATCTAAGTGTTGATTTAGTTTGAAGTGTCCATGTAAACTGAATGAAATTAACAATTTAGGCTAATACTTGAAGAAAACTAATCTAAACAAATCACAAAACTGAAATATCACAATCACAAACAACAATTTGCTTCTATTCTAAATAATCAAATCTACTTCTACACTAAAACTAAACAAGCGAGATAACCCGGTGTGGTTATTCCCTTGTGGTAAGTGTATTGAATCTAAACTAACTTACAACAAGAACTTTTCTAATTAATCTATGATATGAGATGTCCTCCTACAGATATTCTCTCCTTCAAATCCACAGGGATAGGAAGAAGAAGATCCGTCATCGGGGGTTGCTATGAGATATTTAAACCCTCTTGGAAATTAACTAATTACTTGTAAATGAAAGGAAACTGATTTCTACTCTATTTGATATGGTATAACAATGATAAATTGCATGAATGAAGGAAAATAACAAATCCAACTTGGAATTCACAAAACAGAGGTAAATCCAGCTGTGTAGTAATTTGCCCCCTCAGTTTGTTCCTTACTTTGAGTGTTCATATGAGTCCAAGGGATTGGGAATGCAAAGAACAACAACAAGAGGATGGCTCTTGAGCAATGGTGGCTTGAAGCAACTGATGCATGCAAGTAGAAGAGAGATAGCGCAAGAGATTTGAGCTTGGCTATGCAATTTCTAGCAAGACTATGGCAGCAAAACAAAACAAGATACACCAATTTCTCTAACAGGCCTTTTGCTTGAATACAAGCATGGAATATATAGGAATGGAGGATAGAAGGTTACTTCATGCACAAGGCAATGAAGAGGCAGTTCTACTCATTAAATCTATTTAAAAATAGAAGCAAGGAGAACCAAGCAAACAAAGCTATTTTTAGCAAATTTGGCTCACGGATGCATTCTAAAAGCAAACTTAAGTGAATCGTCGCATGCAATTTTATGCATGAAGATTATGGAAAAATCGATCAGGACCGCCGCCTTGCGCGCAGGGCGGCGGTTTCGGCACTTAACGCCAAAGCAAGCACAAAAAGAAGCAGGGAGATGAAAGAAAGCATGGAAAAGCTATGTAAGGCTATCTAGGCTACAAATATATACTGCAAGTGGGTTTTGGAGCTCGAACACCTTCTTGAAAGGACTTTGAATCATCATTGGGGATTCTCGTAACCGTTTTCCGACAGTACAACACGTGCAATTTTGGGTGCGTACAATACCTCATCAGGCTTTGTTGTTAGGAACCAATTCTTCTACCCACCTAAACTATGCTTAAAGGGGGTGTAAGTGTAGGTTTTTTATTCCTTTGTATGGTTTTTCTTACACATGTATTTAACTTGCTTAGGTGTTATTGGGATAGATGGGAGTTACACTTTCCACCTTTTAAAGTGACAATTGCACCTCTCCACTTCCTATTTATGTACCTCTTCTAGAGCTATTTTCATATTTTGAATACAAACTATTTTTTGGCTCATGTTTGGTTCCTCTCTCTCGCAACAACCTTTTTGCACTTGCATTTCACTTTGCTTAAATTTTAGTGTGTTCGTATTTTATCAATGTTTGATTTTGGCCCCACACTCTCACAATTAAAAATCATCAAATCCATGGAAGAGGATGCCTATTCTTAATGTTTAGTTTGTCCATAACTGTATAATCAATACATATTCTCCATGAACCATCTTTCTTAGGCACTACCACCATAGAGAACACATGGACAAGCACTATGATAGATTACAACATGATCCAACAAAGATTGTAATTACTTTCTTACCTCATTTGCTTCTATCACCGATGGCTTATAAAGACTAATGTTTGGAAGAGACAATCTAGTGACAATTTTATCCCATGCTCAATTGCCCTTTCCAGTGGCATACTCATGGACTCTTGGAAAACTTCAATTGCTGCAACAACTATTATATTTGTGTATGCTTTTTGTTAATAGACATGCTATGAAAAATCTTGTATTCTTCTGCTTCATTTTCTTGTTTAGCTTTCAAAAGAAGCAAAACAAACTTCCCACTAGTATCAGTCAATCTTTTAGTGTGAGCGACTCTTACCAAGGAGTTTTTTGATTCTCTTTACATGCTTTGATAATGTAGTTTTCCTTGTCCCGAACTAAACGGTACTCGTTAGCTCTTCTCATAAAGATAACATCTCTAACATACATATATAGGCTATAAAAAACTACACCAAAACCTCAAAAGGCCCAACACCACTACAACTTCATCAATGAAATATTCATTTATCATAAATGTGACTTTACATTGCTTGGCTACCTTTATTTCTACTCCTTTCCACACCCAGCTTAGAGAGTAAGGATTATGATGAATATATGTTTCCAGCCCATGTTTATCTACCAACTTCATGCCAACTAAATTTGTTTAGCTACCTCTATTTGTACTCCTTGCTGCGCCCAACCTAGAGAATAAGGATTAGGATGATTATAAGTGCATCAACTTGTGTCTTCCGAATTTGAATTTTGATATGGAAAGGTTTAGTAAGCTCACATTTATCTTGAGCCTCATTGCTACTCGAACATCCTCTTTGAATGGATGTACAAGGAATCCTTTCATCCTCATTGGAGCTACAACCCACCTCTTTTCCTTAAACCAAAGTCATTGCCTCCTTTATCTTATTCTTGAAAGGATGTCATTTTGGATGCAATTTCCATTAAGTCTCATATATCTACATCACTATTCCCACACTGCCTTTTAGAATTCTTATGAGCAAAAGTAGCGGTCTAAGTAGCCGATACGTTTTGGATATGGGAGCGGGTACGGAGTATCCGATACGGTGGAAACGGCAAAAAATTTTTTGGGCTTGGATATGGCGTAGGATACGGCAGTACAAAAAATATATAAAAATTAAAAAATATATAAATTTCAGCCTTCTAAATAAGAATTAACCACATATTATGCATATGAAAAACAAAACAAGCTAAATAGCCACAACAAACTACTCATACATTCATAATTTCAATTGTCCCTACCATATCTAGTTGAGGTGTTTATTACATTTATGATTTATCTCATACATGCTATTTTTATCCATGTTTATGATGGCTTGTACTTGGTACCTTCTGTAGAATAATGGTGCTGCAAAAACTGTAATTTCTGCTGTAATGATATATTAAATTTAAAATATACCTTCTGTAGAATAATGGTGCTGTGAAAACTGTAATTTCTGCTGTAATGATATATTAAATTTAAAATATACCTTCTGTAGAATAATGGTGCTGTGAAAACTGTAATTTCTGCTGTAATGATATATTAAATTTAAAATATACCTTCTGTAGAATAATGGTGCTGTGAAAACTGTAATTTCTGCTGTAATGATATATTAAATTTAAACTATACCTTCTGTAGAATAATGGTGCTGTGAAAACTGTAATTTCTGCTGTAATGATATATTAAATTTAAACCAGAATTAAAAAAACACAGTTTTGGGCCAGGATATGGCTGGGTACGTCTGCAGAAGTACCCAGCCATACCCGGACCTGCCTGGCCACTCCCAAGCCACTCCCGAAATGTGCCGTACCCGCTCCAGGGGGTCTAGAGGTGCCGTATCGGCTACTTAGGTAGCAGTAGCATTATCTTTTCCCTTCTGGCTTGAAACCACACTGCTGCTTGGGAGCATTTGAAGAGGATCACAAAACCTTCTTGTCCCTTTCAAGGTAATGGACTTTAGCACAAGTCTCGTCAACGTCCTTAGGCTTAGCCAAAAAAACCAATCTCCTTAGATGACTCTAAAGCCCACCAACATGCTTCATCAGGATGTCACAATCCAAATCTTTATGTATTTAGACTTTTCTTGCAGAATTTGTTCGTATAATCCTGCATACTTTGGTCTTGTTGTTTTCCTGAAATATTGCCAATTAATATGTTTTTCCTCTTCATAACAAACAGAATAAAATTGTCTTTCAATCAATTTTATAGATTCCATTTAGAAATTGGTAGTAGCTTTCTCACAACCAAAGAATGAACATAACTCTCAAATCAAGTAAAAGCATGGCTAGCTAGCTTCAATCTTGCAAAGGAAATTTGCTGCTCTTCACCAATTTGATGAAAACTGAGATCTATCTATAATTGGGCTAATCAATTACGAGTTTCTCAAACTTTCATTCACCTCAGAGCTTGAATTTCTATCATGGCATTCACTTTGAATGGAGGTCGAACATGGTTGGTATGGTGCTGCTCCTTCCCATGGCTTAGTCTTTAACTCTTCATTTGCTTTTGGGATCTCCACAGGATCTCTTAACTTCTTTGTGAGAGCCTTCTCCTCCAACTATCAAGCTTCCCAATAGATTGAGAGATGTTTGCAATCCTTTTCCAATTTGTTGAATCTCTCTGCATCATAATTACCAAATCCAGCCGGACCTAAACAAAATCCATCCGGATCCAGATTTTTCAAGCAGCCTGGATAAATTTGGTCCGGGTTGGCCCTGATTTTTTTTGGCAATAAGAAGAGACCCAACACCCTTTTTTATTATTTAATATCACATATACTACGTTGCTAGGATACGGATACGATACGAGACGGATACGTCAATTTTAAAAAACCCTTGGATAATATACGCCTTGGATATCCGTATATATATATATATATATATATATTATATATATTAATATATTTCTACTCATTTTGCTCATTTTTTAGTCCATAAAAACTTAGTAATACAAAACTTGAATCAATGTTCAAAACATTCAATATACTTAAGACTTTGCATTTTTATTGATCATTTGGCTGCCATACATATGATATACATGTTAACATGAATACGAACAAAACTTTTTTAAAAATATACTAGTAACTAGATCCATGTTCAAATTTTCAAAACAAACAATATACTTAAGATTTTACATTTCATTGTTCATCTGCCATACATATGATATAGAACTTAAAAAAACTAAATAGAACTTTTTTAACACTTGGATACGCCCGATCGCATGTTTGCAAGTACGTGACGGATACGATCAGATGGGCACGCCAGCGAGTACGTGATGATACGTATGGATAATATCCATCACGCACTCCTAATGTACCCTACGTATCGTGTGTATTCGGGAGTATCGGTTACGTATCCCGTTTCGGGGAGGGGGTTTCGGGTATCCGTGCAACATAGCACATATATTAACATTTTATATTACATTATTAATGTTTTTCTTTGTATTTGTCAATTTTTGTATATTTATAAAATATGCTCATAAATAATATGTATATATTCCACGTCGATTTTTCCTTATTTTTTAAGAGATCCAGATTTTCCGATTTTTTGCCTCCCGAACAGATCTGGATTTAGGACTTGGTAACTATGCTTTGCATTAAGTATTCTCTCATCTTCATGAGCCATGCTTCTCACTTCTCTATTCTACTTCTGTGGATAGCTTTTGCTGCAAAAAAATGAATACCTTCTGCACAAGCACTAGTTCAAGTAAAGAGCATAAATCTGAAAAATAGGCACACCACACAAACTACTCAATAAGAAACAAAACCATATCTGATTTCAATATGCGATCATAATTACTATGGACATTCCTTTACTTAATTCATCAATGCAAATTTTAATTGTAACCAACAATACTTGATTGATTAACTTGTTTTCTTATATATTGCATACAACAGTCAGCAATGTGCATAGAATGGAATTGTTAATTACTGTAAACTGAAAGGAAAGAACCGTTTACGAAAGCAGAGAAAAAAGTTAATGCAAAACAAGAGCAACAGAAATGCCAAAAACAATGTTTACCTTGGAGACTCTTTACAATAATAACATGTCTAAACACTCGTACAAACTTTGCAACTTCCTCAATTCCACTTCCTTGTCACACCATAACTGGTAGGACACACAACCGAGAAGATAACACTGCTTGGAAATGGTTTTGTTGCCTTACAATGACCCCCCTAACTTCTAAGGATACATTTATACATGTTCACATCATAAGAGCTATAATGGGGAGCTTTAAAGACACCTTTTGGTGTTTCAAGTTACATCTTGAGTCCCCTTGAGAATATTGGCTTGCTTAGCTTATTTTGCTAAGATTTCACGATCCAATGTGAATCAGCAACCCTTGGCATTTTTCAAAAAAGAAAAGAAAAGAAAAGAAAAGATTTGGCTTTGAATTTCTTTTCATCCTATAATTTATTATATCAAGTCTTTGAATCTATTTTTGCGCAGTTTGGGTTGTGTGAGTGCTGAATATCTTAATAATAACCCAAGATGGTGATTCTGCTGATAGATGTGGCTTGATAAAGATGATTATAATTATTTACTTTCTGTAATATTATTGATTTCAAGTGTTAACTATTTGTTTGTGTCTTTCAGAATCTCTGTGACATTTGTCAATAAAGATGGTGAGGAAAAGACCATCCAGGTGCCAGTCGGGATGTCAATGCTTGAAGCCGCTCATCAGAATGACATAGAGCTTGAAGGTGCCCATTCAACATTATGACTGGCCAGTATTGCCTTACTGTCTTTACTTGATGTATAGATTGCTTAGGAGCTCTAAACGTGGTGTTTTGCATGTTCAGGGGCATGTGAAGGATCGCTTGCATGTTCTACTTGTCATGTTATTGTCATGGTAAATTGTTTACATTGTCTTGATAAAAACAGGGCAAATTTTGAGGTGGTGTTCTGTTGTTTTATTTGCCCATGTTCAACGGTTGTTTCCTATGTCACAGGATGAGAATATTTATAGTAAATTAGAGGAACCGACAGATGAGGAGAACGACATGTTAGATCTGGCTTTCGGTCTTACTGAAACGTGAGTCTTGCAATTATGTAAATAGAACTGTCAGTTGTGTCTGCTACAAGATTTGTAAATTTTGGTTTGTTGTTTGTAGGTCTCGGCTGGGTTGCCAGGTAATTGCTAAGCCAGAACTTGATGGGATGAAACTTGCTTTGCCTTCTGCCACTAGAAATTTCGCTGTCGATGGATATGTTCCCAAACCCCATTAGTAATCACAAATAAAAAAGAATGCTGATTGAGCAATTCTTGGAGGGGTAATCAGTCATTTTTGGAGTCGGCATAGTTTGGATTCATACATATAATTGTACGTCTATGAACTATTATAGACGGTGTACCAACTAGAATGTATTGTTTCTGAACACCGCATTTGCAGGTATTTGTTTTTTAATGCAATAGCTAATAGATATTAAATTATTTTTATGTGAGGGTAAATTAATATCATTTCAGATTTGCTAAGAATAGTGATGTTTGGGGAGCCTATAAATTGCGATGTATCTGTGTATGGGAAATATAATTAGTCGGCACCATGCATGTTATGACATTTGGCGATGCTCTAACAAGATTATTAGTTTTTTTATTAAATGTTCATTCTACTTCATGCCCTATAACTGGATGTACTTCCTATATACCTGCTTTGGTTACTTGTGAACTTCAATAATTTTTTTCTTATTTCTCTAAAGGATTTCTCTACTTTCTCATTAAGAAATTAAATGCACTTAATAGACACATGGGAAAGTGGGAAAACAATTGTGTTTCTGAAAACAGGCAAGGGAGAAAAATGAAAATCATGAAGGTAGAATTTTGTTTGTGAACATTGCTCATGTTCTCTGTATACGAATGAATTCACAACTATTTGTTTTTTTATGCTGCAGCCAATAAATATTAGATTATTTGCATTATTTTATATACATTTTTAAAAGTTATTTGTTTAGTACGCTCTGCTGTTGTTTCTGGTCACATGTGGACGTTAATCTAATTTGTCATTCTGAGAGGGATTTGGCTCACTTTCTTATTTAAAAAAAAACAGAAGATTCGAGTTGTAATATGGATAAAACACACATTATTTGGGATACATATGTATACACTTGAATAAATGCAATTTCTCAGAATAAACCAATATTAGTTCAAAAAAGTTGGAGCAGCAATACACTATTTTCACTTCCGTGTAGGTGGGTGGCGATTGCAATATTTTCACTTTTTTCTGAAGAACTTTCATGATGATCACAAATCAAACATTGAAAACAAATACAAAATATTAACCATGTAATGCTGTAGTAGCGTCTGGAAATGACACTCAAGCAGACTTAAATTTTTAATATGCAATGCTTTCCAAGACAAATTTCAGCAACTAGAAGCTTTAAGACTAATACTATAGACAATGTCACAGTTGCCTGGCAGCATACTCACGCCTAGTTGGAAGACCCACGCACCTAATAGCTTCAAAACAATTTTGCAACAACTTTTTAAAGAACGACACTTGAGGTGTGCGATTCTCATGTTTTTGAAAATTTTGAAACTCTTGTTGTGTTGATTTCCGTATAGCACCATGTGAATCACACTACATGTTTTGGTACGCTGCCCATTAGGTTTTGGTACACTCTTCATGGAAAAACAACTAATTTGAACGCCATACCTCTCAAGCAAAATGCCCTTTTAATACATGCCTTGGACTTCTCTATTGTATTCATATGATAATGAAATATATGGATTATTATATAGCCAATATAATAGCTGAAACAACTTATTAAATAGGAAGTCAATAACAAACAACAAATAATAACCCGTTTAATGAATTACGAGTATAACATACTAACCACCTACTAAATATCTATTCATTATTTATGTGAGTAAATCTCATGTAATTACAAACATATTTAACTCACACAAGTAATAATGTGAGCACTAAAGGATTGTTCCTAACATTTCCTCTCTTAGTGTGAACATGGTAGAAAAACATTTCTGATTTATGGATTCTAAATCCTTTTGTACTAAAAGGTAAGATGAACATGATAAAGGTGTATAAATCCTTCAAATGTGATATGCTAGCCTAAACTTTAACTATGGTTTATGAATTTGTGAATCCTGTTGTATAAACAGGTAATTTTGGCATATGTTCCCCACTTAATATTAAGGGGGTGTTAGAACATTTAATATTAAGTGTTCATGTTATTAAACTATAATTTATTATTAAATAAATTAGAATATAATATTTTTAATTTATTTAATATAAACTACGTGTTTATTATGTTAATTGATTATTTAAAAATCAATTAATGGTTATGGGTACTTTGTGAGAAGTCACACCCGTTTGATTTATGGATGATCAATAGCTTCATCTAAAGGAAAGTTTAGATTTGATTTGTAATCCATCCATATTAAAAACCTTCACTTTATTAATTTCATTAAAAAAAAACCATGTGAGATCAAAGATGAGTCTCTATTGTGTTCTTTCATAGCCCAACAAGTCAATAAACATTCCTCTTTTCAAAAATTTAGGCCAAACAATTAAGATGATGTAATGTCAAAACCAATTATGCCATTAATTTTATAGCATTGGTTTGTTGACACATACATTAGCTTATTATCAGTATAATTCTTTTTATTTGATGTGTTTGTGACTGATAGACATTGAAATTTGAAAATTTGCACTTTTGACAACACTTGATTCGAAAATACACTCTTGTGATAATAAATACCATCTTTTTATTCCCGCTTATCATTTTTCGAGATCTGTTATTTTAGCTTGTTTATCCTTACACATTGACATGTCGATAAAATATGAGAATACAATACACAAAATCCATAGAACAACATCATTTATAAGTTTGAAACTTTACTTTGCATGTTTCCTATCCTTAGTTAGGGCCATATCGTTGGGTTTGGAATTTGTGTCCATTCTTGGTTGACTTGTACTTGCTTTTTTTTTCAAGTTCACATTCTTTTCTAGGTCTTATACTTCATTTGGGCTGGCCTTTCTTGAATAAATCGTCTACAAACCCCTATATAAGCAAGTAAACACTATCTCATTTGTTAACATTGAAATCTAATGGAAATACAATGATACACTCACTTTCTACTTAGCTCCCTTTATATAGGCATGCATTACTCTTAATGAATGTGTAACACCTAATTTCAATGTAGGCCAATTCATTATCCAATATTATTAATCCCTATTTGACCCCATATATTATAAACATATAACTAAAGGGGATGTGTGCCACATGTCGACATCTCCATCCATCCATATACATTATATTATCATATTGTAAGGTACATGGAGAGAGAGAGAGAGAGAGAGGGGTAAGGGTTCAAATAGTTTATTTCCTAAGAAGGAAACTTTAATATTTCAATTTCATGGATACATTTAAAAAAATAAAGATATTATATCTATAAAGCCATGCAATAGGCTTCATCAACATTACCTTAGCCAAATAACTATAGGTTCAAGCAAAAATGGAAACTCAAACAGAAGGTAAGCAATTTCAAATTTTGAAGATTTGAAGCTTATTATTGACAAATTTATATGGTGTTCAAATATTTATGCTTTAAGATATGGAGATTTTGCATATTTTTATGGGATATTCTTGGTTAAAAATTGTCAATAATCAATATTAATGTGCAAAAAAAGTTCATGAAGCTTTGGTATAAGAGAAAAACTCAATGTTCCTCCTTTGTGAATATAGAATCCCTAAACTTCAAGTATACTAAACAAAAGCAAACCAACAAAGATAAAATAAAACCAAAACAAACATATGAAAACCTAGTAGCCCTATAAGAAAGCAATTGGCGTGTGAAAGGAATTCACAAATCTCTAACCATAAACAACACAAAATCTACAGAGACAATTATAAATTTGCATATACCATTTGGTACACAATTTAATCCCAATGTGCATACATGATATAGCCACAAAAAATAGAACTAGTACAAATATCTTAAATAAATCTATTTGAAAAAATGTTGAGAGATATCAATCGTTGTCTACTTTGAATTTATCATATACCACATTGATTAATAAACCCATTTAGCTAAATCATATAGCACATTGATTAATAAACCCATCTAGCTAAATCACTGCGCTAGGCTTGAAAAAATGATTTCCAACGCCACCATATACCCAAGATATTCCAATTTTACGATCAACTTCTCTGAGCAAGACCAAAAAAACTTCCATGACAGTCAAATGGTCATCAAATTTAAGGTAAAAATCACCATATGATGGTCAAATGAATGTCAAATTTAAGGTTTGCTTTTAAGTGTTAACATCTCACAGACATGATAGTCCTTCACCAGCCCCAGCTGCCATTGTAGGTCACGCCTCTTAGCATAATTGAACCAGATCAAAAGACTCAGTGGTATCTAAGGCAATGGTCCCATAGAGGGGGCTGCAGCTCATGTTCTTCTGCCTCAAGTGGTTCCATGCAATTGGTTGCATTACAAGCCTGCAAATAACTCTCCTAAAATTTCAGAACAGTGGCTGCTTAGGAAGATTAGTTTCAGCCCCAGCTAGCAGTGGGGGTTGAGAGCTTGCAGCACCGACACAGACATCACAAGATTTGTTTTCGCCGAATGGTAGCTGCGGATTAGCTAAGTTAATTGATTAATTCTGTTTGAAAATTTTGAATGGTAGTTAATTATAAAAGAAATCCTAAAATATAGTAGAAGAGCAAAAAATTATATACAATGGAACTATCTGCCTGCAAAAGCCTGCAGACAAGCCCCTGCATGGGACCACTACGTAAGCAATGGATTGATTGTAAGCCTTTCTCACATTTTATGTTGGCTGAGCAACTTTACATTTCCTTCCAACATTCCTCTCCTTTCAGATTTCCCAGTCTTCCACCTCCTTCTCCAGCTACTCATTCAAGAGCTGTACATGGTTCCCGAAAAATAGCCTAATATCATGACTCCACCATGATATATCATGTTAAAAACAAGGCTTTAACAAATACCACTTCATGATTATATCTAGGCAGTGATGCATACGAAAATTTGACTTCATGAATTCAACTAGCTCTCCAAACACATAAAATAAACTATTTAAAATCTGAAAATAAAACTTGATTCCTTCTTACCAATGCAAGTCTGGGATGATGCATCTTGTTATAGTGCAAGCAAGCCTTTGTTTAGAACTTGCTTCGATTACCATTACCAATAATCTTCACAGGAACATTGTCCATGTTTGAAATGATGGAACCGGTTTGCATCTCTCATAACTATCTCTCTTGCAACAATCTTGGATATAAACTTGGTTGCAGTGTGGCAGTCAACACATACTCGAAGGTTCTTGACAACTCTAATCATTGTTTCAGGGGATGTCTTTAGCAACCCAAATGTGATTGCCAACTTCTCACTGTAGTGGCAGAGGAATAATTGTTTATCCTCTTCCTCCACATCATTCAATACATTTTTTTGAATTTGGAATATACCCTGCTGCCTTCATCTCCAAACACAATTCCTCCAACTCTGCATAGATCTCCTGCGTTTGTGGGTGTGATCTATCTCTTGCGCTAAAAGCATGGACCATTTTATTGACTTCAATCCAACTACATCTGTGTGTTTTTTGTATTCCTCTGTCATTCATCAATCTCCTTGCCTTTTGAACATCACCCCACCTACCCACTTCTGCATAAGCATTTGACAGAAGATCATAAGGTGCAGTATTTGTAGGATCCAACTCAAAAAGGAGAGATCCTGTCAATTCTACTAGCCCTATGTTCTGATGCGATCTACAGGAGCCAAGCAAACACATCCACACAGCCACATCAGGTTTCATTGGCATTTTGATGATAAGGTTTAGGAGCCTCCTCAAGATAGCCAGCACGCCCAAGAAGGTCAACCATGCATACATAATGATCCATTGAAGGTATAATGCTATAAGCAACATTCATGTCATTGAAGTATTTACAGCCCTCATCGACTAGACCTACATGGCTGCATGCAAATAAAACACAAACAAAGCTTACATGGTCAGGGTGAGTTCCAGAGTGCTTCATTAGTTCAAAAAGTTCAATGGAAGCTTTGCCATAGTCGTGCATGCCATATCCTGCAATCATCGCAGTCCATGAGACCACATCTCGTTGAGACATTGTGTCAAACAATTCACGTGCCTTCCGTATGTTTCCACATTTGGCATACATGTCAATTAGAGAACTCCCAACTATAACATTTGAGAGGAGAACACTATTCTTTATGCTTTGATGGATGTCCATACCCTATTCCAAAGCTCCCATTTTTGTACAAGCTGACAGGATGCTGAAAAGGTTGCTGAGTTTGGTTTTACACCTGCCAGTTGCATTTGCTTAAAAATTTCCAATGCCTTTTCAGTGAGTCCATCTCGTGCATATGCACAATTATTGCATTCCATGAAACCACATCCTGGTGAGGTATTTCTTTCAAACCCCTTAAAGCTTTGTCAAGAACATTGTTTTTGCATATCCTGCAATCATCGTAGTCCATGAGACCATATCTCGTTGAGGCATTGTGTCAAACAATTCTTGTGCCTTACATATGCTTCCACATTTTGCATACATATCTATCAGGGCATTCCCGACTACAACATCTGACAATAACCCACTTTTTGTTATGCTTTGATGGATTTTGATTCCCTGCTCCAAAGCTCCCATTTTGGCACAAGCATGAAGGATGTTGGCGAAGGTGAACTGATCTGGTTGGACCCCTGTTTGTTGCATTTGATTGAAAATCTCCATAGCTTTTTCAACATGCTCATTTTGTACATATCCTGCAATCATCCCATTACATGAGACAACATCTCGTTGAGGCATTGAGGCAAACAATTTGTATGCCTTCTGTATGCTTCCACATTTAGCGTACATGTCTATTAGGGCATTCCCAACTACAACATTCGACAAAAATCCACATTTCATCACGCTTTGATGAAACTCCATACCTTGTTCCAAAGCTCCTGTTTTTGCGCATTCTGGGAGGACGCTAGCTGTCTGGCTTTACACATGTCAGTTGCATTTCCTTAAAAGTCTCCAAAGCTTTTTCAACCAGCCCATCTTGTGCATATCTTGCAATCATAGCCGTCCATGAGACAACATTTCGTCGGGGCATTGTGTCAAACAACTTGCGTGCATTCTGTATGCTTCCACATTTGGCGTACATGTCTATCACAACATTCCCAACTTCAATATTGGATGAAAATTCACTTTGTCTTATGCTTTGATGGATGTCCATACCCTGTTCCAAAGCTCCCATTTTGGCACAACCTGAGAGGGTGCTGACAAAGGTTGCGGAATTTGGCTTTACGTCTTCCAATTGCATTTGCTTAAAAATCTTTAAGGCCTTTTCAACAAGCCCATTTTGTGCATATCCTGCAATCATCACTGTCCATGAGACTACATCTTGGTGAGGCATTTCTTTGAAAATCCTTAAAGCCTCGTCGAGAACACAATTTTGTGCATATCCTGCAATCATTACAGTCCGTGAGACCAAATCCTGTTGAGGCATTGTGTCAAACAATTTGCATGCCTTGGGTATGCTTCCACATTTTACATACATGTCTAGCAAGGCATTCACAACTATAATATCCGATAAAAATCCATTTCTGGTTATGCTTTGATGTATTTCCATACCCTTCTCCAAAGCTCCCATTTTGCTACAAACTGGCAGAATACTGGCAAATGTGACTTGATCGGGTTGTACACCTGTTCTGGGCATTTGGTGAAACAATGTCAATGTATCTTGAGAAAGCCCGTAATTTCGGTAAGCTGCAATGATCATATTCCATGAGAAGATGTCTTGTTCTGTCATGTAGTCGAAAACTTTTCGAGCGTCCGCTAAGCTTCCACACTTGGCATACATATTGATAAGTTTATTTTGAAAAAATATTCCTGTGGAAAATGCAAATCCCCTGGCAGTGATGAAAGAGTGGATTAATTTACCCTCTGAAAGCGCACCTTTGGCAATGCAGGTCTGCAACATTGGAGTATATGTAAAATGGTTTCGGGAGGATTGCATGTAATGAGCAGAAAGTGTAGTGTCTCCTTCAAGCAGCCCTCTTTACAGAGAGATCAGAATAGGGCAACAGATGACATTGAATCATTAAATCGCGGGGAAAGTGTGTAATTATTCATTCTACCACGATAAAAACTGTCGTAATCCTCGTCCCACACTGATTATTTTCCTTGAGGGAATTGTGGATGCTCGGTGGTAAAAGATTTGGTTTTTCTTCGTGCACGCCGTCAGAAGGACTTCTGTCCATTTGGGTTTCTCCCAAATGATCAACTTCCTCACTAAGATTTGTGTTTGGAACAAAAGATCGGAATTAATGTAAATTGAAAGAAATAGCAGAGGTGGTTGGCCCATCCGTGAAGTTGTCTGGTTCACAAAGAAATAGTTGCAAAGATGGTTGGCAACTTGTCCAACAAGTTACAATCTTATGGCATTTCTTTGAATGAACTTATATCAGATTAGGGAATATGTCGTGAACAATCATAAGAAGCATGAATAATTGTGACCCTCTTAGAATAAAAATTATGCTAAATTTGTGAAACTTCGGATTTTTGTGATGAGATCCATGTTCTACATGACAATAGAGAACCCATGCAGGAAAGTGTTGTTGCCAAGACAATTACACAAATTGAAACCATGCAAGAAATAATGTAATTGGTTGGATTGTCTGCAACATCGTAAAATTACAAAAATGTTTTTTTGTTACTGGGAATTGACAAGTCAAAAAGAGTGTTCTATTTTGAAAATAGTTATAAAAAGTGTCATCTCAATCAATAATATATTAGTATCACTATTAAGAAGCAACTCTAAAAGATTAGCTATGAATGGCGTGTAATGAAAAGGTGATTGACAGTTTTTGACAAACATAAGTGTTGACTTTTATTCACCCCTTGGATGCTTTGTTTTAAGGTAGATGGTTCTAGCGAATACCAATTGAGAGCCAATTTGTCTCAAAATTAACAAATCCTTAAAATGCAGAAATTGTTGAAGTTTTGGAAACCTCATGTTATTACAACATTTTTCAATTCAAGTTGTGTATTTATTCAAATATTTCAAGTGCAATAGACCTGAAGGTCATTTGTAACTTGTCAAAAAAACATTTCTTATACCACGTCACCTTTAGACTAGTCAATAAAGAAAATAGCTAATTTGTGAAATAAACTGAAGAATTACTTGTGGAGGAATTTTTGACATATGGATACAATGAATTGGATTACATTGAAATAATAAAGAAATGAAAGTGATGTCTAAGCCATTCCTGGAATTCATAGTGAAGAAATAGAACAATGCATGCATAGCAAAAACTACTATAAAATCAAGACTATTCCTCTTAATTCAATACCCAAATGGAAATTAAACTTCACATTCAACAAAATTAGAATTGTAGACGTTTGTTCAGACAATGACATGATTGAAAATAAACCAAGCAAGGAAAAATTAATGATTTCACGTTAAGTGTTTGACAAATTTTCTACACGAAACGTAGTCTCTTGGACTACAATGGTTTCAAGGTATGTTTGAAATAGGAGAATAGAGGATGGTCACCAACAGCTTTGATAAAATGCTTAAGTGAAATGCAATATTATGGATTGTTATGTTATATGGGTATCTTTGCATAAAGAAAGATTGAGGAAGTGAAACACTTATTTGATAAAATGTCTCAAAAAAATGTCATGTCATGGAAGATGGTGATATCTGAGTTTTTGCACAAAGGAATAATTCAATGTGCTTGCCAACTGTTTGACAAAATACCTAAAGGAAATGTGGTATCATGTAATGCAATGATTGTGGAGTGTGCCTAAAAAGTATGCATATTGTTTGCATTCTATTTGATAGAATGCCTGAACAAGATGCGATTTCACATACTTCCATTGTCATGGAGTTTTGCTGGAGCGATAGAATTGATGATGCACATAAGTTGTATGATAACATACCCAAAGAAATATGGTATTCCATAGCATTCACCACTATTCTGAGTCCATGTGGTAGCTTTAGCTACTCTAGAGTTGGGGAAGTGGTTGCATAATTATATGATAAAGCTACTATAGAGTTGGGGATACATTCAGATAAATTTATTGGAAGTGCTCTTATTGATATGTGTATGCAAAATGTGGTTATGTAGATAATGTTTGTTAGACGTTTCACATTATTTATGAAATATATTTAGCTCCTTAGAATGCCATGATTGCAAGATATGCCTAGCATGGGCTAAAAAACTAGGCACTATGCAACTTTTTGAGCAAATGCAACAAAAGGTGGTATTGAAATCCAATGATGTCACATTCATCGTGAAAGACTTGAAAGACTTGTGGTTGAAGGTTTAAAATATTTTGATTCTATGGAGAGAGATCATGGCATTTCAAGAAAGGCATAGCACTTATGCTTATCAAGGCCATTGAATGGCTAATCCAGCTGAAGGATTAGCATTGGCCGTGGTGGAGGCAAATGAGGGTGAACTGTTGTTTAAGCATGAACTGAGAGAAAAACAAGGAGGAGGTGTCCATATTCGATTTATGTAGTTGCAGTGAAATAGAAATATATAAAATTATAAACTCATATATAGGTTGGGCTTGTCCAAGGCATGGTGAAATGTAAAAGTGTTTGCTGAAAGAAAGAATTGCGTAAAATTAGTCTTTTCAAGATAGTGGGTAGAAAACAAAAATAACAGGTCTGATGACGTAGATTATATATTATCCTATGAAATTCTAACTATCATTGGTATTCAATGATATTGTAACTCTTGTCAACTATGATTTACAACCCCAAGATAGGACAAATTGGGAAAAGCTTGGGCGAGTAGGTGCGTTGAATCAGATTTGGGAACAGTTTTGCATATTGCTGCTGTAGAATTTGAAAACAAGAAAGAAACAATGTACCTTACAAGTTATAATAGCATAACTATATGTAAGATCAAAACAAAGAACAATGTATGGGTAAAACATCTAGCACCCGGTTCACATGCCCAATAAATGTCACAGCTAAAATATTTATGATCACTCTCACAACACTTCAATTCATTGATTGCTAAATTTATTCATTGCACAACATCAATATTTTTCAATGTTTAAACTATAGGAAAGCAAGAATTTCAAAATTCGTAATTTTTATTAATGTGAAAAATCTAATATGGTTATGAAAGTATTTCATCCAATGAAAAAATTAAATAAATATATATTTCTGAAAAACTATATAACAAACATATCAATACCACTTGGATCTTTGTGATTCGTTTGACAAAATAAGGAAAATGAATTTGTGATGCCTATACAACCTTACAACAGGATAATAATAAGAAATGTTATAAGTTTTAAATGAGAGAAGCCATATATTTGGAGCAAATATTGTTTGTTCTTAACCCCAAAAATAAAAAAATAATCCAAGTACCATGACATCAAAATAGTAAAAAGACAATACATTCAAAAAGTAAGTGATGCCTAGTTTAGCATGGAAAACCCCAATTAGAGCTTGCCATACATCATCCATTCAACAATAACCATACATCATCCATTCATACAACCATTAGGTGAAGGATTGTTCTCTCCATACAAACTGGAATATTTGATTAGAAGAATCTAGCTAATCACCCTTGCTATTTTTGCATGCCTTATTTTTTTTATTGAATCAGAGCTTGCATATTAGGTGCACAAAATTCTTAGGCTTAGCTACCAAGGATGAGGGTTTTCTTAATTGCGTGGATTTTATGTTGAAGCTATTGTTGGAGCTAAAAATTGCACCTTTCCCTAAGTCATAGACAACCTAGGATTTTGAGGCAACATGAGTGATGGGTGTCGTTATTCCCTTCATTTAATCAACTTCTTGTTGATGTCATATCAAACCAGGGGTGTGTCCAAAGCTATATGCAACAAGAGTAATCTTATTGATCTAGTAGTTGACTATAGTTATATTTTTGTATTTTCTGGGGGATATTTTCAATGTCTTAAGGACTTCTTGGTAAAACCTTATTTAAATCATACTATTGAAAACTTGCTAAAAATAAACACAGCAAAACAATAAGAAAGCTTTACTCAAAGGAAACACACTTCATCGATGTTCTTATCATGGAAATAAACACACTTTTCAAAGTAAACACACTTGCTTTTGGAAATAAACACACTCAATTTAATATGCTTGAAAATGATTGCAAGAAATATAAGAATCTATAGGAACACCTGCAAGATTTAGTACACAACATAGTTTAACCGAAAGAATTAAAACAATACAGAATGAACAGATCTAAGCTATTGCTAAAGAAATATAAATACCAAATAAACGAACGTCCTGGTTCTTGGGGGAGTGGGCCCTTGCTCCTCCTCAAATTAGGATTTAACAACTCGGAATTATCTCAAATTAAATGGCTATTTATTAATAAAACATTCGGTATTACAAAACGTATTGAACCGAATGATATTTGTGCACTTAGTCTATATTTCTTTCTCTATTCTTTCTCTATTTCATATCATATTCTATCTTCTATATTTCTATCTACCGCAGTTTGCTTTTATATACATTTACAATCATATTTCATGTCTCTACAATTCCATGAAATAGAATCACACCCAAAATGGATGTAAATCGGATTGTGGCTGATCAATGATACCAAAAACATAACTACCCACCGGATCTACGCCATAATCTTCTCATCCTTTCCCATTGAAAGGGTCATTGATGCAAAATCTCTGGATATGGTTAGAGTAGATAACTTCCATCGGTTCAAACTATAGAACTTTTTTTAAGTTCTAGAACCATAGGAAATTGTGAAGGATCAAAATAGTGGGAGTTCAGAGCTATTTCCCGGAGTTTCGGAACTTAGTCCAAAAATTTCGGAACTAAATATTGGAGTTCGGAACTAAGTTCTAAAGTTCCGAACTAGTGATGATCGTTGTATGATGGAGTTCCTAAACTAGCTTGGAAGTTTTAGAATGCATATACATTCCGTGTGGGGACATATGCTAATAAAACATATAAGTTTTAAATGCCACCTACTTCATTTCCTCATCGATTAGACTTGCTTTATTACAAAACTAAATTTCAAACACACACTTTGTCATGGAATTTGAGCTTTTAACATTAGAATCACAATCAATCAAAACAAAGACAGGTGAAGGATTACATCTTAACTCATATCGATGAAAATAAAAAATCACAAAATGCTATTGAACTTAATAAAAAGAAGAGTAAGATGAGATCATATATTAGTACATTTATTGGGCATATCTGGACTCATCAATGAGACCATCTCCAAGTTGTGGGACTTGAATTGAGACAAACCTCAAAGAAGGCTAGTTCCTCTATCTATTCAATGTTAAACTACTCCTATGAATTGAAATGCAACTATCTAACTCTAATGTAGTCACAAAATCCAGCACTTACTATTACTATTATACCGTCAAGTATGTTGTTTTATATATGGATCTTGCGTAATAAAATTATTCACTAATGACCCATCCCCTAGTCATGTCATCATTAGTTGGTCATTGTCGTTACTTATCTTACAGCTCTCTTTTAGTTTAGTTGATTATTATTGTCATTAGTAGTACATGGTCATCAGTCATTTCTACAGTTCTAGTCATCTCTTAGGATGTCTCAGATGTCATTATTAGCTCAGTTGTCATCTCTGGTCTTTGACTAGGGCACCCAGGGAAGGATTGGGGTGCCCATGGGTGCCCCGGTCCTTGTTTTGGGTGCCCTGGTTTCCTGTCACAATTGGTTTTCTAATTCTTGTTTGAGGTCGGAACTTTCGGTTTTCTCTCCCATTCCCCTAGGTACTAGTCGACATGTTGGGTCATTAGTGTTGAAATTTGAGCAAGAGATCCCTATATAAGCACAACATACACACCATCATAAGGGTGGTATATTATTCTATCAAAGGGCTAGCTATCTACTAAGGCAAGGGACTGCATTTGGGCTTCTATATCTACATCACACTGCATAGGAAAAGGGAAAGTCTATTCTATTCCATCCACCATTTTGCATTCTATCTAGCTATTGCCCTGCTATCTTCGCATCATTGATCGCTAGGGAACCTATGCACATTATTTTACACACAAAAGCACATAGAACTACATGGGGTCTGAGATGTAGTGCAACGCTTAGTTGTAAGTCCACCATTGTGGCAACTAAGGACAATCTGACCTATTCATATGCATCTTTCTTTATTTAGGGTTTGATGCTTTGTATGGGTTTTTATAGGTGATATTTCATTGCATCATTGCATGCGTCATCAAGGAGGCTACTGCGGCACTCACCCAACAAAGAGTGAAATATTACGAAGACCTAGCGACCCTGTCAATATCAGATCCTAAGATTTTCTACAAACCAGAGCACCCACGGGCACCCTAGTCCTCCCACAGGCACCCCACTTCAGCTAAATCCTCATCTACAACAATTTTCTGAGAGGTGCTCGACATACCCTGTCTTGTCCATTAGAACCCAAAGACACAGGTTCAACTCCAGATCACTACGAGGTAAGTACCATCCAGGTTAGTACCTTATCCCTTCTATTTCATTCATTTCATTTCATTTAAAATATTAAAATAATTATTTAGCATTTGTATTTCATTTTACATCAGTTATTTCATTGTTGTGCTTGTTTAAATTAGCTTAAATATTCAGATTTTAGTTAATCATTTTGGTGAACCCATACTTAGATTAATTTTTCCCTAGGATCCACTTCAAACCTAATGGTGAAACAATATTCTTCTCCCTCCCAGCCCATCATGTCTCACTATAGTGTCAATCCTATTTATGATGAGGTTGTTATCGTTGAGCTTACAACTCTTTATGCTAATTGTACTATGCCTACTCATACTCAACAAGAACTTTTAGATGGTGAACGTTTTGTACCTATTAGTTTTGAAAATTATCCACTTGGCATTAGTATTGTTTCTCACCCGATAACATTTACTCGTTGTACACCTTGCTATAAAATTGCTAATGATCCACCTTCTAACGTTTCTAAAGAAACCTAGATGATTCTCTCATTGATTATATGCTAGGAATTGACAAAAACTCACAAATGCTTACTGATTCTTCACCCACTCCAACCATATGTTCATCTAAATATTCTCCTAGTTCTTATGATTCATCACATGGGCATGCACTATCACATTATGTTGATGATCCTATTAATGATCTCTTTCATTTTTGAATCATTATCTGATGAGGATGAACCAACTAACAGTCATGATTCTTCTACTTTTCATATGATTGAGTGTGACTTTCCTTCTTTATCCTCTCCTTCAAGGTTGTGTCTACTCTTACGCATGAGTCCACTCCATCTCCTACCTCTCCTATAGTTGTCACGTCTCCATCCTCTTCTCCATCTATCACTATATCATTTTCTCCATCTATTAGTACATCACTTTCTCCTTCTATTAGTGTCTCTTCTTCTCCATCTACTACAACAACAACATCCTCTCCACCTACTAGTGTAACATCTCTTCCATCTATTAGTATGTATTCTTCTCCATCTATTGAGGCTTCCGATGTTAGTCCTTGTTATTCCTTCAAATATACCATGTTCTATGTCTCCTATTATCTCTTCAACACCTCCTACTAGCGTGCCTTTAGCATCGGAATCCCCCTCGTCTCCTTTTGATATTCCCATGATCACACATAATGGCAAGTTGCAATCACTTAATACTCCATTATCATCTTCTATCATTCCTCCACATGATATTTTATCTCTCATGCATGTGGTAGGTCAATTGTAATCACAAGTCCATTTACTCACTTTAGAAAGTAGATCTTATTACGCTTCAGTAGATAACAACTCACTACATGGAAATCCAATCCCTAAAAATATTCACAACTCAACATTTCCAAAATATTTCATTATGCCCACCTTTACATGCTTTGATGGTACTAGTGATCCTCACTTACATTTACAACACTATCGCCAAGTTATGCATGCATATTCTAATGATAGGTTATTACTTAAGGCTTTTAGACATAGTCTCATAGATGATGCATTACAATGGTACACCCATCTTCCATTATTAGTACATATTATGATATGGAAGATGCCTTCTTACGACGCTTCATTATCAATAGCGACCCTAGGTTACATACGATAACCTACAACATTTACATCAAGACCCTTCAAAGCCCATCAAGGATTATATCTTGCGTTTCAATACATGTATGCATTAGATAGTATTTAAACCCACTGACTTAGAAAATCAATTCATATTTTGTCGTAGTTTACTCCCACATCTCAAATAATGCTTACAATATGATACTTGTGAATCATTAATTCTATTATGTTATAAAGTTATCGACTTAGAGCATGATCTTCTTTCCGCACATGTCATTGCTCCACCACATGCTCCTACTACCACTACTATCATATCATCTAGTGCTCCTCCATCAACATCGGTGGAGCATCCTATACAATCTCCACCACCACCTAGTAAACAAATTAGCCAACCTCATTCTATTACATCACCTAAGCATAATTCTATTCCTCCTCCACGACAGGCTCCTTCTACTCCTCCTCCATGACAAACTCCTTCTCCTCCACCTATCTCATATGAACCATTACACTTCTCAAATCACGCTAGACCTCATGATATATTACATGCTTTACTTGATAGGCATATTATTCATCTACCCTCTAATCAACATCATCCTCCACATAGATTACAGTGTCAGTGTGACTAACATTATTGTAATTATCATCACATCACCATCCATTGAGATAACGATTGTTTATCCATCCACAAGAGACTAGTCCAATTAGAAGAACAAAGCATTATCTCCTTTGGCCCTTGTTCACATGAATGGTCTATTTCTCCACATACGTCAGTTTCTAGAGATCCAATTATTACTTACTCATCGCTAGGGTTTATCACTCATGAGTATTCTCCATTACATCCATACACTGCTCCATTATTGCATCTACTACATCATGTTGCTATTTCACATAGACTGCCACCACACGCTACACATTCCATCACACCTACACTTGACATGCATTTCAGCTCATATGCTCCAGCTTTCTTCTATCCCACATGCTTCCACTACTACTCACCACCTCAAACTTTGGTAGGTGACCACTATCACCTTACCCCCAATGAAACACTTATGTTCTTACGGTTATTACACGACTATTGAGGGTTATCCTATAAGAACCTTTCATCAAGCGTTTCATCGATCTATCTAGTGCACTTAATCATTTCCCTATGATGCACTCTTGCTTACGTGGCTCATTCTTGACTAAGAGGGTCCTAACTAAATGAGCCTATTCATCTACACACTAGGGGGCATCACTCATTTTCCCTCCCTACTCTTATCACTCTAACACACATACATTTTATCATATGATTATCTATTTTTACAACCATTCTACTAACTATACGTTACTTGCGATACACAATTCATCAATTCGATTATATTTATTTATCATTAGTCCATTGTTCTTACTATGATACGTATAACATAAACAAATATACGTTGCACTACATCATCACATATTCATTACGATGAGAGTTACCTTTTGCAATCATACATCATCTATTGTTACATATACGCTACTATCATCATCATACTAATTCCACATTATAAAAAACATTTCGTTCAACTCAAAATTATCATCATTCACATTACACACTTTTATCAACATTATACACATGTGCCTATATAACAAATAACGTACAACACATTGCTTTGTCATTAACAAACCATACAACATCGATACATAACATTAACATATCTAAAAAAATCAGTCCATATATATGCCACATACAATAGTGGTAGGGTTATATGAGACATCCATATAAAGCATCCATTAAACTTAACTCCTTCTACTCAAGACTAAAATGTATATTTTTCAAGGCCAAAATCTGAAAGGATATGCAAATTTAAGTGGCATAATAGATCTGGAATATTACTTAAAAATGTGACTGGGTTTATTATAAAATTCCAACAACTCTTTAATGAATTTAATACCTTTTTCACCTTAACTGATTTCTGACTTTTTCTAGTCATATAAGGATAAAATACTAATTTTTAGGAAGCAAAAGAAGCTAGAATATTCCTCAGAAATCTGTAGATAAAGATGATTGAAAGAAACACTCATAATCCTTCAAAATTGATGAAAAATGATTGCATTTAGTTCATAAAATCAGCTTGAAATATGACAGTACAGATCAAACCTAGTTACCTCTAAAAAATAACTTAGAATGGCTGCAAAGTGGGTCACTCAACCTTAGAAAAATAAAAAGTAACAAATGCACTCAATCTTAAAAACCCTCTATAAAAATATTTGCAAAAATCCTTCACAACTATTGGAAATAACTCTAAAACTTAATCCTTGCAAGCACCATATAATCTCCTGAGTAAAAATCCCTCACAATACTCCAAGAGGGTTTTCATCCTATTGTCACTTTCCCAAGAGTGGTGAATTTTCCTCTTCAATTTTTAAATTTTTGGATAAAGTGACTATCAAAATTCCTTTGTAAAGGTCCCCTAAGAAAGATCTAATTTCAAACAATTAGTCATTTTCCAAAACTTAGTTTTGGGGATTTTTCTTTGTTAGGTGGGTATTTGGGATTTTCCTTGTCCCTCATGTCCCAAGTTCCTCCAAGCCGTCTGTTCCCCAATTTTACGCTTTTTCTGCATAGCCATGCTTTTCCTTTATTTTCGGTCATTTCAGATTTTCGGTGAAATCATGTCCCGATGTCCCAAGGACTGTCTGTGTCAAATTTTTCTGACTTACCCAATTTCAGTGTGCTGCGGGTGTTTTGGATTTTCATGTCCCGTGTCCCAAGTTCTCCCTGACCTCCATTTCACCACAAGACCACTTTTTCCCATTTTCATTTACTATGGATATTTCAGCTTCACGTGTCCCATGTGTCTTGTCCCATTGGGCTGGTTGTGTGCATTTTCTCTGCCTTTACTACTTCCCATTCAAATCGGATGTTTTAGCTCCGCGCATCCCAAATGTCCCAGTGTCCCATGGGACAATTGTGCACATTTGTTCTACCTCTTTCGATTTTCATTGTCTTAGGTCGACATAGAGTATTTATTACCTCATTTATTTCACCTCGCTGACCTACTTGAATCAGGATGTGCATAAATAGTCGGGTAATTGGTTATTTTACCATCTCACTTGTATTTTCTAAAGTCTTTTAGTTTCTCCCTCTCCACTATTTGTAGTCATGTGGTCGAGTCCTGCTCCATTATTTTTAAATTTATAGGTACAAGGGAAGATGTGAATCGTCAAAGTATAAATTGAAGAACTAAGAGGATTTTATCATAGAGACCTTCCGATCTCCCCATAAAATGAAGATCAATTATAAGGGACACGAGCACCTATCCTCTTTGGAGATGAATATACAAGATATATGTGATAGTGAGGCTCAACACCTCAATTTAGATGATTTATAGGTGGGTATTAATTGTCAAAACCTTCTCCCATTTCTCAGCTAGTTAAGGAGAGTGGAATCGTAAAGGCCGGGGTTTTCCAATTTTTGTCCAATGTGCCGATATAGTGTTATCCTCGTGGGTAATCATTCAATCTAGAGACAAAGGAAATTGTTGACCCTCAGGGACAAATAGTGGCTCAACTTGATGAAAATTGTATTAGCACTAGCTTTCAAAAATCCCCACGATTGAAGGCTCAAACATTCTTACCAAGGATTAGGAAAAATTCTTTTTGATCAAGACAATGAATGATATAAGAGTAGAGTGGCCAAGTCTTGGTTTAAGAACCCAAAGAAAGGAGCCTCAAGGCTACCCAAAATAATGTACAGGGTTGATTTCAATGAATAATTGTCAGATGTTATCACTCTCCTTTCCAGGATAATGGGAATTCCCTCCACCAATGAATTTCATTATTGGATGTGCCCTTATATCAATATTATATGTGAGGGTAAGAAAAACTTGAACCATGGGGGAAATAATTTGTGATAGCCTGACTAATCAATTGGCATGATGTTCAAAGGACTCAAAATTTCTACATGACCTCTTATCTGATGTACACCATTGTTGCTTATAGAGAATGGTTGGGTTTCTCCCCTATTAAAGACAAGAAATATGCTCCTATCTATGTATATTGTCCACAGTTAACTCTAAAGGTCAGAAACCATCATTTTAGGATGGTGAATGATGCATTCACTATGTACATTGTCAGATTGTTGGAAGGAGATACCACTAGAATATTTTCGATATGAAGAAAAACAACTAATCAATGTCTATGGCAATTTTTCACTCAATTCAGGAAATTCTCATATATATGATTGGCTGGATTTGAGGGACAACCCTGAAACTTACTATGTAATGAAGTGAAAAAATGGATTTGGTTGAGATATGTAGACAGTTAGATAAATTGCATAGAACTTGCAGGGATAAGAAGATTACAGGTATCCAGTTCCCAATCACTTTGGGTAACTACACTTGCAAGACTACTTTGGATTCTCAGAACATTGACAGAACAATTGCCCATCTTACCCTTCATTATTATAAACCTAGAAATTTCTTTGATATTAAGGAGTTCATTTCCACTAATTTTAGAATGGGTTATCGCACCTTTTTGATATTGAAGACTACTGGGCCGATTGTTGTGATGACTATGAAGCTCGGAGAAGATATTATGGAAGATTGTCTCTACAAAAAATCAAGGATTTTGGTGTATATAATGTTCCTAAAGGATTTGAGGATGATGATGAGGAATTGTAGTCACTTGAATATGAGAGATCAATCAAACACACTCCTATTGAAACCATTTATTGTTTGTTAAGGAGAGAGATGATTTAAAGGAGCTCATCAATCCTATCTTGGTAAGAACTAGGATGTGGTTTGACAAAAAAATGAAGATGATGAGAGAAAAAATCTAGGTCTACTTCTCAAGATACCTCCACCCCTAAAAAGAAATGCCTTCATCAAATCCTAAAGCACATGAACAATCTGTTCCTTCTCCACCAAAATCTTCAACTCTAGTGTACACAAAGAAGGGAAAAGCTAAGAAGGATGATAAGGTAGAGGAGGTTATTCAAGAGAGTGAGAGGCTACCCTCTCCTAAGAAAATTGAAACAATACTTGATGAGGGAGAAATCATGGACCTTGGTGATGATGAAAGTGAAGGAAAATAACAGGGACAAGAAGAAAATTATCTCGAGGAAAGCAGTGTGAAAAAGGATCAATTAAAGAAACCAGTTTCTAAATATGTATCTACTAAGGAAGCTCCCACCACCCAAACTAAGACCTCTTGTGTTAGAAGTGGTTTTTGTACAAACTCTAAGTGCTATGAGTGAACCTGCACTTGGACCCATTGCTCCTTCCACTTCTAGTTCTTCCTTTTCTTAGGTACAACCATTGTTGGAAAGCAAGAAAAGGAAGGCCACTTCAAGTATTATTGCTCCTAAGTTTGATGTAGTGGCAACACTTTTGGGTACTACTCCTCCCCTCTAGTTAAAAAGGATAAGGTCACATCTAGATTGGTTTCAGACTCTCAAGGCCAAAAATTCATGGAAATTACAAGACCCAAGCTTGAAAAAGATGAAAAGGACCTATCAATGGGTGATTTAGAATTAACAAGAATTTCTCTTGGAGAATCAACACCAGAAAGTGAGGTACATAACCTAAGGGAGACAATGTCTAGAGTGATTGAAAGAGTTGAAAAAGGGAAGCATAAACATAGGAGTAGTTGGAGGAGCAGAATCAATTTTTTCAAGTTTCATCAAATCCTTATTAGCAGAGGATAAGGTACTTGACCCAACTCCCTAGCTTCCATCCCACCACTTGCCATTCTGAATTTCTGTCTAATGATGAAGTTCAAGCCATCAAAGATATACATAAGCATGCCACTTATGGAAAGAAAATATAAGCCATGGTTGATGACCTAATAATCAAAGGTTTAAATTTCATTGAGGAAGCATTTAAGGCATATGACAAAATTTATAAGATTGAGTTAAAGTTCACTACAACATTTAGTGGTTTGAATAGGTAATTGAAATTATGGAGTGAATGTATTCCATGATATTAGACTAATGAGTGATACATATGTACAAATCCTCTTGGAAAATAAGGTATTTGATGATGAAAAGTTGAATCTGTCTAAGCAGTGGGTTTTCAACATTGACTAGAAGATAAAGGTTCTTGAAGAAGCCATTGGAGAACTCATAAACATGTTATAAAAAGGAGAAGATTTTAAAGCTTGTGTCATGTCTACCTTCCAGATATTCATTACCAAATATTCAAGGAGAATTCAAATGATAAATTCACTATCCAAGAAATCAAGTCTCAGTTCAAGACATTTGTTAAAGAATATTTGTTCAAGCAGGACACCATATCCAAGGAGAAGATGAAAGAAATTTGCACACTGCAGAGATAACTATCACAGATGCCAATAAAGAGTTCTTAGAAAATGTAGAGTTTGGAAAAGAAATGGAAAAGTGTCTGGGCAGTTGGACTCATGTAACTGCCAATACAACAATTCCTCGGGGCATGGACATAGCTGAGGCATTGAAAAGATTCAGAAATCAAGTACTCAAGACAAAAGGACTATAAACACTTCCTCCAACATCTCGACATCCTAGTTCATAATTTCCTTTCTTATAATATCTAATTAAGGTGGTTATTTATCTCTTTAGTCATATGTTATGTAAACAAGAGATAAATTAGGATTATAATATTTAATTAGATACTAGCTTTTGGGATTAAAAGAAAGGAAACTAAAAGGCTCTTTTGTAACCGCTTTTCTGGGTTATTTAAAGAACTTTTCTTGTCACTGTAAAGGATGGGATTTTTATATCTTGGATGTAAAACAACATTGAACTATTAATCAATAAAAAAGAAGTTTAACCCTCTCTTCATACTTTCTCTTTCTATTCCTTGTCTGATTCATATGAAGCTATGCATATTTAAGCAAGAAATTTGTGTCTTTCAGTTGATATAGTATTTGGAAATTTGTGTCAATATATGCATGTCATGTGTTTTTATATGCGTAGTTTGAATCTTGTTATTTAATCAAGCATCATTAAGATATCATTATACAATATATGTGTCTGAAAGTTCCCCCCTCTCTTCAATTTTTAAATACCAGTTCTTCTTTTCCTCTTTCTTTTGTATTGAAAAACTTTGGATGAAGGCATCTAAAATATCAAAATCTCTACCAAAATATTGAAAAATGTTTATATTGTAAATAAGTGTTTTGGATTTTCTCTTTTGTGTTCAATAAGGGAACCTCTCCCATAAAGAGGAGGGAATACTATCCCCTAAATGTTGCTTGTTTTCAAGATCAAATTCTACAACCAACACATCCTCTAGAAGTGAATACTAATGGTTTTCGTCCTTTGAATATTTTTACCAAGCTACAAGCTTCACACATAAAATTAGAAATTATATAATGATCATGGAATGCCTCCCAAGAAATTCAACTTCCATCATTTTAAAGGAAGAAGAGACCCAAAGGAGACCTCCCAAGCACCCAATCAATATACAATGATTTTTCTAAGCATATTCCACCCATTTCCCTATCTAGGCCAAGTTGCATTTTTCCATAGGGAAGATACAAGAATAATATGGCCTTTTATTTCTAAGTTCCCATTATCCCTCCTTAAGGAAAGTTACCATTTCCCTTAGGAATAATAAAAATATAGTTAGACCCCCTTAAACACTAATATTTTCCCCTCAAGGAAAGTCACGCTTCTCTATAGGGATTACAATTTTTTTATAAGTGCTTTCTTCTAGTCATTTTATAATTAAGTCAAATAAATTTATGTAAGTGTTTAGTATTTTCTTTTCTTTTAGGTACTTTATAATAATTTATTGTCACTTAAGTCACCCTTGTGTCCCCCCTTTAGCCTTTGATTAGAAAAAATAGGCTAAAGGTCTTCAAAACTATTATTCTAGAAAGAGAGACATTTCAGTCCTCCTTTCCCAAAATTGCTTGCCCACAAGCAATTCTGAACTCTTTGTCTAAGTGCCATGCACAATAGACAAAATGTGCTAAAGTGTCTCATGATCTTAGCACTTGTACTATCAGATGAGATAAATCTTGCCACCAATTTCCCTTGACAAGGTATTCATATTAACATGGTTATTCCCAAGGCATTATATAATGCAAAGTATAAATTTCATTATCTAAATTATTACTCTTATCAAAAGAAATCTGAATATACTGCAAATATGACATTAGTTTGTTTGTGTCATACCTCATGGACTCACTATGGTTCACAAAAGGCTAATTTTCTTCATAGTTCAGTTGCTGCAATGTTGTGTCCTTTTCTTCTTCAACCACCTATTGTAAAATCTGCTCCTCTTTAAATATTCCAATCATATTATGGGCTGCCATTCTTGGAGGAACTCCTTTCCTCATGCCTTGCAAAACAATTTCTTTGTCTTGCACTTTGAATTTCAGCTCCATGGTTTGATAGTTTTGATGAAAATCACCCAAGGATTGGAGTCATTGGACACCAAAACTAAGTCCAACCCACCAATTCTAATAACATAAAATTTGTCACATACCTCATGTCCTCCCACAGTGAATTGAAGTTGGGGAATTCTCTTGGTGCATGTGATTAAATGCCCATTTTTCACAACCACATTGAATCCTTAGAATTATTCCTCTTGTAAGCCTGATCTAACAACCAAAAATTCATCATTGAAGTTGTGTTTTGTTCCCTCATCAATCAAAATTGTGATCTTTTTCCCAAGAAGATCACCCTTCACATGAAATGCATTAAAACTAGGAAAAAATGTTAGTGTAGCCAAGGTAACACCCGTGACAACCACCTTATCTTCTTTCATTTGATCTTTCTGATCAAAATTACATTCAACTTAATCATCATCAAAAATAACTTCAATATAATGACCATATCCCTTACCTTTGCAACGATGATTGGGTGTCCATGGTTCATTTACAATTAAAACATAATTTCTTCCTCCTTAGCTCATTCTTTGTTTCAATCTCAGCTTTGTTTCTCTCCCATTCTTGTGCTCTATTTAGCTGCCCACTAATTGTTGTTCCTTGCTTCACATTTGGGGTTATCATTGAAGGTTCATGCGGACTTGTGTGCTTCCCCAAAGATGATGTTTTTTGCTGCCCTCACTACATATTTTTACCTTTTCCCCCTATAAATTCTAGATTTAGTGACCTTTTTATGGCATCTTGAAGGGATGGAGGCTCAAAATCCTTTATTAAACCTCTAAGCGGTTCATTCAAGCCTTATATGAACAAAACAATCAATCTTCTCTCACTAATATCTAGAACCATGACTGCTAATTTCTGAAAATCAGCAACATACCTTTCCATGGATGCCTCTTTCTTGAATTGTGCCAATTCCATGCAGTGTATTGTACGGATGAAAATTGACATGCAACCTTCAACTACACTCAACCCCCCGAGGTCATGCCAGAGCAGCCAATGCTTTGAATGTGTGTGGCTAACTATTAGAGGATCATTGATTAAGATCTAGGTAGTACGATCTCTGATAGTGAGTTGGCAAAGGGGATATTTAGAGGCTATGAATGGGTAGCATAAATTCCCTATGGTTTGTTTGCCTAACTTGGATCTAAGTGTTGGTCTAGTTTGAAGTGTCCATATGAAGTAAGCTGAAGCTAACAATCTATGCTACTGCTAAAAGGAAAACTAATCTAAAAAAGTCACAAAACTGAAATATTACAATCAAAAACAACAATTTTCTTTTATTCTAAATAATCAAATCTACTTATACACTAAAAATAAACAAGAAAAATAACCTAGTGTGGTTATTCACCTATGCTGAGTGTATTGAAACTAAACTAACTTAAAACAAGAACTTTTCCAAATGATCTATGATATGTAGACAACCTCCTACATATATTCTCTCTTTAGATCCACAGGGATAGGAAGAAGAGGATCTGATCACTGGGAGCTGCTATTAATTGTTGAGTATGGAGCTAAATTACTTGCTTTTTCATGCAATTCAAACTTGTTGTAGATATGATGTCGACATCGGTTAGGGTTTGATCGACATCGGTCGAGGCAAGATAGAACCGCAACGGTTGGTCTAATGTAAAGTGTCGGTCACTGTATAAATGGCGAGATTTTAATTAACTCTTGGGTTTTATATCTATATTTAGCATTAGAATATATTTATTGAATGTGATTGCATGAATAAGTTCCCTAAAGTCTAAAACGACTATTTAAAGCATAAAGCTATGATTTAGAAGTAGAGGATTGATCATAATTACAAGATAATTGGGTGAGAGAGAATTCTTGGAGAAAAAGGAAAAAGCTTGAAGGAAGACAAGATCTTGAACATCGAGAGGTGTGGAAGATTGTAAATCTTCATTGTATATCTTGTCAAAGATTTGGATAATAGATTGGATTATTTCTTGGTGGATGTAGCCCACATTGGGTGAACCACGCTAAATTTGGTGTTTGATTTATGTCTCTTGAATTGTATATTTCTTACGGTAGAATATCCACTTTTATTTGCATGTATGCTTAGATCGATATATTATCGATGAATCGGTGTGTGTTAACCCTAACATTAATGATTTAAACCCTCTTGGAAATTAACTTATTACTTTCCTATGAAAGGAAATTGATTTATACTCTATTTGATATGTAATTAAAACTAGTGATTTGAAATTGAAAATTTGACAAATAAAGCAAACAAACGTACAATTCCAACTTGGATAAGCAAGAGCTTTAGAAATTTTGGTTGTATCAGTATCCTTCCCCTCGATTTGTTCCTTTCTTTCTTCGAGTGTTCATATGAGTCCAAGGTATTGGGAATGCAAGAAAACAAAAGAAGAAGACGCTTGAGCAATGATAGCTTGAAGGAACTCTAGTTGCAATGCAGGTAGAAGAGAGATAACACAAGAGATTTGAGCTTGGCTATGAAATTCCTAGCAAGATTGTGGCAGAAATACAATGCAAGATACACAAAAATTCTCAGGCCATTTTCTTAAACACAAGCATGGAATATACAAGAATTGGGGTTGGGAGGTGCCTTCATGCACAAGGCAAGAAAAATAGTTCAAACTAGTTAAATATATTTAAAAATAGAAGAGGGAAGGATAACCATGCAATCAAAACTAATTTTAGACAATTTGGCTTAGGGATGCACCCTAGAAGTGAAGTTAAGTGAAGCGTCGCATGTTTAAAACATGCATTATGGAATCTGGAAAAAGCGGGCAGGACCGCCGCCTTGCCTGGGCGACGGTTTCAGAACCACCACCTAGGTAGGGTGGTGGTCCTAGCACTAAATGCCAAAACATGCATAGTTTGAGGCGTGGAGCTAGGAAGAAGCATGGAAAGGCTAAGTAAGGATGTTTAGGCTACAAATATACATTGCGAATGGGTTTTGGAGCTCGAACACCTTTTTGAAAGGACCTGAATCGTCATTGGGGATTCTCGTAACCATTTTTTTGACAATGTAGCACATGCAATTTTGGGTGCGTACATATTGCCTCCTCGGAGAAGTGTTTTAGCCATGAAAAAGTGTAAAATGTAGAATCCGAGTATGGCATTCTAGAAATGGGGAGTTAGAAGCTATACCTGACATACCCGCATGTCGAAACATTGTCGTTCAAACTCCCGTTACCTAAAGAGAAAAAGAAGACTCAAGTGTAGATAGATAAAATATCAAAAATAAACACTAAATTAAAATGACAAGAGGACTTACCATTTGTGTGGGGATATAGAGATATACTTGCACCAACGCTCTAACCCTGTAAACACATACACTCAAAATGAGGTTATAAGAACATATATATATATAAAGAAAAACTCATTTTCAAATTCATTTGTGCATATTGACTTGGTGATTTTTGAGCTCTGGGCCCACGTTGACCGCTTTTTCATTTTTTGAGTATGGTTGAATTGGAATGGATTTGGGAATGGTATTTTGTGTTAGGCTTGGCCCTTTGCTATTTGAATGATTTTGAGAAGAACTCCTAAGAAATTCGTAACTATAACAGTCATAAGGGGCCTCAAAGAGGCAGATAGGTAGAGTTCCTTTATTGCTTAGTCTCCATGTTGTGAGGCATATATGATATTTTGGTATTTCATGCTCATTATGAGCGTTTTGACCGCACCTAGTGTGCGATGGCATTTATACAAAACTATGACACACCATGATATGTACAGACATCTATTTTTGGCTTGGTAATCCTTGCATAAAGTTGAATTCCATTTATGATTTGATTCACGTGTGTACTCTTAGATGTTTAAAAATTCCATTTTTATATGCTTTTCAGAATGTATGCAATGGATATGAATGCTAACAAAATGATTTATTTTTATTTTATTTTATAATGCTAACATGTGATAATGTAGACACAATGTGATGTTGAGTTTTAGTTTCTTTAAGAAATATTTGGTACTTCGTGTTGTCTTGGAAAAATGTGGTGATACAATGATATGATGAGTAAATGTACTTGCCCCACTCCTAACTCCATGAAACCAGTAAGATGCTAGGGCTTAACACCAAGAGTGAGAAATGGCACAAGTTATGAAAATTTATTGAATGGTAATGATGAGGGAAAGACAATAATTTGATAGAACCAAGTTGAGATACTACAACCTTACCCTACTCAAGCTACTTCATAGTTTAGAATGTGATTTTATTTCTAGTTTATCTAGAATTAGATCCGTAGATGGCCACTTGGTTGAAAAAATATGGTTTTGAGGTTTTAAACTCTTTTGGAATTTTGGACATCTAACTCACTTTGCTTTTTTTGACTTATGATTTCACAATATTTTAATGGATTGTTTCTAACTTTCAAGTTTATCAAAGAGATCCCATAAACCTTGCCCCATGCTACTAGTAAGAAGTATGGGCTCATCACCGTGGACAAGGCATAGGTGAGTGAGGGCATTTCTCTCCTTTCCCAACCATACATCACCACTACGAGATGCAAGCTCAACACTGAAGGTTGGTAGGAAAAAAAATGTGTAAGATAAAATTTTATGTGGATTTGCATTTGACTTTCTTATTTAGGAAAAATGTTTAGAATGTTCTTATTTCCAAAGAGATGTATACGAGATAGATGCGACACCATGAAGCTTCTAGAACAAACTATAGGAAAAGAATTCTAATCTAGAAAGAGACAAAAGTAGAACCAAGTATGCATGCCTTGGTATGGTTATGATCAAAACCTTATCTTATCTTATTTGGATTGATGAAATGATTAGGAAATAATTGATGATACCATGAAGATTTGAAGAGACATGATTTGAATGTTTTTCCAATGTTTTCAGAAGTTTTTAGGAGTTGCTATAAGAATAAGTCCCTTGATCATAAATTATATGAAATAAACTGGAAGATGAAAATGAAATGCGGATGGAGTAATATACATATGTAAATGAAGGTGAAACTACATGTCATGATAGTTAAGGTGAAGAAAGTTGACAAATATGAAATTCTTCACCCCTAAAAGTAAACAATGGAGAACCATGATCCTCAAAATTTCCGTTCTCTTGTCACAGACCTAACATTCCAGGTTTAAACTTACAACCCTTTCCTGGAAGTGTATATGTCCAATCATTAAATTCATTTGTCTGAGAGAGGCATTCGTACACCTCCTTGTCACATTCTTGAGACATGGTGTGTGGGTGAGCATGACTATGTTGCTTGGCCTTGCTTCCTATGTAGAGCATTGTATTTACTTGTGACACTTGATGAATGATGAGGCCTTGCCCTATGGATATGGAAAGCTTAGTTTTAGATGCACATGGGTTGAAACTAGGGTTTAGAATAGAAAAACCCTTAGAGATGGTTTTGAAGGGCATCGTTTCAATCTCAAATTTCCCTTCTTCATTTATTAATTATATCATGTTTAAACATAGACCTAGGTTGTCAGAGGGAAGAGATACTTAAATGAGAAGACTACCCATCACCTGTGGCTCAAATGGGAGGAAGATCAGATCGTCACTTTCTAAGAGTTTCATAATTTTCTGTTGTGGTCTTAGTGGACACTGCTTCCACAGATATTGATTTACCTTTATCTTTCTTTACCACCTCAAATGTTTTTAGGTCAACAACTTCAACCTTTGGAATGTCCTGGGGTGACTAGGACGAACTCTTTTGATGAAGGTGGTTTGTTAAATTTATTCGTAGGAAGTTCATACTCCGTATGGACTATTTTCTTCTTCTCGAGGTTTTCTACTGTATATCAAGGGCTTAGGATCCCTTGAGCATTGAAGACCTTCCCTAAATAGAGGAATATAATCTCCTGGAACATGGTAGAAGGGATAGCCTTCATTCGATGAATCCATGGTCTCCCAAGGATCATGTTATAACTTGTTTCCCTGTCGATAATGTAAAAATCCTTCAAGATGGTTTTTGGACCAAGTATGACTGGAAGAACTATGGTTCCAATCGAGGTCGCTTTAAAACTGTTGTACCCGCATAACGTGTTTCTTGTAGAGGAAAGTAATTTGTCTCTCCATATCCCAAATTTTGTAAGAAAGATAAGGGAACCACATTTACAACAGCCCCATCATCAATCATGGCTCTCTTAATGCAATTGTTATAAACCCAAACTTGTAAAAATAAGGCAGGATCACCTCTTCGGGCAATTTCTACGTCGATGACATCTTATCTAAAAAAACCTAGTATCCCTATCATTATGTCCTCGAGGATGTATGTCAAAGTCAATATGATTTATTTGAGTACTAGGAGGTGGCATAACATGGATTAAATGACCAAGACCTAGTGCATTGAGAAATGTAGAATGATGTGCAGGTGAATTCTTCAGCAAATCTAGAAATGAAATGTGAGAAAAGGTCTTGTTTAAATCTGATATCAAATCATAGGCTCCTACTAGTTTAGCGATTGTAGGAGAGTCATCTCATGGGAAGCAAAGAGTGGGAAAGGGTTTTGAAACATAATCCTTCGTCCGAGTTGTTGCATTAATTTCATGCTCAACCTTTAGCTCAACTAATCCCAAGATTTTTGTATTATCGTTTGAACCAAGGTTAGGAACAACCCGAGAGTTTTTAGAAGTTGAGGCTTCATGGTCATTATTTCCTATAAGAAAACCCTTGTTTATATTTTGAGGATTCACTTGGAATACCCGGATGTTTAGGGTTCACCTTTTGAGGTGCGACAGTGTCCGTATGACTAGGTTGAGGGTTTATTTTAGGATTTTATAGGAACATGTCTACAAAGAGTTGCCTTTGGTTTTCGGGAAGTCTTTGTAGAAACTTGTTGCAATCGTGGAAAGTATTATCGTCATGACCTCAAACCTTATGGAAACCACAATATAGGTTAGGGTCGTAATCTCTTGGCCTTTGATAAGCATCTTGATTTTTTTGATTATAACCTTAGTTGTAGTTTTGGAACCGATTATTATAATCGTGGTTTGTTTCCCATTGGAAAATGTGTTGATATCGGTTTGGGCCTTGAGTTTGATTTTTCTTATGTGGTGGATGATTTACATCAATTGTGTTGACAGATGCCCAAACGTTAGAGCCTTTTTATTGCTTCGAGTTATTGTTATATTTATTGGTCTTGTTGTTTGGAAAATCAATGTTATTGACTTGATCAGTGACACTATTCGTGGTAGCACCATGATTGCGATTCACACCCTTAGGTCCTTGGTTGTTGGCACCATTGTTTTGATAATTTTCATTATTTTGATTTGGGGATACCAATTTCCCATTGGAACCATAGGTCTTACGCCCACTATCAATAGTGGCTTGGTCAATCCGAAGCGCACCTTCCAATACTTCCTCATAACTATGGAAAGGAAACTTTTGGACTTCCTCCCTAGTCTCTCGATTGAGCAAGTGAAGGAAAAGATCACAAAGTTCCATCTAGTCCATGTTGGGTGCACTTACAGAGGAATAGAGAACTTGGCACCATCTTTGGATGAAATGAGTGGCAGATTTGTTTTGCTCCTGTCTAATGTGTAGGAACTCCCTAACCTTGTACGTAATAACTTGTTCATGTTAAATGCTTTGATGAACTCGGAAACAAGTTTTTAAAAGGAATGTATAGAAGCTTCTAGAATATGGTAATACCAATCCAATGCGATTCCTTCGAGATTATTTGGAAAGATCTTAGCCACTACAACATCCCAAGGAAGTAACTCCCTAATAGTAGTAGCGCATGCCTTGATATGAGCATTCGGGTCCCTTTCTCCCTTAATTTTTGGAATATCTCGCAATGGGCGTGGAAGCATGGCACAACATATGGTGAACTCAAGAGGCTCCTTGAAGTACTCAGTGTATGTACCCATTACATAGGATTCCACCATTAAAGATCCTTGATGAGGAGGTGGAGGAGGAGGAGTTGGATAAGCTGTATTATAAGTGGTGATAGGAACATGTGGGGTTTCTTGATATGGCATGTAGGGAATGAGAATGGTGTATGGGTCCATCTGGGGATATTTTGAATACATGTTTATGTAAGGTGGGATAGTACCAGGATATGGACTAGCGGGCATAAAACTAGGGAACGTCACATTGCTTGTTGTGGTGGCATTCGAGAATGCACTTCCGACCAACCCTTGCGTAGGATAAGTTTGAGAAGGATGAGGACCCATCCCTAGTGTGTCTAATCCTGTGAGAAGATCACTTGGATTTGAATGAACTAGATAACCTTGTTGTACATGATATTGCGTTGGTTTCTCATTGGAAGGGATGTATCCTTTGTTGTGAACTGGATACCCCATGTTTTACACCACTAAATGTGTTGGTTGTGAAGTATGGGAACTTTCTAGCTCTCTAATCATCCCTACTAAAGTAGAAATGAGATCGTTGGAAGAGGATTGAGTCCCTTGTTGGGGTGCTTGTGACATAGGGTTTTATTGAGCAAGCTCATGATACCATGTTATGAATTGTCTAGTGTTATAATTCTTGTCCTTTTCGAAGTAAGAATCTTAGGATGTGCATTAAAATATCAAAGGTCAGTAGCCCTTATCCTATCCAAGGACTCGGCTATCCGATGAATACGATTAACTATTTGTGCAAATAGATCATATTATGTTGATTGCATGGAAATGTGAGGTCTTGACAATACTCTATGGTAAGAACATGCTCCATTTGTGATAACAACGTGGTTTGCATTGGGTTGACTGTATTACATGTTTAACGGTTGATGAACCTCCTCCATACTTACATAGTTAATGGGGTTTGAAGTGTAACTAGGGGAGGTTTATACGTTGTTTGTGTAGTTGTCGCCCCATCTCAAAAGAGAAGGGGATTTGTGTAGTTGAACGTTGGTGTCATATCTATCGAGGCAAATGGTCCACCAAACTCTCTTCCGCATATTTTAGAAAGTAAAAAAATACCTACCAAAATAGGGGAAGAAATGGAAATATGAGGTAATGGTAATGAAAGAAAATAAAACAAGAAGGAATTAATCCTTCACGTTAGGTTCACCAATTTTGAATGGATGAAAATTGACATGCAACCTTCAACCGCACTCAAACCCCTGAGGTCATGCTGGAGAAGTTGATGTTGAATGTGTGTGGATAACTATAGGAGGATCAGTGACTAGGATATGGTAGTGTGATCTCCTGGTAGCTGAGTTGGCAAAGGGTAGATTTAGAGGCTATGAACGGGTAGCGTAAATTCCCTATGGTTTGTTTTCCTAACTTGGATCTAAGTGTTGTTCTAGTTTAAAGTGTCCATATAAACTAAGTTGAAGCAAACAATCTATGCTACTACTGAAAGGAAAACTAATCTAAACAAGTCACAAAACTGAAATATTACAATCTAAAACAACAATTTGCTTTTATTCGAAATTATCAAATCTACTTCTACACTTGTTGGTTTTTAATTATCACTTTAGAGTGATCAACAGTGTGGGACAATGAGTCCCTCCTCTTCAAGGGAGATGTTCCTTATTGAAAGTGAGAAACAAATATTATATACAAATATACAACTTTCATATTGATGAGGACTTCTGATATTTTGAAATGTTTTATACCAATATGGATTATCAATACATAAGAATGGAAGAACAAAGAAACTGAAAGGGAAGAACATAACAATACTTTTAGGTAATATAGATAGTAGAATATAACCTTACACATACTTAGAAAGAGGGATACATAATAGAATCATTCACATTTGCAACATCAGATATTATTCCACAAGACACAAAGTTCTAGAAATCATATCATAAGAACAAAAGTTTCTTAGCATGAAAGATTGATGATTCACAAATTTCAGACAAGAAAAGAAAGGATAGTAGATGAAAATTAGAGACAAGGAAAACCTTCTATATTGATTACTTTCAATTCTATTACATTTCAAGAATATCAGAGCCTAGCCTTAACAATGGTGTGGAGAGCCCATTAAATAGCTTACAAAATGGTTACATTTGGTTCCAACTTCTTTTAATCTAGAAGATTAAAGACTACTTAGAAATAAATTAATATAATGGTATTTAACCAAATATTACATCATGGGATTTATAAATTCAAAATAAAAGAAGTGTCTTAGGATTCTGAAGTAGAAATATCCAAAGGAGGTTTAGGAGGGCCAACTTTCTTAAGAATCCGATGTCTAAATATTTTCAATGCTTCAGCTATCTCCATGCAATTCAGAATGGTGGTGTTAGAAGTGGCATGATTCCACATACCAAGGAACTTATCCATATCCTTCTCAAACTCCATGTTTTTGAAAAACTCCTTGTTTGCCTCGGTGATAGCTGATTGAAGGGAGAAGACCTCCTTCATCTTCTCTTTAGACATTAAATCTTCCTTGAAAATATCCTCCTTGAAAAAGGTATTAAACTGAGCCTTGATCTCGTGTATAGAAAAGTGATCACATGAGGCTTCATTCTGGATTTGAAAATGAATATCCTGGAAGGCAGTCAGAACACAAGCCTTGAAATATTCTTCTTTTTCCACATATTCTTCAGTTCTTGTAATGCTTCCTCCAAAAATTTTATCTTCCACTCACTACTGAAAACCCATGTTCTTGATATATTTCTCTTGGCCTCATCAAATACCTTTATTGCTAACAAGATCTACTCATCTATCCTACTCATCAAATGGAGATCCTGGATGCATTCACACCATAGCTTCATCTCTTTCTCCAAACCACTAAGTGTTGTGGTGAATTTCAACTATAATTTGGACACCTTCTCATATGACTTGAAGGCCTCCTCAATGAAGTTCAATCATGCCACTGTCATATCATCAACCAGTGCTTCAATGGCCTTTCCATAGGTGGCATACTTATGAATATATTTGATGGTTTGAACTTCATCCTTGTTGAGAACTATGGGAGGTGGAAGAGTGGTTAGTGGAGTTGGATCTAGGACCTTATCCTTTTCCAACAAGGATTTTATAAAATTTGAAAGAACTTGGTTATGTTCCTCCAATTGCTCCACAGTTTGTTTATCCTTCTCCACACATTCAATAACTCTGGTCATAGTTTCTTTGAGGTTATGAACCTCACTTTCAGGTGTATAATCTCCAAGTGGAATCCTTATGAGTTCCAAGTCATAAATCAAAAGGTCTTTCTCCTCTTTTTCCACCTTAGGCTTTGCAATCTCCATGAATTGTTGGCCCTTAGAATATGACCCCTATTTAGGTAATATTTGTTTTCTTTTCCGAGGAGGAGGAAAAGTACTGAGTAGGGCTGCCACATAATCAAACTTGGGAACCACAATTTGAGAAGTCGACTTCCTTTTCTTGCTATTAAGAAAATGTTGGATCCAAGAAAAGGAAGAGGAAGAGGTGGAAGGAGCAAGGGGTCCAAGTGAAAGTGTACTCATTGCACTCAATTTTTTCACCACTGATGTCTCCAATGGATAAGTTGGCACATCTTTAAAAGTATCCCTAGAAGAAGGGTCCACCAAACCTATAGACTCAGACATTTGGCCTTTATTCCCCATCTCAACAGTGTTGACAGGGATTCTTCTTCTTCTTTCAGCTCTTCACTATCATCCTCACTCAAAACAACAACATCTTCTGGCCCTATGGGAACCTATGGATGCTCCAAAGGAAATTCTTCCTTTTCTTCTACAATCTGCTCTTGTTTGATGGCCTTACCTTTCTTCATGTATACCTTTGTTGAAGAGGAAGGAGTGGATTGTTTAGGCAACTCAACACTGAGCACAGGTTCTTCTTTCCTAGGAAAGGAAGTTTCTTGTGAGGAAGACTTGTATTTTCTCATCCTAAAGGCTTTCATCTTCCTATCAAACCAGAGCTTGGTTCTCATAAGAACATGGTTGATCATGTATTTCATATCATCCTTCTCTTTTATAAACCAATCAATGGTTTCTAGAGGAGTGTGTTTGATGGACCTCTCATATTCAATGGATTCAAGGTCTTTATCATCATCCTTGAGCTCATTAGGTAATTTTTTAGATATTGAAGACTATGATTTGTTAGAGAGAGAGTCTTCCAAAGCACCTTCTCCTTACGTCAAAATCATCTACGCAATCAGCCCAATAATCTTTAGTATCCACAAGGTGATAGAAAACCATCATGAAATTCTTATCAATATATCACTTGATATCAAAGAAAGTTATAGGCTTGAAGTGATGAATGGCGAGAGGAGAAATGGTTCTATCAATGATCTGAGAATCCATGGCTCTCTTGCATGTATAATTTCCCAAGGTGATAGGGAAACGAACGCCAACAATATTTTTATTTCTGTAAGTCCTGTGAATTTCTTCAAATTATCTACAAATCTCAACAAGGGCCATTTTATCATTACAAAAAATAGGAAGCTTAAGAGGATGGAATTCAAAACCATCCAGTCTGATGTATGAAAAATTTCTGAATTGAGTGAAGAAAATCCCATAATCAGAGATCAAGGTATTTTCTTCCTCAAAAAATCTTCGAGTAGTATTTACTTCTCAAAGCCTCACAATATACATGGTGAAAGCGTCATCAAGTCTCCTAAAGTTATGATTGCTGACTTTGAGAGTTAATTGAGGACAATATTCATATATAGGAGCATCCTTCTTATCTTACACAAAATAGAAACCAAACCATTTCCTGGATGCAAAAATGGTGTACATGAGGTAGGAGGACATATAGAATGTTTGAGTTCTATGAACATTGACCAACTGCTCCATTAGGTTCTCATAGATTATCTCACCCCAATTCAAATTCTACTTCCCTTCACAAATGATATTAATAAAGGGACACATCCAAAAGTGAAACTCATTTGTAGAGGGCATTCCCATGATCCTAGCAAGAAGGGTGATGATGTCTGAAAGTTATTCCTTAAAATCAACCCTAAATAATGACTTAGAAAGTCTAGATGCTCCTTTCTTAGGGTTCTTTAGCCATGATTTAGCTACCCTGGTCTTGTATCTTTCACTGTCATGGTCAAACAGTGTTTGTGCTTGAGAAAGAGTGAGGGTATTATCTTCTTCCACCAATAGGTTGTGTAGGCAACACATATAACAACGAATCCAAATCACGTAACCACTTCACCATGGATATCAACAATCTCCTTGGATTATGGATTGAAATAGGTCCTGCAAAGTGAGCATGGTATCAATGCACTAGACAGAGATAGGGAAACCCCCTGTAAATGTAATTCTGCTATATTTGATTAATTGGGTGATAGGAGTAGGGTTATCGCATCTAAGTTTGCTCCAAAAATTATCAAGGTCGAGGTGCCGAGCTTCGCTATCACCGATATTGGGCACAAAGGTTTCTAATGAAGAGAGATGCTCATGCCCTTGGTATTGAATATTCATTGTGACAAAGGTAGGGAGAGAAACAACCTTCGATTGAGTGTATCAAAATCCTTGCAAGAGAAAACATAGAGGCATAGACATGGGAAAAAACTATTTTGCACGAATGTGAGCGAGAGAGAATGAGCAAGCAAGTGTGGAAATGAAAGAATGGTTACACTTTTTTGAATAGCCATGAATTTGAATGAATGGAGAGAGAAGACAATGAATGCGCAATAAATGGCCCCCACTTTGAATCAAAAAATCAAAAAGGTGAAAAGCGAAAAGGTGAAAAAACTAGCCCAGATGGTCCATGAGATATAGGGACACGTGGGACGCATGGAGCTGATATACCTGATCCAAGAGGAATGCGGTGAAAGCGGGTTTTGAGAGCACAAACGGTCCATGAATGCATGGACACGTGGGATGCACAAAGATGATATACTTGATCCAAGAGGAATGCGATGAAAGCGGGTTTTGAGCGCATAGATGGTCTATGGGATGTAGGGACACGTGAGACGCGGGGATTTGATTTAGCCGATGGGTAAAGCAATGCGGGTAAAATGACAAATGGTGAATAGGAGGCCCACCTATACTTGGAACAAAAAAGTCGACTTAGCCAAAAACATTACAAGTGACCCCAAAGACTAAAATTTACTAACTTTCAAACTTCTCCCTTTGCTTAAACACTTCCAAAGGACACTTCTTCAAAATTTTGGAAATTTGTCTTTTAAAAGGAGGGAAATTTTGAAGTTGACAACATCACTAAAAAACTAAACAAGAAAAATAGCTCGGTGTGGTTATTCACCCGTGTTGAGTGTATTGAAACTAAACTAACTTAAAACAAGAAATTTTCCAAATGATCTATGATATGTAGATAACCTCATATAGATATTCTCTCCTTCATATCCACGGGGATGGGAAGAAGAGGATTCATCACCGGAGTTTCTATTAATGATTTAAACCCTCTTTGAAATTAACTAGTTACTTGCCTATGAAAGGAAATTTATTTATACTCTATTTGATATGTAATTGAAACCAATGATTTGAAATTGACAATTTGATAAACAAAGAAGACAAACACACAACTCCAACCTGGATGAGCAAGAGCTTTGGAAAATCCAGTTGTATCTATATCTTTCCCCTCAGTTTGTTCCTTTCTTTCTTCGAGTGTTCATATGAGTCCAAGGAATTAGGAATGCAAGAACAACAACAAAAGAAGATGCTTGAGTAATGGTAGCGAAAAGGTAGTCTAGTTGTAATGTAGGTAGAAGAGAGATAACACAAGAGATCTGAGCTTGGCTATGCAATTCCTAACAAGATTGTGGCAGTATTAAAATGCAAGATACACAAAAATTCTCAAGCCATTTTCTTGAACAAAAGCATGGAATATATAATAATTGGGGTTGGGAGGTTCCTTCATGCACAAGGCAAGAACAAATAGTTCCAACTAGTTAAATCTATTTAAAAATAGAAGAGGGAAGGAGAACCATGCAATCAAAACTAATTTTAGACAATTTGGCTCACATATGCACCCTAAAAGTGAAGTTAAGTGAAGAGTCGTATGTTTAAAAACACATGAAAGAATATGGAAAAAGTGGGTAGGACCACCACCTGTGCGGGCGATGGTTTCAGACTTCCGCCTTGCTTGGGTGGTGGTTTTAACTACCGCCTGCCAAGCGGGCAGCGGTCTTGGCACTAAAGGCTAAAACATGCATAGAAAGAGGCGGGGAGCTAGGAGGAAGCGTGGAAAGGCTAAGTAAGGATGTATAGGATATAAATATACATTGCGAATGGGTTTTGGAGCTCGAACACTTTCTTGAAAGGACCTAAATCATCATTGGGGATTCTCGTAACCATTTTTCCGGCAATGTAGCACATGTAATTTTGGGTGTGTACATGTACCTTTGGATATTTTGTATCAAATATTTTTGTTAGCCTTTTGCTAAACTCCTCAAGAGTAGTGATTGAACCATGTCCTAGTGTTATCGCACCATGATACCACCATTTGTGAGCCAAACCATCTAGATGCAAGGTGAAAAATGTAAGGACCTCTTCCTGAAACATAAGATTTAATGACAAGTAAGTATCTAACTTTTGCAACCAAGATCTAGCTGAGCATCTATATGTACCATCAAATGTAGGAAGAATAATCTTACCCAACCTATATTGAATGTCTTTCCTTGGCTCTTGTGGTTGAATTAACATTTGTCTTGGCCCTTCATTCCACCTCAATTGGAAAAAATCCCAAATGAAAACATGTTCCTTGTGTTAGGATTTAAGGATGCAGACTCATCTCCAAAAATATTGACTTCTTATGTGAACTTGTGTGTGTAGAAGCTTCTCCTTCTCCTCTTATGGATCATTCCTCCAAGGAAACTAACACGAAAGAACTTGGAAGGAGTATTATTTGAAACCATTCCCACATGGTGACTAGAAGAGATTCCTTCACCATGATGGCCTTAAATTCCTTTATTGTTAGACAACATTCCTTGCAAGGATATGACCAAATCAGTAATGGCCCCAACTACGAGTCTCTAAGACCCCTTTGTGACTCTAGTAATCTATTTTGCGGATCTCTATTGCCTTTTTTCCTATGTAGAGCATTGTATTCACTTGTGACACTTTTTGAATGATGAGACCTTGCCCCATGGATATGGAAAGCTTAGTTTCAGATTGCACATGGGTTGAAACTAGGGTTTTGTTGTCACCCTAAAAATCTCCTTCATTTTCCAAGGCAAATTAAATTTTTTTGAGTCGGTGCTTATCTACAAACTCGCAAGTGTTTTAAAATATTTCAAACCTCGTGGTTTGAAATATTCTTTCGTTTTCTTGTGGAAATATATTGGTTTTATTAATAATCTTCCTTGTGGCCGAGGATCGTGTTCTAGCCTGGTTTTGTTTGTCTTTTCTATATCTATGGAGAAACAAATCGAAACTCAAGCATAAGTTGTAGGTTTTTCCTTCAATTTCCATTTTTCTCACAGTCGCGAATGACGGGAATTTCTTCCCCATCAAATTTTGTGTCCTAGCACCCGTGAGTACATGGCCGTTTTTATGCGGTAGAAGGGATTCTTTTGTGAACTTAACACTTTTTGTTCTCTTTTGGAAAAAAGTATCATTTTGGCCCCTTAGCCCAAAGGATTCTGATTGGTTTTCAGCAAAATGGAGTGGTGGATCCTTTTGGGAACTTAACACTTTTGCTATCTTTTGACATAAATGTCAAGTTCTCCTCGCAACTCGCAAGTCCCTAATTGGTTACTTTTGGTGGAAGGCGGGAAGGAGGACTCGTTTTATGTTTTGAGGTAGTTTGGTGGTGAAAAAAATAATAATGTTATAAAAAGTGAGCCGCGACCCCATCGCCACTCACATGATGCCACATGTCTAACCTGGTGGACGGGTGGGGAAAAATATCAAAAAATGAAAAATCTCTAAAAAGTTCCAAAATGCGAATGGCTTCCCCAGGCCCATTTTATTTTGATCTTCCACATGGATGGCTCACATTTAAAGTTGTAAAAGATCAACGGTTCATATTCAAATGGATTTAAACGGCCGTGTTGCAGAGTTTCTTCCTCTGCCGCCATTAGCATTTCTTCACGAATCAAGAATATGAAAGGTTGTAAATGATTGAAAGGAATTGTAACTATTGTAACCATTTCTTGATGTTTATTTAATGGCCCCTTCACACCATTGTAGGTGTTGGAATTTTGAGACTCTGCAAGTGTAATTTTGAATCAAAAAAATCTATATAGAAGTTTTCCCCTTCTTCCTCTCTTTCTCTTTATTTTTCTGGTTCGAATCCATGAATCATTCATCTTTACATGCTAAGAAACTTTGTATTCTTGTTATTTTGATTTCGGAACTTTGTGTCTGATGAAATTAATTCTATTATAAACATGAATGATTCCTTTCTGTATCTCATTTTCTCAATACGCATAAGGATTTTCTCTGCTAGCTATTTATCCTGAAAGTATTGTTTTCCTCCTTTTCTCCCATCTCATCAATTCCTCTGTTCTTCCATATTGATAACCTCCCAGCATAAAATGCATTTCATGATATCAGAAATCCACATCTTGATGCAAATTGTAAATCTGTATATAGGTTTTTCTGCTTGTTTTCAATAAGGGAACCTATCCCATTAAAGAGGAGGGACTTTCTGTCCCCTGACTAGTGGTTTGTATTAAAAGTACATTTTATAAACACAATAGTTTTTGGCACTCCGCCGGGGTTTCGTTTCATGGATTCCTTTTCAAAAGAACATTTTTGATCCAGTGACTCTAAGATATACTCATGGTAGAAGAGCTCTTGGAATTGAAGATTCTGATTTTCAACTTCTAGAGCAACAAGGCTTCCCTCTTCCTCCAGCAAGAAGAAATAGAAGAACACGGTCTGCAAGCACTCCTCCTGTTGAAGTCGAGTTCCTGAGAATAACACTCCTCAAGGAAAACTCAGCCCTAATCTTCATGCCCTAATTCTTGTTGGTGTCTCAGTTCCTCTACAAAAATCTTTCCAAGGATGGCAACACCTTTGCCTTGGGACAAAGGGTTGGGCCTCTTTCCCTTCCTCAACCTTTGCATGAGTTACCTAGGGGTAATAGAAAGAAATTTCCTAAATTCAGAGGTGATGGAAAAGTGCACCCAGATGAACACATTGCAGCCTTCATTGTTGCATGTGGAGTCCTTGGGGTTGAATATGAAGATGTATCTATCAAGATTTTTGTGGAGACATTGTAGGACAATGCTGTTGATTGGTTTTATCACCTTCCTGCTTGGGACCATCACCGATTGGACCTCTATGACAACTAAGTTTGAGTGATGTTTCAAACCTGCTGAGGATGTGCATGCTCTCTTGGCTCAACTTTCTTAGATCAAGAAGGAACCACATGAACCCATGAGGGAGTTTGTGGCTAAATTTAACAAACTGATCAACAAAATTCCACAGGCTACTCATCCAGTTGATCAAATTCAAAAGTGTTTCTTCCTCAATGCTCAGTTACCTAAAGTGAGCTATGCCCTAAGGAGAGCTAATCTTGCAACTCTAGATCTTGATCAGAGATTAGCTATCAGTGTATTGAAGATGATCTTATCATGTCAGGGAAATTAAAAAATAGAACCCTCCAAGTCTAAGGCATATTCCTCTTCTTCTCCTAGATCCAATTGCACTAATTGTACAGAAGTTGGCCAATGATCTCATTGCCATCAAAAAGCAATTGGCTTAGCATGCCCCCTATCAAGATATTCCAAGGAAGAAGTTTCAGCCTAGGAATAGATTACTTGTGTTCTCAAACCAGATTGGCCATTGAAGGTCCACCTCTCAAGGTTCCTATTAATGCAACCTTTGAATTCCAATAACTTGATGATGAGGAGGCTAATGAATACTATGCAGAAGAAGAAGAAGCTGATGAAGAGCTGGAGGAACCTGGTGGCTCTAGAGTGCACTTCCTCACCACTGAAGGTGTAGATGATGATGATGAGTATGATGAAGTAGTGGCAGACATGAACAGTGAGTCATATGTTGTTATGACTCGAGAGAAGACCAATAGAAAAGAGAAGTGTGGTGAAACATGAAAATAAATACAAGGAGTATGCTATAACCATTCCATTTGTTTCCAAAAGAGGAGCTCCTGTTCCCATTGCCTCCACAAAAAGGTGAGCTATGCTAGTTCTTCTCCCTCTACTTCTTGGATTCTAAAACTTCTAATCCTTTAGTTCTAAAGAATGATAAATCTAAAGCTGATATACCTAATGCTCCTCAAGTTCCAAGTAATTATGCCCCATCCAACTCTAGACCCTTTGATATAATTGACCATCTCAAAAAGACCAAGATTCAGATTTCAGAGGTAGAGTTTTACCAAACCCATCCAAAATCCTTTGCCAAATTGGTAAACTTTGTTAATTCTAAATCCAAAGCCTCATCCCCTACTTCTAAAGGCCTCTTGCCCAATCCTTCCTCCACACCTCAACCAAGCCTGGTGGCTACAGTCACTTCACCTAATGAGAAAATCAAACCATTTTATGTGACTCTCCTCATAGCTGGCCACAAACTCAGCAATTGTGTCATTGACTCTAGTGCCTCAGAAAATGTGATGCATGCAAATGTGGCTCATGATTTGGGCTTGAATTTAACATGCACCTATGGTTCCTTCTAGTCCATGGAGAGTAGGGAAGTACCCTTGGTTAGGAGAATTAAATATGCACAAGTAGATTTTGCTTTGATTTTCTAGAGAAGAAGGTCTTGGCCACTATTTTGGTAGCTGATATTCATCCCTCCTATGTTATGCTATTGAGTACGAATTTCTGTAAGGATGTAGGAGGTGAGATTTAGATGGATTGGTCACATGCTTTGATCCCGGTCAATGGAAAAATGAAGAAGTTGTTCCCTGAGAAGCAAAATGAATACATTGTGCAAAAGAAAGATGATCCAAAAGCACAAATACTCTATGAGGACATTGAGCATGGAAACTACGTGATTATATCACAAGATGATGCAAGTCTTCCTAAGGAGGTGATTCATAATCCTAATTGTGTTTAGAATTTGGAATTTGATGGCAGATGCTCTTCAGATGGTTCTAGAGCTGGTGCGGTGCTTGATCTCCCCAGAAGAGAAGATTCATCCTTTCTCCTTCAAACTTCAGTTTGAAAATACAAATAATACAGCTGAGTATGAGGCTCTCATTCTTGGTTTGAACATGGCAAAAGAAATGGGAGTAAAGAATCTTCTTGCTCGTGGTGATGCTTTGAGCTAATTATGAAATAGGTCATGGATCTTTACTAGGTCAAGAACAAAAGACTGAAACATTACAAAAATCTTGTCTTGGGACTCCATTGAGTTCATTGATGCTTTTTCCATTGAATTTGTGCCTAGAGAAAGGAACACTAGAGCTGATTCTCTAGCTATCTCAGGGTCTTTGTTGATCCCTCACCCATATTTCTCTCAGGAGAAATTTACCATTGAAATGATACACATGCCCAATGTGCCTGATAATGCAAACAATTGGTAGGTATTTAATGATGATCAACATGTGCTCTCTTTCTTGGAGCTTAGAGATAATTTTGATCAGCTATACTTTGAAGGAAGTGACAATTTTCCTAGAGAGTGTGTATCCTCCAATGAAGAAGGTGTCAAAGAAGAGATGGATCAAGATGGCTGCATCAAATTGAAAGGTAACAAGATCCCCAAAGGGATGGTAAGTTTGGAAGAGTTGTTTGATAAACATGATAGATATATTAAGTCTAAAGCTTCCAAAGGAGCTCGACAGTCTGCTGAATGTGAAAAGGTGAACATTGGGAGTCTTGAAGAACCCAAGTTGGTAAACATTGGAAGTCTGCGCACTCAAGAGGAAAAGAAGAAAGTAGTAAATCTATTAAAAAGGTATGCTGATGTTTTGGCATATTCATATGATGACCTCAAAGCTTTCCAACGAAAAGGAAATGCAACACTTCATTCCTCTGAAACCTGGGATCAAACCTTTCAAGAAGAAACAAAGGCAATACAATCCAAAGGTTCTGATACTATTTACCAAGAGATCAAAAGATGCTGAAGGTGAGGATTATCTTCCCCATACACCATTCTACGTGGATTTCCAATATTGTACCTGTGAGAAAGAAGAATGGTGAGATTCGGATCTGTGTTGATTTTAGGAATTTGAATCAGGCTTCTTTGAAAGATAACTATCCTCTTCCTATGATGGATCAAGTGTTGCAAGTCTGTAACAGGCTCAGAGATGTTATCTATGTTGGATGGATTCTCAGGGTACAATCAAGTGGAGGTCAATACTATAGATCAACACAAGACTGCCTTCACTACTCCTTGGGGCACCTTTTCCTACAAGAGGATGCCTTTTGGTCTCATTAATGCTAGTGCCACTTTTCAGAGGGCCATGGACTTGAATTTTGGTAGCCCAAAGGGAAAATGTATAGTTGTGTACCTAGATGATTTAACTTTATTTTCCAAAACCAGAGCGGACCACTTTCAAGACAGCCTGAAACAATCCTTGGGGTGCTCTCAGACCATGGGGTTTCTCTCAACCCTAAGAAGTCTGTCTTCTGTGTCACTAAAGGTAAGCTATTGGGACATATTGTGTCCAAGGAAGGAATAAAATTTTATCCTGAATGAGTTCAAGCAATCTAGCAGATTCCCCTCCGTACCAGCAAGAAGGGTGTTTACTCCTTTGGCAAGATCAACTTCCTGTGGAGATTAATCCCATATTTTGCTGAATTGACTATGAGCATTGCTAAAATGATTAAAGGGAAGCAGAGTTTTGGGTGGAATGCTGAAGGTAAAGAATATTTTGAGGGAGTCAAGAAAGCCATTGCTAAGACTCCCATCTTAGCATGTCCTGATTTTAGAAAAGATTTTGTCATCTATTGCTATGCCACAGAGAATACATTGGCTGCTATGCTTTGACTCAGAAAAATTCTAAAGATCATGAGCTCCCAATTGCCTTCATGAGTTATGTCCTAAAGGCTCATGAGTTGAAGTACACTATGATGGAGAAACATGCTTTTGTAGTGGTCAAAGCTGTCAAGTAGTTTCGGTTCTACATTCTTAACTCTCATTCTGTTGTGCTTGTGCCTGATACAACAATCAAATCCATTCTTACACAACAAGAGTTTGGAACCAAGAGAGGTAATTGGGTAGAAAAGGTTCAAGAATATGATCTTGACATCAAGCCAACAAAGATAATCAGGGGTAAAGGCTTGTGTGAACTCATTGCTGAAGGAGCTGATAAGGAATTGTCCCAAGAGGCAGTTGATGTTCATGTTCTTTTCCTTAGTTCAACAAATGAATGGTATGCTGACATTACACACTTTCTCACCTATGGAGAATGTCCTTCCCATCTAAATTTCAAAGAAAAGAGATCCATCAAGATGAGGTTTGCACAATGTGTTGTGGGAGAATGCTTTGTTTAAATGAGGCATAGATGGAAGATTTTTGAAATGTGTAGACAAAGAGCAACATAATAAGTTGTTCTCAACTTTTCATGACCAGGCTTGTGGAGGTCATTTCTCTTCTATTGTCACTACCCACAAAATCCTTCGTGTTGGGTACTACTAGCCCACATTGTTCAGAGATGCATCAAAATGGGTAGGTAAGTGTGAAGCTTATCAAACTTTTATTGGGAGACCTAACTTAGTTGCTTTACCTCTCAAGCCAGTAGTGATTGATGAGCCATTTCAACAATGGGGTCTAGATTTCATTGAACAATCAATCCATATTCAAGTGCTAGGCATACCCATGTGTTAACTTCCATAGAATATTTCACAAAGTGGGTGGAGGCCATCCCAGTCAAAAGTACTACTTCTTAAGTAGTATGTAATTTCATCAAGGAGAACATTCTTGATAAGGTTTGGGATACCAAACAAGATTGTAACTGATAATGCTTCCAATTTTTCCTTTGCTGAGATGATGGAATTATTATATGGTTGTGGAATATCCATTTCTCATTCTTCATACTACTACCCCCAAGGGAATGGACAAGTAGAATCAACAAATAAGAACTTGGTGTCCATTGTTTGAAAGCTTGTAAATGAATCTAAGAGAAATTGGCATAAGAAAATTTATGATGCTCTCTGGGCTGATAGGATTACACCTAAAAGAGAAATTTGAATGTATCCTTTCTAAGTGGTGTATGGTGTTGAAGCTCAACTTCTGTGTGATGTGGAATTGCCAGCTGGTGTCCCTAGATTTCACCCTGAAATATGAGACTACCCCATGTTAAATTTTTCATACTTTTAAAATAATGGGTCGTTTTGTGTTTTTATTGCTAGAAGATGCCTGTATTGCATTAAGATATTCCCAGTGAATCATATGAGCCAATTTTGACAAATACCCAGATGCCGAAACTCGTTTTATCCTTTCGCCAAGTTTTGTCTGCGGGAAATTTTTATTTAATTATTTAAAGCCTTGTTTGAAGTAAATTGTGCTCCAGTTTAACCCTGTTGAAGTTTTGCATGCCAGTATTCACATATACTAGTAGGCTTTTCACCAGGAATGAATCCTGGGCTTTGTATGTGACTTCTGGCAACATTTTTCGTTTTATTAATTTTCTCGTGTTTTTCTCTGTGAAATTCCCCTAGGTCAATTCCTTCACCAGTACAATCTGTTTTCTTTCTTGGAGTATCTGGAGATCATCTACGGCCGCCATGCCAGAAGGAATCAACCTCAAGAAGTCAACTTCTCTTTAAAAATACGAAGTCATGCGAAAAAAGCCTCTCCCAGGCAAGTCACTTTTTTGAGAATGGATGGATTTAAGCTGCAGTGGGATTTTTGGTCGCAGCAGACAGGTGAGAATTTTACACCTACCTTGCAGGGTAATTTTTCCCATGAAGGAAAAGTCACTTAAGTTATGATGGGAAAATTAGAAGCAACAGGAAGGTGAGAATTTCTTACCTGCCTTACCAGGAAAAATTTCCCATTATAAAAGAGATATCACTTAAAGCACTGGCGGGAATTTCTTACCTGCCTTGCAGGGTAAAAATTCCCATTATGAAAGTCAAATCACTTAAGTGGAAGAGGGGATTTTTAGAGCTACAGTGAAAGGTGAAAATTCCCATCAGAAGTTGACTTCGTATTTTTAGAATTCACCTATGCTAAAAAGTGTGACCCACCTTGGGTGAATAACAATGCATTTAATAATATTTATTAATGATTTATTCACCCAATTTTGGTGCCATAAATAGAAGAAAGGTCAATGCATGATGTGAAGTCAAAGAGAACTGAAGGAAGGAGGCTAAAAATAAATTAAATTAATTTATTTAATGGCAGCCATGAGCATGCAAGTTTGGGCGCCCAATTTGGGTGAATAAACATGTTTGTTTATTAATTAATTGCCAGGAATAGGATGGAAAATTATTAGAAATAGAATGTTGAGGGTTATATAAGCATGGGCTGCCATAAGTGAAGGTGTAATTAATTCTTTTTGCAAAGGATTGCAGCCTGACAGTTTTGGCGCCCAAGGAAGGAGGATTTTTGCATTGAAGTTTATTTTCCACTGCTGGGAAGCTTCAAAGTTTGGTGCCTAGGATTGGAGGAGCTTGATTTAAGCTTGTATAATTATTTGCATGTTGGTACAGGTGCCCAGGTGAAGTTAAAAATATTTATGCTTGCTTTGCATGCAAGAAAAACCTCAAATTTTAGGGCAGCGGGCTTAATATGCAGATTTTTGTGATAAAAATCAAGTGTTCATGCTCTGGAATACGTATTTGTTTGAATTAATTACAGGTGCTTATATAAGAGAAAGGGGGCTTAAATCAATGACTAATACATTGAATATATCTTTCGAATCAAGAAATTCCTAGATCTACACCATTACAAAAGAATTCCTCGCCGAATAAAAAGAAAAAGAGTTGCTCAGACAAAGATTGCTCCGACCATGACGAAGTGGGATGAAAGAGAAGGATCAACGAAATCATTCATTACTTCTAGATTTTCTGATATTGGTGATACTGATCTAGGCCCCGAATCCCTCTCCGATTTGATTGACAGATCCAGATCTTATAATTGCAAAGGCTTCCGAAACAATTCATCCTCTTGCTTCTAACGCAGCTCGTGTAGAAGTTAGTGCATGGAAAATTCCTTCCGTGATCTTGTGCACGTGATTCCAATCTTCCAGATTGCAGCCTTCATAAAATTTACTTGTACTTTCCTTCACCTAGAGTGCTTTCCATAATTTTTAATTTCTCATATGCAATTAAAAATAAAAGGTGACGAATTTTGTCTCGAATTATTTACTGACAAACATTGTAATGATGCATGTATCTTGAAGAAGAACCGTAAAATCTTCAAGGATAAGAGGGAAGATAAGTCAAAGGAAATGCCCACAAGAAAATCACAATTAGCTACTTCCATATCCAATTTGGTGAGAATCAAAGGAAAAAGAGTTAATCGCATGCAGGATATGGAAAAAGAACAAAACTTGAAGTGTTGCAGCTTTCTTCTAATTTCTTTTCCTCTTTCTTCTTCTTTTCTCTGACAAAGTAATTGAGCAATCAATTAAATTATACAACTTAAGTGATTGGTTTAAAAGCCATTACTTGAAGAAGTCAATTACTTGGAGATAGGTGGAATACATGCACAATATAAGGTTTTACTTTCAGTTATAAATCATGCATGTCATACAAAGAGGAATTCCAGGAAGGATAATGCCAGTTATTTCCTTTCTAACTTCCACATGTGCCAGTTCAGTTATTGTTTCCTAGTTGTAACTTCCCCTCCATACACTATAAATGAAGGAAGAACCTACGGGTTAGAGATCGAAATTTGTAAAGCAACATTCTTGTGTTCTAGACTTTGTCTTTGAATCCCGATAGCTATTTGAAAGCAGAGGAATAGAAAGGAGCATATTTCCTGAGTACTTTGTGTCGCAGTGCATTTTTTTCTAACTTTATGTCTTAGATCTATTCATAAAATTTGTGTTATTATAGATCTAGATATGAGAGTTTCCTTTGCTTATAATTTTGCGTGTTAATATTTATTTGTTTTACCTATGTGCATGCGATCAACTCTGTGATCTATTGATTGGGTTGCACATCTTCCCTCTTTCCTTCCTATTTTCTATTATTTTCCTCTTCTTTAGATATTTCCTTTCTTTAACAGCTTCTTACTTGCTGCAAAACTATTTAGCTATGGTTCATGAGCTGCATAGTTAAAGTAATACCAACAAATAGATACTAGCAAATTTAACTGAAAAATCTTACACGGGAGCCTCACCGGTAAATGAGGGAGATTTATCTCATGACTACCTAGGTTTTCAGTGTGTAGAAAATATAGCGAACACCAACCCCGCATTTGATGAAGGCTATTGAAGACTCAAGCTTCACCCGTTCCATAGACAAAAGGATCATGTACCTCCAGAAGCTGAATGAAGACAGAGTGCAGGTTTTTGACAGAATATCATCTCATCAGCAAAAGGTGAAGGCTCTGTTTGATAAGAAAGCTAAACCCAGAGTTTTTCAAGTGGGAGACATTGTCCTACTATGGGACAAAAGACACGAGCCTTGAGGAAGCCATGGTAAGTTTGACTCTCTTTGGCTTGGTCCTTTCAAAATTAGGCATTTTGCTTGGAGAGAACTCTTTTTACCTAGGATTACATGGATGGATCTCATCTCCCACTTCCTTATAGTGGGCAGTACTTAAAATTGTTCAAATCCTAGGTGATTAGGTGGTCCCCTTGTATATTATGTATAGTGTTTTGGTTTTGTTTATTTTCCCTTTCCTACTCCTTGTTGTGTGTGGTTTTCATTTTTGTTTCCTTTCGGTGTGTTTTGTCTTATGTATTTGGTTTTGCCCTTGAATTATTTTCCCAATGGATAAGGCACTTTGGTCTGTTTTTCCTAGTGTGGTTATTGATCTTACATCGTTCCTCTGTCAAGTCATCCCCAGAAAGAGCCAGTTGTTGTCATCCTCAAAATCCCCTTCATTTTCCAAGGCAAATTCAAAAATTTTGAGTCGGGGCTTTTAAATCTGAAAACTCACCCCAAGAGTTTTAAAATATTTCAAACCCCGTGCTTTGATATATTCTTCCATTTTCCCATGGAAATCTATTGGTTTTGATTGTTAATCTTCCTTGTGGCTGTGGATCATTTTCTGGCCTGGTTTTGTTTGTCTTTTCTCTGTCTATGGAGAAACAAATCGAAACTCGGGTGTAAATTGTAGGTTTTTCTCTCAATTTCCATTTTATCCCACATTGAAATGACAAGAATTTCTTCCCCATCAAATTTTACGTCCTAGCATCCGTGAGTACGTGGCCATTTTTAATTGGATGCGGCAGAAGGGATTCTTTTGTGAACTTAACACTTTTTGTTCTCTTTGGGCAAAAAGTATCATTTTGACCCCTCGACCTGAAGGATTCTGATTGGTTGTTCAAGAAAATGTAGTGGTAGATCCTTTTGGGAACTTAACACTTTTTGATAGCTTTTGGCGAAATGTAAAGTTCTCCTCGCGACCCACAAGTCCCCGATTGGTTAATTTTGGCGGAAGGCGGGAAGGCATAATCATTTTATGTTTTGAGGCGGTTTGGCGGTGAAAAAAAAGTGTTAAAGTTGTAAAAATCAAGCTGTGACCCCATCGCCACTCACATAATGCCACGTGTCCAACCTGCAAGACGAGCGGGGAAAACTATCAAAAAATGACAAATCTCTAAAAAGTTCCAAAATGTGAATGGCTTCCCCAGGCCCATTGCGATTTTGATCTTCCATGTGGATGGCTCACATTTGAAGTTGTAAAGATCAAAAATTCATATTCAAATGGATTTGAATAGACGTTATGTAGAGTTTCTTCCTCTGCTGCCATTAACATTTCTTCACAAATCAAAGAATCTAAAAGGTTGCAAATTATTGAAAGGAATTGTGCTCATTGTAACCGCTTTCTTGATGTTTACTTAAATAGACCCTTAACGCCATTTTACATGTTGGAATTCTAGACTCTGCAAGTGTAATTTTGAATTGAAGAAATCAATACGAAGTTTTATCCCTTCTTCCTCTGCTTCTCTTTCTTTTTCCTGGTTCGAATCCATGTGAATCATTCATCATTACATGCTAAGAAACTTTGCGTTCTTGTTATTTTGATTTCGGGAACTTTGTGTCTATGAAATTAATTACATTATAGTATAGACAAAATGATTCTATTCTCAGTATCTCATTTGCTCAATACGCATAAGTATTTTCTTTGCTAGTTATTTATCCTAAAGTATTGTTTTCCTCCTTTTCTCCCATCTCCTCAATTCCTCTGTTATTCTGTATTGATAACCTCCCTGGCATAAAATGCATTTCATGATATCAGAAATCCACATCTTGATGAAATTTGTAAATCTATACATAGGTTTTTCCACTTCTTTTCAATAAGGGAACCTCTCCCATTAAAGAGGACGAATTTCTGTCCCCGACCGTGGTTATGTATTAAAAGTACATTTTATAAACCCAATAGGTTTAGAATAGAACAACCCTCAGAGATGGTTTTAAAGGGCATTGTTTCAATCTCAAATTTCCCTTCTTCATTTGTTAATTCTATCATGTTTACACCTAGACCTAGGTCGTTAGAGGGAAGAGATGCTAAACCAAGAAGACTACCCATCACCCGTGGCTCAAATGGGAGGAAGATCGGATCATCACTTTCTAATAGTTTCATAATTTTTGTTGTGGTCTTAGTAGACACTTTGCTTCCACGAGATATTGATTTAGTTTTATCTATCTTTTCCACCTCAAATGTTTTTAGGTCAACGACTTCACCTTTGGAATGTTTTGGGTGACCAGGACTAGCTCTTTTGATGGAAGTGGTTTGTTAAATTGATTTGTAGGAAGTTCATAATTTTATGGATTAATTTCTTCTTCTTGAGGTTTTTGAAGTGTATATCGAAGGTCTTAGAATCCCCTTGAGAAATGAAGACCCTCCCTAAATGGAGGAATCTAATCTCCTGGAACAGGTAGAAGGGATAGCCTTCATTCGATGAATCCAAGGTCTCCCAAGGATCATGTTATAACTTGTTTCCTGTCGATAATGTAAAACTCCATCAAGATGGTTTTTGGACCAAGTGTGACTGGAAGAAATATGGTTCCAATCGAGGTCACTTTAAGACTTTGTTGTACCCGTGTAACGTGTTTCTTATAGAGGAGTAATTTGTATCTCCATATCCCAAATTTTGTAAGAAAGAGAAGGGAACCACATTCATAGAAGCCCCGTCATCAATCATGGCTCTCTTAATGCAATTGTTATAAACCCACACTTGTTAAAATAAGGCAGGATCACCTCTTCGGGAAATTTATGTGTCAGATGACATCTTGTCTATATCGAAAACAAACCCAATATCCCTATCATTCTATCTCGGAGGATGTATGTCAAAGTCAATATGATTTATTTGAGCATTAGGAGGTGGCGTAACATGGATTAAATGACCAAGACCTAGTGCATTGAGAAATGTAGAACAATGCACAGTGAATTCTTCAACAAATCTAGAAATGAAATGTGAGAAAAGGTCTTGTTCAAATCCGATATCAAATCGTAGGCTCCTACTAGTTTAGCGATTATAGGAACGTCATCCCATGGGAAGGAAAGAGTGGGTAAGGGTTGTGAAACATACTCCTTCATCCGAGTTGTTGAATTAATTTCACACTCAACCTTTAGCTCAACTAATCCCAAGATTTTTATATTATGATTTGAACCAAGGCTAGGAGAAACCTGAGAGTTGTAAGAAGTTGAGGCTTCATGGTCATTGTTTCCTATAATAAAATATTTGTTTATATTTTTAGGATTTGCTTGGGAATCCCCAGGAAGTTTAGGGTTCGTATTTTGAGGTATGACAGTCCAAAGTATGACTAGGTTGTGGGTTTGTTTTTAGGATTTTCTAGGAACATGTCTACAAAGAGATGCCTTTGGTTTTTGAGAAGTCTTTGTAGAAACTTGTTGCAATTGCGGAAAGTCTTATCATCATGACCTCAAACCTTATGGAAACCACAATATAGGTTAGGGTCGTAATCTCTTGGCCTTTGATAAGAATCTTGATTTTTTTGATTATAACCTCGGTTGTAGTTTTGGAACTTATTGTTATAATCGTGGTTTGTTGCCCCTTGGCCAAAGTTTTGATACCGGTTTGGGCCTTGAGTTTGATTTTTCTTATGTGGCAGATGATTTACATCAATTGTGTTGACGGTGACACAATGTTAGGGACTTTTTTATTTCTTGAGTTATTGTTATTGTCATTACTAATGTTGTTTGGAAAATTAATGTTATTGACTTGATCGGTGACACTATTCGTGGTATCACCATGATTGCGATTCAAACCCTTAGGTCCTTGGTTGTTGGCACCATTGTTTTAATAATTTACATAATTTTGATTTGGGGACACCAATTTCTCATTAAAACCATAGGTCTTACACCCACTATCAATAGCGGCTTGGTCAATCTGAAGCGCACCTTCCAATACTTCCTCATAACTATGGAAAGGAAACTTTTGGACTTCCTCCCTGGTCTCTCGAATGAGCAAGTGAAGGAAAAGGTCAAAAAGTTCCATCTAATCCATGTTGGGTGCACTTACAGAGGAATAGAGAACTTGGCACCATCTTTGGTTGAAATGAGTAGAAGATTTGTTTTTCTTTTGTCTAATGTGTAGGAACTCCCTAATCCCTGTACGCAATAACTTGTTCATGTCAAATGCTTTGATGAACTCAGAAAAAGATGTTTAAAGGAATGCATAGAAGCTTCCAGAATATGGTAATACCAATCCAATGTGATTCCTTTGAGAGTCTTTGGAAATATCTTAGCCACTACAACATCCCAAGGAAGAAACTCCTGATAGTAGTAACGTATGCCTTAATATGAGCATTCGGTACTCTTCTTCCTTAATTTTTGGAATATCTGGAAATGGGCATGGAAGCATGGAACCACATATGGTGAAGTCAAGAGGCTCCTTTAAGTACTCAGCGTATGTACCCATTGTATAGGATTCCACCATTAAATATCCTTGATGAGGAGGTGGAGGAGGAGGAGTTGGATAAGTCAGTATTATAAGTGGTGACGAGAATGTATGGGGTTACTTGATATAGCATGTAGGGAATGAGAATGGTGTATGGGTCCATCTGGGAGATTTTGAATACATGTTCATGTAAGGTGGGATAGTACCAAGATATGGACTAGCAGGTGTAAAACTAGGGAACATCACATTGCTTGTTGTGGTGGCATTTGAGAACACACTTCTAGCTAGCCTTTGCATAGGATAAGTTTGAGAAGGATGAGGACCCATCCCTAATGTGTCTAATCCTATGAGAAGATCACCTAGATTTGAATGAACCAAATAACCTTGTTGTATAGGATATTGCGTTGGTTGCTCATTAGAAGGGATGTATCCTTTACCGTGAACTAGATACCCCATGTTTTGCACCACTGCATGTGTTGGTTGTGAAGTCTGGGCACTTTCTAGCTCTCTAATCCTCCCCACTAAAGTAGAAATGAGATTGTTGGGAGAGGATTGAGTCCCTTGTTGGGGTGGTTTTGGCATAGGGTTTGATAAAGCGAGGCTCATGATACCCTGTTATGAATTGTTCAGTGTTATAATTCTTTTCCTTCTCAAAAGTAAGAATCTTAGGATATGCATTCAAAATATCAGAGGCTATAGCCCTTATCCTATCCAAAGACTCATCTATCTGATGAATATGATTAACTATTTGTGCAAATAGATCATATTATATTGATTGCATGGAAATGTGAGGTCTTGACAAGACTCTATGGTAAGAACATGATCCATTTGTGATAACAACATGGTTTTCATTGGGTTGACCGTATTGCATGTTTAACGGTTGATCAACCTCCTCCATCCTTACATAGTTAATGGGGTTTTAAGTGTAACTAAGGGAGGTTTGTACGTTGTTTGTGTAGTTGTCGCCCCATCTCGAAAGAGAAGGGGATTTTTGTAGTTGAACATTGGTGTAATATCTATCAGAGCCAAATGGCCCACCAAAATCTCTTCTAGACATATTTTAGAAAGTAAAAAAATACCTACGAAAATAGGGGAAGAAATGGAAAGATGAGGTAATGGCAATGTAAGAAAAGGAAACAAGAAGGAATTAATCCTTCACGTTAGGTTCACTAATTTTATATGGATGAAAATTGACATATAACCTTCAACCACACTCGACCTCCCGAGGTCTTTCCAGAGCAGATCGATGTTGAATGTGTGTGGATAACTATAGGAGGATCAGTGACTAAGATTTGGTAGTGTGATCTCTTGGTAGCTAAGTTGGAAAAGGGGAGATTTAGAAGCTATGAACGAGTAGTGTAAATTCCCCATGGGTTGTCTTCCTAACTTGGATCTAAGTGTTGTTCTAGTTTGAAGTATCCATATAAACTAAGTTAAGCTAACAATATATGCTACTTCTTAAAAGGAAAACTAATCTAAACAAGTCACAAAACTGAAATATTACAATCACAAACAACAATAAGGTTTTATTCTAAATAATCAAATCTACTTCTACACTTGTTGGTTTTTTAATTAGCACTTTATAGTGATCAATAGTCAGGGAAAAAAGTCCCTCCTCTTTATGGGAGAGGTTCCCTTATTGAAAGCGAAAACAAATATTATATAAAAATATACAAATTTCATATTGATGAGGACTTTTGATATTTCGAAATGTTTTATACCAATATGGATTATCAATACATAAGAATGGAAGAACAAAGAAACTGAAAGGAACAACATAAACATAATTTTAGGTAATATAGATAGTAGAATATAACTGTACGTACCCAAAATTGGAGGGTACTTGCCAGAACAATGTAACACGTGCCCCAATGATGATATAGGTCTCCTCGCAAGGTGTTCGGGATCCAGAAAAGCTCTCTACATATGCGTTAACATCCCGCATGCCCCGCTTAGCCCTGCATCCTTTATTTTTCTCTTTTCCCCTCTTTTCTTGCCTTTTGCTCTTTAGTTACGAAACCGCCGCCTTGCCTGGGCGGTGGTCTCATGACCGCCACCCGATCGAGTGGCGGTCCTATAACCGCCACCTGCTTTCGGGTGGCGGTCTTACACACATTTTCCAGAATGCTATTTTAACGTGACTCACGTAAAAATCAACGATTCACCAGCTTTTTTCACCACTTTGAGCTTGCATTAATGTTTTTGGTTCCCTGAATAGTGTTTTGCCTTTGTTTATTGTTTAGGAGTTTAGTTTGGTTTTGATCTTTGGGTGAATGAATTGCTATAAATAGCAGGCTTGTGATCAAGCAAATGGCCCCTCAAAATTCATCTCTCAATTTCTCATTTCAGTAGTTCAATATTTTACTTTGCTTAGAAGCCATAGTTTAGTTCATTTGCATGCTTGGTTAGCACTGTTATGCTGTTTGAAAGCCACATATCCATCTTGTGCAAGTAGTGTTGTTATTTCATCCAATCCATTAGAATAATATAGTTTGTTTACCAATAGGAAGCCATTAAAGTTGCAGGTTTTGTTCTTCAAACAAGATAGTTTCGGAGTTCTAGATGTTTTATGTTGCATGACTCATGATAGATCCCGCTTAGGAATTGCATAAGCCAAGCTCGTACTCTTGCGCTATCCCTCTCCTATTCGCGTTGTATTCAGTCTGTAATCTAAAGCTATCCTTTGTTCCAATATCTACTTCTGTTGATGCAAGCATTACACGCTTTTCTGGATCCACGTGAGCACGAAAGAACGAGGAGATCACACTAAGGGGACAAAGTTACACACACCGCGATTTGCCACATTACTGCGAATCCGGTTCTAGCTTTCAAAGTTCTAGTTAGAAATATATCAAATAAAGTAGCCAATCACTTCATTTCAATTAATTTTACTTTCGATATTGCCAGGGAAGCTGTGGGGATTGATAGTTTCTGAGAAACTATGATTCACTCCTCACTTCTGAGGTAGGATCGAAAGTCGTTTAAATAGATTAGATCAGTTATTTCACTATTTAGAATAGGTTCATAAATTGCACAGGCAAGTAACTACACTCGGTTACTTTGTTTGTTTTAATTTCATCTTTAGATTAATTGTCAATTTCTAGATATATTAAAATAGTTGCTTCTTCAAATTCATTTCAAATAGTTCATCAGAAAAATACAAAAATAGAGAAGTTATATATGCTGTAGATATACTTCATATAGTTAAATTTACTTTATTGCAATTAGATTTACATTGTTACTTTTGTATGACAATCACGGGACCTAGGGAGCCCAGGGAATATATATTCGAGCCAATCATGCCTCAGCCTAATCTCATCACAGCAGTAACTGACATAGATCAAAATCTTAGAATCCAGTCTTCCAAACCACAACAGACTTACAACAGATCAGCTCTCAGTTGAGGGGTTTGAACATAGAAGACGACCAAGCGTACACGTTTTGGTCAAACCATCCAAACTACAAATTACCCTAGATAAATATCCACATGACTGTAGAAAGACTTGAAAGAGAGCAATTGTTCGGTTGTGATCCTTTGGTCCCACAACCAGACATAGGAGACATTCTAACAGACATAGATACTAGTTTAAGAATTCAAGTTGCGCAAACACCTGTGAGATACTCTGAAAAGATCACACAACTATTAATTCTGAACATAGAGGCTGAGAAAGCATATGATTATTGGATACTAGGGATTAGGGACTGATTTTGCACATGACCATAGTAGGTCCACAACAACCACGAATCTACGGTTGTGACCCACAAATCCCACATCCCAATGAACCCCTAAGTGAAACAGACATAGACGCTGGCCTACGTACACAAATATTCCTGTCTACTCCACTTCCACCTATCATCATCACACAATTATCCTTGTTAGATATAGCGGCTAACGAAGCTAAAGAATTTTGGACTAGGCCAAAATCACCCATAAAGACAACTATATCCATCATTCACTCTATGACCCTATCTGGAGACATACACGAAACTATCCCAGGTCATTTTCCACGTATACCACAACCCATAGATCGAATAATGCCAGAGCTCGATATTGATTGGAGCCTTCGAGTAGTCATCCTTGCCGACCGATCTATCACACCAGTTCAGGTTAGGAGGGCCTTCTTTGCCTTAGATTCATAAATTCCACTAGTGCGTGTCAAAGACATTAGATTGCCTAACTAGTTTGTCTGCATCCCACACGTATTCCATCCCCACCGGCTATCTCGGCACGACCTCGGGAGGTCGGGTGCGAGGAAGAGCTACTTGTAGATTCCCAAGCTCGCTTGTCACTTTTCCATCGTACAAAATTGGTGAACCCAATGTGAAACAAACAATTGTTTCACCTTCTAAATTAGCCTTCACATCAGCTTCACCAACAAAATTGGTGAACCCGACGTGAAACAAACAACTGTTTCACCTTCTAAATTAAGCCTTCACATCAGCTTCACCAACAAAATTGGTGAACCCGATGTGAAAAAACAACTGTTTCACCTTCTAAATTAAGCCTTCACATCAGCTTCACCAACAAAATTGGTGAACCCGACGTGAACAACACAGTACTTTTCTTTACTTCTTCCTTCCACCTTCGCTCTTTCCCATTATTCTGCGGGTATTCATATACCCCCCGAATATGTTGGGATTCGATGCATATGGTAGACCTCTCCTAGGTCTTGAGGCATACTACGCCCAACAGAATAGACAGTCATCACCCTCACTCTCAGTATGGGGTGACAACTACTCAACTAACCAGTTGTCAACACAAACTCCAAGGACTAGATATAACTCATCTTTCCAAACTGAGGAGTTAGATCAGCTCGCTCAAACACAAACAAACAGAGCCTTCAGGCTCGAACAATATGACGTTCACAGGAGAATCTGGTTCATCTCCTCAGGTACTGCTTAGACCACACATTAGTAGACAATCAGACCCATACCTGGTTTTAGATGATGAATATTCAGCGCATTATGCCCAGAATGAACAACGCTCTCGGAATATGTACCCACCTATAGGAGGTTTACAAACACAACCCGAGGTCTCTTTTCAAGAAAATACCTCTATGCCACTACATATAGGAAATACCCTCGGGAAACTTGGCAAGACAATGATCAGTTCATAGCGGGGTATCATAGGCCTATACAACATCAGGATATACAACAAATGCCACCAAGGCAAAATATCGTGACTTCACCAAATGAAGTCATTTTGACTTTAGTAGAAAAAGTTAGGGGATTAGAACTTGCCCAAGCAAGTCAAAATTCTCAATTCATGCAGGCAGGAAGTTCCAATCCTCCACACCATCCTAGCCAAGTAGACCTCCTCACAGGAATAGGCACGTTAGGCATGCCTCCTCAGTATTCACAACAAACGCCAACTAGACCCACCATCTCTAACACCGCTCCTCCTGGTCTAGTACAAAACAATCCATTCCTAGACAATACCCCATCATACTTAAACATGTACTCCAAATCACCACAAGGGGATATGTTCTCCTCTCCCGGCATGTTTGCTCAAACACAGGGGTTTCCTTATGCCCCTGCCAATGCATACGCTACACCATATCAACAACCCATTCCACCGCCACTCCTTCAGCAAGCACCATCAATGGTCGAAACTTATGCGATAGGGACTTATTCAGAATACTTGAAAGAGCCTTTAGATTTCACCATATGAAGCATCATGCTTCCAAGACCTCTTCCCGATTTGCCCAAATACAAAGGAGAGGGAGATCCGAATGCACACATCAAGGCTTACGCCATAGCCATTCGGGAACTACTCCCTTGGGATGGGGTTGTTGCTAAAATATTCCCCAAAACTTTGGAAGGCATCACTCTCGATTGGTATTATAGAATACCTGAGGCTTCCATCCATTCATTTAAACAACTCGTTTTAGAGTTCATTAAGGCGTTTGACATGAACAAACTATTAAGAACAGGAATCAGAGAATTCCTACACATTAAACAAGAACACAATGAATCAGTTGCTCATTTCATCCAGAGATGGCGTACAGTTCTTTATTCTTTAGCTAGTGCTCCAAACATGGACCAAATGGAACTATGTGATTTATTCCTTCATTCTCTCAGCAGAGAAGTAAAGGAAGAAGTCCAGAAGTTCCCATTAAGGACTTATGATGAAGTACTTGAGAGCGCTCTCCGAATAGATCAAGCAACAATAGATAGCGGTCGTAAGACATATGGAGCAAACGGGAGGTTGATCACCTCCAACCAGAATACTACGACTTACCCTACTACCACAAACGTTAATCAGGGACCTAAAATCCTTAACAAAAATCACGGGGTGACAACAGATGGAGTCACTGATCAGGCTAAGAGGATAAATGTTGTGAATACTCCATCACCAATGAACAATCAACGAAACAACAACTTTACCCCAACAATCAATACAGTGGATTTTAATCATCCACAACAACAACAACAACAACGGTGAAATCCCACACAGGGTCCAAGCCAAAACTCAGTTAGTTATCAAAACCAGAATCAAAACCAGAAACAACAAATGTAAAACTTTAATCCTAATAGGCAATGGTTTGACCAGAGTTTTAGGCCACAATATACACCAAACCAACAAATCAGAATTACAATCCTAACTCATATTGTGGTTTCCACAAAATTCGAGGCCATGACACTAGAACGTGTCGTGACTACAATAAATTCATGCAACGTTTGCCAGAGGAACAAAGACAATTTTTTACAGATATGTTCTTGGCAGATCCTGTGTCACCGACACCAAATACTTTTACAGGGGCAGTTTCCCCTCAAAATGCACCCCTCAAGATCTTTAATGATCTGCTCCCAAATCACGATAACAATAGGCTAAATCTAAATGGGACAAACAAAAGCATAATGACAGGAAATAATGATCACGAAGCTTTGACTTCACTAAGTCCACCAGTTGCGCCACAATTAGGGAGTCAACCGCGACCCAAGATAGTCGGTTTAGTGGAATTAGACACCGAACTACCCATCGAAGCTATAACAAGGACACGAGAGTATTCCTCTCAGCCAAGTCCAAGTCACCTGCCAGAGACAGATAACATCCAACAAATAGTAGTAAAACCCGTGGGTGCCTATGATCTAATTAATGATCTAATAAAAACCTTCTCGCACATTTCATTTTTGGACTTACTAAAGAACTCTCCTACCCATAGGGCTGCTCTTTTAGAGGCATTAGGTTTAGGCCATCTAATTAACATCACTCCACCTCCCGAAACACAAGTAAACCATATAGACTTTGATATCCACCCTCCGGGGCAGATAGATGGGGATACCGAATTCATATTCGAAATAAACAAAATGCCAACAGACGCTGAGATTACATGCCGAGGTGATCCAACCTTACATTTGCAAGTATGGGTTTATAACAATTATGTAAAGCATGCGATGGTTGACGATGGGGCAGCAGTTAACATAGTCCCCTTCTCTTTCCTCCAAAAGCTAGGGTATGGAGAAACGAATTGTTCCACGACTCGAAATACATTGAGAGGCTATGATAGCCTTAAAACCACTTCGATTGGGACTATAATACTACCAATCACCTTAGGACCCAAAACAATCCTGACTGAGTTTTATATTATAGATCGGGAAACTAACTATAATATGATCCTCGGCCGACCATGGATACACCGTATGAAGGCAATCCCTTCTACGTTATTCCAAGAAGTAAGATTCTTGCATTTAGGAAAGGTGTTTGTAGCCAAAGGTGATCCAAAGCCATTCGATATACACCTAGCTGACTTAAAGAAAAGACCAGGTACACTCAGAATTTTAACTCCCAACAAACCAACTTAATAAACCCACCAAAACTAGAAGAAAAATTGGTCCCTACGACGGATCTTGAAACTATGAGCTTAGTCAAGACAATCCCAGCCCTCAAGGATGAGGCTAACATTATAGAAACAATATCATTAGGAACTACTGCAAAAATTGTTGAATTACTAGAACAAGATCTACCAATGTTCTTACCGTTTGATTCTGTAGGCATGGGATATACCCTAGGTGTTGGTTCTCTTCCAGCAGAGGATCTCTGCATGGTGGAAGTAGAAGACATTAACACAACAAATATCTCAACATCCATGTTCCCAGCTAAATATTGGACTCTCCATTTCGATGGAGCTAGATGTCATTACGGAGTTGGGGCAGGTGTAATCTTTACTTCCCCTGAGGGAAAAGTCCTACCATTTGCCTTTAAGCTAAATTTCGAATGTACAAACAATGGTGCTGAGTATGAAGCTCTTCTCCTTGGCCTCATTCTAGCCAAAAGGATCGGTATTGATAACATTAGGGTGTTAGGAGACTCACAATTAGTAGCAAACCAAGTCTCTGAGGTATATGAAACCAAAGCTGAGCATTTACAGCTCTACAAAACAGCTGTATTAGATTTAAGCAAAGAGTTTGACTTCATATCAATCGAAGCAGTCCCGCGAGAACAAAATCTTCTTTCCGATTCAATAGCAACCTCAGCATCACGCTTCACGCCAAGCAATGAATTCCAAGATACACGTTTCATAGTATCCCTCCGTACTCGAACCACTGATAAAAAAATGGTTGTCAAGTTCTCTTTTAACAAACAAAGATAAAGACGAGTCTCTAGACCACACCGACAGTGATACAACCACTCTATACTATCTAAACGCCTATGCAGCGTTACATCTCGCCCATCACATGATCGATTTGTCTTTAATCTCACATTCATCTTCTTATTTCGGAATCCCATGATGGAGCCTCCCCACAAGAGGACCCCAGCATATACACGGTCGAAAATGGGGACGATATGGAGTTACCTCCAGCCCCGCCTAAGTTTGAAGAAGGTAACGCCTCTTTAATCGAAGAAACAATTGATGTTAACATCGGAATGGAGGATGAACCAAAGATCTTGAAACTAGGATCCTCGTTAACCCCAGAAGAAGTAGAAATACACACTCAAATCCTCAAAGAACATCAAAAGGCTTTCGCATTTAGCTATAAGGAAATGACAGGGGTTGCACCACATATCGCAGTACACAACCTCATTACTAAATCAGACGCAAAGCCGATTAAACAAAAATCAAGACCAATGAAGCCCAAGGTAGCTCTCATGGTAAAAGAGGAAGTAATGAAACTCCTCCAAGTAGGATTCATCAAACCGGTGGATTACTCTCAATGGGTATATAATATTGTTCTTGTTCTAAAAAAGAATGGGAAAATACGCATCTGCATAGACTTCCGAGACATTAACAAGGCATGCCCTAAGGATGACTTCCCATTACTATCCATAGACGTCATTGTTGATGCCACATCTAGATTTGAGCTTTTGTCTCTCATGGATGGATTTTCAGGATACAATCAAATCAGAATATCCGAACAAGATCAAGCTAAAACCACGTTTATAACTCCTTGGGGAACCTATTGCTACGTTGTTATGCCATTTGGTCTCAAGAATGCTGGTGCTACATACCAGCGGGCTATGACATATATATTTCACGATCTTATTCATAAAATTGTGGAATCCTACGTAGATGACTTGTTGGCCAAGGCCAAGAAGCGTTGTGACCATCCGGAAGTGCTTCATGTCATTCTTTCACGCCTAATAGAATACGAGTCACACTAAATCCAGAAAAATGTGTCTTTGGTGTAACAGGAGGAAAGCTCCTAGGTTACATCATATCGTCACGAGGAATAGATGTTGACCCAAACAAAATCCGGGCTGTCCTCGAAATGGTTCCACCTTCGGATGAATCTGGAATCAGGTCATTTCTCGGAAAGCTTGGTGTAATCCGGAGATTCATCTCGGACTTAAGCTTCACTATCCATCCAATCAACAATCTGCTCAAAAAGATTATAGTATTGATTGGACCATAGATTCTGGAATGAAGCTTTTAACGCCGTTAAGTGTTTCCTGTTATCACCACCTACGCTAATGCCACCTAAGCCAGATCACCCGTTAATTTTATATTCGTGAGCTACCGATGTCTCGCTAGCCTGTATGTTGGCCCAAGAGGACGATGACAAGAGAGAACGCATGATTTATTTCATTAGTCAAACATTACTCGACTACGAAACACGTTATACATAGGAGAATGAGAATGCCTTGCCATAGTCTTTGCAACTAAACGCTTAAGACATTATATGCTAAATGAAGAAACAAGGGTCATTGTAAAGACAGAGCATTTACGAACTTTCCTCACACAAGGGTCCTTGTCTAAAAAGGCTGGATGTTTTATAACCTTAATGGGGGAATTCGAATTAACATTTGTAAATCAAAAATCCATTAAAGGAAAAATCATCGCGGATTGGTTAGCTGATAACCCATTGGATGGAGGCAATTTAGTAGATCTGGACTTTCCGGATGAATGCGTATACTACATTGAAACCAAACCTCCTATTTCTGAGTGTCCCTGGTATACTGATATTATTAATTATATCATGGACCATACGTATCCAGAAGGGGTTACACCACAACAAAGAAGGCGGTTACGTATTATTGTAGCCAGATACGTCGTTATAGAGCAAGTGCTCTATCGAAAAGCGTTCGATGGAATGCTTCTAAGATGTGTCGACACAGAAGAATCCAAGAAGATTCTCCATGAATCTCACAGTGGAATGTGTGGAGGCCACTTCGGTGGTCATGCCACCGCTCGTAAAATACATCGGATGGGCTACTTCTGGCCTACTCTAGAACACGACGTAGTAGAGTTTGTACGAAGGTGTCATAAGTGCCAAGAATTCTCCCATGAGATCCACATGCCGGCACAAGCTCTACAACCAATTTCTACTCCATGGCCCTTTTCTACGTGGGGCCTCGATTTGATAGGGAAATTATCTCCCTCATCTACAGAATGGCCATAATTTCATAATCACAGCCACTGAATATTTTACCAAGTGGGTAGAGGTTATGCCTCTTACTACTGTACCGGGCTCTGTAATCACTAAATTCATTTTGAACCAAATCATTTGCAGGTACGGTGCTCCACAAATCATTATCTCGGATAATGGGACTTCTTTTAAGAATGATGAAGTTCATGAACTATGTAATAAATTTAGAATAAGCCATCATATAGCCTCCCTATATTACCCTCAAGCCAACGGACAGGCTGAAGCGACAAACAAAACATTAAAAGCCATTCTTCTTAAAATAGTGAAAGAAAACAAACGAGATTGACATTTGAAGTTATATCCGGCTTTGTGGGCCCACCGAACCTCAATAAGAACACCAACGGGAGTGACTCCTTTCTCGCTAGTATTCGGGGCAGAGGCAGTCCTCCCACTCGAAGTTGAAATACCTAGCCTCCGTATTTCATTACAAGGGATTTTGGATGAAGATGCTTACAGAGAAGCGCGTCTCTCCCAACTAGAAAGCCTAGATGAAGCTAGGTTAGATGCTTTGAAATAGCGGCACAGAGTCTATGCTAACCGGATGTGCCGAAATATAACAAAAAGGTCTATGAACCCGACATATATGAAGGTGATCTAGTTCTAAGGCTAGACAGCCGGATCGACAAAAAGACCGGCGAGGGAAGGAAGTTCCGGCCCAAATGGTTGGGCCCATACCAAGTCACGAAAGACTACGGAAATGGTGCATACCTCTTATGTATGCTAGAAGGTGAGGAATTTGGCGAAATAGTCAATTCCTACACCTTAAACGATTCTACGCGTAAGTGGCAAGCATTATGTATAATTACACCTACATTGCATCTTCATATAGTTAGGTTCATTTTGTCCACATGTTTCGTACAAATCTTGTGATCAAGGAATTTATTCTTAAAGAAATTCATTACAAACTTCTGAGGGTATTGACATAAAACACTCTAATCATACTTCTCCATTTCCATGATATCGTCAAGCTATTTCGGAATCATTTCATCAAATAAAGCTAGATATGACAAAGTCTTAACGGTAACCATACCAAGATCTGCATGCTTGTTCTCACTTTTGGTTTCTTCTTAGAATAGGTGTCTTGCCTATGGTCTGTTCTAGAAGCTTCATCGTGTCACATCTATCCCATATGTATATCTCTTTGGAAATAAGAGCATGCTGACATTTTACTCAGATAGACAAGTCAAATATGGATCAAATAGAAAATTTTAAATTTACACATTTTTTCCTTGCCCCACCAACCTTCGGTGATGAGCTTGTGTCTCCCACTAGTGACGTAGGGTTGGGAAAGGATGGAAATGCCCTTACTCGCCTATGCCTTGCCCACGGTGATAAACCCACGCTTCTTACTAGTAGCATGGGGCAAAGTGTAGGGGGTCCTCTTGACAAACAAACGTTAAAAGGTCATAAACAAACAGTTCAAATTTTAAAATGTCTTGAGTTAAAAACAAGTGAATCGATGCCCAAAATATCCAAGAGAGTTAAAAATCCTAAAACCCATATTTTGTCTACCATGTGGCCATCTACGGATCTAAGTCTAGATAAACCGCAAAGCAAGCTGCACCCCAAACTATGAAGTCACTTGAGTAGAGTAGGTTCGTGGCATCCTAATTTGGTTCTACCAAAGCTTTGTCTATCTCTCATCACTATCATTTCAATACATTTCATAACTTGTGCCCTCTCTAGCTCTCGGTGATGAGCCCTCGTATCTTACTAGTTGCGTGGAGTTGAGAGTGGGGCAAGTTTATCATCACATCTTGCCAGTCTATCATCACCACTTTGTCAAAACAAATACGAAGTATCAAAAATTGCTTAAAGAAACTAAAAATTCAAAATCACATCGTGTTTACATTATCATATATCAGCATCATGAAATACAAAAAGTTAACATTTGTATCATTTGTTCTCCATTGCATACATTCTAAACAACATATAAGCATACAACATAGTTTACATATGAAAATGGAAATAGAAAGCAAGGTCATAGACACCAAGAGTCTAATCCAAAAAGAATGTATATATATATCAAATGATCAAAATTCTATCTGTACAATGCCATCATGCGCTAAGCATGGTCAAAACGCTCAAAGAGCCCGAGAAATACAAAAATATCATACAAAATCTAAGAGAGCCAAGTGGCTTCTCAATCTCTACGCGATCCCTCTGAAGGTGCATGTCCATGCCTAGGACTCCAGTTACGCCGGCGCTCTGAGTGCACGGAGGGCTCATGATCCCGAGGGGAGGCGATGCAGTCTCGCCATGAGAATGACTCCTCATAAGGTGCTCTGCTGTCCTATACCCTACCCAGCCCAGCTCCGTACGGAGGGTAGATACCATTTTGGCCACATGCCAGAAGGGAGCAAAAATGTCAGTATGTCTTCCAGTGCTTGAGGGCTCCCCAACATCCACGAGACAGCTCCACACGGGTCCTCTCCATAGGGATCATCGGGTATCGGTACATACCCTGCGGATCAGTCTCGCCACTCATCGGCGGTCTCAAATAAAGGAAAGGAAAGACGAATTAGAAATAAAGCAAGGGATAAACACAAGCGTAAACAAAGGAGAGATGGTAATTGAAGCAATCTTAACTCAAAACAAAGGGAGGATAACTTACTCGGATCACTAGGCCTCTAGGATGGATCTCTAGGGTCAGCACCTGCCACAGATGCCGCCACCGACCGGGTGTCCTCCTCCATGCCTGGGAAACACACAACGCCACACAACGGACTCATCCTCCCCACCATGGCCCTGGGAGAGTGGCTCCTCTGAAACCAGAGTCACCCTCTCTGCACTCTGCTCTGCCCTCTCTGCCTGCATGATATCTTGAGTATCATGCCACTCAGGATCACTGTCCTCCTCTCCCCCTGACTCACTGGCCTCGGCCTCAATCTCCTCCTCTGTCTCTCCCCCTGTGAACTCCTCGGACTCGGAGTCTATGTCAATGGGGTCATCACTGCTATGGGCAGGACCCGCGACAATCTGAAGTAAAGGTGCCTGAGGAGCACCGACTCTCCCTCGGGCTCGTACTACCCGCTTAGCTGCAATAGGAATGCCAGGTGTCACAACTATCCAACCCCGGCCTCTAGGGCCTCCCATGGCCTCTCAGACTGATCTATAAACTGGCACTACCGGGGAAGCATACCAATATAGGGTAGGCCAAACTGCTGAGGAACTCGGCCGAGGGTGTATCTCCACTCGCCCTACTCTCAAATAAGTTGCCTGTGTGGTGGAGCAGGAGATCAAAGTAAGAGCCTCCTCGCCCCATATACCTGCCATAACCTGATATGGTGTGGCCTCCATGTCACTGGTGGTCAGAGAGGCAACTGGCTGATGAGGTGCTCTAAGCACCGACATATGTCTGTCCATCTAGCTGCCCTCACAGCTCCGGGATCTGCCACCTCTACACCTCTGCCATAAGGGATGAAGCGCTCATAAACCCAACTCATAACCAAGGTCGGGTGGCTCAAAGACTGCCCCTGTAAATGGAATACCCTGTATAAGTCATGGTAGGTAGTCCCAAGTATATCTGCTCCCCAGGCATATATCCGGCCATGTCCCTCGATCTGTGTAATGATGGGGGACCAGCAGTATAGCAGTGTGTCTCCTCCCTTGTCCCCGATCAATCTCGAGGCAAGGATCCCCATAATAACTCTTGAAAATCAGGGGATGGGAAAACTAGGAATCGACGAACTCGAACCCCTTCTTTGAACCCATGAGATGATTTGCATCTCCCATATAAGAAGCCCACTTTGTGCTATCTCGGGCCCGTGAACTTGCTTTGTCTCTAGGGTGAGTCATCTCCCAGATGATCGGGACCCCGAATACGATAAACATCCTCTAGTGATGGTCCACTCACCTCGGACCCCCAGCAATCGGAAGGTGTTCGATCAACATCCCAATAGAAGAATAAGTCACAAAGAATGTAATGGATGGTGCAACATGGGGCACGCGTGATATACATAGTATACCTTAGCCCTTTGAAGAGTATCCTCCTCGTCCTGTGAAAGTGCATCCAATACTGCTGGGAGCCAGTCACACTCTCTCTCTTGGCTCCACCGAATGTACTCCTCTCTCACCTGCATACACCCAAAAACACACAAAACAGAGCAAGTTAGCATCCAGATGGCATTAGAAAAATGATGCAAACACATAGAAATGCTAAAAATGCAAAAACAACTTCAAACAAGTGTTCTTTTGACATTCTGTGAAGAACCGCCACCCTGAGCAGGGCGGCGGTTTCGTAACCACCGCCTTAAAGGTGGCGGTCTTGTAACCGCCGCCCTGAACTAGGCGGCGGTCATGTGACCGCCACCTTGTCCAGGGTGGCGGTCGTGTCCCGAAAACCCATGCGGGTTTTTACCCTAAAAAAGCCTAAAAACACTAAAAAGACCATTTTAGCTAAAACAAAGCCTACCCAGTAGGCGCCCCCTAGATAGACCTTTTGAACCTAACATTTTCAAAAATTACCCCCCCATGACGAAGATTTTAGCATTTTAAAATTTGGGGAAAAATGATAAATTGAGGAAAACTAACCTGTGATCTCGCGGGTCGATGTTCCGCTCGTGGAGGCATGATCACTATCCCGTCACGAACGTTTTGACTCTACTCTCACAAGAAACCATCACCGTGGGTCCCAGAGCTCAAAACCAACCAAATCAACACGCGCAAATGAATAGGAAAATGGGCCCACTTTTACATATATATCAACTTGACTTGTTTTGAATGTCTTTTTTTTTTTGCGAGTTTGGGCGCCAACGGAGGTAAGTTTTATCCTCACACGAATGGTACGTTCTCATTTCCTATTATTTTAGCATTTATTTTCCGATCTACTTTGTCTATCTACACTTGATTCCTTTTTTCATTTTGTAGGTGGCGGGAATTTTGGATGGCGTCATTTCGACACACGACGTATCAGGTATAACTTCTAACTTCCCATTTCGGGACCGCCATACTCGGACCCACCATTTTACGCCTCTTCATGGCTAAAATTCTTCTCCGAGGGGGCAATATGTATGTACCCAAAATTGGAGGGTATTGCATCACGAACAACGTAACACGTGCCCCAATGATGATATAAGTCTCCTTGCAAGGTGTTCGGGATCCGGAAAAGCTCTCTACATATGCGTTAACATCCCGCATGCCCCGCTTAGCCCCTGCGTCCTTTATTTTCTCTTTTTCCTCTTTTCTTTGCCTTTTTCTCTTTAGTTACGAACCGCCGCCCGCCCGGCGGCGTGGTGGTCTCATGCCCGATTGCCTTGATTAGGCGGCGGTGAATCGTTGATTTTTTACGTGACCGCCACCCACTACGATCGGGCGGCGGTCCCGCACGCATTTTCTAGAATGCTCTTTTAACTCGAATCACGTAAAAATCAACGATTCACTGATTTTTTCACCGCTTTGAGCTTGCATTAATGTTTTTGGTCCCCTGGAATAGTGTTTTGCCTTTGTTTATTGTTTAAGAGTTCAATTTGGTTTTGATCTTTGGGTGAATGAATTGCTATAAATAGCAGGCTTGTGCTCAAGCAAATGGCCCCTCAAATTTACATCTCAATTTCCCATTTCAGTAGTTCAGTCTTTTATTTTGCTTAGAAGCCATAGTTTAGTTCATTTGCATGCTTGGTTAGCACTGTTATGCTATGTTTGAAAGCCACATATCCATCTTGTGCAAGTAGTGTTGTTATTTCATCCAATCCATTGGAATAATATAGTCTGTTTACCAATAGGAAGCCATTAAAGTTGCAGGTTTTGTTCTTCAAACAGGATAGCTTCAGGTTCTCGACGTTTTATGTTGCATGACTCGCAATAGATCCCTCTAGGAATTGCATAAGCCAAGCTCTGTACTCTTGCGCTATCCCTCTCCTATTCGTGTTGTATTCAGTCTGTATTCTAAAGCTGTCCTTTGTTCCAATATCTACTTCTATTGATGCAAGCATTACACGCTTTTCTGGATCCACGTGAGCACGAAAGAATAAGGAGATCACACTTTGATGGGAAAAAGTTACACACATTATCGGATTTGCCAGCATTTACTGCGAATCCGGTTCTAAATTTCAAAGTTATAGTTAGAAGCATATCAAATAAAGTAGCTAATCACTTTATTCAATTAATTTACTTTTGATATTTCGGAAGGGAAGTTGTGGGGATTGATAGTTTCTCGAGAGACTATGATTCATTCCTCACTTTGAGGTAGGATCGAGAGTCTTGCAAATAGATTAGATCAGTTGTTTCACTATTTAGAATAGATTCATAAAATTGCAAAAGTAGCTACACTTGGTTATTGTTTTTTTAATTTCATCCTTAGATTAATTGTCAATTTCTAGATGTATTAAAATATTTGCTTCTTCAAATTTATTTCAAATAGTTTATCGAAAAATACAAAAATAGAGAAGTTATATATACTTACATATAGTTAAATTTACTTTATTGCAATTAGATTTACATTGTTACTTTTGTATGACAATCACGGGACCTAGGAGCCCGGGAATATATATTCGAGCCAATCGTGCCTCAGCCTAATCTCGTCACACGAATGGCGACATAGATCAAAATCTTAGAATCCGAGTCTTCCAAACCACAACAGACTTATAATAGATCAGCTCTCGGTTGAGGTGTTTGAACATAGAAGATGACCAAGCGTACATGTTTTGGTCAAACCAGCCAAACTACAAATTACCTAGATAAATATCCACATGATCGTAGAAAGACTTGAAAAGAGAAATTGTTCGGTTGTGATCCTTTGGTCCCACAGATGACGAGAGACATTCTAATGACATAGATACTAGCTTAAGAATTCAAGTTACGCAAACACACCGTGAGATACTCTAAAAGATCGCACATCTATTAATTCTAAACATAGAGGCTGAGAAAGCATATGATTATTGGATACTAGGGATTAGGGACTGATTTCGCACATGACCATAGCAGGTCCACAACAACCACGAATCTATGGTTGTGACCCACAAATCCCACAGCCCAACGAACCCCTAAGTGAATCAGACATAGACGCTGGCCTACGTACACAAGTATTCAGGTATACTCCACTTCCACCTATCATCATCACACAATTATCCTTGTTAGATATAGCGGCTAACGAAGCTAAAGAATTTTGGACTAGGCCAGAAAATCACCCATAAAGGCAACTATATCCATCGTTCACTCCATGACCTTGTCTGGAGACATACACGAAACTATCCCAGGTCATTTTCCACGTATAACACAACCCATAGATCGAATAATGCCAGTGCTCGATATTGATTGGAGCCTTCAAGTAGTCATCCTTGCCGACTGATCTATCATGCCAGTTCAGGTTAGGAGGGCCTTCTTTGCCTTAGATTCACAAATTCCACTAGTGCGTGTCGAAGACATTAGATTGCCTAACTAGTTTGTCTGCATCCCGCACGTATTCCATCCCCACCAGCTGTCTCGGCACGACCTCGGGAGGTCGGGTGCGAGGAAGATCTACGTGTAGATTCCCAAGCTCGCTTGTTGCTTTTCCATCGTACAATAACCTTACACATACGTAGCAAGAGGGATACATAATAGAATCATTCATATTTGCAACATCGGATATTATTCCATAGACACAAAGTTCTAGAAATCATATCATAAGAACACAAAGTTTCTTAGCATGAAATATTGATGATTCACAAATTTCGACAAGAAAAGAAAGGACAGTAGATGAAAATTAGAGACAAGGGAAAACCTTCTGTATTGATTACTTTCAATTCTATTACATTTCAAGAATATCAGAGTCTAGCCCTTAACAATGGCATGGAGAGCCCATTAAATAGTTTACAAAAGTAGTTACATACGGTTCCAACTTCTTTTAATCTAAAATATTAAAGACTACTTAAGAAATACATTAATAGAATGGTCTTTAACCAAATATTACATCATGGGCTTTATAACTTCAAAATAAAAGAAGTGTCTTAGGATTCTGAAGCAGAAACATCCAAAGGAGGTTTAGAAGGGCCAACTGTCTTAAGAATCCGATGTCTAAATATTTTCAATGCTTCAGCTATCTCCATGCACTTCGGAATGGTGGTGTTAGAAGTGGCATGATTCCACATACCAAGGAACTTCTCCATATCCTTCTCAAACTCCATGTTTTTGAAAAACTCCTTGTTTGCCTTGATGATAGCTGATTGAAGGGAGAAGACCTCCTTCATCTTCTCTTTAGAAATTGAATCTTCCTTGAAAATATCCTCCTTGAAAAGGTATTAAACTGAGCCTTGATCTCATGTATAGAAAAGTGATCACCTGAGGCTTCATTCTAGATTTGACAATGAATATCCCGGAAGGCGGTCGAATGCAAGCCTTGAAATATTCTCCTTTTTCCACATATTTTTCAGTTCTCCTAATGCTTCCTCCAAAACTTTGATCTTCCACTCAATAATGAAAACCCAAGTTCTTGACAGATTGCTCTTGGCCTCATCAAATACCTTTCTTGCTAACAAGATCTACTCATCTATCCTACTCATCAAACGGAGATCTTGGATGCATTCACACCATAGCTTAAACTCTTTCTCCAAGCCACTAAGTGTTGTGGTGAATTTCAACTGTAATTTAGACACCTTCTCATATGACTTGAAAGCCTCCTCAATGAAGTTCAATCATGCCACTATCATATCATCAACCAGTGCTTCAATGGCCTTTCCATAGGTGGCATACTTATGAATATATTTGATGGGTTGAACTTCATTCTTGTTGAGAACTATGGGAGGTGGAAGAGTGGTTAGTGGAGTTGGATCCAGGACCTTATCCTTTGCCAACACATATTTTGTAAAATTCAAGAGAACTTGTTTCTGTTCCTCCAATTGCTCCACAGGTTGTTTATCCTTATCCACATTTTCAATAACTCTGGTTACAGTTTCTCTGAGGTTATGAACCTAAATTTCCAGTGTAGACTCTCCAAGTGGAATCCTTGTGAGTTACAAGTCATAAATAAAAAGGCCTTTCTCATCTTTGTACAGCCTATGCTTTGCAATCTCCATGAATTGTTGGCCCTTAGAATCTGAGACTAGCCTTGAGGTAATATTTGTTTTCTTTGCCGGAGGAGGAGGAGAAGTATCGAGAATGGCTTCCACATCATCGAACTTGGGAACCACAATTTGAGAAGTAGACTTGCTTTTCTTGCTATCAACAAAAGGTTGTACCCAAGAAAAGGAAGAGGAAGAGGTGGAAGGAGTGAGGGGTCCAAGTGCAAGTGTACTCATTGCACTCAATGTTTTCACCACAGATGTCTCCAATGGAGAAGTTGGCACATCTTCAAAAATATCCCTAAAAGAAGGGTCCACCAAACCTATAGACTCAGACATTTGGCCTTTATTCCCCATCTCAGCAATATTGATAGGGGTTCTTCTTCTTCTTTCATCTCTTCACTATCATTCTCACTCAAAACAACAACATATTCTGGCCCTATGGGAACTTGTGGCTGCTCCAAAGGAAATTCTTCCTTTTTCTACAATCCACTCTTGTTTCATGGCCTCACCTTTCTTCATGTATACCTTTGTTGAAGAGGAAGGAGTGGACTGCCTCGAGCACCTCAACATTGAGCACAAGTTCTTCTTTCCTAGGAGATGAAGTTTCTTGTGAGGAAGACTTGGCTTTGCTCATCTTGAAGGCTTTCATCTTCCTATCAAACCAGAGCTTGGTTCTCACAAGAACAAGGTTGATCACCTATTTAAAATCATCCTTCTCTTTTATAAACCAATCAATGGTTTCTAGAGGAGTGTGTTTGATGACCTCTCATATTCAATGGATTGCAGGTCTTCATCATCATCCTTGAGCTCATCAAGTACTTTGTAGACATTGGAGACTATGATTTGTTGGAGAGAGAGTCTACCAAAGTACCTTCTCCTTACCTCAAAATCATCTACGCAATCAGCCTAATAATCCTCAATATCTGCAAGGTGATAGAAAACCATCCTGAAATTCTTAGCAATATATCACTTGATATCAAAGAAAGTTCTAGGCTTGAAGTGATGAATGGTGAGAGGAGAAATGGTTCTATCAATTTTCTGAGCATCCATGGCTCTCTTGCATGTATAATTTCCCAAGGTGATAGGGAAACGAACACCAACAATATTTTTATCTTTGCAAGTCCTGTGAAGTTTTTCCAATTGTTTGCAAATCTCAACAAGGTCCATTTTATCATTACAAAACATAGGAAGCTTAAGAGGAGGGAATTCAAAACTAGCTATTCTGATGTATGAAAACTTTTTGAATTGAGTGAAGAAACTCCCATAATCAGAGATCAAGGTATTTGCTTCCTCAAAAAATCTCTGAGTAGTATTTCCTTCTAAAAGCCTCACAATATACATGGTGAAAGCGTCATTAACTCTCCTGAAGTTATGATTGCTGACTTTGAGAGTTAATTGAGGACAATATTCATATATAGGAGCATCCTTCTTATCTTACACAAAATAGAAACCAAACCATTTCCTAGATCTTTGCATGGTGTACATGAGGTAGGAGGACATGTAGAATGTCCGAGTTCTCTGAACATTGACCAGCTACTCTGTTAGGTTCTCACAGATTATCTCACCCCAATTCAAATTATACTTCCCTTCACAAATGATATTGATAAAGGGACACATCCAAAAGTGAAACTCATTTGTAGAGGGCATTCCCATGATCCTAGCAAGAAGGGTGATGATGTCTAAAGTTATTCCTTAAAATCAACCCTGAATAATGACTTAGAAAGTATGGATGCTCCTTTTTTAGGGTTCTTTAGCCATGATTTAGCTACCTGCTGGTTTTGTATCTTTCACTGTCATGGTCAAACAATGTTTGTGCTTGAGCAATAGTGAGGGTATTAGCTTCTTCCACCACTGGGATGCGTAGGGCAGCACATATAACATCAGAATCCAGTCGTGCAACCACATCACCATGGATATCAACAATCTCCTTGGATTTTGGATTGAAAAAGGCCCCGCAAGTGACCACGATATTAGCGCCTTTGGACATAGATAAGGAAACCCCATACAAATACAATTATGATATCTTTGATTAATTAGGCGATAGGATTAGGGCTATCACATCCAAGTATGCTCCCAAAATCATCAGGGTCGAGGTGTCGAGCTTTGTTGTCAGCCGATATTAGGCACATAGGTTTCTAATGAAGAGAGATGCTCATGACCTTGGTATTGAATATTCATTGTGACAAAGGTAGGGAGAGAAACAACCTTCAATTGAGTGTATCAAAATCCCTACATGAGAAAGCATATAGGCATAAACATGAGAAAAACTATTTTGCACTGAACGCGAGTAGAGAGAATGAGAAAGCAAGTGTGGAAATGAAAGAATGGTTACACTCCTTTAAATAGCCATGAATTTGAATGAATGGAGAGAGAAGCCAATGAATGTGAAATAAATGGCCCCTGCACCGACTCAAAAAGGTGAAAAGTGGAAAAGGAGGAAAAACTAGCCTAGACGGTCTATGAGACATAGGGACACGCGAGAAACGTGGAGCCGATATACCCGCTCCAAGAGGAATGTGGTGAAATCAGGTTTTGAGAGCACGAGACGGTCCATGAGATGCAAGGACACGTAGTATGCGCAAATCCGATATACCCGATCTAAGAGAAATGCGGTGAAAGTGGGTTTTGAGAGAAAAAATGGTCCATGAGATGCGGGGACACGTGAGACATGGGGAGTTGATTTAGCTGATGGGTAAAGCAATGCGGGTAAAGTGGAAAATTGGTGAACAGGAGGCCCATCTGTTTGGGACAAAAATGTCTGAATTAGCCACAAAACATTACAAGTGACACCAAAGACTGAAATTTACTAACTTTCGAACTTCTCCCTATGCTTAAACACTTCCAAAGGACACTTCTTCAAAATTTTGGAAATTTGTCTTTGAAAAAGGAGGGAAATTTTGAAGGTGAGAACAACACTAAAACTAAACAAGAAAAATAACTCGGTGTGGTTATTCACCTATGTTGAGTGTATTGAAACTAAACTAACTTAAAATAAGAAATTTTCTAAATAATCTATGATGTGTAGAAAACCTCTTATAGATATTCTCTCCTTCATATCCACGGGGATGGGAAGAAGATCCATCACCAGTCTGCTATTAATGATTTAAACCCTCTTGGAAATTAACTTGTTACTTTCCTATGAAAGGAAATTGATTTCTACTCTATTTGATATGTAATTGAAACCAATTATTTGAAATTGACATTTTGATAAACAAAGAATACAAACACACAACTCCAACTGGATGAGCAAGAGCTTTGGAAAATCCGGTTGTATCCGTAGCTTTCCTCGGTTTGTTCCTTTATTTCTTCGAGTGTTCATATGAGTCCAAGGAATTAGGAATGCAAGAACAACAACGAAGAAAACACTTGAGCAATGGTAGAAAAAGGCGGTTTGTTGCAATGCAGGTGAAGAGAGATAACATGAGATTTGAGCTTGGCTATGCAATTCCTAGGAATATTGTGGTAGCAATACAATGCAAGATACACAAAAATTCTCAGGCCATTTTCTCAAACACAAGCATGGAATATATAAGAATTGGGGTTAGGAGGTTCCTTCATGCACAAGGTAAGAACAAACAGTTCCAACTAGTTAAATCTATTTAAAAATAGAAGAGGGAAGGAGAACCATGCAATCAAAACTAATTTTAGACAATTTGGCTCACAAATGCACCCTAAAAGTGAAGTTAAGTGAAGCGTCGCATGTTTAAAAACACATGACGGAATTTGGAAAAATCAGGTAGGACCACCACCCATGCAGGGCGGCGGTCCTGGCACCTAAGGCCAAAACATGCACTGAAAAGAGGCAAAGAGCTAGGAAGAAGAGTGGAAAGGCTAAGTAAGGATGTCTAGGCTACAAATATACACTTTGTGAATGGGTTTTGGAGCTCAAAGAACTTCTTGAAATGACTTGAATCATCATTGGGGATTCTTGTAACCATTTTTCTGACAATGTAACACATGCAATTTTGGGTGCGTACATGTACCTCTAGATATTTTGTATGAAATATTTTTTTCTCCTTTTTCCAAACTCCTCAAGAGTGGTGAGAACCACGTCCTTGTGTTATCAGACCATGATACCACCATTCATGAGCCACGCCATCTAGATGCAAGGTGAAAAATGTAAGGGCCTCTTCTCAAAAATGAGATTCAATGACAAGTACGTATGTAACTTTTTAAACGAAGCTCTAGTTGAGCATCTATATATACCACGAAATTTAGGAAGAGTAATCTTACCCAACCTATATTGAAATGTCTTTCCTTGTCTCTTGTGGTTGAATTACCATTTGTCTTGGCCCTTCATTCCACCTCAATTGGAAAAAATCCCGAATGAAAACATGTTCCTTGTGTTAGGATTTAAGGATGCATACTCATATAAAAAAATATTGACTTCTTATGTGAACCCGTGTGTAGGCAGCTTCTCCTTCTCCTCTTATGGCTCATTCCTCTAAAGGAAACTAACATGAAAGAGCTTGGAAGGAATATAATATGAAGCCCTTCCCGCATGACAACTAGAAGAGATTCCTTCACCATGATGGCCTTAAATTCCTTTATTGTTAGACAAAATTCCTTGCAAGGATCTAGACCAAATCAGTAATGGACCCAACTACGGAGTCTCTAAGACCCCTTTGTGACTCTAGTAATCTAATTTGTGGCTCTATATTTCCTCTGGTAAATATCTCATTCATGTAGCTCAAATCATCATTGGGAGGAGGTATTTCTTCATCATCCATCCCTCCTCTTCTTGGAGTTATTCTTTGGTAATGATATACGTAATGCTCCTTGTCTCTATCCATACAATTAAAATCTAAATCTTCTCCTTATAGGGTAGGAGGAAATCTAGCTCTTATACCACCGTAATGTCTCCAAACGGGATAACTAAATACATATTTGAAAAGGAGAAATAAATTAATTGTAATGCACATCAAAATTACTTATGAGAATTATGACTAGCGTTATATGAGACATCCATATAAAACATCCATTAGACGTAACTCCTTCCACTCAAGACTGAATTTAATATTTTCCAAGGCTAAAATCTGAAAGGATATGCACATTTAAGTGACACAATAGATCTGAAATATTCCTTAAAAATGTCACTGGGTTTACTATAAAATACCAAAAATCTTCAATGCATTTAATGCCTTTTTCACCTTAAATGATTTCTTAATTTTTCCAAATCATATAAGGATAAAATACTGATTTTTTGAAGCAAAATAAGATGGAATATTCCTCATAAATATGTAGATAAAAATGATTGAAAGCAAAAATCATAATCCTTCAAAATTGATGGAAATTGATTCCATTTAGTTCATAAAATCATCTTGAAATATGATAGTACAAATCGACATGGTTACTTTGTCGACGAAAAATCAACACATGACCTTCTTCGCACCCGACCTCCCGAGGTTGTCTTTGAGACAACCGGTGTGGAATGGAAATGAAAATGATAGTGATGGAGATGGTCAAGATAATTGGGAAATCTAATGTCTTCAATGTACAATACTGGAATTTGTGAATATAGGGCGAAGAATACTCTCCTAACTTTGAAGGGGTGTGATGATATGGTTTAATATGATAGCTACTTGGAGACTCCAATCGATGTCTAGTTCTACCGATATTATAATGATTGGTTGTGGAACATGTGGGAAGTAACCTCCAGGAGCCTCATATGGGTTTCTAGACAAGGTCGAGGAAGAAAAGACGAGAGGCGTAGTGAATTTGTAGGGACTATGGATGGTTTTCTAGTCTTGTCCATAAAGTCTTAGCCTAATCGATTCTTTATGTTCAACAACGAAAGTTGTGTAATAATATTTGGTGGAAGTGGTGAAGATATGAATGATATGGCCTTTTCTTTCTAAGTTCCCATTATCCCTCCTAAAGGCAATTCGCCATTTCCCCTAGGAAGAATAAAAATATAGTAAAACCCCCTTAAACACTAATATTTTCCCCTCAAGGCAAGTCACACTTCTCTATAGGGATTACAATTTTTTTATGTGTTTTCTTCTATTCATTTTATAATTAAGTCAAATAAATTAATATAAGTGCTTAATAATTTTATTTTTCTTTTAGGCACTTTATAATAATTTATTATGACTTAAGTCACCCTTGTGATCCCCCTTTAGCCGTCGGGTAGACAAAATAGGATAAAGGTCTTTGAAAATATTATTCTTGAAAGAGGGACATTTCATAATATTGCATTTGAAATGAGCTTCAAAATATTTAACACATTGCTTATGTGTGTAATGTGCATATTGTAAATCATAGAAAGGAGTGCATCTTCATCATATGTAGTTTTCAAAAGTTGAAGAATTATTCAAAGATATTTAGAGACTTCACAACCAATTTTTTTCATTTTCTGTTGGGAAACCAACCATGTTTTTCCTCTTCCTCCACTCTCTAACTCTAGGACGCCAAAAAATCATTTTCTTGCTCCACCAATAGTAATTGTATCTCTGTAATGTCACCTTCATGAATCTTAATAACAATATTTTCCTCATTTACAAGATGGTATTGCATTCAATGTTGATGGGAAATTGAATTCCAAGATGGAACTCCTGAAAACATTAGGCTTCACTCCCCAAGGCAATCATGAAAAAATTAGGATTCATTCCCTAAGGCCTCACATTTGTAATATACAAAAACCCATTCCTAAAATCCCATTCCTAAAATCCTCTATCTCAAAAACTTGTTTGGTTCAATGGTTAACCTTTGCTAATCTCTAAAATTGGCACATGTCAAGAGAAGCCTTGTGAGGTGTTTTATGCAATTGAAAGCTAGCACATTTTATCATGTCATGCTGCATACATGAATCCTTGTTAGTTTTAATGTGTTAAAAAATGGAAGTGAGCTACAATACCTTTCTACCTATAACACAAACCCAACTAAACTGTAAAAGTGCTTGAGATATGTGATTCCCCAAAGCTACAAACTTGCTTCAACAATTCAAAATTCCACTTATAGATTTTTCTACAAACTCACTTTAAAACTCCAAATTCCACTTATACCTGTTGGTGTAAAATCACAACACCCCCCGGATGGCCTGGTTTTGGATGGGGCATCCGGTGTAACCTGCACTACATTGGACCATATCTCAAGTTGTGGGACTTGCGAACTTGATATGGACCTCCAGAGAAAGTTCGTTCTTGCTCCTAAACTACCTGCTACAATCTACTCTAATTCAGAAAACTATCTAATCCTAATCTAACCTTCCAAGGAACCAAGGAGAAAGAGTAGGAAAATAGAGCCTACACTAAAGCGGTGATACACTAGAAAAGAAGGTTGTTGATCATCATCTCAGCTACTTGAAGTGGAGAGGGGTGAGAAATGGAGAGGGTGGACAAGATGCACCAAAGACCAGAGATAAATTTCACACAGAACACCACTTCAAACCCATTAAACATAGCTCCCAAAACTTGTAATGGACATCAAAGATATGCACAATATACCCTGCAATGATGAGAGGCAAGAAGATACAATAAAATGAGAAAAGGATGGACAAAATACATCAGGAAACATATTTTTATTTCTCCGTAAGTTCACATGGTACATCATTCATGGGAAAGGGGAAAGAAAATGCCATTACAAAGTAGAGAGAGGAGGCTTAAGCTCCACATTCGACCCTAGGGAAGAAAGAGAGAGGGACAGGGAGAAAAATGACCAACCCTTTACAACGAGCCGAGCTCTTACATTTATAGATGAAGAGAAGAGAGGAGAAGAAGAGAAGGAGGAAATCTGATTTGAAAGCTCAACCACCAACCATTAATGCCTAAAAATCCACCCATAATCTGTCAAGTGTGGTTCTCCATGTCTATTTGGCGTGTTGGAGAAGGAAGGATGACAAATTGGATCAAATCTAGGTAATTGAAGCAATCAGATCACGTATTAATGGAATGAAAGATGTTTTCCAATTTATTACCCACCTAACCTTGTCAAAATCAATATTTAAGGATTCCATGGCATAGAGCATGTGAAGATATTTTCATCGGTATAAAATGTGTTGAATTTTGAGCACTGGTTCGAAAGTTATGCCCATTTGAAATTTTACATCGAATCCGTACAAAAATGGTGAAAATGCAATCTTCGCAAAACGGATATGTGGTCCCGAAATTACAACTGCTCCTTTTTCAAAAAATCACAAAATTATAAAAACCTCCCGCAACCCCGTAGACCCAAAATTCACTTTTTCCCATAAGGCCCTGCAGCTTGAAAATTCACATTTGCCCAAAAAGCTCCGTGGGCCCAAAATTGAAATTGCACTTTTTGTGCAAAAATTACAAAAGTACAAAATTCTCCCTCAAGCCCACCGACCCACAACTTCTCATTTTCATTTGGCAATAAACCTCCCTGGGCTCGTGGACCCACTCTTTCAAACTGCACCATTTGCGAAAAGTTAAAAAAATGCAAAAACCTCCCACAGGTCCGCACCCCCGAAACTTCACATTTTGCATTTTAGCGAAAATACCTCCTTAGGCTCGCGGGCCCACACTTGTAAACTATGCCATTTATGAAAGGTTGAAAATTTTTCAAATACTTTTACCAGCCTACAACCCCGAAATTGTAAACTTGGCAAAAATTCTTCTCCAGGCCCGCGACTTCTCATTTTCCACTTAGCAAAAGAAATCCTCCTCAGGTTTGCGGGCCCACAATTATAACTTGTTCCTTTTTCAGAAAGTGCAAAATGTAAAAATATCTCCCACCACCCCGCCGGTCCACAATTTTCCGATTTGGTGAAAAGTCTTCCCCAAGTCCGCAGGCCCGCATTTGGCAACAAATCCTTCCCACCCCCGGCCGCAACTTGCAAAATATGAAGAGTTAGAATGTATAAAAAATCATATTGAAGCACTAAAAAGGGGAAAATGGTGTTAGTTGACCAAAAATAAGTGTGAGCTTATTTTGGACAACAATTTGATGACTCATGTGGGACATCTTCCTACTAGATGATATGATCAATGGAATTGAAGCATCCATTGGGCATGGAGTCATCCTGATAAACACAATTATGATCTTTCTCTAAAATCGATCCACGAGCCACTTGGAACACTACTGGAACTGGAATTGATCTCACCAAATGCTTTACCAATGTGTGCAAGAGCAAAAAAATACCACAACACACTATGTACAAAACTAAAAGATCATACATGCCCCAAGTGGAACATGTAGAGTGTGCACAAGCACTTATTCTGCTAAAAGTAAATCTACCAACTCTATGCTAACTGGAAACAAAGCAAACTCAAAGAAATCCTGTGGCTCGGGGGAGAAGTAGCTTCCCTTTCTTACAATTGGAAGCCATGAAAATGATTTGGCATTGAATATGGCTGTAATTTTGAGTGAATAATTGAAAAGAGGTCAACCCTCCACCCAAATCATCAAGGTATCAGTTGGAAACAAGACAAATACCTCTTTTAGTTTCTCTACATTTGGATTGAAGAGGCATTACAACTGATCCTTGGTACTTTGATACTCATCCTCATGCTTAGAAGCAAGCATGACTAGTTGTGGCTCCCCCTTAGCTCCAATGAAGCCAAGTACCTGATTGGGCATGGTCTGATCTGATGGATGTGCCCTTTGCTCTGAAATTCAACTCCAAGAATAGAGTCTTCCTATAGACCTTCCTAAAAATGGGACTACTTGCATGTTGATTTCTTCTACAAATAGCTGATCCTCTGCCTTGATGACTAATATGTAATGTGTGTCATCATTGTTTCCTTCCTCCTCCTGTGAAGAACATGGAAGATTGAGATCTTCCAACCTTGGTTCCAAAGGGCCGCCATGAGATGCATGTTGTTGCACTTGAATGCCCTCCTTTGTGACAACAGGATCATGTGCTTGGAAGGTGGATGATGGGGGAGAAAATGATGTGATCTCCATGGGATCCTCTCCATCAAAGATATTCTCCAAGTCAGAAAGATAATCTGCCTCTTTGTTTTCCTGCTGCATGTACTCGACCTCCTCTATGATGTCCTCTTGATCTGCAACTTGATCACCATGGTTCCCCTAATCCTCGAACAAGAATTTTGAAAGATAAAACTCTTCTTCATCATTAGATCTCGAAGGGGATGAAGTGGGAGGAAGAAATGAAGGTTCTTCTGTGGCCTTCTTTGTGCTTGAATCCTCTAAAACTGTATGGTTCTCCTCCATAGCCAGAATGCACTCCTCTCTTTTTGGATTTGGAGTAGCTTCTTCTTCCTTGGATTGATTGTGTGGCTTGAATTGGATCAACATTCTCTTCAAATAGAGTGCCAACATGGGCACTTGTACTCAGAGAAAATTGATTGTTGATCATCTTGCTCCACTTTGCTGCTACAAAATCAGCCTTAGCCACCACTAGCTCTTCAACTTTCACCTCCTCCTTAGGCTTAACCATCAAGGGGATCTTTGTTATCCCAAATTTAAGAGCCAAGCTTACCAAGCTTTTAATATTTTCTTCTCTATTTGGATCTTCTTCCTGTTGCTCTCCTTGACTAGTTTTTGGAATTTCTTCCCTCTGGAATTAGGAAAGTAGGAGTGGTGGGTGGGGTCTCAACCAATTTGAAATTGTTTGTGGTGGTGAGGGAAGTGGAACTTCTTGTTTATTTGGAGGGAATGATTGCTTAGAAGGGAAAAGGGAAAAAGAATTGAGATGAGATGGAATATTAGAAGATGGAGAAGGGAAATCAACAATAGGGGCAGCAGATGGGAAGCTTGGAAATTGAAGCTCAGGTTGAGATGGTGTTTCTTGGGGAATGGAGATAAAATTACTAGATGATGGTGTAGGACTTACCCATTGATAAGGTTTCTTGGCACCAAGTTCGTAGGCCTCTATCTCCTCGGTCCACTGTGCAAGTTGAGGTAGCATTTCAACCATGAAGTCAAGCTTCTCCTGTGGGCTGTAGTGTCTTGGAAAAGGGCCTTCCCATGGACAAGGTACTCTGCAACCGATCTTAAAGGCTTTCATATATGTGTAGCCCTTGATTAAACCATGTTAGCCTCCATTCTTTGAATCTTCTCCAGCAGATCAACATTCTCCATTTGATTGTTGTCATTGTATGCATACCCTTGTTCTTGATATGTTTCATAACCAAACTGGTTTTGACATTGCTCATATGGGTAAGCATGATGGTTGTGAATCTGATCATAATGCTGATTTGGAGGAGTTGAGAACTACATTGGAGGTGGATTACATTGCTGTGAGTATGAATTCCAAGATGGGAATGAAGTCATGATTACACAACTTCATGGGATGGAAGAAGATGAAGATGTGGAAAGAAGAATGGGTGGAAATGGATGGAAGGAAAGTCTGCAACTCAGAGAATGGGTTATTGACTAGATGGAGTCACCAGATGTGCTTTGCATGTGCCTCCAAAGGCTAAAATTTTAACAGAACACACCAACCTGCTAAAAATGAAGTGGTAAGGTGCTTCAAACCTCTCCCATTGGGCGTGCCAAAACTGTTGGTGAAAAATCACAGCACCCCGGATGGCCTGGTTTTGGATGGGGCATCCGGTGTAACTTGCACAACATTGGACCATCTCTCAAGTTGTGGGACTTGCAAACTTGAGATGGACCTCTAGAGAAAGTTGATTCTTCTCCTAAAATACCTGCCACAATATACTCTAATGTAGGAAAACTATCTAATCCTAATATAACCTTCCAAGGAACCGAGAGAGAGAGAGTATGAAAATAGAGCCTACACTAAAGTGGTGTTACACCAGAAAAGAAGGTTGTTGATCATCATCTCAGCTGCCTGAAGTGGAGAGGAGTGAACAATGGAGAGGGTGGAAAATATGCACCATGGACCAGAGATAAAGTTCACACAGAACACCAATTCAAACCCATTAAACACATCACCTAAAACCTATAATGGACATCAAATTTATGCACAATATACCCTACAATGATGAAAGGCAAGAAGAGACAATAAAATGAGCAAAGGATGGAAAAAATGCATCACGAAACAAATTTTTATTGCTCCATAAGTTCACACGGTACATCATTCATGGGAAAGGGGTAAGAAAATGCCATTACAAAGCAGAGAGAGGAGGCTTAAGCTCCACATTCAACCCTAGGGAAGAAAGAGAGAAGGGTAGGGGAGAAAAAGACCAACCCTTTACAATGAGTCGAGATCTTACATTTATAGATGAAGCGAAGAGAGGATAAGAAGAGAAGGAGGGAAATCTAATTTAAAATCTCAACCACTAACCATTAATGCCTAAAAATCCACCTGTAATCTATCAAGTGTGGTTCTCCATGTCTTTTGGCATGTCGGAGAAGGATGACAAATCGGATCAAATCTGGGTAGTTGAAGTAATCGAGATCACGTATTGATGGCATGAAATACATTTTCTAATTTATTACCCACCTAATCTTGTCAAAATCAATATTTAAAAATTCCATGGTGATGGGTGTCTTTATTCCTTCATTTAATCAACTTCTTCGCGATGTCATATCAAACCAGGGGTGTGTCCAAAGCTATATGCAACAAGAGTAATATTATTGATCTAGTAGTTGACTATAGTTATATTTTTATATTTTCTATGGGATATTTTCAATGTCTTAAGGACTTCTTGGTAAAACCTTATTTAAATCATATTGTTGAAAAATTTCTAAAAATAAACACACTTTGAAAGATTTCTTTGAAAGGAAACACACTTTGCGGAATGGGAATAAAAACACTTGCTTCAAAGTAAACACACTCAATTTAATATGCTTGAAAATGATTGCAAGAAATATAAGAATCTATAGGAACACCTAAAATATTTAGTACACAACATAGTTTAACTGAAAGAATTAAAATAATACGTAGAATGAACAGATCTAAGCTATTCTTTAAAGACATATAAATACCAAATAAATGAACGTCCTAGTTCTTGGGTGGAGGCTCTTGCTCCTCCTCGAATCGAGATTTAACAACTCAAAATTCTCTCAAATAGAAATGGCTATTTATTAATAAAACATTTGGTATTACAAAACATACTTTGGGCCCGAGTACTTTGTCTATATTTATTTCTTTGTTCTTTCTCTATTTCATATCATATTCTATCTTCTATATTTCTATCTACTCTAGCAGTCTCCGCTTTTATATACATTTACAATCATAGTTGTCTCTACAATTTCAATGAAATAGAATTGTACCTAGAATGGATGTTGAATCGATTTGTGGCTGATCGGCAAATGTGTAAGATAACCACCCCTAGATCTGCATTCGAAATCTTCTCATACTTTCCTGATTGAAAGGTTCGTTGATGTAAAATCTCTGGATATGGTTGCAGTAGATAACTTCCATCGGTTCCATAACTTCAGAGAAGTTCTAGAACCATAGGAAATTGTGAAGGATCAAAATAGTGTGAGTTCCAGGGCTATTCCCAAGAGTTCCTAACTTAGTCCAAAATTCCGAATTAAATATTGGAGTTCCTAACTAAGTTCTAAAGTTTCGAACTAGTGATGATCGTATGATGGAGTTCTAGAACTAGCTTGGAAGTTCCGGAACTAAGCTGTGTGGGGAAAGATGCTACCGAAAACATACTAAATGCCACCTGCTTCATTTCCTCGATTGATTAGACCTGATTTATTACAAAATTGAATTTCAAACACACACTTTGTCAATAATTTTAGAGCTTTTAACATTAGAATCAAAATCAATCAAAAGAAAAAAATTACATCTTAACTCATATCAGATTAAATAAAAGTCACAAAATGCTATTGAACTTAATAAAAAGAAGAGTAAGATGAGATCATATATTGTACATTTATTGGGCATATATTGGACTCGTCATTTCCCCCAAACTTACTTGTTTGTAATTCCCTTTACAAAATTCATTCTTCAAAAGTGGGGTTATATATTCTGCATTCTATTTGATCACTTAGATCAAATGGCTAATACTGGATTTCCCAATGCTTAAACTTAGAGGTACTTTGTATCCATCCATATCCTATTTTTCTTTCCCATTCTTTAAATTCAACAGGTCTCTTGAGGTCCTCTATTTTTCCAAGGAGCCATGGGGGTGAGAACTAGAGGGGGCCTTGTTCGCATTCCCATCCATACTTTATCGTAGGTCTCATTGATCCTAGGAATTATTGTGCATAATGAATTTTCCCTTTCTAAACTCTAGAATGATTTGTAGGGGATATTACTTCCCATCTTCTCAAGGAAACACTAAGGAATTCCCACCTCTTCGAGCATCCTTCATAAATTTCATCAAATTTTTCTTCCTCATAAGAGGTAAAGGAATCAATACTCTTTTGTAGAATGGCGGGATAATATGTATTGAACCTCTCATTAAATGCATGAGTTCTAAAATGCATGAGGAAGGTGGAAGGTTTACCATAGTGGGTTCTCATGCGAGAGTCCAGTTGAGTCGGCTTTCAATAAAAACTCGATTCCCTTTCCTTCCATGCAATTTGGTTTTGTAGAAGAGAGACAAATGCATTGAGCTGGATCTCCCCCACATATAAATGAATCATAAATCCCATGTTTTTCTCGTAGCATAAAATTACAAAGATAAAATTCACACGAGAAGATTTTTCTACTTAGGAGTGGATAGAGAGTAAGCTTCTATGAATTCAGATTCATCATTTAGTTCATGAGGAAGTCCATATGCAATCCTATATAGTTTCCAAAGAATGAATGAACTGCTCTTCTAAAAATGACTATATATGTAGAGAGGGTCTCCAGCAAGTAAGCAAGCAACTTTTCAATCATAATGTAGAAGACCATATGAATTTTTGTAAGACATTTACATTTGTTTCCTTCTTCCTTATAAAAATTCTCTTCACATTTTGTTCTTGCTTTTCTTTCTTCTTATATCTTGGTCTTCAATTCTTCATTTAATGTTTTTGCCTCTCTCGGTTCCTCAAAGTGTCATTCCACATCTGTTTGAATGGAAAATAGGTTAACTCGGTTTATGCATAAACTATGGACACAGTATTCTGACATTTTCCTCTTTTTCTATCAGCTATTCCTTCATTACTGATAATTCCTCGATCCCCGGCCAGAAGCTAAGTTGTTAGCTCTTCAATGAGCTTCTCCCTTTGTTCCATTTTGAGCTTGAGGAAATCTAATTCCTCATATTTTTCTCTAATGATGAGCTCTGCTCTAGAAAAGAAAAAAGCTTGTTTTACTTGATGTATTTCTTCTTCCTTTGAAATTACTTGAGGAGTTGGGAATTCTTCCTCTATCAAAGGAAATTTTCCTTTTCTTCTCTAGGATGCCAAATCTTCTTCTTCCCGTGGCAATGTTAATGGTTCAAGAATTCTTGAAAGAGCTATCATCATTAGAGACAGATATTGGTTCCCCTTGAAGCTGCTGCATAAGAAAGATTTTCCTTCAAAGGCACTTTATTGTCATGATTCTTTTTGCAGAACTTCATCTTTTTGGGATACCTCCTCCTTCTTCTTCAATTTTCAAATTAGATGAAGGAGAGTATAGGGCTGGAATTGACCTTCTGATGATATTAGGGTTTTTCTTGAACTTGCCAAGAAACTTGTCCCACATTTCTTCTCCATTTTTCTTCGACAGAAAATGGTGTTGGCATACTAAATGAATTAGATCGTGATGCTTGATTGTCCTTACACCCCAAGAGTATCTCTGAGCCATGGTATGGATTGAATCAAAAAGAAACCTTGGAAGGTTTATTATGTACTTTGGTCTTATGGTTCCATATTTTAGATAGATGAGAATTTTTAAGACTTCTTTTCCTACGGACCCAAATTGACCATCACCGGTTAAATATTTCACTATCCAAAATTCTACCCTATTAAAGGGTTTGGGTAAACTATATCTTCTGACCCCTTTTATGATTTTCTTTGTATTGTAGATGTACTGGGTTTAGTTTCTTCTCCTTGTAGTAAAATTTCAATCAGTTCTTTCAAAGTCCCTTTTGGCAGGTTGTGGGACATGCACAATTGGCACTCTGGATACATTACTTACTGTATTTACAAAAAAATGGATAAATAAATTTCTCACCTTTTCCCTAGATTGCTCTAGGTTTATGATGAATTCTCTTACTAATTCTTCATTATACCTTGAAAACTTCCTCAGGAACTCTAGCCATCCTGCATGCTCAAAGATAGCTACCACTTCCTCGTCCATGCAAGCTGGGAATCATCTTCCTGGTTATGATTTATTTTTAATCCCCATATCAGCTCAAGTTATATTTCTTTGTGCAAATTGGTTGCAGGTCTCTTGGTTAGTTTTATGGAACTAAAGACTTTAGTCATGAACACAAGCTTAATTCACTATATCCCAAAAATCATTCTAACTTATTTCACTTTTATTTTCGTTAATTATTACCAATAATAACCATACCACCACTTATCCCATCCTTATCATCTTCATGATTACTCACTTGTAATAATAATGTACAATTAGATGACTCATCAAAACAACTTTTAAATTAAGTCAAATCACACAGCAAACATTTAATTTAACCCTAAATAAGTTAAAAGATATAATTACCATCTTTGATGATGTAATCCTTTTGCTATGATGTCTCGTCATTCCTACAAGTGGAACAAAACACATTAGATAGGACATCTGGAATTCTTAAAAGAATTCCATTTTATTTGAATTAGCCAAAAGAAGAGGTCAACCGCCATTTTTGGTTTTCAATTGACCTTTGAGAGATTTTTTTATTTTTTTATATATATATATATATATATATTTCTTTTTTTTGGGGAAGAAAATTGCCATTTACTGGTTTTCATTTTCTTCCCTTTATTTTGGATCTATCATCTGGTTATTTGATCATTTTAGAAGAATGGGTTCTTCCATATGATCAAATTCTTTGTCTACTTCAACCTTCCTCAAGAATTCATCCTTAGTGGGAGGCTTCTTATAGAGTTTCAGCCTGTTTCCATTGACCAAGAGTGTTCTACTGCTACCATCAATGAGAAGTAACTGAATAGAACCATTGTCAAAGATATGCTCAATCTGATAGGGTCCCAACCACCTGGTTCTCAATTTTCCCTTGAATTGTTGGTACTTAGAATCAAATAGAAATACCCAGTCCTACTTTGAATTTCCTTCTCTTGATATGTGTGTGATGCCATTGCTTCCTTTGCTCTTGAATTATCTCTCTTGTTTGCTGAAGTACTTCCATCTCAATTCATCCAACTCATTGAGTTGAAGGATTCTTTTTTTTTTTGAGTGGATCTAACTCAATACCCACCTTAACTACTATCCTCAATGTTTGTAGTTCAAACTCTATAGGAAACAAGGGCTTTTCCCCATACACTAACTCATATTGTGAAAACCCTATTGTAGTTTTCCAAGTTGTATTATAAGCCCAGACAACTTCAGGTAGTCTCTTTACCTAATCTTTTCTCCCAGCTTCAACTATTTTGGTAAGGATGTTCTCTAATTCTCTATTTGTTACTTCATCTTGCCCATTTGACTGTGAGTGGTAAGGAGATGACTTCCTATGATTGATTTGGTAATACATTGTGAAAGATTAGATCATATTAGACATGAATTGAGGTCCCTGATATGAAACTATGCTCCTTGGTGCTCCAAACTTTATCATAATTCTGTTCCAAAGAAAATTAGCAACTACTTCTTCAGTGGCATTTGTCAATGCCTAGTCTTTTGACCACTTTGTCACATAGTCGGTACACACGAAGAATATATTCCTTCCCTTGTGAAGGAGGATTAAAGGGACCCAAAAATCCAATCCCCATCTCTCAAATGGTTCAATCACAACTTGAGGTTGAAGAGACATTTCATTGGTGAAAGTTGGTTGTTACATCCTTTAACAAGGATCACACTTGCTTGATATATCTCTTCACATTTTTGTACAGAGATGGCCAATAGTAACCAATGCCAAGTATCTTATGAGATGATATTTTCACTTTGAATAATGTCCTCCACTTGGTTCATCATGACATGCTCTAAGGATGTCAAATATTTCATACTCTCTTACACACTGCATGAAGACAAAATCAGGGACCACATTTAAATAGCATTCCATTCAATGATTTGAATTGTGCACTTTGATTTTGATTAACCTCTTAATTTGTTTCTTAGTGAAAGAAGGGGGAAATTCCTATTGCAAGATAATTTTCCATATCAGCAAACCATGGTGTACTTACTTTGAGATTGCAAGCAATTGTTCATCTGGAAAGTTATCCTTGACTAGATCTTGCTCCCATGTAGTGGTTAGTCTTGACAAAAAATCAGCTACCACATTAGATTTACCTAGATTGTCCACAATGGTAATATCAAATTCTTGCAAAAGTAATAACCATCTAATTATTCTTCCTCCAACCACTGGTTTGTTCATTAAATACTTAATTACTAAATGATCTGTGTGTACAAATATCTTGTACCCTGTAATGTAATGTCTGAATTTATTGATTGCATAAATCACAACAAGAAATTATTTTTCAGTGGTGGTGTAATTATTTTCAGTGGGAGTAAGATTCTTGACCGATAATAAATGGCATACCTCTTTCCTTCCTCATCTTTCTGTCCCAAAATTACACCAATGGAATAATTTGAGGCATCATTTTGGATATGAAATGGCTTTTCCCAATTAGGTCCTCTCAATATTGGAGCACTGATTAATTTTTCTTTAATTTCTTCAAAAGCATGCTGACACTTTTCATCCCAAATAAATTCACAGTCCTTGGTTAGTAAGTTAAACATGGGGGCAACAATTTTATTGAAATATTTTATAAAATGCCTATAGTACCCAACGCATGCCCTAGAAATGATTTGATATTTGTGGGGGTCTGAGGAATAGGTAAATTTGAAATGATCCTAATTTTGTTTTGATCCACCTGAATTCCTCTTTTTGAAATATGGTGTCCTAATACAATCCCCTCATCCACCATCATCAAACATTTTTCATCACTAAGAGACAGGTTGTGTTGTTCACATCTTGTTAACACTTTGTCTAGATTTCTCAAAGCATCTTCAAATGTATCTCTGTGTACAGTGAAGTCATCCATATATACCTCAACACAATCATTTGTTAGATCAACAAAGATTAAAAGTATAGCTCTCTCGAAAAGTTGCAGGAGCATTACATAAGCCAAATGGTAACACCCTATAGGCAAAGGTTCCCCATGGACATGTAAATGTAGTTTTGTCCTGATCTTCAGCAGCAACTTTGATCTGATTATATCCACTAAATCCATCCAAGAAAGAAAAGTACTATTTACAAAGGTTATCTAGGACTTGATCTATGAATGGTAAGGGAAAATAATATCTCATTGTGGCTTTGTTCGGTTCCTATAATCAACACATATTATCCATTTTCCATTCTTTTTGGGAACAATTACAAGAGGAGATACCCACTGATTATCTGAGATAGGGTAGATAAAACCTACTTGTAATTGTTTTTCAATTTCTTGTTTGACTATGTCTCTTAAGGCTGGATTGATCCTTCTCTGAGGCTACCTAACTAGTTTAACATTTTCAATATAGTTGTGATGAGTGCAGATACTTGGATGAATCCCCTTCATGTCTTTGTAATCCCAAGCAAAATATTTAGTATGATTTTTTAAAACATCAAACAATTTAGCTTCTTCATCATCCTTAAACCAACTATTAATGTTCAAATTTTTACCTGTTGAATCTCAACATGCTTGGTTCCAATGTGTGATGAACTGATTTGTTGAATGGGGTTCATTAGAGTATTTAATGGACATGCATGTGGTAACAACATATGGTATGAAGCACCACCTCCAAAAGTTCCTTGAGAGAGAATACTGGAAAAAGGACAGTAATAAGAATTATGATACTTATCTCTCTGTAGGCCAAACTCTTCGTCACTGCTACTTTCTAGGAATTCTTCACCACTTCCTGATGTATTTGAAACTGAAGCTACTGATTCATCCTCTCCCCATGAGAAATCTCGTTCCTTTGGAGTGAAATTATTTCCAATCAAAGAGAACTGCTGTTGTTGTGGTTTCGGAATGAAATGGGGTGGTTCCAGAACTATAGCCGTAGGTTCCAGAACTATAGTTGCAGATTCTAGAACTAAGTTCGTAGGTTCCGAACTAAGTTCACAGGTTCCGGAACTATATCTGATTGCTTCGAGGACAACTGGTTCTCATCCAATGGTGGATTAATCATCTCTTCTACTTCTCTTACATGATCCTACAATGTGATCATAGCCAAAGAAGACATTTTTTTCTTATCAGTTTCAGGAGAATCAACCCACAATTGTTCATGATTGTCAGTAAAAGGTCGTGCAGTAGGATATAGAGAAATTTGTTTAGAATTCTTACCATTCAAGATTGTCATATCACCTGACCTGCAATCAATTAAATCAGCAACTATAGCTAACCTTGGTCTACCCAAAATAATGGGATAACCCAATGTTTTACCTTTTTGCTACAAAAGATAAGGACGTCAACTAGATAGTCCCATGACTCCACCATAACCGCCACATCTTTAATAATTCCTTCTAGTTTCACTACAGACTGGTCTGCCATTTGCAATATGGTATTAGTAGGTTGCATACCTGTTAATGGTAATGTTTTTAGAGTACCTACTGTCATTACATTGATAGTCACTCATAAATATACCAAAACACTATGTATATATTTATTCCCTATAGAGACAGAAATAACAAGACTTCTAGGATCTCCATATTTGGGAAGTAAAATTTTTCCTGCTAATAAATCAGCAAGTTTCCCATCTACTTTGATAGTCTTGGGGTACTATTTCTTTCTTCTAGGATTTTTCAAACATAATATTTTGATTAATTTGTTCAATTCAGGAATGTCCTTAATTGCTTGTAACAATGGTATCTCAATATTCAATTTCCTTAGTTCCTGTACCAATTCAAAATCTTTGGCTTCAATAGATTCTTTGAATCTTTTTGGAAATGGAGTATCAATAGTGTTGCTATCTAGCTCTTTTTCTTTTCTTCTTATATCCTCTTTCGGAACAACAGTACTAGGAATTTCATTTTCTTCTGTCATTTCAGTGATTATAACGGGGGGCTGCTAATGATTTTCCAGATCTAGTGTGAATATCCTTATAATCCATATCATGTAAATCAACTGATTTTTTTGGTTTTGTTCCACAAAAATGAGTTGTTTGTTTGTTTCTTGGGTTTGCTCTCTTATGTCAAGTTGGCTTTTGTGTTTGAACTACATTTTTAGTTTGTGAATTTTTTGCGGGATCCCACGATGGCATGTTGATTTTGATTTGGATATGTTCTTCCTTGAGCATTATTACCAGTGTTCCATCTAGGTTGTGACCAAGCATAAGGATTTCCTTTACCAACCCATGGTTGTTGATATCCCCGAGCATACCAAGCCTTATTTTCCCAATCTTGAGGGTTCCGTGTTGGGTGAGGTGCCCAAGGTGGTTGTCCCCAATTCTATGGTAATTGTCTCGAGCAGCCCATGGTAATGTCCAGGAGCAAGAACTCATCTTGGCATAAACGCCCTTGGTTAGATTGTCTCGACCAAAATTCACTTCTTCTATTGTGGATGATGTACTTGATTGTTTAAGCTGATTCTTTATGACTAGAAGTAGAGAACAAGCATCAGTATCATGTTCTTTAGATTCACAGATAAGACACATTTCTGTTTTATCCAAAGGAAAGTCTCTTAGTGCATGCTTCTTCCTATATCTAGGAAAATACATAGCAAATGGTTTAGTTTTGGCATTTTCTTTATCTTGTAATCCATCCATAGTAGAGGTTAATTGAACTAAAATGTCTCTTTTAAAATTTGCTAATTCATCCATTAGTTTGTTCATATTTGGATTCGAATTTTCACCGATTTTCCTTTCCTAGATCCAGCCCTTATTTCTAATAGCTTTTACAAATCTCCTTAATTTTAGTCATTCTTAACTGATCAATGTTTCCACCTCCTATCAAGTTAAGAGCTTCCCTAGATTCATCATCCAAAGCTTTAAGAAAAATGGTTTTACTTAACTCCTCTTAAAGTAAAAATCCACATCTTTTTCCCACAAAGAGGAATCTATCTAAATAGTCTTCCATATTTTCATCTTCCTCTTGCTTGATTTTGAAGAATTCTTCTTTCCTATTCCTCCTCTCTACATAATCTTGGTATTTGTCTAGGAAGGAAGTCTCCATTTGTGCCCAATTTCTAATAGAATTGGATGCTAATCCCATGAACCACCTCATTCTTTGTATCTTTCAAAGTGGATGGAAATAGCTTGAGTTTTTAATTATCTATTTTATATTCATAGGTATGACATAACACCTTAAAATCAAACAGAAATTGGTCGAGTCTTCGAGATGACATCCCTCTAAATGTGGGTAAATGTGCAGGTAAGATATTCTTCATTGATGTTTCATCATCTTCCAATTAGATTGGTTAAGTAAAGGTCCTATCAGTTTCTCTTTCACTTCAACCGCCATTTTGAAAATATTTTCTAAATTTTCCTCCCAATCAATGTGATATGTGATATGCTTGGGGAGGTGAAAAATTAGGAGTATGAGGTGACTACTTAATTGAGAATCAAAACTCGCCTAAGTGGAGCTTGAGTAATAAGCCTTTTTCTAAAAGTTCCACTTCCTTGGTGCATCGATCTAAGAATTCCAAAGGTGGCAATTATGTTTCTGTCGACAAGGGATGATGGTGCCTTGAATTCTTGATCAATTTCCTTATTTAGACTAAAGGATGTTGTGAATTCTTGTGGTGAAGATGTTTTTGGGAGGAATCTACCCTTTGAGTCTCTTGGTCTACTCATATATTATGTGATATAGTAGGGAAGATCCTTCAACTACTAGATGTATGATTTTTGCTCTTGCTAACACTTAATTAGAAATTTTCTAAATTTGTTCTCACGAAACTGGTGCCAAAAATGATGGGTGTTGTTATTCCCTTCATTTAATCAACTTCTTGTCGATGTCATATCAAACTAGGGGTGTGTCCAAAGCTATATGCAACAAGAGTAATCTTATTGATCTAGTAGTTGACTATAGTTATATTTTTGTATTTTCTAGGGGATCTTTTCAATGTCTTAAGGAATTTTTGGTAAAACCTTATTTAAATCATACTATTGAAAACTTGCTAAAAATAAACACACTTTGAAATCTTTGCCAAAAGGAAACACACTTTGCGTAATGGAAATAAACACACTTGCTTTTGAAAGTAAACACACTTGCTTTATTTAATATGCTTGAAAAGATTGCAAGAAATATAAGAATCTATAGGAACACTGTAGGATTTAGTACACAATAAAGTTTAATTGAAAGAATTAAAATAATACGAAATGAGAGATCTAAGCTATTGTTGAAGAAATATAAATACCGAATAAATGAATGTCTTAGTTCTTGGGGAGTGGGCCCTTGCTCCTCCTCAAATCGAGGATTTAACAACTCGGAATTCTCTCAAATGAAATGGTTATTTATTAATAAAACATTTGGTATTAAAAATGTACTTGGGAGCCGAGTACTTAGTCTATATTTGTTTCTCTGTTCTTTCTCTATTTCATATCATATTCTATCTTCTATATTTCTATCTACTGCAGGTCTACTTTTATATACATTTACAATCATAGATGTCTCTACAATTTTGATGAAATAGAATCACGCCTGCAATGTTGGGGTTAGCACACCGGTTGTACAGATAATATATTAGATCTAAGCACACATGCAAATAAAAGTGAATATTCTACCAAAAGAAATATACAATTCAAGAGACATAAATCAACACCAGATTTAATGTGGTTCACCCAGTGTGGGCTATGCCCACCAAGAAATAAGCCAATCTATTATCCAAAGCTTTGACAAGATATACAATAAAGATTTGTAATCTTCCACACCTCTCAGATGTTCAGTAATTTCTTCCTTCAATATTTTTCCTTCTTCTCCAAGAATTCTCTCTCACACAATTATCTTGTAATTATGATCCATCCTTTCATCTAAACCCTAACTTTATGCTTAAATAGTCATTTTAGACTTTAGGGCACTTAACCATGCAATTACATTGAATAAATCTATTTTAATGCTAAAAATAGATATAAAACCCAAGAGTTAATTAAAATATTGTCACACAGGTAACCAATACTGGTTCTGCCCAACCATCGCGGTTCCTAACTTACCACGACCAATGCCGGTCAAACCCTAACGATTAAGTTCTTGTCATTTCCAGCAAGTTCAAATTACATGCTAAAATAGAAGTAATTTAGCTCCATACTCAACAATCTCCCACTTGGAGATTAATTACTGCACTATACCTGTACAACACCATTATAGGATCCTCCTTAGCTTTGTTTCTTCCTCCTCAAGTCTCAAACTTGAAGACCAACAGAATTGGAGTGTAGCTCCAACTTCTCCTTTGCTAACGGCTTTGTTAGCATATCCACAGGGTTCTCACTGTTGTGAATATTTTCCAAATTCAACTGTCCATCCTCCAATACTTGTCGTACAAAATGATACCTTAACTAAATGTGTTTTGTTCTTGAATGAAATGCTGAGTTCTTTGCCAAATGAATTGCACTCTGACTGTCACTAAACAACTTGTAATCATCCTGCTCCTTTCCCAACTCTTCCATGAACCTATTCATCCATATCATCTCCTTACTAGCCTCTGTAGCTGCAACATATTCTACCTCTCATTGTAGACAAATCTATAACCTTCGTAATCTTGAAATCCATTAATCTGCCGTCCCACCTATTGTGAAAATATATCCGGTGGGGATCCTCCTACCATCCAGTTTCTAGCCATATACGAATCAACATAGCCACATAATGAAATATCCAAACCTCCATAGCATAATTGCATGCTAGAAGTCCCTCTCAAATACCTGAGTATCCATTGGACTGCTTTCCAATGCTCTTTACCTGGATTAGCCATAAACCTACTCACAACTCCCACTGCTTGTGTAATGTCTGGTCTAGTACAAACCATGGCATACATAAGACTTCCTACTATTGAAGCATAGGGAACATGTGCCATGTACTCAACCTCCTCGTGTGATGGACACTAATATTTTCTCAATTTGAAGTGTCAAGCCATAGGTGTACCAACAGGTTTTAAATTTTGCATGTTAAACCTTTCCAACACCTTATTAATATAAGCTTCTTGAGAAAAATATAGTTTCTTATTTTTCTTGTCTCTGTGTATTTGCATGCCAAGGATTCTCTTTACAACTCCTAAATCCTTCATTACAAATGTGTGAGCTAGCTTTCCCTTAAGCTCACCAATGTCCTGCATACTAGATCCTATAATAAGCATATCATCCACATACAGTAACAAAATAATATAGCTCTCATTTTCAAGCTTCTTGAAATAAACACAATGGTCAGATTCACATATTAAGTATCCATGCTCATGTATAAAACTATCAAACCTCATGTACCATTGCCTTGGAGCTTTCTTGAGCCCATATAGACTCTTTTTCAACCTGCACGCTAATTTATCCTTACCCTTGACTTCATAACCAAGTGGTTGCTACATATAAATCTCTTCATCCAAATCACCATGAAGGAAAGTTGTCTTCACATCTAGTTGATCTAAATGCAAATCCTCTACTGCAACTAAAATCAATACAGTACGAATAGAAGTCATCTTAACAACAGGAGAAAATATTTCACCAAAATCAATACCTGATTTCTGTGTAAATCCCTTTACTACAAGTCTTTCCTTGTACCTTTTCTGTCCACCATCTTCTTCCTTAATCTTGTAAACCCACTTGTTCTGCAATGTCCTCTTACCTGTTGGCAACTTAACCAAATCCCAAGTCTGGTTCTGTTCCAAGGAATCCATCTCCTCATCCATGTCATGCTCCCACTACACGTGGGTCTCATCCTGCATTGCTTCTTCAAAGCTTTCTGGTTCACCACTATCAGTCAATAACAAATAAAATAGAGAAGGTGTAAATATTTCTAGAGGTTTACTTACCCTTTGTGACCTTCTCACAGAAGTTTGGGGTACCGGAGGCTCAATCTGGGCCTCTTGGAAATTTGTGTCCAAATCTGATAGTGACCAACACCAATCACCTCTAACCATCACCGGTTCATCTCAGAATCGACTCCGGTTTATATGAACTATGTCGGTTCAAATCCTTAGAAAAAATCCAGTCCATCCGACCGATGCTGCTAGGGCCTAACCGACCACGGTTACTGTGTATTTCTATAGGTGTTCTTTTCAAACCCGAGAGTTCATTTTCATCAATAAACTTCTCAATTTTCTCATCCTTGGGTACCAAAATTTGATCCCTGTACATTCTCTTTTCATTCCATTCAACATCACGACTCCTAACAATCTTAGAATTGTCTAAATCCCAAAAACGGAATCTGAAATCACTAGATCCATAACCAATAAAAGTGCATCTCTTGGATTTTGCATCCAACTTTTTTCTATTTTCTTTATCAACATGCACAAAAGCTTCTGAACCAAAAAATTTAAGAAAAGAAAGATCTACCTCTTTTCCAGTCCAAGCTTCCTCTGGTATCCCTCCATCTAGTGAACTTGAAGGACCACAGTTAATCAAATAAACTGTTGTATAAACTGCTTACGCCCAAAACATAGAGGGCTATCTAGAATGTATTCTCATACTTCTAGCACATTCCATGATTGTCCTGTTCATTCTCTCTGCAACACCATTCTCCTGTGGTGTTCTTGGAATTGTTCTTTCTCTATGTATTCTATTCACTTTGAACAATAATAATTGAAAGCCTTACTACAATTATTCACCACCATTGTCAGATCTAAGGCAATTTAACTTTTAATTTGATTAATTCTCAACAAGGTCTTTCCATCTTTTAAAAGTTTCAAAAACATCATATTTATGTTTAATACAATAAACCCATACCTTTCTTATAGCATCATCAACGAAAGTAATATAATAATGGGATCCTCCAAGAAAAGCTACTGAGCTAGTCCCCATGCATCCGAGTGTACAAGCTTCAATTTCTGCTCCTTCTTAGTTGCCCCAACTTTGAGAAATCTCACTCTCTTTTGCTTTCCAAAAATAAAATGCTCACAAAAATTAAGATCTAAATATTTCAAATCTGATAACATAACCTTAGCCTTTAAGATCTTCATTCCTTTTTGACTCATATGGCCCAATCGATTATGCCACATACCCGCATCCGAATTTGAAGTAGATAATGCAATTTAGGAATCAGTAACACAAGTAGATAAATACAACGTTCCTACCTTGTTACCTCTTGCCACAACAAAAGCACCCTTGGTGAATTTTCAAGAGTCTCTTGTAAAAGTAACCATGCAACTAGATTCACCTAGTTTCCCTGCAGAAATAAGATTTCTGCTGAGGTTTGACACATGCCTCAAATATTTCAATGCCCATATATTTCCATTCTACAATTTTAGATGAACTTCCCCTTTACTAATAATACTGCAAGGTTTATCATCACCCAAATAAACATGCCCAAAATTTCCCTGGACATAATTTCTGAAATAACCCTTATTAGGGGTTGCATGGAAAGAAGCTCCTGAATCTAAAACCCAAGATTCAATTCTATTATCTAAAGAAAGAATAAGAGCATCTTGCATTACCTATGATGCAGCAAGATTTGCCTCTTTACCTTTTCTGGTTGTTGATTCTCTTTATCCTTTGACCAAAAATATTTCTTTGCATGTCCTTTCTTTCCACATTTCCAATAGGTAATTCCTCTACCTTTGGATTTAGATCTGCTATCCCTTGACTTTGATTTCCCATTACTCTTACTCTTGGATCTCTCATTCTTCCTGCCTGTGCTTTCTACATTCAAACTATTTCCAGGATGATGTTTGCTCTGTACTCTTTTTGTGAATTTCTTCATTCAAGATTATACTTACCACATCATCAAACTTCAAAACATTATTAGTAGATGTTGTATTACTTGATGGCCATTACCAAGTTATCCCAACTATCAGGAAAAGAACATAAGAATAAAAGTGTTTTCACTTCATCATCAAATAGTATTGCAACCGATTTTAAATGATTTACTATAGATTTGAAATCATTCAAATGACTGGATGTAGATTCACCTTCATGCATCTTAGAACTAAATAGTTTCTTCATTAAATAAACTTTATTTGAAGCACTAGGTTTTTCATATAAATTAGAAAGATATTTCATTAACTCTACCGTAGAATTCGCTTCGTTATATTGGAAGCCACAGATGTTGCCTGGCTCAATCTTATATATCCTAGAGCCTTTATGTCAAGAATCTTCCATTCTTCATCAGCCATCTTCGTAGGTATAGAATTATCATCCAACGGTAAGTACAAATCTCTTTGATACAAATAATCCTCAATCTGCATCTTCCATAACTCGATAATTTTGGTCGTCAAATTTCTCTACCTTCTTTTTATTTTCTTCTGCCATTACTATAGCTCCCACTCAATCGAAAACCCTATGTGAGTAAATATTTCAACACACAAAATCCTCAAACAAAGTCCGTGATCCCAATTTGTTGGGGTTAGCACACCAGTTGTATGCGATAATATATCGATCTAGGCATACATGCAAATAAAAGTGGATATTCTTCTAGAAGAAATATGTAATTCAAGAGACACAAATCAACACTGGATTTAACGTGGTTCACCCAATGTGGGCTACATCCACTAAGAAACAAGCCAATCTATTATCCAAAGCTTTGAAAAGATATACAATGAAGATTTGCAATCTTCCACACCTCTCGATGTTCAAGATTTTTCTTCCTTCAAGATTTTGCCTTCTTCTCTAAGAATTCTCTCACACATAATTATCTTGTAATTATGATCCATCCTTTCATCTAAACCCTAACTTTATGCTAAAATAGTAGTTTTAGTCTTTAGGGCACTTAGCCATGCAATTACATTGAATAAATCTATTTTAATGCTAAAAATAGATATAAAACCCGAGAGTTAATTAAAAGCTCGTCGCATAGGTAATCGATGTCGAGTTCTTCCCAACTATCACTTTGGTTCCTAACTTACCCTGACCGTGATGCCGCCACCAAACCTAACAGATGCTGATTCTTGTCATTTCCAAAGAAGTTCAAATTGCATTCTAAAACAGTAAATTAGCTCCATACTCAACATAGAATGGATGTTTGAATCAGATTGTGGTTGATCCGACAACTATAAGATAACTACCCTAGATCTGCATTCGAATATTCTCATCCTTTCTGATTGAAAGGGTCGTTGATGCAAAATATTTGGATATGGTTAGAGTAAATAACTTCCATTGGTTGGAACTTGAAAAGTTCCGAACCATAGGAAATTGTGAAGGATCAAAATAGTGCAAGTTACGGAGCTATTCCCGGAGTTCCGAACTTAGTCGAAAATTTTGGAACTAAATATTGGAGTTCCGAACTAAGTTCTAAAGTTCGGAACTAATTGATGATTGTAAGATGGAGTTACGGAACTAGCTTGGAAGTTCCGTAACTAAGCTTTCAAGTGTGTGGGGAAAGTTTTACAAAACATATCTTGAATGCCACATGATCCATTTCCTCGATGATTAGACTGCTTTATTACAAAACTGAATTTCAAACACACACTTTGTCGAATTTTAGAGCTTTTAACATTAGAATCACAATCAATCAAAAGACAGACAATTACATCTTAACTCATATCGGATAAAAATAAAAGTCACAAAATGCTACTGAACTTAATAAAAATAAGAGTAAGATGAGATCATATATTATACATTTATTGGGCATATACTGGAATCATCACATGGCGTAGGTAATTTTGAGATCTTTCCAATGGTATACAATGTGTTGAATTTCGAGCACTGGTTCGAAAGTTATGCCCATTTGAAATTTTAAATGTAATCTTCTGCAAAATGGATCCGTGAGCCCAAAATTACAAATGCTCCTTTTGTGAAAAATCACAAAATTATTAAAACCTCCTGCAGCCCTACAGACCCAAAATTCACTTTTTCCCATAAGGCCCTGCTGCTCAAAAATTCACATTTTCCCAAAAAGCTCCGCGGGCCTGAAATTGAAATTGCACTTTTTGCGCAAAAATTGTAACTTCAATTTCAGGCCTGCAAACAAAACTTTTGGACAACTTCTAATTTTCCTTTTGGCAACAAACCTCCCTGGGCTCACGAACTTGTACTTTCAAACTGCACCATTTGCAAAAAGTTAAACAAATGTAAAAACCTCTCGCAGGCCTGTGCCCCCGAAACTTCACATTTTGCATTTTGGCGAACAAAACTCCTTGGGATCATGGGCCCACACTTGCAAAATGTGCCATTTTCGAAAGGTTAAAAAATTGTTAATGACTCCTACTAGCTGCGACCCCAAAATTGTAAACTTGGCAAAAATTCTTCTCCAGGCCCGCGACTTCTCATTTTCCACTTAGCAAAAGAAATCCTCCCAAGCTTGCGGGCTGCAATTATAACTTGTTCCTTTTGCGAAAAGTAAAAATTCCAAAATATCTCCCACCACCCCGCCAGTCCACAATTTTCCCATTTGGTGAAAAGTCTTCCCAGTCCGCAAGCCCGCATTTGGCAAAAATCCTTCCCAGGCCCGTCGGCCCGCAACTTGCAAAATATGAAGAGTTAGAAGGACTTCTTTATATTTTCGGAAAGGGGAAGAAATTTCCTATCTGATGAAGATGCTTTTAGGAATCCTTAAGTACTTAGAATGTATAAAAATCAGATTGAAGCACTAAAAAGGGGGAAAATGGTGTTAGTTGACCAAAAATAAGTGTGAGCTTATTTTGGACAACAATACCTATTTCTTCCAATCCTTGGCCAACATATCAATTATAAAAATGATCAAATATTTCTTAAACCTTTGCAACATGAACAACAGGAAATGGCCACTTCGCAGCTCTTGTTTAAGTACGGACTAGGAAAAAATTATTGACTCAAACACTTATTTCTTTTGGTTAAAAGATAAGGAAAATAAAATAATTCTTTCTATAACCTACTTTTATTTTTTGGCGGTCGGTTGAATGTGCCAAATGGCCATGTATTTTTGTTCTTGATTATGAGGTATATGATGGCGTTTTAACATTAACATTATTGCAATAGTGAAGAAGTTGGATTATTGTGTTTTCCTTGCAGAACCATATGTGTAGTACGACATTTGAGCACCATTAAATAATTATGATTTCTGAAATATATGACATGATTAGTCTAATTTAATAACTTATTATTTTCATGCTAAATGTTTAGCATGTAAAATTTTAAAAAAATGTTCATGAAAACCAAACCCATTCTTGAAATTATCTTTCCCGGTCGATGTAAACATTTCCTTAGGCCAATATTTAAATTGTATCACCTTCATTATAGTCAATAAGAACATGCTAACATGATTTTCAAGTGTTTTTCATGTGCATATAGGTGTAGTTAGCTTGATTTTTGAAGTTATTGAGACCTATAAAAGAAAAATTCTCCCAAGGATTTAAAAGGGCTATTTCTAGTCTTTTTCTCGCATAAGGACATCCCCTTAAGCTAAATATAAGGGAAAAACCCATATGGAGGTTGTTGTTGGTGTGTGTTATTTTCCACATCACTAGGTGAGTCATCTCACTTAGGTGAGATCGTAGGTCCACATGTCATTTAGGGGTCATTATGAGATTCTCTTATGCGTCAGTGCATCAGTGCATCATATACGTCATTAGGAGTTACACTTCTATTTTAGGATTGTAACTCTCCCTCTCTACTTGAGTTATCATGATTGCATCACTAGGGGTTACTCAACACCTCCTATATGTACACCCCATTTGATCTATGAGATAGAGGAGAGTTTTGTGGCTTATCAAGGTTCTACCCATTTGTTGAATCTTTGCATGCACATTCGGTTGATGCTCACTCCTCCCGAGATCTCTTCATGCTGCCGTTCACATGTCCATTGATGTGCACATCGTCCCTCGTGATCCTCGCTTGTGGGTTTTAAACCCTCTTTCATGGTATTAGAGTGGATCTTGTGGATCCATGCACTCCTCAGAATTTTTCATGCATTTTCTGGATTCCAACGTGATATCCAGTTCTTGTTGCATGTGTTACAATGGATATTCTATTATGTGCTTTAGTGCTTTGATTCAGGGCCTTTATACCTCTGTTTGGTTCTTGAGTGTTCATGGTGGCTTGTTCATGGTTTCAAGTTTAGTGGTTATTGGTCTTCGACCGTTCGTTGCAGCTCTTCATGCCCATGCATCGGCTTCTTGCTCATGCTGCATTTGTTGGTGTTTGGTTTTCATGGTTTTGGATTTACGAAGGTTGTTATTCCAGATTCTTTGTATTTCATGAGCCTAAAACCTTGTTGAATCTGTTGGCCAACTTCTTAGCATCTGCGTTGGCATTGGGCTTGTTTTCCGGCCGGCTATCCCTGCTTGGCTCAGATTTTCACCTTTGTGGATGCTTTGCACTGAGTTCTCATGCTTTGCATTATTCCCTGGTTCTATTCCAGCTTGTCGTGCTCATGTTTGGTTGCCTCCCTGGTTTCTTGTGCTACATTTTTTGGTGATTCAGCCTTGTGTTGTTCTCTACTACATTGGCTTCACCTCCTTGATGTCGTGCTTGAATTTTAACCCTGTGTTGGATGTGCATCATGTGGATAAGTGTTTGTTGGCCCCTTGTTTATCGTGGGTTGCTTGGATTTTGGTTGGGCACCCTGGTTCATGACTTGCATCACTTGGTTTGTGTTGCTTCTGGTTTGGACTCCCATGCTACTGGTTTCTTGTGGTTTCGTGCTTTGCTCTCGCCACCAACGTTACCTCGGTTCACTTAGTGACCTCCATTCCCGCTGTTCGGGATCTCTATTTGCTGTTTGGGACCAACCTGCCCATCTCGGCTCGCGTACACCTACTCATACAAAGTGATTTCCTGTCTACTCAGTGTTTCTGGTCTGCTTTGACCATTTCAGGAGTATGTTTTAAAATAGGTCTGGTTTCTTTTTTGCAACGGACAAGCACGTGGTCTCATCTCCTTGCTGTTACTCTCCACACACAAATCAACTGCCGTTCACCTCACTCACACGTGGCCACACAAATCATGCAGCGTTTTATCGTGGGTTTTGCCTTGGAAACTAGCTCAACGGCCATTTTCAACTCCATCCTCCATGTGGACAACTCGCACCGGCATACTTGTTGGCATAATCTTTGTGGCTTCCAACACGTGGCTTGGACTGTAGATTGGTCAACATGGGCCCCCATTCCTACTCCCTTTTAGAATTGTTTGGAGGTAAAAACAATCCCTATTTTTGATGTTTTGAGGTAAAAACATTATTTATGGCATTGTGGGCTCTATTTTACTTGTAATTAAATCCCTTCCTACGCGTGTCGAAGACGGAGGGTGAGGTCCAGGGTTGGCAGGAGGCTAATCCCCCTCGTAAGAAAAATAAAACCTTGCTAAAATTTGATGCCATTTCTAATGAGCAGTCACACGATACCCTCTGCACTCATTTCGAGTACTTTTTTAATCCGTTTGCAGTATTTATTGACATTTTCCATCAGTTGCGAGAATCATAATAATGCCATAACTTTTGACTCGTAGCTCATTTTTGAGCACTTCCTTAGTCAAAGTTGCATGATTTCTCACACTTTACGTGATGACATTGTCACTTTTATAAATGCACTACTTTATAAAGTGCTGTATTCTGGGGGGTTGACTAGTACTTTTGGGTTTTCACACGCATACACATTATCGGCCGAGTCTGACGTCTTGCATTCGTGCACCTTGCACTTTTGATTTTTCATCATGGAGAGTGCTCTTTCTAGACTTGAGCATTATAGGATTTCCTTACAGCCTCCGCCACTTCTTACTAGGAGAGGGAACTATTCAGCTTGGCGTGCTTCCATGGAACGTTATTTCACTCACGAGGGTCTTTCACCCTTCTTACTTGGGCCAGTTCTGCACCCACTGATCATCATCGTCTAGAGGATTTTCTTGACACTTGCGACCATGTTTTTGGTCACATGATGATGCATGTCTCTCGATCTCTCTGGTTCCACATGGTAGAATCAGATCCACCCCACTATGTCTAGAGCATTCTTTAGTCCCTCTATGGAGACCCTTCACATACTGCAACCATTATTGTTGTTGCTGATTCAGTTATCTCCTCTTCTTCGTGTGATGACAGCGTTCCACTTGACACGACTCGCTTGGTTCTACTTCTGATGACGAGGATTGTGCACCTAGTTATGATGTCGAGAGTACTATAGAGGACTCTTCTCCTCTTTCTCTCACTATTCCAGAGAGTGTTGACACATCCCACATCTCATCAGATATCAAGCAATATCCTATTCAATCTCATACATTCATCACACCCACCTCTTTTCCACCTTCAAGTGTGTGAGGCCCCTTTCACTCCTCTACCTTCATTAGATGACTCATACCTATTTGACATCACTCTTTTGTTTGTTGAGCCCCCTCATTGGACGAGTATCTGCCTGACCTTAGTCATCTTTTCATAGAGTACACTTGTGATGCACTACAAGTTCCTCATCCATCTACAGGTATTTCAGAGGAGTTCATTATCTTCATTGTTGGGAGTGCCCATTTTGGGACTCTTACCACTTCCACTTTTCCAGAGACCTTCATTGATCCACCCTTGCTTGTGGATCCATTTTCTGTTATGGGGGATGTTTTGTTTCCTTCACATCACTTGGAAATACTTTCTACGGGTGTTCCTCTTTTCACTCTGATAGTTCTACGCACATGGCATTACCTTTGGTTCTTTGGCACTCACTCGCTAGACCTATTTCACACTTCCATGCACCAGACTCAGAGTTCTTCGTGTTGTTGCCTTTAGTTTCCTTTATGGAGTGGGCGGACTTCCAACACGTCATTTCTATCCTTCCTAAGGGCAGGCACACAGTTCATTGCGGGTGGCTCTTCTTTAGTCCAGAGGTAGAGGATCTCGTCATCGACATTCTTCTGGGAGACCTCCTAGAGCTGTAGAGTTCAGATCCATCCATGGCATCTTCTACATTCCTCTCATCTCCCTCTTCTTCTCTCTTCTTCTTCTTTCCGAGAGATTGCCTCTTTGTACATGGGTACCTTTACAGGCTCGTCTGTGGCGGGACCCATCTTTGGCATCTTTCTTAGATTAGAGAGTGGACTTGTCTCTCTTTTGGGGGATTTTTTCCCACTGGGTTTTCTCCTTTTACTCCACTTTTCGAGAGTTTCTTGTACGTGGGTACCTCATCAGGCTTTGTGCTTAGGGACCCATTTCTCATTTATAACCTGCCACGTCATCCTAAGTTACGATGAAGGGGGTGCTGGTGTGTGTTATTTTCCACATCATCAGTGAGTCATCTCACTTAGGTGAGATCGTAGGTCCACATGTCATTTAGGGGTCATTATGAGATTCTCTTACGTGTTAGTGCATCATATGCGTCATTGGGAGTTACACTTCTATTCTGGGAATGTAACTCCCCCTCTCTACTCAAGTTGTCATGATTGTAGCACTGGGGGTTACTCAACACCTCCTATATGTACACCCCATTTGATCTATGAGATAGAGGAGATTTTTGTGGCTTATCAAGGTTTTTTCTGTTTGTCGAATCTTTGCATGCACATTCGGTTGATGCTCGCTCCTCTTGATATCTCTTCACGCTACCGTTCACACATCCGTTGATGTGCACGTCATCCTCGCGATCCTTTCTTGTGGGTTTTAAACCCTCTTTTAGTTGTGTGGGAGAGTAATAAGATGATCTAAGGTAGTTTAAGAAGTTTTTAAAAGCCATTAGAGGTTGGGAAACTTTCAAGCAAAACCGAGTCTTTTTAGGCAAGGCACATAGGAAAAGCATGTTTCAAAGGAGCTAGTCATCTTGTTCAAAGGGTTTTAGGAGCCTCGAGAGGTCTCATGAATACAAATCATAGGAATTGTAAAGTTGACAGATCCTACTTCATGGTATAGTAATCAAAATAGAATTTTGGGAGTATTAAAAATATAGAAAATTATTCATTTGTGTAGCATAAGAGTCTTTCTACAAGGTGGAACTTGCTCAGAGGGTTTCAGACACCTCGAGAAGATTTAGGATCTTAAAAAAAGGTAAAATTGGAGTAAATTGGACCCTCCTCATGGTATATGTGTTGGATTTTTTTATAATCTTTTTGGACTTAGGTGGTAACTTCGATTACTAGTGCACTCATATAGGTAAAAGTGTAAAATAGACTGAAAAGGAAAATTGAAAGATAATTTTGGTCTTGGAATGGTGGGAATGGACTCATTGTGTCCTTTTGAGTAAAAATCATATAATTTTGGCCCTCTAAACTCCATGTCTTGCTCCCGGACCGAAAAACCACTCCTTAGTCTATTTTCACGTTGAGATTGATGACATCAAAATTTCAAGAAGTTAGAGTGGAGTTTTGGAGGTTTGATGTCCCTTTTTCCCTTTTTCTCTTGGTGCAAAGGGACATGGGGACAGGGTTCATTTTAAGAGACCTCTTGGAAATCGGAGGTGGAGAATACCTGGCGAATATCCCCGAACCGGTTTCGCGGGAAGGCGAATTTTTTGGGGGTTGTATGAAAAAATTTCACCTGATTGTCAAGTGCTGCGACAAAAGGCTGCAGACGCGCGATGGGAGGGACAACACCCTTAGTGACGCGCATCATTAGACCCCAGTGACGCGCATCAACACGGTTGTTGACGTGCATCACTGAGGTCTAATGACGCGCGTCACTGCATTTGTTTTTGACGCGCGACAAAGAAAATCTCTGTCGTGTGTCTGTAGTCTCCGACCTCTGCTTTCTCATCAAAAAATCTCCATGTCATGCATCAAAAAACTCTTTGTCATAAATGCTGCTGTCGTCGATATCTGTTGTACCTCCTTGTCATGTGTCAACTATCTCAGCCAGGTCACGCATCAATAGACCTCGGCCGCGCGTCAACGCACCTCGGTGATGCGTGTCAACAACCGTAATGACGTGTGTCACCGAAGTTCGTGGCGCATGTTAATAGACCTCGATGACGCGCATCATTACGGTTGTTGATGCATGTCATCGAAGTGCAGACGCCAGCGTCAACAGACCTTTCGATGACGCGTCATTACGGTTGTTGACGCGCGTCACTGAGGTCTATTGACGTGCGTCAATGCATTTTTTGATGTGCGACAACAAATATCCTGTCACGCGTCTGTAGCCTCTGCCCTCTTCTTGCTCATCGAAAAAATCTCCATGTCGCTCGTCAACAAACTCTTTGTCATGCGTCTACTATGCGTCAATATCTGCAGTATCTCCTTGTCTGCAAACCCTCCTTGTCGCGCGTCAATAACTTGCCCCCTTGTCGTGCGTCTATAATACGGGATATATCATATTGTTGAAAAATGTGAAGTAGAAGTGTTCTACCTGGCGAATAATCTAGGTTTATATAGGGGATATTTTTCAAGGGTAGGCGAAGTGACCCCTAAAAAAAATTAAAGTGTAATTTTTAGGTGAACAAGTCACTGACCCATGCCAAAAAATTCACCTTTTCAAAATTTTCAAAAATGGAATATTCACCATATTACAAATATTCGCCACTAAAATTTTCCCCTGCATGGGAACATCAAAGTGTGCTCCTTATTGAGTGTTATGTTTTGTCACTTAAGTAACAACTTAAGGTGTTAGAAACATGTTATAAACTCACCATAAGTTGGATTTTGCCAATTTTTCATGAAAATTAGATCCATGAAAGCTGTTTGGAGTTCTGATGTTCCTTTTTCCCAATAGCTAAGGGGACATGGGGGGCAAAAAATTTTACTCCCCCCATACAGACACCCTTTTGTCACTTAAAAGTGACAAATTGGGTATTAGAAACATGTTATAAACTCACCATTTTTGCAAAATTTGGCCCCATCCTCATGAAGCAAGCACCCATGGATCACTTTGAAGGGGTGAATGTACCTTTTCCCCTATTTATTAGGGTATAACCACACCTCTAACCTCCACCTAACCCGAGTTGAACTTGTTTGGGTTTAATGTGAGTTAAAGTGTGTAAATGAGAGGAAAACACACTTGAAAGAGGAAAACTCATTTAAATGAAACACTTAACCATTTTAAGCCTCGTTTGTGTTATTTTATCTCCCCCATTGTTTCTAGTATGTTGTTGTGCTGCCAAAATTTTGTCATTAATCTTCCATGCTCAAAAACCCTTTTTGCTCATATCTTTCAAACCCCACGCTCGTTTGCCTTGAAACTTGGACTGTAGGTTCCTCTCCAAAATGCATTTCCAATGATCCCAACCTTGCATCTAATTGTGTTCTAAATAATTTTTAGTGACCAAACAATTTTTTCTGAAATAGAAACTCATTTTTCAAAATTTGGTCAAGGAAAACCTGAGGTCAAGGAAAATCATGTTTGGTGGAAAATGAAAATGACCTAGAATTATCTACATATATATAACCTACCTAAAATTTATTACACATAAGGTGGGTTGGTGGGGTCAAATATTCCATAGGGTTCCCTTTGCTTGTCCTAGAGTAGAAAAAGATCTCCAATTTTGAATTCCCTGGCTTTGGCCTTCTTGTCGAATATATTCTTCACTTTCAGTTGATGTTCTTTGATGTGATCTACCACTCGAGTCTATTTTCTTCCGATTCTCAAGAAACAATTTCTTTTGTCAATTGAATCCTTTTACTGTTCATCTTCTATTCCCTAGAGCAACTTGAGGCCGACATGTCAATTGTGATGGGAATATCTCGCTTCAATTCAATATATAAATTAGAAAGGTGACATACCAATTACCTTCTTCAACGTTATCATGTCCGTCCACAATGCATCGTACATCTTCTTGTGCCAATTTATTTGGTTCTCATCTACAAGTTTGCGGAAAATGATCATGATGTTATTGTTACTCAACTCAGCTTGATCATTTCCTTGTGGATAGTAATATGATGAGTGAGATAGGGAAATCCCATATCCATAATATAATTAAGTCAATTCTCTTAAGGAAAAATAAGTGGCATTGTCCACCACGATATTTTGTGGGACTCCAAAATGGATGATGATATTATCCTTTATGAAATTACATACCATTTTGGTGTTGTCTTGATTGACTAGGATAACTTCCACCCACTTTTTGAAATAATTTGTTGTCATAAGCATGTAGGTGTGACATATGCTTGAATGGGGATTCAAAGCACCAACGAAGTCCAATCCCCACTACTGAAATGGCTCTTCAATGAAAACTGGCCTGAGAGGAAGTGATGTGAGTTGTGGAATCCCAATAAACTGTTGACATGCTTCACACTTGGATACCCATTATTGAGTGCTGCGATGAGGGTAGGCCAATAATATCTTTCTCGAATAATCTTATGGGTAGTGACCATTGCCAAAAAGTATCCGCCATATGCTTGATCATGATATTCTTTCAAGATTTTATTTTATTGTTCCTTATGTACACACCTAAGAAAGCATCCATCAAGGCCTCTTTTTTAGAGTGCATGGTTCCAAATTACAAAATTCGTTTCCATTAGTATGAGTGTTCTCCTCTACTTGTAGTCAAGTTGAATAGGGAATTCACCATAGGTAAGGTAGTAAGAAATATCCACGTACCATTCATCGGTGGTGTTTACAAAGAGAACTTGTGGCTTGTCTTCAAAAAACTTGGAGCAAAGAAAATCATTTCCACCATGTTGAGATTTGAGAGCCTTGTCCTTAGAAATCAATCTGCATAAACTAGTTCCTCGTACCAAAATTAGAAGTTCAGATTTATAAGTCATACTCTTGAATCTTTGCCACCCAATTTCCTCTCTTGACACCAGGATCTTACTGAGTTAGGATGGACTTTATTGCATTGTCGAGAACCATTGCCACCATGTGGGAGTTAAACATGTAGAACCTAATTTTTTTACTACTTTGACTACTACGTAGGCATATTATTCTAGTTGGTTATAGTTTAACTCATGTTTCTTCAATGAGAAACTCATGAAGGCAATAAGTGCTTCCACGCCTTCCTTGTTTTTTTGAATGAGAACAACGATAGGTGTGATCTCAAACATAGAAGTACATGATGAAATTTTTATTAAAGTCAGGGCACACTAGGATAGGGGCCTTAGTAATGGCTCTTTTGATTGCTTTAAAATTTTTCTTTCCATCGTCATTCCACTTGAAGTTGACTTGGGGTTTCATCATGGTCGTGATATGCTTAGTCAATTCTGTAAACTCAGGGACAAAGCGTCGAAGAAAATTAACTTTTCTAAAGAATAAATGAAATCACTTCTTACTTGTGGGAAAGGATAATGCTTGAATGGCCTTCATTATTTAGGGATCAATGCTTACTCCTTGATTGTTCACAATGTGTCCCAATAGTTTACCTTTTGTGACCACGAAGATGCACTTTTTGGGTTCAGGGATATGTCATGCTTTCGCACCTTATGAGCACCTGTTCTAAGTGACGCAAGTGGTCTCCTCTCTTCTTTGAGAAGATTGTGAGATAGTCAAAATATATTACAATGTAGTGCTTAAAATCCTTAAAGGCAAGATCCATCGCTCTTTGAAAGGTTTCCCCTGCATTGATTAGGCCAAAAGGCATTCTTCTGTATGAAAAAGTGCCCCATGTTGTTGTGAAGGCCATTTTAATATGATCTTCTTTTGCTACCTCAATTTGGTTATACCCCAAAATCCATGTAGACACCTGTAGTTTGATCAATGCACTATTACTTCTAATATTGCACTAACTATTCTTCTCCTTGCAAATTGACGATACATCGCCAATTCGACCTATCTAACTCCCTCCTTACGACACCCTTTTTGGTCATTTTTCCTCTTGTAAACCATTTAAACAGGCTATTATAGCCTCATTCTGACTACATTAGCTTCTTATTTCCTTCTATACTATCAATCCATTTCATTGGATTGATCAGACCTCTCAGAACTCTCTCGAAACCCTAATTATCCTCTAAACATGGTTAATTAAACTTAACTATGGTTTATCTCTCCTAAACCTAGTCAAAGTAAGCTTTGACTTGCTAAAAGTGCTTTTGGATTAATCATTTGTCCCACATGCACTCAAGTTTCCCATTTTCCCAAATGGAAAACTATATATAGGGCTAGACCCCCTCTCTCATTTTCAAGAATTCTCTCTTCTTCCTAGCATAAACTATAGCATTTTTGTTTAGGTTCTAGATTTCATTTCAATTTCTGTTATTGAGCTATTTGCTTTACTTTTGCATTTTATAACACAAATATAGAGTAAAAGGGAAGAACCATTGGCCTTGAAGCCATTAATGGTGAGATCCCTTTATCTTAAGCACCAAAATTGATTGCTTAGAACCTCTTAGGTTCATTATTTTAAGCTCTGAAGAATAGAGGTTAGTTTCATTTGGTTAATTTGTTTGTTTATTTCAAATTAATGTATGCAAATTATGAACCCTTGCTCATTTCTTATCTAATGGTCCAATGATCAGTTGTTTAAAGCCTTTGGGGATTCTTTGGAGATTCTTACCCCAAATCTATGGCTTTTGCAACTTTTCTTTGAACACATTTGGCACACCGGTGGGACAAGGTCATCTTGAATACAATTGATTTGTGGATAGCTCAATATATCTTTTTCTTCTTGTTTCTCATCTTCTTCTCTTCGCACTTTTCTCACCCCATCGACACTCGAGGGGGCATCCTTCGTCCTACTAATTTCTTCTTCTACTCCTTCAAAAAAATTCTACTCATTTGTATTTGTTTACTTTCTTCGAAGTGATGTAGTTTACATCACCTCAAAGAGGGGAAAATGTAGACACATGTAGTTTGATCAATGCACTATTACGTCTAATATTGCATTAACTATTCTTCTCATTGCAAACTGACGATACACCACTAGTTCGACCTATCTAACTCCCTCCTTACGACACCCTTTTTGGTCATTTTCCTCTCGTAAACCATTTAAACATGCTATTATAGCCTCGTTCTAACTAAATTAGCTTCTTATTTCCTTCTAGACTATCAATCCATTTCATTGGATTGATCAGACCTCTCAAAACTCTCTTGAAACCCTAATTATCCTCTAAACATGGTTAATTAAACTTAACTATGGTTTATCTCTCCTAAACCTAGTCAAAGTAAGCTTTGACTTGCTAAAAGTGCTTTTTGGATTAATCATTTGCCCCACATGCACTCAAGTTTCCCATTTTCCCAAATGTAAAACTATATATAGGGCTAGACCCCCTCTCTCATTATCAAGAATTCTCTCTTCTTCCTAGCATAAAATATAGCATTTTTTGTTTAGGTTCTAGATTTCATTTCAATTTCAGTTATTGAGCTATTTGCTTTACTTTTGCATTTTATAACACAAATATAGAGTAAAAGGGAAGAACCATTGGCCTTGAATCCATTAATGGTGAGATCCCTTTCTCTTAAGCACCAAAATTGATTGCTTAGAACCTCTTAGGTTCATTATTTTAAGCTCTTGAAGAATAGAGGTTAGTTTCATTTGGTTAATTTGTTTGTTTATTTCAAACTAATGTATGCAAATTAGGAACCCTTGCTCATTTCTTATCTGATGGTCCACTGATAAGTTTTTAAAGCCTTTGGGGATTCTTTAGAGATTCTTACCCCAAATATGTGGCTTTTGCAACTTTTCTTTGAACACAAAATCAATTGTGTACATATATACTATTTCTTATGATTATAATGTACTGCATACTTTGTTCTATATCATTGTAGTTATTTTTCCTCTAGGGTGTAGTAGATATGATATTTTACAACGAATATACCTTATCATAAACATGTAAGTTATAGTTGTTAAAAGACAACATTATGTATCTTTGTTTCATGCTTAATAATCGGTACATATCATCTTGTTTTTATGGTGAACTAAGGAAACAAATAAATTTTATTATTACACCTATATTCTATAAGTACAATGTTATATTATTTTCTTTTGTCTAACTTTTTTGTTGTTGAATAAATGTATATAACTTAATCATTAAATCATAATGACATCATAAGAAATTGTGTTAACACATTAAACATCAAATTACATTAAATTATCTGTTGTAAAACAACAATACTAGTATGTCACTTTACACAATCATAAATATCCGAGTAGTCATTAATTTCATAGTTAATAAAAATATTATATAGTCATAAATTGATTATCGAAGATAATCATTAAATACATTAGGCCTCATTTCCCTTTACAATTTGCGAAGTAATACTTTCACACTCTTATAAAATTACAAGTAGAATTATCAAATTGATATGAATCAATACAATAATTCAATACATGGTGAATCATGTATTATCCAATTCTTTAATCACTTCGTAATATTACTTAGTCCCGTAAGTTATAACAAAGATAATAATTTATGCATGGTTAGTTCATCTAAGTGGAAGAGATTAACAACCCATAATCAAGTTTCATCTTTATGACACAAAGAATATAAATTGATTATCTATCCTCTTCCTTCATATTTCATTAAATCAATCAATGTAATGAAATCAAATTAACAAGGTAGTATTGCAATCTTAATACTATTCTAACTTCCAACAATAACTCCGTAAATCCAAAAACATACAACCCTATCAAAATATAATTATACTTTGGTATGGAAGTGTTTCCTAGTAGCCATTTGATGATCAAAATTCTATCACAACAAGAAGTTTGAATATTAATATCCCATTATGTAGTCGATAATATATTAAGCATGACTTGGGAAAAGAGATTTCCGCCACATTTTAGTCATATGATTTCTATCATAGACTATCATTGTTATTATTATGATTTATATCAGACATATCCTAATAATATTCAATTATTATAAACAAGGAATTAAATAATCATTGTTTGACAATAAGTTGTTTCTTTTCTTGAATATTATAAGGTTTGTAACTACCCAACAAGACAATAATATTAGCTAATAGAGTCTACTCCAAATGGTTACCCTTTGTTAGCATATGGATTTGCATGCATGCAAATGACATGCAATAGTGTGGGAACGAAGTCCCTCCTCAATGAAGGTGAGGCTGCCTTTATTGAAAACCAAAACTGTATTTACATTTGTACATTCAAAATTGTATGTGGGGGTGTTTTGGAACATCAATGGAAAGAAAAAGTGAATGAGGGAGATGGAATGGAATGAAGGAAAGGAGTGAAATGGAATGAAAAGAAGGAACATGCAAGAGTTAGGTAAAACAAAGCCTAATATTGCATGAGGAAGAAAGACGAATAACTAACACAAATAAAACGGAGTTTGAGTTAGCCAAACAAGAATGTGTAAAAGGGAACACACATGAGCAAGTAGATAATTAGAGCTTTATCACTGTGAACTAGAAAACCGATTAATAATGTTGACAATAAAATCAAAGATAATATTTGCATGAAATATTCAAACACCTCACATCTAATGAACATAAGAGCATCAAATGCTACAAGAGACAATGAATGAGACACAAAGTTCGTATTTCATTAACTCCAAAATGTTTTCACAAAAGAACACAAAGTTTCTTCCTGAAATAAAGCTTGCACACAAAAGTATTTCTTCTCCTCTCTCAAAGTCACCCTTACAAATGAGCCCCTCACTTCCTTTTATAACCCAAAAGTTGGTTACAAAGTAGTTAGGGTTTTACATGATCATTAAATAAGGCACTTAAGTGACCTTTGACTTTTTCAACCAACTTTATTAAAAACAACTAAAAATAGAAACCACTTAAGCTAAAAAGTCATAAAAGAAATGGGCACACGTGGACCCCACTTAAATGACTTGGACGCACACATAGACATCCTAGTCAGCAATGTGCCACCTAGATCAAGACACCTAGGATTAGTGCCTTATCCATTGGGCCAAGAGTCCGCCTATCTTGATCGTACGGGAATGAACTCATTGACCATGCTCTACAATCCTCCAAATGACAAAAGTGTTGAGCTTGAAACTTGAGCAATTCATCCACCCCTCCGTCTAAGAAATATTCTTGGTGTGAGAAAGTTTGTCTTCATTCGTATTCACATTCACAATTACACACAATTCTTCACATGCTTTGAGTACCTTTACATGGTGAATTATTCATTTTTCGCAAGACTGTAGTCATTACGCCACCTTGGTTTGTCAGAATCCAGCTTCTGGTCTTTCGCCATTGAGAAGATCTCCAAGAGCCAAAATTGCAATTCACCTCCTGGAGTTATGTCTTTTGTCTTTGTCACCATCCCGAAGTGTTGGCATTCTGATTCACTCATGATCATCCAATTCGAGAACAAAACAACTTAAAGACTGGCCGATGAAGTATTGTGCACGGTGCTAACTGAGAGCTGACAGGGACACGCTTGAATGATGTGGCCTTGCTTGATGATCCGCACAATTACACTTGTCATCGGTCTTGGTTTGTCAATGAATAGATCCGCCATAATGATCAAGTGAAAAATTGATGTAGAAAAGATTCTCCCATTATCGATCTCTGCCGATAACAATGACTTTTGACTCCGAAGAGACCAATGCCAATAGCTACGACTTATACCGCATAATGAGGAAGTTAGGGTTTCTACCGCTTGAGCCGTTGAGTTGAATCGTCACACTATGCAAGTTTCATGGTGCATCCATGCAAGTGATGACCAATTTAGAACAAGCGTCAGGAAAATTGTGACTCGCCTTCGGTTGATATGCGATCGCAGAATCAACCTATGTTGATGTGTCCCAAGTTGGTATCGACGATGTTCTCATACTTTGAATGGAGCGTCGAGGTGAGTAGAATGCCTTGGAACCTATACCGCAACATCATTTTGTTTGGGAATGACATGACTGTGACAGAAACGTGATTTCAGGCTATTACTTCCATCTTACAAAACTGCACAAATTTCCTGTAAAACTACCCTGGAAAAATAGCAAATCTTGTCCTGAGAATTTCTCACTACATGAGGAAGTATATTAAGGTACCACAAGTTTTCATGTCAGAAGGTTTTTCCCCAATCAAATTCTTCAGTCAAATATTAAAGGTCAAAGTTGACTCTTCTGAAACTGCTAGGAAAATGCAAGTGTAAAACTGCAAAAATCCCGTTTAGTTTTAGCCTGGGAAAAATATTAAACGTCACCCTTAGCATGTACAACTTTTCAAGGAAGGATATGAATGTGGGAAGAAATGAATGAAATAATTATTTTTTCTTGACAATCATCTAAATTCAAAATATCAACTCTCAAAGTGAGTCACCTTGACAGGCTGAAAACTGTACAGCGAAATCATGCAAACTGCATTTTATTTGACTTCGTGAAAAATATCAAACGAAGTGCTTGTATATTTGAATTTTTGCAAATACATACATGAATGTGGGAAGAATTCAATGAACTAAACTGCTTATTTTGACGATCATTTGGGCTCAAGATACAAATTCAGAAAGTAAGCCTTCCGCCAAATTGAAATTGCGCACGTGGCAAAATCGAGTAAACTGAGTTTTTCTTGGGTTCGTCAAAAATATCAAATGAGGAGTTGCTCGTTTAAAATTTGGAAACTGAGTACACGAAGATGGGAAGAATTCAACAAAAACAAACCGTTCTTCCCGAAAATCAATCAGCTTCAGATACTTGACTTCCAAAGTTGATTACTTCTACAAATACAGACCGCGGCAACCTTCATTCCGCATCTATCGTTTTCCTTATTAATTTCATTTTCTTGTGCTGATATCAATTGGTAATGTGTTTGAATACGTGATATTTTTGTCTGAATGCCTGCAACGTGGATGGAGCTGCAACGTTAGATTTCTTCTTGATTAATGCGTATTTTGTTGGTAGTGGCCCTTCTTTCTCCTTTGTGTGGGAATCAAATTTGCAATGAAGACAAAACAAATGCCTTCTCACTTCTGTGTTGGAAATTTGCTCTCTAAACCTGCATGGATAATATGTTGTTGCTTTTAAAAATGCGTTGGAAATTAGCTTGGAGCAAGGCGTTTAACAGTTTCTCCTTTCCTCTGTTTGGCATGGAGAATTTTCCAAAGATTAATGCATTGAAAACAATATATCTTAAAAACATGCGTGGTAATTTCCTTTCCCTTGCCTGGTGTTTAGCAGATTTTTGGTGAATACTCCCTTGTGCGTGGTGTTTGACTTCCTCATGGCTGGGCATTAAAATATGATTTTATATTTAAACACAAAAACCTGCGTAAATTTTTGTTTAATGCTCTTGCCTGCTGCTAATGCGTGGAGATTCCTTCTTTGTCTTTTACCTGTTCTTGGACTGTTCCTTCAAACTGCCTTGCTGCGCATGGAGTCTTCTTGTGTTGTGTTTGAACATCTTCTTGGCTAGGCGTGAACTTATATTTTTTGTTGAGTGAGAGATCCTTCGTTGCAAACGCGGGTTCCTTTCTCTAGCACGTGGGTCTGCTCTTTTGGCTTTGTTGTGCGTGGAATCTCCTCCTCCAACCTCCACGTGGTCTGTCTTACCCTATGCGTGGGAATCAATCTTTATTTGTTGTCCTCTAGCTGAATGTGTGTGGATTCTTTGTTCTTTTATATTTTATACTGCCCTCTCCTTTAAAACCATGTGCAGGTACTTTTGGCTTTCCTCTCACCGGCTGTCCTTCCTCCTATGTGTGGAAGCTTATCTATTTTCTCCTTCACCAATGCGTGAAAAATGATATTTATCCTCCTTGTATTTCTTCTTCACAATGGCATTCGCAGTATTGTGGGATGTGATAAAATATTATGTTCTTCAAAAGAAATAAGAAGCAATCGGAAAGCTTCGCACGACTCTTTCCAACGAGTCCAACGGAAGAATTTATGAAGGCTAAACCGACTTCCCCTCTTCCCGGGTAGTGGAATTAATTGCCAGGGGAAATGGGGAAAGCAACGACCAATTGCCAATGGGAATGACAAGGTGGGTTGGCAATCCCACTCTATTTTCCCATGTGGGGAAATCGAGAGATGTTTTACTTGTTTGCCAATTCATTAATTTGGCAATTGTGAAAAGAAATCCCACGAGCGGGAATTTAAAACAATTTTGCCAAGAAAGGGGAAATCCGGGCCCAGAAGCCAATTTGGCATCCCCAAAGAATGGGAAGTAGAAGCTTATTTTTTCCCTAAGAATTAAAATAAAACTTGACGAATGAATTTTAATTAATATTTATTTAATTAAATACTCCAAAATTATTTAAAAATTAATTTTATCAAACAAGAGTAATTAACTAATTAAATATTAATTAATTAATTAATATTTAACGCAGCTTTAAGACCCAGTGGGAGGACTTCTACTTTGAAATGGATGAAACGAAGACCGAACGATCACAAAAATGAGACGATCGTCATTAGAGTGATAAACCACGCAAAATAACACTTTTGAAAAATTTCAAAATTTCAATTTTTTAAAAACAATTTTGCATAAGTCAAAATTCCGATAACACCCTCCATAAGAGTAGGATCCCATAACAAAAGAAGTTTGAACACTAAGTCACAATAACCAAAGTTTATATCTTCCTTAATAGAATAAACTTCTCCCACAACTCATATGAGCTATCCACCAATAACACTTACTCAACGAGCTTGAAAAATCTCTATAAATTTCAAACCTAAAAGGGAAGAGTAGAATTCAAATCTAAAAGAGTCAAAAACCTTTCAACCCCGTGACTATTATATGAATATCGAAAAACATATTATGCTACTAAGCTTGAGAGAGAGAGAGTTGTTTGGCATTTATCATTGATGTTAAAGTAGCTTAAGCAACTCTACCCAGATTCATAACAAATTCTACAATTTTAAAAATTGAATCGTATGTGTTATTATTTATATATATTCATATCAAACCCTAAAAGGAATTGAACAACTCGAATTAGTCAACCCAGAAACCCAAAGGCCTAACATAAGACTCAATGGCCAAAATAATGCATAAGCAACGCAATTCAACAAAAACTATTAACCAACCCATTACACAAAATGTGTTTGTAATTGTGTAGGTCATATTTATGTAATTACACATACCAAAAGAACCATTTTCAATTAGGGCAGGTATAAAATGCCTTATAAACCCATATTTAAACATGAGGTCTACACGTTTTCCCTACCATGAATTATTTTGGGTTATCGATCATTTACTTAAAGAAAACACAAGAAACAAAGATCCCATGTACATTTTGAATGGAATATTGTTATAAAACTTAATAATCAAACAATAAGTCACAAACCTACCAAATTTCAACACCCACTTTGATTCCAATCTAAATGAGATTAAATAATGAAATACCCACATAATAACAATGATCCCATCTAATTTACTTTACCAAATCTCATTGTTTCAACACACATATTTTCATATAGGAAAGAAAACCCAATTTATATTTGATGTAGGAACATCAACTCCATCTTTGCAAATAAGTAAAGGTGACATCAATTTTGGCTTGTAAGTGTGTTCATGAGTCCTAGAGGTTCTTAATAGTTACTTAGGGGTGTCAGTTGGTTATAGGTCTTTCAAAATTTAAATAAAAACATTTCCCTCCAAATGTAAAATTTGAATGTGGAGGCCAATTTTGGCTTGTTCTTGTTGATATCATAAAGGCATGAGCTTGTAACTTGTTAAAAGGGTGGAATAAGGTCAAAGTGTGTCTTAAGTTTCTTAAGGGCTTTAGAGGTCATAATATGAGTTAATAATTCAGGACTTAAGTTTTTAAACTAAGAAACCTAATGTTAAGACAAGAAGTCACTCATGTGACCAAAGGGACTAAGAGTTCAATCACTTAGAATTAGTTGAGATGACTATATAGTGGAGAATGTAACTATATCTCAACATTATACTCGAGTATTAATCAAAAGTGTGAAGTTTTAGGAAGGAAAATAAGGAGAAATCTCATATTTTGTGTAGCAAATTGTTTATATATTGTGACACCTCTATTTTGTAACAACTTTTGCATAATTTTTGAAGTTTTCTATTATGAATGGGATTGATTCTTTCTCTCGGAATTCCAATAAGGAGGTATTTGAGTTGTTTCATGAGTATGGAACTCTAATTGACTGATTTCATGAAGGTTGGGAGTACTTTTGCTCTTACGAACACTTAGTACATGGTGATTGAACAAATGAGAAGAGTGATTATACAATGGAAATAGAAAACTAAGCTTGTAAGGGATGAAATAGAGAGTTGTTAAGTTTGTTTTATTTATTTGCTTATGGATAATATATGTGGATAGAATGTGAATTCTATAACCGTATGGAATATATTTTGAGTAAACAGAGTATTGAGAGGAGGTAAGACATTTAATATCTTTGGTCATGGGTCATTAGGAGGGAGACTCTTCATATGTGCATGGTACAAGGGGTTTGTACATTGTTTAGATAATGATCTTTAGGTGAGGGCTTTGTTTCATATCTCGTAAGACATTTACAGCTTAGTACATTACAACTTAGAAAATTACCCCTAGTTACTAGATGGAAGAATGACTAAAACCTTTAAAATAAAAGTGCATGCATGATGTTTGAGTGGTAGGTTATCAATGAACTCGAGGAGGAAGGATGATAAGTCAATAAAAAGAGAGTGGGGGTTTATATTAGATATATTTCTTGTATATCATGGTTTCTGGACAAACCTTGACCGTGACTACATTCTTGTGATACTAAATTATAATAGGAAAGAGTTGATATCATTATATTGGGCATATGAATAAGGGATTCAAGTATTAGAAGAGTGTTTTTTTCTCATAAACTTTCATATTTGACAACCATGTGACAACATTGTCTCTTAATGTGTTATGGGAAGGATTTTACTTATTTGAAGAGGCATTGCTTGTTTTCCTGAGCCACCGGTAAGGAATACTTGATATCCTAGATTCTACAGACCTTCATAACAATTTTGGTGGTTTAAATTGATCTATAGCAAAATATATTGCATTTTTAGCCTTCTCGGGTCTCAGTACTTGGCATAACTAGGGTTTCAATGGAAAAAGTGCAATATCTACTAACTCCACTAACGAAAATGACTGAAATTTAATAGGTATACCTATTATGATGTTTGTCAAATGTTGAAAAAGGTCTTGTGCAAAAATAAGCTAATGTTGGAGAGTTATTCATAACAATTGGGGTGGAAATCTAGAAAGTCGCAGTGGGAGGACTAATTAAGACCCCTTACAAAGGAAATACATAATAGTATAAGATTTAAAGCTTGAAATATGGAACTAAGAGAGATGAGCATAAAGGGGTGCCTGAAACACTCTACATTTCATCTTGAAACTATTGATATTCAACTTTATGTATGACAATATCCTTCCTAAGACCTAATTAAGGGTTATAGAGGTCAAAGTTGCAAGTGAAGTATAAGGAGTTCTATAAAAAATTAGACCCCGAGATTTTAGGGGCGTGTCTAAGGTGAGAAAATGAAACTATGAGAGGTGATAGTCCATAATGGTTAGTGCTAAAATACCACTTGCAAGGTTGGAGTAAGTAACTAGTCTTAAAGGCTTGGTTTAAGGATAGGGTGACCTAAGTAAGGTAAACTAGGTGAAATGAAACTTCTTGAATTCATGTTAAGGGTAAAATAATAGTGTGTGAATTGATAGATAGGTTACAAAATCTCCATCATGACTAGAAACCAAGAAGCCCAAGATTGCATGATTAGACTAAGAGTGATATGTCTTAAGGGCGTGATCTAACATGTTTGAGCATATAAGTGAAAGGGTGTATATTGATATTTTGAAATCAAATTAATTGATGATTCAACACTTGTTAGGGTGTATAAGCAAGGTGCCTATTTGAGGGAGTGTGAATAGAGAGTTAAGTCTAAGGAAAACATCAAGGGACAAGATAAGGGAAGATAAGAGCAATTGAAATTTCATTGAAATTGATCATTTCAATAGAAGAGTTTGTGTATTTTGGAAAAAATAGAGTAGGGAATGTCTGATAAAAGACCTTAAAGATAAATATGGTCTAGTTTAACATCTTCTCGAGCCTTCAAACTAGTCAAAGAACTACTAGAAACAATGTACTAATGAAAATTTGGATGAAATTGAATGTTTTGATTAGATGAATGAGATTGTATATGTTTTATTCACATCATTTGGTATAAAAGCATGGAAGGGATAATTTTGTTGTTATTAACAATGTGTGGAAGTGTGTGCAATGGAAAATGGAAGAAATAGAGAATTGGACGAGGAAGAAGAGAGAGGAAAAAGAAAATAAAAAAGAAAAGAAGAGAGAAAAAGCAAGGAGGCATGAGTTGTGGTTTGACAAAGAACTCAAGGGATTAAGGAGAATGTGGAGAAATTAGCAGAGTTGATAAAAGCTACAAGTCTAGAGAGAGGAAGCAATATACTTGCCTTTGATTTAAAGAGAGGTGTAAAATGGCCTATAAAATTACTTAAGGAAAGAAGACAAAAAGTGAAGCTGAGAGAGATGATAAGAAAGGAAGAAAAATATCTTTAAAAGATAGAGAAGAGGATGAGAAAACAAGAGAAACAAGTGGCTAAAGGAGTGGTGCATGAATAAGTCTAAATATTGAATGAGGAAGAGGTTATTGCAAGCTTCTTAGCTTGTCTAGAAGAAGAACAAAAAGTGAAAGAGAAGAGCAGCAAAGTAAAGAATGTAAAGAGCTAATGGATGGAGCTTTTCAAGAGGCTCAAAGGCCTCAAAGTTTTAAATATGATGGTGTATTTTAATGTGTGATTACAGGTACACAAAGTGAAGAAGAAAAGGCAAGAAATGATGCCTTGAATGAAGATATGGAAGGAAAAAGTGAAGGAAAGACAAGAGAATAAGTTTTTGAGAAAGTGCAAGCTCATTATGGATCAGTTATGAATGAAAATGTAGTAGTTATTATGAATGCTAATCACATCACACACTTCACCTTGTCCATACATATGCTCCATGTCCATACTCCACTGTCAATGCATATACTTTACCATCATGATTATATCTAGGACCAATGTTGTAACTTCATGAATCGAATAGGTCAAACCCCTACGCTTAAACATTCTACTATCCCTGCAATATTGTTCACACTCTTGGTTCATACTTCACCTCTGAGTTCTTCTTCATCAACATTCTTCTCTTGACTAGCCTAATAGACTAGAAATGGTTGTATAGTCCAATATTGTGTTGAGGGCTTGGTTTCACTCCCAACATCCATGAAGCACTTAGTCTGACTTGTTATGATGTGTCTAGACCTCTAACTCTATTTAGTCCTTGAATTTGTAATTGGTTCCTTCAAACAAGCTTCATATCCTAGTAGAGCTTCATATCCTAAGTAGCCCTTCTTAAACCCAAACGCTAGTGTATCTCCAATATTCCTGAAACAACTTCACTTTCTTATGACTAATTAGATTAACCTTTATGGAGAAATATCTCATGTATGAAGATCAACCACTACTCCTTTGTATGAAAAGGTATTTCCTTAACTATCCTAAGGCTCATTTAGGCCTAATTAGGTCTCTTACAAGCCTGTAGGTATAACAGTGATGAGTCTCCTAGGTCTAATTTCACCTGGAAGATTATTGAAACACCTTCCCATACCTCCAACATTATCCATGATGAAACTTAGAGCTTGATCCACTTGTTTACTCATGCATGCATCCAATTCTTCCTTCCCACTGATTCTTGTACAACTAGGACTGGTAAAAGTGGTATAACTATTTCACACGTGTGAGTTATGAATTGAGACTTGACAAGATTCTAAGTCCCACTTAAAAAGAGAGGTCCCTAAATTTTCATCTATTTCTAATGGCTTGAACTCTAGATATCACTTGCCCTAGTCTAGGCCCAAGAGGGAAAATCTCAGTCTACAGGTAACCATAATGGACTTCAAGGGCTGTAAAAATTTGGTGATACTCCATGGACACCTTCTCACCTTTTACATCCTTCAAAAATCCTTGAAACTTCTCCTAAGCTTATTGTCTTCATACATGCCCTTGGCCTCGAACAGAGATTACACTTTGTTTGTATGGGGAAAACATGGAAATTCTTGCAAAAATACACTATAGCTTCGATTAAAACCTTCTTCATTTCTTTATTCATGCTCCATTCCCTTTGTCACACTCATATTTTCGAGAGAATTACATATTAAGATCAAAAATCTATCTTAGACACATAAGAACAAGCTACCCCTAGCTTTACTCAACTACTTCCTAGGATATCTCAACCATTTCTAGCTTTAGAAAAGACTTTAACAACTCAAAATTCATCTACTAAACTTGGTCACATGTGAGGATAAGCCCTCCAAACCTTATTTACATAATTTTGGCCCTATATGCACTAATAGGCCTTATTTAGAATTTTACACAAAATGCCAAGTTTGAATATTTGAAAGACAATATTTTAGATGGAAAATGATAATACTTATTCCTAAACACCCTAGACCTCATCCCAAGGCATGACACTTATATGACTACTACCGATGCACCCGCATCATGAGCTCTTAGTCTTCTTGGTCACATGAGTGATTTCTAGGCTTAACACTAGGTTTAACAGCTTAAAAGCTCAAGTCCTTTATTATTAGCTCATATTATGACCTCTAAACCCTCTAGGAAGACCTAAGACACACACTTAACCTCATTCCAACCTTGTTACAAGTTACAAGCCCAAGAATTCATGAAATTAACAATGACAATCCAAAAATTGGCCTCCAAATTCAAATTGTAGGGAAATGTTTATTTTGAAATTTGAAAATCCTAGATACTAACTATCACTTCAAAATGACTTAGACAGACTGTAGGACCTAAAAGCACTTGCAAGACAAAAATTTATGTCATCTTGATCTATTTACAAATGTGGAGTTGATGTTCCTGCATCAATAATGACTCTTTAGCTCGAGATATTATATTCTTCAAATACATTTAGCCGTTAAGCTTTATCTCACTTTATTTTGTTGAAACCTAAAGACTGCAAATCCAAATATTATGTTGTGTCATAAGCTAGTGGATGCTAAGGTAAAAATATCATTCAAGAACTTGTTAAGTGAAAGCGCCCACTAATCTCAAAATAATATAAACAACCAACTCGAATGTACTTTGAACAAAACAATCTTGATTCAAGTTAATATATATACCCAAACCATTCTGAAGTCACGTAAGGGTTTAATATAAGAACTTTTAACATCCATGAGGCTAGTTAAAAGATTAATAATGGGCCTATATTTATGTTTTTCCAAACAGGTGAAGTTCATCACAAGATTAATACTGGGCCTACATTTATGATTTTCCATGCCAACTTGAAAAATCATATTATTCTTGTCATGGACCTGTAAGAGAACACAAACCAAATAAGCATATTATTCTTGTCATGTACCTGTAATTGTATCTACATTTAAGTTCATCTTAGCCTGAACTACACACGTTGCTCTTCGTTGACAAAATCAGACCCCAGGATAGAGATGATTCATGGGGATGCATTGTTTTTCCAAACAAAACAATCCCCATCTCATTCCAGTCAAATAGTGTTTTGTGAAATCGCCTCACCAAATATCACAAACAAATTCCCATCAAAAGTGTTGTTTTTGCTCCTTGTAACATATTTGTTCTTACCATCTTCATTTCCATGTGCAGTATGAATAACCTTGGAGAACCTAAATGTAACAAATAGATGTGTCAATAAAGAAATTCTAATAAGATATTACTTTTTGATTTGTTGTCTGATAATCTATACACTATGAAATCATGTCTAGCAATGTTAGTTATTTCACCTTGCTCCATTTTGCTACTATATTATTATTTTATAATATATATTTAACTAAATATATCTAATATTTCTAACATTCAAACCTTCAACCTCCACTAAATGCAAGAATTGCAAGAACATTAACTAATTAATGTTGCAATTTCCTAAACGTTAACTAAGATTACAATAAAATTTATTAGGTTATGTTGAGGCATAACCTCTTTTGGTGGAGGCAAGAGGATATGATATTTGTGGTTTTTTTGGGAATTTATGACATTCATAGATTGTGTTCGTGTGATGGATGGGATCAATTAATGACTATTACTAATTAGGAAAAATTTCAATGAAGATTTGAATGAAGGTGCTCGACATATCTATTTAAGCATCATCTATATTGGGCCTTTGGCAATCACTATCATAATAGCCCTGTTCACTATGGGTGGCACCATCAAACACATTGAGCCTTATTCCTATGAAGAGGTCAAGGCTGACCCAGTAGTATGGAATATTTTTCATGATGGTGGTGTTACATTGTTTATGGAAATATTGTCTGGTCACTCTTTCCGAGTGACCAATAGTGTGCTAGCAACCTAGAAGAAAGGAAGAGTCAAAGTGGGCAAGAATAAATTTATTATTTCGATAGAGCCTATTATGGTTGTGACAGGGGCTCTCTGCGAGGGAGACATTTATTTTAAATGCTCACTTCAGGAGGAGATGGATGAGTTCTTGTGTCTTGGTGAAAATTTAAGAATGTATCACTTGGGATATGAACAAGACTCGCTTCCACAACCTTGGATATGGTTGTTAGAAATTGAGGAGGTACTTCACACTGAAGAGACACTATAAATTGATCTATGGACCTCAAATTTTTATTCTTGTGCATCTTTGACATGATCGAAGGTAAACTTTATGGCTTTTCTATTTCAATTGCTTGAGAAGTCCCTTAAATTAGCTAGAGAAGAGGAAGGTCCTTTCCTCCACCAAGGCCTTTTGTATTTTCTCTTTAAAATGGCAGCTTCCCAAAAATAAATCTCATGCTTCCCCTCTAATCCAAGCAATCGGTGTCATGTCCCCCCTCCTCTTCTATAACCAGCTCTCTCTTTCCGTTTTCTTCGCCGCCACCTTTGTCTCCCTTTCGACTCTGATTTGGACATCATGATCATTTGCTAGAGTGGCACTGGTGGTCTCCCCCATTATTTTTTTCGTTTTTCTACCTCATATTCTCTAATGGTTCTTAACCCTTTTGACCCCTTAGAACACTCTACTAATATTTCTAAACCACTTTCAGACCCAACATCTACTTCCTCTCCACCTCTTGCCGATGCTTCTCTGGCTTCTCCTCTCGTCTCCCCAAACATTGTATTGGCTACAACCAACTCAACTCACCTAATCATGGAAGTAGAGAATGCCTTTTCTTTTCTTCCTTTAATAGCTTCTTATCAAAGGAAAACCTTCCTTAAGAATAATCTCTTCAAAAATCTTAAAACCCGTTGCTTTGGGCATCTTCATCCATCTCGTCTACTTTCTTTGAAAGGACACTACTTTCATAGTACCCTTCCAAAGAGGGGAAAATGTAGACACCCCAATTTCACACCCTTCCTAAATCAATTAATTCCCCCATCTCATTTCCCATAAAAATCCACATCGAATTAATCAATATGAATTGATTAATTATCCTTTTCAATCCTTAAAATAACCTAATCCTCCTCACATGTCATTATTCTCCATATTTCTCCACTTGTGAATTAAAAATACAAGTTTAATCCTCACCCACTCTTTATGGTCCCCACTCACCTAATCTTGCCCAAAATTTCAAATTGCGATTACTTAAACTCCTTTAAGATAATCCATTTACCATACTATAAATAGAGCCCTACCCCTCTCTAAAACATAGAAAAAAATCAACAGAAATATGTGTTAGAGCCCTTGATTTATTTTAGCATAGAGAATCCCTCCATCTTGTCTTAATGCCCGAGTGATACCACTCCATCCATCCATAAATCCCTTATCCCCAATCCTTGGTGCAAAGTTTGTCGATCTTGTTGCAGCGAAGGTCTTGCTCCGGTTCAAAGGAAGCACCTACATATCAAATAATCAGGGCTCGTCCACATTCTATCACCCATTCTGAGGTTTACGATGGAATTACAAAGGAGAAGGTATTATAGTTAGTTAATTTAATTTCTTGTTATCATTGTATTTTCCATAGCTCACATGGAGGTTTCCATATTGAGCCAAAACTTGGAAATCTAAGTTATTTACAAATATATAGACTAATTAATTCTTAATGAGGATATTGGTAGACGTGAATCGCTTCATAATTCTCAATGCAAGAAGATAAACAAAGAACTAGGAGTAGAAGAAATACAATAGTAAGATTATGGCAATAGAGATTAATTAGGGAAACATAGTTACAACCAACTAATCAATCAAGGACATGAAGATCCCCTTGGTTTTACAATATTACCGACTAACTATATGAATGAAGGAAATAAGAAACAACACTTTCAGATAAGAAGACTACATATCTTATCATACTCCTGCATGCAAATGAAATTAAAGAACATATGTGTTTGCATAAATGGAAACTCCACAACACATAAAATGTAGATTGAATCAAAGTTCATCACATCTTACTCCATGAATGAGAATATAAAGAATCAAATTCTAATTAAAAAAATAAAATATTAATTAGACCAAGAAAGGGAGATTCAAAAACAAGAATTGAGAGAAAGAGGGTTCTTCTTCTGTATTGCCAAAAATTTGTATCTTTACATTCAAAATGCACCAATATCCAACCCCTTTTACAAAAATGAAGCCTTATATAGGTGTTTCACACAGAATGTTTCAGTTCCTTGAATAGAGTTGCTTCTATCCTTTCATTCTCTTGAGAAACAGATAACGGTTAGGGCTAGGAGGAATACCTGTTGAATGCTGGGAGGGTGTGCGCGTACCATAGAGAGAGATCAGATCGATTGTGAAGAACTCCTTTTTGTCTGGGAAGGACTACCTGTGAATAAGAATGCAAGACCACCAGATTATAGTTAGACAATAAATGAGGGAACTACCTTGGGCCCAGGAAATATTAAACTTCCTTTCGAAGGTGGTCAATTCCCCTGCTAATATGAATTAACACAAATTATTGCAAAATTACAATTTAATTACCTCATTAAAACAATAGAGGAAAGGCTGGTTTTGGTTTTGAGTCACAGTGACCGATGCCGGTCACTGTCACCGGTACCGGTTTCTGATAACCGATATCGGTGGGGGCAGTGGTTTAGGGGCTTTTAGTGAAGGTTGGCTATAAGGTGTCTATGGTGTTTATAAGGCTGATAAATGATTGGGGATAGGTAATGGGGTGATGGAGAAGACTCAGAGAGTATGGGGGCTTTCTTGGGACAATGTACGGGTAGAGGAATGACAGTTAGATGTAGTGTGTTACCGGGTAGTAGATCTAGGAATAGACTTATAATTGCTGTGATTCAGAAGTTCAAGAAATGTTATTAAAGGAACATACAAGATACTACTTACTAGTTCTTGATGAAGATACAGGCCCAAGGACTGTGATGACGAAGGCAGGACTTAGGTAGGATGATTTGACAATCAAAGATGAGCTATCTTCTCTCCCAATGCTTGGATAAGTGTCACCGGGCTCTAGTTACTTAGTTGCGCCTTGGACTCGATGTCCTTCTCTCGCAAACTCTTTCTTTTCTTCACTTGTCTCTCGCTCTATCAAGTGAATTCTCGATCTATCCAATGAATTCCAGATCCTTTGTTTTTGGTTTGGGGAGGTCATTTACAGGGGAACCGATGGAAGGTTACGTAACCGACGGTGGTCGAGTAGAACCGATGTCGATTAAGTCAAAGTGGGCTATTTTTAGTAAAATAGCCAACTTTCCCTCTTTTTCTCCTGAGGGATTAGTTGTGGGCTTGGTCAAGTCATTATTAGGTTGGTTTTGGTGCGGATGAGGAGTAATTAGTCATGGGTGTGGATGTAGACCAAGTTATAGGTCTTAATTAGGTTAGTTTAGGATTAGGACTAGGTCATGATGAGGTGGCAAAATGAGGGGCAGGTTTGAGATGTGGATTTATTAATTATAAGGTAATTAATAAATAATTGTGTAAGGTTTAGGTGGTGAGGTTAGGTTGTGAAATGAGATGCGGGGCACAGGTGTCATAAGACACAAATTTGGTGTCTACATTAGCCCTTGTTGTCGTGTAGCTTGTCTTGTAAAGTCAAGACCGATAAATAATAAGAAGTGGTTACTCCCGTTAAGGGTATAGGTAATCCCCCTCAAATCTATCACAGATTGAGGTAACGTGAAATCAGGGATAGGGTTGATAAAGGATAAATGGTGTTGAGATGATGGTAAGATGGTGGGGTAAGTTCAAGGAAGCAGACGCACGTTGAAATGCAGTAGTGCGACTAGGGTACATGATTTGAAGAGAAAACAAGCAATTCATAGGCAAAGGTCGATAGTTTATCCAAACAAGGGTGATATAATCCTGGTATCCAAGGCATAGGAAGTAGCTCCAAGGGATATAACGGGTAAGGTACAGAATGTTTAGGCATGTTCGGTAGTACCAAATGGTTGGTTTGGTCGAGATAAATGTCACGGTCTCTGGTCTAGGCAAAGTTGGTCGGCTAATCAAGTCAAGTACCCTAATCATGCTAAAACACGAATAGGTGAGCTCGATTGAACAAAAAGCTACATGATGGGTGGATAAAATTGTAATTTGTGGGTCTTGGTCGAGGTAGTTAAGTGGTGTGGCCTTGGGTCGGGCCTGATTGGTTAGGGAGGCCTCGGGTCGGGCCAAATCGGCCTCCGGGTTGGCCTGGGTTGGGCCAATTGGTGGGTCGGGTTGGGCCCGAGTGGTTGGTCGCGGCCTTGGGTCGGGCCAAATGGTGGTTGGTTGCGGCCTTGGGTCGGGCCAAATGGTTGGTGGCGGCCTTGGGTCGGGCCAAATGGTTGGTTGCGGCCTTGGGTCGGGCCAAATGGGTGGTCAGGCCTTGGTCGGGCCAAATGGTCAGGGCCTTGGTCGGGCCAAATGGTTGGTAGTGGCCTGGGTCGGGCCGAGTGGTTGGTTGCGGCCTTGGGTCGGCCAATGAAGTCAAAAAGAGGCTATTTAGCAATGGAGTGTATAGGCGATGTGGTGAATAGGCAATGTGGTGAGAAAGGGAGATTGGTGAATAAGGGCAAAAATTGTGGTGAAATAGGTATTAAACCGATATCGGCTAGATATGACCGGTATCGGTTAGGTGACCGATACCAATTCCTTAGGGCACAATATAACCGATATCGGTTATAGGTCAAAAACCTATAAAAAGAAAAATATGGCCTGTCATTGTCACATTGTCAATTTGAAAACCAAATTTAGTTGTCTGAGGTGTTAAGAGATTTTGGTGAGTTGGTAGGCTGAGGTGGCATTATTTGAGTGGAGGAGTGAGTGATTGGTAGACCCCAGTGAGTAGGAGGTAGGATTTGATTGGTGGAGGACCCACATGAGGTGATTTGGAGCCATGGCACAGCCAGGAGGAGCAGGAGGTGCTGGACCAGCTGGACCACCACCACCTATCCCACCACAACGACGTGTAGTCGTACCGGTAGGCTCTAAACCTTAATTGTGTGAATTTAATGATTTTAAGCTAGATGTGGGTTTTGGGTAGAATCTAATTTTTAATAAAATAATGAATAAATTGAAGTGATTTGTAAAATGGAGTGGGTAGGTAGGTTAGTTAGGCTAAAACGGTAGGGGTGGGTAGGTTTCTAGGGTTTTCCAAAGGGGTAAAAGGGTAGAAATAGGCTAAAAAATATTTTAGGGGCCGCGTCGGGTTCGGCTCAGAGATAGACAGATGACCGATGTCGGTCACTAGGCGACCATGGTCACGGTCATCGAATATTAGGCCCAATTAGGTTTTGTAGACCGGCGTCGCCGTATGTCAAACGCCGACCGGACCTGGCATGGAGGTGGGAAGGTGGCACCATGGCGGTCGAGGTTTTTTGTTTTGTTTTGTTTAGGTTGTTGTTTTTTTTTTTTTTTTTGTGTGGTTGTTTGTTTGTTGTTGTTTTTGTTTTGGGGGTGAAGGGGGGGGGAGAGTTGATAGGAAAGGTGATCGGGTGGGGGGGTTAAATGGGTGGTTGTGTGGTTGGTTCGGTAGGATAGAGTAGGTGTTGGGTATGAAGTAGGAGGTGTTAAAGAGTAGGGTTGTGGTTCTAAAGGGATGGGTGATGTGTGTTATAGGTCGGGGTTAAAGTAGTTGTTTTTGTAAAGGGTAGGTCTAATGAAGTGGGTTGTTTTTGCAGGCACGTCAGCAGCTTACGATGCGGGATCGGATGCCCCCTCTATTGAGACGGATGCGGCCACATGTGTCCGCAGCACATTGGGCCATTATGCGCGAGGTGGGACTCGGCGGAGTCTAGCGGTATAGGGCTGTGGATAGGGACCACAACCTTATGGTTGCCCTCATCGAGAGATGGGATCCGGTGACCAATGTTTTCCATCTCCCTACTGGAGAGATGACTATTACCTTGGAGGATGTATATCGCATCCTGAGACTGCCGATCGTAGGGGAGGTAGTATTCCAGGTAGATGCAGAGACAACTATGGACAACATTCTTCAGGTATTTGGGGATGCAGCTACGTTATTGACTTATCACAGCATGAGCATTACCTATGGCGATATGTATCGCGCACACAGACATGAGACACGGCTTGCCGTGTTGATGATGATAGGCATCACATGCTTCGCCCTCCCGACTCAGAGGGAGGCCGCTTCCCACGGGCTTTGATGGGAGTACTGCACGAGATGGTAGAGGAGCATACGTGCTTATGCCTGGGCACCAGTATATCTGGTGCAGCTATACAGAGAGCTGTGGGGTTATCGCCGGATGAGGTGATTTGGGATTTGCTCCACATTTTTGTTACACTGCTGGGCATATGAGCACATCATATGTATACGACCAGTAGGGCTGCCCCAGCAGCCAGGGCCACAGGTTATATACAGATATGGCTTTCAGAGGTGGTTGGGGGTCGTGGGCCAGCCACGAGTGGTGCTCGCAGGACGGGATGTAGCTTACTACCGTCATATGCTAGAGGGCTTGACCGCATTGGATATTGTATGGAGGCCTTACAGAGGCCATCAGCCCCGAGGAGGAGCCCGAGCACAGATGCGCTGGATCCAGTATACTTTCTGGATAGCTGGACGGAGGCCGGAGAGCATGAGCAGATACCCCTAGAGAGGGTACGACGGCAGTTGGGGCTGCGACAGGATGAGCCACCTCCCTTCCCACAGTACCAGAGGGATGATGTAGAGGCCCCACTACGCCACGCACCGCAACCCATTGACTCCCGATTGGGTAGCAGAGAGGCCAGCGGATGATACAATGGATGACGCCGGTTGCATGTGTTCATTTTTGGTATGGTGGGCAGGGGAGAGAGCAGCTAGGAGAGCACAGCCCGCACAACCAGATTTAGCTGGCATTATTATAGCAGAGAGGGACCGGCTCTTGGGACAGTGTAGTTATAGGCAGCTTGTTGCTACACACAGCACAAATTGGGGTCCTATAGGGCAGCTAGCCCAGCACGTGCTCACCACAGCACCACCACAGTGCAATGCAGCACACACCACCACCAGCACCACCACAGTGCACCAAAGATCGCCACAGTATAGGTATAGTACCTCCACAGCACAGGGTACACCGTGCAGGCGTGGGCCACTGCTATTAGGAGTCGGGGACCAGCCCCAGCAGCCATGGTGGCACGGCCCGCTATATGGAGGCAGAGCGAGGCCCGGATTATCAGGATGTCCTTGATGGTACCGGGGCTGACTATCAGCCATATGCGGCACACAGAGCTGAGACCTCATGGAGCCAGAGATCCCGGGGGGTGCAGCCATAGCCGGTGGGTCGGTGACAGGAGGAGGCGGGAGCCAGCACAGGGACCAGCAGGGAGAGGGGCTGAGGGTGGTGGGGAGAGCTGAGACATCCCTAGAGCGGAGATGGTTTTTTTTTTTTTTTGATATTGGATAGAGACACCGGTCTGCAACCGGTTATGTATATAGAGGCTTGCGTGCCCACATATTCATTCATTTATTCATTCTTGTTGTATATACCGCCTCGCGAGCCCATTTATTCATTCTTGTTGTATATACCGGCCTACGAGCCCAAGAGTATATTTTTGACATGAGAGAGATTGATATCTGCGCGAGCCGAGTATATTTTTGACATGAGAGACCGGCCTCGCATGCCGAGTTTGTAGATTTTGATATCATAGCGGCCCCTATGCGTGCCAAGCTTTGTATTATGTTGAATCACATTGGCCCCTATATATATATATATATATATATATATATATATATATATATATATATATATATGATGATTTGACCCACATGGTGTATATAAAATGTTTTATGTGTTTTGTCGATGGTTTTTGAAATTTAATGTGTATAGATGATGAGTTCGATCCAAATGGTGTATATACTGATGGGTTTCATTTAGATATTGAAATGTCGTACGTATTTTGTTGATGGTTGTTTTATTGTAGATAGATGATGTTGATGAAATTGTGATGATATATTGATGTGATGTTGATGACAAATATTGATAATGGTGTTGTTATGCAGGAAAAAGAGGCGGGCGCCACAAAAATTTGTAAAAACGAAGAAAAGGCCTAGGTTTAAGCAAAATGGGACACATGACCGATATCGGTTATGTAACCGATGTCGGTAGATATATGACCGATATCGGTTAGCTAACCGATATCGGTTATGCCAAAACTAGTTTTCCTAAAAATAGAAATGCTTGGTTGGCAACTTAAGTTCTTATTTTTAGAAGCATGCAACAAGTTAAATACGAGAATGCGACGCTGTTGACGATTTATACAGGTAATTGCATGGGAAAATTGAGTGATAAGGAAGAAAAAGACAGGTAAATTGATTGTGGGCTGAGATTAAGAAGGTGGAAAGGAAAATTATATCAAAGAGGGTGGTGAAGATGGCGGAACAAGGAGAAGCATCCAGAGGCAAAGACGAGAGGCAAGACAAGTTCCACCTCAAGCTACTACATTCCAAGAGGTAAAATTTTTGGTTGTGATTCAATTCTTGCATGTTTTAAGAATAAGATGAGAGAAGGTAAGTGGGTAGAGATGAAAAAGAAAAGGTAATAGGCAAGTGTCTGGGATGGGGTGAGTGTTATGGGGTAAGTAAGCAGGGATTTCGGGTATGTTCGTAGGTATAGAGAGGGGTAAATGAGCAAATAATTATCGTCGGTGGTATTTTTAAGCAGGATGTATATGATTGTCAAGACCGATAGCGTTTTGAGATAACCGGTATCGGTTAGTAGACCGGTATCGGTTATTTATAACCGATACCGGTTACTTTAGGAATTTCCAGAATGTGAGAAAAAACACATGGGGGTTTGATTTATTGAATGGTTGTGTGTCATTTTGATGTATGTAGGCAGAGGCAGGGTTGAGGATGAATGATAGTGTGCCAGCTTTGTTGTCACGAATCCGAGCGGATATAACACCAGCTGAATGGGCATTGATAAACCGTGTGGGGTTAAGTGGGATCCGCTATTATTCATGAATCACACGCAATCACGCTATGTTGCAGGCGTTGATTGAGAGATGGAATCTAGAAAAGAATACCTTCTATCTGCCAACAGGGGAGATGACAATGACGTTGGAAGATGTGTTTAGAATTTTGAGGCTCCCAATTACAGGAAGACCAGTGTATCAGGTAGGGCCTAGTGCGGCGGGGAGCAATAACAACAGTATTTGGTCTAGCTGCACGAGATTTGACACAGCGAGGTTTGACATTCACTTATGGTATAATGTATGCAACGACACCCCGAGGCAACAAGGTTGGCAATAGTATTAATGATAGCGGTAGGGTATTATGCATTACCGAGGGTGGATGGGGGAAGATTTCCAAAAGCATTGATGTGTATTATTTGGGAAATGATAGAAAGGAGCGTGACTTTTGCATGGGCACCCGCATATCTGGCGGAGCTATACAGGGGTTTATGGGCCTGCAGGTGAAATCACAGGACGACACTAGATTGTTCATACTTATTACATTGTTGGGCCTATGAGCACATTGTTTGTGTGCCGATAGGCCGACCCATCTAGTCGGGAGAGACAGGAGTGCAGAGGTTGGGATTCAGACGTTGGGTCCAGACAACAAGAGGCAAGATCTCATGCCGTGACAGAGGACATCGAGTATTATAGGTGGGTGTGAGAGATGGTGACGATTGCGGATATCCGTTGGAGGCCTTACGAGAACTATATGGTGACAGAGAACATAGCTGAGGAGTTGAGGGGTGTAGAGTGATTGAGGTGGATCGCAGGGCACAGGCCAGGTGAGTACGAGAGGATTCCTCTAGATCACGTGCGGCAACAATTTGGATTTGTTCAGGATATACCCATGGCTTATAGACCATACATGAGGATCGATGCCGAGGCATCATTCTCACCTCCCCACCGACACCTCCAGAAGGACCAGAAGAGATAGCAGCCGATCGCAGGGTAATGGATGCAGGAGCGACAGAGGCTTATAGATTATGGTGGGTAGCAGAGCTACGAGGTTCACGTGAGAGGGCCGATCATCCTGACATAGCTGTGATTACAACGGAGAGAGATCATCTGCAAGGTTTAGTTCATCAGCTCCAAACGTGGGTGAATGAGACCACGGGATTGTTAGCGGTTGCAGAGTCACGAGTGGAGAGACTAGAGGCGAGATTCCGCCACGCGAGAGGGCATATTCATATGTTACAGGAGAGGTTGGTAGATCAGTGGGAGGAACCAATAGCAGTGGCACCTTTGAGGATGGAGAGGCCAAGCGAGCGGTGTCGATGATCACGATCATCACCTGGTTCGGGATGAGGCACAAGGGTCTAAGTGAATTTCATAGAGGTATAGGAATAAATAAGGATGCCGACCTGCACGTCGATGATAGAGAAGATGTATTTGTTTAACATCTAAATAAAACTGAATATGTATGTTGATTTGAGTTATGATAATAATAAGAATGGTTGTGTTTGGAAGGTTTTGTATTGAAAAAGGATAAAGATGAATGTGAGCAAATAGAAATATGCAAAAAGATTTATATGTACCACACATGATAGGTTATGGTAGGGGATGGTCGAGCTAACCTTGGGAGACCCCATGTCTCCAAAGTGCTACCTACATAGCCCATTACACAAAGCAAGGAGGGGCCTCAGACCGATGTAGTTCTCCCTTAGAACTAGGGAGAGGTGAATTCAGGCAATTTGGTTATAGTTAGGCAATTTGTTAGTTGGTAAAAATATTGATATTAGTATGGTAATGTTGTTGGTGTTGGTAAGGGTAAGGTATAGGTATAGGTGAAACTGAAAGTTAACTTACCCATGTATAGAGGAAACGTGTCCTGATTAAGATCAACACATAATCCCAGATTCAAGGAAAAGAGGCAAAAGTGTCCCGTAGTTGAGAAGAGCTAAACAAACCACTTATTAACGTAGGATGAGCTTGAATCCCTAGGTGCCTTGCATAGGCGAGAAGTCGATAGGTGAAAAGAGTCGTATAATCACAATATATCGGATATACGTCACATCCCTTGAGTTTTGTTGTTTTGACAAATGGTGAAGTGAGGTGGCTGGTAAAACTAGGGCACAGAGAACTTGTTATAAGGTGATTATGCTGACTAAAGAGAACCAAACCTAAATAGACAAGTCCATGACTCAAAAGTGCTATTGAATACTACGCTTTTTACTTTTCTGGATATAGACTGATCAATGCGGGAAGTCCATAGGGGATATGCATTTTGTTGTTCTTGAGCTCTTCACGAAGCTGATCAATGCGAGAAGCTTCTGATAAAGGCTGACTTTGTATAGCTTGTCCTTCAAGGGAGCAGTCTATTTATAGTAGCAAATGTATTTTTGTGTATAGCTGTCCTTTGGGGAGCAAATATTTATAATAGTAGAAGTGGCTTTGCACATAGCTGTCCTTCGAGGGAGTAGTCTATGTATAACTTTAGAGGTCTAGATGTCCGTTCGGCATGAAGCATCTAGTTTTGTAGGAAGTTTGACTCAAGAATATCCCATAAGCGTATAATTGAGAACATGTTATTTTGATACTTTTAAGTCATGGACTAGACTAAAAAGGGGAAGGCATCTTTAAGGGGAGGTGATAATCAAACCATGTGAGCTTGATTCGATTTTGAGATGCATGAAACAAAGTGTATGCGGTGGTAAATGAGCTCAAGGGATGAGCGCAAGGTAGATAAGAAGTGATATAACACTAAATTCAATAGTAGAATGGTCGAAGATGCAAGGCATTAAGGGGTTCAGGCTCAGGTTTACCATTAAGCGAAGCTAAACGATAAGTGCCTGATCCATAAGTGTGAGTGATAATGTAAGGCCCAATCCAATTTGGAGAAAATTTTCCACGTTTACTTTTTTCTAGTTTGGTTACATGTTGATTCTCTTTGAGGACCAGATCACCAACCTTAAAGGTACGCTCATGAAGTCACTTATCATAAGCACGCTTGATGCGCTTTTTGATAGATTTGAAGGTGGTCAAGAGCTGTAAGACGACGCTCGTCAAGAAGCTCTAATTGGGCTAACCGCTCTTGCGGAAATCATCATTGGTGAGAATATCCTGAAGAGATATTCTTAGGGAGGGTATTTGTATTTCGAGAGGCAAGACAGCCTCGGTACCATATACCAGAGAAAATGGGGTGGCATTAATGGAGGTATGAATGTTAGTCCGATAAGCCCAAAGGGCAAAGGGGATGTGATCAGGCCAATTTGTTCCATAATCGTTAACAATTTTCATGAGAATTTTAGTCAGGGTTTTGTTAGAAGATTCAGCTTGACCATTTGCTTGTGGATAGTAAGGTGATGAGAAGCTAAGTTTGATACCAAAGTTTGTCACAAAGGTCTTTGTAATAACTTATTTTTGAAATATTTTCCATTATCTATTATCAGGCATGAGAACACCAAAACGACAGATAATGTGATGGTTAATGAATTCTATGATTTTTTCTTTTTTGGTTGAAATGAGTGGAATGGCCTCCACCCATTTAGTGTAATATTCGGTTGCTGTGATTATCCAACGGTGACGTTGCGAAGAGGGGGGTGAATTTCACCAATAAGGTCTAAACCCCATTGTGAGAAAGGCCAAAGATCTCGTGTGACTTGTAGCGGATGGCTAGGAGTATGTTGAAGGTTGGCATGTTGTTGACACATAACACAATGCTTAACATATTCGTAGCAGTCGTTATTAAGAGTAGGCCAATAATAGCCTAGGCGAAGGATCCGTTTAGCCACGGCAAGGCCACTAAAATGTCCACCACAAATACCGTCATGGACTTGTTGGATGGTATAGGTGACCTCTGCACCGGTCAGACATCGAAGGAGGATGCCATCAAAGCCACGTTTATAGAGGAGTCCCCCCATGACGACATAACGAGAAACACGTTTAAGAAAAGCACGTTTTCCATTACTAGTAAGGTCAGGTGGGAGAACAGAGGTTGTAAGGTAGTCGTAAAATTGGTGATACTAGGTATCCTGTGAATTAGCAGATACATTATTTATCATACAAACATCCGGGACTGAGTAAGATGGGGCAAAGAGTTGTTGGACCAAGACAAATATGTCAGAGTCAATTGGTGAGGCAGGAATTTGCGAGGCTAAGCAAGCCATAGTATCCACAAATTTGTTAGTGGAGCGGGGAATGGTTTGGATAGAATAATGAGTAAATAAGGTCAAAAGTGAATCCACGTAATGTTTGTACTTTTGAAGTTCCTCATTTTTACATTGGTAGATGCCCATAACTTGATTGACTACCAATTGAGAGTCGCCAAAAATATTAATAGATTTTACACCTAAGTGTAACGCAACCTGGAGACCCAAAACAAGGGCCTCGTATTCCATTGTATTATTAGTGCAGGGGAAATCGAGCCGGAATGAAAGAGGCATAGGCTCAGTGTCAAGAGGAATGAGAACAACGCCGCCCCTCCACCACGCTGGCATTTGGATCCATCGAAGAAGAGGGTCATTGGATACGACTCCTCACTAAGTGAAAGAGTGGCGATGAGTTCATCGGGAAATTAAAATTGGTAAATTGCTCCCTAGGTAAAGGGGCTTCCGCGAGTTGGTCTGCGATAGTTTGTCCTTTGATTGATTTCTGGTGTACAAATTCAAGGTCGAGGTCGGCGAGGAGCATAAGCCATCGGGCGATGCGTTGGTTTAGATGAGGCTTAGTGTACATATAATGGATGGGGTCCGTGTTGGTGATGACAAAAGTTTTGTGATTCAGGAGGTAGTGTCGGAGTTTGGTGGCCACGAATGATAGGGCTAGGCACAACTTTTCTACATGTGTATACCTAGTCTCATAATCCACGAGAGTATGACTTATGTAATAAACGGCTTGTTCTCGATGCTCGAGTCACGATGTGTGAGCATGGCTCCTACAACATGGTCGGTGGCGGAAAGGTAAAGGTAGAAAGGGCGATCATCCTGAGGTGGGATAAGCACAGGTGGCTGCAAGAGATAGGCTTTAAGAGCCTCAAAGGCTTGGTGGCACTCTTCACTCCATTGAAAGACAATGTCCTTTTTAAGGAGATGATGGAAAGGTTGACATCGATCCGAGAGTTGTGAGATGAAACGCTGGATAGATTGGAGTTTACCTTGTAAACTACACAATTGTTTGAGGTTAGTAGGTGGGGGCATCTCTAGAATAGCTTTGACTTTAGCTGGGTCGACCTCAATGCCACGCAAAGAGACAATAAAACCAAGGAGTTTTCCCGAAAGGACACCAAAGACACATTTCTTTGGTTGAAGATGAACACAATATTGTAATAGGCGATCAAAAATAATGGTTAAAACATCGAGATGTTCACTGCGATGTTTAGATTTGCCAAGAAGATCATCGACATAATCCTCAAGGATAGTGTGCATAATGTCATGAAAAATGTAAGTCATAGCCCGCTGATAGGTCACACCAGCATTCTTAAGGCCAAACGGCATGACACGATAATAGAAGGTTCCCCAAGGAGTTATGAAGGTAGTTTTATGTTGATCGGCCGGGCTACCAAAATTTGATTGTATCCCGAGAAGCCATCCATGAGAGAAAGCATCTCATGGCCCGCAGTGAGATCAACAAGTTGATCAATACTTGGGAGGGGGAAGTCATCCTTCGGGCAAGCGAGGTTAAGGTCCCGAAAATCCATACATATCCGAAGTCCCCCGTTGCTTTAGTAATAGGTACGATGTTAGAAATCCATTGAGGATAATCAATAGGTAAGATGAAGGAAACAGAAAGGAGTCGTTGAAGCTCTTCTTTGACCAAGAGGGCAATGCGTGGATGCATTTTTCTCAGTTTCTATTTAACTAGTTTGCATCGGGTTTTAGGGTAATGTTATGGACAGCAATGTCAGGATCAATTCCTGGCATGTCAGCGTAGGACCAAGCGAAAGCTTGGTTGCGGGCACGAGAGGAAGGTAGTGAAGGCAGTTTGTTCTAATGTGGTAAGAGATTGTCCGATCTTCACAATGTGAGGATCATCCTCGGTGTGAATGTTGATTTCTATAGTCGACTCATTCAACATGGTTTGAGTGTCAAATGGTAAGGCGCGTTGAATATAAGAGTCATCCGCACCAAGGTAAGTGAGGATGGAGTCATCATCCTGGCACTCAACAACATTAATTGAAGGCGAGTCCTCTTCGATCATGTCTGATACAGAAGGGGAAGAGAAGATGGGTCTTCATTATCACGTTGATAAGTGAGAGGACCCAAGAAGATAGCGTTTATGAAAAAAAAAAAAAAAAGTTAGGAGGGATAGATTCAGGGTCTATCGACTCTGTGGGTGACGATGGCAAAATGGGTGATGATGGTTCGAAGGGGTGACTTCATCGTCTTCCTGGATACAACGGATATGCGGTGTCTTCGGTGTAGGTGGTTCAGAGAATCCAAGACCACGACGATCTTTGTGTTTACGTGTAGTAATGGGAATGATCGTATGTCGGCCTTGTTCATAAAGACCAAACCGAAGCCCTTCCAAGCACAACGCGTCAAGAAGGTGAGAGCAAAACGACGATTAGTTAAATATTGAAAATTAGATTGGAAGGGAACCACACCAAGGGGAGGTTTAGGGGTGACAGAGGATGTATCGACACCCCCATACGTTAGGTTGGTGCAGCAATTGGGTGGTCCATAGGAGATTACTTCCCCCACACGACGGTCATAAGTAGGATGCGCATGTAACTGTCCATACTCCTGTGGGGTATGGAAAGTGCTAACGTTATATAGGTGATACTCCCCCAGCGTAAGGCATTGAAAAACATCAACTAAGGGATCTGAGGTTGGGATGTTGTCCGCGGGAAAGGAAGTGGAATGGCGGAGGCGGTTTCATTGGTTGAAGGTGTAGGTGTGGTTGAGATGGATGGTTGAGGTGTGGTTGAAGTAGATGGTTGGGTTGGATGAATGGGTGTCTTGACTGGTACAAGCACATCATTAGGGCGATATAACATATTGTAGGTTTTGAAGGGGGGAGCATCAGCTTTTACGGTGTAGGACTTCCCCTCATACTCGAATTTTATGCATCTATGTAAGGTGGAGGAATGCATCCCATAGCCCGGATCCAAGGGTGGCCTAACAACATGTTGTATTGGAATTCTCCCTCAAGGACATAGAAGAGCTCGGGTAAGGTACGTGGCCCTACACGAATGTTAAGGATCACGGTGCCTAAGGTAGAAGTAATAGCATCGTTGAATGAACGTAACATGGTGGGGTTGGCACACATGCAACTAGAGGGATATTCATTTGTTGGAAGGCTTTTGAAGAGATGATGTTTAGGCTAGCGCCCCTTCAATCATAACACGACGTACTCGGATGTCCCGGACGTAAGCCGAGATGAAAAGAGCAAGGTCAAGATCTTCTGCACCAAAGTCAAAAATTTCATCTTCGGAGAAACCGACAAAGAACGGTTTGTTGTACTGACAGGATGACGAAAGTGGTAGATTTTTTGTGAGAGAAGCAACATGGTTGGGTGTTAAGATGGAGGTAATGGGAAAAGTTTCGTTAGGTAAGACCTCTATCCCTTGAAGGATTTCAACGAGAGCTTGTCGATGAGATTCAGAAGTTTGAACGAGATCATACAACGTCATTTTTACAGGTGATTGGTGAAGTTGTTTGATCATGGTTCGGTGGGCAACTCCATCAGAGACGGGTAGGCAGGTCCATGAATAACCACTTTAGGTGGTGGTGCGATCGGGATGGTGGATGAAAGAGAGGCCGTAGGTGTGTTTTCTTTAGCTTTCCCATTGTTTTTCTACCCTCGAGTAGCAACACTAATCATGTTGATCTCGTGAACACGAGAGGAGGAAGATGGTAGGGATAAGTCATGGTCTTTGAGAGGTGGGGTTGTAATAATGATAGATCTTGGTGAGGCGGGGACAGTGGTATAAGAGAGGGGATTGAAGCTAAAGGTTTCTCCCTTCGTAAGTTGTCTTTCTTAACCTTTCTATCCGAGAGAGGTGACTGATGAAGTATGGCTTTCAAAGCTTTGCATCCCTCTACATCATGTCCTGGTGTGCGGTGGTAAGCACAAATTTTAGACTCATCATAACCTATAGGTCGAGGTTTAGATGGATCATAGGATCTAAGTGGGGGTAGGGAAATGGTCGCATTTTCCACCAACATATCAAGGATCTTGGCATAAGATCCTTTGAGTGGGTCAAAGTCAGAGGAAGATGAGGCTATTGATTGGGTGAGTTTTGGTAATGTTTGGGTATGGTTGGTTCGTATGGGTGGTGGTTTAGACAAGGGGTTTTGATAATTGGATTTAACTAAGCGTGGCTTCTTCGGCGCAGAAGTTATGTTTAGCTGATTAGATGATGAGGCCACAGATGATGTGGTAGCAGGAAATAACCACGGAGAAAGAGGAGTGATGGCAAACAAATCCTTTGATGATGGAGTTTGTTTAGGGTTGATAGGTGGACAGGATCTCTGTATGGGTGTAGAAGGTGCAGGTCGTTTTAGAGAAAACGCAGGAGGTGTGATGTATTGAGGCAAGGTGGAGGGGTGAGGTCCCAATATGGAAGGTAAGTGTGACGGTGAGGGTTTTAGTTGTGACAGAGGCAGGGATTGGATTTGAGGAGATTGGATTTGTCTCCTAGGTGGATGGACGGATTTATTTTTGGATAAATCTAACCGTTTAGGTGGGTGTGTTAAACTGGGTATTGGTGGAGTCCCAAGCGTAGGGGAAGGTTTGGTTAGGTTAATAGAGGTGGATGAGGTATTCGGTAGAGATGAGGGGGGTGAAGATGAGGACATAGGCATTTTGAGTTTTTGTAAACACCGCGGGTATATGGTAGAGGTGTCTGGATCGGTCATCTGCATCTGAGTAGAGCATGGTGTACTCAAACGCTCCCATAGGACTCGTCTATCTTCTGAGGGATGACAATCTTCACGTGTGAATAGGAAATTTTGTATGGAAGAGAGGTGGGTTGTAATTCCGGTCCACTGTGGGTGTGATACAGGGGGTAAATGAGTCTCTGTATCAATGGGTGTTAAGAGGTCAACCGGTCACTGAAAAGATTTAGGCGATGAAGAACTAATAGGTAGAAGGGCATGTTTGAGGGGATCCGTCATGATTAAAGAATGTGGTGATGTTGATTCGAGGGGTTTCTCTTCTAAGGATGATAGAAATAGTGGCGAGCCTTCCTCTTGTATAGCAAGAGTGGTAGAAGGAGATTTTTGGGAAATAGATAAGTTAGATAACATCCACTCACAGTCTTGCAGGGATGTGGTGTAAGAAGGCTCATCTATGAGAAGAGAACTCAGGGCGGTTAATTCCTTTATGGGTAAAGGAATGACAAGGATTTCGTCTTGTCTTGATGGTGGTGAAGGGGATTCGGGTCCTTGCGTTAGTGAAGAGGCTTGATTCAGAATTTTCTCGATAGAAGCGTTTGGTTGGGAGTCGAAGACCACATGGATTTCATGAACACTCTCCTCGGCTAAGATATCTTGGTTTATGTTACTGTTAGATGAGTGGTTTGGGAATGGTTTGTTGAAGATTTTCAGATTTCGATTAGTAGGGGCATTAGGATTATCGAGGGTTATATCCCCTACATCAACCATTTCCTGCACTATGTTTTTCAACATCTTGCAGTTTTCGTGACTGTGTCCCTTCACACGGTGGAAGTTATAGAAGTCATTTTCTTTGTACCAAGAAGGTATAGCACAGGTGGAATCAAACCCGGAGTGAGGTTTAACAGGAGGCAAGGTGATAGCTCCTTCTTTGAGCAATTTTTCCAAGATCACACCATAAGTTTCTCCCAAGGGAGTGTAATTGATGGGCTCGGCTTTATACTTATAGGTGGTTTTGGCGGGTACTAGACGGTGCTTGGGATTTGACCATCACCGCGTGTACAACTCCTTTTGATTTCAAAGCAATCAATGCGTAGAGAATTGGTGGTGTTGGGTTTGTTGGTGGAGTCTTGGGTTTGGAAATTAGGGTTTTGTTGCGCACAACCGCAATTTCTCTTCCTCTAAGGCTCAAATTTCTAGTTTCTGAGCCATAGTAAAGGCCTCATCAAAGGTGCGAAAGTTTGAATTTGGAGGGTAGGAGAAATGTGCTTAGCGCAGCCCGCGTAAAGAGTTCAATGAGTTCGGCCCGAGGCAAGGCATATAAGTAAGTTGATTTATGAGGCCTCGCCATCGTCCAACGAAATCTGCGATAGATTCATCTTTAAATTTTCGGATGGCATAGAGGTCGGTGATAGATACCTTCTTAGCAATATATTAATGGAGAAATGATCCAAGAAAGATTGGCTAATTGTTAAAAGAGAAGATTGAGTGCTTGGGTTAAAGCACTCGTACCACTCTGCATGGTCCCGATAAGGACATGGGAAAGATGTGGAGTAATAAGGCATCGTCATGAGCAATCGAGATAGCGGGCATGTCTAAATGATCTCAAGTGTTGTTGAGGATCCTCTTTACTATTAAAATGAGTGAATTTTGGTAATTCCCATTGAGAAGGATATGAATGAAGGGGACAAAAGGATGAATAGGCTCCCGAAAAAAATTTCTCGTATGTCGTCAGTGCTACGGCTTCCTAAATGTGCCTCCAGATTTTTCATCTTATCCCATCATTTGTTTGATGAAATCAGTGGTTGGATGAGATGATGGTGTAGTTGTTGTAAAAGGTGGAGGATTGGGCCAAGGGCCTCCACTAGACAATGGTGGGGTTAAATGTTGATAAGGTATTGAGGACGAATATGTTGAGGAGACCGAATAGGGATGTCCTATATAAGGTGTCGAAGTCACCGGATAAGTGTGTGGAAATGAAAAGGTGGGCGGAGCTTGAGAAGGAAAGCTCGTGTGGATAGGTGGCAGAGAGCAAGTTATGAAAGGGGCAGTCTGTGAGAGAGAAGGGGTAAGAGCAGTCAGCGGTAATGATATGTGGGGCCCCAGATTAACCAAAGGAAATCCAATCTGTGTCGTATGAACCTCTGAAGCCACTGAATTGGGAGACGGGGCTAAGGATGAAGAAGGTAAGGCGGAGTTATTAGGTGGAGAGGGAGCTAAATGAGCAGCTATACTAATAGGCATACCAACAAGGAGCTGACCATCGGGTGTACGGTCAGGGGTATGAGACAAATAGTACTGTACAACACTAGGATTAGCATCCAAAAATTTCACAAATTCCTTATCTCCTACAGGGATTTTGGGAACCTCACTGGTGTCCGTAGGATTCCCTATAGAATGTGAAGGGGGTGATTCAGAAAAGGCACGGAACAGGCATGTGAAACCATGGCTGCGGCTTGTTTCCGAGTGATAACAACCATGGACAAGAGTACACAATAGAGATTTGATCTATCAGGAATAGAAACAACCACAAAATGTTGGAATTGGTAGGTTGCTGGTTTGTCGGGAACTATGAAAGACAGTAACCGATATCGGTCTGATAACCGATGTCGGTTAGACTGTAGACGGCGTCGGTCAGTTAACCAATGTTGGTAGAATAGGCCCACTATAAGAAGGAGCATTGATTTGGGGTTAACAATGGTTAGTATATCTATCAAACTGTTTTGGCGTGATCACTGAAACAGTGTATGAAAGAGAAAAAAAACTAAAAACAAGCAAGATGCACATGCAAATCAAGAGACTAACCCTAGGATTAGTTTTAATTATTGTGGGCTTATGCCTTAGATGCAAGATGATGTCAATCCTAAACAAAAGACTTAGGGGAAATGTCAAGTTTGTTTTGGCTTATAAGGTTACCTCAATCGGGCGGAGGAATACCGTGGAAAAGGGGGATGTTTGAGTTGTTGTGTTGATTATGTCGTGATTTGGTATGTGTTGTGCAGTGAAAGTAAGATTAATTTCTTGTCAATACCGTGGATATCACCCCACGACTTTGTTACTTAATCTATGTTCACTAGAATTGAAAACAACAAGCAAGAATGTGATGCACGTGTTTTAAACCCAAATCGAAAATGATATTCGATGAAGCAAAGGAGATGACTTTCACTAATGCAAAGATGTGAAAGCAAGAAAAATTTTTTTACCAAAATAACAAATATCTTGTGAATATTTAGTAGAAACAAACAACAAGTATGCTCCCTATATGAAAGCAAGCAAGAAAGAAAGAAACCCGAAATGGGTCCCACCGGGCGTGCCAAAATGTTTCGCATAGAATGTTTCCAGTTCCTTGAATAGAGTTGCTTCTATCCTTTCATTCTCTTGAGAAACAAATAAGGGTTAGGGCTAGGAGGAATACCTGTTGAATGCTGGGAGGGTGTGCGCATACCGTAGAGAGAGATCAGATCGATTGTGAAGAACTCCTTTTTGTCTGGGAAGGACTACCTGTGAATAAGAATGCAAGACCACCAGATTATAGTTAGACAATAAATGAGGGAACTGCCTTGGGCCCAAGAAATATTAAACTTCCTTTCGAAGGTGGTCAGTTCCCCTGCTAATATGAATTAACACAAATTATTGCAAAATTACAATTTAATTACCTCGTTAAAACAATAGAGGAAAGGCTGGTTTTGGTTTTGAGTCACAGTGACCGATGCCGGTCACTTCACTGTACTTGGTTTCGATAACCGATATCGGTGGGGCAAAGGGTTTAGGGATTTTAGTGAAGGTTGGCTATAAGGTGTCTATGGTGTTTATAAGGTGATAAATGATTGGGGATAGGTAATGGGGTGATGGAGAAGACTCAGAGAGTATGGGGGTTGTTCTTGGGACAATGTACGGGTAGAGGAATGACAGTTAGATGTAGTGTGTTACCGGGTAGTAGATCTAGGAATAGACTTATAATGGCTGTGATTCAGAAATTCAAGAAATGTTATTAAAGGACATACAAGATACTACTTACTAGTTCCTAATGAAGATACGGATCCAAGGACTCGTGATGACGAAGGCGGGGCTCGGCGGATGATTTGACAATCAAAGATGAGCTATCTTCTCTCCCATGATGTAGTGTGTTACCGGTAGAGATCTAGGAATAGACTTATAATGGCTGTGATTCGGAAATTCAAGAAATGTTATTAAAGGACATACAAGATACTACTTACTAGTTCCCCGATGAAGATACGGATCCAAGGACTCGTGATGACGAAGGCGAGGCTCAGGCGGGATGATTTGACAATCAAAGATGAGCTATCTTCTCTCCCAGATGTAGTGTGTTACCGGGTAGTAGATCTAGGAATAGACTTATAATGGCTGTGATTCGGAAATTCAAGAAATGTTATTAAAGGACATACAAGATACTACTTACTAGTTCCTGATGAAGATACGGATCCAAGGACTGTGATGACAAAGGCGGGGGCTCAAAGCGGATGATTTGACAATCAAAGATGAGCTATCTTCTCTCCCAATGCTTGGATAAGTGTCACTGTGCTCTAGTTACTTGGTTGCAGTCTTGGACTCGATGTCCTTCTCTGCAACCTCTTCTATTTCTTCACTTGTCTCTGCTCAGTCAAGTGAATTCTCGATCTATCCAATGAATTCTAGATCCTTTGTTTTTGGTTGGGGGAGGTCATTTACATGGAACCGATGGCAGTTACATAACCGACAGTGGTCGAGTAGGAACTGATGTCGGTTAAGTCAAAGTGGGCTATTTTTAGTAAAATACCCAACTTTCCCTCTTTTTCTCCCGAGGGATTAGTTATGGGCTTGGTCAAGTCATTATGAGGTTGGTTTTGGTGCGGGTGAGGAGTAATTAGTCATGGGTGTGGATGTAGACCAAGTTATAGGTCTTAATTAGGTTAGTTTAGGATTAGGGCTAGGTCATGATGAGGTGGCAAAATGAGGTGGCAGGTTTGGAGATGTGGATTTATTAATTATAAGGTAATTAATAAATAATTGTGTAAGGTTTAGGTGGTGAGGTTAGGTTGCGAAATGAGATGCGGGCATAGGGTGTCGTAAGACACAAATTTGGTGTCTACATAGGCGAGGGAAGTAACTACCTCAACTAACTAATTGCTATTAATTAAGTGTTAAAATACTTAATTAATTGATTTACATAAAATGACTTTATATTACAATTTTGATTTTTATACAATAAAACCAATTACAAAATAGAACAACTAGTGAGACTAGGAACCAGAGGAAGAAGGAACAACCGAGGAAGGAAATTTTAGCTTCATAATGTGCATCCGGAACTTTGTGATCAAGTGGAAATCTCTATATCATTGGGATGATAATGTTTGAAAAACATCTCGACCAATTTCCCGAGGTAGAATCTGTTTCTTTTGTAATCCCACCATATTGTGCAGTCCCTTAGTTGCTTTTATGATAACATTGTTGAGTTCTAATAACTCATCCATCCTCTCCTTGGTAATCAATAACTCCTTGAATATATTCTCTTTAATGAGTGCATTGAAGTTCCCTTTGATATGATCAACTGAATTTCCTTTTGATGAGTTAACTTTGAATAATTGGCACCGAAGGGTTTGCAAGTCTATAAATATTTCAGCCTTTAATGATTCTCCCTTTTGGACTAGACTCCGTAACTCAGTGGCAACCTCTTTAAGAACTTTGATCCTCCACTCCACACTGAAAATCCAAGTTCTAGACAAATTACTTTTAGAATCATCAAAAATTCGAAAAGGAGGTTTTTTTCATCTATGAGTACCATGATTCGAAGATCCTAGATAACATCAACCCAAATCTTAAGTTCCTTATCAATACCATCAATCCCTAGAATTGATTTTATTTTGGGCAGAGATGATGTTATCATAAATCTTGCATCTTTCATCAATGAAATGTAGTCCAGAAATGAGAATTCCTTCAATTCAAACCTCTAAAGCCTTACCAAAAGTGGCATGCTTTTAAATCTCAGTGATTGCGTTTAAATCAATCTCATAGTGGTAGAAGTGGGTGGAAGTGTGGATAAGGGATTTGGATCAAGAGGAGTATTATCTAATGAGAGGAAATATTTGATGAAACTAGAAAGTATCTGCACTTGGTCTTCCACCTTCTCCTGAGTCTGTTTTCCTTTTTCAACTATTTCAATGACCTTAAAGATAATTTCTCTAAGATTATATAATTCATCCTTGGGAGTTGATTCACCCAATGAGATCCTCGTGAGCTCAAGATTTAAAATTGATATATTGTTTTCACTCTTATCCTCCTATGGTCAAGTTTCCCAAAAATTTCTAAGAATTGCTGCCCTGTTGATTCAAAAACTAGATAATAAGTTACCTAGGATTTCTTTAGAGGAGGAGGAGATGTGCCAAGGAGGGCAGCCACTTAATCAAATTTAGGAACTTCTACTTGAGATTGAGCCTTCCTCTTCTTACTATCAACCATGGGTTGAACCCAAGTGAAATAATCTATAGAAGATGTTTTGGAGGAGGCAATGCAAGAGAAATTTGGGAACTTGGAGGTTGAGAGGCAAGAACCTCAATAGTGGAAGTCACAATGGAAGAGGAGGAAGTCCTTCTAACATCAAACTTAGGCCTTGAAACATTATTTTTTCCTGAATCAGGTGCAAATATCTCAACAACATCCTCTTCTTCATCATTTTCTTCACTTTCCTCTTCTTCTTCTGGTTCATCTTGTTTCTTCTCATTTGTTTCTTCTTTAGTATCCTGAGATGTTTTCTCAAGAGATACCTTAATTTCCAATTCTTTTATTTTATGTTACTTAGATGTTTCCACTCTCTTTTCAACCTCTTTGGCCTTATCTTTCTTCATGTAAACCTTGGTTCCTAAATCCAAAGGAGAGGAGGAAGGAGTTTGTTGAGTTGGAACATCCTTTTGCGAAGAAGATGCTTGTTGAGAAGAAGACATCTTCTGAGATTGTTGGCTAGATTTTCTCGCATAGCATCAAACCTAGGCGGTCATGAGATAAATCTCCCTCATTTAACCGGTGAGGCTCTCGTGTCGATTTGTCAATTTTAAGTTTGCTAATATCTAAATGGGGTTTTAATTTAATTACTCAGTTCATGAACCATAACTGAATAATTTTGCAGCAAGTAACTGTTTAAAGAAAGGAAAGTTATAGAAGAAGGTAATTACATAAACACATAGAAGAAATGGGGAAGATGTGCATCCCAATCAATAGATGGCAGAGCTGATTGCATGCACATAGAAGAATCCAATAGATATAAACACAGAATTCTAAAACAAAGGCAGCTCTAGATCCAGATCTAAAATAACACAAAGTTTATTAAGAGATCTAAGATTAAAAGCAAGAAACACAGTACACCGTGACACAAAGTTCTCTGGAAACCTACTCCTTTGTATTCCTTTGCTCCAAGTGGCTCTCAAGGGTTCAGCACAAAGTCTAGAACACAAGATTGCTGCTTACAAATTTTCCTCATTAACTCGGAGGTTCTTCTCCTACTTATAGAATGTAGGAGGGAAAGTACAAATGGAAAACTCAAACTGAACTGAAACAAAAACAACAAGTAAAGATGACATTTGGCAATCATCCTCCACTAACTTCTCCTTAAGTGACACATGTATCACTTAACTAATAGAATTGTTCCACATAACTTTAAGTAATGGTTACAAAACCAATAACTTAAAGTTTTACAATTTCATCCGGGAACATAGAAAGTAGAAGAAGAAAGAATAGAAGAAGAAGTCATGCCAGCTGTAACATTTATGTCTTCTTTTTGTTCTGATATCGGATATACTTGTCGAACATGTGATTCAACATCTTTCCATCTATTTTAGCTATTGCTTCCTTCTCTGTCCTAAACTACAGCAACCCTTCATTCAACACTTTGATGCACGCTTCCACATCTTCCAAGCTCGGCCCAAACCTCGCAATATCTTCCTGCAGTGCCACCAGTCTACTAATAGAATTCATCATGAAAGGCTTAGTAGCTTTATCAATTCTCTTTTGTACCATCAGAAGAGACCCTTCTAGGGAATTAGGCACCTTGCTAGGAATGATCCGCACGTATGAAGTAACACCTCCAACCATGTCCTCCTCAGTGAAAGAAATGATACTGTCTGGTAAGGATGATGTCCTACTCTCAAGTGCCTGCATCCTCTTAGGTAAAACTTCACAAATCTCCAAATGGAAAGATACTAAAAACTCCAGCTGCTTCCCCTTCTCAAATGATCCATCCAGTTCAATCTAATCCACAACCAATACATCTCCCACAGCTTTTTTGATCTTGGCCAAAATACTCAAGTTACTTTCAAGAATCGTGTTCATGTCTACTATGTTCGTCATCAATTGCTTGCAACTGATTTACCGCATCATCCATAACCTTTAGGTGGGCTGAAACTTCTCCAAGTTGTATAGAAGCTTGACCAATAATCAAATCCTTCCATTCGTCAATAGCTTTTACTTGATTGCTTGCATCCTCCATTTCCTGTATAAGATGATCACTCACCTGTTCTTAAATGGGCTGAATGGAGGGTTTAGCAACCTTGGCTATGATCTCACACAATTGAGATACTTACTTAGCTCATCTTTCTCCTTCCTTTTCTATCAAGCCTAAGGAATAGAGCATCTATCAATGTCTGCATATCCTACTTCAATCCTTCAATGGTGGCTTGACCGAGGGGTACTTTGGTTACTGTCACATCTTCTGCCGTGAGCTCATCCTCCTTCTTCCCTTCTGCCAGAATTGACATCTCAGCAAACTTCTCTCTCGAATCCTCGATGATCAACCTTGAAGTTACCTTAGCAACTTTAGGCCTTCTATCTCTTCCACCCAGATTCTGGAGTAGCTGCAAGTCATGCTCCTCTAAGTTCATCTCCATTCTCACTTCTGGAACCAACTACGAAGCCAACCATTCTGAGAAGTTACTTCTCAAAGAATGAGAAGTCACTGAGTGCACTACCATCTCCCGCTCTGCATCCTCTCCATCAAAAAGTGCCACAGTGTTATGGCTGCCATCTTCCTCAAATCATCCAAGGACAAAGCTCTTTCAACTCCGCCATCTACAGCTTTAACGCTCTCTCTCAGAAGTGTGTGCTGAACGGAGTGGCTGAGGAGAGAAGATGAATGTCGCTAGATTCAGTAGAGGCATGGAAGTATCCTACTGTGGTGCAATAGTTGGTGAAGTACTGGGTGCTGAGAGAAGCTAGAGCTAAAGCCATGGTCATAGAAGTGATCTTCTCCTTTGATTGAGATCTTCTATGTACTTTCAACTTCTCGACCTTCTGCTGATTTCTCCTTCGTGCTTTCGCTTGAGGAATCTCCTACGCTCCAAAGTTTCCCGTGACTTGATTCATCAATGCTTCATCAAGGCAATATCCCTTCATCAGCAACCAATTTGAAGTATTCACCAAAACAGCTCCAGATCTTTCTTCAATTGTATGGCAGCCTCCTACGTTATCCTACAAGTATGGCTTTATCTCCTCCCATTTGATGGTAAGTGTCAAGTACCACATTCCCATCATCTTTAAGATCCGCAGGTATCCGCGCTAGTCCAAAGTCGAACACTTGCTTTGTTGATAGCCTGACTGAAATATCTCTTTCTAACCTCGTACTCACTTTTGCACTTCATCCAAAAATCTTCTAATGAAGGCACATGTGCATACTCCTGGGAGATCATCTTCATGCTACTCCAAATGGATCAAAATTCAGCCATGCAGGGAAGAACTCTTGCTCATATTTGGATAACATCTGCATCTCCATCCCTCGAGCTCTATGAATGCTATGGCAGCTATAATGTCCCACAGTGATCGGGAAGAAGCCCGTAGACTTGTGCCGTTTCGACTGAAGGTCGTGTATCTCCACAAGTTTCCTGCTCAGCTCCATGGCGATCAATCTATCATTCGGATATCTGGGCATATTTATTGGTTCTCCAGAAAAGCCCATAACCCTGAGGTATGTGAAATCTGTAAACTGAATGAATAGAATGCCAATCTTGGACACGGCTTCCCACGCTTCCTTGCTTACCTTGTTGGCCTTTAAGTCTTTGTCTAGCTTGCAAATGAAATCATAGAAGAATTCATCATTACCACTTTGAAATATTCTCGCACGCAGGTATAGTAAGTTGGGGTAGCACTCAAAATGGGGTCCTTAGAAAGAACACCACATCTATCCACTTGGAAAAGATGCCTTGTGAAGTCAGCAAAGATACACCAAGTAGGAAGTCATTTTGAAGATGAAAGTATGCTTCACGTTCCGGAGTTGCTCACCAATGTTGTCGCTAATAATTTCACCAATTGATTATGGAATCAACCTTGTTGACTTCAATGGTCCTGATGAAAGCATACATCCATGTACGGAAAGTGTAAGCATTCACCTCGCCATTAATCCTGCATAACAATTTGACAATATCATCGACCTCCTGCACCAAATTGGACCGCTGGAAGAGTTCTTGGGAACTTTGAAGGAGATCTAGGCTTCTTCATGTATCTGTTATTCATTATGCTCACGCAATCAACTCTATGCTTCTCCCACCTGCTGCCGGCATCCTGAAGACTAATGGAAGTCACCACCTTTCGCACCAGAATCTTCAAACAATAATTGATGAACTCGCATCCAATCGAATTATTGTTTTCCCCGTAGCATCTCGCACTGATCTAGATGAAGGATGGTAAGATCTAGCGCACTCCATAACAAACTCTGGCAACTGGGTTGTGCATGGAAAGGCTGCAGCTCGATAATTCCACTGCTTTTAACCGCACGCATGAGTGAAGTCTTTCCCGCTCTGGATCTATCAATCAATTCGGAAAGAGGTTCCGGACCTAGATCTGTGTCTCCTATGTCTGCAAGTTTGGAAGTGATGCATGACTCCATTGTGCTTTCTTTTTCATCTCTCTTCACCATGGCTTTGTCTATCTTTGTCTGAATAATTCTTTTTCTTCTTATTTGGCCGATTTCTTCAAAACTGGTGTAGATCTGGATATTTCTTCAGATTCGGAGGATATATGCAATGTATTGGACATTGATTAAAGCTCCTTTTCCTTTTTAAAACACTGTAATGAATTCCTGCAATTAATCCAGACAAAGATGGCCACCGAGCATGCATGAATAGTGAATTTTAATTATAAAAATCTGCACTTTTCAAGCCTGCTGCCCCAAAAATTGATGTTTAATTTGCACATAAAGAGAGCATGAATTTTTCCAACTTCACCTTAGCACCTGTAATACTTATGCAAACAATTATGCAAAAATCAACCTCCTTCAAAGCATGCGCCAAATTTGGAAGCTTTTAGCCTTGTTTTCACCTTTTTTTGAGCAAAATCCTTATTCAAATGGGGCGCACTTTTCCTCTTGGCTGAAATTCTTTACCTGTGAATTAAATAATTCACCCTTATGGCAGCCCATGCTTATATAACTCTCACAATTCTATAATTAATAATTGCCCTTCCTATTCCTAACAATTAATTAATTAAAAATCATGCTTTCTCTTTTTTAAAAATAGCATGTTTAAGGACAACCATCCAATAAATTAAATTAATCCAATTTAATCATCCACACTTCACTTCACTTAAGCTTCACAGTGTGCCTTGACCATAGCCACTGAAAATAGAATTTAATTTAATGATTTAATGCTTCAAAAATCATTAAATCTATCCTAAATGGGGCGCACTTTTTGACATGAAGGGGGCAGCCTTTAAATAAATTAAATTTAATCCATTTAATTCTATTTCTTTTATTCCCTTTGGCTTTGTTGACTTTCTTCCATGCTTGGGCGCCAAAATTAGAAGAAGAAATAATTAATTTAATCCACTTAAAGGCTGCCTTCTTCTCTCCAAAGGGGGCACACTTTTTTGCATAATAGAATTCTATTTTTAAGAATTTTTGACAATGGGATTCTTTACCCTGCAAGGCAGCCCCGAAATCCCATGATCCACTTAAGTGATTTGACTTTGACAATGGGATTATTTACCCTGCAAGGCAGGCAATAAAATCCCATGATTTCACTTAAGTCACTTTTCTTTTATTTCACCATGGGAATTTTTACCCTGCAAGGCAGGCAATAAATTCCCACCTGCCTGCGGCCTCTAACTTTCCCACTGCAGCTTAAGTGAATTTTATATCACGGAAAAAGTACCTGCTAGGTAGGTATAAAATTCCCACCTTGCCTGCTGCTTCTATTTTTCCCATTGCAGCTTAAATCCTTTGTTTTCCAAAAATGCGCCCAACCCCACAGGGGCTTTTCAGTGCACGACTTCACTTTTTCCCAGTGATCTAGACCTCCGATGGTGACTTCCTCCGGCATAATGTGCGTATATGTTCTCCAGCTGCTCCAGGCCAAAAATCGGGCTTACCCGACAAAGGAATTGTTCTAGAGAAATTTCACAGAAAATGAAATGGGACAACACAAAAACACGAAAAATTGCCAAAAGTCACAAATAAAGCCCAAAACTTATTCCAAGTTAAAACCCTTCTGGTACATAGGAATAATGACATGTTTGATCATAACAGAGTTAAAATAGAGCGCAAATAGCCTCATACGGGGCTCAAAATAATTAAATACAAATTTCCCGCAGACAAATCCCGACGACAGAATATAACAATTTTGGGCATCTAGGTATTTGGCGAAAAAGGCTAATATGGCTCTTTGGGAATATCTTGATGCAATACAAGAACTTTCAGGCAATAAAAACACAAAACGACCCATTATTTTAAAAGTATGAAAATTTTTCTTGGATAGGGTAGTCGCAGATTTTAGGATGAAATCTGGGTGACACCAGTCGGCTCTGTCTGTGGACATCTTTTTCTCTTGTTAGAATGACAAAGGGAAAAGATGAGATCCCAACATCTCTGGTTTCGTATCTTGTCCTTTGGGCACGGGGTCAGGCAAACAAACACAACACAACACAAAAACAAAAACAAAACAAGGAAAAAACAAACAAAGTTTTATTTATGTACATACAGGTTTTACCCTACTTCTCATGTCCGGAACAACTTTAAGTGTTGCCCATTGAAAGGCAATGGCAATTCAACTCCATCCTGATGAGCAAGAATGAAGCTATCTGCTCCGCGATCCTCTTAATCACAAAAGGCCCTTTCCATAGTGAATCGAACTTTCCATGCATGCCTTTTGCTTCTCTTCTTTTGTCCCATAAAAGGACCTACTCATTGACTTCAAACTTTCTTTCCCTGGCTTTTTTGTCGAAGATGACTTTCACCTTCCTTTGATGCTCTGTCAACCTATCTGCAACTTGAGTTTGTACTTCCCTCAATTCAGTCAGGTACATAATTCTTTTATCAATAGCATCCGTGAATGTGGAATCCTCCAGGCCTTAGAAAGTTGTAGGGCAGGCAGTTCCAAGGTAAGAGGCAACTCCGTGTCTCTACCATATAACAACTGAAATGGGGACATGCCTATCACCCTCTTTGGTGTGATTCTATCGGCCCATAATGCATCAAACAAATTTTTATGCCAAGTCCTTTGATTTTCCATTACTAGCTTACGCACGATAGTTACCAAGTTTTTATTACTAGATTCAGCTTGGCCATTCCCTTGTGGATAGTAGTTTGAGGAATGAACCAACTAGATCCCATAAGTGTAGCAGAAATCAACCAGCTCCTCAGAAGAAAGATTCGGAGCGTTGTCTGCTACTATTTTACTGGGCACGCCAAACCTGACAATAATATTTTCTTTTATAAAACTGCACACCTCGGCAGAAGTGGCATTCTTCACAGGAATGGCTTCAACCCACTTACTGAAATAATCAATAGCTGTTAGAATGTAATGGTGATCGGCACTGAAGTCCGGGTTAAGCATACCAATAAAATCCATTCCCCACTGTTGGAAAGGTTCTTCAATCACAATGGGTTTTAGAGGTAATGCAGACAATTTCACACGCCCAACAAAATGTTGGCATGCTTGACACTTAGCTACCCAATCTACAGTATCTTGAAAAGGGTGGGCCAGTAATACCTTGCTTTGAGGATCTTGTGTGTAGTGACTCGGGTTGAGAAATGACCACCGCAAGCCATGTCATGAAATTGTTGTAGTAGCTGATCTTGTTGAGCTTTATCCACGCATCTGAGAAATACGCCATCAATTCCCCTCTTGTACAAACCATTATCCCAAAGAACAAAATCTTTGGATTTCAGTTTGATAGTTCATTTCTCTTTTCTGGAAAGTTGATCTGGGCATTCTCCATACATCAGAAAGTAAGCAATGTTACTGTACCACTCCTCTACTAGATCTATAAAAAGTACTGTAGGCAAATCTCCATCTATCTCATCTTGATCCACTTCTGGCACTGATGCTTTCATCTCCGTCATTAGTTCACACAGACCTCTTCCTCGAACCAGCTTTGTCGGTTTAATATCCAGGTCATATTCTTGAACCTTTGTCACCCATGTTCCTCTCAACAATCCTAACTCTTGTTGAGTGAGGATAGATTTAACTGCAGTATCTGGAACCAAAACCACAGTGTGTGAGGAAAGAATATAATACCTGAAAGCCTTACACGCCTTCACCACTGCATATGCGTGCTTTTCCATGGGAGTATATTTCAACTCATAGGCTTTAAGGGGCGTGCTCATGAAAGCAATAGGAGCTTTTGCGTCCTCTTGATTTTTCTACATCAATATTGCTGACATGGTGTGTTCGGAGGAATAACAGTAAAGAATAAATTCTTTACTAAAGTCGGTGAAACCAAGACTAGAGCTTTTGACAGGGCCTCTTTAATTTTCTCAAAAGCTTCCTTCCCTTCACTGCTCCATTTAAAATCTTGTGTCTTCTTCATCATATTCGAAATATGATGGGTTAGCTCAACGCAAAGTCAGGAATGAATCTCCTGAGAAAATTAACTTTTCCAAAGAAAGAGTGAACTCCTTTTTTGGATGTGGGCAAAGGCAATGTCTGGAATGGATTTGACAGGCTCCGATCTATCTTGGTTCCTTCTTTGGAAACAATGTGCCCTAAGAGCTTCCTTCTTCAACAAAGATGATGATTTCGGGATTCAAAGAAATACCATGTTTGCGGCATTGTATGAAGACCTCTTCCAAGTTTGAAATGTGTGCGCTTCTATCTTTGGAAAAGACTGTCAAATCATCAAGGTACACCACTATGCTTATATCTTTGAGATGAGCAAAGGCTAGATCCATAGCTCTTTGAAATGTAGCACCAACATTGATCAAGCCAAATGACATTTTCTGGTAAGCAAAGGTTCCCCAAGGTGTAATGAACGCCATTTTGTATTGATCTTCTTCAGCCACCTTGACTTGATTATAGCCTGAAAACCATCAAGCATGGAAAGCATCTCAGATCCAGTGACCACCTGCAGAGTGTGATCCATGATGGGGATGGGGTAGTTATCTTTTAAAGAAGCTTGATTAAGGTTGCGAAAATCCACGCACAACCTAATTTCGCCACTCTTCTTCCTCACAGGAACTATGTTGGCCAACCATTCAGAATGATGTATGGGATAGATAATCTTTGCATCTAACAACTTCTAGATTTCTGCAAAGATGGTTCCCGAAATGGTAGGGTTGTGCCGCCGCAACTTCTGCTTGAAAGGCTTTTGTTCTGGTTTTAGTGGGATGTAGTGTTGAACTTCCGCAGCTAATATGTTTTTAGATCCTGGTAAGACTAGGAAAAACATCCATATATTTCTTAAGAAGCTTAGTAAGAAAGCTTCTCTTTCGGCCTCTGAACAACACTTACCTAGATTTACTAATTTGGGATCATTACTGGCTCCCAAATTTAGTAATTGTGTGTCGGAGGAAGAACCTTCCCCACTTTCTTCATTTTTCTTAAGCATCTGATCATGCTTATCAAACATTTCCTCAAGAGATACCAAGCCTTTGGGAATTTTATTTCCCTTTAGCTGGATAATCTCCTGACTTCCCGAGATGTCCGCATCCATTTCTCCCATAGTAGTTTGCCTAGGAGGTGAATTGCTTCCCTCATAGTAGATTTCTTCAAAGTTGTCCTTCTGTTGGAGAAACACAACAATCTGCTTGTCATCGTTGAAAACCTACCATTGCTTGGACGTTGTTAGGAACTTTTGGGTGGAAGACCATCTCCACTTTGTAGTCTCCCCATGTTTAAAAATGTGGGAGGCTGATCTGGATTTAACAAGGCTGCAGTCACTGCAAGTGAATCAGCTCTTGAATTTTGTTCTCTCGGAATGTAAGATACCGAGAAAGCTGAAAAATCCAGATAGCAGAGTAGACCCGATCTCTATAATGCCGCAGTTTGTCTTTTTTGACTTGATAGAGACCTCTTATCTGCTTAACAATCAGCTCAACATCTCCCTTGCATGTAAGAGTTTAATTCCCATTGTTCTTTCTTGCTCCATGCCTAACAACAACGCTTCATATTCAACTATGTTGTTAGTATTTTCGAACATCAATTTGAAGGAGTGTGCATGCACCTTCCCTTCAGGAGAGATAAGAACAATGCCTGCACCGGATCCAAATGAACAACAGCTACCATCAAATTCCAGAGTCCAAATCTTGTTGTCAAGTTGATGTGGTTCTTGAATCACCGGTTGAACATCTTCTTTATCCATTTCTAGATAATAGACTCCATGATCAGATTCTTGAAACAAGATCTGAGATCTAGGATCCTCAGACTTTGATACTGTGTACTTGGATTTCTTCTCAGGTTCTAACTTCTAATTTACTCCTTTGATTGGTATGTGCGCACAAGACCAATCCATCTTGACTTCTCCACCCAACTCTTTACAGAAATTTCTACTCAACAGCATGCCATAAGAGACTGGGATGTCTGCTACAAGGATAGTCATTTTCAGTCTTTTGTCTGGAAAAGAAGCAAGTACTGCCTGTGCATCTTTGATTTGCCCCACAAGAGGACTTGCCTTTCCATTGAATAACATCTTCCGATGGTTTTTGTCAATGTGAGACCCAAGGCATCAACAACTTTGGCAGGCATGACATTATCAGAAGCTCCAGAGTCCAAAATGCAATTGCTTAGTTTGTATCCGTTGATAAGCAATGACACATAAAATGGCTCGATCCTTTCTGATGTAGCAGGAGAAGAGGTAGAAGGAGAAGAACTTGCAGCCGCATTATTTGAAGGAGTATTCTTTGGATTTGCCAAGATACCCCGTGAAGTATTATTTGTTGGGTTGGGACCATTACTTTGCACATATTTGACCAATCTATTCAACTTGATCAGAAATGCCCTCAAATACTCAGCTTCTGACATTTGGACCTTGTTCCTCTTGATGTGATCAATTATGTCAAAAGCTTGACTTGCTTTAGCAGGATGTGCATTGGCTCTTTGTTGCGAATTGAAAGAATTTGAATATTTATCCTTGGGTGCTAATGAAGAAGGAAGAGTGCTACCTCTTTTCAAGATAGTAACATCCGGGCCAGGATCTTCTCTTTCTCTTTGGCCGCTTGTGGATGCTTCAACATTTTGGCATGTCTGAGACCTTGTGAACACCGCAAAATTGTGACCATCAGAATCTTCAAAAGATTCATAATAGCCATCATCGATTCGTAGTCCGTAACCAATATTTGAGTCACCAAAGGATCTATAAAGTCTTCATCATCGAATGATTCATCAATGCCGAGATCCTCTTCATTAGTTTCCAAGTTATTCCTTGGAGAAACTTCAATTACCAACCACTGTGGTGCAGCAACAAGTCTGTTTCGGTTTTGATTTTGATTTTGACCATTAAAGGTCCAAGTAGGAGCTAACTCGAGGGGTCGATTCCCGCTTGAGAGATCTGCTTCTTGATCTGTAGCATGTCATTAGCCAATCTCTGCAACAAAGGATCTGAAGTACTTGAAGAAGTGCCATCACCTTTGTGAGATGGTTTTTGAGTTTCCAGCCATGATCAAGTCATCCTCAACTTCCACGGTAGCATTTTGTGCTTCAAGTAGATTTACAGGTCTCGCCCTTCTCAACTGATATCCAACTTCGGCAATAGAGCGTTTATAAAAATGTCTTTTGATTTTCGTCACTCAATGCGGCAGAAGTGGGGATTTTATATAAAATCCTCTTGAACCTTGCAATAAAGTCCCGCATGTTCTCACTTGGTTCTTTCTTCAAATGTGTCAATTGGGTGATCAACGTGCTAGCATCCTCCTCTCGCGCTTGAATCTTTTTCAAATTGCTCACGCATAGTCACCTAGCTGGGTTATGGTGCTTTGAGAGCTAGCCGATAGAACCATTCTCCAGCCAAGTCATGTAGAGTCTTAATGAAGAGTCTGACTGAGACATCTTCATGCTCTACTGCAAGCACACCACAAGATATGAAGAAGGCTACCAAATGATCATCCGGTTTTGCTTTCCATCTCCAAATAATTTTGGAAAATTCTTTCTGGATCCCTTTGGTAGATCGTGCATAGGTGGAGTCAAGTTCAAAGGTCCAAAAGTTGCTCCCCATGGGACAGGTACTATCTGGTTCTGATTTTGATTATGCATGATGAATGGAGCACGTCTCCTCCTTGTGTAGACTTGATGGATACTTCCACCTGTTGGATTATGTTAAGATGATCCGGATCTGGATGGCTGTGCACTCTCCTTCCTGGTGAGAGACTAGATCTATGGCTTCTAACTTGAGGAGGATGATTGAAATTGAATTACTCTACCCGCAAATCAAGAAATGATCACCCTTCCTTGCGCCTTCATGGATCAGCGTCACCAGTTGAGATTTGTATGGAAAACACTCGATCTTCAACAAATAAGCTTTGATATGTAAAGATAGTTGTTTCCCCAATGAGTCACCAAAAATCGTTGGCTTGATTTTCTCATAGCATCAAACTTAGGCAATATGAGATAAATCTCCCTCATTTAACCGGTGAGGCTCCCATGTCGATTTGTCAATTTTAAGTATGCTAATATCTAAATGGGGTTTTAATTTAATTACTCACTGAAGCATAAACCTAAATAATTCTTTAGCAAAGTAAGTAAGCACTTTTAAAGAAAGGAAAAGTTATAGAAGAAGGTAATTACATAAACACATAGAATAAATGGGGAAGATGTGCATCCCAATCAATAGATGGAAAAGATGATCACATGCATGCACATAGAAGAATCCAATAGATATAAACACAGAATTTAAAACAAAGGCAGCTCTAGATCTAGATCTAAAATAACACAAAGTTTATTAAGAGATCTAAGATTAAAAGCAAGAAACACAAGACACCGTGCCACAAACTTCTCTCGAAACTCTGCTCCTTTCTATTCCTTTGCTCCAAGTGGCTCTCAAGGGTTCAATCTTTTACAAAGTCTAAACACAAGATTGCTGCTTACAAATTTTCCTCATTAACTCGGAGGTTCTTCTCCTACTTATAGAATGTATGAGGGAAAGTACAAATGGAAAACTCAAACAATCAAACAAAAACAAGTAAAGATGACATTTGGCAATCATCCTACACTAAATTCTCCTTAAGTGACACATGTATCACTTAACTAATAGAATTTTCCACATAAATTTAAGTAATGGTTACAAAACCAATAACTTAGAAGTTTTACAATTTCATCCGGAACATAGAAAGTAGAAGAAGAAAGAATAGATAGAAGAAGTCATGCCAGCTTTAACATTTATGTCTTCTTTTTGTTTTGATATCGGATATACTTGTACATGTGATTCAACATCTTTCCATCTGTTTTAGTTATTGCTTCCTTCTCTTTATCCTAAATCGCATCAACCCTTCATTCAACACTTTGATGCACGCTTCCACATCTTCCAAGCTCGGCCCAAACCTCGCAATATCTTCTGGAAAGGTGCCACCGAATACTAATAATTCATTCATCATGAAAGGCTTAGTAGCTTTATCAATTATCTTTTATACCATCGAAGAGACCCTTCTAGGAATTAGGCACCTTGATCTAGGAATGATCCGCACGTATGAAGTAACACCTCCAACCATGTCCTCCTCAGTGAAAGAAATGATACTATCGTCGAGCAAGGATGATGTCCTACTCTCAAGTGCCTCGCATCCTCTTAGGTAAAACTCCCACACAAATCTCCAAATGGAAAGATACTAAAAAACTCCAAATGGGATTTTCCCCTTCTCAACTCGATCCATCTAGTTCAATCTACTCCACAACCAATACATCTCCCAAGGAAAATTTGATCTCGGCAAAATACTCAAGTTACTTTCAAAGAATCGCATTCATGTCTACTATGTTCATCATCCAATTGCTTGGCTAATGATTTCTCGCATCATCCATAACCTTTAGGTGGGCTGAAACTTCTCCAAGTTGCAAGTAGCTTCTAGACTAACTAATCAAATCCTTCCATTCGATCAATAGCTTTTACTTGATTGCTTGCATCCTCCATTTCCTCGCATAATATGATCACTCACCGTTCTTAAATGGGCTAAATAGAAGGTTTATCAACCTTTGCTATGATCTCACACAATTGAGATACTTACTCTCCTAGCTTATAGATCTTTCTCCAAATGGGAAATCTCTATCAAGCCTAAGGAATAGAGCATCTATCAATATCTCCACATATCCTACTTCAATCCTTCAATGGTGGCTTGACCAAGGGGTACTTTGGTTACCATCACATCTTCTCGCCGTGAGCTCGTCCTCCTTATTTCCTTTTGCGGACTTGACATCTCAAAAAACTTCTCTCTGAATCCTCGATGATCAACCTTGAAGTTACCTTAGTAACTTTAGGCCTTCTATCTCTTCCGCCTTTCTAGAGTAGTCGTAAGTCATGCTCCTCTAAGTTCATCTCCATTCTCACTTCCCAATTTTAAGCCAACCATTCTAAGAAGTTACTTCTCGAGAATGAGAAGTTCCTTCAGTGCACTACCATTTCCCTTTCTTCCATCATCTCCATCAAAAAGTGCCACCAGTGTTATGGCTGCCATCTTGAATCATCCAAGGACAAAGCTCTTTTGAACTTTTCCATCTTCCACTTTAAATGATCTCTCTGAAGTAACATCTCCCAAAATGAAGTGGCTCGGGAGAAGATGAGTGTCGCTAGATTCGGTAGAGGCATGGAAGCATCCTACTCTGGTGCAATCTTGGTGAAGTCTACTCTCAAATGAAAAGATACTAAAGCTAAAGCCATGGTCATAGAAGTGATCCATCCGGTACAATCTGCTCCGCAACCAATACATCTCCTGACAACTTGTTGATCTCGCCAAAATACTCAGGTTACTCTCAGAATCTGTATTCATGTCTACTATGTTTGTCATCGGTTGCTTCAGCTGATTTGTTGCATCATCCATAACCTTTGTGCAGTTGGCACTTCTCCAAGTTATACGTAAGCTTGACAAATAATCAAATCCTTCCATTCATCAAAAGCTTTTACTTGATTGCTTACATCCTCCATTTCCTGCATAAGATGATCACTCACCTACTCTGAAATGGGCTGAATGGAGGGTTTAACAACCTTGGCTATGATCTCACACAATTGAGATACTTGCTTCTCACTGTGTCATCTTTCTCCGCCTTCTCTCTCAAAGCCTAAGGAATAGAGCATCTATCAATGTCTGGGTATCCTGCTTCAATCCTTCAGTGGTGGCTTGACCGAGGGGTACTTTGGTTACTGTCACATCTTCTGCCATGAGCTCATCCTCCTTCTTTCCTTCTGTTGGAATTGACATCTCAGCAAACTTCTCTCCTGAATCCTCGATGATCAACCTTGAAGTTACCTTAGTAACTTTAGGCCTTCTGTCTCTTCCGCCCAGATTCTAGAGTAACTCTAAGTCGTGCTCCTCTAAGTTCATCTCCATTCTCACTTCTGGAACCAACTGCAAAGCCAACCATTCCGAGAAGTTACTTCTCGGAGAATGATAAGTTGCTGAGTGCACTACCATTTCCCGCTTTGCATCATCTCCATCAGAAAGTGCCACAGTGTTATGGCTGCCATCTTCTTAATCATCCAAGGACAAAGCTCTTTCGAACTCTGCCATCTGCAGCTTTAACGTCTCCTCTAGAACAGTGCTAACGAGTGGCTGAGTGAGAATATGAATGTCGCTAGATTCGGTGATAGAGGAATGGAAGTGTCCTTTTGCTTCAGGTGCAATAGTTGGTGAAGTATCTTGGGTCTTTGGAGAAGCTAGAGCTAAAGCCATGGTCTTAGAAGTGATCTTCTCCTTTGATTGAGATCTTCTCTGTACTTTCAACTTCTCGGACCTTCTGTTGCTTTCTCCTTTGTGCTTCCGCTTGAGGGAATCTCCTGCACCAAAGTTTCCCGTGACTTGATTCATCAATATTTCATCAAGGCAATATCCCTTTGTCAGCAACCAATTTGAAGTATTCACCAAAACAGCTCCAAATCTTTCTTCGATTGTATGGCAGCCTCCTACGTTATCTGCAAGTACGGCTTTATCTCCTCCCATTTGATGGTAAGTGTCAAGTACCAAATTCCCATCATCTTTAAGATCCGCAGGTATCCGTGCTAGTCCAAAGTCGAACACTTGCTTTGCTGATAGCCTGCTGAAATCTCTCTTTCTAACCTCATACTCACTTTTGCACTTCATCCAGAAATCTTCTAATGAAGGCACATGTGTGTACTCCTAGGAGATCATCTTCCTTGCTACTCCAAATGGATCAAAGTTCAGCCGTGCAGGGAAAAACTCTTTCTCATACTTGGATAACATCTAATGTCTCCATCCCTCGAGCTCTATGAATGCTATGGTAGCTATAATGTCCCACAGTGATCGGGAAGAAGCCCGTAGACTTGTGCCACTTCGACTGAAAGTCATGTATCTCCACAAGTTGCCTGCTTAGCTCCATGGTGATCAATCTATCATTCAGATATTGGACATCTTTATTGGTTCTCCAGAAAATCCCGTAACCCTGAGGTATGTGAAATCTGCAAACTGAATGAATAGACTGCCAATCTTGGACACAGCTTCCCACGCTTCCTTGCTTACCCTGTTGGCCTTTAAGTCTTTGTCTAGCCTGCAAATGAAATCATAGAAGAATTCATCATTGACCACTTTGAAATCTTTCTCACACACAGGTACAGTAAGTTATGGGTAGCACTCGAAAATGGGGTCCTTAGAAAGAACACCACATCTATCCAGCTTGGAAAAGACGCCTTGTGAAGCTGCAACATACACCAAGTAGGAAGTCATTTTGAAGCTGAAAGTATGCTTCACGTTCCAGAGTTGCTCACCAATGTTGTCGCTAATAATTTCTGACCAATTGATTATGGAATCAACCTTGTTGACTTCAATGGTCCTGATGAAAGCATACATCCATGTACGGAAAGTGTAAGTATTTACCTCGCCATTAATCCTGCATAGCAATTTGACAATATTATCGACCTCCTACACCAAATTAGACTGCGAAAGAGTTCTTGGAAACTTTGAAGGAGATCTAGGCTTCTTCATGTATCTACTATTCATTATGCTCACACAATCAACTCTATGCTTCTCCCACCTTCCAGCATCCTGAAAGACTAATGGAAGTCACCACCTTTCGCACTGAAATCTTCAAACAATAATTGATGAACTCTGCGTCCAACCAAATTATTGTTTTCCCCGTAGCATCTCGCACTGATCTGGATGAAGGATGGTAAGATCTAGTGCACTCCATAACAAACTCTGGCAAGTGGGTTGTGCATGGGAAGGTTGCAGCTCGAATAATTCCACTGCTTTTAACCGCACGCATGAGTGAAGTCTTTCCCGCTCTGGATCTATCAATCAATTCGGAAAGAGGTTCCAGACCTAGATCTATGTCTCCTATGTCTGCAAGTTTGGAAGTGATGCATGACTCCGTTTTGCTTTCTTTTTCATCTCTCTTCACCATGGCTTTGTCTATCTTTGTCTGAATAATTCTTTTTCTTCTTATTTGGCCGATTTCTTCAAAACTGGTGTAGATCTGGATATTTCTTCAAATTTGAGGATATATGCAATGTATTGGACATTGATTAAAGCCCCTTTTCTTTTGTAAAACACCTGTAATGAATTCCTGCAATTAATCCAGACAAAGATGGCCACTAGAGCATGAATAGTGAATTTTAATTATAAAAATATGCACTTTTCAAGCCTGCTGCCCCAAAAATTGATGTTTAATTTACACATAAAGAGAGCATGAACTTTTCCAACTTCATCTTAGCACCTGTAATACTTATGCAAACAATTATGCAAACACAAATCAACCTCCCTCAAAGCATGCACCAAATTTGGAAGCTTTTAGCCTTGTTTTCACCTTTGTCTGAGTAAAATCCTTCTTCAAATGGGGCACACTTTTCCTCTTGGCTGCAATTCTTTACCTGTGAATTAAATAATTCACCCTTATGGCAGCCCATGCTTATATAACTCTCACAATTCTATAATTAATAATTTCCCTTCCTATTCCTGGCAATTAATTAATTAAAAATCATGCTTCTCTCTTTTAAAAATAGCATGTTTAAGGACAACCATCCAATAAATTAAATTAATCCAATTTAATCATCCACACTTCACTTCACTTAAGCTTCACAGTGTGCCTTGACCATAGCCACTGAAAATAGAATTTAATTTAATGATTTAATGCTTTAAAAATCATTAAATCTATCCTAAATGGGGCGCACTTTTTGACATGAAGGGGGCAACCTTTAAATAAAATAAATTTAATCCATTTAATTCTATTTCTTTTATTCCCTTTGACTTTGTTGACTTTCTTCCATGCCTGGCGCCAAAATTAGAAGAAGAAATAATAAATTTAATCCACTTAAAGGTTGCCTTTATCTCTCCAAAGGGGGTACACTTTTTTGCATAATAGAATTCTATTTTTAAGAATTTTTTACAATGGGATTCTTTACCCCTGCAAGGCAGCCCCGGAAATCCCATGATCCACTTAAGTGATTTGACTTTGACAATGGGATTATTTACCTGCAGGCGGGTAATAAAATCCCATTATTTCACTTAAGTCACTTTTCTTTTATTTCACCATGGGAATTTTTACCTGCAAGGCAGGCAATAAATTCCCGCCTGGCCACGCTGCTTCTAACTTTCCCACTGCAGCTTAAGTGAATTTTATATCATGGGAAAAAGTACCCTGCTAGGCAGGTACAAAATTCCCACATTGTCTGTTGCTTCTATTTTTCCCACTGCAGCTTAAATCCTTTGTTTTCCAAAAATACGCCCAACCCCGCAGAGGCTTTTCTGTGCACGACTTCACTTTTTCCTAGTGATCCAAACCTCTCGATGGCGACTTATTACTCGTGCATAACATGCGTATATGTTCTCTAGCTGCTCCAGGACAAAAATTGTTCTTACCGTGAAAGGGAATAGTTCTAGAGAAATTTCACGAAAACAAACGGAACAACACAAAAACACAAAAAATTGCCAAAAGTCACAAATAAAGCCCAAAACTTATTCCAAGTTAAAACCCTTCTCGTGTATAGGAATAATGACATGTTCGATCATAACGAGTTAAAAGCGGAGCACAAATAGCCTTATATGGGGCTCAAAACAATTAAATACAAATTTCCGTAGACAAACCACGGCGACGAGAATATAACAATTTCGGGCATCCGGTATTTGGCGAAAAAAGGCTAATATGGCTCTTTGGGAATATCTTGGCGTAATACAAGAACTTTAAGGCAATAAAAACACAAAAGCGACCCATTATTTTAAAAGTACAAAAAAATTCGGATATGGTGGTCGTGAGATTTTGAGATGAAATCAAGGTGACACCAGAGATTCCTTGATTTCCTTAAATTTTCTATTGAACCAATACCTTGTTCTTATGAACACATGAGTATTCAGATCATCAGGGCTATCTTTCTCCTTTTGGGACTAGTCAATACTGGGAAAAGGAATATACTGAATAGATTTTACGTATTTTATAGAGGATTAGAACCGTAAATCGAATCATTCCTTCAGGGACTGTATACAATATGAAATCCTTGATTTGCTGCAGTGATAGTCTACCAAATAATCTTATCCTGAATTCATTTTCAACAACACAATCCTCCTATTAATCCTCAAATGTTGGCAAGTGATAGTATGTCATCCATAGATTGTTTGCAATGAAGCTCTTGCTATAAAAAAATCCCTTTTCTGCTATGAGCGTAAATTAAATGCAAAGATGGTTCTTTTAAAGCTCTGAGCATACAACGCTGATCTACATGTATAATTCCCCAAAGTGATGGGAAATTGGATGGTTAAAATCTTCTTATCTCTACAAGTTCTATGAAGAACATCTAGTTGCCTACAAAGTTCGACCAAAACATCTTATTGTAGTAGATTGGAAGTTTGTATAGTGCTCCTTCGAACCCAGTTGTTTGAATGAAGAACTTCTTGAGCTCTATAAACAAGATACCATAGGCTGAAATTATTTGCCTACCTTCTTGAGAAACCCTATTAGTCACATTCCCTTCAAGAAATCTTACCAAGAACATGGTGAAGGCATCATTAACTCTCCTATGATGACTTTTGATGTTCTCATAGGTGAGTTGAGTATAAAAATCATATATAGTTGAGCTTTGCTTCTTGTCTTAACTTGTTAAGCCCGTTCATATTCTTTACCTTGTTATAGTATACATTAGATATGATGTCATATAGAATGTTTTCCTCTGGTGAACCTGGTGACTTGGTGATTTAGATTTTCACAAATCATATTTTCCTAGTTCATGTGTTGTGAGCCTTCACAAATTATGTTGATATACACGCTCATCCAATTCTAAAATTTGTTAGTTGATGACAGACACATTACCCTTGCAAACAGTGTGTTATTATATCAAATATTTCCTCTAATAAGTCAATTCTATAGAGGGTTTTGGGTAATTTGGATGGCCCCTTTCTTTTAACTCTCAGCCATGTCTTAGAAATCATTGTCTTGTATTTGTTTGGACTGAGGTCAAACAATCTTTGAGCTTCCCTGGTTAAGATTTTAGAGTCTTCAAAAGTGGGAATACCAAAGGCTACATTAATATGGTGGGCATCAAGTTGACCAATGACTTATTGTTGGGGATCTTTAAGATATTTTGTCTATGAATCAAAACTAGAAGCACAAGCTAGGACAATGTTAGTGCACTCAACCGAGTTAGGAAACCAAAAGCATGAGCCAAACCACTATCTCTAACACATTGAGCCAATGGGTTGGGTTATCTCTTATCCTAGTCCAAAAATATTCTAAATCCATTTCTCACATCACTTTCACCTATCTCATGCACAAGGTTTACAAAGAGGAGATATGCTTGTACCAACATATTTGAACCTCATGATGAGAGTTTGGGTAGGAATAAGGGAAACATGATGAGTTTTCACTGAGTTTTGAAGAGATTATGAGGGGAAGGGATACAAAACTCAAATAACCATCAAAATTGATAAATTTAGGATAAAACCACTCAACTTTTGGATGAAAATGATGAAAAATTTACAACGGCCCTAACGCACATGGAAATTTTGAATTTGGATAGAAATGAGGAAGTCATGAGCTAAAATGTTCTTTCATGCGCGGGAGGAGGGATAGAAACAACACTGTACTAGACAAGTCTTTGTAAAAGTGAGAGTGAATAGAGTGGGGGATGAATTTATATAAAGCTCAAGGGTTTAACAGTCAAACTCCTCTATTAACATATAAATTGACGAATCAGGTGGAAATGAGCTGTGGGAACACACTTTAACACTATTTTACCTATGTTTACTTTTAGTCATTCATGACGGATGTGGGAAAAACTAACGGAACAAATCTCAACTTCAATATAGTGGGGGTATATCAGGTTATCGGCAAATAGGACATAAGGAACTAGTTCCATGAGTTCCATAAGCACTTGCATTCACCGATTTGACCGATGAGAGGGATGGATGCGAAAAAATGGGCATGCGAGAACTAAAGGCTGAAGGAACTCGTTCCAAGCTGTTCCAAAGTTCCTATATCTTTCGATCTAACCGATGAGAGTAATGGAATGCGGCGATTCGGGTCTTACGGGGAATCGGGAACATAAGGAACTTAAGAACTGTTCAATTGGTTCAAAAAAAGTTTGATTTACCCGATCAGACCAAGGATGTGGCCTAAGCAGTAATGCAAGGAACACGAGGAACAAAGGAACTGTTCCTACTGTTCCACAGAATTCTAATCCATCTAATTTGAACTAAAACATTCCAATTTTGAATAATTGTTGAACTCTTCCTCACTTTTTTGGCATCAACAAGATAAGTGTAATCAAGAGAAGTAAACAACTAGACAAAAAGTTCAAATTTTTCACATTTTTCATGTTTTTAGGGTCCATGAAAACAATTGGCTCTTTCTAGAGCTTGGCTTTGGCTTGACAAAAAGTATAAACAAGACAGAAAAGAACTTCAAAATCTATTGGTTCACAAAACTAGTGGATATCCATTGGGAAAATTATATACAAGTATACAAAAGAGAACCAAAACAACGGGGAAAGGAAAACAAACACACACAAACAAAACCAAAACAAAGACTATGTATAAGGGACTGACATCTATTCAAGACTTGAACAACTTGAGGTATTGTCCACTATATGGCAATGGAATATAAGTCTAATCCATAGTCCGGATAATAAGTATTTTCTCTAGCAAAAAGTTGAATCCACAATGGGCCAAGCCAAAGTGAGTCAAACTTACCATGGATCTCGCGAGGTTCTCTCCTCTTGTCCCAAAGTAGAACAATATCTCCAACTTGGAAGTCACGGGATTTAGCCATCTTGTCAAAGTGTTGCTTGATCTTCTACTGATGAGCTGAGATGCCATCAACCACATGAATGCTTTCTTCTTCCAACATTTGTAAGTAAATAATCCTCTTTTCTAAAGCATCCTTGAATTGTTCATCTTCAATTGTCTTAGCTAGGTGTAAGGCTGATAACTCAATAGTGACTAGAAAATAAGCATCCATTCCATAGACCAACTAAAACGGTGACATTCAGATAGCCCTCTTAGGTTTTATTCGACCATCCTAAAGAGAAACATATAGTTTCTTATTCCAATTCAATTGTGATTCATCAACAAGTTTTTTGACTATAGATACCAATTTCTTGTTGGTTGATTTAGATTGGTCGTTTCCCTATGGTAGTAGTCTAAAGAATGAGAAAGGGAAATTCCATAACCATAACATAAATCTACGAGTTTATAGGAAGAAAATTTGGGGGTGTTATCTATTACAATCTTCTTGGGAACTTCTAATCAAACCAAAATATTATCCTTGATAAAGTTATAGACAACCTCAAAAGTAGTTTTCTTCACCGGAATGGCTTCCACCCACTTTGTGAAATAGTCCACTTTGCAATTAATAAATTAGTGTGCCTTACACTATATTTTGGATTGAGGATCCAATGAAGTCTAATCCCGTTGTTGAAAAGGTTCCTTAATCACAACGAGTTTCAATGGAAGAGTGGCCAACTTGGGTCTTCCAGCAAAAGTTCGACAAGAATCACACTTTGAGACCCATTTAGTTGCATTTTTAAAAATGGTTGGCTAGTAGTAACCTACCCTAGAAACTTGTGAGTTGTTACGAAGGAAGAGAAGTGCCCTCCACAAGCTTGATCATGATAATCTATTAACAACCTCTTATGCTGCAACTTATCCACGCATCTTAAGAAACGACCATCAATTCCTTTGTTAAAAAGGGAGGTGCCCAAAAGAACAATTTTATCAACTCTAAGTTTGATGGCTCATTTTTCTTTAGCACTAAGATGTTCGGGACATTCACAATATGTGAGGAAGTGGGCAACATTTGAATACCATTCATTTTGGAGCTTAAGAAAAGAATAGTGGGTATTTCAACAATTTCATTGCTACTTGAATCTCCTTTTGAAATTTTTACAATTAGTTAACACAATCCTCGTCCTCGACCAAATCATTTGTATTGATTTCTAGATCATTCTCTTGAACCTTTGCAATCTAATTACCCTTTGTAGACCTAAACTCTTGTTGAGTTAGGATGGATTTTACAGTTGTATCGGGAACAAATACGGTGGAGTGGGAGTTATGAATATAAAATATGAATTGTTTCACATCCTTAACTACAACAAAAGCATGTTTCTCAAGTTGAGAGTACTTCAATTCATGAGACTTCAAGACATAAATCATAAAAGCAATTGGCTCTTCATGCCCTTGAAAATTATTTTGAACTACGATGATAGACAAGGTGTGTTTGGAAGCATAACAATAGATGATAAAAAAATATCAAAATCAAGGAAAACCAAAACAAGGGTTGTTACAATATCCTTATTTATTTCTTCAAAAGCCTTATTTCCCTCTTGAACTCCAGTGAAAAGACTTATTCTCTTTCATCATTTTTACTATACTTCTATTCAACTCAACAAAAATTGGGATAAATCTTCTAAGGAAATTGATTTTTCCAAAGAAACAGTGAACACCTTTCTTACTTGTAGGAAGAGAAATTTTTGAATAATTTTTACTCACTATGTATCTATTTTGATTCCATCTCTTGAGACACTATGCCCAAAAACGTTTCCCTCAGTCACTTTGAACACAAACTTCTTGGGATTAAGTGGAATTCCATGATCTCTACATTGTTGGAGAACCAACTTAAGGTGTTGAAATTGGTCTTCCCTATTCTTATAAAAAATAGTAAGATCATCCAAATAAACAATAATGCACTTATTTTTTAAATCCTTGAAGGCAAAATCCATAGCTCTTTTTAAATCAATGGTTTTGATTTGTACACCCTTATATGAGGGATAAACAAATGGAGATGGAGGGGTTCACATTTGTCAATGGAATCTTAGGTACAATAGGTGTAAGAAAAGATCAAATAAGATATGGTGAAAGCAATAAAATCGTGAGTTTTTAAGAAGATGAGAGAAGTGTGAGTATTTAGTGAAATAGAAGAACAAGACAATGGAAGAGACAACATAGATGGAAGCATTTGAAGTTGGTAAACTTGAAATTTAAATCCAACAATTCATGGAATATATGCGCTAAAGTTCATGGTTCATTTCACTTACCTGATGTGTATGATGCAAGATAATTCAAGCCCACAAACAATCTTGCACCAACCAAAAACAAAGTGCACTCATAACATTGTGTGTTCAAGGAAAGTTGACATCTTGAAACTTAGTCACATGTGATGGAAGTGCTTTAACAAGTTCCATTGCAACTCACATAAACCATTTTCTAGGAAAAGGAATGTGAGAGGAGTCACAATTGGCTATCTAGGTCTCCACAAAGCAAAAAATAGGAAACCACCCACATTATTTGCGCACATGAAACTACCCATAATTTTTAGAATGTTAGTATTAATGTGTTTCCAAGCACCTTTGGAATTCAAAGATACATTTCCATAGTTGGGATATCCATAATGGATCAAAGGGGCAATAATTTCAATTTGCAAATTGCAAGAGAGGTGGTAGCAATTTGACAAGAAGTGAAGAAATAGGAAATAAAAGTTCAATGAAGCAATTGCTAAAAACGGAAAGAATAATGAGACCTTGTTGAGAGGGAATTGTCTAAGTCTAATGCACATTCAATGATGAAGTCCATTGACGGATAGTAGTATCATATTCATGTTGTACGTTGGGTTGTGTATGCTTAAGGTTTGTTCTTGTAACTCTAAAAATTTATGTTTGAGTAAGCCATTAATATGCCCCCTTGTTATCTACTTTGCACTAAGTACATTATTGGATTGTGAATGGTTTGAGTTAATGAAATAAGGATATTTATCTGTTTAGTTTTTCTCAAAAGCATTTTTTGAAAGTAAAAATTGTCCATTGTTGATCATTTTTCCCTTTTCATTATAACTTTAGATTCCACAAGCATTAATTCTATTTTATGAGTTTATACATATATTTCTTACATACATTACTACAATTACTTAAGTTGATAGTATTAGGTAAAATATAAATAAAAGTTCCAATATAAATTCCCAATATTAAATATTCTAGCTCACATGAAATATGAATCCAAAAAGGCCTAATCTCATATAGGACTAAATAAATAATACCACGAAAATAGATGCGATTAATGACATCAATCCCTAAAAATGAACATCCCACAAAATGAGATCATTAGGAACCTAAAGAATCAATAGTTCAACTATCAACTAGACCCCTCTATCCATAATGTTATTAGGGAAATGAAAATTTAAATGAAAACATAATCATTCACTATTCATAATCTGAATAATTAAAGTGAACCAACATCGGACTATTCTGGAGAATTTCAATAACAAAAATATCACCATTTTTGTCTTTTTCTTTGAGAGCTAGTGAAATTATATTGGATTTGTAAAATGATGTTGAAATATAATTTTGTTTTTATTTCAAACATATCTATCTGTTGTCCAAGATGGTGATGATTTGCTATTATCACTCTTGTGTAAATGTTTGAACCTAGTACTACAAAAAAATGATGGGAGGTACAATGATCATAATATTTATTATTTCTCACATTTGAGATGACACATGCTTATTACTTTATGTGAATGTTCAAAACTAGTACCTTACAAAATCACTTTATGCAAATGTTCATAGCTAGTACCTTACAAAAATCACTTTATGCAAATGTTCAAAACTAGTACCTTGCAAAATGATGGGACATGCAATGAAAATTATCTTTGTTAACTCTCTAAGTATACAACTATTGTTCCTTGTACTTTTCGTCACATTTGCATTAATATAAACCAGATAATTCTAAATAACTTTCAAAGCCAAAACTTTGCTAAAGATTTTGAATCTATTTCTAAGTTGATAATTTGATATAGTAAGGTTTGTCTTTATAATAGAGAGTTTGTATTGAGTTACTTGAGTTTTCATTTGTATTGTTTCAAATTATTTTTATAGTTGAACTATGATAAATACTGGGGGAAAAATCCCAAATGGTAAGACAAAATATTTTAAAAATGTAAAGAAAAAATATGACAAGATCTTGCCAACTATATTTCAAAGTCGTCAAATTATAAGCCAAAAAATGAAAGCCAAATCATATTCTCATGTATCTTTGTTTGCTTTGAGACCTAATTGTTTTTCAGCGGCATCAAAAGTTTTATAGAATATAGACATTGGTGTAGATCCATCATGAATTATTGCAATATTCACAAATTCTTGCTTGCATGAAAGTCTTGAGATGATTCCAATTTTATTTCCTTCAAACTTTTTTGAATATCACTTACACCTTTATAATCAAAATAAAAGTATCCATGTACCATAATACACCCAAAATGCTAGCTCAATTTTTCATATCAAGAAGTGTCTTAGACAACAATATGAAACCACAATTCTATATTCCTTCAAAATCAACATGTACAAGTTGAAAAGAATTTGACACCATCCAATGAAAAACAAAAAATATAGAAGGACACGTATGTTGGTAGAAGAAACACTAAGAAAGAGAAAATAAGACACACCTACACTGCTGGAATGGACACAATAAGAGTATATTTATAAAGGAAAAGGTGATTACATTTAATTATTAGTTATAGCGGGTAAAACTACATAACCGAACAAAACTACTATGCATGTTCAACACCCCCTCTTAATTACTAACCTGAAAAACAACTCCAAGTTTATCTCTAAACTTGACAAACAATAAAGGACCAAGAGGTTTAGTCACTACATCAACATACTACTCTAAATGATAGAAATGAAGAGAGATATCACCTAAATCAACTAAGCTGTTGAATATAATGATGATGAATCTCAATAAGTTTATACTAGACATGATAGATAGGATTCTTTGTCATCTTCATAACACCTTGATTATCACAAAAGAGTGAGAGAGGTGTAGAAGTATCTCAAGGAAACTGAAAATCAATCAAAATCGACAAAGCCATACTACTTCACAACTTGTACTAATAATGACCTTGTATTCTTCTTCAGTAGATGAGATGGCTAAAGTGGGTTGAAGCTTACTCTGCCAAGAAACAACTCCTAAACAAAAAGAGGATATATCCAATAGTGGATCACCAAGTATCAACTGATCCTCCCCAATTATAGTCGGTATAGCCAATCAATATGAAGTTTACAACTCTCTGCTATAGAATTCTAAAGTCAAGAGTTCCTTTGACATATCTTAGAGATCGTTTTACTGCTCCCCAATGAATGATTTTTGGTTTAGGAAATAAATGACAAAGATAACTAAAAAAAAACAAATATTTGGTCGTGTAGTTGTGAGATATATCAATTTAGCCTCCAACTATCGGTATAATGATTCATTAACCAGTAGTGAATCATCATGAGATGAGAGTTTAGCTTGACCTCTATAGGTGTAGAAGAATAATTGCAATCATACATCTAAAATTTCTGTAAGAGTTTTGTGGCATACTTAACTTGAGAAATGAAATTCAAGTGAGTATGTTACCAAAATTATACACCAAGACAATAGTGAAGGAGGCCTAAATCGAGTCATGTAAAAAGTAACACATAAATTTGGTTTTACCTTATGAATTGCAACATCTCCATTGCCTGTGATGGCAAGATCATCAACATAAAAAATAAGAATCAAAATGTCTTTGATCCGTAAATTTCCTCTTTTTTAACAATTAACAAATATTTTGTAGTGATAATTGAATAAGTTCAATTTAACCAATATAATGCGCATGAAATAATCACAACTATAATGCGAATTAAGAGATATAAGGAAAATGAAACACAAGAATTTATCTGGATAACCCAAGGTGGGAAAAACACCGTGGGTAATAAAATTGCTTCCCTCTCACTATATAATTCTCTAGAAATACAAGTATTTCCAATAATCAGCCTTCAAGAAGGATTTGTACTCTTTCTAATTGTATTTTCTTCCTCACAACTTCTCAACAATGAAAAAATCACTCTTAATGAACAAAACAAGAAAGAACTCCAACTTCTCTTTGCTCACACTTGAATTTAATCAAAATCACTTGCTAGTATGAAAAATAAAACTCATATTTATAGTTTCTCTACCAACGATGGATGGAAAGACAAACCAAACTTCTTAGAAGCATTACCATTTGCAATTGTTGAGTTTCCAAATTATGGGGTCATCCAAGACAGGACCGTTAGTGAAGACAGACGACGGTTGCGTAACCTCCGGTCCCTATAAACAACAATTGCATAACCACGAGGTGGTTTTGCAACCACCGCTCTATGAAGAGTGGCAGTTACATAACTTGTTGAGGAAGTTACAAAACCGTCACCTAGAAAACTTCCTAAACAAAACAATGATGGTATGTAGATGTCATTTGAAGGTGTCTGGATCATTCTCGGCTTGACTAGACCATATCCTAAAGAAAGAATATGCTGAGAATTTATACTGCAAGTATCAAATATAAATAATACATAGAATTAGGTATTTTCATATCTATCTTTGGATCATACCTCCCCAATTTGAGGATTTTAAGTCCCTAAAATCTTCAAGGATGGATGAGGTGAGGAACTTTCTTCCACACATATTCTTTAGAATACCAATTGGCCTTAGTAGGAAATTGGCCTTTCAATCCAATCAACCCCTATCATGTGCTCCTCTCTGTGTCGTTATCTCTTTCCATTGCAAAACCACATCTTCCTCCAATTCTAGTTGACTGTCTGGAGAAAGATCCTCAATATACGGTAGCAATGCTCCCTCTCCTTATTCATCCAATATGGAGGGCTCAAAGAGACATAAATTTTTGACATTCACAACTGAGAAGATACTCATATAAGGAGGAAAATATAAGTAAAATGCATTCTTACCCACTTGTTCCAAAATCTCAAATGGGCCATATCGAAGAGGCTTGAGTTTCTTATCTTTTCCTTGTAGTCTTTCTCTGCTCAAGTACAACCATACCTTGTCTCCAACAAGGAATGAATGCTCAACCCTATGCAGATCATGTCGTGCTTTGTACTTGGCTTGTGACTCTTTCAACCTCTCATGTACCTGAAGGTGTATCTGCTGAATTTTCTTAATGAATTTCTAAGCTTTGTGGACTTCTAGTTCCATTTTTTTGTTATCTTTGCATGGTAATCTCAAAACATGAATTGTTTTTTTGTTTTCTCTTTATTGGAAAACAAGCTATAAGTGATTTTAGATGCAACAATATCATCTTCTGGCATATCCCTCAAAAGAAGTAATGTAAATTTACCACTGGCATTAATAAGCTTTCGGGCTTCGTTGGCACTTACCAAAGAGATATTTGAGTCTCTTAAAAAGGATGAAATGATGTAGCTCTTACCATCCTTCACCAAATGGTATTGGTTGGCTCTCCTCATGAAGATAGCATTCTGATATACAAATATGGGTTGCCAAACACTACACCTCACACATTAAGAGGAACAACATCTACAATAACTTCATCAATAAATGTCTTATTAATGCCAAAATTGATTTTACATTGTTTGGAAACCTTGATATTTACACCTTTCTTTGCGTAACCCAATAAATATGGACTTGGGTGATTGTAAGTTTCCAACTTTAGTATGTCCACTAATTCTTTACTAATCAAATTAGCTTGAGAACATGTATCAAAAAGAGCATCCACCTTAGTTTTCTTCACTTGAATTTTTAAATGAAAAATCTTAGTTAGTTCCTTTTCTGAACAACATTGTTATTACCCAAACATACCTCTCTGTGGATGGAGGTACAACACATAGTCTCATCCACCTCTTTGCTGCAAAATACTTCCTCTCCTAGAGGGCAGCCATGGCTTTATTATTTTCTTATTTTTGAAGGGAAGTAATTCTAGGTGGAGCTTCTAACATTTTTCCTCAAAATGAGTGCCACCATCACAATACCCACACTGAACTTTAGTATCCTTCTTAGAAATGGAAGTAGCATTTTTTTACCTTTCCCTTTTCCTTTCTCCTTTTGCTTGGTGTCACCTTGTTTGCTTGAAGCATGCTTGAGAGGTAGATGAAATATTTTTCTTGTCCATCTCTAAATAGTGGGCTTAAGAATAAGCCTCATCTACATCCGTGGGCTTGGCCAAGAGAACGAGTCTCCTTAAGTGGTTATGGAGTCAACCAATGTACTTCATTACTGAGGTCCCGGTCTGCTACATCTTTACCCATCTGGAAAAATTTCTTTCAGAACTCACCAGTGTATCCGGGCATGTTTTGGCCTTGTTTCTATCTGTGATACTATTAATACATGGACCTCTATTCCTCATAAAAAATATGATAGAACTACTTTTTGATTAGCCTTTTTAATTCGTCCCACTTAGTAATATGAGGAAGTTGTGGAGGATGATCCAAATGGAGTTGCAAAAGATCACAAGAAGAAGAAATAATTTACAATTAATTTAATACACAACAATAATTTGTATTCATTCATTTTTAAATCATTATTACATACATCCACATATATAGGTAATAGCTCTCCTATAAATTAGGAGGTAGCTATAACCTCTCAAATGATTCTATGTGAGTTTGTTGAAACTCACATAACAATATATTTGTTATTAGTTGTTTTAATATAACAACTAAATAACAAATCACTAACTTACTAAATAATAATTACCCTAGTAATTATTATTTACTATTTTACTAACTCACATTCACCAAGATAATAATTACACATGTAATTATTATTCACCCATACATATCAATGGAGCACCCTGTAGAAGCCCTATTCGCCATCATAGATGGAAGGAGATATAGGGTGAGTGGGAGGAGAATAATAGAACAAATTCCATGGAAGGGAACATGGATATGTAAAAAAATATTTCAAGGTATTTAGGTGACTATGGGAAGAGCTGGAAAAATATGGAATGCATGAAACCTCTATACAAATTTGGGAAAATGATTGGAGGAGGAAGGGAACAAATTTCTAAAAGGAATTCATCTAGGGTTTAACCATATTATTAAATTCTTTATCATTTATTTTGCTTCTAAAATTTTCTTTTTTAATATTTTTAGATGGCATTTAGAATTATTGAAAGTAATATTTTCATGCCTAGGGTTTGTAGAGAAATGGAGCTAAATCTATTTTTAGATTTAGAGTCATTATTTAATGTAAAACCAGAAAACAATCCTTATATAGATTTACGGGGCTGAAAAAAGAAATATTAGTAAGAAAATATGGTTGTTACATGCTCCATGTCATTTTCCATCCTATGAAAAACCTAGATTTTTTCGTATGTGTTTAGTAGATTTGATTTTAAAAGGAGAAAACTATGAAATTCCAGTTTTTAAATGGCATCCTTAATTCATGTACATACCTAAATATTATTATTTGATCATTTCCATGGAATTTCATAAGTCAAATTGTAGAAATAAGGATACTTTCCAAGTGTTTGATGAAATGTACAAACATTAAGATCTCTCTGGTTAACCCTATGATGGATGTTTTGAATGTTTCACAATATTTTAAAAGCTTTACAAGAATTTTTTTGATCATTGAATTGATGTAAAAGGAGAGTATGTTTTCAGAAATAACTCCAAAAATAAATTTTGCATAATGTTACTGTGTATTAGGCCATAACCTTCTGAATTTTGGTCTCCTTGCATTTTACCATCACTAAAAGGATTTTTAGGATTTTTCTTTTGAAGTTCTGAGTTTTCCACTATCACATCCTCCTGAAACCAATAGTTTGCACTAGAGAATATCAATACTCTTATCTTCCTACTATGTATAATCATGTTAGTACTATAAAATACCTTTTTTACCACGTAATCATTCTCAACAAGTATATTCTGTATGACCTTTGCTTATCATTTTCATTTTCTTGTTGAATCTTTCAATTATGCCCTTCTCATGACTAATTTGTTGCATTTCTTTCATTCTTGTTAGGGGATTTGGTCCTTGACCTTCCTTATATCCTGTAGGGGCTTCTCTCATCATGTTCGTCTTTGATGATTTGTTCACCATACTTTGTTTTGCTCTCTCCATTTTGTTGATGTCTTTGTTGTAGATATCTTCATCCAAGTTGCAATAATTCACACTCGTATAACATATACTCTTTAAACAACCATATTTTTCTTTATGTTCTACTCTAATCAGTCTACTCTTCATTTCACATATTTGCCTTCTTTCAACTAATATTGCTCCATTATATTGGCTAGTTGTCTGCTCATACTTGTTCATTTGTACCTCTATAATTGTTTTTAGAGGAATTAGCAACCTTTTTAAGGCACCACATATGACTAAACCTCTGCAATATTCTTGGAATTTGGAACCATTTTCATGGAAGACATTATATGTACCTTCTTGTTATGGTTGGTGGCTGACTTGATTCTCTATCATTTTATTTGCTTGTGCTAGGCTCTGTTTTCCATTCCATTGTCCTATGCACAACTCCCTTTTGCTTGACAACTTGCCTTGATTCATCAACAACCATGTGAACTGTCTAAGTTCTTAAAATATTCTCATTGTTTCTTGGTCTTGTGTCATACTCCATGATGTCATTTCATTTGAGTCTTCTTCTTTCATCATGCCTTGACTGAAATTTCCCTTCATTTTGTATGTTTTAGCCTCTTGAACAAAAACTTTTAGACCTTTAGAGGTCCCTAGGAATAGTTCTTTGTCCCATCTTTGATTGTCTTCACTTGTTCTTGGTCCATTCATGACCATTCTTGGCAAATGACTACTACAACCTGCATTCACACAAACTAACACATACTTAGATCAAAAATCGGAGGCTTCTTGACCTCCTTGGTTTCTCCATGCATATCCTTCACTTGTTTACCACATGTAGTCTCTTCTAGGCTTGTTTGTAAATCTTGTTCCTTCACTTTCCTCTGTTGTTCTTCATCACTTATGGTGATTTCATCAAGACACTGTTGATTTCCTTGAGAAATATCCCTCTTTTTCTTGAATTCTTCTTCATTCCTTCTTGTTGACTTGTATTCTTCTTGTTTTTTTCTTTGTATAAGGACTGATTGACCGTCATCTTCATTATTTTGGTCTTCAAATGACCTGTTTTCTTTCTTCATTCTCATGACACTTTATTGTGTCCTCTCTTGCACATATTCTTCATGATCTTTCATAAGATCTTCTAGGACTAATTTCCAAGTCCTTTCTTCTTCTTTTCTTCTCTGAGTTAACTCCCTTCTGTCACACTTGCCTAGGTGACTAAATTGACCTTCTTGGTCCTCACTCTCTTTTCCTTTCATGACCTTCATGGTCTCTCTAAGCCTTTCTTGGGCTTGTTCATCAACCTTCACTTGTACTTCTTGGTATTGTTGCATTCTGTCATCAACTTTACCTTCATCTTTCATGAAGGCTAAGACCTAATTCTTGGTCTTCTCAACAAACTACTTGAAGCCAAATACCATGCTTCTTCTTTCAATACCTGCATGTTGGTCCATCAAAGGCACTAAAACATGTTCTATTCCATCCTTTGTTAGAAAACACTTATTCAACCTACCATTATACACCACCTTCCTATCATATTTCCATGGCCTAGCCTAGGAGTAAATGACATACATCCATAGGCATTACATCACATAAAACTTCATCATGTAAACTTCCAATCTTAAAAGGTACTCTACATTGCTCATTTACAAGAATTTGATGGTTCTTCTAAACCCATGCCACTCTATAAGGTGTAGGGTGAACTAACCTCTTTAAACCCAATTTACTAACCATTTCTTTAGACACAATATTATCAGTTCTTCCATTGTATATAATGACATTACAACACTTACCTCTTGTCTTGCATCTTGTTCTGAAGAGGCTTCTCATGCAAACTGGCTCCTGAGCTTTAACTTGTGGTTGTATAAGGACTCTCCTTAACAACAATGACTCTCCATGCCTGTGATCATCACCTCCATTATCTGACTTCTCCCAATATGAACACACTACCTCTATGATTTTCATCCTTGTGCCTAGATCACTATTTCATTCATCATGTTATCCATCTTCCTCATTACTCCTTCCTGGATCAAATTCATGATTCCCTGCAATAATGGCTTCTCAATCTTTGCCATGCTTTCAACAATAACCTTCACACTATCAATCAATATCAATTTCTATAAATGTTTGTAATCAAAATATTATAATAAGATAAAACCTACTCGATACCAAAAATGGTGCAAGTCATAAACTCTAACTTCACTTTATTCCGCAATAATGATGACTTACCTTCTATTTACCTTATCCTTTCATCAAGAGTTGGACATACTTACTTTGTATCATGTAAAAGCTTTCTCAACACATGAGCAACTATTTTTCATGTTGCTCTCTCTCCCTCAACTTGTCTTGAGGATCTCTTCATACTCCATTGATGATTGTATATGCAACATACTCACTTGTGTTCAAGCTATATTACTCTATCATGCCAAACTAAATTAGTACTAACATCCATGTGAAAGCAAAGATCCAAAGGATATCCCTTGTATATTTTTCATAACTCCATGGTTCATAAGCCTCCATCATACTTCTTACACCTACTTTTCACTCTTAAGACCATTCACTCAATGGATCCGGACATTCTCAATTCAAACACAAGGTTAGATATAGGTAGGCCTATGGTATTAGGCTCAAAACATCACATAGATTCATGCTCACTCCCAACTCTCCTAGAACACTTCATTTTATCTGGCACAAGGTGTTTATACCCTTCTTACAGCTTATATACTTTCATTCATGTTAGTTCTTGAATTAGGCCTATTTATTCTACTAGCCTTCTCTAATAACCCGATTGGGGTTATTATTAAATTTTTATAATTCGATATGAATTTATAATAGATTGTAAATTTGTAGCAAAAAAGGAAATTCACCAAATTATGAAGCCAATTCAATTAGAAACGATTCCTAAATATCCTCAAATCAATTTCCAAGATTTGAATTGGATTTTGACCCAAATCAACTTGATATGGGTAAAATATGCAAATCTGGAATTTAATGGTGGACTGTCAAATTGCAGCACTTTAATTAAATTCGATTTGGCCTTAAATTGGTATGGAAATGTGTGCAAAATGAAGGTTATGCTTTGTTAGACCCAAGCGATCAGATTTGGGTGAAATAACTCAACTTATTTACTCAAAATTATTAAATATAACCACATAAGCAAGTCGCATTTACTGAAATATGCACCATGTAAATCAGATTTCATAAAATAATCCTCAACTTGATATTATTCAATAAAATACAAATTGTTTAAAGTCAAATGAGAGGTTTTCGTCCCTCAAAAGACCTCAAATGGGGTTTACGTCCCAGTTGGCAAGAAATGAGAGTTTCATCTCAAATTCCGGAAATTACAAATGATAAGTCATAATCACAAATGAATCCTATACCCCTATTTATAAAAATTTCATGCTTTGTGCCAAAGGCCAAGAGTCACGACTCTTCATCTTCTTATGACTTTTCATATTCCTTATGAATTTTCATGCTAATTTCTCCACCTAGGTGACCCATACTTATAATTATATTTATTTTATAAAATATTATACAATAGTTAAATATTAAATCGTAACCTTCTTCTTTTTTATTTTCCTCTTCTAGGCCACAGTAGACTTTGCGCCTGAAATTTGAATGGTCTTCATTTTGGAGAAAAAGGGACATTACACCTTCATTCATGCAAACCTTGTCATATCTTGAGTTTTTCCTTAAGAAACCATAAAATTAAATGAGTGATCTAAAGACCCTTTATGAAGTAATCAAATCGACCAAAATATCATGCCTTACTCCTTTGTACGGAATTGGACTTCCCTATATAACACACCATGCAAATTAGGTCTATATTGGCCTTGGGTTGTAGCGGTAGGTACTTAGGGATATGATATCAATTGGAAATTGGTAGATCCACCTCTAAAATGTCATTAAGATGCTTTCTACCAAATTTGGATACTCAACTCCATTATTTAGACCTCCATGCACCTCATTTCTCTTTTGTAGTTGTACATGTACACCGACTCGACCTGCTAAACCTCCTCTAACTTTCCCACACATGTGAGATAGGTCATGAGACTTCACGGTCTTCTAAGAACCATCAAAATAGAGTTACTCACTTTGTTGGTCGTCAAATAGGACTTTGAGAGCAAAAGTCGGGGACAGAAAAAGTCCCTCCTCTTTAATGGGAGAGGTTCCCTTATTCGAAACGAACCTATTTACAAATATACAAAACATGATTTTATGGTTGGAACTTGGATATTACGAAAGTTTTTTCTATAAAGATCATCGATTCTGAAAGGATGAGGAAAGGAAATACGAAAATGAGCGAGAAAGGCAACATGCGAGAATTATAGATAACGAGAATAATTCTTTATGTATGTGAAGTTACTGATGAATTGAAACAAGATCATTTGCATCACATGAATAAGATGAAATTTAAAGACACAAAGTTACGTAAATAACATTCTTCGATTCATTAATCAAGGACACAAAGTTCCTTCTTGGTTATACAAGATCACCATGCTTGCAAAATTGGAAAGTATGTAATCGGTGAGACTAACTAACTAGAGACAAATGATCTTCACAAAATTAAGTGAAAGCTTAGGGATAACGAGAGATCGATAGACAAAGAATGGAAAGCCCTTACAGTATTGATTTATTTATGATCTATTTACACTTACGAGAAAATATCCCAAGTTCTTCCTCCTTTTCGAATGGCGTAGAGGCCATTATATAGCTTACAAATCGGTTACTCTTTGTAACCGCTTCTTTTAACCGAAGAATAGTTAAGGGCGCCATCGTAATACCTCAACCTATTACAAAGAAAACGGGAAAAAAAAAGAATGGGAAGAAAAGAGAAGAATAAGGAGAAGAAGACAGTGGTCGATTCTTGGGAGGGACCCACCGACTTCAAAATCTGCTGCTGAATCTCTTCAACGCCTGGCCTATGTCTCTCACGAGGGACCGACGTGTTGGTTAGGCGAGTCCAAAATCCAAGACACTTCTCCATCTCTTTATCAAACTCAACATGAGTATGATAATCTTTATTTGCTTCTTCATAGCAGATTGAAGAGAGCGAGATCTCCTTCATCTTCTCTTTGGAGACGGAGATTTCCTTGAATAAATTATCTTTGATGAAAGCTCGAATTGAGCTTTGATTTCTTGCGAAGAAAGGGGCACACCAGAAGTTTCATCCTGAAGATGGCAATGTATATCCTTGAAAGCAGAGACAACTAGTGTCTTGAAAGCTTCACCCTTCTGCCAGCTATTCTTCAGTTCTCCCAAAGCCTCCTCCAAGACTTTGATCTTCCACTCCACACTGTAAACCCAGGATTTTGACAGATTATCCTTTGCATCATCGAAAACCTTACTCGCCAGTAAAATGTTCTCATCTGTCTGTCCCATGAGGCGAAGGTCTACTATGCAACTGCTCCAAAGTTTAAGCTCTTTATCTATGATCCCAATAGTAGAGGAGAGCTTCTGTTGCAAATTGTTCACTTTTCCATGGAGTTTGAAAGCTTCATCGATGAAGTTCAACCCTGCAACAAGCATATCATCCACCATGGCTTCCATAGCTCTGCCATAGATGGAATACTTGTGCATGTCTTTGATACTCTGTACTTCATCTTGGCTCAAAATTACAGGTGGTGGAAGAGTAGTCAATGGGGTAGGGTCCAAAACTTTGTCCTTAGACAAAAGGGATTTGATGAAACTTGTGAGAATCTGGGCCTGCTCCTCCAACTGTTCAATAGTTTGCTGCCCTTTCTCTACCCTCCCAATGACTCTTGTGACCGTTTCCTGGAGGTTGTGGATCCCACCTTCGGGGAGTATACTCTCCCATTGGAATTCTTGAGAGCTCTAAGTCCGATGCTGCAAGTCCTGCTCTGATTTGTGCATTGTAGGCTTAACAATCTCCAAGAATTGTTAACCACCGGCATCGAATACTATCCTGGAGGTGATTTTGGCCTTTTTAGCATGAGAAGGAGTAGTGCTAACAGGGCTGCCACTGACATCAAAATTTGGTCTGAGCTCAGGAGGAAGATTTCCTCTTCCTACTTTGTCAACAAGAGGTTGCACCCACGCAAAAGAGGAAGAGGAATCGGTAGGAGGGGCAAGAGAGACCAAGAGACAAAGAGCTCATTACGCTCGAAGGTTTGCGCAATTGTTGATTCAAGTTGAGATGTGAATGGGGCGCTTGAGAAAATTGTGGCGAAGAATCAATAGCACTTGGAAGTTCGGTGCTCTGGACCTCTTTGTCTTTATCGGTTGGATCTTCGAGGGCATTTTCGGGGGTTGGCGGTTCGCTCTCTTCACTTTCACTTGAGAACAATGATGTTCTCCGGTCCCAAAAGGAACTTCTACATACTTTCTTTGAGGATCATTTTCCTCAGGCTCCTTCTTAACCTCCTTGAGTTTCTTCCGGTACACTCGAGTGGATGAAGAAGGAGTGGAAGGCTGCAGTCCTTGTGTTGATGAGGCGGGAGGGGTTTTCATAGGTGTTTTTGACCTTGGAATCGATGCTTCTCTCCTTGGTGTCAAAACATCCTTAGAGGATGATTCCCTTGAGTGCCTCCTAAACTCTCAAACTTTCTTGTCAAACCAGATCTTAGTTTTGACTAAGATTGGAGCTAGGATCTCGGCTAGATCATCTTTCTCTTTCCTGTTCCAATCCAAGTCCTCCAAGGGAGTGTGCTTAACCACATTCTCATACTCATATGAGTATAGATCAGAGTTTTCATCCTTGAGACCTTCAGGAACTTGGTACAAACCGAGTTCTTGGATCAATGGCAGAGAGAACCTGCCATAATGCCTTCTCCTGGCCTCAAAATCATCAACACAGTCAGCCCAATAATCTTCTGTATCTGCCCTATGGTGATAGATTATCTTGATGTTCTGTTCAATGAACTTCTTCAAGTCGAAGCAAGTTCTTGGCTTGAAGAAATGGACAGTGATAGGAACCAGGGCTCTTTCTATGTTCTGTGCATCCAGGGCTGTTTTACAAGTGTAGTTTCCCAAAGAGATGGGAAAATGCAAACCAGAAATCTTCTTGTCTCTGCGCGGAGTTACATGTAATTTGTCTAATTGCCTGCATATTTCTATCAAGGCCATCTTATCGCTGCAGAACATAGGAAGCCTCAGAGGAGTGCCCTCATAGCCAAAGCAAGTCTGATATAAGAGAATTTTCTGAATTGGATAAAATAAGCACCGTAGTGCGATATCAGATTCATGGCTTCATCAGAAAACCTCCTAGCGGTATCACCTTCGAAAGCAAATGACCACGTACATGGTGAAAGCATCATTTACTCTTCGAAATTATGATTGCTTTGTCGGCGGGGAACTACGGGTAGTAGGCATATACTGGATCATCTTTGTGAGCATCAATGTAAGAAAAACCAAACCATTGCCTTGATGCTGCCAGAGTATACATCAGGTAAGAAGTCATGTAGAACTTCTTTGTTTGCTGTACATTGGACAACTGCTACCAAGTTCATGCTTTGATGATTTCTACCCAGTTGATATTTTGAGTTCCCTCACAGACCATGCTGATGAGCGGGCACATCCAGAAGTGGAATTCGTTGGTAGAGGGTAAACCCATAACCCGAGCCAGTAGAATTATAAAATCTGACAATTCTTCGTTGAAATCTACCTAGAAAAGAGTCTTGGACAGGCGAGATGCTCCCTTCTTAGGGTTCTTGAGCCAGGACTTCACCACCCGCACCTTGTATTTATCGCTGTCTTGGTTGAACAGGGCCTGTGCTTGATCCCGGGAAACAACTATGGCATTATCCATCTCTGGGATCCTCAGAGCGTGCTAATGGCGGAAGCATCCAGCTTGGCGATGAGTTCCCCGTGTATATTGGTCAATTCACTCGAATCAGGGTCGAAGTGAGCTCCGCATGAAAGCACTGTATCAGCACATTGCACCGAGATTGGGAAACCTCCAGCGAAAAGCCAAACCGCTATCGTGAATCATCTGTGCCATTGGTGTAGGGTTTGCATCTGCCATCCTTGCCCAAAAATCACCGAAATCAAGGTGACGAGCTTCACTGTCCCCAATATTGGGAATGACAGATTCTAGTGGTGAGATTTGTTCCTATCCCTGAAACTTGATCTTCATATTGACGGTAGTTCGGAGGACATAGACGCAAATTAGACTCGGGAAGGAATTGCAGAGGGGAGGGATACACGCGCAGGAAATTAGATCGCAAGGGTTCGAGCAAAGGATAGCATGGAAGCAAGGTGAAAAATGCAAAGGTGGTTCGCTCGTTATATAGCCGTTTAGGAGAGAGAAAGGCCATGAATGTGCATTTAATACATACCCACCAATTTGAATAAGCAGGATATTCGGGTAGAGCGCAAAAACTAGCACGAATGGAACTTGGTTCATTAGGGACATGTGAGATGCAAATGTGCGAAACACGCGGCTCGGCCGATTCGGGCGAAGCGGGGAAAAGACGCACAAATTCCTTTTGGGACACGTGGGACAAAAGTGCGCGAAGTACGCAACTTGGCTGGATTGGGTGAAAAGGTGACAACGGGTCCGAAAAAGTTTGGGACATTTGGGACGAAAAAGCATGAAGTACGCGGTTCGGGTGTTTCGGCCGAAAATGGAACAACTTGTCAAATTGGACTTGGGAAATTTGGGACGTGAATGCGTGAAGTACGCGGTTCGGGTGTTTCGGCCAAAAATGGAACAACTTGTCAAATTGGACTTGGGACATTTGGGATGTGAAGTTCGACGGGCTGAAAAGACTAACTTCGGGGAAAATGACCGATCGAGGAACAGAGCGTACTTTTGAACTCGGGACACGTGGGACAAAAATGTCCAACAGGCCCGAAAAACACACAAAATGACCCAAAAACGCCGACTTTCTCAAATTTCTCAACTTTTCACGCTTTCGATACAACGAGAAGACACTTAAACTCAAAATTTTGAAAATCCACTTTCTTAAGAGCAGGGAATTTTGAGTGGATAACAGCTGGCTCCTTCTAGGGATGACTTGTCATAAATTTAAGGAATGAGACAAGGCAAGAACTTAGACAAACTCAGGGAAGTAGACTAGTACCTTATCCATTGGGCAACGGAGTCGAAAAGCATACCAATACGAGAGGACAACACACCAAAACGGAAAGGAAAGAAAAACAAAAGCGGCATGCAGAATATACAAAGGGACTCCCTAGTCACCTATGACTTGAACAACTTCAAATACTGCCCACTATAAGGAAGTGGGAGAGGAGAACCATCCATGTAATCAAGATAAAAGGAATTCTTACTAGCAAAGTGTCTGATCTTGAAAGGTCCGAGCCAAAGGGAATCGAACTTTCCATGGCTGCCACGAGGTTCATGCCTTTTGTCCCATAATAAAACAGTATCTCCAACTTGGAAATCTCTGAACCTAGCTTTCTTATCAAATAGGACCTTTACCTTCTGCTGGTGAACATATATCCTATCTTCAACCTCCAATCTGCTCTCGTCCAATTGGTGAAGATACATAATTCTCTTATCCAAAGCATCACTGAAACTGGTATCTTGATGGCCTTCATTAGGTGCGAGGTGCAATGGCTCCACATCCTTTGGAAATTGAGCTTCTACTCCATATACCACTTGGAAAGGAGACATTCCAATAGCTCTCTTTGGTGTAATCCTGTCCACCCAAAGAGCATCATAGAGCTTCTTGTGCCAGTTTCGTTGAGACTCATTGACTAACTTCCTTATAATAGTCACCAGATTTTTGTTAGTGGATTCTGCTTGCCCATTTCCCTGAGGATAATAATCTGAAGAATGAGCCAGGGAGATGCCATAACCATAGCAAAAATCCATTATCTCAATTGAAGAGAAATTCGAAGCATTATCTGTCACAATCTTGTTAGGTACACCATACCTTACCAAGATGTTCTCTTTTATGAAGTTGCACACCACTTCAGAAGTAGTGCTCTTAACTGGAATAGCTTCTACCCATTTGGTGAAATAATCCGTGGCAGTTAGTACATGAGTATGACCAGCACTAGAAGCAGGATTAAGTGTACCAATGAAGTCCAAACCCCACTGTTGAAACGGTTCTTCAATCACAACTGGCTTAAGAGGCAAAGAGGCCAATTTAGGTCTTCCCACAAAGGTCTGACAAGCCTCACATTTATCAACCCATTTGGATGCATCCCTGAATAAGGTAGGCCAGTAATATCCTCCACGGAGTATTTTATGAGCTGTGACCATTGATGAATAGTGCCCTCCACAAGCCTGATCGTGAAAATCTGAGAGTAGTCTTTTCTGTTGTTCCTAGTCCACACATTTCAAGAATCTTCCATCTATTCCCCACTTGAACAAGGTGTTTTCCCACAACACATACTGTACTGACCTTAGTTTAACAGCCCTCTTTTCTTTGGCGGTCAAATGAGAGGGGCATTCTCCATAGGTGAGAAAATGGGTGATGTCAGCATACCATTCATCAACTGAGCTGAGAAACAGAACGGTAGGAAGGTCAACTTTCTCCTCCAACAACTCATGTTTAGCTCCTTCAGCAATGAGCTCACAAAGGCCTTTACCACGAACAAGCTTGGTCGGTTTGATGTCAATATCATATTCTTGGACCTTAGCAACCCAGTTCCCTCTCTTGGATCCAAATTCCTGTTGTGTGAGAATTGACTTAACAGTTGTATCTAGAACCAACACCATGGAATGAGAGTTGAGGATGTAAAAACGAAACTGCTTAACAGCTTTGACCACTGCAAAAGCATGTTTTTCCATCATGGTGTATTTTAACTCATGATCTTTCAGAATATAGCTCATGAAAGCAATTGGAAGTTTGTGCTCATTCAAATCTTCTTGAGTCAAAACAATGCGAGGGTATTATATGTGGCATAGCAATAGATAATAAAATCTTTGCTGAAATCAGGACATGCTAAAACAGGAGTTTTAGCGATAGCTCTTTTAATACCTTCAAAGGATTCCTTTCCTTCAGAAGACCAACCAAACATTTGTTTCCCTTTCATCATCTGAGAAATATTCAAAGTTAACTCTACAAAATCAGGGATGAACCTTCTTAAAAAATTGATCTTACCAAAGAAAGAGTGCACACCCTTTTTGCTGGTTGGGAGAGGAATTTGTTGGATAGCTTGAACTCGCTCAGGATCAATCTTAATACCATCTTTGGAGACAATGTGCCCTAATAAATTACCCTTTGTGACACAAAAGATAGATTTTTAAAGTTCAAAGAGATCCCATGCTCTCTGCATCTCAGCAGAACTTTTTCCAGGTGGTCAAAATGATCTGCCCTTGTTTTAGAAAACATAGTCAAGTCGTCAAGGTATATGACAATACACTTTCCTTTCAAACTTCCAAAATCCAGATCCATAGCTCTCTAAAAAGTGGCACCAGCATTGATGAGCCCAAATGACATTCTCTTGTAAGCAAAGGTACCCCAAGGAGTAGTGAAAGCTATTTTATGTTGATCTGCGATGTCAACCTCTACCTGATTATATCCCGAGAATCCATCAAGCATAGATAAAATTTCAGATCACATTCTTTGCTTGCAAGACCTGATCCATCATAGGCAAAGGATAATTATCTTTTAGGGAAGCCTGATTCAAATTCCTAAAATCAACACAGATGCGGATCTCACCATTCTTCTTCCTAACAGGCATAATATTGGCAATCCATGTTGAATGGTGAATGGGAAAGATGATTTTGGCCTTCAGCAACTTCTGTATTTCCTGAAAGATGGTGTCAGCTATTTTGGGGTTGTATTGCCTCTGTTTCTACTTAAAAGGTTTAATTCCTGGTTTGAGAGGAATAAAATGCTGCATATCTTTTGGCTTGAAGGCTTTTAAATCCTCATAAGAATAAGCAAGAACATCCTTATACCTCTTTAAAAGATCAATTGCTTTTCTCCTCTCATCTGTTGTGCAACATTTTCCAATGTTCACTAGCTTAGGGTCAGTAGAACTCCCAATATTAATTTTGTCATGCTCAGCTGATTGCTGAGGTCCAGTGGAAGCTCTAGACTTCACATACCTGTCATGTTTATCAAATAGTTCCTCTAAACTCACCAACCCTTTAGGAATCTTGTTTCCCTTGAGTTTGATACATCCATCCTTATCTCAATGGTGAACTTATCTTGAGAAAAATCGGGATGAGGAATCAAGCAAGTGACCACGAGATGCTAATGAATCAGCCCTGCTGTTCTTCTTCCTAGGTATTGCTTCATGGAGAAAGCATCAAGAAATTCAATGGAATCCCAAACCTGATTTCGGTAGTGTTTCAACCTTCCATTTTTTACCTAAAAAAGATTTCGACTTGCTTTATGATCAATTCAGCATCACCACGAGCCAGAAGATTCTTTACGCCTTGTTCTTTGGCCACTTGCAGTCCCAAAATGAGAGCCTCATACTCTGCTGTGTTATTGGTGTTTTCGAACTGCAACTTGAATGAAAAAGGATGTAGGCTTCCTTCAGGTGACACCAGTAGGACACCAGCTCCAGAACCAGCTGAGGAACAACTTCCATCAAACTCTAAAATCCAAACACCATTAGGATCTTTAGGAGACACTTTGGGGAGTTGAATTTCATCAGGGGACATAATCATGTAGTTACCATGCCCCATATCCTCATAGAGTATTTGTGCTTTAGGATCATCCATTTTTTGCACAATATACTCAAATTGCTTTTCAGGCAGCAACTTCTTCATTTGCCCATTGGCGAAGTGCGAGTGCATGTGACCAATCCATATGAATTTCTCCACCCACATCCTTACAGAAGTTTCTGCTTAGCAGCATCCCGTATGAAGGAGGAATATCTGCTACTAAGATGGTAGCCAACACTTTCTTCTCAGGTAAAGCAGCAAAATCCACTTGTGCATGTTTAATTCTTCCCACCAGGGGCACTTCTTTACTCTCCATAGAATAACAAGAACCATAAGTGCGTGTGAGAGTTAAACCTAAGGCATGAGCTACCTTAGCAGGCATCACATTATCTAAGGCTCCTGAATCTATGACACAATTACTGAGCCTATGGCCAGCTATAAGAAGTGTTACATAAAATGGTTTGATTTTGTCATTAGGCGAGGTGACAGCTACAGGACTAGGGCTGTGGTGTAGAAGAAGAAGGAGTGGGCAAAAGTCCTTTAGAGGTGGTCTTAGAATGTGAATTGACAAAGTGAATCATTTTAGCAAAAGCTTTGGGATGGGTTTGGTAATACTCAGCCTCTGAGATTTGAACCTTGGTCTTTTTCAAGTGATCAATAATATCAAAATACCCAGAAGTGGACGAGCCATCATCACTTGAGATCCTAGGTTTATCCACTTTAGGAGAAAAAGAAGAAGAAACTTTAGAAGCAGAATGAACAGGACTCACCTTTGGTGTAGATGAAGTGGGGATAGGAGATCCTCTTTTTGTAATTACGGGGATAGTTGCTGCAGTTGCTCCTTAGATTTCTTGATGGGCTGCGTCACTTTCTCCCTCTGATTTGTCTGCTCTCGAGTCATGACAGCGAATGATTCGCTATTCATGTCTGCTACTACTTCATCATAGTCATCTCCATCATCAATGCCCTCAATAGTGAAGAAATTTACTCGATATCCCTCAAGTTCGTCTACTTCATCATCAAATTCTTCCACAAATTCCTCGCAAGCTTCATTATCCTCATCATCATCTTGTTCTTCAACTTCACAGGTTGCATTGATAGGAACTTTAACAGGAGGTCCTTCAAGCGCTAGTCTTGTTTGAGAAGCAGGCATACGATTTCTGGGCTGAAAATTTCTCCTTGGAACGTCTGCATAAGGAGCGTGTTGAGCCAATTATTTCTTTATAGCAATGAGATCATTCGCAAGTTTTGAACTAATGGATCGGTATTAGGTCCAGGGGTGGAAGAGGAGGAAGCGATGAGACTTGGATTTGGAAGGGTCTCTCCTCAACTTTCCCAACATGATCAAGTCATCCTCGACACTAACGACAAGAGTTTGATCCTCGATTAACGTTGCGAGATTAGCCCTTCTTAGTGCGTAACTAACTTCGAGCGATTGAGCATTTAGGAAGAAACATTTTTGAATTTGATCGATAGGTCGGGTAAGTGTCGGAATTTTATTAATTAACCTGTTGAATCGAGCCACAAATTCTCTCATGGGCTCTTGTGAATCTTTCTTTATTTGAGAGATTTGAGCTAGCAAGAGCGTGCACATATTACTAGCTAGCTTGAAGCGGTTTCAAACTTAGTTCTCATTATGTCCCAGTCGGTGATAGCACCAGCCGGAAGGTGATAGAACCAATCAGCAGCATTATCTTGTAAAGTCTCAATGAACAGTCTCACAGAGATGTCTTCATGTTCAACTCCCAGAACTCCACATGCAACAATGAAGGCTGCGATGTGTTCATCGGATGCACTTTGCCATCGCCTTTGAATTTAGGGAATTTCTTCCGATTACCTCAGGGTAACTCATGCAAAGGCTGACGAAGGGCAAGGGCCCGACATAATGACCCCGGGAAATGGTGCCGCCATTCTTGGAAAGATGGCTTGGAGAGGAACTGAAACACCAACAAGAATCAAAGCTCGAAGATTAGGACTAGCGAGGCTCACGAAGGAATGCCACCCGTGGGATTTCTATATTGAATAGGTGGGGTGCTTGTCAAACGAGTCCTTCTATTTTTGTTGAAGGGAAAGGAAAACCTGTTGCTCCAAAAGTGGCGAGAATCTTGATACCAGGGCCCTTCTCCCTCGAGTAAAAGCGCGAGTCGCGGATCGAAAGGATGATCAAGAATTACAGAATGGAATATGATTTTCCCAGTAAGTCGCCAAAAGCTGTTGGTCGTCAAATAGGACTTTACGGAGAGCAACGGTCGGGGGACGAAAGTCCCTCCTCTTTAATGGGAGAGGTTCCCTTATTCGAAAACGAACCTATTTACAAATATACAAAACATGATTTTATGGTTAGAACTTGGATATTACGAAAGTGTTTTCTATAAAGATCACCGATTCTGAAAAGTACGGAGGAAAGGAAAATACGAAAATGAGCGAGAAAGGCAACATGCAGAATTATAGATAACAGAATAATTCTTTATGTATGCGAAGTTACAGTGAATTGAAACAAGATCATTTGCATCATATGAATAAGATGAAATTTAAAGACACAAAGTTCTGTAAATAACATTCTTCAAATTCATTAATCAAAGACACAAAGTTCCTTCTTGGTTATACAAGATCACCATGCTTGCATAATTGGAAAGTATGCAATCAGTGAGACTAACAAACTAGAGACAAATGATCTTCACAAAATTAAATGAAAGCTTAGGGATAACAGAGATCAGATAGACAAAGAATGGAAAGCCCTTCTGTATTGATTTCTTTGTGATCTATTTACACTTTCAGAAAATATGCCAAGTTCTTCCTCCTTTTTAGAATGGCGTAGAGAGGCCATTATATAGCTTACAAATCGGTTACTCTTTGTAACCACTTCTTTTAACAAAGAATAGTTAAGGATTTGCTAATCGCATACCTCAACCTATTACAAAGAAAACGGAAAAAAAAAAAAGAATGGGAAGAAAAGAGAAGAATAAGGAGAAGAAGACAAGTGGTCGATTCTTGGGAGGGACCCACCGACTTCAAAATCCGCTACTTTGCTGAATCTCTTCAATGCCTCAGCTATGTCTCTGCCACGAGGGACTGACGTGTTGACTATAGAATGAGTCCAAAATCCAAGACACTTCTCCATCTCTTTATCAAACTCAACATGAGTATGATAATCTTTATTTGCTTCTTCAATGGCAGATTGAAGAGAGCAGATCTCCTTCATCTTCTCTTTAGAGATGGAGCTTTCCTTGAATAAATTATCTTTGATGAAAGCTCTGAATTGAGCTTTGATTTCTTGCAAGGAAAGGGGCACACAGAAGTTTCATCCTGAAGATGGCAATGTATATCCTTGAAAGTAGACATGACTAGTGTCTTGAAAGCTTCACCCTTCTGCTAGCTATTCTTCAGTTCTCCCAAAGCCTCCTCCAAGACTTTGATCTTCCACTCCACACTTTGTAAACCCAGGATTTTGACAGATTATCCTTTGTATCATCAAAAACCTTACTCGCCAGTAAAATGTTCTCATCTGTCTGTCCCATGAGGCGAAGGTCTACTATCTGCTTGCTCAAAGTTTAAGCTCTTTATCTATGGTCCCAATAGTAGAGGAGAGCTTACATTGCAAATTATTCACTTTTCCATGGAGTTTGAAAGCTTCATCGATGAAGTTCAACCACCTGTAACAAGCATATCATCCACCATGGCTTCCATAGCTTTTCCATAGACAGAATACTTGTGCATGTCTTTGATACTCATGTACTTCATCTTGGCTCAAAATTACAATTGGTGGAAGAGTAGTCAATGGGGTAGGGTCCAAAATTTGTCCTTAGACAAAAGGGATTTGATGAAACTTGTGAGAATCGGGCTGCTCTTCCAGTTGTTCAATAGTTTGTTGCCCTTTCTCTACCCTCCCAATGACTCTTGTGGATGCTTTTTTCTGGAGGTTGTGGATCGACCTTCTTGAGTAGACTCTCCCATTGGAATTCTTGAGAGCTCTAAGTCAGATGCCTGCAAGTCCTGCTCTAATTTTTCTGTTGTAGGCTTAGCAATCTCCAAGAATTGCTGACCCTGAGCATCAGATACTATCCTGGAGGTGATTTTGGCCTTTTTAGCACGAGAAGGAGTAGTGCCTAACAAGGCTGCCACAGCATCAAAATTTGGTCCTGAGCTCCGAGAGGAAGATTTCCTCTTCCTACTGTCAACAAGAGGTTGCACCCATGCAAAAGAGGAAGAGGAATCAGCAGGAGGGGCAAGAGGACCAAGAGACAAAGAGCTCATGATGCTCAAGGTTCAAGCGCATTTGTTGATTCAAGTTGAGATGTGAATGGGGTGCTTGAGACAATTGTGGCAGAAGAATCAATAGCACTTGGAAGTTTAGTGCTCTGGACCTCTTTGTCTTTATCAATTGGATCTTAAGGGGCATTTGTAGGGGTTGGCAGTTCACTCTCTCTTCACTTTCACCGAGAAAATGATGTTCTCCGGTCCCAAAGGCACTTCTACCTTTCTTTGAGGATCATTTTCCTCGGGCTCCTTAACCTCCTTGAGTTTCTTACCGGTACACTTGAGTGGATGAAGGAGTGGAAGGAAGCTGTAGGTCCTTGTGTTGATGAGGCAGGAGGGGTTTGCACAGGTGTTTCTGACCTTGGAATCGATGCTTCTCTCCTTGGTGTCGAAACATCCTTAGAGGAGGATTCCCCTGAGTGCCTCCTAAACTCTTGAACTTTCTTATCAAACCAGATCTTAGTTCTGACTAAGACTGGAGCTAGGATCTCGGCCAGATCATCTTTCTCTTTCCTGTTCCAATCCAAGTCCTCCAAGGGAGTGTGCTTAACCACATTGTCATACTCATATGAGTATAGATCAGAGTTTTCATCCTTGAGCCCTTCAGGAACTTGATACAAACTAAGTTCTTGGATCAATGGCAGAGAGAACCTGCCATAATGCCTTCTCTGGCCTCAAAATCATCTGCACAGTCAACCCAATAGTCTTCTGTATCTGCCCTATGGTGATAGATTATCTTGATGTTACATTGATGAACTTCTTCAAGTCGAAGCAAGTTCTCGGCTTGAAAAAATGGACGTGATGATAGGAACCAGGGGATCTTTCTATGTTCTGCACATCCAGGGCTGTTTTACAAGTGTAGTTTCCCAAAGAGATGGGAAAATGTAAGCCAGAAATCTTCTTGTCCCTGCAGGTTCTGTGCAATTTGTCTAATTGCCTGCATATTTCTATTAAGGCCATCTTATCGCTTTTACTTGAACATGGGAAGCCTCGGAGGAGTGCCCTCATAGCCAGCAAAGTCGATATAAGAGAATTTTCTGAACTGGATAAAGTAAGCACCGTAATGCGATATCGATTCATGGCTTCATCAGAAAACCTCTAGCGGTATCACCTTGAGCAGCGACCACGTACATGGTGAAAGCGTCATTTACTCTTCGAAATTGCGATTCTTTGGTCTCGGGTGAATCAGCGTAGGCGTAGGCATATCTTGGATCATCTTTGTGAGCATCAATGTAAGAAAAACCAAACCATTGCCTTGATCTTTGCTACCGAGTATACATCGGTAAGAAGTCATGTAGAACTTCTTTGTTTCTTTGTACATTGGGCGACTTCTCCAACAAGTTCATGCTTTGATGAGTTACGCGCCAATTGATATTTTGAGTTCCCTCACAGACCATGCTTTGATGGCGGGCACATCCAGTGTGGAATTCATTGGTAGAGGGTAAACCCATAACCCGAGCAGTAGAATTATAAAATCGAGGCAGTTCTTCGTTGAAGTCTTCCCAAAAAGAGTTTTGGACGATCACGATGCTCCCTTCTTAGGGTTCTTTAGCCAAGACTTCGCCACCCGCACCTTGTATTTATCGCTATCTTGATTAAACAGTGCCTGTGCTTGATCCTGGGAGACAACTATGGCATTATCCGTCTCTGGGATCCTCAGAGTAGTGCTAATGGCGGTAGCATCCATCCTGTCGATGAGTTCCCCGTGTATATTGGTCAATTCACTCGAATCGGGGTCGAAGTGAGCTCCGCGAAAAAGCAACTTTGTGTCGGCCTGCTTTGCACCGAGATTGGGAAACCTCCAACAAAAGCCAAACCGCTATCGTGAATCATCTCGGGCCATTGGTGTAGGGTTTGCATCTGCCATCCTTGCCCAAAATCACCGAAATCAAGGTGGCGAGAGCTTCACTATCCCCAATGTTGGGAGCGGCAGATTCTAGTGGTGAGATTTGTTCCTGTGCACGAAACTTGATCTTCATATTGACGGTAATTCGGAGGACAGAGACACAAATTAGACTCGGGAAGGAATTGCGAGAGAGCGGGGATACACGCGCGAGGAAATTAGATCGCAAGAGGTTCAAGCAAAGGATAGCATGGAAGCAAGGTGAAAAATGCAAAGGTGGTTCGCTCGTTATATAGCCGTTTAGGAGAGAGAAAGGCCATGAATGTGCATTTAATACATACCCACCAATTTGAATAAGCAGGATATTCGGGTAGAGCGGAAAAAACTAGCACGAATGGCACTTGGTTCATTAGGGACATGTGAGACACGAATGCGCGAAACACGTGGCTCGGCCGATTCGGGCGAAGCGGGAAAAGACGCACAAATGCCTTTTGGGACACGCGAGGACAAAAGTGCACAAAGTACGTGACTTGGCCGGATCTGGCGAAAAGGTGACAACGGGTCCGAAAAATTTTGGGACATTTGGGATGAAAAAGCACGGAAGTGCGCGGTTCGGTGTTTCGTAGAAAATGGAACAACTTGTCAAATGGACTTGGGACATTTGGGACGTGAATGCGCGAAGTCACGCGCGGTTCGGGTGTTTCAAACCAAAAATGGAACAACTTGTCAAATTGGACTTGGGACATTTGGGACGTGAAGTTCCGACGGGCCCAAAAAGATGAACTTCGGGAAAACGGCCGATCGGGGAATAGAGCGTACTTTTGAACTCGGGACACGTGGGACAAAAATGTCCGACAGAGTGCTCGAAAAACACACAAAATGACCCAAAAACGCCGACTTTCTCAAATTTCTCAACTTTTCACGCTTTCAGTACAACAGAGAAGACACTTAAACTCAAAATTTTGAAAATCCACTTTCTTAAGAGCAGGATATTTTGAGTGGATAACACTCACCAAATTTTGTTTAATTTCAATGGATAGAACTCGAGATATTTTTTTTCCCTAGTTAGGGCCTGAAAGGGAATAAATTGAGCTACAAGAAATACTAGGGTGTTTCAAGACCTACAAAAATTCAAGATGGCTATTTGTACCTTCCCTCACTTGATCATGCTTTCATAGTTCAAGAAAATTACATTTAGGAATGACTCATCGAGTTTAAGTCTCGGCTAAAGCAGGGGTTACACTATACGAGTCTATAGCATGCAAACAAAACACACACTTTTTGGAAATTCAAGGACTGTAACACCATTATTATTCATTATTTACTTCAAACCTTTCATATAATCTCTTGAATCATCTTCCATGATTCATTTTCCATCGAATAGCTCTCTATATCTTTACTAAACTAGCTAAATTCTAGCTCTAGCTCCCAAAAAGAGCTCAACAACATAACCAAACTTAGTATCTTATCAAAACCAACTCACTTTCTCTCTCATACTCATTCATATCCCTATCATAACTCTATGACACACAACAATATGCCTTATTAGGCTTGAAAACAACAAATTTCACTTTCTTGCCTTTACCTATACACCTAAACTACATTTTTACAACATGTTCAATTTTGAAATTTACTCACTCAAGTAAGATCACTCACATACACCTAGACAACATGTTCAAATGGTCTCATATGACCTTATTGCATTTAGCCATTGATGCTCCTACATCACACTACCTAGTGGAAATCTACGCTTCATAAGGAATAAGGATACATTCACCGTTTTAATTTCCATTTCAGTTTAGGGGCATCTAATTGCAATCTCAACACAAGTTAACCATGTAAAAACAATTGATCTAATTGCTCTGATACCAACTTGTTCCATAAAATATCTTTTTAATAATTAACGAGATCATGTTTGGTGATAATTGAATGGAAATTGACTAAGCTCCTTTTAACCAATATAATGTGCACGAAACAATCACAACTACACTGCAAATTGAGAAATAGAAGGAAAAAAAAAGACACAAGAATTTATCCTGAAGAGACCAAGGTGGGAAAAACTTTAGTGGGTAAGAAAATTACTTCCCTCTCACTATGTAATTCTCCAGAAATACAAATCGCCAACAATTGTCCTTCAAGAAGGATTCACACTCATAATTGTATTTGTTTGCTCACAACTTCTCATCAATGAAAAACTCACTCTCAATGAAAAAAAAAAAAAACTCCAACTCCTCTTTGCTCACACTTGAATTCACTCAAAATCACTTACTAGAATGAAGAATCAAACTTATATTTATAGTTTATCTGCCCAAGGATGGATGGAAAGACGAACCGAACCGTTTGGAATCCAAAACATTTGCAACTGTTGAGTTTCCTAAATTTTGGTATCGTCGGGATAGGATTTGCCGATGAAGAAATATTATCACCACGCAATTGTCGATACCTATTAATGGTAGTTGCCTAACCACCACGACGGTTGCACAACCGTTGGCGTGAGTTGCAGTAATCCACCTAGAAAAATTCCCAAACGAGAATAATGATGGCTGTAAATGTTATTCGAAGGTGTCTAGATCACCCTCAGCCTAAGTACACCATATTACGAAGAAAGAATATGCTTTGAGAATTTGTATTTGTAAGTATCAAATAGAGAGGATACCTAGAATTGGGTATTTTCGTATCCATTTTTGGATCAGTCATCACCATCACTTTTGACATAGAGACTCGATCGGAATGACTCCATGCGAAGCATGGATCTTTAAGATGTTTATCTATTTTGACAAACTAGGCTTGAGGATTTTACTTAAGTCTATACAAGGACTTAATCAGCCTGCATGAAATATCCTCATGACCACATGCCCGAAAACCCTCATGTTGTGTCATATACACTTCTTCCTCCAAATCACCATTCGGAAAGCAATTTTGACATTCATCTGATATACTTTCTAACCAAATTGAGCTACAAAGGCAAGAAGTAAGCTGAAAAGTGACTATCTTTGCAGTAGGAGAAAAAGTCTCCTCATAATTTATCCCCTCATGTTACAAAAATCCTTTCACAACAAGCTGAGCCTTGTACTTATCCAAAGTACCATTTTCTTTACAAATGATTTTATACACTCATTTACAACTAATGGGGTGTTTCCTTGAAGGCAACGATACCAACTTCTAGGTATTCTTTTTAATCAATGCATCATACTCTAGTATGCCTTGTGCTTCAAAGTATTTCGGGCCTCATTAATATGAAGAAGATAGAAGCAAGAGAAAACTGAGATTGTTTAGAATAATTAATCCGCTAACTTAGGTTCGTTCGAGATTGGCTATCTAAGAGAGGAGACAATTCTTCCTTCCTTACATCCTAAATAGTAGAGTAAAACCACTTAGGTCACCTTTGAACCGAGGATGTGGGATCCTGTTGTGGTGCTTCCAGAGACAAAACCCACACAAGTTGATTTCCTGGAGACTCAAAAGTATCAACAGGAGAGTGCATCAATTGTATTGGAGTCCGTACAAAAGTATGATAAGGATTAGGCTCATCATTGGTTAAGGAAAGAGAACCAATCTCTATTATTACCCCTTGTTGCTTATTGCCCCCTTGTTGGTCCCTTTGTTGATTACAACCAAAGAAGGATTCTGATTTTTTTACATTAACATCCCGACTAATAATAATTTTGTTGGTGGAAGCATCAATCAATCTATAGGCTTTAGAATGATCACTATAACCAACAAATAAATATCTAGAACATTTGGAATCTGACTTACTCCTCTTACAATCAAGAACCAAAGTATATGCAACTAAACCAAAAGCATGAAATGATGATACCTTTGGTTTGATTTTAGACCAAGCCTCTTCCGATCTGATGTCTTGCAAGGATTTGCAAGGACTCTGATTGAAAATAGATACTTTTGTGTTAACAACTTCTCCCCAATAATTATATGGCACTCCTCAACTGTGCATCATTCACCTTGCCATATCCATGATGATTTTCTTTCACCTTTCTACCACCCCATTTTGTTGTGGGGTATAAAGGGTTGTCAACTACGGTTGAATCCCATCTTTACCACAAAAATCCATGAAATGTTTAGAGGTGAACTCACCCCCATTATCAAATCTCAAAGTCTTGATCCATTGGCTTGTTTGGTTCTCCACCAAGGCCTTGAACTTGAAAACGAAGCAATGTAATTAGATGAATTCCTCAAAAAATATACTCACATTCTTTGGGAATGATCATCCACCAACAAGAGAAAATAACGTGCACAAAGGACAGTGGGAGTCTTCCACAATGGCTCATACAGATTCACATCGACAAGATCCAAGAGTACCTTTACCTTTCAGTGGGAAAAGGCTTCCGCTTCTACTTTCCTACAAAATAACCAACACACATATCTTGTTTTTCCTAGATAGATGCCAAACCAACAACCATGTTGACTCTACGAAGGTGGGCTAGTTACTGAAGGTTGAGATGGTCATATCTCCCATGCCACAAAAAATGGTATTGTCTTCCACAATTAAGGAATGCAAGTTGACCATGGCAGGATCAATAAGCCTATATAAACCACCATGCCCAATTCCGAGGGAAACAACCTTATTTTGCTTGATATCGTGCACATACATTGTTTGCCAAATTTTTTAGAGAGATATTAGGATTATTAGTTAGTTGGTGATAGATAAAAAAATCACTTCATTTTAGGCACATATCTAACATTTTTCACTCAAAGTTCGGGACCTTTCAATTATGTTTTACACATTCCAAGATTTCCGTTGCATTTTGAGCGAAGTCATTTGGAGCTGAGCTCAAAGAAGTTATGGTTCGTAGAAGTTGCTCCACTATAATGGCCACCTGGTCTTTGTCTGGATCATTCCTCCCTCCTTCAGAAGCAATGGTCCCTATTGCACCAAGTGGTCCCCTGAAGTGTAGAAATTGTTTAGAATTTTATGGTTCCATAAATTGAAATTTGTGCCCGTTAATTTTTACAAGTCTCAGCGTAATCAAGTTTGAAATGTTTTCCATTTATTATTCCAAAAAATAGAAATAATAAATAATACCAAGAATCTTCACATGGCCTCGATCGGGTAATTCATGATGAGAATAACCCATGACTTTTGCATGCGGGATTTTGAGACTCTTTGAACTCATTTTCGTTTCTTGTTCCCTTGTCCAAATTACATCAAGAGAAGTAACTCAAAATTCGTGATCGCAAAATTGTGATTACAACGACTTTCTACTTCAGAAATAAATATCAACCTTCTCGTGACTTGAATCTATCCTTTGATCTGCAAAAAACTGCAACTTGCACTTGTAAACTATACTTTTGCCTCCACATAACTCGGTTTTCACGCAAGTGTTGATTGTGAAAAACCTAGACTAAATATGATCACATGCTTTGAAAATACGTGATTTTGGCTTCAAATCTAAAGTCCGGGACTATGCACAAGTATAGACTTTGACCAAAGAAGGTTTTATTCTCCCTATAATTCTTCTCGTGAGTGAAAATGAAAGAATAACTATAGTTTGTACCCTATCGGGGCTTCCTCAAACTCCGGTTCACTCCCTTACCCTTCAAGTGCTTTCCCGGGCTCTTATACCAATGTTGGTAGAAGAAAATTTAAGAAAAAGAAAAGAAGACACAATTGCATTCTTGGAATAGACGCAAACAAAATATATTTATACGGAGAAGGTGGTTACATTTACTTAGTCAAGTTAGAGGAAGGTAAAATCATATAACCGAAAAAAACTATATATATATTCAACAACGTACGAAGGAAAGAGTATTGTTATTTTTTTCATTTATAGGGGAGAAGGGCCAGTATGCGAACACCCTAAGTTCGCAGGCCCATGGAGCCAATTCCTTGCCACGTAGGATCACCAATTTGACAGCTAGTTATAAATAAACATTTTTTTATCCTAAGCCTTTAATTTTGAAACATATTGTAATATTATTTGCTTACATATGATCGATCAAATAAAATATCTAAAAAAAAACACATTTACTGGTGGAGACCCAAAGTGGTTCACACAATAGGACAGGTGTTGTGCATTTAATTCGAAATAAAAGAGGGAAACAGTATCTATCCTCCTCATCTTGACACGCGTAATAGATAAGTCCCAATTAAATGCTTAACCACCCTTTACCAGCGAGTTGTTTTACCCGCCTTCCAAACTGGTTTGCTCAACCCACATTTACCAGACTGTTCCATGGCACGTTTTGGAGTCGTTTCTCACTGTTTTTCTCAACCGCCATTTACCATACTATTCCATGGCACGTTTTGGAGTCGTTCCACACTGTTTTGTTGGTTCGCGTTACCCACTGTCTCCTCCTCTGGACAGTCAAATTGCAAGAGTCGAGAAAGAAGATGGAAAGGTTTTAGGTACCTATCAGGAGGAGAAGCATCCATAGAAATGGTTGACTTGCTGCGCCCCTGCACAGTGGAATGCTCGGTTCTATACGAAGGCCAGGGATTCAAAACTGAGTAGTGGTCGTGGAAAGGGAGTTTCTGTGCTTGCGACTTGGCTTCTTCGTTGACTGTTAGCTCCTCCAAGTAGATGGATTTTTTGGCCTCCCTCGCCGCCGATGTACATTTCGAGCGGAACGATGTTTTGATGGCTTCTCAGTGTGAGGTTTGCGTGAAGGGTGGCTTCTCAGTGCCTTGCTCGAGGTGTTCATATTGCCCACAACATTATTCAGTGAACAATACGACCTTACAGGTATGCATTTTTTTCTTTCTTTTTCTCTATGGTTTGGAAACTCTTTATCTTATCCAACTCGTTTTCTCATTTTTAATGAAATAATCCAACTCATTTTTTTAGCCATTTTGTAAGCCATTTTTTTCTTTCTTTTTCTCTGTAGTTGCAAATGGTGGTTGTTTGTGAGTGGGCTTACAGCCTGTGCGAGGTTTGCGTGAAGGGTGGCTTCTCAGTGCCTTGCTCGAGGTGTTCATATTGCCCACAACATTATACAGTGAACAATACGACCTTACAGGTACGCATTTTTTTCTTTCTTTTTCTCTGTAGTTTGGAAACTCTTTATCTTATCCAACTCGTTTTCTCATTTTTTTATGAAATAATCCAACTCGTTTTTTTAGCCATTTTGTTAGCCATTTTTTTCTTTCATTTTCTCTGAAGCTCTGACTGCATTTTGATAGCCATTTTTTTCTTTCATTTTCTCTGAAGCTCTGACTGCATTTTGTTTTCTAGTTTGTTAGCTCAGACGTACTAGCAGCTGCACATCTAGGACCGAAGTGCTTGGACCCGAGAGCTAAATCTCAGTCCCTTTTCAGACAGGTTTTGAGCCACATTTTCTAAGCCTTTCTACATGTGCCATTTTTTTAATCTATTTGATCCTTATGCTTTTTCATTCTCTGTGTTCAAACAAATTCAGTTTTTTAATAAATGGCTAAACATGCATGTGCAGATTGCATGGAAAACTTTGGAACGGCAGTTTTATGCATCGAGATCGGTTGAAGCAGGGTGGAAACAGTGTGTATTCACACTACTAATACTCAAGGAAAATGTTACCTACAATTCTATGTTTTTAAGCCATATAGAGGTGAGGTTTCTACCTCACCAAGATTCAAATAAATCCTTGTCTTTCAGTTTTTATTTCACGGTGTTCATTTTAAGTTGCAACAATTTAACGTAAACCTTTAACAAATTCTGAGCTGATTTGGTTTCCACATCTGAAACAACGATTACATTTCGAGCAAAATGTATTAATATAAAATGCATGTCTTTATATTTCTTACATTTGGAGAAAAACATATAAACTTATATTGTATGTGTCCATATTCATTACATTCGAGCAAAATATACCAACTATAAACTATAAACTACATACCAACTATAAACTATTACTATAAGTTTGTTAGTCAATTTCCATGTCACACCTTCAAAAAGGCCCTGAGTTTGGACTATCAGGAACGATTGTATCATTGACGAATGTTGTTGGAGTCATTAAGAGGTTCACTGGATGAACCCATGGTGGAATAGGAAAACCAGATATGGTATGAAAGGTTGTATGTGAAGTAGGAGGTTATGGGATAATGGGGTGTGTAGTTGGAGTTGAAGTTATTTGCATTCTGTTGGTGTCAAGGAAGTAAGGGTGGTAATCTGGGATAGGAACTTTCAACATATCTTGTAACATGGATTTGTATGGGCATGGAATGATGCATGGGAAACAAAACCTGCGGATTGTTGAACTTGTTATCTCTTTCTTGTTTCTCTTTCTCCCTTTGATGCCGAGTGGCTTCCTTCTGTTGTAATTCCAATTCCTTTTTTTGGTGAGCTACTTCCCGTTGTTTCTCGCGCTCCTGTCTTTCAACAAACTTTTGTAGATCCCTTTCTTGCCTCTCTTTAATGCGTTGCAATCTCTCTTCCTTTTTTTGCTCCTTTGCTGCCAACCTTTCTTGCTTTTTTGCCTCAATATGCTCCTTTTTACGTTGTTTCCCTTCACATATTTCTTGTTTTTTTTGTTGTGTATCTTTTAACATCTGAACATAAGCATCAGATGTTAACAATTGTGAAGCACGACTTATCCGGAGTGCAGCATCACTCTTACCTTTGGAAGGATCCCGTACAAATTGTGTCGGTAACCTTAAAAATTTACCCAATTTCTTCTCATTTGCAGCAACACCATCATTTGATATACCACTTTCAACATCATGGCCAGTTGTCTCTTCCTCATTTTTATCTTTATCAATGACCTCAATTTCCTCTGTGTCAGCATAATAATGAGTAAAGTTTGTTGGTCCAAGTCTTCGGCTCAAGGTTGGTTGGCATCGAAGGTAAAGATATACTTTCATCCTCAATGTTTCCAATCTGATCAAGTCCCAACTCTGCAATATGCTCTTGCAGCCAAGTAGGTTGTTCTGGTGCACTTGGCAATGAGAGATCATCCTCTCCAAATCCCTGGGCCTCAGTGTTGCAGCTGGATGTGCCTTGGTCACGAGTATTCACAATGTGGTTCACTTCATAATCTTTGGTCTGCATTATACTTTGTCTTTCTCCCTGTACACTTGGTTCCTCCGTCTCTGTATTAGCAACAACCATTGTTTCAATGGTTGGATGGAATTCTTTTGCTGTTGACAGATTCTCAACTGATTCCATTAAGTAATTTTCTCCTATTTTGTCACCAACTGGTGGAGCTACATCTCTTGACAAACTTAGTATGTTTTCAGCAGCATCAACATCTATTATGTTTTCAGTACCATCAACATTCATAATGTTTTCAGTAGTATCATCATCTGTGACATTTTCAGCAGCTTCTTCGTTGGCATCTTCTTCAATGATATATAGTTTACTACATTCCATGTCATTCTGTAATGCATTTGGATCAAGTGGCCATATACCTGTTCGTCTAAAACCAGCACGAATATTTGCAGGTGTCAAGGCCTTGGCGAGAGCTCTACTACCTATTTCTGCCAAGTCTGAACGTTTGACTTCTTGGTACTTATTATTACACATCCACTGCATCCTCTCAGATCTGAAATATGCTTTAAAAGGACCAAAGACACTAACATCCAAAGTGGTTACGAACTTTGTGTGTAGTATGTCTTTGGCAATGTCAATAAATCAATCCCCAATCGCCTGGCCTCTTCTATAGTTGACAATGCCACATGGCTTCCATGACCATCAAATATAAGTAAATGCCTATTTTCAGGGCACACCCCTCCAGGTACAGACTTACTGAAATGATACAACCAGCTTATAAAGAGCTCTCTAGTCATCCAAGCACTTGGATGAGCAGCCATGCAAGCACCTGGTTCACATCCCTTGATGTAATTTTGTGAAACTTTCTGACCTTTAAATAAGTAAAAGTTAGGGATACATTTCCCTGCAACATTTACACAACATAGAATTTTCATCCATTCTCTACTACGAGGAATGATTTTGGGAACATTCCTGCAACCCTTGGTGGCAAGCACCCTCATGCCACAATTTCTCCCTGCCTGGATTCCTGTCTCATCACAATTCCATATTTTGCCTGCACCATAGGAATTGATATAAATGTTAGCTAGTTTTTCATAAAACTTGCTAACCACCTCTGGACGTAAACCAATTGCACGATCTCTTTCTAGACCTTCAGCAGTCCGAAGGACTATGTCTGGGTGTCTTTTTCTAAATCCTTCACACCAAGATTTTCCAGGTAATCCTTCTCGAAATGGAGTCTCTCTAGTTTCACAAATTTGTGCAACACATGCCCTCAGTTGCATAAATCCCACTCCATGCCCTAAATCTGCCATTTGCTTACACCATTCAACTATCTCTTTCTCCTCTCCTTCACTCAAAACAGGTGCAGGGCCCTTCCTTTTTGTATGGGTCAGACCATTCAGCCAATAATGAACAGATGTAGGAGGTAAATTATATCATCTATGGCCTTTAACATATCTTCTTTTGACCAACTAGACAAAATTCTAACCTTCTTGGTCGAAGTGTTGCCTCTAACAACCACAGTCTCCTGTAGTTCATGCCTATTTAGTTCACATCCAGCAGGTTCGGTGATGATCATCATTTGTGTTTGTATCTCCTTGATTTGTTGTTGCACCATCCTCTTCACTTATTATTGTAGCATCCTGTTCATCTGTTTCATGGTTAGATGGTTCAATTTCAAATTGTACACCTCGTTTTTTGGGCATACGTTGTGCTCGATGTAAACTCCTCTTTCTCTTCATCTTCTCTAAACGCTGCAGTATGAAACAATATAAAATTAGTAAAATATGTATTAATATATCAATAAGATCATCTACAATGGGAAAATTTTAGCAAGCTTATGATACATGACAGTATGAATTATGAACTTGTAGGTGAACTTGTGATTACCCCATTGGGCGCCATTAACGATGATCGAATACATGTTTTATTAATTTCATATTATTTGATAAAGACATAATTTATAAGCTGGGTTGTTGATTACATAGGGGAGAAGGGCCAGTATGTGAACACGTCCCAATACTTGAACACTATTTTTCATTTAAAATATCCAATACCTGATGGAATAAAAACCCAAATTTTGATTATTGAAGTTCAAAATTTTTTTTTATAAACCATATGTGAATAGGGTCAACATCTCGAGCAAGGCACTGAGAAAGACCCCTTCACGCAAACCTCGCACAGGCTGTAAGCCCACTCACAAACAACCAACATTTGCATTACAACTCGGCATGAGGAAATGCAACGCGTCCAAAGGAAACAATGTGTAACGCGTCCAAAACAAGCCATGGTAAATGGTGGTTGAGCATTTATTTGTGTCTTATCTATCAGGCTTAGGATAAAAAAATGCTTATTTATAAATAGCTGTCAAATTGGCGCTCCTACGTGGCAAGGAATTGGCTCCCTGGACCTGCGAACTTAGGGTGTTCGCATACTGGCCCTATATAAATTTCAATAATCAAAATTTTGGTTTTTTTTTCCATCAAGTATTGGATATTTTAAATGCAGAATAGTGTTCAAGTGAAATATCATGTCACGGATGACATGATATTTCAGTGCAGCAGCTCTAATTGAATAATGCGAGTAACTCAATATCATCTATGGCCTTTAACATATCTTCTTTTGACCAACTAGACAAAATTCTAACCTTCTTGGTCGAAGTGTTGCCTCTAACAAGCACAGTCTCCTGTAGTTCATGCCTATTTAGTTCACATCCAGCAGGTTCTCGCTGATGATCATCAGTTGTGTTTGTATCTCCTTGATTTGTTGTTGCACCATCCTCTTCACTTATTATTGTAGCATCATGTTCATCTGTTTCATGGTTAGATGGTTCAATTTCAAATTGTACACCTCGTTTTTTGGGCATACGTTGTGCTCGATGTAAACTCCTCTTTCTCTTCATCTTCTCTAAATGCTGCAGTATGAAACAATATAAAATTAGTAAAATATGTATTAATATATCAATAAGATCATCTATAAACACTTCTAAAGATGAGGTGTTATCAAATAACACTACATTCATCAGCTTGTTTGTAATTGATCAATATTAATTAGAATGTTTCACTCGAACATGCAGTCACCCCTTTCGACATTGTAATTCATATCGATCAATTGACGCAGGTCTTGTTAATGTAATGTTTTGTGACATCAAATCATCTTCAGAAGTGAATGCATGTAAGAATCGTAATTGTAATAGCTTGACTACATATGCTGTTACGGTGGCAGCAAATCTGTTGTACTACTGTAGGTCTTGGTATGGACCACTTCGGATCTCCACCAGTAAATGTGTTTTTTTTGAGATATTTTACCTGATCGATCAGATGGGAGCAAATAATATTAATATATGATTCGAAATTAAAGATATAGGATTAAAAAATGTTTATTTATACCTAGCTGGCATACTGTCACTCCTACGTGGCAAGGATTTGGTGAATTTGGTGAAGCAGTCGGTAGTCCAAGAATTGTTCTTAAGGAGATTATTCTTAAGAACAATTCTTGGAGAAAATTTGTTGGGGAAGCAGCAAGCGGTGTTGCTCAACTGTATTATCTTTTTGATTGAAATACAAAATGTGCTATATAACTGTATTATTTGGACTGATTATTTCATCCATTTTTTCTTTTTCCCACTCCTCTAAGACAAGAGGTTTCATCTTCTTTTAATATGATCTCTGCCAGAGAGATTCAATGCACCATGGCTGTATTTACTACCATTAATACTCCCTGCAACTTATCATCTCATGCTCTCTCCCTCTCTACAAAACAACAGCGGTCTAAAGCATGCCATCAATGGAGGATATTGAAGATGCAAAGGGCCCCTATTAGGCACAGAAAATTAATGACAATGGCTTCCTCATCATCATCATCTACTTTTTCTTCACCCACCACGACTTTATACGATGTACTGTGTGTTTCTCAGAGGGCAGAAATGGATGATCTGAAGAAAGCGTACAGGAAGAAGGCGAGAGTTTATCATCCAGATGTTTGCCCGCCTGGTGAGAGAGAGGAATCTTGCAAGATGTTTCTTTGGTGCAGGAAGCCTACGAGACTCTCTCCGATCCAATACTGAGGGCAGATTATGATCTTAACCTTCATTTTAATCCCCATATGATGCTCTTGCAAATGAGAGATGAGAAGGAGATGTTGAAACAGGAATGGGCAGAACAACTTGAAAGTCTTAAACAATTAAACAAATCTGATAACCTACTCTCGAGTTTTGTAAGCTTCGTTATTTTTTTCAGAATTTATTACAAGTCTTTGATATTGTTAATGTTTATTTATACCTAGCTGGCATACTGTCACTCCTACATGGCAAGGATTTGGTTCACTTAACCTGCGAACTTAGGGTGTTCGCATACTGGCCCTTCTCCCCTAAACTCTTCTAAATAAATGGCGGTTGAGAAAAACAGTCTGAAACGACTCCAAAACGCGCCATGGAACAGTCTGGTAAATGGTGGTTGAGCAAACCAGTTTGGAAGGCGGGTAAAACAACCGCTGGTAAATGGTGGTTGAGCATTTCATTGTGGCTTATCTATTACGCGCGTCAAGATGAGGAGGACAGATACTGTTTCCCTCTTTTATTTCAAATTAAATGCTCAACACCTGTCTGTTGTGTGAACCACTTCGGGTCTCCACCAGTAAATGTGTTTTTTTGAGAGATTTTATTTCATCGATCATATGTAAGCAAATAATATTACAATTGGTGATCCTACATGGCGGGAATTGGCTCCATGGGCTGTGAACTTAGGGTGTTCGCATACTGGCCCTTCTCCCCCCTATAAATAAACATTTTTCTTTCCTATATCTTTAATTTCTGGGAGTAGTGCCATTATGTCAACACCCTGAGTTCACGGGTCCATCGGGCCAATTCCTTGTCATGTAGGTTTATCAATTTTACAGTACTAGCTATAAATAAACATTTCTTTATCTTATCCCCTGTAGTTTGGAAACTCTTTATCTTATCTCTTTAGTATTGGGCGGTGTTCACATAGAGTTACTGAGTTGCATTTTTGTATTAAATGGTGCATGATTTATATCTTACAGAGTTAGCGAGAGATATATAAAGAATGTGCTGGACATATGTTTGAGCTGTTGCATTCTTTACCTACACTGTACTACGATTTATATTCACTACCATTAATCCTTGTGGATTTTGATAATGGTTTGAATTTCAGTTTTTCAATTTTATAGGATGCAGTGGATGTTGTTTGTGAGAAAATTCAGTTCTCATTATTTGGCAGATGTCTATGGGTTGAGGACGATACCAATTGATATGTCCAGCACATTCTTCATATATCTGTAGATGACTTATTTTTAGATAACAAGAGACTCCAGCCATATGATCGCAGGTCCATGGAGCCAATTCCTTGCCATGTAGGATCACCAATTTGACAGCTAGTTATAATTAAACAATTTTTTATCCTAAGCCTTTAATTTCGAATCATATTGTAATATTATTTGCTTACATATGATCGATCAAATAAAATATCTCAAAAAAACTCATTTACATTCTGAAGTTACTAATTCTATTGTGAAGTTAATATTATTTGCTTTTAAGGTACTTTAAGGGAGAAAACATAAAGCCATTATCTAATAGATGTTCACAAAATTATTTAGCAGGATCTTATGATCAAGAATCACTCAATTCCAATCTTAATATTTTTTTAATGTGCTCTGCTGTAGGGGCCAATTTTTGATAAATTAAATAGAAATCAGTCCATAAACTTGCAGTTCTGCTCAGCAATCTGTTATGTCTAATTCTAACTTAATTGAACAGATCTTTGGTCAAACAAAAAGCAGATCACAACATGCTTTCAGCAGAAGTGCAAGGTATACGTTAGCTTATATCAGAGAAAACAGCAGTTGAGGTTATATATGAATACATTCCAGTGGAAAAGGGCCTTAAGTAATAAATTTGACTATTTTTTACATATTTAAGTGTCCTCTTGAAGCAGTAGGTATGAAAACTAACCTGCAATTTTTGCTTTGCTGGACCTTTCCTTTCAAAACTTGATAGAAGTAACCTCTTCTTATAAAATCCACTGTAATCAGGCACCCTGCAGAAGTAAAAAGCAATTAAACAAGACTAGGAAAGTGAATATATAATACCAACATTGATTTGAGAGTATCCAATCAAAATGTAAGACATGGATCAAGGTGTAGGGTCTTTTTAATCAAAGGTTGAAATTGATTTTGAGATGATCTTGTGGCTGAAATTATTTGATTTGATATTCATATTTATTTTTTACCTTCAAGTGTACAATTTTGTTTGTGTTTTTAATGGATGAATTTGAATCTTGAGAAGAAGGTTCCCTCTTTTTTGCAGGTATATGTATTAATGTCTGGACATGAAAGATCTGGTGATTGAACAACCCAACTTGGAATATGGAAAGAGATGAATTGAGAAGACAAATATTCAACCCATTAAATAGATATGATGGGTTTGTCAACTGATATGTTGTTTTTATATTTTGAACAAATGAGTCTTTTATTGTAGAAAATGAAAGTACCAATCAGTATTTATTGTGTACTAAGTAATACTGAGATGTTGACCCTATGCACATATGGTTTATAAAAAAACAAATTTTTGAACTTCAATAATCAAAATTTTGGTTTTTATTCCATCAAGTATTGGATATTTTAAATGCAAAATACTGTTCAAGTATTGAGACGTGTTCACATACTGGCCCTTCTCCCCTAAATAAGCAATACAACACACACTAGATTTGTAATGTTACATGGAAAGGAAACAAAGCCAAATTGCATTTTAAAGATGTCATGTTCTAAGCCAAATCATATTCTAACATATCTTTGTTTACTAAGACAATCGATTTCAACTCCATCAATAGTTCTCTCTCGAATATAGACAGTGTCTTAACATTGGCTCCATCAAGAGTTATTATAATATTCACAAATTCACTAGCACACGAAGAGGGAGTTTGAGGTGTTTCAAATTTTCTTTCCTTCAACCATATTTTGAAGCCCACATTGACCTATTAAATCAAAATAAAAGTATCTATGTATCATAACACATCCAAAATGTTAGTTCATAATTATTAACAAGAAGCGTCATACACAACAATATTCAAAACACAATTCTCTTTTCCTTCAAAAAGCAATGCATACAAGATGAATAAAATTAGATACCATCCAACAACAAAACAAACAAATACGTAAGGTTATGTACAAGAAGGAAATTGAATTGTTATTTTTTTTTCACATATAAATAAGCAACACAAACCATATTAGTAATCTTCCATGTAAAAGAAACAAAGCCATGTCACATTCTGCAAATTATTATTTATAAAAAGAAAACAAAACAAAAATAAACAGATTATGCATTTTTTTTTAAACAAAACAATATTGAAAATTATCTGTAACGGCCACCAAGCTTTAAAAAATTAATTAAAGCCCTTGTGCATGGCCTCAATTAGGAATTGTTTACCTACATTTCCATATCCCTTTAATAAGGAATCACCACAAATGAGTTAACAGCGTATCCCTTCCGGAAGGTATTATAGTCTGTGTTTCTGCTGTTTCTGGACCATCAACATCATCAGAGTATGTCAGTAAAGTAGAACCATGTAACATGACTTGCCTATTCTTTCTGTATAAATATCTTGTTAATAGAGCAATTAGTTTAGGCAAAAGTCAAATGATTAATTAATTGAATATGGATTTTTCATCTTCATAGACTAGTAGTAACTCGTAGAGTTTCAGTTTGTTTTCTGGAAAGATCAGCACAAAATGATAATGAATCAAATGACCTAACCAACGACTTCCTCGCTGCTTTCTCACTGCAAAAGAGATGTCAGTTTGAATTTGTGGAAAAAGACTAACTATAAGTAAATACTAAAGACAAAAACTTCAATTCTTAAATTAGTCTCCAAATTGCGTATGGGTACACGCCCTTTAGCAACCTTTGGTTTTAACTAAATTTTTAGGGAATATTAATTGCTTGAACATACCTTCCAAGCACTAAACCTAGAAATTCACAATGACAGTCATTAAATATTTTCTTCCACTAAGGATTTAGCTTCAACGGCAGTCTACTGAAGTCTTGCATGGGCTCATAATATTGTTGGTCATCATCCATTTTCTTCTATTGAGAATTTGGGTCCAATAGCTTTTCATAGGAGTCTCTCAAATGCACGTACTGCCATTGCCCAAATCAGAAGTTTTCACCATTTCAAAATTGAACTCTTACCTTGAATATCAATAGAAATTCATTGAGATTGAAATTGATGTCATCCCAACTTATTAGTGCCATAGAGATTTAGTTTTAAGGTTTAAAAATAATTTCAGTGTTGATTTATTAATGGCATATATACAGTTGGTAAAAGAAATAAAGGCATGCAAGATACAATTGCAAGCGTATAAACTTCAATGATATTAGAACATTACACGTTTGTTACATAAGAAATGTCTCAAGCATGAAAGTATGAACTTTATACATCCCCGGGTAAAATAAGCAATGACACTTCAGGCATGAAAGTATGTTCACACATTAAACGTTATACAAAAGATGACGTAACAGTAACACATTTAATGAGGACCAAAGTCTTCAATATATCTTGACAAAAATTCTACTTGATGTTAACAGCAAGTATAAATGATCCTTCTAGCTACTCAGATACGGATCTATTCATCAATAGATCCCCTTATGACAATAAATACGACATTAGATTTTGTTGGAAAGGTCAACGGCTTTGCAAGTTGATAGGACTAGACCCTAGAAGAACTCTATTTGCGAACATGTCTGCTTCCATAAAGAATTTAAAACCCTCTAGGTTGCTGCCATCTTGAAATTTGAATATCTTGCACCCTAACAGCTAAAAAGTAATGAGACTTGCAATATTGAAATGCATCCTTGTGAGATTTGAATGAGAGTTTTGTTCTACCTAACATGTTATCTCTCAAATGATATAATGCTTCCTAATGCACAGTTGTGAAATTGAGGAAGGTACTTTAGGGCCTAATGCAAAGGAAAGAGAATTGCAATGAGAATTTTGTACCACTTAACAGATCATCTCTGCAAGAATATCACGCTTCCTGCTGCCTAGATGTACAATTGAGGAAGGTATTTTAGTGCCTATGATAAAAGTCGCCTTCCAATGGTCAACCACACAAGCATTGGGGTTACATATATAAGGCATTCTATAGCAATTGAAGAAGGTATTTTAAGGCCCATGGAAAAGGTTGTCTTCCAGTTGCTAACCACATAGTGTTGAGAATGCAGATAGAACGCAATCTAAAGCCACTAGAGGAGTTTTTCCAAGATTTAAAAAATACATATTTAGTCTTAGTTGTGAGGCAAAGAGTGTTTATTGACAAACAACAGTACCATGTTGCGATTGCCCATTTAAACTAATTTGCATCCTTTCCATGTCGTAGTCCCGACGCGTCAAAGCATGATCTGAATCAATGCAAAGAATCAAAGGGTTTCTTTTTGGTTTAAGGAACTTTTTATAATATACAAAATTATTGGAACATAACTCTCAATAGACCAACCGAGGAAGTAAAACAAACATTACCAGATCCCTAGTCCCTTGAGGATAATGGCTTAAAGCCTCTTCCACTTTTACACTAAGGCCATACTTTTACAAATGACAAGAAAAGAAGTCTGCTCATATCGTTTTGGAAATGAAATTTGCAAAATTTAGGACAATGCGTCATGGAACAATTCAATTTCAAACTTGTCCCAAAAATTTTAATCATCAAAATTTTCAAAACTTTTCACATTATCATGTTGCACCAATTGATTGACATACACCATTTTGAGATGCCATTGTTTTCTGTTTTCTTCTTTTGTGATGTCCCTTTCTAGGACCGAAATCGAAAATGAGGGTTTTCCCAAACCCAAAGGAAAAAATTCAGATTTTTGTAACAGCAGAATTTCAAAACCCTAGTAGCCAACTAAATCACATACTTAGGGCATCAATTGCAACTTAGAAAATTAATAAATATTTCTTTAAGACAGGGAGCTGTACCAGCACTCAGGAACAGCCATCCACATACAAAATCTAGCTAAAAATGATATAGAATGCTCCCAAATAATTTAATCAAGAATGTAGAAATTATTCCAGCCAATATAATTCACAAATTATGGAGAAATAAGTGCCAAGACACAGCTGTAATTACTAAAATAATCAGCAAAAGTGTAGTCCACAAAATTAGCCGAAAAAGAGGCCTCCAAACCCCAATAAATTCCAAAGAAGTGATAGATCAGCCTTATAAATTTAGAAATGTGAATATCAACTTGAAATATCAAAATGTGCCCTAGAAGGCACTTAAACACTCTTCTACCCAAGTCACCACCCTAGGAGAGGGTGCCAAAATGATGAAGAACTCTTGATATCTCTTCTCCTTTAATGCCCTCGCTGCCCAACCACCAAGATAGTCGTCTTGAAATCCTTGGAACCACCAAATTGAGAGTTTTTCGTTCTCCAACCTTCAACAAGGAAGGGTTTCGTCTTCCTTACTTGCCACACCAAAGGAGTTTCGCCCCTTAGTTGATTGGAATAGAGCAACCAGCTCTAGAACCAAATAGATAATATAATAATAGCCAAAAACATGCCCATAGTAAGCCTATGCGACTCCTTTTATACCCATATGGTGGCGCCAAACGTCCTAAGGGAAGAATTCTCCAAGACCAACCTCATTAAGAAGCTTTATTTTATCTTTTAGCTTGTCTTAAAGCTCTCCAATCCAGCTGATTTGCTTCATAGGAAAAATACAAAAGAAAAATATAATTATTAATCGAAGGACTAAAATATAACCCAAGGGCCTCCCTTGTTCATCTACATCTTGCCCACATGAAGTGGAATGGGAAAGAAGCCTTCAAATGGACGAGTTCAAAAAGGGGACATTACACCATCGACCCAAATACCACAAAGTGTAATGTCACACCATCGCATTCCTCTCATCGCCATTGTTCAACTACCTCCATTTGCTAGTTTTGTAATAAGTGTCTTTAATTTGTTACATATTTGCAAATGGAGTTGTGGTTATTCTTGCTTTGATTACACAATTTTTTTATTCACAAGAATCAATGCAAAGTCTTCTTCAACCGAAGTTTGCAAGCTTGGGAACAAAGACTTCACATGGATTTTCTCTGTCAATTCTTGGATCGTTTCTCTATCCTACCAAGTTTCCAAGTAGTCGTGGATGTCGAGAGGGAGGAAAAATATTGTTCGTAAAACACAAAGTTTGGCTCAACTTGCTTCTACCAAAATTGAGGATAGGCAAGGTGTCTATCCCACCACACCGGCTACATGCTATGAGACAACTTGTTGAAGGAAGATAAAAGTTTTTGTCTAGCCCAATCGACTTCGACTGTGCCCAACTCGCTAAAAGTACTTCAGCTCCAACCGATGAGAAATCTGATATGCGATGGCAATTAATCGAGAGAATGAGAAGCACTTCGAGGGCCTCAAGAATATGTGCATCATGAAATCAGCAGCGTGGGAGGAACATTATCGATTCAAATTGGAGGAACTCGGGCATACCGAGTTCATGTGGCTAAGGAATTCCAGTATGCGCAAGCATAAAGTCTCAAGGAACTATTAAGGTATGAAGTCTTTGATGGTGGAAAAAAACCTTTTGTTGGAATGGAGAATAAAGAAAGTGAACTATATGTTTTCCATTAAACTAAATGTGAGGGATTTGTAGATGTGATCGCACCTCTAAACAATTTTTCTGCATCAACAAATTCCACATTACTTGGAGAAAATAATTTACTTTCTCCAGATAATTCACTTGGCTAGGAATATTTCATAGTACATGTCATGAGTTTTGCAAGGAAAATTCACACCAAAGCATGACAACCATACCCTACTGTGAAATTTTTTGCTTAAAGGTCATCCTGAGCCCTCCTCCAGATCATCCTAACCCCCAAGTCGGTCCTACCCAGTCTATCCGAGAAGTCTTATGTGTTGTGTAAGCATGTCCATAGGTGATTTAGGTAAATCAAGTGCACCTAAGTACTCCCAAGACAGAATTCATCAAGACAGGCTCTCTGACAAGCTTTAGGAAAGGTTATTCTCTAGTCTTCTTGAGGCTGGTACACACCCCTTGGAGCGGAAACAAGGACTCAAATCCATCATTGAGGCGTATCAGAGAGCCAAGAATGTTTTGCAATTGGTTTTGGAAGAATCTGGGAAGTTTTGGAATAATTTCAGCAAAAGTAGGTCTTGGAGGCTTAAGCGGCACAGTGCAAAAAATAGCTCCCGAGCTTCGGGAAGTGATTCCAGGAGCTCTGTAGGGAGTTAGGAGACAAAAAAATATCGTTGGAAATATAATTTAGAGCCTTAGAGGATGCTGGTTTCAAAATTTTCCCAACACTTAGGAGGTTCTGTCCACAACCTATTTTCAACATGCACAACCCTCAATCCAGGAGAAAATCCTATTTTAAGGGGGCTTTCAAGTAGAATCGAGGTATCAAAACATCATCATTGTGTTTAAGGCCATTTTCATGTAATTTCATATAAATAAGTGTCAAAAACTCCTTTGGGAACTCAAGTTATGGCTTCAACAAGTTGCTCCCAAGGTATGGCTTAAGGAGATAGTCAATTTTCTGCCTTGGAATTTGAGCCAATCAGAGAGTGGCAAAAATTTTGTGCACCAACCATCCCAAATTTTTGGGAATTTTGGTGCACAAAAATTCACCCCTCTCCCATTGAATCCCTTGGACCTCAAGGTGACCATTTCTAAGCTCCTTTTCGCAAGTTTAAGCCCCGTGCACCAAATCCATGCTCCCATCTCTGTCCAACTATAAACCGCCATGTAGACCAATATGGAAGGGAAACACTTTTTTTTGCACCAACTATCCCAAATGTTTGGGATGGTTGGGACACAAAAATGTGCCCCCTCCCTTTTTGGCCCTTAGTCAACCATGTGACCTAGGTGGGTGTTTAAGCAATCGTGTTCGTGCCCCTCTCTTTCCCAACCGGAAATCACATAATGCTAAGTGACCCAATGGGAAGGGGGTGCAATTTTTGTCACCAACTGTGCTAAACATTTGGGACGGTTGGGACAAGAAAGTGCACTCCTTCCCAACTTGTGTAAATTTGCATAATTTTTTTATTTAAGTGTTGTTTCCAGCTTCTTTTACTTCTTTCCACACGCACAAAAACAATTCACTATCCGATTTCTTATCCTCCCTCCATTTTTCCCACCTCTAAAGATTTTCCATTGCACCCCTCACTCATTTTACATCATTCCCCACTACTGCAACACAAAAAATAAAGATTTTTGAGCTAAAACCATGCCTGACTGCTGTAATAAGAAACCCTCATGGTGATCAAATCTCTGTGAAAATTTGGGAAAATCAACCTCTCCTAGCACCTTGAAGTTGCATAAAAAGAAACTTTAGAGGCATCCCTGATTTTTAATGGCATCCATATAAAAATTTGTGCCCTAGAGCATTCTTTTATCATTTATCGTCAATCCGGGAAGTAGGTGAACTCGAGATTTTGCACAGGGACTAAAAACAAAAACCCAGAAAGAATCCAATTTTTTTTATCAAACCAGGGCTTAGATGTTCAGTTTCAAAAATTAAGTGCCCCTAGTTCACACTTGCCATTTTTAGTAAGTTTTCTTAAACAGAAAAAGCTTCAGAAGAAATAATACTGAAAATCACAAAACTAAAAACTAGGTACACACAGTCAAAAAAGCAAAAACAAATTTCCAAAATAGTAAGTGCTTCAAATTTACCCCAAGACATCTATGAACATGCTTGGAATGTGAAGGAAACACCTCAATGCAACAACAAGGAAAAAAACAACCCTTCCCAAAATAGTAGCTCCTGGGACCTAGTTTCCAAAAATAGTAGTTTTCGGTTCCAAGTGTAGAAAGTTGCTACCACCTCTGTAGTAACCTATATTGTTTCTTTTTTCCATCATGAAGTTTAAGTTCACTAGCCCAGAGCCCATTTCTGCCCTCACATCAGAGTTCCTGAGTGTGGGTGATAACAATGTTACTCACATGGACCTAGAGGAGCTCAAACACAAAATGTTCGGTGGGCCGAGGAGCCATTGAAGAGAAAATTTTGAGTCTCACAATAGCCATGACATTCCAACAAAGTTTGTGGAGTATATGTCATTTTCTCCTTCACACAATTCATGGGATTAGAAGGGAGAAACTCTAGGCCTGAACCTAGACATACTACATCCCACGGTGAGATACGGAGTGCATTAGGAAAATTATCTTTTCCACATTTGATGGGTCTACTAAAGGCACTGCTCGAGCATGGATTCAAAAGTTAAATACCTATTTGTCTTTAAAACCCATGATAGAAGAAGAAGCTATAAAATTTTCCTCTCCACTCAAAAGAAATTGTTCATGAATGGTGGTTCCATGGATTGGTAACTCAGGGCCACAGTGAGATACACACTTATAATGAGTTTTTCCAAAGACTCGTTGATAGATTCGATCGTGTGGATCCATAAGTTCACTTTCGTGAACTTGCTCAACTCAAACAAGAGGGCATAGTTGAAGACTATGTCGCTGATTTTCAAAGACTATCGGTGATGATTGAAGATGTGTCTCGAAAAAGATTAATTGTCCTTTTTGTTGAAGGACTAAAGGAACCCTTAAGGGGGTTGGTTCGAGCCTTTGATCCTATGTCCTTGCAGGAAGCTATCAAGAAGGCTTTGAACTTAGAAGGAGCTGCTCCAAAAACAGCAGCAATCAGCATCATGCCCAAGACTGGAGGGAAGGGGAACAAGCCCCTAAACAACCTAAAGACACAACTACGGAGCAGCCAAAGAAGACCTTGCCTAAAGTGCCTCAGGACCTGCAAAAACCAGCATTGAGAAGGAATCAAGGAATGAGCTAAGAAGGAAGAACCTTTGCTTTTCATGCAAAGATCCATGGACTCCAGAACATCGTTGTTTAGGTAAAGGCAAAATTCATTACATCGAAGTAATCCCAGATTTTGATGATGAAGAAGATGTAGCATCAGAAAAGGAGATGGAAGAAGTGTCAGGAACTATTGCAACCATCACGGGAGCAACCAGCTACAACTCTCTCATTCTTGAAGGAACTCTAAAGGAACACAAAGTGAAGGTATTGATCGATGGTGGGGCAACCCACAACTTCATCAACATGAACCTGGTCACTAGTTTGAAACTAGTTGAAGATTTCAAAGGATTCACAGTAAGGATTGCAGATGGATACTCCATGAGATGCACCAGGAGGTGTGTTGGGCTTCGTATTAATTTGGGGTCAATTGAGGTATGTGCTGATTTCTTTGCTGTAGACATGGCTGAATATGATATTATTTTGGGAATCCAATGGTTATGCTTGTTGGGAGAGTTAACTCTCAACTACCAGAAGATGCAAATGAGTTTTATGGATCATGGTAGAAAAATCACACTACAAGGAATGATTCCCACAGTGCCCCAAATTAATTATATGGTAGAAGAGGATTCTTTATATGAATCACATTTCATTTCTTTGTCCAATGTAACAGAATATTGGAAGACTTTGATTACAGCTGAGTATGCGAAGAATAGGTTCGTCAGTGATGTATTTGAGGGAACAGTAGATGACAGATGATACAAGGTCAAGGATGGACTAATTCTTTACAAAGATCAAATTTTCTTAGTACCGAATCAAAGGTGAAAGGAAAGATTATGGGGGCTTCCCATGATGATCCTTCTACAAGTCATCCAGGATACTTTAAAACATACAAAAGCATAAGGGAGAGATTCTATTGGAAGGGGCTCAAGGGAGAAGTACTCAAGTACATTCGTGAATGCCTAGTTTGTCAGCAAAACAAGGCAGAGCATACATTCCCAACAGGTCTACTTCAGCCACTTCCCATTCCCACTCGAAAATGGGAAAGTGTCTCTATGGACTTCATCACAGGATTGCCTATGGTACAAGGTAAGAACTGTTTGTACGTGGTAGTAGATAGGCTCACAAAGTATGCACATTTTTGTCCTCTTCCAGCCAAATACAATGCTCCTATAGTAGCAGAAGTCTTCTTCAAGGAAGTATTTAGATTACATGGGCTGCCTAAGGAGATAGTGAATGATCGGGACAGCCGGTTTTTGAGCCTTTTCTGGAAGGAGATATTTCATTTGGTGGGAATTCAACTTGCTCACAACACCAATTATCATTCCCAGACTGATGGGCAGACTGAAATAGTGAGCATATGGGTAGAAGGGTACCTGAGGAATTACATTGATGGGCAGCAGTCAGCTTGGATCAAATGGCTATACATGGTGGAGTTTTGTTACAACACCACCTACCAGATGTCCATCAGCATGTCTCCCTTCAAGGCACTATACGGGTATGATGCATCTTCTTTTGATGAGTTGGTTTTGATTGATAGTAGAGTACCAAAAGCCCATGATCTAGTTCAGCAGAGTCAAGACATCCTTAAGGAACTTAAGGAGAACATTCTCCGTGCTCAAAATCAGCAAAAGTTATATGCATATGAGCACAGAATAGAAAGAACATTTGAAATAGGTGACTTGGTGTTCTTAAGGTTTCAAACATAAAGACATACCTCCATCAAACAAAAGGGAGCAGAGAAATTGAAGCCCCGGTTCTATGGGCCATACAAAATCATCAGTAAGGTGGGAAAAGTTGCATACGAGTTGGAGCTTCCTAAGAATAGCAAGATCCATAATGTATTTCATGTTTCATGCCTTAAAAAGGCACTTGGTCAGCATATAATTCCCTCACGAGAGTTTCCTCCATTGAATTAAGAAGGAAAATTGATCTTGATACCCGAAGAAATCCTACAAGTTTGTGAAAGAAGACTCAGAAATCAAAGCATCAAGGAATACTTGGTTCACTGGAAAGACCTGCCCCTCAAATATGCCACATGGGAGAGTGCAGATATTTTGGAGCATCCACAATTGCAATTTCTTGAGGGCAAGAAATCTTGGGGAGGGAGGACTATAATGTCCATTTTTCCCAGGTGACAGCCAAAGGAAGACTTTCACCATTCCTTCTTCATGGCTTGAAAGACGATTGCAAGGAGAAGAATTACACTGCCTTTACTATAATATTTATGTATGTTTTTAATAAATAAATAAATAACACATGGGTCGGCCAAGCATAAATAAACAAGCTCTTAAAGGGGTGATCATGTTTGGGAAGAGACGCCACCCTTGGGAAGAATAAATAGGGGTGTGAGGCACTCATTTGGGCATCGAATTGACTTGTAATCATTTGATTTTGGAGAGAGTACTCTCACAGCCAACCTATTGGGACGAAAACCCCTTTAGAGGTCCATTACAAGGGACGAAAACCCCTTGTTCTTGACTTAAAACATTTGATATTCATATTCATTCAAGTTATTTTATCAAATCTGATTTATATTGCATTAATTCTCAAAAGTGTGACTTGCCTATTAATTATTTTGAGTTGTTGGGTGAAATTTGCATTAAATATAATTGATATTATCAGTCAACTTGCATTAATAAGTCCCAATCTGCACCTTCACATATTTTCAAGGCAATATTTTAGGCAAATTGAATCAGTTATCGCTGCTGCAATTTTCTGGGAAATATTTATAATTACCAGCAATCTATAAGGAAGACTTTGGCAAAAATTTTGAGGGTTTTCAAGTTCGCTGTAATTAGTTACAGTCTGCTGCAATATTTTTTAGAAATTATGATATTTTGTATAAGTCCCTAAAGGGGACATTTCAAAATTAATCTTCTTTCAGATACATTTTCAATCATCACTGAAAGCCTATGGAAATCAATGACAAACTCCTCAACTGTGCCTTCTTGTTTCAACTGAGCTAGCTCATGAAAAATGAATTTCTAGATCCACACGATCAAATCTATCTACAAGTCTCTAGAAAAACTCATTATAAGTATGTATCTCATTATGGCCTTGTGTCACCAATCCGTGGAACCACCATTCGTGAGCAATTCCTTCCAAGTGAAGAGTGGAAAATTTTATAGCCTCTTCCTCCATCATGGGTTTTAAAGACAAATAGGTGTTTAGCTTTTGAATCCATGCTCGGGCAGTGCCTTTAGTAGTCCCATCAAAAGTGGAAAAGGACAATTTTCCTAATGCACTTTGCACTTCACCGTGGGATGCAGTATGTCTAGGTTCAGGCCTAGAGTTTCTTCCTTCCAATCCCATAAATTGTGTGAAGGTCATGGGTCTTCTAATGTCTTTGGAAAATGACATATATTCAGCAAACATTTCCGGAATGTCACTGCTAGAGTGAGGCTCAGCCTTTGGTATGTTTTCTTTTTGTATGAAATTTGGCATCCAACTCGATCCTCAGGCTGGGGTATAGGATTGTCTTGCATTGCTTCTTTCATTCGAGCTTCCTTCTCCATTTTGGATTCTCGGTTCCGCGAGACTTTGGAGAGAAAGAGCAAGTAGACCCAAAGTATCAATAAGCTTCTCTTGACCTGAAATCAGCTGGTCTATCTTTGCTTCTTGGAATCCATGTGCCCACTTATTTACAAATATACAAAACGTGATTTTATGGTTGAACTTGGATATTACGAAAGTGTTTTCCACAAGGATCATCAGTTACAAAAGGACTGAGGAAAGGGGATACGAGGATGAGCAGAAGAGCAACATGCAGAATTATAGATAGCAGAATAATTCTTTATGTATGCGAAGTTGCAGTGAATTTAAAACAAGATCATTTGCATTGGATGAATAAGATGAAATTTAAAGACACAAAGTTCTGTAAATAACCTTCTTCAGATTCATTAATCAAGGACACAAAGTTCCTTCTTGGTTATACAAGATCACTATACTCGCAATATTTGAAAATATGCAATCAGTGAGACTAACGAACTAGAAACAAATGATCTTCACAAATTAAATGAAAACACAGAGATAACAGAGATTAGATAGACAATGAATAGAAAGCCCTTTTGTATTGATTTCTTTATGATCTATTTACACTTTCAGAAAATATGCCAAGTTCTTCCTCCTTTAAAATGGCGTAAAGAAGGCCATTATATAGCTTACAAATCAGTTACTCTTTGTAACCATTTCTTTTAACTAAAGAATAGTTAAGGACCGCCAATTGCAATACCTTAACTAATTACAAAGAATACGAAAAGAATGGGAAGAAGAGAAAAGAATGGAGAAGGAGACAGTGGCCGATTCCACCGGGAGGGACCCACTAACTTCAGAATCCATTGGCTTGAATCTCTTCAACGCCTCAGCTATGTCTCTGCCACGAGGAACTGACGTGTTGGCCGCAGACTGAGTCCAAAATCCCAGACACTTCTCCATCTCTTTATCAAACTCGACGTGAGTATGATAATCTTTATTTGCTTCTTCAATGGCAGATTGAAGAGAACAGATTTCCTTCATTTTTTCTTTAGAGATGGAGCTTTCCTTGAATAGATTATCTTTGACAAAAGCTCTGAATTGAGCTTTGATTTCTTGCAAGGAAAGGGAAACACCAGAATTTTCATCCTGAAGATGACAGTGTATATCCTTGAAAGCAGAGATGACCAGTGTCTTGAAAGCTTCGCCCTTCTGCCAGCTGTTCTTCATTTCTCCCAAAGCCTCCTCCAAGACTTTGATCTTCCACTCCACACTGTAGACCCAGGATTTTGATAGATTGTCCTTGGCATCATCGAAAACCTTATTCGCCAGTAAGATGTTCTCATCTCTGTCCCATAAGGCGAAGGTCTACTATGCAACTGCTCCAGATTTTGAGTTCTTTATCCATGGTATTGATAGTGGAGGAGAGCTTCAGTTGCACATTGCTCACCTTTTCATGGAGCTTGAAAGCTTCATCGATGAAGTTTAACCCAGCAACAAGCATGTCATCCACCATGGCTTCAATAGCTCTGCCATAGACAGAATACTTGTGCATATCTTTAATACTCTGCACTTCATCTTGGCTTAGAATTACAGGAGGTGGGAGAGCAGTCAAGGGGGTAGGGTCCAAAACTTTGTCCTTAGACAAAAGGGACTTGATGAAACCTGTGAGAACTTGGGCCTGTTCTTCCAACTGTTCAATAGTTTGCTGGCCCCTTTCTCTACCCTCCCAATGACTCTTGTGACTGTTTCCTGGAGGTTGTGAATTTCACCTTCAGGGGTAGACTCTCCCATTGGGATTCTCAAGAGCTCCAAGTCAGATACCTGCAAGTCCTGCTCTGATTTATCCATTGTAGGCTTGGCAATCTCCAGGAATTGCTGTCCTTGAGTATCAGACACTATTCTGGAGGTGGTTCTAGCTCTCTTGGCACGAGAAGGAGTGGTGCCCAACAAGGCTGCGACAGCATCAAAATTTGATCCCGAGCTTTGAGAGGAGGATTTTCTCTTCCTTTTGTCAACCAAAGGTTGCACCCACGCAAAAGAGGAAGAAGAATCAGCAGGAGGAGCAAGGGGACCAAGAGACAGGGAGCTCATGACACTCAGGGTCTGCGCAGCTGTTGACTCAAGCTGAGATGTGGGTGGGGCACTGGTGGCAATGGCGGTAGAAGAATCAGTAGCACCCGGAAGTTCGGTGCTCTGGACCTCTTTGTCTTTATCTCTGCTGGATCTTCAGAACATTTGCAGGAGGAGTCGGCACTTCGCTCTCTTCACTTTCACTGAGAACGATGATGTTCTCTGGTCCCATAGGCAACTCTACCTGCTTTCTTTGAGGGTCACTTTCTGCAGGCTCTTTCTTAACCTCCTTAAGTTTCTTCTTATATACTTGAGTGGATGAAGAAGGAGTAGATTCTGTAGGTCTTTGTGTTGATGAGGCAGGAGGGGTTTGCACTGGTGTTCCACCTTGGAACTGATGCCTCTCTTATTGGCGTCGAATCATCCTTGGAGGAGGATTCTCCTGAGTGCCTCTTGAACTCTCGAACCTTCTTACTGAACCAGATCTTAGTCCTGACCAAGACTGGAGCTAGTATTTCAGCCAGATCATCTTTCTCTTTTCTGTTCCAATCTAGGTCCTCCAAAGGAGTGTGCATAACCACATTTTCATACTCATACGAGTATAGATCAGAGTTGTCATCCTGGAGACCTTCAGGGACTTGATACAGACCGAGCTCTTGGATCAATGGCAGAGAGAACCTGCCATAATGTCTTCTCCTGGCCTCAAAATCATCTGCACAGTCAGCCCAATAGTCTTCTGTATCTGCTCTATGATGATAGATTATCTTGATGTTCTGTTCGATGAACTTCTTCAAGTCGAAGCAGGTCCTTGGCTTGAAGAAATGAACGGTGATAGGGACCAGGGTTCTTTCTATGTTCTGAGCATCCAGGGCTGTTTTGCAAGTGTAGTTTCCCAGAGAGATGGGGAAATGCAAGCCAGAAATCTTCTTATCTCTGCAAGTTCTGTGCAACTTGTCTAGTTGCCTGCATATTTCTATCAAGGCCATTTTATCATTACAGAACCTGGGCAGTCTCAGAGGGGTGCCCTCATAGCCGGCGAGCCTGATATAAGAGAATTTCCTGAACTGGATGAAGTAAGCACCGTAGTGCGATATCAGAGTCATAGCTTCATCAAAAAATCTCCTGGCAGTGTCACCTTCGAGCAGCCTGACCACATACATGGTGAAAGCATCGTTGACCCTCTGAAATTACGATTGCTGGTCTCCAGGGTGAATCATGGGGGCAAGAGGCATATACTGGATCATCTTTGTGTTCATCTATGTAAGAAAAACCGAACCACTACCTTGATGCTGCCAGGGTGTACATCAGGTACGAAGTCATATAGAATTTCTTCGTTTGCTGCACGTTGGACAGCTGCTCTGCCAAATTCATACTGATGATCTCTGCCCAGTTGATGTTCTGCGTTCCTTCACATACCATACTGATGAGCGGGCACATCCAGAAGTGAAATTCGTTGGTAGTGGGCAAACCCATAACCCGGGCCAGCAGAATTATGAAGTCGGACAATTCTTCATTGAAATCTGCCCGCAAGAGGGTTTTGGTCAGACGAGAAGCTCCCTTCTTAGGGTTCTTCAACCAAGACTTCGCCACTCGTGCCTTATATTTATCACTGTCTTGATCAAATAGGGTCTGTGCTTGATCCCGGGAGATGACTATGGCATTGTCCATCTCTGGGATCTTCAGAGCAGCGCCAATGGTGGCAGCATCTAGCTTAGCGATGAGTTCTCCGTGCACATTCATCAATTCACTCGTAGGGGTCGAAGTGAGCTCGCATGAGAGCACGGTATCAGCACACTACACTGAGATCGGGAAACCGCCAGCAAAGGCCAAACCGCTATCATGAATCATTTGTGCCATTGGTGTAGGGTTTGCATCTGCCATCCTCGCCCAAAAATCACCGAAGTCAAGGTGCCGAGCTTCACTGTCCCCAATATTGAGAACGGCAGACTCTAGTGGTGAAACCTGCTCCTGTCCCTGGAATTTGATCTTCATATTGATAATATCAGAGCCGCAACCTAAATTCGTGGAGGAATTACAGAGAAAAGGGATACACGCGCAGGGAATTAGATTGCAAGGGTTCGAGCAAAAGATAGCAAGGAAGCAGTGTGAGAAATGCAAAAGGAGGCCACCCGTTATATAGCCGTTTGGAGAGAGAAAGGTGATCAATGCGCATTAAATTCATATCTATCAGTTTGAAAAGCAACATACTCGGAGTGAGCGGGAAAAACTAAGTATGAATGGCACTTGGTTCACTTGGGACATGTGAGACGCGAATGCGCGAAACACGCGGCTCGGCCGATTCGGGCGAAACAGGAGAGGAATGCACAAATGCTTTTGGAACAATTGGGACGAAAATGCGCGAAGTACGCGGTTCGGGTGTTTCGGCCGAAAATGGAACAAAGGGCCCGTTTGGACTTGGGACATTCGGGACAAAAAGTTCCGGAGTACGCGACTTGGCTGGTTCGGGTGAAATTGGAACAGAGCGCACTTTTGAAATTGGGACATTTGGGACAAGAAAGCGCGAAGTACACGGTTCGGCGTTTCGGCCGAAAATGGAACAACTTGCACAATTAAGTTTGGGACACTTGGGACGAAAAGTTCCGACGGGCCCGAAAATGGGACAACTTCGGGGATTTCGGCCGATCGGAGAACAGAGACCCATTTGAACTTGGGACAGTTGGGACAAAAATGTCCGACAGGCCCGAAATACTTACAAAATGACCCAAAACTTAGATTTTTTCGACTTCACGACTTTTTCCACACCACCAGCTCGACAGAAAAGACACTTAAACTCAAAATTTTGAAATTTTTACTTTTATCAGAGCGGGAATTTTGAGTGGACAACAGCTGGCTCCTTCTGGGGATGACTTGGCATAAATTCAAGGAATGAGACAAGGCAAGAACTTAGACAAACTCGGTGAAGTAGACCAGTGCCTTATCCATTGGGCAACGGAGTCAAAAATAGACCAATACAGAGGGCAACACACCAAAACAACAAAAGGAAAACACACCAAAAGCAGAGAAGCAAAAACACTGTACAGAATATACAAAGGGACTCCCTAGTCACCTATGACTTGAACAACTTCAAATACTACCCACTATAAGGAAGTGGGAGGGGAGAACCATCCATGTAATCAAGATAGAAAGAATTCTTACCAGCAAAGTGTCTGATCTTGAAAGGTCCGAGCCACAGGGAATCAAACTTTCCATGGCTGCCACGAGGTTCATGTCTTTTGTCCCATAACAGCATGGTGTCTCCAACTTGGAACTCTCTGAACCTAGCTTTTTTGTCAAACAGACCTTTACCTTCTGCTGGTGAACAGATATCCTATCAGCAACCTCCAATCTGTCCTCATTCAGTTTGTGCAGGTACATGATTCTTTTATCCAAAGCATCTCTGAAACTAGTATCTTCAATGGCCTTCATCAGGTGCAAGGCCGGCAGTTCCACTGTTACTGGCAGTTGAGCTTCTACTCCATATACCACTTGAAAAGGGGACATTCCAATGGCTCTTTTAGGTGTGATCCTGTCTGCCCAAAGAGCATCATAGAGCTTCTTGTGCCAGTTTCGTTGAGACTCATTGACCAACTTCCTTATAATAGTCACCAGATTTTTGTTGGTGGATTCTGCTTGCCCATTTCCCTGGGGGTAATAATCTGAAGAATGAGCCAGAGAGATGCCATACCCGTAGCAGAAGTCCATTATCTCAGTTGAGGAGAAGTTCGAAGCATTATCTGTTACAATCTTATTAGGTACACCATACCTTACCAGGATGTTCTCTTTGATGAAGTCTGCATACTACTTCAGAAGTAGTGCTCTTGACTGGAATAGCTTCCACCCATTTGGTGAAGTAGTCAGTGGCAGTTAGCACATGAGTGTGACCAGCACTAGAAGCGGGATTAAGTGTACCAATGAAGTCCAAACCCCACTGTTGAAATGGTTCCTCAATCACAACTGGCTTGAGAGGCAAAGAGGCCAGTTTGGGTCTTCCCACAAAGGTCTGACAAGCCTCACATTTATCAACCCACTTGGATGCATCTCTGAACAAGGAAGGCCAGTAATATCCTCCACGGAGTATCTTATGAGCTATGACCGTTGATGAATAGTGCCCTCCACATGCCTGATCATGAAAAGCTGAGAGCAACTTTCTCTGTTGTTCCTTGTCCACACACTTCAAAAATCTCCCATCTAACCCACGCTTGAACAAGGCATTTTCCCACAATACATATTGCGTTGACCTCAATTTAACAGTCCTCTTTTCTTTGGTAGTTAAATGAGAGGGGCATTCCCCATAGGTGAGAAAATGGGCGATGTCGATACCATTCATCAACCGAGCTAAGGAATGCAAGCAGAGGAAGGTCAACTTTCTCCTCAAGCAACTCATGTTTGGCTCCTTCAGCAATGAGCTCACAAAGACCTTTTCCACGAACCAGCTTGGTCGGTTTGATATCAATGTCATACTCTTGGACCTTAGCCACCCAGTTCCCTCTCTTGGATCCAAATTCTTGCTGTGTAAGAATCGACTTAACAGTTGTATCTGGAACCAGCACCATGGAGTGAGAGTTGAGGATATAGAAACGAAATTGTTTAACAGCTTTGACCACTGCAAAAGCATGCTTCTCCATCATGGTGTATTTCAACTCATGATCTTTCAGAATATAGCTCATGAACGCAATTGGTAGCTCATGCTCATTAGAGTCTTCTTGAGTTAAGACAGCAGCCAGGGTATTATCTGTAGCATAGCAATAGATGATGAAATCTTTGCTGAAATCAGGACAGGCCAAAACTGGAGTTTTAGCGATAGCTCTCTTGATACCCTCAAAGGATTCTTTTCCTTCAGAAGACCAACCAAATGTTTTCTTCCCTTTCATCATCTGAGAAATATTCAAAGTTAACTCTGCAAAATCAGGGATGAATCTTCTCAAAAAATTGATCTTACCAAGAAGGAGTGCACGCCCTTTTTACTGGTTGGGAGAGGAATTTGCTGGATGGCTTGAACTCATTCAGGATCAATCTTAATACCATCCTTGGAGACAATGTGCCCTAATAGTTTTCCCTCTGTAACACAAAAGACATATTTTTTAGGATTCAAAGAAATCCCATGCTCTCGGCATCTTAGCAGAACTGTTTCCAGGTGATCAAAATGATCCGCTCTTGTCTTGGAAAACACTGTCAGGTCATCAAGGTATATGACAATACACTTCCCTTTCAAGCTTCCAAAAGCCAGATCCATAGCTCTCTGGAAAGTGGCACCAGCATTAATAAGCCCAAAAGGCATTCTCTTGTAGGCAAAGGTACCCCAAGGAGTAGTGAAGGTTGTCTTGTGTTGATCTGCAGTATCAACCTCTACCTGATTGTATCCCGAGAATCCATCAAGCATAGATAACATTTCAGATCCTGTTACTGCTTGCAAAATCTGATCCATCATAGGCAAAGGGTAATTATCTTTCAGAGAAGCCTGATTCAGGTTCCTGAAATCAACACAGATGCGGATCTCACCATTTTCTTCCTAACAGGCACAATATTTGCAATCCATGTTGAATGGTGAATGGGAAAAATAATTTTAGCCTTCAACAACTTCTGAATCTCCTGAAAGATGGTGTCAGCTATTTTGGGGTTGTATTGCCTTTGTTTCTGCTTGAAAGGCTTAATTCCTGGTTTGAGAGGAATAGAATGCTGCATATCTTTTGGCTTGAAGGCTTTTAGATCCTCATAAGAGTAAGCAAGAACATCCTTATACCTCCTTAGAAGATCAATTGCTTTTCTCCTCTCATCTGCTGTGCAACATTTTCCAATATTCACGAGCTTGGGGTCAGTAGAACTCCCAATATCAATCTTATCATACTCAGCTGATTGCTGAGGTCCAGTAGAAGCTTTAGATTTCACATATCTGTCATGTTTATCAAACAATTCCTCCAAACTCACCAAACCTTTAGGAATCTTGTTTCCTTTGAGTTTAATGCACCCTTCCTGATCTGTTTCTTCTCCTTGGGTGACAGCTTGGTCAAAGGACACACTTTCACGAGGCAGGTTGTCACTTCCCTCAAAATACAGTTGTTCAAAATTACCCTTGAGTTCCAGGAAGGAAAGCAAATGCTGATCATCATTGAAAACTTGCCAGTTATTGGTATTGTCAGGTACACTAGGCCGATGGACCATTTCAATAGTGAACTTATCCTGAGAGAATTCAGGATGGGGAATCAGTAGTGACCCTGAGACAGCTAGTGAATCAGCCCTGCTGTTCTTTTCCCTAGGTATTGCCTCAATAGAGAAAGCATCAAGGAATTCAATGGAATCCCAAACCTGATTCCGGTAATGCTTCAGCCTCCCATTTTTTACCTGAAAGAGGTTTCTGACCTGCTTTACAATCAGCTCTGCATCACCACGAGCCAGAAGGTTCTTCACACCTTGTTCTTTGGCCACTTGCAGTCCAAGAATGAGAGCCTCATACTCTGCTGTATTATTAGTGTTTTCAAACTGCAACTTAAATGAAAAAGGATGTAGGCATCCTTCAGGTGACACTAGCAGGACACCAGCTCCAGAACCAGCTGAGGAACAACTTCCATCAAATTCTAAAATCCAAACACCATTGGGATCTTTAGGTGATGCTTTGGGGGTTGGATTTCATCAGGGGACATAATCATGTAATTGCCATGACCCATATCCTCATAGAGTATTTGTGCCTTAGGATCATCCATTTTCTGCACAATATACTCAGATTGTTTCTCAGGCAACAACTTCTTCATTTGTCCATTAACAGGTATGAGTGCATGTGACCAATCCATTTGAATTTCTCCACCCACATCTTTACAGAAGTTCCTACTTAGCAACATTCCATAAGAAGGAGGAATGTCTGCTACTAGGATGGTAGCCAAAACTTTCTTCTCAGGTAAAGCAGCAAAAGCCACTTGTGCATCTTTAATCCTTCCACCAAAGGCACTTCCTTACTCTCCATGGAGTAGCAAGATCCATAAGTACGAGTGAGGGTCAAGCCTAAAGCATGAGCTACTTTAGCAGGCATGACATTATCTGAGGCTCCTGAATCTATGACACAATTACTGAGCCTATGGCCAGCTATAAGAAGTGTTACATAAAATGGTTTAATTTTGTCACCAGGCGAGGTGACAGCAGCTACCAGACTAGGCTGTGGTGCAGAAGGAGGAGTGGGCAAAAGGCCTTTAGAGGTGGTCTTGGAATGGGAATTAACAAATTGAATCATCTTGGCAAAAGCTTTGGGATGTGTTTGATAGTACTCAGCTTCTGAGATTTGGACCTTGGTCTTTTTCAGGTGATCAACAATATCAAAGGATCCAGAGGTGGACGGGCCATCATCACTTGAAATTCTAGGCTTATCAATTTTAGGAGAAAAAGAAGAAACTTTACTAGTAGGATTGACAGGACTCACCTTTGGTGCAGATGAAGTAGGGATAGGAGATCCTCTTTTTGCAATTACAGGGATAGTTGCCGGCTGCTCCTTAGATTTCTTGGGGGCTGCGTCACTTTCTCCCTCTGATTTGTCTGCTCTCGAGTCATGACAGCAAATGATTCGCTATTCATGTCTGCTACCACTTCATCATAATCATCTCCATCATCAATGCCTTCGGTGGTAAAGAAATTAACTCGAGATCCCTCAAGTTCTTCTGCCTCATCATCAAATTCCTCCACAAACTCCTCGCAAGCTTCATTATCCTCATCATCATCCGGCTCTTCAACTTCACAGGTTGCATTCACAGGAACCTTAACAGGAGGTCCTTCAAGTGCTAGTCTTGTTTGAGGAGCAGGCAAATGATTTCTGGGCTGAAATTTCTTCTTGGAACATCTGCATACGGGGCATGCTGAGCCAATTGTTTCTTTATAGCAACAAGATCATTTGCAAGTTTCTGGACTAATGGATCAGTATTAGGTCCAGGGGTGGAAGAGGAAGAAGAAGCAGACTTAGATTTGGGAGGGTCTCTTCTCAACTTCCCTGACATGATCAAGTCATCCTCGACACTAACAGCCAGTTCTTGATCCAGAGCTAACGTTCCGAGATTAGCCCTTCTTAGTGCATAACTAACTTTAGGTGATTGGGCATTTAAAAAGAAACATTTTTGAATTTGATCAACCGGTCGAGTGTTTGTTGGAATTTTATTTATCAACCTGTTGAATCGAGCCACAAATTCTCTCATGGGCTCTGATGAATCTTTCTTTATCTAAGAAATTTGGGCAAGCAAGGCATGCACATCTTCTGCCGGCTTGAAACGGTTTTCAAATCTAGTTCTCATTGTGTCCCAGTCAGTTATAGCACCGGCCTAAGGTGATAGAACCAATCAGCAGCATTATCTTGTAACGTCTCAACGAACAGCCTTACGAGACGTCTTCATATTCGACTCCCAGAACTCCACATGCAACAACGAAGGCTGCGATGTGTTCATCAGGATGCACTTTGCCATCGCCTTTGAATTTGGGGAAGTTCTTCCGGTTACCTCTGGGTAACTCATGCAAAGGCTGAGTAAGGGCCAGGGGCCCGACACGATGACCCCATGGTAATGGCACCGCCATTCTTGGAAATATGGCTTGGAGAGGAACTGTAACACCAGCAAGGATCAAAGCTCGTAGATTGGGACTAGCAGGCTCTGAAGGAATACCACCCGTAGGACTTCTATCTTGAACAGGTGGAGTGCTTGTCGAACGAGTCCTTCTATTTGAAGTTGAAGGGAAAGGAAAACCTTGTTGCTCTAAAAGCTGAAACTGAGAATCTTCGATACCAAGGGCCCTTCTCCCTCGAGTGAAACGCGGAGTCGCCAGATCAAAGGATGATCAAAAATTGCAGAACTGGAATGCGATTTTCCCCAGTGGAGTCACCAAAAACTATTGGTCGTCAAATAGGACTTTTAAGAAGAGCAACAGTCAGGGGACAAGAAGTCCCTCCTCTTTAATGGGAGAGGTTCCCTTATTCAGAAACGAACTTATTTACAAATATACAAAACGTGATTTTATGGTTGAACTTGGATATTACGAAAGTGTTTTCCACAAGGATCATCGATTAAAAAGGATCGAGGAAAGGGATACGAGGATGAGCAGAAGAGCAACATGCAGAATTATAGATAGCAGAATAATTCTTTATGTATGCGAAGTTGCAGTGAATTTAAAACAAGATCGTTTGCATTGGATGAACAAGATGAGATTTCCAGACACAAAGTTCTGTAAATAACCTTCTTCAGATTCATTAATCAAGGACACAAAGTTCCTTCTTGGTTGTACAAGATCACTATACTCGCAATATTTGAAAATATGCAATCAGTGAGACTAACGAACTAGAAACAAATGATCTTCACGAAATTAAATGAAAACACAGAGATAACAGAGATTAGATAGACAATGAATAGAAAGCCCTTTTGTATTGATTTCTTTATGATCTATTTACACTTTCAAAAAATATGCCAAGTTCTTCCTCCTTTAAAATGGCGTAAAGAAGGCCATTATATAGCTTATTCGTTACTCTTTGTAACCATTTCTTTTAACTAAAGAATAGTTAAGGACCGCCAATTGCAATACCTTAACTAATTACAAAGAATACGAAAAGAATGGGAAGAAGAGAAAAGAATGGAGAAGGAGACAGGTGGCCAGTCACTGGGAGGGACCCACTGACTTCAGAATCCGCTGCCTGAATCTCTTCAACGCCTCAGCTATGTCTCTGCCACGGGAACTGACGTGTTGGCCGCAGACTGAGTCCAAAATCCCAGACACTTCTCCATCTCTTTATCAAACTCGACGTGAGTATGATAATCTTTATTTGCTTCTTCAATGGCAGATTGAAGAGAACAGATTTCCTTCATTTTTTCTTTAGAGATGGAGCTTTCCTTGAATAGATTATCTTTGACAAAAGCTCTAAACGAGCTTTGATTTCTTGCAAGGAAAGGGAAACACCAGAATTTTCATCCTGAAGATGACAATGTATATCCTTGAAAGCAGAGATGACCAGTGTCTTGAAAGCCTCTCCCTTCTGCCAGCTGTTCTTCATTTCTCCCAAAGCCTCCTCCAAGACTCTGATCTTCCACTCCACGCTGTAGACCCAGGATTTTGATAGATTGTCCTTGGCATCATCAAAACCTTATTCGCCAGTAAGATGTTCTCATCTGTCTGTCCCATAAGGCGAAGGTCCACTATACAACTGCTCCAGATTTTGAGCTCTTTATCCATGGTATTGATAGTGGAGGAGAGCTTCAGTTGCACATTACTCACCTTTTCATGGAGTTTGAAAGCTTCATCGATGAAGTTTAACCCAGCAACAAGCATGTCATCCACCATGGCTTCAATAGCTCTGCCATAGATAGAATACTTGTGCATATCTTTAATACTCTGCACTTCATCTTGGCTTAGAATTACAGGAGGAGGTAGAGCAGTCAAGGGGGTAGGGTCCAAAACTTTGTCCTTAGACAAAAGGGACTTGATGAAACCTGTGAGAACTTGGGCCTGTTCTTCCAACTGTTCAATAGTTTGCTGGCCCTTTTCTACCCTCCCAATGACTCTTGTGACTATTTCCTGGAGGTTGTGAATTTCACCCTCAGGGGTAGACTCTCCCATTGGGATTCTCAAGAGCTCCAAGTCAGATACCTGCAAGTCCTGCTCTGATTTATCCGTTGTAGGCTTGGCAATCTCCAGGAATTGCTGTCCTTGAGTATCAGACACTATTCTGGAGGTGGTCTAGCTCTCTTGGCACGAGAAGGAGTGGTGCCCAACAAGGCTGCGACAACATCAAAATTTGATCCCGAGCTTTGAGAGGAGGATTTTCTCTTCCTTTTGTCAACCAAAGGTTGCACCCACGCAAAAGAGGAAGAAGAATCGGCAGGAGGAGCAAGGGGACCAAGAGACAGGAGCTCATGACACTCAGGGTCTGCGCAGCTGTTGACTCAAGCTGAGATGTGAGTGGGGCACTGGAGGCAATGGCGGTAGAAGAATCAGTAGCACCCGGAAGTTCGGTGCTCTGGACCTCTTTGTCTTTATCTGCTGGATCTTCAGGAACATTTGAAGGAGCTGGCACTTCACTCTCTTCACTTTCACTGAGAACGATGATGTTCTCTGGTCCCATAGGCAACTCTTCCTGCTTTTCTTTGAGGGTCACTTTCTGCAGGCTCTTTCTTAACCTCCTTAAGTTTCTTCTTATATACCTGAGTGGATGAAGAAGGAGTAGATTCCGCAGGTCTTTGTGTTGATGAGGCAGGAGGGGTTTGCACTGGTGTTCCAGACCTTGGAACTGATGCCTCTCTTATTGGTGTCGAATCATCCTTGGAGGAGGATTCTCCCGAGTGCCTCTTGAATCTCGACCTTCTTACTAAACCGCATCTTAGTCCCGACCAAGACTGGAGCTAGTATTTCAGCCGAGATCATCTTTCTCTTTTTCTGTTCCAATCTAGGTCCTCCAAAGGAGTGTGCATAACCACATTTTCATACTCATACGAGTATAGATCGAGTTGTCATCCCGGAGACCTTCGGGGACTTGATACAGACCGAGCTCTTGGATCAATGGTAGAGAGAACTCCGCCATAATGTCTTCTCTAGCCTCAAAATCATCTACACAATCAACCCAATAGTCTTCTCAGTATCTGCTCTATGATGATAGATTATCTTTATGTTCTGTTCAATGAACTTCTTCAAGTCGAAGCAGTCCTTGGCTTGAAGAAATGAACGGTGATAGGGACCAGGGTTCTCTCTATGTTCTGAGCATCCAGGGCTGTTTTGCAAGTGTAGTTTCCCGTAGAGATGGGGAAATGCAAGCCAGAAATCTTCTTATCTCTGCAAGTTCTGTGTAACTTGTCTAGTTGCCTGCATATTTCTATCAAGGCCATTTTATCATTGCAGAACCTAGGCAGTCTCAGAGGGGTGCCCTCATAGCCGGCGAGCCTGATATAAGAGAATTTCCTGAACTGGATGAAGTAAGCACCGTAGTGCGATATCAGAGTCATAGCTTCATCAGAAAATCTCCTGGCAGTGTCACCTTCGAGCAGCCTGACCACATACATGGTGAAAGCATCGTTGACCCTTCTGAAATTACGATTGCTGGTCTCCAGGGTGAACTGTGGGCAGTAGGCATATACTGGATCGTCTTTGTGTTCATCTATGTAAGAAAAACCGAACCACTGCCTTGATGCTGCCAGGGTGTACATCGTGCGAAGTCATATAGAACTTCTTCATTTGCTTTGCACATTGACAATCTGCTCTGCAAATTCATATGCGATGATCTCCCCCGATTGATGTTCTCGTTCCTTCACATACCATGCTTGATGAGTGGCACATCCGTAAGTGAAATTCATTGGTAGTGGGCAAACCCATAACCCGGCTAGTAGAATTATGAAGTCGGACAGTTCCTCATTGAAATCTGCCCGCAGGAGGGTTTTGGTCAGACGAGAAGCTCCCTTCTTAGGGTTCTTCAACCAAGACTTCGCCACTCGCGCCTTATATTTGTCACTGTCTTGATCAAACAGGGCTCACATGCTTGATCCCGGGAGATGACTATGGCATTGTCCATCTCTGGGATCCTCAGAGCAGCGCCAATGGTGGCAGCATCCAGCTTAGCGATGAGTTCCCCGTGTACATTTGTCAATTCGCTCGAAACGGGTCGAAGTGAGCTCCGCATGAGAGCACGGTATCAGCACACTGTATCGAGATTGGGAAACCGCCAGCAAAGGCCAAACCGCTATCATGAATCATTTTTGCCATTGGTGTAGGGTTTGCATCCGCCATCCTCGCCCAAAAATCACCGAAGTCAAGGTGCCGAGCTTCACTGTCCCCAATATTGAGAACGGCAGACTCTAGTGGTGAAACTTGCTCCTGTCCCTGGAATTTGATCTTCATATTGATAATATCAGAGCCGCAACCTAAATTCGTGGAGGAATTACAGAGAAAAAGGGATACACGTGCAGGGAATTAGATTGCAAGGGTTCGAGCAAAAGATAGCAAGGAAGCAGTGTGAGAAATGCAAGAGGAGGCCGCCCGTTATATAGCCGTTTGGAGAGAGAAATGAATTTAATGCGCATTAAATTCATATCTATCAGTTTGAAAAGCAACATACTCGAGTGAGCGGGAAAAACTAAGTATGAATGTCACTTGGTTCGCTTGGGACATGTGAGACGCGAATGCGCGAAACACGCGGCTCGGCCGATTCGGGCGAAACAGGGAGAGACGCACAAATGCTTTTTGGAACAATTGGGATGAAAATGCGCGAAGTACGCGGTTCGGGCGTTTCGGCCGAAAATGGAACAAAGGGCCCGTTTGGACTTGGGACATTCGGGACAAAAAGTTCCGAGTACGCGACTTGGCCGGTTCGGGCGAAATTGGAACAGAGCGCACTTTTGAAATTGGGACATTTGGGACAAGAAAGTGCGAAGTACGCGGTTCGGGCGTTTCGGCCGAAAATGGAACAACTTGCACAATTAAGTTTGGGACACTTGGGACGAAAAGTTCCGACGGGCCCGAAAATGGGACAACTTCGGGGATTTCGGCCGATCGGAGAACAGGAGACCCGTTTGAACTTGGGACAGTTGGGACAAAAATGTCCGATAGGCCCGAAATACTTATAAAATGACCCAAAACTTATATTTTTTCACTTCACGACTTTTTCCACACCACCAGCTCGACAGAAAAGACACTTAAACTCAAAATTTTGAAATTTTTACTTTTATCAGAGCGGGGAATTTTGAGTGGACAACAGGGTTATAATTGAAAATTCCAAATTCTGGAATAAAAATTGCAAATTCTGGAATAAAAATTGTAGTAGACAATGTTTTGCAACAGTGGAAAAAATATCACAAATCAGGAGCTCAAATTCTCCAGAATTCTTCTATAAACAATCTTAATTTGTTATTTTATCACTTGATTAACTTATTCACTCAAATTTATTTGATTTGATTAAAATATTCAAATCTGAAAATGCATTAGCAGACTGGTGAATCGCAGCATCATAGATTAAATCAATTTGGCCCCAAAAATATATAATAATTCTTACAAAGGGTAAATTAAGCCTTCTTATATATAGGCGACCTGATTTGATGAAGAAATATGAAGTTATTTTCCCATAAACAATTAAATAACTCAGTTTATGCAAGTCGCACTTCTGAAAAATGCACAATATAATCAGATTTGGTAAAATAACTTGTATATAATAATATTCAATGAATCTCAATTGTTTTAAGTCACAAGCAAGAGGGTTTCATCCCTTGCAAGAGACCTCTAAAGGGGTTTTCGTCCCTATAGGCTGGATTTGAGAGTATTCTCTTGAAATCAAATGATTACAAAGCAAGTCGATGATCAAATGGGTGTCCCACACCCCTATTTATTCTTCCCCAAATGTGGTGTCCTTTCCCAAGCATAACCGCCCCTTTTAATAATCTTTTTTTAATTATGCTTAGGCCGACCCATGTTTTATTTATTTATTTATACAAAATATTATAGAAAATGTAGTGTAGTTCTTCTCCTTGCAATCCTCTTTCAAGCCACGAAGAAGGAATGGCTGAAAGTCCTCTTTTTAGTTGTCACATGGGAAAAAGGGACATTACAAGATGCCTCCCTAATGTATATTGAGGAATCCATCGTGTGGCAAGTACACTTCGATGGATCATTCACTTTCTATGGTTCAAGAACCAAGTGTGGTACTTATCGCCCCAACAAGAGACTTCATTCTAAGCTTTTTGTTTAGGTTTCCCATAACATAGCAGAGTACGAGGCACTCATTTCTAGGTTGAAAATTTCTATCATATGGAATATCCAATAGCTAAAATTCATTGGGGATTCACAATTGATCATTAAAAAATTCGATGACGAGTATAAAGTCAAGGATGACAAGCTCATCCCATAGAAAAATATGGTTGATAATCTAAAGGAGTATTTTGTGTGTGTTACTTTTGAACAGATGCCAAGGGCACAAAATCGATCACTAGATGCCATGGCCACAATTGGATCCTTGCTTCACAATCCACTTTGGGGAAAATAAAATGCCTTTCTTTATTGAGCATTTGCAAGTGCCTACATTTGACATGCAAAAATCGTGTTTGGTATATGAAGTTGTTGGTCCTTTTTCACCCTGGTACAAGCCCATTTATAATTACCTACAGGATGCTACCTTTCCCAGACATTCCCCACCTTGAGAAAAGAAACCTTATCTGTCACATAGCTCGTTCTACTCTCCTAGGAGGCACCCTCTATCATCGTGGCTATGACAGAATTTAGTGCGCTATCTTAATTTAGCTAAGAGTTAATCCAAGCAATCAAAGAGGTACATGAAGGTGTTTGTGGGGCTCACACAAGTAGAATGGTGCTCGCTAAGAAATTGTTAAGAGTAGGCTATTATTGGCCTACCATGGAATCATATTGTTGCAACTATGTCAAGAAGTGTGTATTATGTCGAAGTATGGAAACCTAATTCATGTGCCAGCACAAGATTTACATCCAATAACAACGTCATGGCTGTTTTCAAAAAATGGGGACTAGATCTCATGGTAAGCTCACTCCAACTTCCTCGATGGCCATATCATCAACGCCATCGAATACTTCACCAAATCGGTGGAAGTTGTTCCTCTCATGTATGCCACTTTGGTTCCCAAATATCCAAGTTCATCATGAATCACCTTATTTGTTGCTATGGCATCCCTTCCACCGTTATGGCTGACAATGGAAAATATTTTAAGAACAAGACAGTCAAAGCGTTATGCCAACATTTATAAATAAGTCTACAGTGGTCTAATCCCTATTCCCCTTAAGGTAATGGAAAAGTAGAGGCCTCTAACAAAACCCTTGTTCGCATTATGGAAAATATGGTAAGAAAAACGAGTCGTAACTGGAACTTGCAAATCCATCCCTCCGTCTGGGCCTATAGAACTTCCATTCGCACTACTATTGGTGCAACACACTATTCCCTAGTTTTTGACATTGAGCCTTCATCCCCCGAAATTGAGCTTCCCTCCATGATAATATCCCTCAAAGAATATCTAGACAAAGAAGAAGCCTATAGTGTGGCTAGACTTGCAAAATTACAATTGCTAGATGAAAGATGCCTCTACACACTCAACAACTTAAAAGTGTATCGAATCGAGTGTCTCGGGGCTATAATAAGTGTACAATACCTTGTAAGTTTGAGGTAGGAGACTTATGCTGAAAGAGAATCAATTTAACACCACCAAGGACTGGGAAAAGAAGGGAAAGTTTGAGACAAACTGGTTAGGACCATATGATGTGGTCATTAAGTATGGTTCGGAGGCTACAAACTTACTCACTCAGATGGTGAGGAAATAAAGGAACCCATGAACATAATGCATCTCAAGCGGTTTTATTCTTGAGTCTAGAGTTCCTCAAAAATAAAGAAAAAACAAACAAAAAGTATAAAAATAGAGAAAGTAAAGAAAAAAACAAATCATCCAAATGTGAAAATCACGCAATTGTGACACTTTGGACAAGTCCCTACGTGAAAACTGATTTCTGGCATCTTGGGAAGATTCATTGTTCACAATAATATCTCGCATCTAAGGGTTACACTTGATTTAATCTAGGCCTAGTTTTCATGAGACTGAGACCCTTTTGAACCAATCCTTCGTGCCCTTGATCCAACTTATCTTCCTATTGTATATACGCATGGCATCATGCCCTTGTACATCCCATCTATCGTTGGGGGCATCCACATTTCTTTCCTTTCTTATACATAGCTTCGGAAAACTTTAGAAAATCACAAAAACATTCGTATAACTTTCAAAAATACCACAAACATTTACAAAAGTCACAAAAATCCTAAAAATTGTAAAATTCAATTTTTTAGAAAAATTGGTAAATGACATGCATGTATTTGAAGCTCTGTATCAAATGCATTGTACTCAAACATATAAAATTTTCCTACAAAACATCTTTCTTGGATTCTCGCATGTTATTTTTCACGAGTCATGGATCATTTGGATTTACCTCCATCAACAAAAGTTGGTTTGCTTACTATGTCTATCTTCCCTTGCATGAACACGTTGCTTGGGGCATTTTCATTCTGCATGATTGCTTTTTCATAAGACTCCTACATCCTTTGTTTATTCACCTAGCATATATCCTTGTTTGGGGTGTCATTCTCAACCCTTTTTGTTAATTCACACAGGTTGGAATTGAATTTTGATAACAAAAAAATTTATACAACTATCTTGAATGTTGTTTGTTTGAGTATGTGTGGTTGTACTTGTTTTCCCTGTTAGGTTAGCTTGTTTACTCTCTCGTATTGCATTGTGTTTTGTATGTTGTATTGAGTTAGCATTTTGACAATGAAAAAATGTTTGTATATGGATTTTCATGTCATCTTACACTTTTGTTGTATGCATTCATTTTAATAAGGGTAGTGTTATACAAAATAAGTTCACACTTATTTTGGTCAACTAACCCCCCTTTTCCCCCCTTTTGTGCTTCAACCTATTTTTTCATATATTTTAAGTACTCAAGGATTCCCAAACACATCTTCATTAGATAGGAAATTTTTTCCCCTTTTCGAAAATGTAAAGAAGTCCTTCTAACTCTTCATATTTTGCAAGTTGCGGGCCGTTGGGCCTAGGAAGGATTTTTTGCCAAATGTGAGCCTGCGGGCACGGGAAGACTTTTTGCCAATGGGGAAAATTACAGACCGGCAGGGTGGTGGGAGATACCTTGGAATTTTGAAATTTTCCTAAAAGGTACAATTTAAAATTGTGGGCCCACGAGCCCGGGGAGGATTTCTTTTGCTAAGTAGAAAATGGAAGTTACGGGCTTTTGGGCTTGTGGGAGAATCTTTGCTTTTTTACGATTTCTCGCAATTGGCTCAATTTGTAGTTGTGGACCTGCGAGCCCGTGGGAGCTTTTGGCCAAGAGGAAAATGTGAAATTTCAAGCCCCAGGGGTCTTTCCACCAAATGTGAAGTTTTGGGGTGCCGGCCTATGGGAGAATTTTGGCATTTTGTAATTTTGGGCAAAAGTGCGGTTTCATTTCGGGCCCTTGAGAGCTGCAGTAAGAGGAAAAAGTGATTTTTGAGCTTGGAGGTTTTTAGCCAAAATGAAAGTTGCAGCCCTACGGGGCATGGGAGGTTTTATAAATTTGTGATTTTTCACAAAAACGTAGTTTAGCGCTTTGGGCCCTGCGGTCCATTTTACAAAACTTGCATTTTTGCCATTTCCAACTAAATTTAAAATGCAAAATTTCAAATGGTCATAACTTTCGAATGAGTTCTTGAAATCGACAAAATTTATACCGTTGAAAATCTCTCGACATCCTCTACGCCATGGAAGCCCGAAATTTTAATTTTTGGTGGGGTTTGGTGGGTAAAAATGAAAAAATGTCTTCATCTCGGAAAAGGTGCAACTCCAGGCTTTCCAACCACTAAAATTTAATGCGGTATGGTCTGGTTTCTTCTCCAAAAAGCTTGAGTACATTGGGAACAGATTTTCAAAGGTTATCATCCCTTTCTGACCATTTAATGCAAGTTATCAGTTGGTGAGAAAGAAATTCAAATTTTCTCTTTCACTCTCTCTCTTTCATTTTCTATATATTTTAAAAACTTATTTTGGAGAAGAGAGATATTTTTTTGTAGCAAATCTCTATCAAAATTGCTTTGTGAAGCCAATGTGCTGCAGGCCCTTGTAGTGGACTCCTTGCATGGTGATCTAGGCCCCTATCTTGTAACAGATCGAATTATGCATCTCATGAAGCAATAAAATACAAGTTTGTGGATGCATCTTCCCCTGCTGTGTTTGTTGTATTCTTCTTGCCCCTTCAATCTCATTACAGGAATATTATGTCTATTTATGCTTTTGCAAAGATTCATTATTATTGTGTATGCATGAAATGTTGTTGTGAATGCATTTTCCAGGTTGTGGAGAACTTTCATCACCCCTTATAACATGTTTTTTTCTCCTATCTTTCACACATTGGAAAGCTATCCTCATTCACTTCTTTTCTGGTGTATCACCACTTTAGTGTAGGCTTTATTTTCATGCTCTCTCTCCCTCTCCCTGGTTCCTTGGAAATTTAGATTAGAATAGATTAATTTTTCCTGCATTAGAGTAGATTATGGTAGGTATTTTAGGAGAAATAACCAGCTTTCTCTAGAGTTCCATCTCAAGTAGCGAGTCCCATAACTTAGAGATGGTCCATGTTACACAAATTACACCAAATTCTCCCACTCAAATATCTTTCCATTTGGGGGTGCTATAATTTTGTGATAACATTTTAGCATGCCCGATGGGACCAAGAGGTCTTCATTTTTTAATTACAACAAGATTGATGTGCACTTGTTGTAAGTTTTCAGCTTGTAAGGAGCTTTGAAATTGCACATCTGGTGACTCCAAAAGAGGCAGAATCCATTGGTTTTAGTAGTCCAAACTTGCCAGATTTATGAGAATAATTCAGACTAGATCAAGAACTAGAGAAGAGGGACTATTTACCCATCTACATTTTCCCGATAGAGAGCAAGAAGAGGAAGAAGAGCTCAAAGGTCTCCATCTCCACCGAATAGACCCTTATCTACACCTCCACCTAATAGACCTTTTCTCACATCAACCAGGGTTATCTTAGGCCAATCATAATGGCACATCCACAACCCAATCCCTATGTCAACTTCATTGGTAGCAACCCACTTGCTCTCAATGCACAAAATCTAGTTCCAGTTACAACATTAAAGAACATTCCATATTTCACTAGGGAGAACCAAAAACTTCGATTGATCGCATTCAAGACATTCCAAATGTCTATGCAATCCATGAAATTATTGAGATGGACATTGCAGTCAAATTGTTAGCCTCTTCATTTAAGGGTAAATCTTTGAAATGGTTCAGGAGTCTAACAACAAGCTCTATTCAGAATTGGGACCATCTATGCACAACTCTTCATGATCAATTAAGCGAAAAGGGGGATAACTTGTCTTTGTTAGAACAATTGACAACAATTAAAAGGGCTCCTAATGAATAATTGACAAATTTAAACTTCAGATTTCAAAGGACATGGGATAGAATTCCATTGGCCATGAGACCAACAACTGAAGGTGCTTTCCTATAATTTCTTAAAGCTTTAAATTCTGATATTTCTATGATGATTCAATCCATGGGAGGTATAACTTTACCTGCAACCTATAACATTTCCATTAGAGCTGAAAATTGTTTGATTTAGGTTGGTAAACTTGCACCTAGGCCACCTATGCCTTTTATCTAGAGTTAGGAAATCCAAGAACTAGTCAAGAACCCACATTAGCTCCCATTCCTACTCTAAGGAATCAGAGTTCAATTGAAGCCTCTACCTCATCTTCTAGCACCTCAAATGAGCTCCAAGAGGTCATGAAGAAACTGCAAAACTTAGGTAATGAGTTGGTGACACTTAAGAGGTAACAAGCTCAAAATTTCAGATCATATCAGCCTCAAACTCAACCTAATAGACCTCCATATCAGCCCAATAGGCCACCCATTCAAGCTATAAATCAGAACCAAGTCATACCTCCTGCTAATAGACCATTCTAGCCTTACAATCCTAATGTTGCATCCACATCTAGAGCTTTGGTACTAGTGTAAAATAACATGGCTCAGAATATGACTGGTGTTTCCCATGCAATCAACCTCATAACCAGTCAATGTGTTTCAATGGTGCTTTGAATCAAGCCCTAATGGTGACAACAATGAATGTAGAAAAAGAGACAGGCCAAGAAGAAAATCAGCAGCAGGGAGCAACTCAACAAGAGGCACCTCCAAATGAGACCACACTTTTCAATTGGTAGGTTGAAGAATTCTGTGGTATGAATCAAGCACCTTCTCAAAGTGTAGCTACCAATACATGGTTCAAGAAAAGGAATATTAGAGAAGGACAATCATCAAATTTAAATGATCCACAACCCTCTATTACTCCACAAGGTACTGAAATCAAAGTGCAACTCCCAATGTGCAAGGTCAGCCCAAGCCACCTCCTAGACCAGCTCAAGTGCCAGTTTAATAGCCCCAGTGCAATAGAAAATTGTGCAAAGTAAGGGGACAATAGAGAAGGATAGTTCATCTCCATTCAACATCATTGATCAGATGAAGAAAATGAATGTAAACATCTCAATGTGGGAGTCATTGGCTATCCTAGGACAAAGAGACCTATTTTAGATGCTTTATGGTAAACTAGTCAAGATCAAGATAGTCCATCCCAATCAACAAGAAAAAGTTCTTACCAATGCAGCTCATCAAAAGGAAAGCATCATGGAGGACAACAAGGTAAAAATTTAAGCCTTCACCATTCTATATCTCATTGATCATTGGAGATAAATTAGTGCATAATTGCATGATTGATTCTGGAGCAAGTAGCTCTGTAATGCCAAAACAAGTATATGATCAGCCAGGTCTTCAATATGAAGTCATTTCTAAGGGTGTGGTGCAATTGGATAGGACAATAGTAACAACGGTTGGAGTAATCAAATATTTGAGCCTTACATTGTCATGCATGTCCCAATGTGACCATCTTGCAAGATGTATCAATCATAGACTTGCCACCACTCTTTGACATTGTGTTTTTCAAGAGACTTCACTACTAAAATTGAGGTTATTTGTCTACTGAATTGGTCACACATGTTATTCAAAACAAGGTATGGAGCTAAGGCTACAATCAGATTTGAGCCCATTGCAAACTTTCATATTGAGCCTCATACATTGAGTCCAATCAATGCAAATTGTTCAACATTTGATCAAGAGGATTATCCAAGCACCCATGAAGCTGATACTAAGGTTGGATGCATTCTAGACTTGACTCTTGATGAATGGGAAAACAAGAGACATGATTTTGACCCTTACAAAGAAATGGAAGAATCTGAATTAGGAGTCTATTGCTTGCATGAAGAGAATCATCCTCTTCATAGCATCATCAAGCCAGATCACAAGGATGATAATGAGGTATGGCGATTATTCTTTGATGGCTCAAGAAGTAGACAAGGTGCTGGAGGAGGAGCTATGCTTGTTTCACCTCAAGGCACAAAATATTACTCAACTTTTGCTTCTAATTTTCTTTCTCAAATAACACAATTGATTATGAAGCCTTAATTCATGGATTGCATTAGGAAAGAAAGAAAGGCATTGAAAACTTACAAGTATTTGGAGATAGTGAGTTGATTATGAACCAAGTCAAAGGACAAAATGCTGCTAGAATGATCTGTTGAAGAAATACAAGAATCGGGTATGGGATCTCATTAAATATTTTGAAGCTTTTAACATCAATTCCATCCCAAGAAAGAAGAATGAAGCAACAGATAGACTGGAAGCAATTGGGGTAGAATTTGATGTTGTAGAAAGTATAAAAAGTGATAAGTCTCAGCCCTATATCAAGGTGGTTGTAAGGCCATTGTTCCAGATAACAACACAAGTTGGAAAGTATTTGAGAATGATCAGAAAATTGTTAATTTTTTACAAGAATAAGATGAGTTCTCCACCAGAAACCAAGACAAATTGGAACAACAGTATGGCGACCAAGTGGTGTAGCTGAGAACTAACAAATTACCAAAAGGTCTTGTAACCTTGGAGTCAATCTTCAACCCAAATGATTAGTTCCGGAAGGAGAAAGAAAACATTTAGGTAAAGGGTGAAGATTCAGAGCTCATTTGAATAAATGAAGGCAAAACATTGCAAATTGGAAAAGTAAGTACTCCACAAGAGAAAGATGAATTTGTTCAACTTTTCAAGAATTCCTAGATGTTTTTACATGGAATTATAAGGATTTAAGAGGTTTCAACCCAAGATTGGTTGAGCATACAATTGAATTAAATCCTGAATCCAAGCCTTTCAGACATAAGCAAAGGCCAGTGAATCCTCACATTGAACCTCTCATGAGGAAAGAGTTGAACAAGTTGATTAAGGCTAGCATCATCTTCCCTATCAAACATTCAAGTTGGGTTGCAAACTTGGTTCCGAGAGGAAAAGAAATGGAGAAATCAGATTGTGTGTAGACTTTCATGTGATCTAAATAGAGCATCACTCAAAGATCACTATCCACTTCCATCAATGGAAAAAATCTTGCAAGTTGTAGCTAGTTCAGAGAGGTTTTCATTGCTAGATGGATACTCAGGCTATAATAAAATAATGGTGAAAGAAGAAGATCAATTCAAGACAACCTTCACCACAAAATGGGGTACATATGCTTATAATAAGATGCCATTTGGACTGTCAAATACCGAGCAACATTTCAATGAGCTATGGACATGGCATTCAAAGGCCTAATAAACAAGATAGTGCTTGTGTATCTAGATGATATCACCATCTTCTCAAAGAATGTAGAAGACCACCTCTTTCACCTCAGGTAAGTATTTCAAAGATGTAAAATATTTAGAGTGTCATTAAATCCAAAGAAGTGTGTATTCTTGGAACACGAGGGAAAATTTTTGGGCCACATTGTCTCAAGAGAAGGGTTAACAATTGATCCTGAAAGAGTTGAAGCCATCCGAACACTTCCATTTCCACACCACAAGAAATATCTCCAAAGCTTCTTGGGAAGGATAAAATTTGTTCACAAATTTGTGCTTGATTTTTCCACTCTTGTGAAGCCTTTGACAATGATGTTGAAGAAGAGTCTTGCATTCAAATGGAAAACATAAGGAAAAGAGATTTTGAGGCCATCAAACATGCAATATCACAAGCTCCAACTCTTATCAACCTAGAATTCTCAAAGGAATTCATGTTTTATGATTTTGGAGGATCGAGACATAATCTCAACTATCTTGGTACAACTGAATATAGAAGGTTCAGAATAGCCCATAACATTATTCAGTCAGAGCCTAGGAAGATTACGAGGTGATGTATTCTTTTATTGAAAAGCATGTCCTTGTTGTCATTAGGAGTTTGAAGAAGTTCAGACACTTGGTCTCGAACAACAAGATTCAACTACTAGTGTCTCATGCTAGTATCAAGGAATTCCTCCTAAACAAGGACTTGAATGAGAAGAGACTAGGTGGATCACCCATGTAATGGAGTATGATATTGAAATCAAGGTGACCAAGATGGTTCGTGGAAAAGGTTTGTGTGAGAATCTCACTTCCAAACAACATGATGAATCAAAAGGAGAAGAAGAGGTTGTCCTGCTACTACAAAATGATCAAGAACAACTAGCTAATGATGCACCCATTCCATGTTGGACCCAAGACTTAGTGCATTATCTCCAAACAGGTTTGTGCCCTCTAGAAATGAGCAAAGAAAAGAGGAGATACTTCAGATTGCAATCCATCCCATATGTGCTTATTAATGGTGTCTTGTTCAAGAAAGACATCAATAGTGTTCTTTTGAGATGCATTGAAACATGTCGGGTTGGGAGGATATTACATGAGTTCCATGATAGAGAAGCAGGAGGCCACTTTGTTCCTTAGTAACAGCTCTCAAAATCATGAAGGTTGGTTACTATTGGCCTACGGTGTTTAGTGATTTCTACTCATGGATCAAGAAATGCAAGAAGTGTGCATTCTTCATAGGGAAAGAGAGGTTAATAGCCCTTCCCCTTCATCCAATTTCAGTAGAACAATCCATTCATGCAATGGGATTAGACTTCATTGGAGTGATCAACCCAAATTCAAGTCAAGGCCACAAATGGATACTTACAACAACTGACTATTTCACCAAGTGGAATGAAGTAGTAGCACTTAAGGAGGCAAATGAATCCAACATCTTGGATTTCTATGAAGGGATAGTCACTAGGTTTGGAGTCCCTGCCACTATCATATCAGATAATGCATTGGCATTTCTTAGTACAAGGATCACCGAATGGGATGTCAAGAATGGTATATACCTTAGCACTTCATCAAACTATTACCCTTAGGGTAATGGCCAAGTAGAGTCCACAAACAAAAACCTACTAAGAATCATCAGAAGGACCCTTGATGAGAATCAAAGGACTTGGAACACAAAGCTCAAATCAGCTCTATGGGCTGATAGGATCACACCCAAGAGGTCTACATGAAACTCTCCATTCAAGATTGTATACGGGAAGGAAGTAGTTCTACCTATATCACTTGAGTTTCCAACATTGGAACTCATGAAACAGTTGAACTAACTGAATTTGAGCCCATGGAAATCAGGTATGTAGAGTTAATGGAACTAGAAAAAACAAGAGAACATGCAATGCAGACCATGGAGAAGGATCAAGCATTGATCAAGAGGAGCTTTGAAAGGAAGGCTAAGGCCGGACATTCCAAGATGGGGATTTGGTACTGAAGTGGGATGTTGATCATGTAAAGCCAAAAAAGCATTCTAAGTTTGATGCCATATGGAGTGGTCCATACATGATCACTGAATGCAAAGGTAGTAATGCCTTCCGGCTGGCTAAGTTGGATGGTGGAGAATTGTAGATTCTAGTCAATGGAATCCATCTCAAACATTGCTCTTAGAAAGGAGAATTTCTCACCCTTGTACATATTAGTCTAGAATTTCCAATTCCTCCAAGTGCTTGTGCACATTGTATTGTTGTTAGAATAGGTTTTCAATTTCCCTAAGTGTTGGTGCACATGCTCTATTGCTTTTGGTGTATGCTTGTATACAGTTCATCTCACTCATGGAAGAGACTTGTAGCCACAAGAGAATTAAATCAAAAGAGTATCCATATTGGAGTAGGTTTGGATGTTTTCATTGCACTCCAATGGACTATATTTGTAGAAAATCAAATGAGGAAAAAGTTTCCAAGTTTCAGGCAATTTTCTACTCTACAAATCTTAAATCCAAGATTTTCTTACAAAATGAGAGTGCATGTAGTAGAAGGTAGTTCCAGACCAGATTTGAAAGTACTAGGTAGACTCCATGCCCAATGGATGCTTCATAGCCATTTATCATCTCATCTAAGGCGATATGCCCCTATGAGTCATCAAATTGTTATCCAAAATAAGCTCACACTTATTTTGGTCAACTAACCCCCTATTCCCCCTTTTGTGCTTCAACCATATTTTTAATATATTTTAAGTACTCAAGGATTCCCGAATGCATCTTCATCAGATAGTAAATTTCTTCCCCTTTCCAAAAATGTAAATAAGTCCTTCTAACTCTTTATATTTCACAAGTTGCGGGCAGCAGGCCAGGCTTGGGAAGGATTTTTTTCCAAATGTGGGCCTGCGGGCCTGGGGAAGACTTTTCACCAATGGGGAAAATTGTGGACCCAGGCTTGGGGCGGTGGGAGATATATTGGCATTTTGAAATTTTTGCAAAATACATAGTTTACAATTGCTGGCCCCCAAGCCCGGGAGATTTCTTTTCTAAGTAGAAAATGGAAGTTGCGAGCTTTCGGGCTTGCGGGAGAATATTTGTTTTTTGTGATTTCTCGCAATTGGCTCTTTGTAGTTGTGGACCCACGAACCTACGGGAGATTTTGGCCAAAGGAAAATGTGAAATTTTGGGCCCCGAGGGTATTTCCGCCAAATGTGAAGTTTCGAGGGCGGGCTTGTAGGAGAATTTTGGCATTTTGTGATTTTTGTGCAAAAAGTGCGGCTTCAATTTCGGGCCATGGAGCCTTCAAGAGGAAAAAGTGATTTTCGACCCTGGAAGTTTTTAGCCAAAATGAAATTTGTGGCCACAATGAGGATGTGGGTGAGTTTTTATAAATTTGTGATTTTTTCACAAAAAGTGCATGTTTGCGATTTTTTTGGCCCACGGGTCCGTTTTGCAAAACTCACATTTTCGCCATTTCCCACCGAATTTAAAATGGTCAAACTTTCAAACTAGTGCTCAAAAATCGACAAAATTTATACCATGTGAAATATATCGATCTCCTCTACGCCATGGAAGCCTAAAATTTTAATTTTGGTGAAGTTTGGTGGGTAAAAATTAAAAAACATCTTCAGCTCGGAAAAGGTGCAGCTTTAAGCTTTCCAACCTCTAAAATTTAATGGAGTATGGTCTGGTTTCTTCTCCAAAGCAAGCTTGAGTACATTGGGGAATGGATTTTCAAAGGTTCCCATGCCTTTCCCAGACCATTTAATGGAATTTTTCAGTTGGTGAGAGCATAAATTCAATTTTCTCTTTCCCTCTCTCTCTTTCATTTTCTATATATTGTAAAAACTTATTTTGGAGAAGAGAGATAGTTTTGTTGTAGAAAAGCTTTGTCAAAATTGCTTTGTGAAGCCAATGTGCTGCAGGCCCTTATAGTGGACTCTTGCATGGTGATCCAGGCCCCTATCTTGTAACAGATCGAATTGTGCATCTCATGAAGCAATAAAATACAAGTTTGTGGATGCATCTTCCCCTATTGTGTTTGTTGTATTCTTCTTGCCCCCTCAATCTCATTACAGGAAGATTGTGTCTATTTATGCTTTTGCAAAGATTCATTATTATTATGTATGCATGAAATGTTGTTGTGAACACATTTTCCAGGATTGTGGAGAACTTTCATCACCCCTTCTAGCATGCATTTTCTCCTATCTTTCACACATTGGAAAGTTATCCTCATTCACTTATTTTCTGGTGTATCACCGCTTTAGTGTAGGATTTATTTTCATGCTCTCTCTCTCTCCCTGGTTCTTTGGAAATTTAGATTAGAATAGATTAAATTTTCCTGCATTAGAGTAGATTGTGGCAGGCAATTTAGGAGCAAGAACCAACTTTCTCTGGAGGTCCATCTCAAGTAGCGAGTCCCACAACTCGAGAGATGGTCCAATGTTACACAAATTACATCGAATGCCCCGCTCAAATCTCTCGCCATTCGGGGGTGTTGTAATTTTGTGATAACAGGTAGATGATGTAGATCATGAGCAATATGATGCAATAACATTGTTTTTACATTAGTTGAATGAAATCTATTCCCATTTTCTTCATCTTCATCTTCCAACCCTATCATTTTCTTCTATCTAATGCTCTTCTTCCAAATCACTTGGGGAAATAGGGTTCACCTTCTATCCCCCATCACCCCTTCATCTTCATTTTTCTTCCATATCAATCTTTCCTATTAACACTACTCTTCCCACTCACATGGAGTGATAGGGATCCCTCACTCCAAATCATATCTACAGATCTATTAAGAAAGACATATCTTGCGTTTCACAATGAAACCCACATGAAATTTTACACAACGAGAATTCGTGACTTGGTATTATGAGGAGATCGGTGCCCATTTCTATCCTCCATTACCATGGTATCTTCCCTCACTTTTGTCTTTCCCTCATCTTTTTAACGTTGATCGAACTCTTTCATCACACCATCGATACTCGAGGGGCATCCTTCATTCTACTAATTTTTCTTCTATCCCTTCAAAATTTTTACTTGTTTATGGTTGTCTACTAATCCAAAGTGAGATAGTCATGACAAAAAGGAAGGCACGTGAATGGGAGGTGATTTAGAATCTCGGGCCGTGGTTCGTGACACCTTCCCTCCCGGTTGGATTCACGAGTCCAAATGACAGGTCTCGTTGGAGAGAGAGAAGCACGTAACGAGGGTATTTCCATTTCTTGTTGGAATGGAAATAGTTCATATTGGTCTTCACTTGGACTTCTTCATGATGCATGGGTCGTTCAAACATCCTATTTGTCACGAAACACATGCGAAGTCAGGTTCGTCCTCTCCCGAAAGTATTAGAGGGTACTACGGCTCTTGGTTTGTAGGTTAGATACTAAGAGCTCTGGTGGGGTTAGAGGATCTTTGAGAGGGTCTCTCGCTTAGTCGGGGACACTCTTCGGAGAAGGGTTTCTATTGTTTCTAAGGATGAGTTTTCCGTTTCCTTTGGATCAAGGGCAAATGGACCCCACACCTCCTCCAGGACATTTATAGTGTAGTTTGTTACTTCCAACTTGATTCTTATTTTGTTATTGAGAATGGACCGGATGGGGACCCCTTTTACGACCTTTCTATCGGCATCTCTCGATTCTTTGTAGTTGAAGTGGTCATCTGTTAGGTGAATTCAATGCACGAACAAAAACCTTCTAGGATCCCCTGCATGACATGACAAATGATGCTCTTTGTACCTCAGAGGTGGACTTGGGTTCGATTTATCTTTAGAGAGAATTAGACAATGTGACAGGGCCCTTAACAACTTATGGACAACACCTTTTACATATGGGGGAATTCCATGACTTGTTTATCCTTAATGGCATATATTGTTTCCCAGATTCCTAGTTCTTTACATACGAGACCTCACGGTGGCGGCACAAGTGTGGTTGATTACGTCATGAATACCCCAAATCTTCTTCCTTTTTTTCACCACTTTTCATCTCCACCATCCCCCTTGTTGACCATGCGGCCCTCTCATTTTCCTTAGAAACTAGCCTGTCTCCCTAGCATCCCCCTTTTCCCTTCACGTACCACCCATCGAGATTCGACAATAGTGATCCCATTGCCTTCTCCTTTCATCTCCATCGCTTACCCCCTTGATCCACTTTACCCTAATCCCTACTAACAAGATATCGACCTTCTTGCCTCTTGATTATGGTGTCATACATGAGGTAATTTTTCTCTCATACCCCCACTCCACCTCCAAACCCTCTAGCACAAGGACCTACCCCAAGAACCAATGATATGATGATGATTGCAAAAACCTCCACTGTCATTTCCTGCTCTGCCTCACCTATTCCCAATGCCTCCCATCTTTCCTTTCCCTCAAAAATGCCTATCGTCATCTCCTTCGTCAAAAAAGCATACCTTCATTTCCTAAAGGAGGAGGGAGCTCTGCGCCCTCACTTATGCACTCCCCAAACGCTTTTGGCATAACATCATTCCTCGACACTCCCCTCTACCTCTGGATCTTGATCCCCACACTATGTTTACCCATACTTCCATCCTCTATGATAGCGAAAGGTTAACCCCATATTCAAGTTGTGTCACCACCCTCTACCTGCCACATCTTCACCTACACAAATATTAACAAGGCCATCTTAGTTTTGAATTGTAGAAAAGCGACGGATGAGGAGGGCTTCCGGGAGAGTTTTCAAGCATGGGATCAGCACTATCGTCAGCTATCTGGTAGACCTTCTCAATTAGGTGGTGTGTATTGGTTTCCCGCAGTCTTGGTCCCACCATATTATCCACCCTATTCATAAATCTGGTCCTACTTCTGATCTGAATAACTACAGGACGATTATGGTGGGTCACACCTTCTCGAAGTTGTATGCCACAGTTCTCCACATGTAGCTTTCCAAGTTTCTAGAGCAGCACCAGTGTAGGGCCAGGGGACAGGCGAGTTTCGGACAGCTCACCAGACTATTGATCACATTCTCACCCTTCGTGCTATCATTGAGGAAGCACGTCATCGTTCATCTAGAGTCTTTTGCTGCTTTGTGGACTTTCGGAAAGCCTTTGACTCTGTTCCATGGGAAGCTCTTTTCCGCAGACTTAGAGACATTGGCATTTCTAAAACCCTTCTTGCCGCCATCACTCGGTTATATAAGGAGGTCTTGGGCCATCTGCATACTACTTGGTTTTCGACTTCATAAGGAGCACCATTGGTGTCAAGCAGTCGTCCCCTCTCTCCTACTTTGTTCAGTATTTACATTGATGAGATGGAGGAGTTTCTCAGGGACCGTATTTAGGATGGGGATGACTTTGTCTTCTTCACTGAGCTTTGATCTACATCCTTCTATTCACGAGATGATGTCATTCTTTTGGCTTCTTCTGCGGAGGATCACAAACACAACCTGGATGCCTTGGCCCTTTTACGTGATCATAGACAATTGACACTTAATCTTGGTAAAACCAAGGTTATGATTTTCAATGGCCTAAAGACCTCGAAATTCCATTTCTACATGGGGAGGAGCCGGAGATCACCATCTCCTACACTTAGCTGTTGATCCATAGTTCAACATGCTTTTATAGTTCTATCGACATGCTTCTAATACACATCACGTGCGTTCTTCTACAACATGGGATTCTTTGATTTTAATTCACGTACGTATCTCTATCTAATTTATATTACCGAATGAAAGCACCTAAACTTTATAAAGAAAATTTCATGACTAAACAAGGAAAGCTAACACCATTGCCATCCATCTAGCCAAGGTTCTAAGTCTATGAATGTAACATTAAGATAGAAGCTTAAAAGAATTCTTAACTAGTATGAAAACAATACAAAATCTAACTAAACATGCATACTAATATGCTTGAATTACCTAACATGGGCCTAAATACACCTAAGAGGGCAATCAAATGGTTATGGTTGCTACTCCAAACAAGGTGAAATGGCCTCTCCAAATGACTACTTGGTCATTTTGGATATCCATATACTAACCCCATTGAAGGCTTTAAGAAAGAATTGAGCTTGGCTATAAATCATATTTATTATATGAGATGCAAATCAAAGCATGGTATAAAGTATAAAGGAATGAGGTGCACTCTTTTTATAGTTTTACTTTTGGAAGAAAATTGTAGTTTGGTGCATGTGGGACTAAAATCCCCAAATTAGATTAGAATTGCTAATCATGATTAGGCCTTACTAATCACAATTAGTGAATTACCAAGTGATTAAGAGGTATGGAGCCTTAATCAACCACTTAGGGTCAACTAGGAGGCTAGGATAAGCTTTTGAAGCTTGTTAAGATGTTGTGGAGGTGAATGAGGTGATTTTGAGTGGTTGGAAGAGGGGTTTAAGTCAATACTAGGGTATATTGACCAAATCAAGGGCAAAATAGGCTTAATTAGCCTATAATCACTAATTATGTCTGTTTTGAAGAGAATTTTGGCTTACAATTCACCGTAAAGTGGCATCCTGAATGCGAAAGGGGTTACACCATAAAAAACGTGGTGTTAATTGGTGAAATTGGCAAGGAGCATTAGTTAATTAGGAAAGAGTATTGATTATTATGGAATCGGGAAGAATAGGAGCGGTTTGCGTGTGTTTTGGCAATAAGATTGCAAAAGCGGAATTTAGGTGTCTACACCGAGATTTCCACTCACCAACATAAAGTGGGGGAAAATGTAGTCACAAAATCTTCATACAATTACTATTACATTTATACCACTGGGTATGTTATTTTATATATAGATCTTGCATAATAAAAGTATTCACTAATGACCTATTCCTTAGTTTTGTTGTCAGTTAGTTGGTCGTCATGGTCACTTCTTGTACATGGTCGTAGTTGTCTATATGGTTATGGTCGTATCTCAACATAGGTCACATGTCGTTATTTGGTCATTTGTCATCTCCAGTTTATAAATTAAGCACCTAGGGTTACTTAGGCGCCCAGGTTCATGGTTTTGGGTGCTGTGTTTTTCGTAACTCGTGGTTCTAAGTTATCTTTTCAAGGTCGGTCTTTGCTGTTATCCCGTGCATTCCCCTAGGAGGTAGTCAAAATTTGAGCAAGATATCCCTATATAAACATAACATACTCACTACATTATGGGCGGACATCTCACTATTAAGGGAAGCTACATACTAAGGCAATGGACTACATTTGGGCATGTATTACATCTGCATCACACAAACATAGGGGAAAGGGTTGTATTATTTATATTCCATCCACCATTTGCATTTTTACATCTAGTTATTGCCCTCTACTTTTGCATCATTAGCGTTAGGGAATCCTAGGAAAATATTACACACACAAGCACACAAAACTACATTGGGCCTGTAATGTAGTTCAACGCTTAGTCGTAAGTCCACCATTGTGGTAGCTAAGGTCAGTCCGACCCCTTCATTTGCATATTTATTTTTTTAGGAATTGATGCTTTGTATGGGGTTTTACACGTAGATCTTCATATCAAGTTATGAGAGACACATGAGAAGGTACAACGACAACTACGTGAAAATAAAAAAGTATTATGAAGATCTTGCGACATAATCGATTGATTATGAGCATTTCTGCAAACCACAACACCTAGATCACGGATCGGGGTGCCCCATATCATCCCGGGGCCTCGGTTTAGCTAAATCCTTAACTTCGCGACCTCGAAGCTATCAACCACACTCTGTCTAGTCTGCACATCATCTTGTCCCGATCTAACACACAACAAGGTAATTGATTTCGTGTTAGTAACCTACCCTTTTTATTTCCATTATTCCATTTCATTTCAATGTCAAAATTAAATATTTAGTCTTAGTACTTTAGTTCGTCATTTATTTCATTATTGTCTAATTATATTAACTATAGAATAGCACTAAAAATCCTAATTTTAGTTAATTGAATACCAAGGTGTAAGGTGTGAAGATGTATGGACGGTCCTTTATATAGCTTTCCAATTTGGGAGAAACTTGAATCCTAATGAATGCGGGGTAAATGATAAAGTAGATTTAGACTTATTAAGATTGATTAGAGGAATTAACAAGTGATTAACAACTCATGAGTGTTGGATATGATTTAATTAATCAACTAGGATTAATTAATAGGCTAGAATAACAATTTTAGGCTATTTGGAGGTGATTTAGTGAAAGAGGGTTTAAAACTTGCAAATGAGGATCACGAGGGACAACGTGCACATAAATGGACGTGCGAACGACATCCTGAAGAGATCTCAGAGGAGCAAGCATCAACCGAATGTGCATGAAAATATTTGAAACATGGGCGAACTCGTTAAGCCATAAAACTCTCCTCTATCTCATAGATCAAATGGGGTGTACATATAGGAGGCGTTGAGTAACCCCCAGTGCTACAATCATGACAAATCAAGTAGAGAGGGGGAGTTACATTCCCATAATATAAGTGTAACTCCTAATGATGCATATGACGCATTGACATGTAAGAGAATCTCATAATGGCCCCTAAACGACACATGGCCCTACGATCTCACTTAAGTGAGATGACTCACCTAATGATGTGGAAAATAACACACACCAACACCTCCCCTTCATCGTACCTTAGGACGAGGTGGTAAGTTAGAAATGAGAAATGGGTCCCGATACAAGGCCTGATGAGGTACCCACATACAAGAAAAAGATCCCAAGCAATGAAGGAAAACCCAGTGGGAAAAACATCCACCACAAGAGAAAAACACACTCTCTAATCTAAGAAAGATGCCAAATATGGGTCCCGGCCATAGATGAGCCTGAAAGGGTACCCATGTACAAAGAGGAAATCTCTCGAAAGAAGAAGAAGAGAGAAGAAGAGGGAGATGAGAGGAATGCAGAAGATGCCATGGATGGATCTGAACTCTACAGCTCTAAGAAGTATCCCAGAAGAATGTCGATGACAAGATCCTCTACCTCTGGATTGAAGAAGAGCCACCCATAACAAACTATGTGCTTACCCTTAGGGAAGCACGAAATGACGTCTTTGGAAATCTACCCACTCCACAAAGGAAACTGAAGGTAGCAACACAAAGAACTCTAAGTCTGGTGCACGGAAGTGTGACATAGGTCTAGCGAGTGAGTGCCAAGGAACCGAAGGTAATGCCATGTATGCGTAGAACTATCAGAGTGAAAAAGAGGAACACCCGCAGAAAGGATGTCCAAGTGATGTGAAGGGAACAAAAAATCCTCCACAAAAAAAAGGGATCCACAGCTGAGGGTGGATCAATGAAGGTCTCTGGAAATGTGGAAGTGACATGATTCCTAGAAGGGGCACTCCTAATAACAGAGATGATGAACTCCTTTGAAATACCTATAGATGGATGAGGGACTGGAGTGCATCACAAGTAGACTCTGCAAAAATATGACTAAGGTCAAGCAGATACTCGTCCCAATGAGGGGGCTTAATAAACAGAAGAGTGATGTCAAATAGGTATGAGTCATCCAATGAAGGTAGAGGAGTGAAAGGGGCCTCACACACTGAAAGTGGAAAAGAGGCTGGTGTAATGACAGTGTGAGACTGAGTATGAGACTACTCGATATCTGATGAGATGGGAGGGGTGACAACACTATCTGGAATAGTGAGAGAAAGAGGAGAGAAGTCCTCTGTAATGCTCTCTGCATCAGAAATGGGTGCACAATCCTCATCATTAGAAGTAGAATCAAGTGAGTCTATGTCAGTAGAACTACCATCACACAAATAAATGGAGGAGACAGAATCGAATCGTTGCAGCAATGACAATGGCGGCAATATGTGAAGTGTCTCCATAGAGGGATTGAAGAATGCTCTAGACACGGTGAGGTGGATCTGAGTATACCATATGAAACCAAAGAGAACAAGAGACATGCATCATCATGTGACCAAATATGTGGTCACAAGTGTCAATAAATTCCTCTAGATGACGATGATCGGCGGAGTGCGAGGAATGGGTGAAGCAAGAAGGGTAAAAGACCCTCGTGGGGGAAGTAATGTTCCATGGAAGCACACCAAGTTGAATAGTTCTCTCTCCCAGTGAGAAGTGGCAGAGAATGTAAGGTGATCCTACGATGCTCAAGTCTAGAAAGAGAACTCTCCATGATGAAAAATGCAAGATGCACAAAAGCAAGACGTCGGACTCGGCCAATAATGCATCTGTGTGTGAAAGCCCAATAGTGCTAGTCAACCCCAGTGTGACACTTTATAAAGTAGTGTGTTTAAAAAATTGAAAATTTCATCACGTAATGTGTGAAAAATCATGCAACTTTAACTAAAGAAGTGCTAAAAAATGAGCAGCGAGTCAAAAGTTATAGCATTAAAACAATTGCCTCAATGATCGAAAATGTCACTAAACTAGCCAGCAAAACATATTAAAAAAGTGCACGAAATGGGTGCAAAGGGTATCGTGTGGGTAACCATTGGAAATGGCATCAAATTTTAGGCATAGTTTGTTTTTCTTACAAGGGAGGATTAGCCTCCCCAACCTCTGGACCTTGCCCTCCGTCTTCGATGCTCGTAGGAATGGCATTAAATACAAGCAAAAAAATAGGCCAAAATAATACAATGCCAAAATACAAATGTTTTGCCTCAAAACATTAAAAAGGAGGATTGTTTTGACCTCGAAAAATTCTAAAAGGAAAAGGACGGGGGGCCCACGATGTCGAAGCCGGTATCGGATGCAAGTCCACGTGGCATATACCAACAAAAGCGTTGAAGTGGCAGCGAATGGTCAAAGGCAGGTGTGCTCACCATGTGGATCAAGGGTTGTTGAGCCGGAGGAGTTGGTGATCAAAGTGCCAGGAAATCCATGTAACACCCGCGATTTGAGCTCAGAGGTTGATAGAGTTTCGAGGCCATGTGTGAGCTAGGACGGGAGTGACCAGTGTGACAGGAAACCATCGTTGTCCACGAGAGGTAATGGGAGAGCTGAACATGCGAAGAATGGAGGTCGCTATTTATAGGTTCGTGGAGTGAAACCAAAAAACATAGAGTTCACAAGGGAAAAGCCACAAGCCACGGGATCTTAGTGTGGGAGGCCAACATCACGCGAGAACTAGGGGAACTCCGGGCTGCAACCAGCCGAGAAGCCAAGAAACAAATGCAAACCAGGAGAGCCAAAGCAGGCACAAAGAATTTGCAAACCAATGTAGAGGCTGGACCAACACATAGCATGAGTTGAGGGAGCCCTTGGAGTGGAATGCCAGGAGTCCAATGCACAGAACGATGAGAAAGGTCCAAAAACATCCACGCTGGAGCAAAAAACACAAGCTAGAATTAGGTGTTTGACAGGGAGGTTTCAACATGACTACAGAGGGGAATGGAGGCCGTAACAAGGTGGATCCAATACAAAATGTTGGTCGATCAATGCAAGAGGTGCCGTAGAATGAGTCTTGAGAAAACGAGCAAGCACGAGCTGAACCAGTGTTAAAGCATTCAAAGTGTGAGTCGAGGATGAACGCAAGAGCTGGAGGAAAGCAAACTCGGTGCACCTTTGAATGGTCAAATACCACACAAGCTCGAACAAGACCTGATGCAGAGCAGGTGAGTTGAAAAAGATGTGATGTGAGTTGTGTACAGGTAGAGGGTGAGCTGGGGCTGAGTTAGGCCTAAAAGCAGTTGTTTACACCTCCTTTGAAAACCAACACAAACTCAGATCTGGAACCCAAACCTGCAACCCAAACTGCAAATTACCTCACGAAAACCATATGCAAAGGCCGGAAAAACCATGGAAACCTACGAACATGAACAAACAACCATGAGCACCCAAAAAAAGAACAAGAGGTATAAATCCCGAATTAGTGCAAGTAGAGCACGATCAGAATAACCATTACGACACACGCAACGAGAATCAAAGATCACACCGAAGCCAAAAAATACGCACGAAACACCAATGAGTGCATAGATCCACAAGATCCGCTCGATACCATGAAAGTGGGTTTAAAACTCATGCAAGGATCACAAGAGATGATGTGCACATTAATGGATGTGCGAATGACAACGTGAAGAGATCTCGGGAGGAGCGAGCATCAACCGAATGTGCATGCAAATATTTGAAACATGAGCAGAACCTAGTTAAGCCATAAAACTCTCCTCTATCTCATAGATCAAATGGGGTGTACATATAGGAGGTGCTTTAAGTAACCTCCAGTGCTTTGAATCATGACAACTCGAGTAGAGAGGGGAGTTACATTCCCCGAGAATAGAAGTGTAACTCCCAATACGCATATGACGCACTAATGCACCGATGTATAAGAGAATCTCATAATGACCCCTAAACAACCGATGGACCTACGATCTCACCTAAGTGAGATGAGTCACCTAATGATGTGGAAAATAACACACACCAACATGTAGGAGGAATTTGATATGATTTGAAACATTTGAAAGAGGGATTTAGCCGATAAAAGGGTTTATTGATTAAACACAATGTTAAAAAGGCTTAATTAAATCATAATAGTTAATTAATCAATTAAAAGAAGATTATAACTAATGAAGTGTCATTAATTGGCATCCAGAATGTGATAAAGGCTAGTTAATTAATGAAGTATCGTTAATTGACCAAAATAGAGGGAAATGTTAGTTAACGGAAATGATGGGAAAGAGGATAGTTAGTACAATTTTAGCAATAAAATTGTGTAGGTAGATTTTAGGTGTCTACATACAACTTTAAAACTTTGCAATCTTAATCACATGATAGTATGTAAAGACAATTGTCGTGTAAAAATGACGATCTAATTCTAGAAAATATTCAACTTTAAAATTAAAAAAATAGATTGAATAGACGACTCTAAAATTGTACATACGAAGGAGCGAGTTGAGCGGGAGGAAGAGTGAAAGTTCAATGAAAAATCTACATAAAGAACTTCATGATGTGCATGAAAAATAGGAAAATATGACGATTTTCACACTACATGGATTGAGAGAGCACATCATTATTTGAATTATTGAAATAACGGAATGCACATCTATTCTATTTTTGAGACACAATATAAAGAGAAGAACAATAGATTTACACCAAAAGGTGTTGTTCAAGTTGGGCAAGGAAGGGGGCTCTGACACAGGTCAAATGCATCGATGGTCGAGATAACATGGCAGAGGAGGTCGACGATTAGGGAGAAATCAGAGCCGCTCAAAAATTTATCTGGAGCAAGCCCTTTAAAGTACAACTAGATATCTGACATGGAATCAAATCCCTGGGCCAACGCATGAATAGAACTCAGAGTGTTTGACCTTCAACAACTGGCCCTCAAGAAGCCACATCACTCTTAAACACATTGATTTGAAAAATTCCTAATTGGAAATTATAGAAATACAAAATCCCACCTCGATCGTAAAACTTATTTGTGAACCTGAACTTTCTCTGTTAGAAACTTGATATAAAGGAAAGTTTGGTTGAGTACAGAAACAAAGTCCATGATATTTCCTCCCGAAACAAGGTTTTGGAGAATTTGTATTCTACCCTTGATTCCTTCCCTCCTTTCACTATTCTCTACTACATTTGTATTTTTGGGTTGCCCATTGCCTCCGGAAGTCGTAGCTAGATAATTGGAAGAGTGTTCACAATCACCTTCAGAGTCATTTTCTTCTTCAACTATTGCTACTTCTTCTTTATCGTACCAGCTTCTTTGCAAGTGCAATGATGAATGTAGGCACATTGTGGACTCTTGAGATGTAGGATTTTCAAGCTCTTTTAGGGGATTTATCCTTCTCATGTCAACGTATTCTGAAGTCGGCATTGGTGTTGTTTAAAGAAATAACACTCCTGACTGACTGCTGTGATGCACTAGTGCCACTGTGCAACATTAGAGAAATTTCAAAGTTGATAGAATGTTTACTTAGCTACTTCATGACATAGGAGAGCCACATATTTATAGGCTTATTAAGGTTAGTGGCGTGGCATCGCCAAGCCAAATGTGACTTCACATTTTGACTGATGGTTCAATGATTTTTATGACACGAGTTTTGAAAAACGTGGAAGGAAGATGGGGAATATGATCTGGATGTTGAGTTACACTTACCAACATTCCACGGAATTGAATTGGATGTACACAATACATAATTGATGTGAAGCCAATTAATACTCATTAGCTCTCTCTCGTCCACGTGCAATTAAGTAGAAAGTTATGTTTTATAACGAGAATGCCCAATCCTTGACGTCCATGTCCTCAACCGTAACAACATCCATGTATTATCAGTATCCTCACCGTCCACGTCCTCGACCGTAGCAACATCCACTTCAGTATCAAGTTTATTGTTTGACCTTCAACAATCGACAATCATTATTTGACAGGTGTATAAATTGACATATTTATTAATACGTTGTCGTATGCTGGCTAGAAAGTGACATGTTTATTTTTATTGTGCTGACATGCCTTAATTCATAGTCTTTATTATACTTTGCGTGCCATATCTCATGGACCTTAGGGGAATCATTAGGATATTTACAAGAATTACATTCGCGTAATTGGGGGAATGCATTTACTTTACCACTTACACGCATAACCAATCTCTAATTGAATACAATATAATATCTTACATACTTTGAAGCATATTGATTATGTTCAGGAAAAAATCATTTTATCTTGTCACATATTTAATGTCGATATTACGAATGTAGTAAAGATACACTCATACACTTATTATGTCAAACCTCTCTTGGAGCCTTTGTAACCATCAAGAAAGGAGTAATGGTGGTTTGTTCAACAAGAAATGATGGGTCGTTACGCGAAACTACTAATAATGTTGTGGCTTAGATTTTTTAATATTAGTGGAGGTATTATTATGACAGGTATTATGTTGTCACCTTGAAGCTAGGCAACAACATTATTGTTATTAAGGTGTCATCTTTCTTCCTTGATGAGGGAACACTTTCACATGGATATCCTAGGCTCTGCTCCTTGATGATCTAGGGACCTCACGTGCACCAAAAAGAGGATTTTGTTTGTTGCGGGGTTGGTGTCCCCAAATTTCCTACCCCGAAATCAGAGCGCCCCATGTTTAAAATTTTTGTTCTTTAAAATAATGGGTCTTTTCGTGTTTTTATTGCCGGAAGATGTTTGTATTATGTTAAGGTATTCCCGAGTGAATCATATGAGCCAATTTCGACAAATACCCAGATCTTTGAAACTCATTATATTCCTCCTGAAGTTTTGTCTGCGGGAAATTTTTATTTAATTATTTGAAGCCCCGTTTGAAGTAAATTGTGCTCCGGTTTAACCCTGTTGAAGTTCTACAGGCCAGTATTCACATATACCAGTAGGGTTTTCACCAGGAATGAATCTTGGGCTTTGTCTGTGACTTTTGGCAATGTTTTTCATTTTTATAATTTTTGCGTGTTTTTCTCTATGAAATTCCCCTAGGTCAATTCCTTCGCCAGTATAGTTTGTTTTCTTTCCTTAAGTATTTGAAGATCATCTACGACCACCATGCCAGAAGGAATCAACCTCAGGAAGTCAATTTCTCTTTAAAAGTTGAATTCATGCACAAAAAGCCTCTCCTAGGCAAGTCACATTTTTGGGAATGGATGGATTTAAGATGCGATAAGATTTTGGTCACAGCGGTAGGTGGGAATTTTGTACACCTCCTTGCAGGTACTTTTTCCCATGAAGGAAAATTCACTTAAGTTGTGATTAGAAAATTAGAAAACGAGCAGTGCAAGCGGGAATTTCTTACCTTCCTTGCAAGATGAAAATTCCCATTATAAAATAAAGAAAAATCACCTAAAGCACCAACGCGGGAATTTCTTACACCTTGCGGGGTAAAAATTTCCATTATGGAAGTCAAATAGCTTAAGTGAATGAAGGGATTTTGGAGCTGTAGTACGGGGTGAATAATCCCATCAAAGTTGACTTCTTAAATTTAGAAATCACCCATGCTAAAAGTGCGACTCCTTTGGGCATTAAATAATAGCTTTAATACAATTTATTAATAGTTTTCCTTCCTAACTTTGGCGTCGGGGATGATGGAAAGTCAATGCATGAAAGTGAGTCAAAGAAGACTGAAGGAAGAAGGCTAAAAATAAATTAAATTAATTTATTTAATCTGTCAAGCACATGCTAAAAAGTGTGACCTATTTGGTGATTAAATAATGCTTTTGTGGCATTTATTAATAGCTTTTATTCCTAACTTTGGCGCCATGGAGAAATAGAAGGTCGATGCATGATGTGAAGTCAAGGAGAAGGAAGAAGGCTATAAATAAATTAAATTAATTTATTTAATGATTGCCATGAGCATACAAGATTGGGCGCCTGATTTGGGTGAATAAACATGTTTGTTTATTAATTAATTGCCGGAATAGGATGGAAAATGATTAGAAATAGAATGTTGAGGGTTATATAAGCATGGACTACCATAGTGATGGTATAATTAATTATTTTTGCAAAGGATTACAGCCCGATAGTTTTGGCGCCCAAGGAAGGAGGTTTTTTGCATCAAAAGTGCGTTTCATTGCCAGGAAGCTTCAAAGTTTGGCGCCCAGGGTTGGAAGATCTTAATTTTGGCCTTGTTAATTATCTGCATGTTGGTATAAGTGCCCAGGTGAAGTTAAAAATATTTATGCTTTCTTTTCATGCAAGCAAAGCCTCAAATTTTAGGGCAACGGGCTTTATAGGCATATTTTTATGATAAAAATCAAGTGTTCATGCTCTAGATTTCGTATTTATGCAATTAATTACAGGTATTCATTACGGTGCTTATATAAATAAAAGGGAGTTTAAATCAATGTCGGTACATTGAATATATCTTCCGAATTTGAAGAAATTGCTAGATCTGCACCATTTGCAAAGAATTCCGGTAGAATTAAAAGAAAAAGAGTTGCTCGATAAAGATTGCTCGTCTCAGACCATGATGAAGAGGGATGAAAGAGAAGGATCGGTGGAATCATGCATCACTTCTAGATTTGCTTTGATATCAATGACACGAGATCTAGGCTCCGAACCCCTCTCCGAATTGATTGTGAGATCTAAATCTCATAATTGCAAAAGCTTAGGAAACAATTCATCCTCTTGTTTCTAATGCAGCCGTGTAGAAGTCGGTGCATGGAAAATTCCTTCCAGGATCTTGTGCATGTGATCCCAATCTTCCAATTGAAGCCTTCATCGAATTTACTTGTACTTTTCTTCACATGGAGTGCTTTCGAGGATTTTTAATTGCTCATATGCAATTAAAAATAAAAGGTGACGAGTTTTTTCTGAATTATTTACGGCAAAAATTACACTGATGCATGTCTTGGAGAAGAACTAAAAAATCTTCAAGGATAAGAGGGAAGACAAGTCAGAAGCAATACCCGCAAACAAATCAAATTCAGTTGCTTCCAGATCCAGTTTGGTGAGAATCAAAGGCAAAAGAATCAATTGCATGCAAAATATGGAAAAAGAACAAAACTGGAAGTGTTGCAGCTTTCTTCTAATTTCTTTTCCTCTTTCTTCTTCTTTTCTCCGACAAAGTAATTGAGCGATCAATTAAATTATAAAACTTAAGTGATTGGTTTAAAAGTCATTACTTGAAGAAGTCAATTACTTGGAGATAGGTGGTAGACATGTAAAATAGAAGGTTCTATTTTCGATTCTGAATCATGCATGTCATGCGAAAGAGAAATTTTAGGAGAGAGATTGCCATTTATTTCCTTTACTGACTTCCACATGTGCCGAGTTCACTAAAGGTTTACTATTTGTAATTTCCCCTCTACATGTTATAAGTATAGGAAGAACCTATGGGTTAAATGATCAAAATTTGTAAGCGACATTCTTATGTTCCAGGACTTTAAGTGAAACCCCGATAGATTTTTGAAAGCAGAGGAATAGAAAGGAGACAGATTTCCAGAGAACTTTGTGTCAATGACGGTGTATTTTGTTTCTTGTTACTTTAGATCTATTCATAAACTTTGTATTATTCTAGATCTAAATATGAAAGTTTCTTTTGCTTCTAATTTTGTATGTCAAGATCTATTTGTTCTATCTATGTGCATGCGATCAACTTTGTAAACTATTGATTGGGTTACACATCTTCTCTCCTTTCTTCTTGTTTTCCATTATTTTCCTCTTCTACAGATATTTCCTTTCTCTTACAGCTGCTTACTTGCTGCAAAACTATATAGCTATGGTTCATGAGCTACATAGTTAAAGTAATACCAACAAATAGATACTAGAAAATATAACTGACAAAATCTTACACGGGAGCCTCAACGGAAATGAGGAGATTTATCTCATGACTGCCTAGGTTTTGGCTATGCGAAAATCTAGCTAACAGGGGTGAAAAGTGATTATTCTGAATTGTATTTTTACAATTCATTGATGACACTATCGGCGAGGATTACACCACCACTTTGAATGCGGGAAATGACATAATTGTTTCCAAGGTGTCATCTTTCTTCTTGACTAGGGGTACACTTTCACATAGAGGTCCCAAGCTTCTCTCCTTCGTCGATCTGGGGACCTTCTGTGCACCCAAAAGAGGGTGTTTGTTTGTTGTAGGGTGAAAAACACTTAGTCTGAATTGTATTATTAAAGTTTTGTGGAGGAAAATAGATAACACGTTCTTCGTGGTTGGATATTGAATGTACCTTACCACTGTGAGTTCCGATGACAAAATGTGAGAAATAAAGTAATCGTTCTAGATCTGCATTGAGTATATATAACTCTAAGATTATATATCATTTCCTTTCCATTTAGTTAGATTTGTAAATTTTCTTATTCGCTTTGTAATTCCAAATTTATATGACACCATTAAGATCCGTTGTTAGTCATCTATGAAGGTACAATAGTGGAGTTGAACAAAATAATCACGATGTAATGGTCTCTATTATTATCTTATTCTGACAATGGCTACTCTATAGCCATGGAGGTAGGAAAAATTCCTCCTAAAAATCAAGAAACAAATAACCCATTTATAATAATGCGGGTATAAAAATTTAACAAACCAAACTCATTTATGTAAGCACTAATAATATTTTTCCTAACATTCCACCCTTAGTGCGAACATGGTAGAAAAACATCCACACACTCAACTGCAGTATGATCACCCTTGTAAAACATGTCCTACTGATGTGACTCACAATCTTGATCAAAAGAAAGGCTCTCTTCTTCCATGTTTTCAAATAGGCTTATCAAAACCTTAAAATGAACAGAGCCCCATCAACTATCCATCTCATGTGGTTTTTTGGATCCTCCCACAAACCCTTTCAAGATCCATGAACCGACTTACTCTGGTGCTTTTTTCACCGCTATGCTTATACATCAGGGAAGTATATAAGAATCACAACTCACTTATTACAAAAATGCACAATAGAACATATGCAGGAAAGAGATTTCACATTACTTCCTATAAGAAACACAATTTTCTTAATTGCAGCCACTATTTGTCGATCATTTGCCAAATCGATCTCGAATAACATAGAAACTTCCACTTGCCATGGAAGCTTCCTTTGACTTTATCCATTTTGGGAATATAATGGAAATGGAACATTGGTGTCATATACCCCCTCATGTGAAATTTCCACACACAAACATTGAGAAGCAAACTGTATCAAAGTACATATTACTAACTGGATCTTACTAGTTAGATCTTGATGCACATGGTCACAATTGCAAGCGAATATATTCACGAGTGTACCATCTTCCAACAAACCATGACAGCTCGAGAGGATCACATCGGTCGAGGATCACCGACAATTATCTATGCTCTAACACAACACTTTTTCTAACATCTAGAACCACACAAAATAGGAATTTTGAAAACAAACACATTGCAAAAATTGAAAGCAAATACTCACACCACAACTAAATGTGGCCCTATCATTGGCGACTGATGAGAGATTGTTGATTGAACTCCAACTTACGATGCCTCCGTCCTTCAGTGTCATGTTACTAGCTCAATGGATTTGATCATGGAGCTCATTGTGCAATTTATCTCCATAAGATGGACATCGCGCACACGTGAAAATGCATCTAATTATTGAAAAGTGAGGCAATTTGTTTTTACAAATTTTTGAATTCGACCATGACAATACTTGATGAATTTACAACATTTAACTCTTTTGACTACATAAACAATGAAATTTGAAAAAAATTAAAAAATGATACTTGATTTTGATGACGTAATGACGAAAATGACGACTTTATTGCAATTTTTTGATTGAATTTTAGTAAACTAATTGACACATATTTTACTTTTGTATGGAATGACCAAAAAAATCTTGTTATGACTATGAAAATCTCAACACACTTTATTGACATTAGAAAAATGACTCTTAATTAAAAAGACAACTAACCTTCGACATGGATTTATGCCCTACAACTTTATAAATATGTCTTTCCGTTATCATCAACACATCCAAGGATTAAAAACTGAACCTATTGACTCAAAAATACTTATGAAAATATATTTTAAAGACACAAAACTAAGTAAACCAAATTAATACCATATTCAGAATGCCTGAGGCATGGTTGCGAGAGAGGTGAGTTGCTAATATATAGTCCACACAAGGCATTGTAGATTTACATGAACAGATGCACTAGGAAGAATAGATGGTGCCAAAATTGATGGGGAACACAAAGTACAAAGATATGAAGAAAAGTAAATCATATTTAGATGTGTTAATCATAAAATTCATGTAGAATGAATACATATTTGACGTATTGTCAAGAATGAGCACTCGGAATACGAGACTAGTCATGTGTATTTGACTGCTGTACATACATAAAACCAATACGTTGTTTATGTGTAGCCTTCTTATAGTAGAGACACGTGCTAGGTGTTGGTGATAGGAGTGAAGACATTTTTGTATGTGGATGGTGATAGACTCTGTATGCTTATGTTACTGATGCGGTAATGTCAAAAAATGGAAGCACGTCCTAATAAGGCAGATACTCACCTCCAAATTTGTCTACCTCTTGAGATCAAAAGTTGTTAAAACACCTTCGAGTGTTGTAGCTCCAAAAAATTGTAGATACGTCGGCATCGAGTGATCAGAAGCATATAAGTTATTAAAATGGACACACAAACGTATATATGGATGAAACTTAAAATTCTATACTATTTATACATGCTCTTTCCAATAAACTTCTCTCATCCACATGGCAATACATAGAATTTTGCCCCTTCAAAATTAATTATGCTTCCATCAGAAATCAAACTCACTCTGATACCAAATGAATTTACAACAGTGAACTTGAACAAAATAATCACAGTAATGGTCTTTATTATTATGCTATTACAATGACTATTATATAGCGATGGAGGTAGGCAAAGTACCTCCTACAAATCAAGAAACAAATAACCCATTTATAATAATATAGGTATAATAATTTAATAAACCAAACTCATTTATGTAAGCACTAATAATAATTTTCCTTACATTTTCGTTCCATATACCATCAAACACGCCATTGTTGCAAATAAAAGTAGAAAATGAAAACAATGAGCAGAAATTTGTCAACAAATAGGACATGAAGCTCGTCAAATCAGCTTCAACAAGACCCACATCCAACTGATTTAGTTGTTTAGGTGTGGATTTAGTTGTTTCATTGGAATTGATTTTTGAGATTCGTTGGAATTGAATGTTGAGATTTGTTTTAATTTTTTTAACACATTTGAACTCTAATTTAAATTTGAATATTATTAATAGATTGCATATTTTTAGTAACTAATTATTCCATGACTATAATTTGCAAGACATGAACTGCTTAAACATAGACTAAACACATTAGATCTTAAATTAAGAAAACAAGCAACCTCTTTCCACCTGTACATTGCATGGTACACTTTGATGGTTTTATTAGTTCAAACCCCTCTTTCAATGGAAAATAAAAGCCACATTTCTCTCATTTGGCCAACTTCTTGAAGGACTTGAATATAGGTGATTTTTTATGCGTCGACTTTTCTTGTATGCTTGCTATAGCTTAAAAATGAAAAGCGGAGTTTTTTGGGCTTTTCTCATTTTTAAATTTTGGTTCCTTTAAACACAAATTGCATTTATGTTAATAATATGGGTGAGATTAAGATGAAAGAGTGGAGCACATATCATATATTGTTTAGGTATGACGAATGTGTGTGGGACATGTAGGTATTTAATTCCCACGTTTTTACTAAGACATCACCTATTCCCCTACAAGTACTCGAGCTTGAAACTAAAAATGAACATTTACTGGATTTTCCTCATTTTTAAATTTTGGTCCCTTTAAATGTGAATTGCATTCATGTGCTCTTTGTCTTCCTTGAACATTTCTTTTATGCGTCCTTGCTACATGATCCCAAGGAAGTAATTTCATGATTAGTGTTTCCATACTCAATACACGCATATCATGAAGTCATATTTTCAAAATCATGTTCTGCCTTTGCAAATCATAATATTTGGAACATAGCGGTCATCTAGGAATTAATAAAATAAAGAAAGATATTGTGAGTCTAGCATCCGCTAGGTATTGCTGCAACATATTATTTGGAGCTTAGTGGTTCTTAGGTTTCACAAAATATCCTTGAAAATTATATTAAAAGTCTAGCATCCACTAGGTATTTCCACAACGTATTATTTGTACCTTAAAAGCCGCTAGGATTTCACAAATTAAATTAAGGTAGTATGAAATTAGCGGCCATTAGGTTATGCCTCAAAAAACCCTATTTTATTTAGTGATCGGTACTTTCAATAACAAATATCATGATGTTATACGCCATTAAGACATACGCCACATCATAAAAGTTGGAACATAACATCACTTTAGGCTTTAAAAATAAAGAAAGATATTTGAGTCTAACACCCACTAGGTATTGCTATGAACATATTATTTGGAGCTTAGCGGTCACTAGGATTTCACAAATTAAATTAAAGTAGTATGAAATTAGCAAAATCTGCTAAATCGCAACATAATATTTAAAACAAATCTTTCCACATGATTAAACATGGTAAATGAAATTGATTTGAGCTTAGCGACCCTAGAATCTTCTTACAACGATGTAATAATTTAAGCTTAACGCTCGTTAGGATTTAACACATAATATTTGGGGCATAGCAGTCACAAGAATTTAACACATTAAATTAAGATTTTAGGAGGTTAGCATCCGCTATAATATGCATACTCATAATGTTTTCAAGTTGTCGGTGATATAATTTAACAAATCAAATTAACAAATTTTGAGTAACACGACATCTAGGTGCTTCCATAATAGAATATTTTGAGCTTAGATGTCTAAGAATTTAACAAGACAAAGAATGAAATTTTTAGTTTAGCATCCAATAGCTTATGTCGCAACATTTTATTTGAAGATATGTTGTCGCTTTAGATTCAACGAACAACAAATAATATATTGAGAGTTTACTGATGACTAGGTTATGCCTCAAAAAATTTTCTGAGCTTAGTGATTTGTACTCAATAATAGATATCATGATGTTATACGCCATAAAGACACTTCCACATCATAATATTTGGAACATAGTTGTCGCTAGGATTTAACAAAATAAAGAAAGATATTTGAGTCTAGCATCCGCTAGGTATTGCCGCAACATATTATTTGGAGCTTAGCGGTCACTAGGATTTCACAAATTATATTAAGGTAGTATGAAATTAGCGGCCACTACGTACTTCCACAACATAATATTTAAAATAAATCTTTCAACATGATTTAACATTTTAAATGAAATTGATTTGAGCTTAGCGGTCGCTAGATTTTACAACAATGTAATAATTTAAGCTTAGCGTTTGTTTGGATTTAACACATAAAATTTGGGGCATAGCAGTCACAATAATTTAACACATTAAATTAAGATTCCAGGAGGCTAGCATCTACTATAATATGGGTACTCATAATGTTTGTAAGTTGTCATTGAAAATGCTTTAACAAATCAAATTAACAAATTTTTAGCTACATGACATCTAGTTGCTTCCACAATAGAATATTTCAAGCTTTGGATGTCTCAAGCATTTAACAAGACAGAGTATAAAATTTTTAGCTTGGCGTCAGTTATCTTATGTTGCAACATATTATTTGAAGATATGATGTCGCTAGGATTCAACTAAAAACATGTAATATATTGCAAGCTAAGTGGCCGCCAGGTTAGTTATGCCTTTACCAAAAAAAACGAGCTTAAAGATCGGTACTTAACAACGGATATCATGAAGTTATACACCACTAAGACACTTCCACAACATATTATTTGTAACATAGTGGTTTACTTAGGATTTAACAAAATAAAGAAAGATATTATGAGTCTAAATGTCTAGTAGGTATTGCATCGCATGACATTTTATTCGTACCTTAGCGGTTATTGAGGATTTCACGAATTAAATTAAGGTGGTATACAAATAGCATCCTCTACATACTTTAATGATAGCATAATATTTAAAAATATTTCTACAAGATTTAACATTTTAGATGAATATGATTTGAGTTGATAGTCATTAGCTTTTCTGAATGATGTAATAATTTAAGCTTAGTGTTCAGTTACGATTTAACACATAATATTTCGGCATAGTGGTAACAAGAATTTAACACATTAAATTAATATTCTAGGAGGCTAACGTCTACTAGAATATGCGTACTCATAATGTTTGTAATGTTTTCAAGTTTTCGGTGAGTCGCTTTAACAAATCAAATCAACAAATTTTGAGCTACATATTTTTAGCTTAGCATCCACTATCTTATGTTGAAACATATTATTTGAAGATATGTTGTCGCTAGGATTCAACTAAAAAAATGTAGGATATTGTGAGGTTATCGACCAATAGGTTATGCCTCAAACAAAAATTCGGAGCTTAGTGTTTGGTTCTCAATAACGGATATCATGAAGTGATACACCACTAAGATGCTTCCGCATCATAATATTTGGAACATAACGACTGCTTGGATTTAACAAAATATAGTAAGATATTTAAAAATTAGAGTCCGCTAGGTATTTTTGAAAAATATTATTTGGATCTTAACGATCGCTAGGATTTCACACATTTAATTAAGGTGGTATGAAATTAGTGGTTATACGCACCCAAAATTGCACCTTTGTACTTATCATCGAAAAATGGTTACGAGAACCCCCAATGATGATTCAAAGTCCTTTCGAGAAGGTGTTCGAGCTCCAAAACCCACTTGCAGTATATATTTGTAGCCTAGATAGCCTTACATAGCTTTTCCTTGCATTTTCTAGTTTTCCCCTTTCTTTACATGCTTTCTTTGGCCTTTAGTGTCAAAACTACCACCTGCCTAGGCGCGGTTTACAAACCACCGCCCTTGCACAGGGGCGGTCTAGTCGATTTTTTCGGAATGTTCATGCGACAAATTGCATGCGACGCTTCACTTAAGTTTGATTTTATAATGCATCAGTGAGCCGAATTTGCTAAAAATAGATACATTTTCTTGGTTCTCCTTGCTTCTTCTATTTTTAAATAGATTTAATAAGTGGAACTCCCTCTTTATTGACTTGTGCATGAAGTAATCTTCTATCTTCCACTCCTATATATTCCATGCTTGTATTCAAGAAAAGGCCTGTGAGATAATTTGGTGTTTCTTGTTTGTTTTTTTTGCCATAGTATTGCTAGAAATTGCATAGTCAAGCTCAAATCTCTTGTGCTATCTCTCTTCTACTTGCATTGCATCCAGATTGCTTCCAAGCCACCATTGCTCAAGCACCATCCTCTTGTTGTTGTTCTTTGCATTCCCAATCCCTTGGACTCACACGAACACTCAGAGAAAGGAAAGAACTGAGGGGACAGATATCAATACTGCTAGAATTGCCAAAGCTCTTGTTTTTCTAGGTTGGAATTGTGTATTTGTTTGCTTTGTTTTATCAAATTGTTAGTCACATATCAAATAGAGTAGAGAATTAATTCATTTCAATTAGTTGTTCAATTGCAAGTAGATCAAAACAAATAGGAAGTTTTCTCTTCAACATTTGTCGGGAAGCTGTGGGAAACAATAGCTCTGTTAGAGTTATGATTTGTTTCTCACTTCTGAGGTAGGGTTGGAAAGACTTTGATTGAATTAGAGTAGATTCTAGATTTAGATCATACATTTGCACAAATAATTAGCTACATCCGGCTAATTGTTTGGTTTTAAATTGTTTATTAGATTACATGCATTGTTTGAAAAGTTATAAAAGAACAAAAACATTTACTTTCCATAGATTAGCTTGTTTATTTCTTTGACCTGATATACTGAGAAAATAACAAAAACATAGGTTAGATTTCCCTTGTTAGATAGTTTTATTTGTTAAAGGAAACCAATTCTCTTTTGCATGACCATCAATGGTCCTCAACAAGAGAAGACATACAGTTGTGATCCTCTGGTCCCGCAACCTAACGGACCAGAGCTAATAACTGACATTGATACAAGCTTACGCTTAACAGTCTTATGAACACCCGCAACATTCATTGAAAAGATAGATCAATTAGAAACATTAAACATCGCTACAAACTTAGCCTATGACTTTTGGACTGCTCCAGAAAATAGGATTTGATTGCATGCATGACCATACGAGGGCCTCAGCCTCAAAGAGTCTTTGGATATGATCCACAGGTCCCGCAACCCAATGGGCCTACTAACCAGTTAGACATTGATACTATCTTATGCACATTGGTATTCATATCTTCATCATTCCCACCAGACATTATTACCCAACTTTAGTTATTGGACATAACAGCCAATCGGCTAAGACTTTCTAGACAAGACCAAAGAATCGACCATAGTTCTTGTAGATCCATAGTGCCTCTCGTTATCTCACTTCCATGACCTTGTCTGGAAACCCATACAAGGCAGTTACTTTCCGCATGTCCCACAACCAATCAATAGAATCTCGGACAGAGCAAGATATAGATTGGAGCCTCTAAGTAGCTATCATATCCGACCATACTGCTACACCCCTTCAAGTTAGGAGAGCATTTGTTTCCTTAGATTCGTAGATTCCATTATTATGTGTAGAAGACATTAGATTTCCCAACTAGTTTGACCACCACCATCGCTTCCACTTCCATTTCCATTCCACACCGGCTATCCCGGCACAAACTTGGGAGGTCGAGTGTGAAGAAGGTCACGTGTTGATTTTCTATTAAACAAATTTGGTGAACCCGACGTGAAGAGCTAGTCTCTAAATGTTTCCACTTTTCGTTTCACTTTTCGTTTCCCCTTTATTTAGTGGGTATTCTCATACCCCGAATATGTTGGGATTCGATGAATATGGTTGGCCCATTCCGGGTTATGGAGTATACAGTTATCTAGCGAAAGGGCAACAACAATCCCCTCACTTTCAACATGGGTGGATCAAAGATCGGATGCTCACAATATTCTCCTCCACTCGGTTAATGTTGGTTCTTCCGTTCGTATAGAAGAAATTGATCAAATCCCATGAGACCTACCCCTCGAATACAGTCCCAGTTCTAATAACATAACTTTCGTTGGGAAGTAGGTTCATCTCCACAGTGTTACTCTCGAAAACCCATTGGTATGCAATCGGATTAATTTCCACCTCTAGAAGAGGACTACCTGGCACAACATGCTAAGAACGAACGACACCTCCGAGAAATGTATCGTGCCTATGATAGGTTGCAAGGACAGGGTGAAATTCCACTTCAAAACAGTAACCTAACCCCTCCCACAAATGAAAACATCACCAACAAGGGGTGGCAACATAATGATCAATTCATAGTAGGATAGCACACTCCCCAACAAATCTGACCTCCAAGACCACATGCACCTAGGAAAAGCAATGCCTCACCGACAATAGATGTTATCTCTGCATTGGTGGATAAAGTCAAAGAGTTGGAGTTTGCTCAGAAAACCTAGAATTCATATATAGGGAAATCAAATCCTACGCAATATTTTCCAAATTAAGGGCAAGCATCCATTACACAAAATCATTAGAGTAGGTATTTACCTTAGCTCATGTTCACTAGGTACTTTATTTACCTTTATTGTATTTATCCCGACCCACTTATGTGTGTGGATATTTCTTTTATCTTATTTAGATATTATGAGATATTATGTATTTGTTAGGTATAGTTCTTTCCTTGATCTATGGTATTGACTAGATCCTTGATATATAGTTCTCTCCTGAATCTATGGTCTTGACTAGTTCTTTGATGACTAGTTATTTCCTTGATTTATAGCTTGATCTACGACTTTGAATGGTTCTTAGATTGTTATTCATTGCCTATTTAAGCAAGGCCCATTCTTAGTGTATTGCATTGAGTTCCATAATAATATATGATATTGTTGCTCATTTGTTTGCAAAGGTTTTATGTAAAGTTATTATGGAAAATTGCTTTCAATTATTGATCGTGGTGTTTAATTAGCATCTGTGTTTTTGGCACAGTATGATCTGGTTATCGTTCCTTTCATGGTATCAGAGTGGAGATTGTTGTTGACATCTGTTTGTAAGTTTTATTTTGCAAATAAATTATTTGTGTATTCATATATTTGGGATTTGGTCATATTTTGTTGTTGCGTGCATTTTTATGCAAAACAGAGGCTTCCATTGGATCTGGAAGGCATGAAAACCCTAAGATCGATTGTAAACTTGGCTAATTACGAGAGCGGACATTTTTTTGTGGTTTTTCTATTTTTGTAGAGAAGCACACAGCACCTCGGTTTTGAGCCAAGGGAAAAATAAAAACGTGAGATTATTTTTTGGATTTGTTGGATTTCTTGAGATCTACATAGGAAAATTTTCTCTTACAGCGTATCTATCTCGGTTTACACGTAGGAAGGTTTTCGGATCTTTCCTTTTTTGGCAGGGGTTCACGGATGTTGTGCACGTTTTTGCTATTTCAGACAAATCTGCAGGTTGCTATTTTCGGTAATAAAGGTCACTAAACACCCATTAAAATCCTTAGCCCTTGGTCATATGGTATGGTCATATGAGGGCTTAAAACTTGTGATTCCTACTAGTAGGTGCTTAACTTCAGCCCCCTTTAATTTTATTTGTGCGGTGAAGGCAACAACATTTTATTTTGTTTTAGTGGCACCTAAAATAAATAACAGAGCAAAATATTAAAAATCTTGCAACTTTTGATTGGTAACTCAATTTTGAGTGCCATTTTTTGCAAAAGTGCTTGTTTTTTCATGCTCTTTCCATTGGAAATATTTGTTTTGTAATCAATTGTGGACTCAATTTCAGCTAGGCCCGACGTCCTAATTTTTTTCGGGAGTTGTAGTCTATACCTATCATGGATTCTCGAGAATGATATGCTTTTCTCTCAAGTATGTGGACTTGAGAGGATATTGTAAAATTTGTGGAAGAAAATAGATCACTCAAGAAGTGAAATTCTCTTCTACAATCACTCATTCACGATAAGGATGCAATAATACACTCCCTGCAGAAAAAACTTGCTACCCTACATCATCACCATCATATTGTGGACAACCATATCCATGCTCCTAGTCCACTTGCAGGTTGTTTCTCTTGTACCTACCGACATTGATCTACCGATTTGAGCTGAACACTGCTTTTGATGCTTCTAAACCTGTGAGGCTTGTTATTGCATGCTCTTCCACATCTGTGCCTATTACAGTACCACATGTTGTGTATCCTACTTTTAGCTACATGGCTTTTTTGAGAAGCATACCATTGCATTCAATTCTCGCATGCTCCGTTCTATGGGTCTCACTAGTGGAGTCATTGGTAGACATTCACAGGGTATTGTTTCCTCTATTCCACATGTTAAGTGGAATTCTCGTCATGACATTGGTTTTCGAGAAGATACTTCATTGGGATCACACATTGATAGAGCTCATTTTTTTGTTCACTCGACTCTTTCTAAGGATCATGAGCAACACATGAGTTCTGCACCTTCACTTAGGCTTGAGAAACCTGAGATTTCAGTTTTCAGACATGATCAACTTGACACACATTCTAATGTTCTTTTGCATGCACCCATTGTGCATTTTGCACCAAGTCATATGCAAGCATCTTCTTCATCCATTCGTGTTGATTTGGGGTGGATATCTGATCACTCATGGAGGTGACATAGGCATTCGTTGAGAGGACTCTACAGGTGTGGCTCCTCCACTATTTAGCCTCTTGCTCCACTTTCTATACCTTATGCATTGTGATGCTTCTTGTTTTGAGTATTTTTCTTTAGTAGGTGTAGTGTATCTCTCTTGTTTGTTGAGAGATTTTGTATTTGTATTTTCGACACTTTTGGCATGTTGACAGTATCTCTTATGGGGGATCTATTCTGGTGCATTCCAATGTTAGTTTGTCATTGTTCAAGTAGTTGTTTTGACAACTCATATAGATTTGTAGTGCCACTCCACCCATTCAGTAGTATGGGAGGGTGTGGTGCTGATCCTGCTTCTTCGGGTTTTGTGTCCTTGGATTTTCTTGGATCGTGACACTCTGGATATTGTGTTCTTGCCTTGTTGCTTTGGTTATTTTTCTTGGATCGTGGCACACCTATTTGCAGCACTTGATCGAATTATGTTTGGTGTTTTTTTCACTTTCGACATCACTCCATTGATAGTCTCCTTGTATGGAGCTATTACGGTTGAGCCAGTGTGTCGAGTTGTTTTTGAGTTTTTGATCAGCGGTGGATTCAGACCACAGTGCACACCAAACTTCTTCAGCATTGTATGAGTTTTTGAGCCGAGATTCTTGGGATGCCTTGGAGCGGGTCTTTACTCTCTTTACTTTGTTGTTACTAGTTTTGGGTACCTTGCGGTGTCCCTTTTTTCCCAGTTATTGTACATGAGTACCTCATCAAGCCTAGTTATTGGGACTCATATTGTGGACATGCCACTTCTATTTTTGCCCCTAGCTTCACTTGAAGGGGTGTTAGAGTAGGTATTTACCTTAGCTCATGTTCACCTAGATACTTTATTTACCTTTATTGTATTTATCCTCACCCACTTATGTGTGTGGATATTTCTTTTATCTTATTTAGATATTAGGAGATATTATCTAGTTATTAGGTATAGTTCTTTCCTTGATCTATGGTATTGACTAGTTCTTTCCTTGATTTATGGTATTGACTAGATCCTTGATGTCTAGTTCTCTCCTAAATCTAATGTCTTGACTAGTTCTTTGATGACTAGTTATTTCCTTGATTTATAGCTTGATCTACGACCTTGAATGGTTCTTAGATTGTTATTCCTTGCCTATTTAAGTAAGGCCCATTCTCAATGTATTGCATTGAGTTCCATAATAATATATGATATTGTTGCTCATTTGTTTGCAAAGGTTTTATGTAAAGTTATTATGGCAAATTTCTTTCATCTTATTGATCGTGGTGTTTAATTAGCATCTGTGTTCTTGGCTTGGTACAATCTGGTTATCGTTCCTTTCAAAATCCTCTGAACTACATGAGCACTCCAAACCCTCTAGATTTATTAACTGGAATGGGCACTCTAGGTATTCCCCCTTACACTACACATGGAGACATGCAACAGGTGCCAACCGGAAATGCGTTCTCAAACACTATACCAATCGAGAATGCGGTGTTCCTGGTTTCATACCTTCGAGTCCATACCAGGGAATCAACTCGCTTATATGAACATGTACACTAAAACACCACAGGGAGATGCGTATACCTATCCGAGCCCCTATGGCTATCCACAAGGAATGTCATATGCCCCAAAAATACTTACGCCATGCCATTTCAACAACCAATGCAACCCTTACCTCCCCAACAAGGACCTTTAATGGTTGAAACTTATGCAATGGGCACTTACTCCGAATACCTGAAGGAGCCTCTGGACTTTTCCATAAGGACAGTCATGCTCTTGAGGCCATTGCCTGATCTCCCAAAGTTTAAAGGGGAGGGTGATCCAAATGCTCACATTAAATCTTACGCGATAACCATTCGAGAGTTTCTCCCGTGGGATGTAGTTGTTGCAAAATATTCCCTAAGATGTTAGAAGGTATCGCTCTCGACTGGTATTACAAAATACCAGAGGCTTCTATACATTCCTTTAAACAACTCGTTTTAGAGTTCATCAAAGCCTTCGACATGAATAAATTGTTAAGGATAGGATCAAAGAATTCTTGCACATCAAGAAAGAGCATAATGAATCTGCAGCCCACTTCATTTAGAGGTGGCAATAGGTTCTCTACTCCTCCACAAGTGCTCCCAATATGGATCAAATGGAACTTTGTGATTTATTCCTTCACTCTCTTAATAGAGAAATAAAGGAGGAGGTTCAAAAGTTCCCCCTCAAGAGCTATGAGGAGGTGTTGGAAGGTGCTCTCCGATCAACCAAGCGGCCATTGATAGTGGTCGTAAGACCTATGGTGTAAATGGGAAGTTAGTTACCCCTAGTCAAAAAATCCTAGCTATTCAAGCAACATAAATGCTAATCAAGGACCAAAAATCCTTAATAAGAATCATGGAGCTACGACTGATGGTGTAACTGACCAACCTAAAAAGCCTAATGTCGTTAATCCTGTTAACACAAATACTACAAATAACAACAAATGGAAACGGTCAGAGAAACAATAATTTCTCACCCTCTGTGAACTGTTGTAGATTTTAATCTTCCACAATAGCAACAACAACCACAACCTCAACAATAGAGGCAAGCACCACCCCAAGTCCTAGTCAATACCCAGGTGGGTATAATAACCAATCCTAGAGTCAGGATCAGGGCTTTCAAAATTTTAACCGTAATAATCAACAATCAATGATAGTCATGGTTTCGAGCCACAACAAGGAATAAACCAAAGACCTCGAGATTACGATCCTAACTTGTATTGTGGTTTCCATAGGGTTCGTGGATATGACGCAAGAACATGTCATGATTGTAACAAATTCTTACAACATTTTCCAGAGGAGCAATGACAGTTGTTTGTTGATATGTTCCTGGCAGACCCTACCATGTGCCAACAAAAATGCTTACATGGGGCTAGTGTCCCCGTAAAACACCCCGCTTGGGATCTTTAATGATCCCCTTCCCATGCATCCTAAGGATAGAAGACTTGATCCAAATGGTTCCAATAAGGGTGTCATGATAGGGGCTAATGATCGTGAGGCTTCAACCTCATCAAGCCTCGCAAGTGGCACCTCCTTTGGATGGTCATCAGCAAACTAAAATCATGGGTTTGGTTGAATTAGACGCTTTGAACCCCAAGTTAATGCCATAACAAGAGCCATGAACTATTCTTCCCAACCTTTTCTGATTTATCCAAACGTGTCGGGAGTGTCCATGATACACTAAGCAAACCAGTAGGAGCATATGATCTAATTAGTGATTTAACTAAGACCTTTTCACACATTTCCTTTTTGGATCTACTAAAGAACTCTCCTACTCATAGAGCCACATTATTAGAAGCGTTAGGTTTGGGTCATTTGGTTAATGTTACCCCACCGCCAGAAACACAATTCAATCATATAGATTTCAATGTTTTCCCTCCAGGCAGCCCGAAAGAGATATTGGGTTCCTATTCGACATAAGTAAGATGCCTACAGAGGCTGAGATAACTCGTAGGGGAGATCTAGCCTTGTTTCTAAAGGTTTGGATCTATAACAATTACGTGAAATGCGATGATCGATGAAGGAGCGGTAGTTAACATAGTCCCCTTCTCTTTTCTGCAAAATTTAGGGTATGGGGAAACTAATTTCTCCTCAACAAGAAACACATTAAGGGGTTACAAAAGCCTTAAAGCAACATCAATTGAAACCATAGTATTTCCGTCACCCTCGGGCCCAAGATGGTCTTAACCGAATTTTATATTATAGATCGGGAAACCAATTATAATATGATTCTTGGTCATCCTTGGATCCACCGCATGAAGGCAATCCCTTCTACCCTATTTCAGGAAGTAAGATTCCTACATTTAGGGAAGGTCTTTGTGGCACAAGGTGACCCAAAGCCTTTTGACATACATTTGGCTAATTTAAAGAAAAGGCCAAGTGTTCATTCCGAATTCGAGCTTCTTGTAAACTAGTTGAATAAACCTACGAGTACAAAACTAGAGGAAAAGTTAGTTCCCACGACAGAGTTAGAGGTCATGGGGTTGATTGAGGGGGTCCCAAAAACCAAGGATGAAACTGTAGTCATAGAGATAGTATCGCTGGGAACCATGGCCAAAATCATTGAACTATTGGAAAATGATTTGCCTATAATTCTTCCTTTCGATTCCATGGGTATTGATATACCCTGGGGCTTGGTTCTCTCCCAGCGGATGAAGTTTACATGGTTGAAGTGACTGAGGTGAAAGGGGAAATACGAAAGATGATCTAGCATCCATTTTTCCAAGTAGTTGTTGGACCCTCCATTTTGATGGAGCCAAGTGTCGCTTTGGTGCGGGGGCAGGTGTAATCCTTACTTCACCTAAAGGAAGGATTCTACCTTTCACCTTCAAGTTGACTTAGAATGCACAAACAACGGTGTTGAATATAAAGCTCTCCTTTTGGGTCATTATCATCACTAAGAGAATGTGCATTGCTAATATTAGGGTGTTAGGTGATTCACAACTAGTTGCAAATCAGATATCCGAAGTATATGAAACCAGAGCTGAACATTTACAACTTTACAAAATGGCGAGTGCTAAGTTTGAAAGGAAGGACTTTGACTTTATATCGATAGAGGTAGTTCCACGTGAACAAAACCTTCTCCTAGACTCAATAGCAACTTCTGCTTCACGTTTCACTCCTAGCATTGACCTAGAGGACACCAACTTCATGGTTTTAATTCACGTCAAACCCTTGGTTCGTAAAGTGCCAATAACACCGATGTTGACATATGTGGAAGCTGAGAGTCAATCTAATCTTTAAACCTGTCATCGATAGTGATGATAACTTTAGATTATCTAAACACTCTTGTAGATTTACATCTTGCTTACCACGAGATTACTTCTCCTTAATTCCACTCTCTTCTCCTACTTTGGGAATCCCATGATTGAAACCTCCCTGGGAAGAGATCTGGAGGTTTATGAGGTAGAGGAAATGGGGGATTTGGAGTTGCCTCCGGCCCCACCAGAATTTGAGGAGGGAAATGCCTCTTTAATTGAAGGAACCATAGATATAAACATCGAAACAGAGGAAGAGCCAAAATTTCTAAATTTAGGGTCTTCCTTAACTCCTAATGAGATAGAAATACATACTTGAATCCTTAGAGAACATCAAAAGGCCTTTGCGTTTAGTTACCAGGAAATGATGGGGATTGCACCACACATCACGGTCCATAACCTCGTCACTAAGCCGGATGCTAAACCAATCAAGTAAAAGTCAAGACCAATGAAACCAAAGGTATCCCTCATGGTAAAGGAATAAGTAATGAAACTTCTTCAAGTAGGGTTCATTAAGCCGGTTGATTATTCACAATGGGTTTCTAACATCATTCCCATTCTGAAAAAGAATGGAAAGATTCGTATTTGCATTGACTTCGAGATATAAACAAGGCTTGTCCCAAAGATGATTTCCCATTACCATCCATTGACGTCATTGTTGATGCAACAACTGGGTTCGAGTTGTTATCTCTTATGGATGGGTTTTCGGGATATAATCAAATCAAAATTTCTTAGAGGACCAAGCTAAAACCACATTTATAACTCCTTGGGGAACATACTATTACGCAGTCATGCCATTCGTCCTTAAGAATGCTGGCGCTATGTATCAATGGGAAATGACCTATATATTCCATGACCTTATCCATAAGATCATGGAATCCTATGTTGATGACCTTCTGGCTAAGGCCAAGAAGTGTTGTGATCATCCAGAAGTTCTTCGTATCATCCTTTCTCGATTAATCGAGTATGGTGTTACGTTGAATCCAGAGAAATGTGTATTTTCGTAACAGGAGGTAATATCCTGGGTTACATTATATCTTCGTGAGGGATTGATGTCGACCCAGCTAAAATCTGGGTTGTGCTTGAAATGGTCCCACCATCAGATGAGTCCGGTATTAGATCTTTCCTTGGGAAACTCGGTGCAATCCGAAGGTTTGTCCCTGACTTGACCTTTTATATACATCCAATCAATAATTTTTAAAGAAATATTGTTGTAGTATTTGGACTAGGGAATGCAATGAAGCATTTGAGTCGGTTAAGTGATTCTTACTATCTCCCCCCACACTCATGCTACCCAAGTCAGATCGCCCATTGATCCTATACTCACGAGCTACTGATGTTTCATTATCTTATATGTTGGCTCAGGAGGATGATGATAAGCATGAGCATGTGGTTTATTTCATTAATCAAACTCTACTTGATTATGAAACATGCTACACACAAGCAGAAAAGGAATGCCTCGCTATAGTCTTTGCAACAAAATGCTTAAGGCATTACATGTTGAACCAAGAAACAAGAGTTATTATTAGGACTGATCACCTATGGATGTTCCTCACACAAGGGTCTTTTTCTAAGAAGGCAAGATGTTTTATAACCCTAATGGGTGAGTTCCAGCTAACATTTGTAAATCAAAAGTCTGTTAAGGGAAAAATCATTACAGTCTGGTTAGCTGACAACCCGTTAGATGGAGGTGATCTAGTAGACTTAGATTTTCTTGATGAATGCATATATTTTGTCGAAACCAGGCCTTCGATATCTACATGTCCTTGGTACACCAACATTATCAATTTTATCATGGACCGTACGTACCCAAAAGGGGTAACGTCATGGCAAAGAAGGCGGTTACGTATCATTACCACTAAGTACGTCATTCTAGAATAGGTGCTCTATCACAAAGCCTTTGATGGAATGCTGTTGAGGTGTAGACGAAAAGAATCTAAAAATATCCTTCACGAATCACATAGCGGGGTATGTGGAGGCCACTTCGGTGGCCATGCCACCACTTAGAAAATACACCGGATGGGTTACTTATGGCCCATGCTAGAACATGATGCGGTAGAGTTTGTGCATAGATGCCATAAATGTCAGGAGTTCTCCCATGAGATCCACATACCGGCATAAGCTTTGAACCGATTGCGACTCCATGGCCCTTTTCCACATGGGGCCTAGATTTGATAGGGAAGTTCTCTCCCTCCTCAACCGATGGCCATAACTTCATCATCACGGCCACGGAATATTTCACCAAGTGGGTAGAGGCCATGCCTCTTACAACCGTACCTAGATTTATAATTGCTAAGTTCATCTTGAACCAAATCATTTTATAGGTACGGGGTTCCACAGTCATTATCTCAGATAATGGCACATCCTTTAAGAATGATGAAGTGCGTGAGTTATGTGAAAAATTCAAAATAAGTCATCATATAGCTTCTCTTTATTATCCTCAAGCTAACGGACAAGTTGAGGCAACTAACAAAACGTTAAAGTCCATTCTCCTAAAACCATTAAGGAAAACAAATGAGATTGGCATTTAAAGTTATTTCCGGCCTTGTGGGCCTATTGGACGTCGGTTAGAACACCAATGGGGGCAACCCCCTTTTCTTTGGTGTTTGGTGCTGAAGTGGTCCTACCACTCGAGGTTGAACTACCTAGTCTTCGCATTTCATTATAAGGGATTCTAGGAGAAGAGGGTTATCGAGAAACACGACTCTCTCTCGGCTAGAAGGTCTCGATGAGGACTAGACTCAACGTGCCACAACGACACATGTTTATGCTTGACCGGATGGCTCTACAGTATAACAAGAAATTTTACGAACATGAGATATATGAGGGAGACTTGGTATTAAGACTTGATAGCCGTATAGACAAGAAAACCAGTGAAGGAAGGAAATTCAGACCTAGATGGTTAGGCTCCATATTAGGTAGTTAAGGACTACAAGAATGGGGCATTTCACTGTGTACACTAGAGGGTGAAGAGTTTAGCGAATCCGTGAACTCTCTTCACTTAAAAGATACTACGCATAATCCATCAACATTTTCATATGTACATTACTGCATCCGCATTGCATTTTCATCTGCTAGTCATTTTGTAAAAATTGTGATCAAGGAACTTATTCTTATAAACGATTCTTAAAAACTTTTAAAAACATTGACAAAACATTCAAATCATATCTCTTCAAGCTCTCATGATATCATTCATTATTTCTGAATCAATTTATCAATCTAGGCAAGATAAGACAAAGTTTTGATGGTAGCCATACCAAGGCCTGCATACTTGGTTCTACTTTTGGTCTCTTTCTAGGATAGGTGTTTTTGCCTATGGTCTATTCTAGAAGCTTCATGGTGTCACATCTATCCCATATACATCTCTTTGGAAATAAGAACATTTAAACATTTTTCTCAAATAAGTAAATCAAATACAAATCAACAAAAAATTTTATTTTACACATTTCTTTCCCTACCAACCTTCGGTGTTGAGCTTGTCATCTCTTACTAGTGATGTAGGGTTGGGAAAGGAAGGAAATGCCCTTACTTTCCTATGCCTTGTCCATGGTGATAATCCCATGCTTCTTATTGGTAGCATGGGGCAAGGTGTAGGGGGTCTCTTTGAAAAATTGAAAGTTATAAACAAATAACTTCAAAACATTTGAAATCTTGAGTCAAAAAAAAGTGAATCAGATGTCTCAAAATTCCAAGAGAGGTCAAAACCCTGAAAACCAGATTTTGTCAACCAAGTAGCCATCTACGGATCCAAGTCTAGATAAACTACAAAGAAATTGACATTCTAAACTATGAAGTAACTTGAGTAGGGTAAGGTTGTAGTGTCCCAATTTGGTTCTACCAAACCTTTGTCTGTCTCTCATCATTACCATTCAACAAATTTCATAACTTGTGCCCTTTCTAGCTCTCGGTGTTGAGCCCTCGCATCTTACTAGTTGTGTGGGGTTAGGAGTGGGGAAAGTACATCTATTCATCATATCATCTTATCATCATGTTTTGTCAAAACAATACGAAGTACCGGAAGTTGTTAAAGAAGCTAAGTTTAAGATCACATAGTGTTTGCATCATCATATATCAGCATCACAAAATAAAAAAAAAGTCATTCTGATTGTCACTCATATCCATTGCATACATTTTTAAAAAGCATTGAAAATGGAAATTCTAAACATCTAGAGTACACATGTGAGATAAAACAAAGAGAAAGTCAACTCTGATACAATGGAATATCCAACCAAAAATAGTATATATATATATATCGTGGATCAAAGTTTGTATACAATGCCATCATGCCCTTGGCATGGTCAAAACTCATAGGGAGCCCAAAATATACAAAAGAGAAATACAAGAGTCAAAATTATGACAAAAGAATAGAGGCTCAATAGCCTATCAGTCCTGTGGGACCCCTCAAGATGGTGCACGATCTCGCCTAGGGCTCCTGCTGCAATTATGATGATGACGTGAATGAACATAATGGTGTGAGTGCTCGTGGTGGTGTCCGCTACCCGCACCCTTGCTACGTGAATGGCTGTGCCTCATCAAATGCTCTGTAGTCTCATACCCAACAACCTGAGTATGCAGAGAATTCATTAGCTCCACCACCTTCCAGATAGGGGTGAAGACATCAATGTGCTTTGACCAACAGCTAGGGGCTATCCCAGTCTGCAATCAACTCATCCTGGTCTTCCTCGAAGGGATGAGTAAAGTATCAACACACATGGCAGATAAGCTCTCGCCACTCGTGTGCAAATGCTGCAAAGAGAGAACACATTAAGTTAGAAAGGCATACTACAAAAATCAAAGGTAAAGTGCTAAGCTAGAGTGTGCAAACTAATAGACAGTAAAGAGAGAAGTATCGAACTTACTTGGATCTCCGGGCATCCATGTAGGATCTGCGGTGGCTGCTGCGGGTGCTTTTGTTCTTCAGGGCCTCTCTCAAGACTTGGGCATGGTGATGTCCCTCACGGACTCATCATCTTTCTCTCCAAAGAGAGGGAAGGTCATCTCTGAAACCAAGGTCACTTGCTCTACACTCACCTCTGCCTGTGCTACTCTGAGTATCTCCTGAGTGTCATGCCACTCATGGTCGCTATCCTCTCCCTACGAGGGGATGGACTCCTCATCATCATCCACAGTCTCCTCTTTGGTAGACTCCTCCTCTATATCACCTCCTACATACTCCTTAGAATCAGATTCCACACTAATCGGCTCACTCTCCTCCCCATTGTGGGCGGGGGCAGCCGCAATCCTAAGTAGGGGTGCTCAGGGAGCACCATCTACTCTCCTGGCCTGGACCACCCATCTAGCTGTGATGGGTACACCAAGAGTGACCACTATCCATCCCAAATCCCCTCTGGGACCCCTCCAAGCCTCTTGGTTGTCACATGTAAACTGGTATAATAGGAGGAAGCATGTCTATGTACTCAAGGATGAACTACTGAGACACTCGATCAAATGGGTGGTCTCTAACCTCCCTACCACATCAATCAACCTGGCTCATGGTGGAATAATATGTCATATCGCAACCTCCTCTCCCCATAACCCTACCATATCCAAGTAGGGAGTGGAAATCATGTCGGTGGTGGTAAGGGATGCCACTTGGATGGTGTGTCCCGTAGAAATTGACATCCATGCCCATCTGGTTGCTCGAACAACCTCTAGTCGATACTTAGAATACCCCTGCTGTAGGGAGTGATGTGCTCATACACCCAACTCATGACAAGAGTTGGATGGCTCAAGGACTGCCCCTATAATCGACCACCCTATATAAGTCGTGGTAGGTGGTCCCTAAAATGTCAATGCCCCAGGCGTATCTCACCATGCCCCTCAATTTGTGCGATGATGGGGGCCCAACAATATAAAAGTGTGTCTCCTCCCTTGTCCCGATCAGCCTCGAGGACAAGATACCCATGATCACCCTCCGAAGGATGGGAATGGGAGCAGTGGTGATGGAACGGACTCTGATCCCCTTCTTTGGCCCGAAGAAATAGCAGTATCTCCCATGTAGGTGGCCCACTATTCCATCATTGCTCTAGACCCAACTGTCTCTAAAGTCAACCGCCTCCCAAGAACTAGGAGCCCAAGGATGTAGAATACATCCTCCAAGGTGATGGTTCACTCACCTCTGCAGCCTGGGAACTGGAAGGTATTCCGGTCCGTGTCCCAATATGAAAACAAGTCATATAAAATGTGGCTGGCAGGAGTGACATGAGGAACCCGGGCTATCTCGCCGATACCTACCCGATATAAAGGTCCATATCATCTGCGCATGGGCTGATCCAAAATCCCAGGGAGCCAGTCACACTCCCACTCACGGCTCCATCTGATGTACTCCTCCTTAGTCTGCATTCACCAAAACACGAGAAAATAGCAAGTTAGTAAAGTATATCATATAATAAGTTCATCAAAACAATTCAAAGCATCAAAATCACAAAAAAATTAGAGTTAGTACATGTTTTTGCATTCTACCGGAACCATCGCCCAATACAGGTGACAGTTCTAGGACCACCACCCTACATTGGGGGTGGGCGGTTTCGTGACCGCCGACCTTTCTTTGGGTGGTGGTCTTGGGCCAAAATGAAAATGCGCCCTAACCCTAAAAATGGCCAAAAATGATAAAATTGACCATTTCGGGCGAAATGAAAACATGCCCTAAGGGTGCCCCACCCTAAAGACTCATTTGAAACTAAATTTTTGAAACCCCCCCCTTAGGTGAACTTTTCAACATTTTAACTTTTAGGGTAAAAAGACAAAAGAGAGAATAACTAACCTATGAATGCATTGGTCGGTCTCCCACGTGGAGGCATGATCATGGTCTCGACGCAGACGTATCGATTATACTCTCGTTAAGAATGGTCTCTCTGTCAATCCAGAGCTCCAAAATCAATCAAATCTACCAAGTTGACAATGCACAAATGAATTAAGAAATGAGTTATATAATATATATGTACATTATATATATATATATACATACATACATATATATATATATGTACATACATATATATATATATATATATATATATATATGTACATACATATATATATGTATATCATACATATATATATATATATATATATATATATATATATACATATGTATATGTATGTATATATATATATATATATATATATATATATATATATATATATTGTACATATATGTGTGTGTGTGTGTGTGTGTGTGTGTGTGTGTGTGTTTTTTAATTTTTCTTTTGAGTGTATTTGTTTACGGGGCTGGAGCATTGGCAAAAGTATATTTCTAAAATCCCCATGCAAATGATAAGTCCTCATGTCATTTTGGTTTAGCATTTATTTTCCAATATTTTATCTATTTTACACTTGAGTCTTTCTTTCCCTTTTGCAGGTAATGGGAACTTGGACGGTGACTTTTTGACACACGGGCATGTTAGGTATAGCTTCTAATTCCCCATTTCGAGAATGCCATATTCGGATTCTACGTTTTACGCCTTCTCAAGGCTAAGACTCTTCTCTGAGGGGGAATATGTATGCACCCAAAATTTCACATGTTTGTCTTGTCGGAAAAATGGTTACGAGAATCCCCAATGATGATTCAAAGTCCTTTCGAGAAGGCGTTTGAGCTCCAAAACCCACTTGCGGCACATATTTGTAGCCTAGATAGCCTTACATAGATTTTCCTTGCATTTTCTGTTTCCAACTTTCCCCTTTCTTTTTGTGCTTTCTTTGGCCTTTAGTGTTAAAACGCCACCTTGCCTAGGCGGCGGTTTGTGGTCTTAGAAAACCGCTGCCCCTACATAGGGTGGTGGTCTTGGTCGATTTTTCTAGAATGTTCATACGACAAATTACATGCGATGCTTCACTTAAGTTTGATTTTAGAATGCATCTGTGAGCCGAATTTGCTAAAAATAGATGCATTTTCTTGGTTCTCCTTGCTTCTTCTATTTTTAAATAGATTTAATAAGTGGAACTCCCTCTTCATTGCCTTGTGCATGAAGTAATCTTCTATCTTCCATTCCTATATATTCCATGCTTGTATTCAAGAAAAAGGCTTGTGAGAGAATTTGGTGTTTCTTGTTTGTTTTGCTGCCATAGTATTGCTAGAAATTGCATAGCCAAGCTCAGATCTCTTGTGTTATCTCTCTTCTACTTGCATTGCATCCAGATTGCTTCCAAGCCAGCATTGCTCAAGCACCATCCTCTTGTTGTTGTTCTTTGCATTCCCAATCCCTTGGACTCACACGAAAAATCAGAGAAAGGAAAGAACTGAGGGGACAAATATCAATACTACTAGAATTGCCAAAGCTCTTGTTTTTCTAGGTTGGAATTATGTATTTGTTTTCTTTGTTTTGTCAAATTGTTAGTCTTACGAACACTGCAACATTCATTGAAAAGATAAATCAATTAGAAACATTAAAAATCACTGCAAACTTAGCCTATGACTTTTGGACTGCTCCAAAAAATAGGATTTGATTGCATGCATGACCATACGAGGACCTCAGCCTCAAATATTCTTTTCTATGATCCATAGGTCCCACAACCCAACGGGCCTACCAACCAATTAGACATTGATACTATCTTATGCACAGTGGTATTTGTATCTTCACCACTTCCACCAGACATTATTACCTAGCTTTCGTTATTGGACATAGCAGCCAATCAGGCTAAGACTTTCTGGACAAGACCATAGAATCGACCATAGTTCTTATAGATCCATAGTGCCTTTCATTATCTCATTTCCATGACCTTGTCTAGAAACCCATACAAGGCACCTGCAGGTTACTTTCTTCGTGTCCCACATCCAGTTAATAGAATCTTGGCAAATCAAGATATAGATTGGAGCCTCGAGTCACTATCGTATCGACCATATAGTTACACCCCTTCAAGTTGGGAGAGCATTTGTTGCCTTAGATTCACAAATTCCATTATTGTGTGTAGAAGACATTAGATTGCCCAACTAGTTTGACCACCACCATCACTTCCACTTCCATTTCCATTCCACACCGGCTGTCCCGGCATGACCTCGGGAGGTTGGGTGCGAAAGAAGGTCACGTGTTGATTTTCTATCGTGCGGTGGCCTCTGCGTACTACCTCAATGTAATAAGTTACACTTAACATTCATTAGGATTTAACGCATAATTTGGAGCATAGCGGTCAAAATGATTTTAAAAATTACATTAAGATTTTAGGAGGTTGAAATTTTGAGCTACACGGCATCTAGGTGCTTCCACAATAGAATATTTCATTCTTAGATGACTCAAACATTTAACAAGACAAAGAAGTAAATTTTAAGCTTGATGTGTGCAAGTTTATTTTACAACATATTATTTGAAGATATGTTGTCACTAGGATATTATGAAATCTTAGGTTGTTAAGACACTGCCACATCATAATAGTTGGAACATAGCGGCCATCAGGATTTAACAAAATAGAGAAAGATATTTCCAGGTTTACCATGCGCTAGGTATTGCCACAACATAGTAGTTTATGCCACAACGAAAAATTTTGAGCTTAGCGTATAAAAACAAAAAATGCATGTTTAGATAAGTATAACATTTGGAATATATACACGATCATTGTATCAATTATAAATATTCATCTATTAACATGTCATACATATCACAGTGCTTTTATACCTATGTCAGATAATACAATTTATGATTCAGTGTGGTTCTTCCTTAACTACAGGGTGTTGTTGATTTGAGACCATGGGCACGGTTTCTTCCTGGGTTTGTTTCTCTCGTTCAGAACTTTTTATCATCTCGTTGTCATTCCTCTTCAATAGCTTTTCTTAAAATCTAAGAATATCTTTTTATCTTTTCCATATCCATAATTGTGCTTCTATATAGCACAACAAACTTGTCAATCAAATCCTTTTGACTACCACATGCTTTTAGGCAATTTCCTTCAGAGTCTCTATTTTTGTATTTTTCCCTTGTTTTGGAAACAATATCAATGACATGCGAAGTTTCTCCTTCATTCACCTCAGCTATTCTCCTTTGAAAATTAACCATGAATTTTTGAAGGGATGTTGCAAAAATCTTCATTAGAAACCAATGCATGGTTTCCTTTAAATATTTCCATGACCGAAGATTCTATGAAAACATGATTTCCTCTAAAAATAATGTCATCAAACTGCAAATAATTTTTTCTTACATGTTCATTCCATTCCCTTAGTCTTTACTTTGTATAATTAGCATATGTATGGCATATACCAATATCGTCCATGGTCATAATTGTAGGGTCTTTACAAATGCATTTTTCAATGACCTGCCCCATATGTGTTAATGTTTTCTACGCAACGATGCCATTCATGTAATGAGTTTTTCATTTTTTTCCAAGAACTATTTTTCCTCCTCCTTTGCATGAATACAATTCTTTATATTATTGTACAAACCATGCAATGCCTCTTCTACATCAAAAATTGTGCCGGGAGGAACTATGGCCTTTAATTGAGTTTTAAGCTCTTTATTTCTAGCTTGTACTCCCCTCACTACTTCTACAATTGCTTCTATTGTAGCCCTTATCAAGGATTCTAGATCTTCCTCATATTACACCACTTGGGATCCTTTGGCTTTCCTTTTCTTTATAAGAGTGAAGAGGTCTTTTAAAGTTTATTGCCAAACAATGGCTTATTGTGTTGACATCTTCTTTTTGGTTACCCTTTTCCGGGTTCCCATCCATGGATTAAATTTAATGTTCACTAAGGAATCCTCTTATGCCTCCCAATCTGGATGTTCTTTGTAGGTAATTACGAATTTCTCTACCTAATTGTTTCTCTCACATTATATCAAAACAATTGTGATACTTACGTCTTATTTCCTTTTTGAAACTTGATCTAAGTCTCTAAGTTGTATTGTTATGTTGCTCGCATAAATAAAAACTTCTTGTTATACTTAGACTTTTTTTTTATCCCAACATTGCCTTGATTTTTGGAAAGTGTCTCCATTACACTGTTCGAATTGTGGTGACATCATTTTGGTACTAAAATCTTAATTTGTTCACAAATACTGATTAATGTGTCTGAATTGTGTTTTTGCATTGCTCGCATTTGTATCCTCCATTTTCAAGACTTGGACTTTGTTTGTATCTAAAATTGTTTTTTATAACTTGTTTGGAGATCACGTCAACACCTTCTTATTATTTAGGTCTTGTTTATTCTAAACTTGATCTAAGTGTTGATATTGTGTTGTCATTATTATGTCAAACCTATCTTTGAGAACGTAGGGAGTAGTTATTCTTGTGATTGGATCATAGTCTTGTACTTGATTATTTTGTCCTAGATACTTCTAGCTATACGCTACCTTATTAGTGTGTTATTATTTATTCTTTGGTAGTCCTTGATTCATATTACCTTGATTATTTGGATTCATTTCCATTCATTATTGACATTATTTGTGATGATTTGATTTTATGTTACGCTACTTGGTTTGTCTTAGGGTCCATTTTAAATTAACCTTAGTGAAACCTTTCCTATTATGCTCCTATCAAAATGATGGGGCATCAAAGATTAGGGTGAAACCCCTTTGTAAATGATAATATAAACCCACTTTTTGAAGATAACGCCATGGTAGATCATAGTGGTGGTGAGGAGAATTCTCCTTGGGTGGACTTTGAATTTAGTCCCACCCAAATAGATAACTTATTGTTTCAAAATAGACATGAGGTTCTTATGCGTGTTGTAGATTTAGGGGCCAAGTTGCCACCTACATTTGATCACACTCTCCTTACCAACATGGTTCATGGAGAGGAAGAAGTAGAGCATCCTCCTTGTAACATTGATGACATCCTAAACATAGGCCAGGCTTATACTTCTTGTCAACGAATGATGAAGAAGTTCCTTCTCGAAATGATGGCGGTTATCACATCCCCATTGTCAAAATTCATTGTGAGGATCATGAAGAACATGCCAACCATGAATAACCTCATCCTCATGAGAATCATGAAGAGATACCAACCCAATAGGTTACAACTGAACAAAAAATATAGGCTCTCACTCACCAATTGGAAAGTTTAGCTTCACATCTTAACAAAGAACCCATGAAGACCCCTAAACAAGAAAAACCTAGAGCTTCATATCACATGTTTTATACCAAAACTCCTCGAATCATAAAAATGTAAAGAGTCGTACAAGGAGTTATACACAGACAATAAAGATGGTGAAACAGATAGACTTAACCGCTTATATATGCCTTCCCCACCTACGTGTGGGAAATTCTTTGACCAAGAGTGGTTATCTATGAATAATGCCCTTATTTCTTTACAAGAAGGAAATGTAGGACATAACAAGAAATATCCATTTGAGGAGTTTTTCCCATATCCATTTGTGAGATCTACATTGTAAGTACCTTTCCCTCATCACTTTGATTATCCCAAGTTTGATAAATATAAGGAAAAAGGTGATCCAAGAGACCATGTCAAAGACTTATTCATGACATGTCAAGAGGTCGTGTTTAATGATTGGTTGGACATGATTTATGAAAACATGTCTTCATAAAGTATTCTGCCTCTTAATAGAATGAATACAAGCCTTTTTTTGAATTGGAATTATATTAACTGTTGTATTGCATTTGTTAAATGTTTTCAATAATTTAATATGCAAACTTGTAATTGGATTTCTACTCACTTTGTGAATGTTTTTATGTTACTATTTAGAGATGTAAACAATAAAGGATGGTTTAAGACACATAGTTTGTGTATGTTTGAAAATATTTATGTTTCATGCATAGATAAAACATTAATCGATAATCACACAAATGGATCCAAATAAAGCATCCTTTATTTCATTAATTAAGCAAAATATAAAAATATGAATTTGTTACAAGTAAAAAAGTCTATTAAGACCAGTTGATTATCATTAATGAATATGAAATATATCAATATCAAATCATTTTCCACTATCAATAATGTCAAGAATGTATACAATAAATTAGAACTCTGCAAATAAAACAATCATGGCACAACCCGTTCATTTGTGTCTTGGAACATTGCAGAATCGAAGCATGTTCGTAGATATGTTCAAATCCTCGTATCGAGTCAAAATGTTACCGAATCCTCTTATTTCTATGAGAAAATTCCATAATGCAAGTGCTCACTCATAAGGGAAAGTTTCCACGAGTAACTAGATACATACAATCTCAAACAAATTTCTAAATTTCTATCTAATATGTTTCAGACTTTTGACTTTATAAAGGACAATGCACTGAATACCCTCTCATCTTCAACAACCCATAATCATTGTTTGAAAAAGTTCATATAGCTGAATATACTCGCTCAAATCCTCTCGCAAAATACTACTAGAATAAATATTCTTCCAAATTCTTCTAATGGAATCATTTTCATCTGGCTCTTCCAAAAGTGAAATTTCTCTAGTATAGTAGTGGCAAAATCGCGGGACCAAGAACTCAACAAATTTTTCTATAAAATACCTTCAATAAGCAACTCTATTTATCTCTTCTCACTTGCAGAAATGTTCAATTAGACTAGTCATGTATTTGAGAAATAAAGCATTGATGGATGTATCAAGAATGCCACCACGTGTATTCCAAAACTATGGATTGACAATTCCCATTGCTTCAAGTAATTTATCCTTTTTTAATCTTTCACGGATCTCTGTAGATAAAGATAAAGAAATATTTTTCAATTTATTTCGAGTTTCAGATAATATTGTTTCATATAAAATGTGTGTCACTCTTACTTTCTCCATCTCCCAGTAAATCTACTCTTTTCCATGTGTTATTATACATAGATGATCATGTATATTGAATTTTAAGAAGCAACTTGCATTCTTAAGGTCTGTTAATGCATTCCAAATATCAAAAATAGGACCCTTAAAACTATCATTTGACAAATATAAACAATCTAAATTCAAACACACATGTTTTCTAAGTCTTATGAAGTCTGTTATGTAAATGAAATGCTCTTGTGCATGCTTTGTCAAAACATTTAGCTCCTTCAATATTGGCATAATTCCATAGAGTTTAAGTAAAGTTTCTATATCTACAAGATGGTACAATAAGTCTTGTAGCTTTATCCACATCCCTGTGATATTTTTACATAAAACTTGTCAATGAAGGATATCATTCAAATATTTTGCAAGCAAGCTCATACATTGAGATCCATCTGATATCTACATATTTGAGAAGATTTTTTCCATCTAATAGAATTTTTTTGAAATTCTATAAATATCTTTGGACCACTAGAGTAATATGCATGCAAATCTCTAATCAGATCCTCCACTTTGGCAATAATTTTTAAATTTCTCACAATTTTATAGGCCAAATTCATTTTGTGATCCATGCAATGGATTGCAATCCTATATGGGGCAACAATTATCTACAATCATACACAAAGACAATTTTTGGGCCCCTACATTATAGTTACACCGTTTGTTCCAACGTGAACCAAATTTGTTGCAATGGAAAAATCATCCATACTTGCAACATCCTTCAAACTTGACAACACTAACTTATAAATGTTTTCATAATTACAATTTTCACTCATTTTATGAACTACTAAGAGATGGGGATTTCTTACTTCATTTACAAATGTGTATACATGAATAAAAACCCATGAGGTATTGTCCACAATTGTAACCTCATCAATTGAAAGGGAAATAAATTTTGTATTTTTATAGCCTCTTTCAGATCCTCCTTTTCCATCGAACAAGACATTTTGCTATTTCCCAGCCACTAGTATTTGACCAATGTGATTGTGGAACATTTTGTAAGCCAATTACCTGATACAGAATTTTATTTTCTGAAAAATCTGAAATGGGTCTTCCCTTTTTCAATATATGGAATACAGTAGCAAATTGAATACTTTTGGCATGCATTTCAGGTCTCCATAGCCACGCTCAAATTTGCAACAATTGTGCCCACCTTTTTCATTTAGATTTTTCAAACGCTTTTGTTATTTTTCATATTCTTCTCCATAATTTACATGTAAGAAATCTTTTGCATCTTTCTATTTGTGAGTTCTTACTATGCTTCCATCCTTTTACTTTCAGGAAATATATATTTTCCCACGATGTTTTTCAATGGTGTCTAGTTTGAGCTACATTGTGTGGTCTTTCCCTTGTTTCCAACTACATATTTTACATCGACATTGAGTTGGAACATCATTACTATTTTTCATCTCTACTGGTTCAATAAAAGGATATTTTGTTGCCTAGTCAAACCTGAAATTCCTTCCTATTGTCCAATTTGTCCTCTTTCTTTTGATATATTTTTTTGCTTTCTTTAACTCCAACTTGTGCATATGGTTCCCTAGTAGGAATATATCTATCCTCGAGTTTCCTTTTTCTTGAAATGAGACAATCTGGAATAGAAGCTTCCTCTATTGGTGTTGGATTAGAATTTGATGAATCTTCCCCTAGATTGATGTCATCAAGTGAACAAACGTTTTGATCAATTGGATCATTTAAAACCAAAAGGATCATCAAGATTGATAATTTGTGAAGGTGTTTAAAAAATGTTTGCATTTAAAAGTGTAATAGATATAGTATTAATTATTTATATTATTAACAACACTAAATAAAAAATAAAAGAGTGTAAAGAGTATTTGAAACATATAGTGAAAAATATAGTAATAAAAATATCTCAATTAGTAGATAGTACATACCTATATTTTCTGCAGATTTGGACATCAGTGGTTTTTGTGAGTTTCCAAAATAACTAAACAATGTCTTGTTACTCTTTTTTGAACTTAAAACAACATTCTTACTCTGTTTTCTCAAATCCATGGAAATGACACCAAACAAGGGTAGTCACAGATGGGCTTTAAGTTGGACTTTTTAGCTTTGGATGGCTTTGAGTTGGATGGATCTGAGTTGGATGACTTTAAGTTGGATGGCTCTCAATCAGACGAATTTGTTGGATGATTCTGTTGGATGACTCATTTGGAAGGGCTTGCTTGGATGGGCTCAGTTGAATGATTTGGTTGGATGACTATGTTAGACGGATCAGTTATATGGATTGGTTAGACGGCTCTATTGGGCGCCCTAGTTTGAGCGGAAATGCTTTGCGTAACTGCAAGAGGTTGAGTGGTTTGGAGTTCATAGTCCACAACAAATATTTCAAAAAAGGTTGGACGGTTGTGTATGTATTGTATTATACCTTATACCTTATATACTTTAGCGAATATGGGCACATGTGTATTTAGACCATTGGTGAATTACATACATGAGTTTATTTATATGTGTAAATACTAGGTGAACTAACCCACACTAAGGACCAGTCGGTGGAATTTTCCGGTGAAGTAGGCGGGAACCAATGCTGAATATTTACCATTTCAATTTCTAAAAACCCGAATATTCACGAGTTTACAAAAATTTTCCACTAAAGTTTTCCCTGTATGATGATTATGTTTGTAAACAACTATATATAAACATAATTGCAATGTATGAAAATTGTCTAGTAGATGAATTTTTTTGGAAGGATCTAATACTCTATTCATTTTCTATATCATATGCATTCAGAGCATATTTTTTTAATTTTTTTATATCGAATCTCTTTTCAATATGATTTGTCAATTTTTTAGTAGAACACATTTGTAAGGATTTTTCTTAATTGCATTATACTTTATTGATCTGCAATATCCCCAAATGGGACAATTAAACCACAAGTTTGGTTTTCACTCGATTCTAAGGTCACCTCTGTAGACTACTTCGAATATTGACGTTGTAACTCCATGTACCACACAAACATGTCCTATGCTAAATGACCACCACCAGCCTACCTTTCGGCTCATCAAATCTCCTCATGTGCCTCATCCCTCTCTCCTAACAATAATGTACATGTGGTTGATGCTATGACCAGGCTTGAATAAATGCACATGGTCGCCCGTGATATCATCCACACACTCTAAGATACCCTCACCAAGAACATCCAGTCGAACATTCCATGTTAGTGTGTAGATGGTTGTATCAACTATCGAAACCAATTTGTGTAACTTGCAAAAACATAACACACCACGTTAGACAATCATCACTAGAAACATAACCAAACAACAAGTGTACTAAACACAAACTACACATATACTTACAATCTACTCTTACTTCCACTATAAGATCGGGGGCATCGGATTCCCCCTCTCCTCCTCCTCCATGTGCTAACCACAAGCATCTATAAATACATGAAACAATATCACCCATCGATGTGACACCCACCACGTGTGATACTCTTTAGTACAACCTACATCGTCTCATCTATTGGCTCTCTTCTGACATCTATCTCATCATCGGCCATAGGGCGCTAGCTACTCTACAATGGGCCCTAGTTGAGACCCAACTCTCTATAGTTCTCTAATAGCTCGCAACCATATATATATATGTCTCTAGAGGCACATCCTAGGCCATGCCAAACTGACGCGAAACTTGCTCAACCTGAAATAACTTTGTCACTCCTGAAAGTGATCCTCTAGCCACATGGTCATGTGAATACATCATAACTCTATCACATCCTCTGGCCATCCTCCATGCCGTGGTATGGCCTCCATATAATTGAGTCATGCCCCATCCTATCTATCTCAGACACTTAAAATTGGTTACTCAATTTAGTGTCCCTCACATTCCTTTACCTACTCGGGTAACTTTGGGGGCGCGTTTATGTCACCACTATCCCCTTGGGATATTATTTGATTTGTGATTTAAACACCTATCCTAAGTTTAATTCACCCCATTATATCTTACCCGTGAGTAATTAAATATTAACTATTTAATTACACCTCTTCCCATGTATCTTAACCACTTATCTACCCCAAATTTATCCTATCTATGTATCACCCCTATTTTTCCTCTTCCCCAAGCGGGATATTTCCCGTATTTGGGGTAACTCTTATCTTTCTAGAAATCGTTCATTTTGGCCATCTCGGGAGTCTGTTCCGCGATCGGCGCCGACCGGTATGGTCGGCGCCGATTTTTTAGGAGCGGCGCCGATTATAAATAGAAGCCCAGAACTCAGTTCTGGAGGAGGAAGAACACACGCATGAATGGAGAGAGAGCGAAGAGAGAAGATCGTGACACAGAGACACAGGTTGTAAGAAAGAGAACGAGAGATCTTTTAGCATCAAGTGTATCAAATGAGAGCGGATCCTGTCCGAATCAATCCCTGAGAGGAGCACCGTTACTCTGCTCCTATCACATCAACATCACACGTATCCATTGATCTTCTGGTGACTCTGTTCCAGTATCTCACCGACTTCGGCACATCCAGCAGACGTTGACGATCTGGCCTTCACTTTCCGATTTCCAAATCTTCTCGCACTGTCCCGGTCGACCGATCTACTTTCAGTCGACGCCGATCCTTCATAATCGACGCCGATCACATCGATCGCGCCGATTCTACATAATCAACGCCGATCATCTGCGCAGACGGTAAAAGGACACAGGTAACACAAATCCAGCTTTATTTCATAGTTTCCTATTTTCTGTAGCTTTCTATCTGCTGTTTAAATTCTGTTTCATTACTGTAATCAGAAAATCTAGTCCTTACGTACATCTTTTATCATGTATGCTTCTCTGCTTAATTGAAAACGTGGACTGACATCCGCCGAGGAAGCTTATCGCTTCTGGACCCGCTTCTCGGGCAGTCCACCTAAATACCTTTTAACGTGGTCTTTTTCTGTCAAGCATCGGTGTCTTGCAGGTTACTCGGATCTATTGTGCGAATTGCTCGTGTGCGCCCGTCTTATCTACATCGACCTCCTTATCCGTCTACATCTTCGGATCTTGTCCATCAGGTATCGATTTTATTGGAGTTTTTCAGGGTTTTTGTGTTTAGTTTGGTGCATTAACTTGGACAGGTAACAAGCGCGAAATCCTTGATCTACATTCTGGCACGCCCGGTGGGACACAACCAAAGTCCCTTATTGGCAAGTTCATTTCTTTTCTAGTTTTGAGCTTTGTTCTTTTTCTTCACTGATTTCTATCAGTTCTGCTTGAGCATTTCCTTTCATCGTTTTAATCTTGCTCTTTTTGTGAAATTTTTATTTCCTTGAAATTTTTCTAGTTCCTTGAAATAGAAATTTCCGTTTCACCATTATCCGGATATATCTTTCTGGGTTTTGTTTGGTGTTTGCTTAACCTCTTCTTGCGGAGCACTTTGCTTGTTCGTGGGATTGTTCGAGGGGAAGAGCTCAACAATGTGCTTTTTGAAGTCCACACACCTTGGAGAGCTAAATCTACAGGTATTTCTCTTTTACGGTGTTTTCTCCTTTTTAGGAACTAAAAAAAAAAAAAAAAGATTTCTTTGTTTGTTGTCTATCACATTCGAACATTTCAATTTTTGGTGCTTAAAAAGAATTTAATCGCATTTGGGAAAGAATTTGTTTGACTTGTCTTCATCGAAATCAAACACTTCGTTTTTAAGTGCTTAAAAAGAACTTTTTCTTTATCATTGCTGTTGTATGTTTCTCATCTAGTTTTAATTAGGTGGAAAATTGATCAAAATCGGTAGTGACACTATTTGATTTTTATTTTTCACCCTTGCACACAAAGCCAAAATCACTAGGTATAAAGCATTTAAACAAAATTCCTTCCCCTGGCCTCGCCTACTTGGAAGTGACATCCAAGAGGAAGAGCCTACGCGGTACTCGGGCCGCGCTATAAATTCATGGAAGTTCTGGTATATATTGGCAAAGCACCCGACTCCCTTATCGCAGCGGTGTGTGAAGTGCGGGGGTAGGCCCCTATATCAAGCCACGTACTGGTCTTTTACTGAAGTGCCTTCGGGACTCCTCACCAAACATTCCCCAAACCATCCTTAGTTTGGCTATTTGAGTAGTTCCTATTCTAAAAAGCCTTCCCTAATATTTTCTTTCTTAAAAGCATCAAAACTTAAAGGAGATAATCACTGCACTGCTTGAATTGTCTGCATTAGTTAGGTCAATCTTCTTTTCTGCGTGTTTATGACGGTCATCACTCGGTTACAATCTAGAAGAATGGCTCAACTGGCCCCTTCTTCTTCCGAGATTACCACTAGTGTGGATGTTTCGGCACCCCCAAATCTTCCTCGGGACCACTGTTAGTTGGTTCCCCATCCTGGTCATATAATCCTTTCTATCAAGCCAAAGCAACCCCATCACGTCCAGCTTCCCCTAGTCCTTCAGAAATATCATCTACTTCTGACTCAGAGTATGTTCCTCGTGGGGATCCTGAATTTCAGGCGCTCCTCGATCGCAATCCGGTAGCCCTCATGGACTACCTAGTACACAAATCTATTCAAATATCTGATCAAGGACCACCAATCCAGCAATTGTACGATTATTCTCGTGAACCATCCCATGCCTTTGTAGAACAATTTGCATCATCTCTCTCGCCTCGAGTCACGGAGAAGGGTCGGGGCCCCCGGTGCCTCCTTTTTCTCTTCCACCAACCATATCGACTAGTTCTCAAATAGTCCTACCTATTCCTAACACCGCAGTTACCTCGAATATTCCACAACCTACTTCGAGAGGTCCTCTCGCCACTTTATATAATAATGAATGCGTCTGCACCCGCATATTGCTGTTAATTCATCTATGCCCTCCATTGTGTCCCAAGGTCAGTACCCCTTTATGAGTCAACCCCCTCCGGCTAGTCAGTTGGTTCCTGCTTCTCGTCCTCCAGTGGGTCTTTCTTCCAATATTCCAGCAACAGTGACCTTCGCCCATCCTCTAGCATCGGCACCCTTAATGCCTAATCCGGTAGTAGAAGCCTCTTTCAGGTCTTGTTCCCCAATATGTCCAATCAAATCGGCACTCATGTTCCTCAATCTATCCCGATTCAGTCAACAAGCATAGGAGTCCACCAATCACAGGCTCCATCCGTCATCCAACCTTCATTTTCTCAACCACTTATTATCTCACAGCCTGCCTATACACAAGCTACTTCACAACAAATACCCCACCAGGTGTCACCCAGAACCCCTGGTTACTCCTCTTATCATCCTATCAATCAACAGATGAATCCCCCGTTGACACCTCAACAACATCCACCATTTTCTTCTTATGTAGGACATACCAGTGTGCCTCCTCCTCAATCTGATGTGGTTCAAATTCTTTCAAGAAAATCGCAGACTTGGAAGCCTCCACAAAAGGGGCTCGTCCTTCATACTCCTTTGAAGAAGTGTGTAATGAACCCATTCACCCCTCAGTGGCTTTTAAGCCTTATCCTCCCCAATGGGAACTTCCTAAATTTTCAAAATTTCATAGTCGAGAGGACCCTCAACAACATTTGCGAGCATTCAAACATGCTTGCTACCTCATAGTCCAGGATCAGGAGCTTATGCTCCATACTTTTCCTATGTCTCTAGCAGGTCCTGCTTTAGACTGGTACAATAACATTCCTCAACATTCCTTGTTTTCTTTCTCTCAATTGGCCCAGATGTTTGTTGAAAACTTTTCAATAAATATCACGCATAAGATCTCGATTACAGATCTTTATAACATTCGTCAATTCGATGATGAGTCTATTACAGACTTTGTCGCTCGTTGGAGAGGGATAATCAACCAATTGTCTTTCTCCCTTCCTCAATCCCAACAGATCGAGTTGTTTACTCGATCTTGTGCTAATCACATTTCTTCCACTTTAAGGATCCAAACTTTTCATACCTTTGAAGAAGCCTTTACGATGGCACGCAAACTTGAATCTCGCGCCATTGAACAAGGGAAGCTAAAACTTCGCTCTAAATCTAAACCAGATTTTTCTCGGTTTACCAAACCAAATTCTTCCCCTTCTAAAGACAAGAATCAGGGATCCACCAATGCTATCATATTAAAAACATCACGAGCCGATAATACTTCTAATCAAACACCACGAAGAGACCCCTCATCTTCTCGAAAAGGGACTTCATCATCTCGATCCTTCGCTTCATTGGGGGAATCATATGCCTCTATCTTAGAGAAAATGTTGGAAGTTCGCATGATCGAACTTCCCCCCATTAGGAATATTGATGAAAGCCAAGAACGTCCATTCTGGTATAGGGAAAATGATTTCTGTCATTATCATAGAACCAAAGGTCATGACATCGAACGATGTCAGACTTTCAAAAATCTTGTCCAGAAATTCATTGATAAAGGCGAGCTCATTCTGGATAACCCAAATGCTCCCCCAAATCAGGCACTGGATGTTTTTAAACAACCTTTTCCCAATCATTCCCCGAACCATAATGCTTCAGAGTCTCAAAAACCAAACACTCATACTATCAACTTCATCTCTACTGAAGAATCTTCTTCTGAAACCAAGCCATCTGCGAACACATCAACCGAATCAGAACCTCCTTCCACTTCGTCAATCACTGGAATTCCACCATCTTCAGATAGCCCATCTTTGAATATTCCTACATTGCTAGATATGGATTCATCTCTCTCCACTCCTTTGTCTGACCTTCCATCCATACCCGAGACAGTGTCATCCTCATCTATCTCATCGTCAAACATTCTTTCAATGCTCGAGGCAATTACATCCCTTCGAGTTTCCACTGCAGATACATCTACTTCTGTTGCTCCCATTCTCGCTGCAACTATGCCCCTGGTGAACGTACCTATAATTGTGCCGACTCCGACGGAAGCGTCTTCGATTTTGACTCTTCCTGTCTCTTTTCCTACAGTAGTTTCACCCATAATTCTTTTTGAAGTAGTCCCTTCATAAGGAACGCTTCTTCCATCACTCACTTCTTCCATCACTAATGTTATTTTGCCTATTAAGGGAAAATCAAAATAAGTAGCACCAACACCTATACGCTCGGTTCCTGAACTTAAACCGAGACAACCAAAATCTAACGTTGCACCATCAGTACCTCCCCATTTGCTTCCCCGAAAAGGTTACAATCACCTTATGCCATTGAAGTTGTCACCATCCCTGAAAAAGGAAAGCCCATATTTCGAACCATCAAGACCCTTGGTGCTTTCCCACAAAAATCTCTCTCTCGCACCCCATAAAAGATTGGATTTGTCCGCTGAGAAGGCGTCTTCTTCTACACACTTATCGAAACCATCATCTTCTTCTACAACACATTCTTCACCAACACCCCGAAAAGTGGACTTACCTACTAAAAGGACGTCACCTCTTCTATCAGGATCATCATCTTCATTACCAAAAGCCAGGGCGCCCTATGTTCCTCCGATTACACCTACTTTGGGAGCTTCTTCCTCATCTAAAACGACATTATCTAAATCATCAGTAAATTTGACCAAGCAACCTCCTTTATCTTTGAAGACCACAACACTTGTCACACCTCCATCATCTTCAAAATCTATTTTAGGGGCTCCCCCTCCACCAAAATCAATCATGTCTCACTTACTTCCATCTCAAGTGCCCAAGACTGCTCCTCCAGATGTCCAAAAAAATAAGATGATCCCTAAAAAGACTGTCAAACCTAACATGCAAGTTCTTTTACCTCGGCAGTCTGTTAAAGTAAAAGAGGTGCCTTCATCACCTCTGTCCTCATCTTCATCTACCGGGTTCTACACCAAAATCCTTTGCCAAATTATCCAATCTTCATCCATATCCCTTCCACCGATTAAACCCTATAACCCTAAAGGAGTTAAACCTACCTGGTTTAACTCTGATCTGATTTGTGCTTACCACCGTACCCCGGGTCATGATACTGAGGGATGTAAAGCTCTTCAAGCTGTTGTCAACAACCTTTTGGAAGAAAGTGATCTTTTGCTGGAGGAGGAGAAACAAGTATCTCCTGTCATCTTAGCCCCATCTGAGCCCCAACGATCCACTCAGACCTCTAGTGATTCCACTCCAATGGATCTTCCACCTTCTCAAATTGACACAATCCATATCGCCACTAGAACCCAACACTATGATAATCCATCTTCATCTACAACATCTCGACCACGGGTTGTCATTTCTGCAGCCCCCGAAGGAGTTCCTCCTTCCTCATTAGCCCCACGACCTCGGGTCTCTATTCGTGCTGCACCTCGGGCTCAAATTCCCGTGTCAGTTGAGGAGAGTGTTATGAAACAACTCACCCAGGCTCCGGTCAAAATGTCCCTTTTTGACCTCATCCAATCCTCTCCACAACATCGCCAGGCTCTGATTGATAATCTGCGTCGCATCGCAGTAAATTCAGATGAGCCCCAGCCCTTCGAGTTGGTTGTTGGATTGAATAGACCATCAACCGCCATTTCTTTTGAAGATTCGGAAATTCCTCCTCTTTCTTCAGAGGATTTGGAGGCTCCCCTCTTTATCACAGTCCAAATCGACAACACTACATTAAAACGCGTTATGATCGACAGTGGAGCTGCACTCAACGTCATCTCCTCGCACACATTTGAGCAACTTAAATTACCAAAGAACGTAGTGTCACCCCCGCCTTTTGCCCTTCGATCATTTAACGATCAGCTAGCAGTTACTTTAGGAACTGTGGTCTTACCCATTCGAGTAGGTAAGAAGCTACTTCACGAACTCTTCTACATTGTCGAAGGAAAATTCCACTATAATATGATCCTCGGACGCTCCTGGATTCACGCAATGCATTGTGTCCCATCCACCCTCCATCGATGCTTAAAATATCAATATGAGGGCAAAATATATACTCATCCAGGAGATCCTTTTCCTTCCGCACAATGCGACATGACCACAAGGTCTGCCCCTCTAAAGGAAAATGCTTGTTCTCCTGACGGGGCCTCATCTTCTTCCATACCTGCAACCAAACTACCGGATTTACAAAATCTAGAAGAGACATTGCAGCGTTTCTCACTGGGAGAGCTTCCTCTCCTTTCTTTCGACGCCCATCTCAAACCTAGTGAGTATGGTAGACCAGACAAACAACCTGAATATCAACCAGGTCTTGGTCACATCGTCACCATTGGTCTGCCCAGTCAACAGACTAATTTCATCTACGGTGGTCTTGATATGCCTCACTATCACCCGGATTCTCCTCCTAGGACCAAACCTTACTTAACAGGGTTCGATTATCTACAGAATCCCACGTTTGCAAAAACTTATTTATATCGATGCGCGTGGAAGGGTTTTGGCCTAGGAAAATATGAACAAGGTGTGCATGACCTCACATCCATTCCTACTCTCATGCCACATCAAAAATTTGGTTTAGGATTTAAACCTCTTTCAAAAGCCACCGTCACTATTCTCGATGAGCCTCTTCCTATTGAGGAACCATCTTCTCCCGCTAAGTCAGAAGCATCACTCGATGTGGACGATGACATTTCCATCCCGCCTAACTTTTTTTTTTTTGATCAATACCATTTCCTTAGGGCCGCTAGCCTATAAGACTAACAACAGGTCCGCTTCCATACCGTTAATCTTCCCTGAAATAGTTGGAGACGACTCTCCTACTATCAACACTATCCACTGTGCGGATGATGATTCTGTCCTCACCTATCTGGGGGCAGAGGATTCATATCTTCCCAAGACTATTCCTTCTGACACGTCTACGCTTCTCAACGAAGCCACTGTCGACCTTAATATAGGGACTTCTGAAGACCCTCGCATCATTAAGGTCGGCCAATCCCTTAATCCACAGGAGTTAGGAGATTTTACCACTTTTCTTTCCAAACATCGTCAAGCCTTTGCTTGGTCATATGAGGATATGCCAGGACTCGATCCCGATATTGTGGTCCACAATATCGTTACTCTTCCCAACATCAAACCAGTTAAACAAAAATTACGTAAAATGCACCCTAGAGTAGCCCTTCTTGTTAAAGAAGAATTACAGCGCTTGCTCTCGGCTAACTTCATCCAACCCATCGATTATCCACAATGGGTTTCTAATGTAGTACCAGTAACTAAAGCTACTGGGAAAATTCAAATTTGTACCGACTTCCAGGATCTTAATCTTGCTTGTCCAAAAGATGATTTTCCTCTACCTAATATCGACCAACTCGTGGATTTAACTACGGGTCATGAGATGCTTTCTCTTATGGATGGTTTCTCTGGATATAATCAAATTCTCATCACACCAGAAGACCAACATAAGACTTCTTTCATAACTCCTTGGGGGACCTTTTGTTATCGCGTCATGCCTTTCGGTCTTAAGAACACAGGAGCAACCTATCAGTGAGCAATGACCTACATCTTCCATGATCTCTTACACAAAACTGTGGAAGATTACGTTGACGATCTCCTCGGTAAATCCAAACATCGTCAGGATCATCTTTTCATCCTTGCACCTCTCTTTGAGAGGCTTATCCACTTTTGTCTTCATCTAAATCCATCTAAGTGTGTGTTTGGCGTTCTCACTGGTAAACTTTTAGGTTTTATCATTTCCATCAGGGGTATTGAAGTAGACCCCGCAAAAATAAAAGCTATCCTTGAGATGCCTCCCCCTTCTAACTTAAAGCAACTCCACAGTCTCCAAGGACGTCTTCAATCAGTGCGTCGTTTTATCTCACAATTGTCGGACCGTTGTCAACCTTTTCACCATCTCCTCCGTAAGAATGTTCATTTTGAATGGGATGAACATTGCCAAAAGGCCTTTGATGATCTCAAAGCTTATCTTCTTTCTCCACCTGTGCTTACACCTCCACGCGAGGGGGAGCCTTTCTATCTTTATATCTCTGTGACTGACCATGCTCTGGGAGCCATGATCTCGCATCGGGACACTTGTGGTAAAGAACAAGCTATCTATTACATCAGTCGCACCCTCCATGAGTATGAAACACGTTACTCCGAAGCTGAAAAGCTGTGTTGTGCTCTCTTCTTCGCAACTTCTAAGCTTCGTCATTACCTCCTTAATCACAAAACTTACATTGTCACAAGTGTCAATCCACTCAAGACAATTCATGCAAAGCCTTATCACAATGATCGTATCACTCGTTGGCTTATGCTTATGACAGAATTTGACCTCGAGTTCATCCCGCAAAAGTCTATCAAGGGTCGGGTTATTGCAGAGATCAATTAGGTGATGCTCCTCTTCCGGACACTCAAGACCCCCTTGCTCAATTCCCGATGAATATATCCAACAAATTGATTTTGGTCTATCTCCATTTAAAGTAAAGCTCTTCTTTGATGGATCCAAATGTCAGCAAGGGGGAGGTGCGGGTTTCGTGATGATTCCTCCTTGGGGTATGCCTATCCCAGTCGCACACAAATTGAACTTTGAGTGCACCAATAATATGGCTGAATACGAAGCTCTTGTCTTAGGTCTTCAAAATGCCATTAATCTCGGCGCTCGTCATATTGACATCTTCAGTGATTCTGAACTCATCGTTAATCAAGTCACGGGTGTCTATCAATGCAAGAATGATATCCTTCAAAAATATCGTGATATCGTTCTTGCTCAACTCCAATCTTTCGATAAATTCACTATCCAAGCTATTCCTCACACTGCAAATCGATTCGCAGATACAATGGCTTCGTTAGCCTCACTTATCCCACCTTTTACCGAGGACTCGTGACTTTATGTGGCTGTACAACGATTAGATCAACCATCTCATCTTAGGCAACTAACTTCAATCCATGCTGTCACAACCCATACTCAGGATGAGTGGTATCAACAGATTGTTGATTATCTATCTCATTCGGTGCTTCCTCCAGATCTGACTTCCAATGGTAGAAGATCTTTTATCCAACGCGCTAATCGCTATACTATTCTAGGTGGGATTCTTTACAAACGCGGCTTTGATGGTATTTTGCTTCGGTGCCTCAAAACCCATGAATCATCTAAAGCTATCCAGGAGGTCCATGACGGTATCTGTGGTGGACATTTTAGTGGCTTAGCTGTAGCTAAACGCATCTTACGTTTGGGATATTATTGGCCTTCTCTTAATCGAGATTGTTGTGAATACACTAAGAAATGCGTCAAGTGTCAACAACATTCCAATCTCACACACATCCCTAGTCAAGCTTTACAACCTACAGCGGATTTGTGGCCTTTTTCGCAATGGGGTCTTGATCTTATTGGTCTCATCAATCCCCGTTCTTCACAGCGTCATCATTCTATCATTACTGCCACTGAGTACTTTACTAAGTGGGTGGAGGCTATCCCTCTTTCTTCAACAAAGGCTAAACCCATAGTTGATTTCGTCTATCAACACATCATTTGTCGCTTTGGCGTCCCACACAAACTCATCACAGATAATGGTAAGTCTTTCAAGAACGTTGATTTGCAGAACCTCTGCAACGCTTTCAATATCAAACTCAGTTTTCTTCTCCATACTATCCTCAAGCTAATGGCCAGGCCGAAGCTTCCAATAAAACTTTGCGTAATATCCTCACAAAGGTAACTAGTCAAGCTGGTAGGGATTGGCATTTACATATCCCTTTTGCTCTCTGGGCTTATCGGACTAGCATTCGTACTCCTACTGGTGCTACTCCCTTCTCTCTCGTCTATGGGTCTGAGGTTGTTCTTCCTTTGGAAGTCCAAATCCCATCTCTCCGTGTTTCTCTTAGAGAATTTGTCTCCGATGAGGACTATCATCAAAATCATCTAGCACAACTTGAATTATTAGATGAGCGGCGTCTCAACGCTCTTGAACATCATCAGGTCTATCTTGAGCGTGTCAAACGTGCTTATAACAAGCACTTGCAGCACCGTGACTTCAAAATTGGTGATCTTGTTCTTAAAGAAAATCAAAATGTCACTACACTCGAAAGAAGTCAACGTGGTAAGTTTGCTCCCAACTGGATGGGCCCGTACATTATCACTCATAAATATGGGTGCAGGGCTTATTGTTTATCCTCCATAAATGGTATACCTGAAGTGGAACCTCTTAATGCCTTGCATCTACGGCCCTTCTTGTTAAAATCTATCTTACACAAATCTAGTCGCAACACGAGATCTTTCATCCGTCTAAAAAACCCGAGTCATATACTTCCATGGTGATTCGAAACTATGTGGTTCTCCACCTATTGCCTCTTTTACCTTAAATATGAGTATCGCGGCTCTACTCATTGCATGTTTCTTTTGGATATATTCCTCCTCATGGTAGGAATACCTTAATCACCACTTCATCTCGTCCCAGTGCTTATCTTAATCGGATCTACTCGGGGCATGAGTGCATGTTCTTTTATGTTCTCTTCCCCTCCATCTGATCTATCTAGGTCTAAACTCAGCTTCTTCCAAAAAGATTTTCAAAAAAAAAAAAAAGAGATGCTATCCAAAAAGATAGACTGATCCCTTGAAGGAAAGCTATCCATACATTATCAAATGAATCAAAAAGAAAATATATAGACCATGCCCTTGAAGGATGGCTATCATCAAAATTTGAAAAATATAGACCATACCCTCGAAGGATGGCTATCATTAAAATTCAAAATACAGACCGCTCCCTTGAAGGACGGTTGTTTCTCAAAGAAATATTCAAGGCTTCTTGCAATTGATTAGCCTTTCAGTCAGTTTATACACTTTTTAGCATCACTGAAAGACTTCCCGTATTGATCAGTCTTTCCATATCAAGCAAACTTCCCGCATTGATCAGTTTGCTTTTCTGCCAAAATCATGAAGCTGAGATTTAAGACCTTTTGTCGATCATATGGAGAATCCTATTTTCCTACTATGGACATGTATTCTGTCCCTTGTAAATTCCGACAAGATACTTACTTACTGCTCCTTTCGTTTCCCTCCTAAATCTGTTTTGCGGCTAGTTAGTGTCAGGTTTATTTTAACCTCATATAGGGCCTTACATGCATGATCTTGTGATTTCCTATCCAGATTCTATCTATGGTCGGTTGGGAGTCCAACTTATCATTTTCTTTCTTATCCGGATATATTTTCTTTATTTCTAGTCAAGGTTGTTTTCATTACATCCTTGGCTCTCGCAAAGAGTATTCCCCATTATTCTTTGTTTTTCATCCAGTCAAATTGACATTTCACATGTTAATTTAATCAAAATTTATCTTCTATCTAATTTCATCTTATCTATCAAAGCATGTATTGTCAACACATGTGGATCTGGCTATCTATTTTCATCAAAATTAAATTAACATCTCAAACATGCCGAGTACATCAATCACATCTATCCATCTATCCATCAAAATATCTAAAAACTGGTGCATCCAAGTTACACTACATCTATCTATATCCATTTTTCATCAAAATAAAATCCATACATCAATCACATCTATCTATCTATCCATCAAAATATCGAAAAATATGTACATCCAAGTTACATTACATCTATCTATCTCTATTTTTCATCAAAATTATATCCACATATCAATCACATCAAATCACATCTATTTCTATCCTCTATCAGTCTATATCTATCCAATCACATCTATTCATCATCTATCAGTCTATATCTATCACAATTACGCTACATCTATCCATGTATATCAAAATCAAACGCATGAGAACAATTATATGACAAATGAAATGATGAATCTATATATACATGTGTGTCTGTACAACAAAAATGGGTGGCTTTCAATCAAGCCATCTATACAATGCCTTCCAATCGAGGCTACATCACTACACGGATACAAAATATATCAATCCCTATATAGTAAAATCTGATGCATGGAGGACACTATCTCCTCCACCCTCCTCTGGACCAGGCTGTCTCTCCTGGCCGCCGCCTTTATCGAACTAGGGCCCTCTGCTGCTGCTCTCGTGGTGTAATCTCTATCGGGTCCCCAGTGATCGGCAGTCTCAAAATCCTATATATATCCTCATGGGTGATGGTCATCTCACCCGTCCTGAACCAAAAAGTGCACGTATGGCTATCCCACCGTCGCACTAGTGCCCGCATCAGCTCTACATCTCGCGGCACTCGTCTGTAATACCGGAAGCCCCCGAGCCCGGCTAACTCTAAATGCCGCCAATCTGCATCAGTCACATCAGGGAGAATAGTCTCTAGTAACTCGGGAATAGCATCCCTCATGTGTAGAGCCTCTCGTGCCTGCACCCACGACATCAAGAGCAATATTAGTCTCATATTTACCCAAATCAGAACATCCAAAACAAAAACAAAAATTTTATCTATTCCAATCGGCGTCGATTTAATAAAATCGGCGTCGTTTATTTCTAGTCGACGCCGATTAATACCAATCGACGCCGCTCAAACAACAATCGATGCCAATCGATTGACTTTCCGACATAAATCGGACCACTGCCTCCCATAAAAAAAAAAAAAAAAAAAAAATTAAAGTACAACGGGTTCAAGAAGAACCACTTACCCCAGGTCGTGTCCTCCTCCACTTCTGACCACTTCCAGAAGCTTCCATGATGCTCAAATCCAATTTTTGACTCTCTCTGAATCAATCGTCACGATGAAAATAAATCGTTTACGTTTTCCGTTCGCATATTTATATGTGCTACGATTGGTCGGCGCCGATTTTTTTGATCGACGCCGTTTACCTTGGTCGTCGCCGATTACTGTGATCGCCGCCGATTTTCCGTATCTGTTTGCCATAGTGTTGATGCTTGGCTTACTTATCTATCTGATCATTATTGTGTGCTGAATATTGCCTTTCGGCGCATCTTTTCGATATCACCGTCCATTTCGAGTTTGTTCCCTTTGCATGGGGCACTCATGCTTTTTGGCAGCTTGGAGTTAAACGGGTCTGTAGGCACTAACGTCATCTGCTTTGCAGACCGTCTAGTTGTCCCTACCAATGTGTCTCTCTTTAGATGCTGACTATTTTGCAGTCCTCCTTACACTCATGGGTCTGTAGGTACTAACGTCGTCTCATGAGGAGACCGTCTAGTTTGCCCTACCAATGTGAGTTCCTTAGGTTGCTGCCTTTTTATTTATTTTTGTACATCGTTAATGATCAGATCTACTCCAGACATCCGACTGGGGCATCCTACATTTTCATCTACCTCTTTCAAACTTGGGATCGTCTGTTCTATCACCCATCCCATCCCCAGTTTGAGGGGGTTCGCATCATCACTTTTTCTTCTTTTCTTCTACCTCCTTGTTTTTGTCTCACAACTTTGCTTATCGCAAGTTACTTGACAAAAAGGGGCAAAATGTAGACACTTAAAATTGGTTACTCAATTTAGTGTCCCTCACATTCGTTTACCTGCTCGGGTAACCTGGGGCACGTTTATGTCACCACTATCCCCTTGGGATATTATTTGATTTGTGATTTAAACACCTATCCTAAGTTTAATTCACCCCATTATATCTTACCCGTGAGTAATTAAATATTAAATATTTAATTACACCTCTTCCCATGTATCTTAACCACTTATCTACCCCAAATTTATCCTATCTATGTATCACCCCTATTTTTCCTCTTCCCCAAGCGGGATATTTCCCGTATTTGGGGTAACTCTTATCTTTCTAGAAATCGTTCATTTTGGCCATCTCGGGAGTCTGTTCCGCGATCGGCGCCGACCGGTATGGTCGGCGCTGATTTTTTAGGAGCGGCGCCGATTATAAATAGAAGCCCAGAACTCAGTTCTAGAGGAGGAAGAACACACGCACGAACGGAGAGAGAGAGAAAGAGACAGATCGCGACACAGAGACACAGGTTGTAAGAAAGAGAGATCTTTTAGCATCAAGTGTATCAAATGAGAGCGGATCTTGTCCGAATCAATCCCTGAGAGGAGCACCATTACTCTGCTCCTATCACATCAACATCGCACGTATCCATTGATCTTCTGGTGACTCTGTTCCAATGTATCTCACCGACTTCGGCACATCCAAAGACGTTGACGATCTGGCCTTCACTTTTCGATTTCCAAATCTTCTCGCACTGTCCCCTCGTCGACCCGATCTACTTTCGATCGAACGCCGATCCTTCATAATCGACGCCGATCACATCAGTCGACGCCGATCACATCAGTCGACGCCGATTCTACATAATCGACGCCGATCATCCTGCAGATAGGTAAAAGGACACAGGTAACACAAATCCAGCTTTATTTCATAGTTTCCTATTTTCTATAGTAGCTTTCTGTCTGCTGTTTAAATTCGGTTTCATTACTGTAATCAGAAAATCTAGTCCTTACGTACATCTTTTATCATGTATGCTTCTCTACTTAATTGAAAACGTGGACTGACATCCGCCGAGGAAGCTTATCGCTTCCCGGACCCGCTTCTCGGGCAGTCCACCTAAATACCTTTTAACGTGGTCTTTTTCTGTCAAGCATCGGTGTCTTGCAGGTTACTTGGATCTATTGTGCGAATTGCTCGTGTGCCCGTCTTATCTACATCGACCTCCTTATCCACCTACATCTTCGGATCTTGTCCATCAGGTATCGATTTTATTAGAGTTTTAGGGTTTTTGTGTTTAGTTTGGTGCATTAACTTGGACAGTAATAATGCGCGAAATCCTTGATCTACACTATCCAAGCCCTATAAGTATCCATATCCATCTTCCATCTACGTACATTAGCCCATCTCCTCGCATATATATCTGGCCTAGCTCAATCTGCAGGGCCCCCAACTGGTCTTAATATAACAATATGCTCATATGCCCACACGTGTAACAATGTGGTGGCTCCTATCCCACCACCATGTTCATCATGAGTAAATTTGTACAAGTCCCTATATAAATGGGCTAACACACAACTTGCTCATGCATATCTAGTACTCTCCTCCTCTATCCACTGGCATATCTCATGCATATTATACAAGATGCTTACACCTCTACCCTTGAATACTATGGATGAAGCAATCACATTAGTAATGAACTTTCGCACACGTGGAAACCTACATATCAAAATGACATCTAAACTAATATGGGCCTCGGTAGGTACTCAAGTCCCCACAAAATATCATCTTGTGGCTCGCATCTAACTCTCCATATCGACCAATGGCATCACTTGTACCCTCTCCCTAACTAAAGGTAATCGTAGTATGCAATATACATCCTCTAGTGTTATTGTCATCTCTCCCGTAGGAAACCAAAATGTGTATGTATTTGTGCTCCACCTCTCACATAATGCAATCAATAGTGGCATATTATGGGGCACATCTCCCATCTGTTTTATGCATCATAGGCCAGCATGGTCCATGACATCTCACTCATATTATGATAATCCCAATCTAAGCAACGTGCTCATATGACAACCTCTGTGAAAATCCCTAGAGTGAATATCCCTCTACACAACACAAAACGACAACAAAAACTATGTTAGAACACTGAAAAACCCACATACACTTGTTTATAACATTTTATCATATAAAAGATTACCATTTATACCATTCTACACCAAATACACACATTCTAGACTAGGGAACCCAGATGCAAGACTAGGGCGCCCAGGAGCAGGACACCACTAGGTATGGGTGCTCTGTCCTAAGGGTCACTAGCACCCTCACCGCTCTTGTCCAGGTCTAAAATGACGAGAAACGACATAACATCAAATTTGTAAAAATATCACTAAAAACAAGTACTACACACATTTTCGAAAATACACCATAGTTACCAACTTTTTGGTCATGCGTGATGCTATGGCTATCGCCACCCTCTCAAACCGACTAGGATGTGCTACTCTCATTTAAGATATTTTCACTCACTACGCATTCAATCTCACACTCACAAAATCAACAAATGAAGTGGATAGTTACTTTTTCACTTCTCTACTTTTTATCATTTACTTTACTATGGTTATTATTTCACAACTAATACACATTATGTTTCACCAATAAGTATGTGTGATAAAACATATAAGGTAACGGTCAAGGAGGAATACCTGTGATTATGTAAATGGTAGGTTCAATGTGCACATTACTGATTTTATTCAAGATGATCATAGAGAACTCATTTTTTTCCAGGAAGGACTACTGTAGATGCAAAGAAAGACCACAAAAGAGTATTAAATAACAATATTTAGAGGAATTCCTAGCAACGATAGATTCAGGAAGCGTGATGCTTCCTCGAATGGTTTTCAATCCTCTGTTTAATACAATTTAATGTGAATAAGCAACTGAAACAAATAGGTCATATTGCAATGTAATGATTTAGGTTTCTCATACACACAATACACTAGATTTTATGCTAGATATTAAAATAACACTAAATCTAATTAGAACTGGGATTTATTCGGGTCGGACATGTCTCACAAAGGTCCATGAAGGGTCTTGGGCTGATTGTTTGAAGTATGGGTTGATTTTGGGTGAGTGTGAGGCTTGTTGGTCCAGCAATGTGACATGACATAAAGAAATGACATCGATCTTGTGACCGATTTCGGTAGGGGACTAAAACAACGTCGGTCATGGAACCGGCGTCGGTAGGGGGGAAATAGGTAGTAAATTATTAAAAGGGGGTTTTAGACTCTATGTGATTGCACAGAGAGTGAGGGTAGTGTGGTTTGGGTCGAAATATGGCTGAGAAGATTCAGAGATACTAAGAAGGAGGTTTAGAATGGTGAAAAGGCTTGGGATGGTTTAATAGTGGGTTAGTGGGAAGAAGGTGATGTACAGTAACAAAAAGAAATAAAATAATGAAAGAAGCAAGAGATATATAATGGGAAAAACACAAATGATTAAAATCACAAAGTATGTACTTGGTGTCTTACAGATCTTGGGAGCTGGGATGGTTGATGATTGATTGGAGAAGAAGTGCTTGAGTCTAGTTCTACAGCAGTATAGCCTATATGCTCCCATGAGTATTCCAATGCTCTGGAAGGAGAACCGGATGCTTGTATTGCATTGTGGTTATGTGTGTTCATCGTCTGGATGCATGAGGGCTTGAAGATTTTTGCTTGAATGTAATCAAGATCCAATAATTGAATGACTAACCCCTATAAAGAGTTGTGAAAGTGTATCTAAGGTAACTAATGGTGGTTAGGTGACCGGTGTCGGTCGAGGAATAACTGACGTCGGTTAAGGTGGGAAAGTCTAGGTTTACGAAAAATAGGCATATCTTCCCAGATTTGGCATGATTTCTCATTGATTCCACTTAGGAAAGTGGAATTTATGTGAGAGAAGGCATGGAGAACTTAGAAAATGTCCATTTAGGTTTAGGAAGAAATCTTAGTTAGTTAGGTCAAGTGGTGACTCAATGCTAAGAGTGATGACTCGGTCATTATGAGTTAAATGCCCTTAGAATGGGTCCAGGGTGAGGTGTAATGATGAAGTGGAGGTGTGAAGATGAAATTAACTTAATTAAAATAATTAAATTAATTAATAATGTGAGGATGAATAGTAATATGGGATGAAGGGTCATTATCCAAAATAAGCCCCTTACTTATTTTGTCGGTGACTATTTTCATTCCTTCCTTGTGTCTCACTCAATTGTTTATCTTTCGGAAGTCAAAATGTTCTAGAAATGGTTTCATTGGATAGAGCATCTTCTTAGCTTTCCAAAATGGTAAAGTATTCCTCCTAACTCTTTCTATTTTTCAAGTTATGGCTCGGTGGAGTTTTGGAGGGAAATTTTCCTGTGGGAGGCCCGCCAACCAATCAGAAGGTGCCACATCACCGGTAGAATGGCAGGGGTGGAGACAACTTAGAAATTTTTCATCAAATATTGGCGAGGCACTCAAAGAAAATTTTGGCCCGAAGGCCTACTGGCCAAATGGAACACGCCATGTCCCAGACCATTGGGGTTCAGGCTTCGACCAAAGGAAATTTTCTTTTTTCCAAGCGATGGAAAATATTGAAAGGAAAGCCCGCCCGGCGATGGCCCTCGCCAATCGAGCTACCACGTGTCCATGTGGCCGGTGAAAATCTTGAGGTGGGTCCGATAAAGGAACTTTTGAGCTCATGCCCATGCCAATCGAGAAGGTGCCACGTGTCCCATTCAGGGAATGGACATAGTCGAGAAAAAAAATTTGGAAGTGCAGGCCTGAGAGCTAATTGGAACATGCCACGTGTCCCAGAAACATCGGGGCGACGAATTTTTTTTGGAAAATTTTCCAAAGGCCGGATAGGCATAAAAAAGGCTGAGGAAAATCCCGCGACCAATCAAAGCTTGCCATGTGGCATCAGAGCTTCGGCGGTGGAATTTTTGGGGAAATTTTCCCAAAGTCAAAAAAGAGGAAAAATTCAAATTTTTGGCCCACCAAATTCAATTTTGCCGTAGTTTTTCCCTAAATCTTCAGGAGGGCATAAATTTTGATCCAGAGCTTGGATTTTCATGTTCTTGGTGTCATTGGAAAGATGGTGAAATTATCTACATGATGGAGGGCTCAATTTTGTGTTTTGGTGGGGTTTGGAGAGAGAAAATCAAAAATTCCTCTGGCATGGGAAGGAGAATAGAATTGACATTTCAACCACCATTTTTAATGAAGTATGGCTCGCATTCTCTCCCAGCATGGTCAAAAACATCAGGGAATGGTTTGGCAGGGGAATTGATGCTATTTTAATGCAATTTTGTCGGTGGTTGAAGCATCCACTCACATTTTCCTGCGTTTCTCCTTTTTGAGCTCGAATTTTCATTGTTAAAAGCCAAATTTGGCTCATTTGTAAAGGGTTGGACATTTTTATGTTTTACAAGCTCCCTCTTTCACCTTGAAAAGTGATTTTGTGGAATATCAAACCTCTTCCAAGACTGCAACATGTTTTCTACCTCTCTGCTGTTGTAATGCATGTATTTTTGATTTGGAAATGACAATGCAAGCTCTGTGAATGAGTTGCAGTCCTCTTCTTGTGTTGTTTGCTTCATTTCTAATCTTTCATTACATTTTATCAGTCTGTGCATGATGTTTGTTACATTTCTGTGATCTATGTTAATTTACATAAGTAAATGTTCACCACTCCTTTGGTGTATCACCTTGTTAGTATTAGTTTTATTTCTTTTGCATTCTCTATCTTTGTCCCCTTGGAATTTAGAGTAGGATTTTGAGTTCAAACTTCTACAATTTTCAAGTTATACATTTGATTAGAGGAGTTGAGGAACCAACCTCTAATCTGGAGATTCTTTTCCATTTTTACAAGTCCTGGACTTGGGAAAAGATTCAATGTTGTGCATTCACACTTGGATGTCCAAATATCAAAATAGAAATCTGATAAACATCCAAGGGTGCTGTGAATTTGCACTAACATTTTTGGAATGCTGGGTGGGACCTTAGAGGTCTTCATCTTCATTGTAATAAGTTGATGTGCATTTTTTACAAGTTTCATGCTTGAAAAGAGCCTTGATTTGCACATCTGGCGACTCCAAAGAGAAAAAATCAACTGGTTTTAGCAGCCATAGTCTGAAGATTCATGAGAAGAATCAACACAAGATCAAAAGACAAAGAAGAAGGGTTGTCTAAGTATTTGCAGCTATCTCCTGGAAGAAGGCATAGAGGAAGGAGGATCCAAAGGTCTCCATCTCCACCAAACAGAACTCTATCAACTCCTCCACCTTCTAGACCTTTCACTCAATCAACAAGGGTTCTCAGGCCAATCAAAATGGCACAACCCAACCCTTATGTCAACTTCATTGGTAGTAGCCCACTTGCTCTCAATGCACAAAATCTAGTTCCATTGCTGACATTGAATAACATTCCATACTTCACTGGAGAAAATCAGACCACTCCTGGTGATCATGTTAAAGACATTGCTAATGTTTGTGTAATCCATGAGATTGTTGAGATGCAAATTGTTGTCAAATTGTTGGCATCTTCATTCAAAGGGAAAGCATTGCAATGGTTTAGAAGCCTTGGGGCTGGTTCTATCCAAAATTGGAACCAATTGTGCATAGCTCTCCATGAGCAGTTTGGAGAAAAGGGGATAATTTGTCTCTACTAGAACAATTGACAACTATCAAGAGAGCTCCCAATGAGCAGTTGATGACTTCAACTTCAGATTTCAAAGAACTTGGGATAGAATTCTAGTGGCAGTAAGGCCAATAGTTGAAGGTGCTTTTCTATACTATCTCAAAGCTTTAAATTCTGATATTTCTATGCTAATTCAGTCCATGGGAGGTACAACTATACCTGCAGCTTATAGCATTGCCATTAGAGCTGAGAATTGCTTAATTCAAGCTGGTAAGCTAGCTCCTAGGCCTCCCATGCCCTTATACCCAAATTTAGAAAATCCAAGCACTAGTCAAGCACCTACTATAGCTCCTATCCCCACTCCTAGAAATCGAGTTCAAATGAAACTTCTACTGCATCCTCTAGTGCTTCAAATGAACTTCAAGAAGTCATGAAACAATTACAAAATTTAGGCAATGAGTTGGTTACACTCAAGAGGTAGCAAGCCCAAAGCTTTAGACCATCTTATCAACCTCAAGCTCAACCCAATAGGTAGCCATATTAGCCTAATAGACCACCCAATCTAGCTGCAAATCAAAATCAAATAAGGCCTCCTGCCAATAGACCATTTCAGCCCTATAATCCCAATGTTGCATCTGCCTCTAAAGCTTTAGTGCCAGTGCAAAATAATGTGGCACAAGAGTATGATTGGTGTTTCCCATGTAATGAACCTCACAACCAATCTATGTGCTTCAATGGTGCTTTGAACCAAGCCTTGATGGTGACAAAAACTGGCATAGAGAGTGAAGTGAGCCAGGAAACAAACCAACAACAAGGAACATCCCAGCAAAATGCAGCTCCAAATGAGACTACACTAGTGAATTGGTAGGCTGAGGATTTTTGTGGTATGAATCAAGTAATGTCTCAGAGTGTAGCAGCCAATACAAGGTCAAAAAAGAGGAATATTGGTGAGGGGAAGTCATTGGCTCGAGGTAATCCACAACCTTCCATCACTCTCCAAGGTGTTGTTAAGCAAAATGCAGTTCCAAACATGCAAGGGCAGCCCAAGCCACCTTCTAAATCAGCTCAAATACCAGTTGTTATAGCCCACGTGCAAGAAAAGAATGTGTAGACCAAGGGGCAGCAAAGAGATGTTTCATCCCCATTTAGCATCATTGATCAGATGAAGAAGACAAATGTGAATATATCTATGTGGGAATCATTATCCATTCCAGGCCAAAGAGATCTCCTACAAGCTGCCATGAAGAATTGGTCAACTTCAAATCAACAAGTTCATATGCAAGAGAAGGTACTCACAAATGTTGCTCATCCTGAAGGGAATCATGGAGGACAGCAAGGTAAAATTTTGAAGCCCCCTCCATTCTATGTTTCATTGATCATTGGAGATAAACTAGTACACAATTGCATGATTGATTCTGGGGCAAGTAGTTCTGTAATGCCCAAGCAAATAGTTGATCAGCTGGGCCTCCAATATGAAGTCATATCCAAAGGGGTAGTGCAATTAGATGGGACAGCAGTAACAACAGTGGGAGTGATCAAGGATTTGAGCCTTACTTTGCATGCATGTCCCAATGTCATTGTTTTACAAGATGTGTCGATGAATACAATTTGCCACCAATCTTCGCCTTATGCTTGTCAAGGGATTTCACAGCTAAAATTGGGGGCTACTTATCTATTGATTGGTCACACATGTTGTTTAGAACCAGATATGGAACTAAGGCCACAATCAGGTCTGAACCTATTGCAAACTTTCACATTGAGCCTCATACTCCAAGCCCAATCAATGCCAACTGTTCAGTGTTTGATCAAGAGGATTATCCAAGCACAGATGAAGCTGATACAAAGTTTGGAAGAATCCCAGATTTGACTCTTGATGAGTGGGCAAAGCAAGGTATATGCTTTTGATCCCTACCAAGAAATAGAAGAATGTGAGCTAAGAGTTTATTACATACATGAAGAAAATCAGCTTATTCCTAGCATAACCCAATCAAACCATAAGGATTACAATGAGGTATGCGCAGCTTTTCTTTTATGGATCAAGGAGTAGAAAAGGAGTAGGAGAGGGATCAATGCTTGTTTCACCTCAAGGCATTAAGTATTATTCATCTTTTAGGTTTTAGTTTGCATGCTCTAACGACACTGCTGAATATGAAGCTTTGATACAGGGATTGCATTAGTTAATTAAAACAGGTATAAAAAATCTACAAGTCTTTAGTGACAATGAGCTGATTTTTAATCAAGTTAGAAGACAATATTCTTCCAAGAATGATCTACTCAAGTGTTACAAAAATAGGGTGTGGGACCTCATTGAAGATTTTGGGGGCTTTAACATCAATTCCATCCCTAGGAAAGAAAACCAAGTTCTAGTGACAGGCTTGCGCAGGTTGGGGCAGCCTTTGATGTTGTTGAAAGTATCAAGAAGATAAAGTATAACCAAGCATTCATGTGATTGTAAGGCCCTCAATGCCAGACAATAATGTAAGTTGGCAAGTGTTTGAAAATGATCAACAAATCATCAATTTCTTGCAAGAAGAACCTGAGTTCTCAGCCAAAAATCAAAGAAAATTAGAACAACAGTACGGTGATCAAGTGGTACAAACAGAACCAACAAACTGCCAAAAGGAATTGTCACTTTGGAGTCCATTTTTAATCCTAATGATCAATTCAAAAAGGAGAAAGTGAACATCCAAGTCAAGGGAGAAGATTCAATGCCCATCTTAGTAGGAGAGGGCAAGTCACTTCAAATTGGTAAAGTTGCAACCAAGAAAGAAAGGTATGAGTTTATGCCACTTTGTCAAGAGTTTCCTAACGTATTTGCTTGGAGCTATGAGGATTTGAAGGGTTTCAATCCCAAGCTAGCTCAACATACAATAGAATTGGATCCAAGTGCTAACCCTATCGGGAAAAAGAAAAGGCCACCAATCCACACATAGATCCTCTCATGAAGAATGAATTGAATAAGTTAATAAAGGTAAGTATCATATTTCCCATCAAGCATTCTAGTTGGGTAGCAAACTTGGTTCCAATTCGGAAAGAAGAGTGGAGAAATCAGATTGTGTGTAGACTTCAGAGATTTGAATAGAGCATCTCTCAAGGATCATTACCCACTTCCTTCTATGGAGTAGATTTTGCAAGTTGTTGCTTTGGCTCTGAGAGATTTTCATTGCTAGATGGTTATTCAGGGTACAATCAGATCATGGTAAAGGAAGAGGATCAATTCAAAATAGCCTTCACCACCAAATGGGGGACTTATGCATATAGGAAAATGCCATTTGGGTTGTCCAACACTGGAGCTACCTTCCAAAGGGAAATGGATATGGCGTTTAAAGGATTGATAAACAAGATGGTGCTAATATATCTGGATGATATCACTGTTTTTTCTAAAAGTGCAGCGGATCATCTCTTTCATTTGAGACAAGTGTTCCAAAGATGTAGAAGATTTGGGGTATCCTTAAATCCTAAAAAATGTATTTTTCTAGCTCATGAAGGAAAACTCCTTGGCCATATTGTTTCAAAAGAGGGATTAGCAATTGATCTAGAGAGGGTTGAAGCAATAAAAGCACTGCCATTACCAAGCCACAAGAAGGCCCTTCAAATTTTCTTGGGAAGGATCAATTTTGTTCGGAGGTTTGTGCCAGATTTTATAGCCCTTGTCAAGCCAATAACCATGATGTTGAAGAAAAGCATGGCTTTTAAATGGACAAAGCTGAGGTAAGGCAAGTTTTGAGGCAATCAAAGAGGCTATCTCACAAGCTCCAACTCTCATTAACCCAGATTTCTCCAAGGATTTTATCCTTTATGCATTTGGAGGTGATGATACAATCTCTGCAATTTTAGTACAGCAGAACAAAGAAAATGTAGAGCAGCCAATTGCTTTCTTTAGCCAAATCCTGGAGGACTATGAGGTGAGATATTCTTTCATTGAGAAGAAAGTTCTTGCAGTGATTAGGAGCTTGAAGAAATTTAAGCATCTAGTTTCAAATAACAAGGTTCAACTACTGGTTTCTCATGTGGGAGTTAAAGACTTCCTCCTCAACAAAGATTTAAATGAAAAATGTGCAGGGTGGATTACTCGTGTCATGGAGTATGACATTGAGATCAAAGTCACCAAGCTGGTCTGAGGAAAAGGATTATGTGAACAGTTGGTCTTAAGCAAATCAATGGAAGCATGCAATGAAAAGGATGTTGTTTTGGTGCAGCAAAACAACCAAGAACAAGGTAATGTTCAAGAGGATAATGATGGTGTCCTTACTCCTTGTTGGACCCAAGACACAATGCACTTCCTATACACAGCCTATGCCCTTCAAAATGAACAAAACCAAAAGAATACACTTTAGATTATAGGTTGTCCCATATGCACTTGTTGATGGTGTTTTGTTCAAAAGGGATGCAAATGGAGTGCTTTGTTGAGATGCATTGGAACAAATCAAATTAATAGAACATTGGAAGAGTTCCATGGTGGGACAGCTGGAGGTCATTTTGCACCAAGAGTGACAGCCCTCAAGATCATGAAGGCTGGTTATTATTGGCCTAAGGTATTCAGTGATTGTTATGCATGGGTCAAGAGGTGTAAGAGTTGTGCTTTCTTCACAGGCAAGGAGAGATTAGCTTCCCTTCCATTGCACCCAATCTCAGTTGACCAGCCATTCATGCAATGGGGTTTGGACTTCATTGGAGTCATTAACCCAAACTCAAGCCAAGGGCACAAGTGGATTCTAACAGCCACATATTACTTCACCAAATGGACTGAGGCAGTGGCACTTAAGGAAGCAAATGAATCTAGCATTCTAGACTTCTATGAGGGGATAATAACCAGATTTGGTATACCTGCCACTATAATATCAGATAATGCCTTGGCATTCATAGGATCAAAGGTGATTGAATGGGCCATCAAAATGGGATTTATCTGAGCACTTCATCAAATTATTACCCTCAAGGTAATGGCCAAGTTGAGTCTACCAATAAGAACTTGTTAAGGATCATCAAGAGGAATCTTGATGAAAATCAGAGGACTTGGCATACTAAATTGAAATCAGCCTTGTGGGCTGATAGGATAACTCCCAAGAGATCCACAGGTAATTCTCCATTCAAGCTTGTTTATGGAAGAGAGGTAATTTTTCCCATGTCACTTGAGTTACCAACGTTGGAACTCATGAAGCAATTGGAATTGTTGGAGTTTGAACCCATGGAGGTTAGATATGCTGAATTGATGGAGCTCTAAGAAATTAGAGATCATGCAGCCCAAGCAATGGAGAAGGATCAAGCCTTGATCAAGAAGACTTTTGATAGGAAAGCTAAGGCTAGGACTTTCCAAGTTGGAGATCTAGTGCTGAAATGGGATGCAGACCGAGAAATGCCTTCTAATTATCTACATTTGATGGTGAAGAACTACAGATTCCAATTAATGGAATCCATCTAAAGCATTGCTACTAGAGGGAAACTCTCTACCTTGTACATATTAGCTTAGATTTTCATTCCTCCAAGTGCTTATGCACATTGTTTTGTTGTAGCTTAGTTTTTACTTTCCCTAAGTGCTTTGGCACAAGCTTGTTGTCCCAAACATGTAGTTTTACAAGCCTTTGTTCCAGATCAGGTGATGATTCTACTCTCACAATCTCCTCCTTGTAATTTTCTAATCAGTTGGGGTTCCAAGTAGAGAATTTTATGACTCCATGCCCAATGGATTGCTTTAGGCAACTGGTAACTTCATCCAGCAGAAGATGACCCCTCTGAGTCACCAAAATTGTTATCCAAAATAAGCCCCTTGCTTATTTTTTTGGCTAACTACTTTCATTCCTTCCTTCCTTGTGTCTCAGTCAGAATTTTTTATCTTTCAGGCACTCAAAATGTTTTAGAAATGGTTTCATTGGATAGAGCATCTTCTCAGCTTTCCAGAATGGTAAAGTTTTCCTCCTAACTCCTTGTATTTTTCAAGTTATGGCTTGACAGAGTTTTGGAGGGAAATTTTCTCATGGGAGGCCCGCCAACCAATCAGAAGGTGCCATGTTGGCGGCGGAATGGCGGGGTGCGAGAGGCAACTTAGAAAATTTTCATCAAATATTGGCGAGGCACTCAAAGGAAATTTTGGCTCGAAGGCCCGCTTAGCTAATTGGAACACACCACGTGTCCCAAGAGCGTCGAGTTCAGCTCGGTGGAAGGAAATTTTCCTTTTTGCCAAGCAATGGAAAATATTGAAAGGAAAGCCCCCCACGATGGCCCGCGCCAATCGATGGCGCCACGTGTCCATGTAGCCTGGTGAAAATCTTGAGGTGGGTCCGACAAAGGAAATTTATAACTCGGGACCATGCCAATCGGAAGGCACCACATGTCCCATTTAGGGAATGCACACACTCGAGAGAAAAATTTGGAAGCATAGGCCCAGAACTAATTGGAACATGCCACGTGTCCCGAAAATGTTGGGGCGATAGAAAATTTTGCGAAAATTTTCCAAAGGTCGAATAGGCATAAAAAAGGCTAAGGAAAATCCTGCGACCAATCAATGCTTGCCATGTGGCATCGAAGCTTTGGTGGTGGAATTTTTGGGGAAATTTTCCCAAAGTCAAAAAGAGGGAAAATTTTCAAATTTTTGGCCCGCCGATTCAATTTTGCCCTAGTTTTTCCCTAAATCTTTAGGAGAGCATAACATTTGATCCAGAGCTCAGATTTTCACGTTCTTAGTGTCATTAGAAAGATGATGAAATTATCTACATGATGGAGGGCTCAATTTTGTGTTTTGGTGGGGTTTGGAGAGAGAAAATCAAAAACACCTATGGCACAGGAAGGAGAACAAAATTGACATTTCAACCACCATTTTTAATGAAGTATGGCTCACATTCTCTCCTAGCATGGTCAAAAACATCGAGGAATGGTCTGCAGGGGAACCCATGCTATTTTAATGCAATTTGGTTGGTGGTTGAAGCATCCACTCACATTTTCCCGTGTTTCTCCTTTCTGAGCTCGAATTTTCATTATTAAAAGCCAGATTTGGCTCATTTGTAAAGGGTTGGACATTTTTATGTTTTATAGGCTCCCTCTTTCACCTTGAAAAGTGATTTTGTGGAATATCATACCTCTTCCAAGATTACAACGTGTTTTCTACCTCTCTACTATTATAATGCATGTATTTTTGATTTGGAGATGACAATGCAAGCTCTGTGAATGAATCTCAGTCCTCTTCTTGTGTTGTTTGCTTCATTTATGATCTTTCATTACATTTTATCAGTTTGTGCATGATTTTTGTTACATTTCTATGATCTGTTTCAATTTACAAAAGTAAATGTTCACCACTCCTTTGGTGTATCACCTTGTTAGTATTAGTTTTATTTCTTTTGCATTCTCTATCTCTGTCCCCTTGGAATTTAGAGTAGGATTTTGAGTTTAAACCTCTACAATTTTTAAGTTATACATCTGATCAGAGGAGTTGAGGAACTAGCCTCTAATCTGGAGATTCTTTTCCCATTTTTTCAAGTCCCACACTTGGGAAAAGATTCAATGTTGTGCAATCACACTTTGGATGTCCAAATATCAAACTAGAAATCTAATAAACATCCGGGGTGCTTTGAATCTGCACTAACAAGGTCATGATCTGTTATGTTAATTAATTGAAGGGGACCAATGGAGAGTGTGACCCAAATTTAGTGTCTACATTTTCCCCCTTTTGTTGCATAACTTGTATTGATAAATGATGATGACAAAAACAGAAGTGGTTGCCCCAAATATAGGTGAGAGTGGGGTTGGCCTAGGTAGGAGTGAAGGTGACCCCCTCAAACCAAGAACTGTTGAAGTTGGAGGTCAAGCGGTGAGTGGTTTGATAAACAGGTTATTAATAAAAAAAGGGTGGATGGGTTATAGGTAAGGGTAATGGTGGGTCGGGTAATAGGTAATGGAAATCAAATGCACGCACATGTATAGATTGTGATAAGGTACCAAGTTGAAGAGCTTATAAACTCTACTTTGTCAAAGGTTGATAGGTTTATCCAAATGAGGTTGAAGTGGTTCAGGTATCCAAGGTATAGGATATGGTCTTGAAGCACAACGAGGTCAGGTGTAGGAACAGGTAATAGATTTTGTTCCAGGGCACCAAAGGTTTGGTCGGGATAAACGTCACGACATTAGGCAAGGTAAGGTCATTAGGCTAAACAACATGGGTAGTGGTATCATAAGGTATATCGAGCACACAAATTTGAATGGCACAAAAGGAAGTTCAAGTCAGTGTATGTAGGTTAATGCACAGATAGGGCCAAGGTATTAGGTAAATAACATGTCCTTAAATGCAATTAAGGAAATGTATAGGTAATTTAGGCTTACGGGTAAGGTATAAGTGGTGTTGGTAAGGGTAATAGTTGTATGAGCAACATTTTTTTAGGAAAAATGGGAAAATGGTAGGTAAAATGGTTATGTTGGGTGACCATTGTTGGTTAGAGATTAACCGAAATCGCTTTTCTAGGGCACTACATGGCTGACACTAGTCATGTCGATTTGGGGCTTAAAAGGGAAAAATCCGTGTTTTGGATTCATATTAACCTTTTAATTTTATAAAATGTCATAGGAGAAGAGTAAGAGTGGAAAGTGACATTACGAGGTGTTTGAGATGAGTTGGCAAGCCACGTAGTCGGTGAGTGGAATTTTATAGGAAGGTCCCCAAGATCGATTTGATTGATTCGATTGGTTGTGAGGTGAGGAGTTTATTTTTGGTATGGCGGAGGTGGGAGAGGGAGTGGGTGGACCACCGGCACAGTGACTAGACATGCCACCACAAAGATGGTGCCGAGTAGAGGTAGGAGACTATCTGAATCCTTCAATTGAGTTAAAAATATTGAAATCATTTTATTTATTGTAGGTTAAGTTTGGGTAGAAATTTAATTTTGAAAATGTGGTTAAAATGAATGAAACAGGGGGTGGGAAGGTCAAATGTAGCTTAAATAGGGTTGGTAATGAAGGTAGGATAGGTTTGGGTGGGTTGGGGTAGGTTTTTAGGTTGTTTTTGGGTAATTTTTGATAATGGGGGATGGGGATTTCAGTGTTATCACCTAAACAATGACCGACGGATCAAGGGTTGGTTGACGTCGATTCGTTTTATCGACATCGGTCAGATAAAGGCTGACCGACACCGGTCAAAGTGATCGACATCGGTCAAGAAAATTGATGTCGGTCACTATAAAAAGTGACTAGGGTAATGCAAAGGTAGTTGGGAAAGTTAAATAGGTGAGTTAGGGTTATGGTGAAGTTTATTGTAGGTGGAAGAGGGTAAGGCATCATGTCGCAGGTGCGTGATAGGTATGTAGGTGAAATGGTCTAGGGAATTGGGTAAGTATGATAATGGGGACAATAAGTTTTAGGTGAATTAGGTAAAGGAATAGGTGTTGAGTGATGAATTTAGGTATGATTTGCTAAAAAATGGCTAAGTATGAGTTTAGTTGAGGTTTTAAGGAATAGGTAATTTGAGAGGTTCGCAATTTGATTGTGTGTTGTTTTGGATGATGTAGGTGAGAGATCAGCTGACTATGAGAGACAAAGTACCAACGTTATTGGTACGATGTAACCTAGTGTGACAGATGAGGAGTGGGATCACATAACGAAGTGGGACTTAGTTTGATCAGTCTTATAAGCATATAATATAATATCCTAGCTCGATGTTCGCTCTCATCATCACAGATGGGACTCCGCGGCCAATACCTTTCATCTACTAACTCAAGCGAGATGATTGTCTCCTTAGAGGACATTTACAAGATCTTGTGGCTTCCCATTGTTGGGGAGCCAAGATATTAAATTTCATCTAAGGCATCGGTGACAACCGATAGTGGCGGTATTTGGTGAGGTGATGGGACTGCTAAGTTATCATAGTGTGAGTCTAAGTTATGGGGATATGTATGCGGCATATCCATAGGAGACCAAGCTATTTGTTTTGATGATGGTGGCAGTAGGTTGTTTTTCTCTCCTAGATTTTGAGGGTGGGATATTTCCATGAGAAATGATGGGGAGCTTTAGGACATGATCGACGAGTGGATACATTTTGCTTGGGCACCAGCTTTTCTAGTCCAACTATATAGGGAGCTATGGGCCTATGGTAGGTTGAGGAGATTTGGTATGTGTTGCACATTCTTGTTACACTACTAGGCATATGAGCACATTGTTTTTGTGTGTTCATTTGGTTTACCATGTCAGGATTGGTTTGGGGATGGTTTGTATAGAGTAGGATTCAGAGACAGTACAGTAGGGCACATCGAGAATGGTCAAGGCCACATATGATGTTATATACTACAAAAAATTGTTGGAGGGCCTATCAATGGACAATATTGTGTGACATCCATATGTTGATTATCCGTCATATAGAGGCATGACCGAGAGTTAGAGAGGAGCTTCAGTTATTAATATGGATACAGGGGCAGCGTGTCGGGAAGCATGAGATGATACCTGTGGACAGGGTTAGCCAGAAGTTTGGACTTCGGCAGGATGTGCCCCCACCTTTCCCATAGTACCATAGAGATGATGTGGAGAGACCCATATCTCCACCATGTCTAAGCGTTCCTACATGGCAATAGGAACAAGAGTTAGACGGATTGATGATGCAGGTGTCACCGATGGATACTGGCTAGTGGTGGGTGGCACGCATTCACAGTGTAACACTATCAAGTCCAGAGACGCCTTATTTAGTGACAATCATAGTGTAGAGTGATGCTTTACGGGGTCGGTGGCTGCCCTAAAGGCATAGATTACGAGTTCCGGGGGATAGGTGACATGGTCACATGCACAAGTGACCACCTTACAGGTACAGGTGACATCCCTACAAGACCAATTAGGACAGAGGCACATGCTCCCACACATGGTGGAGATGGGGATGGAGGGTAATTAGCCACCTTACGGGAATAGGTGGTGAGACTATAGGGCCATTTGGTCACTTCACAGGGCATAGGTTGTGGCCTGCAGCCTAGATAGTTACATAGGTACCACTAGAGGCATAGGGACATGGTGTCTTAGTACAAGCACCTGCACCAAGATTTGGTACTCTTTTGGTTCAAGCGAGTTCACAGGGGGAAGTTAGGTTAATGGCACCACCCCGCACCATATCTATGGAAAGGTTCAGGATGCTCGGATGAGGCTCATTATTATCAGGACCATCTAGCCACCTCGTATTGATGTGTCCTCATATGCCAAGTACCGATCCCAAAGTAGGAATCCGGTGAGTGGACTAGATCCTGGACCCACAATTCTAGTAGTATAGGGCATCATCAACCCCATAGATAGGGCCATGGTGAGGTTACTAGCTCTCGAATACCGAGCCCCGAGAGGGCCATGAGGAGGAGACATGTGAGACCAAAGAGAATGGTATCAAGTGGGGTGAGGATTGATATCCATATGTGATATTGTACCATTATTGTGATTTTTGATATATATATAAAAGCCTGCATGTCAAGAAGACATGAGATTTTACATGAGAGTTTTGAGATACTTATATTTACATATATACGTGTATATATGTATTGATATATAGAAACTCCCATTATATAGTTGATGATGTTTTACTTTGGATGGATTATGTACTCGTTTTTAATGTCCATTGTTATTGTGTATCATGGAAACTATTTGAATTAGGCATGATTAAGTAAATGTCTTGTAGGCATGATGGAGTTAGGTATAGGCATGGAGGAGTTTAGGGGATTTAGGCATGATGGAGTCGGGGTGATTTAGACATGGTGGATTCTAGGTATAGGCATGGTGGATTTTTAGGTGATTTAGGCATCATGGACTCGGTTTAGGAGTCAAGGTCATTTAGGCATGGTTGAGTATAGGTCAAATAAACATGGTTGATTATAGGTCAAATAGGCATGGTTGAGTATAGGTGATTTAGGCATGATGGAGTCGAGGTATAGGATTCGAAGTCATTTAGGCATGGTTTGGTCATTTTTTGCAGTTGATTTTAATTTCCAAGTTATTGTTATTATGGAAAATAATGGATTGTATGTATGTTGTGGCTAAATTTCCAAGTACTTGATATCATGGAAATGCTAAATGATTGATTGTGTGATATGGTTGATGTTATAAAATGGTAGGTATGTATGTTTTTATGATTGTTTAATTTCCAAGTGTTGTGTAAAATGGAAACTAAATAGGGTAAAATGTGAATATAAAAGGGGGAAAATTGGTTAGGGGAAAAAGTGGCCAAGCTAACCTCCAAGGGCCCCATGCCCTCGAAGTGCTGCCTACATAGCCCCAAAGTGAAAAGGGGCCTCAGGATGATGTAGTTCTCCCATAAGCTAGGGAATAATATGATGAGGTAGATGAATGGGTCAGTAGGTTTTAGGCATGATTGAGTCAAGGTCATTTAGGCATGGTTAAGTATAGGTCGAATAGGCATGGTTGAGTATAGGTCAAATAGATATGGGTGATTTTGGTGAAAGAGGAATTCCTAAAATGTAGGTGTCGAAGATCTAGTCCTGTGTAGGAGAATCAATAAGTAAGAAAAGAGGTGAATGGTAAGAGGAGACAAAAGAGCCGCTTAATTGAGAAGAACCAATACGAGTCTATCATACCAAAGATTGGTCTTATGAACATAAAACCCTAAAGGCATTGCATGATTGATCGTCTAAGGGTGAAGAATGTCAAATGATCATGAAATGTCACATGTGTGGCACGTCTCTTGAGTAGGTAGAAGATTAGAAAGGAAATACGGTGAGGTGAAAGAGGTTGTTTTATCGTAACCCTGGTGTGAGATAACATACCTCTTTTGCAAGATACCCAAGATCAAAATAGGCAAGTCCATGATGAAAAAATTATCTTTTTTTTTTATAGACGATCGATGCAGAATTCAATGTGGGATGAGTAGAGTATCTCCTTGAGGTCTTCCTAAAGTTGGTCAATGCGGGAAGCTTCAAAATATTTTTATTTTATTTTTGTAGGAATAGTCTTCTTTTTGTGATAGATTGTGTACAGTATGGATAGCTTTGTATAGTTGTCCTTCGAGGGTGCAGTCTATTTATGGCAAAGCAAGATAGAAAGATATACATCCTTTTGAGGGGGTCATCTTTTTGCTCGAAGTTTTATTCAAGGATTTTGAATTTGAAAATACCATATATTACTTTTGAATTATTTGTGGACTTTTAGGTCATGGACAAGACTATAGAGAAGTATATGCTTCTTTTATGAAGACAAAACCATAGCACACATGGGTAGCTATGAAAGAGAGGTTTTATGTGATGAACGACAATGGGATTCCATCTTGAAATAGATGAAAAGTATCCAAGAGCATCATGCCATGAGTAGAGTCATGGTACTCATATTAAAGATAAGGTTGAAAGGTGACGGGTAATCACATGATTCTTGTTTAGTCATTGATCCTTAAAATATGTAAATGGAAGGTGAATGTTGCTCAAGGGATGAGTGTTTAATAGACATAAGGTGTTATATGACTTGTTTCAACAATAGAATGGTCGAAGATGCAAGGCATTAAGGGTCTCACATTTGGGTTTACCTTCGAGTGAAGATAAATGATAAACACCTGATCCATAGGCATGAGTAACGATATAGGGTCCAAGCCAATTAGGAGTGAAATTTCTGCAATTACTTTTATCCACTTTTTTAATTGTTGTTCGTTCTTGGACACATTTATTTTAGGCACATTTGATATGTTTTTAGTAGATTTGAAGGTGATCAAGAGAATTTAGATGGTGTTTGTCTAATAACTCAAGCTATGCCAAACAATCTTGGAAAAATCATCATCAATGAGCATATCTTTTAGTGAGATATAAAGAGAGGGAATTTGGAATTCGAGATGTAAAACAACCTCTATACCATAGACCAAAGAGAAATGTGTGGCATCAATTGAGGTATGAATACTAGTGCGATAACCCCATAAGGAAAAAGGAATGTACATGTGTCAATCCTTACCAGTATTGTCAACCACTTTCATAAGCATTTTTTTAAAGTTTTATTGGTTGATTCATATTAGCCGTTTGTTTGAGGACAATAAGGTGAAGAAAACTGAGTTATATGCTAAATGCATCACAGAGTTTCCATATTGTTTTATTTTTTTATTATTTTTTTATTTGTGATAAGGTGGTGAGGGACACCAAAGTGACAAATGATGTGATGGTTAATGAATTCACATATTTTCTCATATTTTAGAAATAAGAGGTATGGCTTCCACCCATTTAGTGTAATATTTGGTAGCGATAATAATCCATTGATGACATTGGGAAGAATGAGGGTTGATCTCTCCAACAAGATCCAAACCCCATTGAGAGAAAGGCTAAAGGTCTCGTGTGACCTGTAAGGCATGACTAGGGGTGTGATGAAGATTAGAATGTTGCTGACACTTCACACAATGCTTGACATAGTCACAAAAATCATGGTTTAGGGTTGCCTAGTATTAGCCTACGCGAAGGATATGCTTAGCAACATCTAAGCCACTGAAGTGACCCCCACAAATCCCATCGCAAACTTCCTTGATGATGTAGGGAATTTCATAACTCGTAAGACATCATAAGAGGATAGCGTCAAAGCCACATTTATAGAGAAGACCACCCATGATGACATAACAAGAGACACTTTTGAGAAAGGCTCATTGTCCATTGCATGAAGTAAGATTTGGAGGTAGAATTGAAAGGGAAAGATAGTCACAAAAATACTTATATCAAAGGTCACATAGGTTAGTTTTAATGTTTCCGAAAAGGTTGATGTCTTGAATTAGATAATAAGGTGATTGTAACCTTTGTATGGTGACAAATATTTTCGAGTCGAGGGGGCAAAGTGGGGATTTGAGAAACGAGACAGAGCCATGTAATCTGCAAATTTATTAGTGGAACACAGGGTGGTTTGAAGTTCATAACGGTCAAAGGTAGTCAAAAGTATGTCAACATGATGCATATATTTTGAAGTATCTCATTACGACAACTGTTATACAATATTAACTTGATTCATAACCAACGGTTGAGATTTTCCAAAGAGATTAATTGATTTAATGTCTAAGGATGTAGAGTTTTGAAGGCCTAAAATGAGTGTTTCATATTTAGCAATATTGTTAGTACAATTAAAATCTAGTTTGAAAGATAATGGCATAGGCTCACCGTCAAGAGGAATGAGGATAAATCCAACACCAACCCCACGCTGACATTTGGAACCATCGAAGAATAAGGTCATCTAGTAAATGGTATCGTCCAAAGAGATTGTAGCAATGGATTCATCATTGAAAATTTTTTAGAGGATTGATTTGAGATCTAGTTCGTCTGAATCCTAAAGCAACAATTTTTGTCCTTTGAAATGTAATTAAGGGTTAAGTATTTGAAATCCTTAGCCCCTGGTCATATGGTATGGTCATATGAGGGCTTAAAGCTTGTGATTCCTACTAGTAGGTGCTTAACTCCAGCCCCTTTTATTTTATTTGTGTGGTGAAGGAAAGAGCATTTTATTCTATTTTAGTGGAAACTAAAATAAATAGTAGAGCATAATATTGAAAACCTTGTATCTTTTGATCGGTAACTCGGTTTTGAGTGTCATTTTTTGCAAAAGTGTGTAGTTTTTTATGCTCTTTCCATTGGAAATATTTATTTTGAGAATCACACTATAATTATAAAGTTCCATATTGTAACATGCACTCATTATAAAGTGCCAAAATATGGGGGCTCTTGTTGCATTGCTTGGGGGTCTTGTTGCATTACTTGGTTCTTCCATTTCTTTTGGTGATTTTTTAAGATGGCATCTACTTCTACATTAACTCATGTTGAGCCATTAACAACACATAATTACCACACATGGAAACCAAGAATGGAAACAATAATTAAGTAGAAAGGATTATGGGCTTTAACTTCTAAAGAACAACCAATGTTCACTAGAGAATATGAGAAATTTCAGTACCAGTGCAAATTTGATGAGTGTATGGGTTTGATAGGAACTTATGTAAGTGATAGTCTTTTATTTCATTTGGAAAAGTGTGACTCTCCTTTCAAAATATGGGAGAAATTGGAGGATTTATTTGGTAAGGTGGATCATATGAGAGCTATGCAACTTGAAATTGAGATCACCTCTCTTAATCTTGAATATTTTCCAACAATTATAGACTATCTTACCAAGTTCAAGAATTTGTTGACACAGTTGAAGGGGAGTGGAAGAGATAAGAAAGATGAAGAAAGTGTTTATTTGATTTTATCCAAGTTGAGAGGAACATTCCAAAAATTTTCTTCTACCTTTTTCTCTAGCATGGACGCCTTAGGTGACACCTTCAAAATTCCTAACTTAGAAATATTTTGTGAAAGAATTACTAGGGAAGAATCCAAATTATCTCACCTTGAGTCTTCCACCTATCAAAAGGCATTAGTTGCATCTAATCCGAAGGGAAAGGGAAAACCAAACAAGAAAACCAAATCCACACCACCTCCATCTCAAAATGCTCCTAAACCCAAAGAAAACAACTCAAAACCTAAGGAGTCTTCTAAGTCCAAGAATAAGTCTAGTTGTTCATGCTCTTTTTTGGGGGTAGTAATCATGAAGAAAATAGGTGTTATAAGTGAATGCAAGCCTTAGAGGATACAGTCAAGAAACACAAAATTTCTATCTCCACTCCACCTCCTTCTAATCAACATGGAAAAGCACTTAATATTTTTGGAAGATCTCAGTCACCACTTGCAGACAATTGGGTTATATATTCTGGTGCTTCTCATCACATGACTTCTTCCAAGGAGTCTTTTGTTTCTCTAGGTTTGAGTTCTACTTCCAAAATTGAGGTTGGAGATTCTTCCTTTCTTTCTGTTGAGGGAAAAGGTGATATACAACTTGATGGTGGCAATATCCAAGATGCACTATATGTTCCTAACATCACTACAAATTTGCTTTCTGTATATCAAATTTTTCATTCTGGTCAAGGGAAAATAGTGAATTTTACACCACATGGGGCAGAAGTAAGAACTTTGTTGGAGCCTTTTTCACTTGTTGCTCAGGGTATTGTTGATCATAGTTCAAGACTATATCACTTTGAAGGTTTTGATGACACTTCTTCTATAGGGACAGGATTGGTTTCTCATTCAGATTTAGAGAGTAAGCTTTGGCATGAAAGATTTGGACATCTCAATTACAAATATTTGAAGGAGTTGAGCACTCATGGTATGGTAGATGGTCTTCCTAGAGTTTCTTGTCTTGAGGAGTTTGTCATGGTTGTGCATTAGAGAAACAACACCAAGATCCTTTTCCTAAAAAAATTTCTAAGAGAGCTTCTTCACCACTTGAGCTTGTGCATAGTGACTTGATGGTTTTTCCTACCCCATCTTTCAATGGAGCTAAGTATGCACTTACATTTATTGATAATTTCTTGAGGCGTACTTGGGTTTATTTTCTCAAGTACAAAAGTGATGTTTTTCACACTTCAAAGTCTTCAAGGCTTTGGTCGAGAAACAATCTTCTAGTAGCATAAATAACCTTCACACTGATAATGGGGGAGTACTTCAGCAATGAGTTTTCTAAATTTTTGAAACTCAAGGCATTATTCACTAGCATTTTGTTCCTCATACTCCACAACAGAATGGATTAGTAGAAAGGAAGAATAAAACTTTGAAGGAAATGGCTAACTATATGATGCATTCTAGAGATATACCTCCTATCTATTGGGCATAAGTAGTTAATTGTGCTAACTATATTCAGAATCACACACCACATAGAGAACTTGAGCATTTGACTCCAGAGGAAGCTTGGTCCAACACTAAGCCAGATGTCTCATTTTTTTGAGTCTTTGGGAGCCATGCTTGGGCCTTTGTGCCAAAGAAGAAAAGGAAAGCTTTGGATAAGAAGAGTAAACCCTTGATCTTTGTAGGGTATTGTGAGGACATGAGAGCTTATCGTCTTTTAGATCCTGATACACATGATGTTATTTTTCAAACACATGTTCAGTTTGATGAGCATTTCACTCCTCATGATTCTTCATCTTCTTCCATTCCTTCTTCTTCTTCATCTCATCTTGAGGATCTTTTCTTTAAGGAGATTGATGAGGAGGTTATAGATGTTCATTGAGGATCATATTCCCACTAATGTTGTCACTATGCCTAAGTGGGCTCATACTACAGTTTCTAAGGAAACACCTTTCATAGAGGATCTTCCACCCACTAGGCATCATCACACACATTCTATAGGTTTTGGACTTTTATGTCAGGCAGTTTCTGAGGATCCACAGTCTTTTTCAAAGGCTCATGGGATACAGGAGTGGGATGATGCAATGACAGTTGAGTATTCTTCTTTGATGAAGAATCATACTTGGGATTTGGTATCTCTTCCTAAAGGAAGAAATATGGTTAGGTGTAAGTGGGTATACCAAACCAAATACGCAGCTGATGGGTCCATTGACAAGTATAAGGCTTGTCTTGTTACAAAGGGTTTTTCACAAGTTGAAGGTATTGATTACTCTGAGACTTTTACACCCATTGCCAAGATGGATTCTGTACGCCTTGTACTTGCTATTGCTGCATCACAGGGGTGGCCCATATACCAGATGGATGTGAAGAGTGCCTTCTTACATGGAGATCTAAAAGAGGAAATATATATGGAGCAACCAGGCTGGATTTGTTCAAGATTCTTCTCTTGTTTGTCGGCTCCAAAGGTCTCTCTACGGTCTCAAACAAGCCCCTCGGGCTTGGTATGAGAAGATGGATTGTTTTCTTCTATCTACTGGTTTTGTTCGTTGCCACTCCGATCATACAGTGTATCTCCAGCATGTCGGTGAGGATATTGTGATACTTGTCTTGTATGTTGATGATTTGTTACTTACTTGACAACTCTTCTTCCCACATTTAGAGTATTCAGAGGGATCTTTCTACACAGTTTGACATGAAATATATTGGGCTATTGCATTATTTCCTTGGTTTGCAAATTTCTCAGACAGATTCAGGGATTCATTTGAGTCAGAAAAAGTACATGCATGATCTTCTTAGGTGCTTTGATATGGCTGATTGCAAGCCAAGTCCATCTCCTTTTCAGTCTGGGGTTACTCTTACATCCACATGTACCACACCACTTTGTGATCCTACATTGTATAGGTAGTTGGTTGGGAGTCTCATGTATTTGACCCATACTCATCCTGATATTTCATTTGCAGTAGGGCTTGTATCTCGGTTTGCACATTCTCCTCATAGTAGTCACTGGCAAGCTGCTAAAAGGATTTTGTGCTATTTGCATGGCACTTCCCACTTTGGCCTACACTACACTAGGGGCTCTACTCAGTTGGTTGGGTATACAGATTCAGATTGGGCAGGTTCTATTGATGACAGGCATTCCACTTCTGGCTATCTTTTTTGTCTTGGTTCTTCTCCAATTGCTTGGGCATGCAAAAAACAACAAGCTATTGCACTTTCATCTTTAGAGGCGAGTACAGGGGAAGTAGTTACAGTGAGTCAGTAGATTCTTTGGCTTTGCCAGTTATTGACAGAGTTTGGATTCCCATAGGATTCATCGAATGTACTTTGGTGTGACAACCAAAGTGTAATTCACATTTCTCGCAACCTAGTTGAGCACCAGTAGACCAAGCATATCGAGATACACATCCACTTCATTCGGTAGCACATTCAGGATGGAGTTCTTTGCTTAGAGTACCTTCCGACTCGCAACAGGGTTGCAGACATCTTTACGAAGCCTTTTACATCACCTCGCTACCTTGAGTTGTGTGGAATGCTTGGGGTTTTAGAAGTTGTTCTTGGGGGTGTTCATGAGAACATCTTCCTTCTTCTTCTTCTTCTTTCTCTTTCCTTATAGCAGGATTCTTTCCTTCTTTTGGTTCGAGATTTCTTCATGGATATATTGTACATGAGTACCTCATCAGGCCTAGTTATCGGGACTCATATTGTGGACATGCCACTTCTATTTTGGCCCCTAGCTTCACTTGAGGGGGGGTGTTAGAGTAGGTATTTACCTTAGCTCATGTTCACCTAGGTATATTATTTACCTTTATTGTATTTATCCTCACCCACTTATGTGTGTGGATATTTCTTTTTATTTATTTAGATATTAGGAGATATTATCTAGTTGTTAGGTATAGTTCTTTCCTTGATCTATGGTATTGACTAGTTCTTTCCTAGATCTATGGTATTGACTAGATCCTTGATGTCTAGTTCTCTCATAAATCTATGGACTTGACTAGTTCTTTGATGACTAGTTCTTTCCATGATTTATGGCTTGATCTACGACCTTGACTGGTTCTTAGATTGTTATTCCTTGCCTATATAAGCAAGGCTCATTCTCATTGTATTTCATTGAGTTCCATAATAATATATGATATTGCTGCTCATTTGTTTGCAAAGGTTTTGTGTAAAGTTATTCTGGTGAATTGCTTTCATCTTATTGATCGTGGTGTTTGATTAGCATTTGTGTTCTTGGCTTGGTATGATCTGGTTATCATTCCTTTTAAAAAAAACTAATGCTAAGCAAAGTTTTTCAACGTGAGTATATCTATTTTCGTAGTTTAAAAGTGTACAAACTATTTAATAAACCACTTGTTCCTTGTGTTGCTCGTCATGATGAATGAGCATGGCACCCAAAGAATGATCAATAGAAGAAATATAAAGGTAAAATGGTTATTCATCCTTAGGGGAATGAGCACAGGTGGTTGTAGGAGGTATTGTTTTAAGGCATCAAAGGATTTATGGCATTCATCATCCCATTTGAAGGAGACATCATTTTTTAGGAGATGATGAAATCGACGGCATTGTTAAAACAATGAGAAATAAAGTGATGAATAGACTACAATTTTCCTTGCAAACTACGAAGTTGAAAAATTTTAATAGGTGGAGGCATTTCAAGAATGTCCTTGATTTTATCGGGATCAACTTCAATGCCACGCAAAGAAATGATAAAACCAAGGATCTTTCCAGAGAGAACAACGAAGACACACTTCTTAGGTTGAAGGAAAACATAATATTTGATGAGATGGTCAAAGACAACCTTAAGGAATGTAAGGTGTTCGACCCAATATTTGGATTTTGCAAGAAGGTCGTCAACATAATCTTCTAATATGCTATGCATAATGACATTGAAGATATAATTCATATCCCACTGATATGTAGCACTAGCATTTTTAAGGCCAAAGGGCATGACATGATAACATAAGGTCCCCCAAGGAGTGATGAAGGTGGTTTTGTGTTGATCTTCTAGGGAGATTAATATTTGGTTATAATCGAGAAACCATCCATGAGTGATAGCATTTCATGGCCGGCAGTGAGATCAACTAGTTGGTCAATACTAGGTAGAGGAAAGTCATCTTTGGGGAAATCTAAGTTAAGGTCACGGAAATCCATGCAAATGTAAAGTCCCCCTATCACTTTTGTGATAAGAATAATGTTAGATATCCATTGGGGATAATCAATGGGTAGGATGAAGGAAATCAAAAGAAGGCGTTGGAGTTCTTCTTTGACAAGAAGGGCAATACGAGGATGCATTTTTTAGCTTCTATTTCACGGGTTTGACATCAGGAATGGTTATGATATTGTGGATCAAAATGTTTGGGTCAATACCGGGCATATCAGCGTAGGACCAAGAAAAAGCATTGTTATGATCCCGGAGGAAAGAAGTAAAATTTTCTTGTTCAACAACATCTAAAGATTGGCCTATTTTTAGAATGTGCGGGTCATCCTGAGTGTGAATATTGATTTCGATGGTCGATTCATTCAACATGGTTTGCATCTTAGAAGGTAATGACTAGTGAATATAAGAATATTCCACACCAAGGTAGGTGAGAATAGACTCATCGTCCTAACATTGAATGATGTTAATAAAAGGTGTATCATCATCGATCATGTTAGGATATAGGAAGGGAAGAGAAGAGGGATCCTCGCCATCTCGTTGATAAGTCGAGGTCCCAGGGAAATGGTGTTCATGAAAAAAAAAAGTTAGGAGGAATGGATTATAGGTCCATAGACTCTGTAGGTGAAGGTGGTGAAGTTGGTGAATAGGGTGGGGAATGTTTATCATCCTCAATTAGTTCAACTCAGGCCTTCTTGGGAGATGGTTTGGAAAATTCAATACCACTACGGTCTTTATGTTTACAAGTGGTGCAAGGAATGAAAGTATGGAGGCCTTGTTCATAGAAACCAAATCCAAATCCCTTCCAAGAACAATGATGGAGGAAGGTGTGGGTGAAGCGGCATTTGGTGAGAGATTGAATGTTGGATGAAAATGGTCAAGTTTGGGAAGGTGGCTCAGGTGATTAGGTAGAAGTATCAAGTCCCCCATATGTTAAGTTGGTGCGAAGGTGGAGATGACCGTAAGGGAAAACCTCACCTATGCGATGATCATAGCGGGGATGTTGGTGAATTTTACCATACTCTTGAGGAGTAAGGAATGTGTTAATATTATAAATGTAATACTCCCCCAGAGTGAGGCATTGAAAAACACCTTCTAAGGGATCAGTAGTTTATATGTGGGTAGCAGGAATGGATGAATCATTGAGAAGTTCGGAAGAAGAAGCATTAGTTGGTTGAGAAGTAGATGGGTTGGCTGATGCGTCAACTGTAGAAGTTGTGGCAGCAGTGGGAATAGAGGAGTTAGTTGTGGAAGATATATCGGCAACATTGGTGGATTAGGTCATGGCTGAAGAAGAATTGGCAACAATGGTAGATGCCTTAACTAGTATAAAGACATTGTTGGGTTAATACAACATGTTACAGTCTTGAATGGTGAAGGATCAAATGGAATGGTATTATTGTGTCCTTCATGTTCAAATTTTAAACAATGATTTAAGGTTAAAGGAACACAACCATGACACGGATCCAAGGTCAGCTAAGTAGCATGTTGTACTGTAATTCCCCCTCTAAGACAAAATAATTCAAGAATGGTACGGGGCCCACACGAATGTGTAGAATGATGGTGACAAGGGTGGAATTCATAACATCATTGAATGAACACAACATAGCTAGGTTATTATGCATGCAATTGGTAGGGATATGCATTTGGTTATATGCATGGGAAGAAATTATGTTAATACTAGCACTACCATTGATCATAACGTGTCAAATGCATATATTATCAATTTATACAGAAATAAATAGGGTGGGGTCAGAATTATCTGATTAGAGAGGTATAATCTCATCATCAGAGAAACTGAGAGTGGCTATTTGATGAGTGGTAGTGGGAGTAGAGGAAGGGGGCGAAGTGGTGAGAGAGGTAACATGGTGAGGAGTGATAATGGATGTAACAGAGTAGGTTCATCGGGTAAAACCTAAATGAGGACACATCGATGAGACTTAGAGGTTTGGAAAAGATTGTACAAAGACATTTTGAGAGACTAGTGTAATTGTTTAAGCATTATATGATGGTAAACCCCATCAAAAATAGGGTATGCAGTCAACGAATGGTGATTTTGGGTGCAGATGCGAGATGGAATATTGGGTAAAAGAGTAGCGGATGAGCTGGTTGTTTTATCATTTCCTTTTTCCTTTTGGGATCAAGTGGAAATGTGAACCATATTAACCTATGGTAAAGGACAAAGTGAGTCGTGATAGGTGTAGCGACATGACGGGAAAAAATATGGTGAGGGCATATACTGGTTTTGTGAAAACAATGCAAAGCACATTAGCATTCTAGTGGAGGTTTAGCTAACTCTCTTATGTTAACCATATTTATCTCAAATGTTGGAGGAGGATAAAATGGTTGTGGAGGGGGAGATGATTTCACTGAATAGGTAAGGGATGAGGATGTGTGGTGATAGGTGAAGGTGGAATAGTGTCCTCATCTAAAATATGATTATCGTTAAAGCTTTCTTCTAGAGGACATAATTAGAGAAGAATAGTTTTGAAAGCCTTATAATTTTCCACATCATACCCGACACACGATGGTAAGCATAAATTTTTGTATCGTAAAAACTTTCTCGGTTTAGGTTTGATTAGGTCGTAAGGTCTAAGTTATGACAATGTGATGATAGAGGTTTCCAAAATGTCACTAAGATGTTGGCATAAGACCACGCCAATGGATCACAATGTGAATTAAGTGTGGGTCTGGATGGAACTGTGGGTGAATTTTGTGGGAGAGGCACCACCGAAGGTGGAATCAAAGGTTGAGTAAGTTTGACCACTTGTTTGGTAGATAGTATAGTTTTAGGTTTGGATTGCATAGTCTTGGGTAAAGATGTAGCAGGTGAACTAGTTGTTGAGGGTGGTGTAGGTTTAACTACCTCTTTAGAGGGTAGTGGGTTCTTGGAATTTGGTTGCACCTTCTTGGGTAATGGTGAAGAGGAATTGTGTGATGTATAAGGGAAGTCAGATGGAGGAAGGGGATGGGTTAACCAAAGCGATAATAGAGGTGTGGTGAAGGTGTGGGAAGAGGCAATGCGTAAGGTACTTGGGTGAAGATAAGGGAATAGAATAGGTAATGATGAGGATCTTTGGAAGTGGTGTAGGTATAGGAGGTAAAAAGGATGTAGGTGACGGAGAAGGTGTAAGTTGTGTAGGTAATTTGGGTGGAACAAAGGATCGTGATGAGGAGGTGGGATGTTGTGATTTTGTTTTACCTTGGGTAGGAGGATGTTTGGCCAAGGTTGATGGGTGGGGTCCTAGGATAGATGGAAGTGGTGAAGATGACAAAGGGGGTGAAGCTAGTGTATGTGGCCTAAGATATTGGGTCTTTCTCTTAGGTAGGGGAATAGTCTTTGCGTTGGCTTGTGAGGATGTGGCTAAATCTAGTTTGACAAGATGATGGACTAGGCTTGATGTCGGCATAACTCCCAATGTGGCAATGGGTCTGGATGCAAAGGAAGACATAGGTGCAGGAAAGGTTTTAGGCATAGGTAAAATTTCATTTGATTGTAAAGGTTTAGGTGTGGGCAAGGGTGATGAAGAAGGAGTCACTTCAGTTGGTATGGGTATGGTGGGTTTAGTTATCTGAAACACCTTTGGATAGATTGTGGAAGTATCAGTAGAAAAAATTTGCATCTGAGTTGAGAAAGGTAGCCGAAGGTGTCCCCAAAGCATGAAATTGTCGACATAATCCAAGTGGTTAGCCAAACGTGAAAACGGAACAATTGTAGGGGGGTGATGATGATTTGGTATTAATCCTGTAAAGAATGTTTATGAGACAGGGAAATGGTTGGCTTTAGACAGACTCTGTGGGTAAAAGAGCCAAGAGAAAATCAACAGATCCTTGAAATACAATGGATAATTGTCACCAATAGGAAGGGGAGTTACTAATGGATCCCCTATGGGTAGGGGATATGACAAGTAGGATGAGGTAGGTTCATCTTTTGGTGAAGAGGAAGGTAAGCATGACTCTCCCATGGGTAGGAGAGTAAATATTGCGGGTTGTTCATCAGGTTGAGAGGTGAGTGGGGAAACTACATCGGCGGATATGGTGGACTCCTCCATGGGTGAAGGGGGAGATAAGGGAGAATCCTCTGTGGGTAAAGGATAGGATGAAACAAATCCCTCTGTGGATGAAGGATCTCATGCAAGAATATCCTCGATAGATGGAGTAGGAGGAAATTGAGGAAGAGCTGGTATGATGTTGAAAACAACATGAACCTCATGAATGTTACTATCATTGGTCGAGGTTTCGCCAGTTTTGGTTAGACGATGGGGTGTGATTTGGGAAAACTTCTTGAAGATGTGAAGGTTTTGATTATCCGGTGCATTAGGGTTATCCAAGATAGATCTACATTATCTAACATTTGTTGGATGATATTTTTGAAAGTTATTAAATTCACATTATTTATGACCTTTAACGCGATGATAGTTGCAATAATAATTTTCTTTTTACTATGCAGGCATAGGACAAGAGTCAAAAATAGTATGTGGTTTGACGGGTGGAAGAGTGAGTGCTCCATCTTTTAGAATTTTTCTAAAAATGAAGAGTAGGGTTCTCCATGGGTGTATATTTTTGTTGCTCCCGCTTGAACTTAAAAGCCCGAACATGAGAAATATTGGAAGAAGCCTTTGATTTTTGGATGGGTGAGATGGGTCGTCTTTCAAAACTAGCACATTGGTAGATCCTTTTGCTTTGGAATAATTATTTTTGTTTAGAAGAGGAAAAGGTATCATTTTATTTAAACACAATGTTCTTGTTACGTAATAATGAAACCTAGAATTTACCAGTAAAATCCCAGGCACGTTGGCACATCACATTACCTAGATCGAGCACTCGCACTCAAGCACACAAAGGTACTAGGCCCCTCTTTAGGGTTGCTGTTGCAGGATGTTAGCATGATGAAGACTTAAGACATTCAGATCCATAATTAATACAACATTCTACAGAGCATGTTCAGATCTAGATCTAAAGAATAACATGTTTAAACAATATCCATAATGAAACCAACCATGCCAGAACCAATTATACTCAAGATTAATACTCTGATTCAGCCAATATACTCCATTATATTAAACATGATAAATACACATAAGCTTATTAAAATAGATAATACCATAGCTTATGCATGCCTTAGATTTGGCAGCATAACTTCGAGTAACTTAGTTCTCCCTCCCTATACTACACGATCATTACATATTTATAAGGGTGGGTACTTTCCCTTCACCACTTGCATAATTCCAAAAATAGCTCGCATGATTAAAATAGCCATGCATCTTTACAATAATATCCACACATGCAAGTGTGTTACCAATAGGCCTCTCCTAGTTAAATGGCAATAGAAAATATATTCTTAACTTGTACCCATGCAAAGTGATTTGTAGCCACTCCTTCGAAAATATCCAATGTGTGTCGTGCAAGTCTTCACTCGGTTTATGTGCTCGCACGCTCTCTCCAAAAATAGCCTATACACATGAAAAATGGATAAGTCCCAAATCTGGATTTCTCCTTCACATGTGATTCTTTCCCGACCCCACCGCACCTTTGAACGTGCTTTTTTCTTACGCGAACCTTCGTATGATTTTTTCTAAAGTACCATACTTTGACTTGACCACAATTACCCCACGCTGATTGCATTGCCACCCCGAAAATGGTTTCCTCTAGATGTTTAATGAATTAAATAATATGAATGGAAGAATGTAAAGAATTTTTATGTACAAAATAATTACTTTACTCTTCAACGATCCTCTACTTCAACCATAAGAATCAATTCTGGATATTCTTCTTGTATTTCTTCCTCTAATGTCTCGCCACTCATTCAAGTGACCTCTGCTTTTTCTGGAATATCTACCGCAATTGACTCCATCTCATCTTGCACAATTTCTCCTTTCCCATTATGCAAGACCAAAATAATGTTGGACATTGTAGTCATTCTTCCTTCCAATAGGTCCATCTTTTGTGTTATAAGATTCCCAATCTCATCCAACCTTTCTTTATGTGGTTCTTGCAGACCATTGTAAGAGCCTCGTGCTTCTACTTTACTAGCACTAACCATTCTGTGCAGCCCAATGTCTCATCCTTCATGTCTTTCAAAACTTCAGTGTCTTCCACAATGGTCCTGATTCGTATAACTACTTCTGGAGCTGCACAAATATTCAACTCTTGATCTGCTTTCTTCAGTTCTTTTTGCAAGGTTTGTAACATTCCCTCATAAGATGAAATCTTCGTTATCATGGAAGCATCTGCTCACTCTTCTTCCTACTAAGGATCCTTTAGTGCTGGCATGCACATAGGTCCATCCTCAAGCACCAAATCCACCAAGTTATGTACATAATGAATTGCCAAAGGAAACTTTTCTCGGTACCTTGGACTCCAAGTGTGGTCTTTCCTTCAGGACATGGTCTGTAATTTCCTCTACCATTCTAATAAATGCACTATTCTTCTTCTCCTCCAAGTGATCTAAAAACCAAAATTAACTAGCAATTGTGCACACACATTTCTTTGCTTTGTATTGATTTTCGATGTAAAATTTGAGCATTATATCCTTTTGTATTTTTAATAAAAGAATAAAAACTGCAAGTACTGTGCAAATATTGAAAGAAATGAAGAGGATTCACTAGCAATTTGACGCAAGAATTGATAACGGAGTTCGGCGCTTGAGGCCTACGTCTCCGGGTCCGGTTGAATGGGACCGATCTATTAAAATCTTGAAAATAATTCTTTACAAAGAATTCTACAAAATTCTGACCTTCTCACAGTCTTCCTCTATCAAAAATAATAGGGGTTGCTTTTTACATCTCCTCCAAATTCCACTCCTAGCTCAAGTTATGAGCATTACAATATTTTCACACAGTCTCGAATGCTATACAAATATAATATCACTCCTTTTATACTATTTCCAAACAGCTGGCGCAATGGTTAGGTGCCTATACTTTTGCTTGGGAGGTCAGCTGTTCCAATCCCCTCCACTTCTCCTCCTTCTCCTTAGGTGCTTTTTAAGTGTTTTATCCCACATTGGGTGCATAAAATCTTGGAAGAGGTTTTAAATAGAAGGTGGGCGCATTGTTTAATCTACTCGCTCTGCTTCCTACTAAGGATCCTTTGGTGCTGGCATGCACATAGGTCCATCCTCAAGCAAAAAATCCACCAAGGTATGTACATAATGCATTTCCGAAGGAAACTTTTCCGGTACCTTGGACTCCAAGTGTGGTATTTCCTTCAGGACATGGTCTCGTAATTTCCTCTACCATTCTAATAAATGCACTATTCTTCTTCTACTCCAAGTCCTTCTCTTGATTTAGGCATGTTATTTCTACATCCTTGGCTTTGATTTCTTCCCTTAGCACCCTAATTGTTGCAGCCTTATCCATATTCCTCCGATTCACCTCTATCAACATCTTCCTAAGGCATTACTTACTTGTTCATCTAACATAAACGTAGGCTTTACTATTATGTCTAGCTTTGAGATGTCTTCTTCAACCTCCTTGATACACATGACTCTTCACATACATCAAAGTCTGGTTCATCCATGTGTGTGTGCATAGACCAAGACAGTTGCTTCCTTGTGTGCATGGTGGCCATATCTTCATCCATCATCTCTCATCCATATAACTCCTTAGGCATCACCGTGCTTTGAAAATGGGCACCAACAATTTTACTTGTGTCCTCAATGAATCCCATGATCAGTGTAGGATACTCCCCACTTGTTCTTCTAGTTCTTGGCCCCTTAGAAATTGACACACTAAGATTTGGATCTAGATCCTCTACATCTTGAGAATTTTCTGGTCTTACCTCTTCTTCCATTACCCTTTTTCTCTCCTTCATTATTCACATCTTCTTCTTTCATTTCCTCATCTTGTGGCTCTTCCATGTCCTCTGGTGGTGTAGGAGATTCAAGCATGCTTTCTATAAACTCCTCTGCCTCCTTTCCCGCCTCAAATTCCTCCTTTTTCTCCCAACTATCTCCTTCGAGGGAAATTCATGGTGATCTCCAGACCGATTGTGGAGTAGAATCTTGGGTTCTAGTTCTCCTAAATACCCTTATGAAATGGCACTCTCCTTGGTCTAAATTCAAGTCTTAATCACCTTCTTCTTATACAGGGGGAGTAGTCGTGTGATTAGATCCTACCCTATCTATAGGTTGCCTTCATCCTTTATGCTCCATACCACCACTATCTTCTCGTTCATCCTCCTCTTCATCCACCACTATAGTATCTGTCAGCTGTGGAGTTGGTACATTCTCCATTGCATGCTTACCCTTTGGTAGTCCTGGGAGTGAAAATTCATTTTCTATGTACTTGTTACCCTCCAACTTAGGCTTAAGCTAAAGGTACACAAGCGCGGCTCCACTGTCTCCGATCGCGACTCACAGGCTTCATTCTTATCATATCTAAAATTATCCTCTCAATATAGACAGTCTGTCCTGGGTATACATAGGTTTTCCTCAGGGTATGGTAGTCACAATCTATCTTGTCTACAATGAAGTTCAAATGACATGCATCAGAAAAATAAAAGACCGATGCCTAGAAGTAGCACACTGTGAAGGCATATGGTAGTTTACACTAGGGGCTCCAAGTTCCATCTTTCATTATAAAATGCGTTATGCTAAAGTGTTGGAATACTGTGAACTACACTTCCTTGCCCACCACCGAAGGCAAGTCCTTAGGAATTCTCATAAAACTAGTAAACCTCAATCTATTTTAGCAACTTTTCTCCTACATCATCATATATTGGCATGTCTTCTACCGTGCGCTTGTTTGTCTTTGTACACAATAACGCATGCAACACCTTGTTGTTCTCTGATGTGCGGTGGTTATAATCACCAATTTTTTACCTTCGGATGTGAGACTCCCATTCTTGTCCCACTATTACACCTTCTGGGTATTGCATTTCTAAGAAATTACTCTCAGGAGTAATTTCAACCTCTACTTCCACTTTCTTCTTTCCCTTAGCTTCGCAGAGGTGATTTCTTTGGTGCCATTTATAACTTGAAATCTTCTAACTTTAAATGCTCACATTCTTTCTTCTACAATGTGCAAACCCTAGCTCGAATCTGAGTGCCCTAGTTGAAATCACATGCCCTAACTCTTTTACAATGCTTTGCTTTGCTCAAACCCTTTGCAAATGGGGACACAAGCTTCTTCTACACACAAATCTACTCGTCACGCCTCATTTCACACTCTTTACACCTGAATAATCTTCTCATAGCTTGGTCGCACTTGGCTCTTTCAAATTATCACGATTACAATGGTAAAAATGAACTCACATCCCGTCCTTTTATATATTTTCAAAAATTTAGCGTATTTATTTCTCCTTCACCTACCAAAATCCTCACTAATTGACCCTTTTCTCCATTTTCTCGTGTGGTACATCTTCACGCCCCACCATAGCCTTCTAGAGCGCCCTCCTACCTTATGGCTATAGACTTATCTTCAAAGACACTTTGATCAAGGGATCATTTCTGAAAGTTCCCTAAACATCTCTAAATGGTGTCAGTGCAGAAGATCATCTCGAGAGCTTTCCAACGACTGTGAGAACGCGACAAACGGACATCGGGAGCTCTAGATATGTTCGGTCAAAGTTCGGTCAACGGAAAGTCAACTCTAGTCAACTGGTCAATATTGGACCGAATCACACTGTGACACGTGGCTTGCCAACACTCGTCGAATTCGCTCGATTTGCCTATCGGGAGACGACAAGTGGACTATATGCTATTTCATACCACATTAGAGGGGTCGAAATTATATTGGTAAGTCCACGTTCCAAATGGCGCCATATATTTCCAAATGCCACATATATAAATATTAATGTTTAATACATTAATATTAAACCATGTTTTACCACGTGGAAAGTGGTGAAGCGGTGGTAAGAGGGCTAGGCCCATACGTGGACTGTCCCACGTGGCAAAAGGAGGATGAAGCAGCGGTTGGGGCGGTTTATCCAACGTGGTCTTTGACCTCATGCGCATGGAGAAGGCTATTTAAAGCCTTTAACCCACTTCACCACCCAAAAATGTGGGATATCCCACTTACCATATGTATGCTGCTCCACATGCCGTGCCAAAGGGGATTCTTATCCCTTAACAAAATCAAATTCTGCCCTACATGGATTTTTATCCTATTTAAATATGTATATCCGCCCACATAGGGATTTAATCCCATTTTTTATGTACGGGTGAAGGCTAAGGTTTAATAATAGCCTATGGATAATATTTTATTCCATTATTTTGGGGCCCTATTATTGTATAAATAGGGGACCCCTCTCCTTTGTAAAAACACACATTGGAGACACAACACGAGCTTATTATTTGTTAAGCTTGTTGTGACACTCAGTGCATACACGGACACACTGCGGTGCAATGGAGAAGCTCATTGCTAGAGCACGGAATGGTGGACACCGTGCAACACACAACACGAGCTTATTATTTGTTAAGCTTGTTGTCGGGATGTGTCAACAGTATTGTCTATTGGCCTATTATTTTAGGCAATATTAGATGAAATATTTGTGGCTAGGAGTTATTCAAACTACCTAGTCGGCCCATAGCGCCACACCAATTACTTGTAAATCCTGGATTGTCGACCAAGTGCTAGCTTCACATTGTTTGCGTCGGGAAGGCCGATCACAGCCGAAGGAGATTGTATTTCAGGAAGGTGGAAGTCGGGTGCTATTTTTCACCCTTGTCGTCCGAAGAACTGGTGTACTGGTAGGCAAGTAAAATTCCATTAGGTTTTCTTGTGAAAGTACTATTGTAACTTACAAGTTTTGACTAGTGGAATGGTTCGACCACGAACCCGGAGACGTAGGCAATTGCCGAACTCCATAATCAATCATGTGCAATTATCATTATTGTCTTGCATTATTTTAAATTGATTACTTAAAAGGAGTAAATTATCGGCAAATAATTAAAGCCTATAAGGGTCTGAGATCAGGTCGTAATAATCTGATTATTTTCGGATCATGTTTGGTATCAGAGATGGTTATTGGCTTGCAAACTTTCTAATCTCCGAAGCATGTTTGGTATCGTAGCCGGTAATCGATACCTGCAAACTTGCTAATCTCCGAAGCAAGTTTGGTATCGAGTGGTTTAGCTCCATATTTGTTTTTCAGTAAATCTGATTAACAAAGTGATTGCTTCAAGATTGGTGCAGTTGGTTCAGTTTGTGTGAACAGGGTACAAGTGCACTATGGGCAAGATGTCTAAACAGGCAAAGCTCGAAGAGATTGAAGCTTATAATCACCAGATCCAGGAAGAGAACTCTCTCCTGCGATCAATGTATTCCTCCTTGGAAGAGGAGTATGCTCGTTTGAAATTGGAACTGAAAACCAAGGATGAGCTCTTGGCAAGGTTGCAATGTGGTGATCAGAGGAAGGAAAAACCCTCTACTTCAGATGCAGAGGCCACGGCAGATGATTGCACTGTAAGTTGTTCACCATGGGAATCTTCTTCTTCCTCCCATTCGGTTTCGGATTCAGGTAATGAAGTCTTTGGTTTGTTTGAAAAGCATACTAGAGGCATTGGATCCAAGTTACTAGATAAAATGGGATTTGATGGAAGAGGCCTTGGTAAAAATGGCCAAGGTATTGCTAACCCAATACAAGTCGAGGATCGTCCTCGTTTTGCAGGTTTGGGTTATCCTAGTGTGGGAATGGAAATTGGAGAATGCTCCAAGAATGCTGATGGGAGACAAGCTTCCGAAAGCAAAGTGATTACCCCACTAGTCCTGCAAGAAGATTCTGAGCAGGAAAGTTGTGCTTCATCATCACAGGTAAGATGTGGTAAGAGAAATCAGCGAAGAGGTAATGAGATTCCACCTCCAATTTCTTACCATAATCGTAAGCACAATAAAACTTCTGATCCACTTTTTCAGCTTAAGAAGTATGGTTATGATTTTCAGAAGATGTGGAATTCTTTTCCATGTACTTTTTGTGGATTGCATAATCATTCAGTGGCCAGATGCTGGAAGAGAAGGACACTGATGAAGAAGTTGATGCCGTTCATCAAGAACATGGCAAATCAGAAAGACCAATCTCGTCATGCAAAGGTGTCGAGAAATGGCGAAAGAGTTCCTCATCCCGAAGAAGGAGTTTAAGAGGAATTTTTGTGCTCATTGCCGAGGAATGGGCATCGGGTGGAAAATTTTTGGAAACTGCATCCATCTTGCCATCAGAGTAATGGCAAGCCAAAGATGGAATGGAGGCCTATTGCAAAGGCAGAAGAGGTTTCTACTCAACCACTAGTTGACAATTCAACCCAGGACCAGGTAATACCTGAAAGTGAAAGTCCTTTAAAATGGGTAAGTCAATAGTTTTTCAATTATATATTGCATAATTCAGATTGATGGATCGTATGCAGTATTAAGTTTGGAGATCAGATTTTGTGAGAAAATGCTGAGAGAAAGGTTTACAATACTTAGTGGATTTTCTTACTTAGAAAATTTGATTAATGCTCCTAACATATCTCCTAATCAGCGTGTGAGTACCTGTTATAGCTTGGATACAGGATTTAACTCATATAAAGCTTGGAGATTGATCTGCCATTTGTGCAGATAGTAGAGTTCGCAGAGATCAGCTCGGAACTTCATTCTGTGTAGAGGCATTGTGACCGTGCAGCAGAATGGTAGCTGAATCACCGTTGGCATTGACATCAGGTCGGAACTTCATTCTGTGTAGAGGCATTGTGACCATGCAGCAGAATGGTACCTGATATTAGTATGTCAACAAGAGGAGCTCTCAAAGGATTAGCTCGGAACGTCATTCGGTGTCAAGGCATTGCGACCACACATTCGAATGGTAGCTGATCAACAGACTTAGCATCATACATCGGAGGCTCAAAGTCTTGAAAAATGCTTAGCATCATGTATCAGAGGCGTTAAGGTCTCAGAATGCACTTAGCATCATGCATCGGAGGCTCGAGGTCTTGAAAGAGGCTTAGCATCATGCTTCGGAGGTGATGAGGTCAAAGGGACAAGGCATTGTCCATCGGTGACATCGGATCAATCAAAGCTCTACGTAAATGGAGTTCCTTCAAACCAGCTTCGGATTCTCGGAATCAACTCGGAGCTAGGAGTTGTGTTATAGAGTAAAAGAAGATCCTTGTTGTCAGATATCAAGAAGCTTAGCACCGCACAAAAGGAGCGTTGAGGTTTCATTCAGAAACTTAGCACCATAAAGCGGAGGCGTGGAGGTTTTCTTCGGATATCAGAGTGGCGCAGCGGAAGCATCGTGGACCCATAACCCACAGGTCCCAAGATCGGAGCAGAGTTGTCGAAGTGAGAAGGTTGGAGGAGAAGACCCAAGGGTCTACTACAGCAGCACTTCCGAGGAGGCAACAAATTTTTCCAGATTCAGGACAATATGGAAGCTTTTTGGGACAAAAAGCTTTTCTCAGTGGGGAGGTGTGATCAAGGGATCATTTTTGAAAGTTCCCTAAACATCTCTAAATGGTTTCATTACGAGAAGATCATCTCGAGATCTTTCCAACAATTGTGAGAACGCGACAAATGGACATCGGGAGCTCTAGATATGTTCGGTCAACGGGAAAGTCAACGTTGGTCAACTGGTCAATATTGGACCGAATCACACTGTGACACGTGGCTTGCCAACACTCGTCGAATTCACTCGATTTTCCTATCGGGAGATGACAAGTGGACTATATGCTATTTCATACCACATTAGAGGGGTCGAAATTATATTGGTAAGTCCACATTCCAAATGGCGCCATATATTTCCAAATGCCACATATATAAATATTAATGTTTAATACATTAATATTAAACCATGTTTTACCACGTGGAAAGTGGTGAAGCGGTGGTAAGAGGGCTAGGCCCATACGTGGACTGTCCCACGTGGCAAAAGGAGGATGAAGCGGTTGGGGGCGGTTTATCCAACGTGGTCTTTGACCTCATGCGCATGGAGAAGGCTATTTAAAGCCTTTAACCTTATTCAGCGCCAAATGTGGGATATCCCACTTACCATATGTATGCCGCTCCACATGCCGCACCAAAGGGGATTCTTATCCCTTAACAAATTCAAATGCCACCTACATGGATTTTTATCCTATTTAAAAAATATATATCCGCCCACATAGGGATTTAATCCCATTTGTTATGTTCGGGTGAAGGCTAAGGTTTAATAATAGCCTATGGATAATATTTTATTCCATTATTTTGGGGCCCTAAAAATGTATAAATAGGGGACCCTCTCCTTTGTAAAAACACACATTGGAGACACAACACGAGCTTATTATTTGTTAAGCTTGTTGTGGACACTGGTGCATACATCTGACACACCGGTGCAATGGAGAAGCTCATTGCTAGAGCACGGAACGGTGGACACCGGTGCAACACACAACATGAGCTTATTATTTGTTAAGCTTGTTGTGGGGATGTGTCAACAGGTATTATCTATTGGCCTATTATTTTAGGCAATATTAGATGAAATATTTGTGGCTAGGAGTTATTCAAACTACCTAGTCGGCCCATAGCGCCACACCAATTACTTGTAAATCCTGGATTGTCGACCGGAGTGCTAGCTTCGCGTTGTTTGCGTCGGGAAGGCCGATCACACCCAAGGAGATTATACGTCGGGAAGGTGGAAGTCGGGTGCTATTTTTCACCCTTGTCGCTGCCTCAAGAACTGGTGTCTTGGTAGGCAAGTAAAATTCCATTAGGTTTTCTTATGAAAGTACTATTGTAACTTACAAGTTTTGACTAGTGGAATGGTTCGACCACGAACCCAGAGACGTAGGCAATTGCCAAACTCCGTAATCAATCTGTGTGCAATTGTCATTATTGTCTTGCATTATTTTAAATTGATTACTTAAAAGGAGTAAATTATCGGCAAATAATTAAAGCCTATAAGGGTCTGAGATCAGGTCGTAATAATCTGATTATTTTCGGATCACATTTCCATGTGCCTAAGTACCTCATCACCGCGCCTTCCTCTCGGTAGTCTCCACAAACCTCCGCTTACCTCATGTTATACTATTCCTTCATTCATCTCCATCTATGGTCATCTTTTCTAGAAGCAATATCTTTTCTAACAATTCTCCAACTTGAATAGCACCCATAGCATTTTGTTCCTTTCATGTGTACTTATTTTCAATATTCCAGTACTTGGATATCAATAACCACCCCACACTAATGGTATGTGTAGTCTTCTGCGCATAAAAATTCTTCAAATATTAATTAGCTTCTAGTGTGCAAATGCGCTTATTACACAAAAACACCAAAATAAATTGAAAAATGATAACGACGATGAAATAAATACATTAAAGACAATGCATAAAGGGAAACCTATTCTAAATGGAAATACTACCTTATTACAAACACCAAGAAGACTTATTTAAAGTAGGGCTTTAGCCTACTTCCATTGAAGTATCTCGGTAACCATATTACATCAAGCGTTACTAACTGACATGCGCCTGATTCAAGAATGTGAGCAATAACATATGGTCCCAACCAATGCACTTTAAGCTTGCCGGATGATGCAAAAACTTTGAATCATAAAGTAGCACCATCATCCAACCTCATGCTTATTATCCCTAATGTTTCTGTCCTACCATGCTTTATGCCTAGCTTTTTCTTGATTTTAACTCTAGCGTGCTATCATGCACCTCTCATCCAATTTAATCAACTGATCAATCCTTTCTTTCAATGCTTTCTCATCAACTAGACCTCCAATGTGTGTACTACGCAAAGAAAGTAACATGAACTTTATAGGAAGAACTACTTATGTGCCAAACACCAATTGAAAAGGTGTGGCCTTGTTTAGCCACTTGTATGTTGTTCGATATGCCCATAACATGGTAGAAAATTTGTCATCCCAATCTTTCCTTCCAACATCACATATCTTTTTCAATGTCTGGCTCAAAATTTTGTTGAAAGCCTCAGTAGTTCCATTTTCCTGAGGATGATAGGGTGTCATCTTATGATGTGCAATCATAAATTCATCCAACAATATCCTGATTGTCTCATTCAAGAAATGTGCACCCCTATCACTTGTTAAACTTAACGGACATCCATACCGTGTAAGAACATTTTCCTATATAAACCTCGGTTGTTGTAGAGCTATTGTACAATCCTTGGTAGGTGCTTCTTCCACCCACCTTGTAAGATTATCCATGTAAGTAATGATGTATCACGATCCATTTCTACATGCGGCTAGTGAAATAGGACCCACAAAGTCTATTACCCATTTCTCATACGGCTCTGCACTAGGAATAGGCCTTAATTGCATCTCATCTCATTGCCCTAGTTTTCCAATACATTGACATAAGTGATCACACACCTTATAATACGCCTTACAATATTTATACACGGTCTCCCACCATTATCCAGGGAGTAGAATATTGTGTGCGGTGGCGTCACTTGTATAGTGCCCACCTATAATAACACCATGAGCCTCCTCCATAATATTTGTGCACTCATGCTCTAGTACAAACCTGCGTAGTACTTCATCTCTTCCTAATTTTTATAATAATTCTCTGCAAGAGTCAAATTTCTACTAGAAAAATAGATAGGATGATCTATAATTCCTTCCTAGGGTTGAGCTAATACCATGCCAATGGCTATGCCGAGAGGTGTCCGTATGTACAAGAAACGATTAATCCCATGAGGGAAAACATAGAATAAGCGTTTTAGTAAGTCACTCTTTTAGTGCCTCAAATGCACGTTGTTGTGGTTCTCCCCAATAAAATGTCCCTTTTCCTTTGAGTAACTCTTCTAATGGTGTGGAAATCTTAGCATATCCTTTAATAAACTTCTTGTAATATCCTGTATGACCCAAAAATCCATGCACCTCACTCTGACTGGTAGGATCCTTCAGGCCCACAATAACTGCAACCTTAGCTGGATCCACCAACAAACCCTCCTTGTAGATGATATGCCCTAACAAGGTTCCAAAGGGTGTAGCAAACACACACTTCTTGATGTTCAAAGAGATGTGTAGCTGCCAAAATCATTCAAACATTAGGCGAAATTATCACAATGATCCTTAACAATTCCATACACCATCCAGTCATCTAAGTATACCTTCAAGAAAATATGAATAAAGTCCTGGAATGTGTGAACAACTATGCACGAAAAGATAGCAGTGCATTTTTCAAACCAAAGGGCATCATATTACATGCAAAAATTCCCCATTCAGTGGTGAAAGTTGTTTTTTCTTGATCTTCCTATGTAATCCAAACTTGATGATACCCAGAGAATCCATCTGTAGAAGAATAGATCTCGTGCCCTGCGACTCCCTCTAATATTTCTTCTATGAAGGGTGTAGGAAAAGGATCAATGACACATGCAGCATTCAACTCTCTATAATCCACACAAATTTTAATCCTTCCATCTTTCTTGATACTGATAACCATGGGGCTCACCCACTTTGATTCCTCTAAAGGCTTGATGATGCCAGACTTCAACATTTTGTCAATTTCTTCCTTAACCTTTACCCGTAGGTTAGGATTCATTCTGTAGGGTCTCTTCCTGACTAGGCACACACCTTCCTTAAGCTTGATCCTCATCTCTCCTAAGGATTCATGCATGCCTTGTAACTCATGGTATCCTCTTGGGAATAAGTCCTGAAAATATCGTAGTAACTCAATGATCTTTGCCACTTCACAATCAAACCAATAATCCCCTATTATGGCCTCCTTTGGTTCAACATCCGTGCCAATGTTTACTTTATTTTTCTTCATAGGCTCATGGTACATACATGTAGTCTTATCCACACTATCCAAAACCTCACTCATCCTTATTAAATGATCTATATCTAGATCATCTATTTCCTCATTGCCTATGAGATAAACAATATTTTCCTTTCCTTTCTCAAAATAAGTGTGCTGAAGTAATACAAGATCAGTCTCATCTATCTCATCAAAATGTGCTTTTGAAGGTATCTCACCGAATAAATTTTGAATAAGATCTTTAATCTTTGCACCATCTCCTATAGTTATGCACTTTATAACCCTCAATGCTTCTATTATAGAGGCTTTATGGAAAAGTAGTCAAATTTCTAAGTCATTCTTGCAATCAAATCCCATCAATTCCCAGTCTGTCTATGGAGTTCCGCATACACATACCAGGCATGTGCACTCCCGCGCAATGTGTAATAAAACTTATGCACCCATAGTGAAGGTGGTAAAGCTTCTTGCCCTTCTGTCTAGAGTCTCTCACATTGCTGAACATGGTTTTGAACAAGTTCATTACCATGATAAGAGCTGATTTTAGTAGGTGCATTGCTTCATGAAAAATGAGTGGTCAAAGAAATCTAGATCTCCCTCCATTCCAAAAGATTGTCCCTATGAACCACCCACTAACACGCTGTTGTCCCGTGCAATATGTATACTAACATATTTCTCCATTCTTCTTGACTTTTCCACTATTCCTCCATGGTGAGTAGGAATGTTGTAGGATCCCCTTCTCTCGGTGTACTGAGGTACAAAAATGTGACCTATGTGCCTAACATAATGAATAGTTCTCTTCCTTGCAAGTGTGTTCCTTACCTCGTACCCAACCATATCATAAGTGCCATGTGCCCAATTATCACAAGAAACACTTGTAGTATCACTGACTGACTATGCATCTTCCCACTGCATAATTCCTTCTTTGGATGGCTCGAGTACCTCTGGGTCCCGAATGGCACGTACATAGATTCTATTCAGGTCTTCCTCACTCAATGGCTCAACATAGGGTGCATACTTCCCATCTGTTAAAGGGATAATAACTCTTTCCTCCTTGTTCTCAAAACTAATATATCCCTTATTGAACCAGAGATCAACATTATTTGCATAGCACCAAGGGCACCCAAGTAAAGATGGGAAGCTATCTGCTTCTGCGAGTGCTAATACCTCAAAGTCCCCAGTGAACTTGGATCTTTGTATAGTAATGGATGCATCCTTCAAAATCCCAATGGGAGTGGCCTTAGTTTGATTAGCCATGAATAACACATTTGATGATGGATGCAATAGAGGTCTCCCCATTTGTACCCATGCATCTAAAGTAAGAACATTGACTTCCACGCCTATGTCAATCAATATATTGCTCAAAATCCATCCATCCACAACAACATTCAAAGTGATCTCCTTATCATAATCCAAACTATGAGGGGGAAGATTGGCATGTAGGATCTACTAACCATTCTTAATGCCTATGCACCGAGTATTCCCTTTTAGCTAATTCTCTAGTAATGGAATGATATTCTCCTAGCATAACATCTTTCATATTTCTTTCAGATCATCAATGTTCGACTGAACCGTATCTTACTCTCCTTATTTTGTTCCATTTTCCGTGACCGATCCTTCAAACACTGTATTTCTCCCTGAAGGTTCCTGAGTACTTCCATGGTTTCTTGATAAACCTCCTTCTAATGTGTGGGATCTGATATATTACATGCAAAACTTCCTCCTTGGTAATATTGTACTTCTATTATGATGCCTCTCCAAGCACGCGTGAATTCAGCGCGTGTAGTAATATTCATAGGTAATACATCAGGTTCTGGTGTCAACTTTGGCATCCACTTATTTTCTAAAGTGTGTTGTATCTTTACCATCCATGTGACTTTGTTTTCTTGTTTATGCTTCTTACTAAGATGCTCATATAAGTCCAGGCATTCCTCATAGCTATGATTATTTCCACATAAAGAACAATCAATATTTTGAGGACATTCACACCGTAGTGGTCGGGAGATCCACATGTGTAACACGTCCGTGAGGAAAATCACTCCTTCCAACACCACGGACTTGGCCTCCATATCCTCCTCAAAATCCTCGACCTCTACCATGACCTCCTTCAAAACACCCTCATTCTGATCATAACGCACTTGATTATGATCCTGGTGCTCACCTTTTCCTTTAGAGTTATTTTATACTCCTACTTATTGTACACCAATATCTATGACATCATGGATCTAGCCAATCAGCATGCAATCTATAGTATCATGAGTCGTGGACCAAAAATCTTACAATAGTGAGATACATTATTTATTATCATGCATTGTAACAACAGGATGTGGCTAGCATCATGGTTCAAATGACATATCTCACAGTCCAGCAGTAATGAATGCACTGACTTACAAGGAAAACTATCCTTGGTGTGCCCTTCTATTTCATAATCTGTACACCAAATCCCATTGCATGTCTCATGGGCTGAATTTACATATAGTTTCTCCATCTGCTTGGCCATAGCTGTAATATGTGCCTCCAAAAATGGGCTAACTCCAGTGTCTATACTCCCAATGGCCTCGGCATGCATGCAAAGTTACTTCAAGTGCCTCGTGTGATCGGTGTAAGTTTTATGTGACAATTCCCTTCTAAACGGTGTGATCAGACCTCCAACAAACCATTGTGCATGCTAACTGGCATGAATATCATAAGAAATTTTAGATAATATATTCTTGAAACTCCCTTACAATTTCACTAGTGCCTTGCTTAATGTCCTTGAGTGCACTAATGCTCTTATGCTTGAACTCAGGGATGTGAAAAGCCTTAACGAAAGCATCTTTTAGTACTTCGCATAGTCTATACAGTCCTGCTCGGTTCAAACTACCTATACCAATTGTGTGTGCATCCTTGTAATGTAGTGGCAACCGGATTGCTCTACGCTCACACGTTGTGATCCCCTTTACAAGCCACATTATTTCACACATGTGTACATGTTCAACAACATCTTCTATTCCCTGTATTCGGAAGACGAAGGGACATCTCCATGTAAATATTACGAGGTTGGTGCACTCCCGCCCACCAAATCCAAAACCTCATATGCTACCTATACCTCTAGAACCACCGATCCTCCACCTATAGCTGAAACGGGCTAAAGAGGTACTTCCCGTGTCCCAATAGTAGTCTTGAACTAAATCCTAACCATCTATGAAGTAGTACCAATCCCCAAAGTTAGTACAAAATTCTCGCACGCTCGTATTCTGTGTAGATGATGCACCTGAAAAGGTTCCTCCAAACAATAATGAAGACATTTGTCCTACTATAGTTGTACTTGCCTCCTGACTTACTCCTTCTCTCCTACTACCCAAACTAGTGTGTTGACTATTTCTTTTACTAGATACTGGAAACCCAAGCGCAAGGGTGAGGTTTCTAGGTAGTTTCAGATGCACACCCATGTCCTAGGTCATCTCTGCTGGTGCACTTCCATGTGAGGCCAAGGAGGGTTCCCTACTATGCTTGCCCAAATGGGGGAGATCCAAATGCTCGCTCCACATCTCTGCGTGAGCTACAAATCCTTCACGAGCCATCTCTCTCTACAATGCCATCCACTCTACAATATCACATTGTTTTTCTATCTCCTTCTCACGCACCTCATTATACTTGAGCCACCTTTCTTCTCTCTGCCTTTCGCCACTAGGTCTATCATCCTTCACTAAGCCCTCTCCTGCCCCCACACATGGTGGGGTTTAGCTAGCCATCATTTTTTCTTCTAAGTTCATGGTTACCATTAGTATCTTGATCGCCAAAGGAATACCTTGCAAGTAATTTTCTCTAGGATATCGCAAAAACTAGAATTCAACTAACTCGGGCAAGAATAAGTGGAAATTTTGTACTCCAAGATGTAACTATTCAAAACTCCACGAAACCAAGTATCCATAGCACGTGTCCAAATCATATCAACATCATAAAGGGTCTGAAATTATTTTTACATCCAGACAAGTGTGTGATACCTCTAATTCCATTTAGATGGATAAACAACAAGCCATTCATACAATTCTATCGAAAGATATCAAATAATCTCTCATACAAATTGTCATATAGGTTCTAATCCACCCATGCACATGCATTAAACTCAAATCTAGTGTTAAACCTTCATGCATATTATTCTTCCAAATCTTTAATCCACTCCTCAACACTTGTTAGGGTTAATTGGTATGTCTTCATCATGAACCATCCTGAAAAAAACTGAAAAAGAGGTCCCGATAATGGAACCAATGATGCAGCCTAGAATTTACCAATAAAATCCCAAGCACGCTAACACATCACTCATCCTAGATGACGCACTCACCTGAAGCACGCAAAGGTACCAGGACCCTCTTTAGGGTTGTTGTTGTAGGATGTTAGCATGATGAAGACTTAATACATTTAGATCCATAATTAATACAACATTCTATAGAGCATGTTTAGATATAGATCTAAAGAATAACATGTTTAAACAATATCCATAATGAAACCAACCATGCTAGAACTAATTATAATCAAGATTAATACTCTGATTCAGCCAATATACTCCATTATATTAAACATGACAAATATACAGAATCTTATTACAATAGATAATACCATAGCTTATGCATGCCTTAGATTTGGCAACATAACTTCACAATAACTCAGTCCCCCTCCCTATACTACACACATCATTACATATTTATAAGGGTGGGGACTTTCCCTTCACCACTTGCATAATTCCAAAAATAGGTCGTATGCTGAAAATAGCCATGCATCTTTACAATAATAGCCACACATGCAAGTGTGCTACCAATAGGCCTCTCCTAGTTAACTAGAAGTAACAAATCTATTCTTAGCCTACACCCATGCAAAGTGCTTCATAGCCACTCCTCCATAAATAGCCGATGCCTGTCTCACAAGTCTTCACCCAATTTATGTGCTCATGAAGCTATCTCACAAAATAGCCCATACACATGAAAATGGCTAAGTCCAAAATTTATCTTTCTCATTCACGCGTGATTCTTTCCTAACCCCACCGTGCCTTTGAACGCACTTTGTTCTTCCACACGAACCTTACGTATGGTTTTTCTAAGTACCATACTTTGACCGTGACCAACATGCAATTGTATCTTCTTCTCTTTAATGGCACGAATTTCAAGTTTTCGGGCCATTGTGAATGCCTCATCAAACATGTGGAAGGTTTGAACTTGGAGATTTGTAAGATGTGTTTATCCCAAGCCCTAGTGAACAACTCTATTAACTTAGTTTGAGGTAGTTGGAATGTGAGTTGGTTGATTAGGCTCCGCCAATGAGTGACAAAATCTGTGATAGATTCTTCTTTGTATTGGTGTGTAGAGTACAAGTCGGTCATGGTGAATTTTTGACAATATTGATAGAAAAGTGGTGTAGGAAAGCTTGAGTTACTTGGTTGAATGAGAAAATAGAGTGCCTAGGTAGAGTACTATCCCAATCCAAAACAGTCATATCAAGGACATTGTGAATGTTCACAAGAGCAAAGCATCATCATAAGTGATATTCTTTATTGTTAAATCAATAATGTAGGCATTTCCCAATGTGTAGGGTATGGAAGAATTGGAATGGACGGGTGAATGGGCTCATTGTAAATCTCATCGTATGTCAGAGAGTTACATGAGTCGAGATAGATGCTTCCAATGTATGCATCTTGTCCATCATCATTTTGATAATATCATTGGTAGGTTGTGATGACCGCACACCTCCTACAAAGTATAAGGGGGTAGATGATGAAGGTATGACATGGGAAACATCCTAGTATGTGGTGGTACCAAGTACAAAATTGTGAGGGAGGAATAGATGTAGGTGGAAAGTATCATGAATAAGTGATAGATGAAATAGGGGGTTATTGGTGATAAGTGTAGGTAGGTGGAGTGGACGTGATAACTCTCATAAAAATTAAAGGAAGAGACTGCGGGATGGAGAGGAAAATTTTTAGAAGGTAGTATGGGCTACCGACACCATGGGTGGCTGAGATGCAATAGGTATATGAGAGGTGGCAGGTACATATAGACCTACACTCAAGGTGGTTGATAAAGGCATGGTTGAAATCACTAGAGAAATTGACATCAAAGGCATGAAAGATGTTGTAGGTGCAACAAATATCGATGATGTAGGGTCAAGTTGGGACACCACAGGTGGTAAGGTGGAAGAGGGTAAGACCAAGATAGTAGTAGTTGATGCAAAAGTGGGTACGAGGGTAGGAGAAATGGACATAGACATGCCATATACAAGCTACCTTGATGAATCCCGAGTGGATGAATGGGCTAAATAATATTGTAAAGTAGTGGGGTTTTAATCAAGGAGTCTTGTGAAATCCTCATCATCGGTACTAATGGTAATAGGCTGACAAGGATCCATAGGTGATAAAATGTAAGGCAGCGATGGGATAGGCAGAAGTGGCTAAAGGATAGCATAGAACAAGAGTGTGTTGGCTTGGCTACGAATCAAAACCATGTGACTAATAGTAAAATTGGTAATTTGAGCTCCATAGATGACACAAGAGTACATAGATAGTGACAATTGAGAACATGGAGAAAATGGTTCCAGAAGGTGACAATTGATCCTTATTTTAATTGAAAAATTAAAACATAGATACCGATGGTAGTTGCGTAACTAGTGTCGGAATGTAGAGGGTAACTGATGTTGGTCGAGGATTGATCTTCTGGTCACTATGGAAAATAAAAGGATTTGTAAATTTGGCAACAAATGATGAAAATGGAGCAGATCTAGACTTTGACAGTGATTTCAGAGACACAAAGATATGGTGAGGTAATTGAGGAAATCCCATAAAGAAAAATAATGTGGTGAATGCTACTTTGGTTAAAATGACCAAAATAGTAGGAAACCGATAGAGGCCGATAAACTGATAATGGTTAGATGAGGGAATCGATGACGGTCATTGACCGACGCTAATTCTTGTGAAATTTGAAAAAGATGGAAAAAAATGATTTTGGTGATTTAGATCAAGTAAAAGACCAACCCAGAAACTAAGTATGGAAATGATTGACCCTAACACACTCGAAAGAGTCGAAATACACCAATTATGATTATGGAGTGTGAAGGGAGAGAAGAATGAAGAAAACAAACTCACAACTCAAAACATAGATCAAGAAAAAGCTAGCAAACACAAAATCCTATGTGGTGGTTTTTATGTTCCGGATTATGCCATTTAGGACTTGTTGGTGCTCGATTTGATCATGCCCTAATTGGTTCAAAGGGATTTTCAATTTTTCCCTATCCTCAAAGATCGGCAACTTACGTGGCTTCCTTTGATTGGTTGAGGGATGGTGGAAAAATGTTATGAACTTGTCATTTTTGTCACTTTTGGCTACTTTGGCAAAAAGATTGATTTGGTCTCGTGGCCCCGTCGAGCTCGATTGGCTAAATTCAAGTGGTGGAGCAAATTTCTTATTTTTTCCTTGAAGGTGTACATGTGTCAAAAAGTTAAGCATTATGAAATGGGACCTTTTTATGCTTAAAGCATTATGGAAAAGAGAAAAAAATGTGAAAAAATTTACCTAAGGCCTACGAGAGGACACGTGGCAACTTCTAAATAAAAAAATGGAGATGGTTGTCGGTTCCTTTGAAGTTTTTTGACTTTATTTTGTAAAAAGATTAAAGTCACAAAGTGAACCGAAAATCTACTGCGAATCAGAAGTGGACGCGTGGTAGATTGAAAAGTCAAAGGCAAAGGGATGCGGATCGATGGAGAACTTTGAAGTTTTTTTCCTTGTTTTGGAAAAAGGGAATAAAGTATAAAAATGGGCCGAAACTCCACTCCAATCAGAGAAGGACACATGGATTTGAAAATTCAAAGTGGAGGTGGAATGTTGGGTTACTTTGAAGTTTTTTAACTTCAAAAAGATAAAAGTTAAAATGTGAACTACAACTCCGCTCCAATCAGAGAGGAACACATGGTAATTTTGAAAAGTCAAAGCAGAAAGGCAGATCATCGAGGGAGTTTGAGGATTTGAGCCCTTTTTGGTGAAAAAGGGAGTAAAGTGTAAAAGTTAAGCATGGCCCCACAAAAAGTCAGTTAATCTACATTGAAAAGTCAAAGGTGGAGAGGTGCGGGCCATCGGGAAAATTTGGAAAATTTTCCTTTTTGCAAAAAAGAGGTAAAGTTGCAAAATCAAACTGCGATTCTGCTGGGACCCACATTGAGCCACGTGTCACACCCATTTTCAAAGGGCGGAAGGGTGGAGAAAATGTGAAAATTTTACATTTTCTCCAAGGTTATAAAATGCTAAAGGGTGCTCCCAAGCCCGTTTTCACTCAAATATTTCCACGTGGATGACTCAAATTCAAAAGTGGGAATCAACAGTTGTTGTGCATTGCATTTGATGTTGCCGCCATGACGTTCCAAGAACTCTAGAGATGTGATTTTTGCATCATTCTTCATCAATTTTGATGATTTCTTGTCATTTTTAATGGCATAGTGCAATTAAATGGATTTAGAGCTCAATTTGTGAATCTGAGGTACAAATTTGAACATTTGAAGTGGATTTTTTCTCGGCACTTGCAAAAAATGTGAATTATCGATCCAGAAATTAAAGAGAAAAATATAGAGGGAAAAGATGAAATGATGAAGTAAAAGCATGTTATAGGTGCCAAGGATGAAAAATGCTCCCAATTAGAACAATGATGAAAATATTTGAAGTGATTCACCTTTTCGAACACCTAGCAACTTTTGGGTGTGGATCTGTTAAACGTCCCTTTCTGAAATCTTGGTGAAATATTGCAACAAGAAAAGGTGCTTTGAATATTCTTATTTCTGGGGGAAAAAAGCTTTGATGTAATGCAAATGTTATAAATAAGCATGCTTGAGTCATGCAAATGGTGTCGGTTGTTAATTCTATCAAGAAAATTTTGAGAGAAACCATTTTCTTCCCGAGAAGCCATCCGAGAGACCTGTTAATCTCTTTTGTTTTAGATTTGCATCATGTCAAGTTGGTTGTGAGTGTAAAGCCATTGATGAGCTCTAAGATTGTTTCAAAAACTTCCCTTACTGATGAATTTAATCAATTTTGAGTTAATCTGTGTTAATCTCGGGAAAAATTTGTGTCTGCTTTATTTCAGATTGTCTGCAAATAGTTTTCTTGTTCTTATTGCAATCTTACATTGAAATATTTGTGAATCACACATAATCTCATCCCTATGATAGTTTAGTGGCATTTGCAATTTCATTATCAGAAGAGCTTTCATCTGGTAATGAGATAAACAATTTAAAATCACTTTACCTTCCTTGATTGACAAAGATTGTTTGTAAGTCTTTGGGTGTACCTTAGGCGTGATGAACCAGAGGTTTCTAATGTTTAATTTAGTCTTTTAGCTCAAGCCTTCATGTTAAACTCCTCAATATTGTGTGAAAACGTGCAAATCTGGGCCTCCATTGATGCACACCTTCTAGTTGAAGGAACATTTGGACTATTCCAAAGTTTTATGTGTTAAGTTTTCCAATTATTGTTAAAGCTCTCAAAGATCTAGTAAAATCAACTTTTCCTTGTTTAACTTCCCACCAAAAAAATAATCTCTTAACTGATAAATCCTACCTGAACTACCCTTGTTTTCCCTGTGTCAACAAATGAAATATTTCCACTGTCAAAATATGCAGAAGAAAATCAGGTTTTCAATGTCTTTAGTAACCTAAGCCTTGCTTGGAAAATATCTCCATTCTTTAGAAGTGACAACTCGTGAGAGTTAAATTATGGTGCATTGATCATATTTTCCCAAGGTTCTTCTTTAAAATTTGTGCAAAAGAAGGATATCTTCATCTCCTTCATCAAAAAAGGTTACAAAGTGGGTTCTCTTGCCCTGGTTGAAAGGCACAACCTAAAATAGTGAGGATAGATCAAATCCTTTCAAGGTGCTATCCAATTCTCCAACACCGAGTGACAAAGAGCTAGATGAATCACCTCCCCGGCTACAAAATGACACATATTTCAATTTTTCTGTCTCTGAGTGTCCTGAGAAATATTTGATGCTTGCTTGGCTTCCATTGAGAATCAATTTGGGTACCAACATGCTTCTAGCACCATTGTTTCGGGGATCATTTGATAAAATTAAATGCATATTTGACCTGTAATATTTCTTACATGTTTCTAAGTGCTAATACATTTTGTAAATGTCATCCTATATTTTAGATTTGTAAGAATTGAGCAAAGTTATAAGCTCTGTGTGTATATTTCTAGTTTCCATCAGTTTATTGCACTAAGTTTGTGTTGTATATGATAAATTTGGGTAAAGGAAGGTCAGATCTATAAAGCTTTGCATGATTTTAGTATTAGACACATTTGACAGATCAATTTTAGTGCATTTGCACAACTAGGGTGAAAATCCTTAGTGGCGACTCCGTATTGATTTTATTTTGATAAATGCCAGTGTCTTAACCTCTGTCATTTGAAATTTGTTACTAATATTTGCAAAGCTGGAAGGAAGAAGATCTTTCTTCATTAAAGACCTTGCTAGAAGGTTGTTCTCAGACTGGGAAAATCAAGTTCTGGAGAAAAAGAATTTGGAAAGTTGTTGGAGATCAGAGCTCAAGAAAAGAGATCTCCATTGTTGAAAGTGATCAGCCTATCATTGAAATTTGCAGTTCATCCTCAAGCAACTCTGAATCAGGTAGTCCTCTTGTAGATCTACATTCTCCATCTGGTGAGGGGCCTTCATCTATATTTGAAAAAAATTTCTTCTCGTTCTGTCCCTGTATTTTCCAAATCTGATAGAGTTTTCCAAGAAGTAGAGCCATTAGGGGATAATCATTTTGAAAATTATATTCCTATCCCCACAGACCCCTCAGTCCTCATCATCTTACATCTCCTACAAATTCACCTCCACAAAACAATATGGCTCAGCCCCCACCCAGACCTCCATTTGTTGTTAATACCTTTGGTCCTATAAACTTTGGAGGAATGGATGGTTATCCAAATGTTGTCCCTCAAGATGTTAGGAATAGATTGCCCAAATTTCAAGGCAATAATGCTATCATTGGTGATCAACACCTAAAATTTTTGTTAACATGATGGAGGATTTTGAGATAGAATTTGAAGATGTATATATCAAATTGTTTATTCATACTTTAGAAGAAGATGCACGGGACTGGTATAAAGCTTTTCCAGATAACTCTATAGATTCTTGGACAGAAATGAAAAATGATTTTAGAATGCAGTATGGAGATAAAACAGACCCTAGGTTTCTTCTCTCAGAATTTGAAAATATTAAGAAGAACCCTAATGAATCTATTCATGACTTCAACACAAGATTCAACAAAACCTTGAGAATATTTCCTATCATCTTAAGGCCTTGTGATGAATCTTGTCTGATAAAATATGTTGATGCATTTGACAAGAAATATGCATACTATTTGAGGGATAAAAACCTATGCAAATTTGAGGCAGGCCTTTACCATGGCTCTACAAATTGAGAATAACATTAAAGTAATTGGAAAACCTCCTAAGAGGGAGGGTGTAAAACTGATTAACCTAGAAAAACCTCAAGAAAGCAAGGTTGTGGACCTAGAGGAAGTTGTAAAAAATTTGGCAGGGGTTGTCAAAGAAATATCTTATAAATTGGCTAGGGTAGAGAAGGGAATTGGGTAGAGCTCCCAAGGTCAACAAAAGCCACAAAATCATGACAGATTTGGAAATCATCCTAGAGGTGATTTGAGGTCTGATGATAGAGGTAAAGGGCCCATGGGATCTACAAATAGACAGCCCCATCCTAGGGAAAATAGAATGGTTCTGATCCTCTGACTTCCAGGTTACTTGTTGTTGAGGAAGTTCATGATATTGAATGGTGTGACACATGTTTCTTGCCCCATCCTCCATGTCCATGTGTAGATCAAATAAGTTGAAGAAGCGATGATGATGATGACACTAATGATGATGTTTGCATGATGGGTTGCTCTACAAGCTCACAACAAGGAGCAACTTCAACTGAACTAATCAGTGCCAGAACTGCTGCAAATTTTTGGGATTGCATTCACTGGTACTACCTCTTCCTCCCTCTCATACTTTAGAAATAGATATGGTGCAAGATTTTGAATTACCTAATAATGATTTTGAGTACCGAGCTTTAATGATTAAGAAGTATGATGGAGGAATTCCTTCAGAAGAGGATAGGCAGTTGTTAATGAATGTTGTTGTTTCCCAAGAAAAGGAATACAACACAAGAAGTAAAGTTGTCAAAGGGGCAAGGCCTCAAGCCAAACCAAAAACCCCAGTTCTTACCAATATCCCTAAAGAAACAACTAAGAAAGATGCATCTGGAAAAGGCCTTGTTGTCCCAAATAGAACTGGTATCCCTGCCCATGCTCAGAATGTGAAAAATCCTTTGTTGTCAGATGAGTTTGTCAATTTACATCCCAATGTTGCCTTGCCCAAGTATGTTCCATATGACATTGCCCAAGTCTTGAGTCAAATCAAGATTTATGTTCCAATTGTTGAGTTGCTTAGGATTCCTGAGCATAAGAAGAGGGCCTTTGAGTACTTGGGATTGAAAGAGGAAAAGACTTCCCAAGGTAGAAATGTAAACAATGTTGAGACTCCTCCTACCATTGCAGAAGTAGAGAAACCCCAAGTACTGGAAGAAATAGGTGAACCACCTGAGGTTTACTTGGGAACATCTTTGGTTGAGTCTCAATTAAATGTTGATCCATTTTTCACCACTTTGATTATTAAGGACAAACTGTTACACAATTATATGTTTGATTCTAGAGCTTCATGCAATGTTATGCCTCTTGAGGTCATGAATGAATTGAACATTAAAGTAACAACAACTTATGGAAAGTGTACTACCATGGATTCCAGAGAGGTGCCAGTTGTTGGATGTGTGAAAGGTTTGGTGGTACAACTTGCATCTTACCCAGGAAAGAACTTAAAACTTGATGTTGTTATTGTTGATTGCCCTGCCAAATGGGGCATGTTGTTATCAAGAAAATGGGCTGCAAGTGTTGGTGGAAGTGTTCAAATGGATATGTCCTATGCCACCATTCCAATTGAGGGAAGTCTTGTGAAGTTGTTTGGAGAAAAGAAGATGTTGCATCTCATTGAAGATCCCAACAATGCCTCCTATGAAGTGTTATACACAAGTGTTGATGCTGATAACTTTGTTGGATTTTTTGATGGTAAAGAGCACAAAATTGATCAATGCAAGTGTCTTGAACAAGTAGGTTCTCCTTGGACTTTATTATTTGATGGAGCTTGCTCTAAATTTTGAAATGGTGTTGGTATTGTTCTGATTTCTCCAGGCAAGGAAGAGTTTGTTTTTTCTTTCAAACTTAACTTTGAGTGTACTAACAACATTGTTGAAGTATGAAGCATTGTTATTAGGTTTGAGAATTTCTGGAAATATGGTGTTAGGGACATCATTGTCAAAGGAGATTCAGAACTAGATTGTCAAACAAGTTAGAAGACTGTATGCAACTAAAAATCAGAGAATGAAACAATACAAGCATGCAGTCTGGGATTTGATTGAGATGTTTGACTCATTTAATATTGTGCATCATGATAGAAAGTTCAATGTTGTTGTAGATAAGTTAGCAGTGTTGGGGTCCAGATTTGAAAATTACACCGTATCCCCATATTGTGAGTATGATGTTGAGGTACTAACTAGACCATCTATCCTTGACAACATTAAACATTGGCAAGTATTTGATGATGATGCCCAGGTGCAAAGGTTTTTACGTAACAAAGGAGAATTTGTTGATCAATGTATAGATTGGGAGCCAATGGTGTGTGTTGCTTGAAGGAAAGGAAACTTTATTTGGCAAAGACATCATTCAACTGAAAACTAATACCATTCCTCGAGGGTTGGTTGCTCTTGAATCAAACTTTGATAATGTAGATTGCATTGTCAACAAACATATAACAGCCTCAAGGGATGTTGAAGAACATGACCTTGGCATGAGGGAGAAACCAAGGAAGATCTGGTTAGGATGCAATCTAATAAGGAAGAAAAGTAGTCCTATGCCCAATTATTGAAGAAATATCAAGATTTCTTAGCTTGGTCTTATTCTAAACTAGAAAGCATACAGGGAGGATCTGTTTCAACATGAAATTCCTCTTGAATCTAATGCCAAGCCATTCAGAAAAAACAAGGCCAATCAATCCTCCTTTCCTTGAAGATGCAAGAATAATTGAAGAAGTTGAGGGATGGAGGGATCATTCATCCCACAAGGTACTCATCTTGGGTTGCAAACCTAGTACCTGTTAGAAAAAGAATGGTGATATAAGGTTGTGTGTGGACTTTAGAAACTTGAATAGAGCATCAATGAAAGATAATTACCCTCTACCTAATATGGAGAATATGTTACAATTAGTGATTGGTTCTGAGCTTTTATCCACCTTGGATGGTTTTTCTGATATAATCAAGTTGTTGTGAAGGAGTCAGAGTGAATTAAGACTACCTTTACCACTCCTTGGGGAACTTATGTCTATGTCAGAATGCCTTTTGGTCTAATGAATGTTGGAGCTACTTTCCAAAGAGAAATGGATGTTTCTTTCTCTGGTTACATTAATGATTTCATTGTTGTATATCAAGATGATGTTACTGTCTTTTCCAGAAAAATAAATGACCACTTGCAACACTTGGAAAAAATGTTGATAAGGTGCAGAGAATTTGGTATCTCTTTGAATCCCAAGAAGTGCCATTTTGGAGTGCAAAAGCAAAGTTGCTTGGTCACATTGTGTCAAAAGAGGGGGTCATGATTGATCCTGAAAGGGTAGAAGCCATCAGAAAAGTCCCAATTCCAAGAACCAAGAAGGGAATTCAATCCTTCTTTGGGAAAATCAATTTTATTAGAAGATTTATATCTAACTTTGTTGAGCTAACTATCCCAATTACAAGCATGTTGAAAGAAGGACCAAGTTATCAAATGGGAAGAAGCAACCCTTTAGGATTTTGATGGGATCAAAGAGGCACTGAAGAATGCTCCTATTTTGGCAGCTCCAAATTATAAGAAAGCTTTTCAAATGTTTTCTTTTGCTTTAGAAAATACTATTGCATATGTCTTGTTGTAGAAGAATGATGAAGGAGCTAAAAGACCAATTGCCTTTTTTAGTAAGGCATTACAAGGAGCTGAGCTAAAGTACACCATCATGGAGAAGCATGCATTTTCCTTGGTGAAAGCAACAAAGGTTTTCAGGCCATACATTTTGAGCTCTAAAGTTGTTGCTTTTGTTCCCCACACCATGGTGAAAGATATCCTATCAGAGATGGAGGTCTCAAGCAAAAGATGCAGATGGGTAAACAAATTGTAGGAATATGACATGGATATCCAAACCACAAATTTGGTAAGAGGTTTGGGCCTAGCTAATCTTATGGTAGAGAGAAACCTGCAAACTATTGAGGTGAATGAAGTAGAAGAAGAAAGGGTAAGTATCTTTGAGAAGTTAATGAGTTCTGAATGGTATAAGGATATAATTTTTTATCTCAGACATCTATGCTGCCCTGAAAATTTGAGTAAAAATCAAAAAAGAGCTCTTAAGTTATCCTCCCAAAAATATGTCATTACTGATTTTGGGTTAGCTTGGAAGAACCCGAGGGAGTTCTCTTAAGATGCATTACTGAAGATGAAGCCCCAAAAATAATTGTTGATCTCCATGGAGGAGTTTGTGGGGGCATTTTGCTGGAAGGGTCACAACTCATAAAATTTTGAGAGTTGGTTATTGGTGGCCCACTCTTTTCAAAGATACAACTCTGCTGGTTAGGAAATGTGAAAGTTGCCAGCATTTTTATGGAAGAATGAAAGCTTTAGCTCCCTCCCTTTGCAGCATGTATCAATTGAAGCTCCATTCAAACAATGGGGAATGGACTTCATTGGTGAGATTTATGATTCCTCAAGTGCTTGGCCACAAGTGGATTTTAGTAGCCACCGATTACTTCACCAAGTGGGTGGAGGAAATCCCCACCAAGAAAGAACTCACCAAGTTGTCATGGACTTCATTTTAAATCATATAATCTACAGATTTGGAGTGCCAGCTAAGATTGTTGCTGATAATGCCATGAGCTTTCAGCTAAACCTTTGGTGGCAATGTGTAAAGAGTATGGGATCAATTTGACATATGCTTCTAACTACAATCCCCAAGGAAATGGAAAAGATTGAGTCCAACAATAAAAACTTGTTGAAGATCATTAGAAGAACCTTGGAGCTGAACAAAAGGAAGTGGGGTGAGCAATTGAAGTTTGTTGTTTGGGCTGACAGAATCACTATCAAGAGAGCTACTTGGTAAAAGCCCATTTGAGTTGGTGTATGGAACTCAAGCTTTTCTTCCCCTGCATATGCAATTGTCTTCATATCAGTTTATTCAACAATTGGAGGATCAAGAAGTTAGTCCATATGATGCTCACATTAATCAGATTGTTGAATTGGATGAAGAAAGAAGGGCATCCCATCAGAGGCATGTAAGTTCAGAGAGAAGTTGAAGAAGTTGTTTGACAAGAAGGTGACTCTAAGAGCTTTCAGCATGGGAGATCTTGTGCTATTATGGGATAGAAGACACGAGGATAAGGGAAAGCATGGTAAATTTGATGCATTGTGGATGGGCCCTTATTCGATTGACATTCGAATTGGTGAACACACCTTTTTCCTAAAAGACTTGGATGGGGAATTACTCGAATTTCCTGTTAATGGAAGGAATTTGAAACATTTCCTTGATTGATTTCCCATAAATCAAGGTGAGCACCATTTGTATAGTGTATAGTTATTTGGTTTCGTTCTTTTTTTTTTTTTTTTGTTTTTGGTCCTTGGTGACCTAGTTTTGCTGGTTTCTCGGTTCATTTTTGGGAAGTTGGTTATGGTTTTTCTACTCTGCAAGCTGACTCCATTTCCCAATGGGTATTTTTGGCACTTGGTCTACTTTTTTCTTGTGGCACTCATTGGGAGTTCCCATCCCGAGTCGGAGCCGATGTTGGTGCTCGATTTGATCGTGCCCTAATTGGTTTGAAGAAATTTTCGTTTTCCTAAAATCTTCAATCTGTTCAATGTTTTTTCTATCTCCTCGATTTGGATGCATGAAATTTCTTCTTCTACATTTATATGCCTTTGATAATCCTTCTCCATGGTCAGTAAATTGCTTGGAGCCTATGTTTTATTTGCAAAATTCTTTTTCCTTGGTGAAAAAGTCGATTCTAAGCGAAAAAATGGTGAAGTTATGTGTTTTTTTGTTGTTTGACTAGTGTTTCCTTCAAATTCTATCCTCAACATCGAAAACTTACGTGGCCTCCTTTGATTGGTTGAGGGATGGTGGAAAAATGTTATGAACTTGTCATTTTTGTCACTTTTGGCTACTTTGGCAAAAAGATTGATTTGGTCCCATGGCCCCATCGAGCTCTGATTGGCTAAATTCAAGTGGCGGAGCAAATTTCTTATTTTTTCCCCGAGGGTGTACACGTGTCAACAAGTTAAGCAGTTATGGAATGGGACCTTTTTATGCTTAAGGCATTATGGAAAAGGAAAAAAATGTGAAAAAAATTTTTCCTAAGGCCCACGAGAGGACACGTGGCAGCTTCTAAGTCAAAAATGGAATGGCGGGTTATCGGTTCCTTTGAAGTTTTTTGACTTTATTTTGTAAAAGGATTAAAGTCACAAAGTGAACCGAAACTCCTCCTGTGAATCGAAAAGTGACACGTGGTATTTTGAAAAGTCAAAGGCAAAGGGGATGCGGGCCAATGGAGAACTTTGAAGTTTTTGGCCTTCTTTTGGAAAGAAGGGAATAAAGTATGAAAATGGGCTGAAACTCCACCTCCAATCAAAAAAGGACACATGGCTTTGAAAAGTCAAAGCGGAGGTGGAATGTTGGGTTACTTTGAAGTTTTTAACTTTAAAATGATAAAAGTTAAAATGTGAACCGCAACTCCACTCCAATCGAGAGGGCACGATACGTTTTTTGAAAAGTCAAAAGAGAGAGGCGAGAGAAGTATAAAAATGAGAACTGAAGCTCCACTCCAATCAGAGAGGAACACGTGGTAGTTTTTGACAAGTCAAAGTAGAAAGGTGGATCATCGGGGAGTTTGAGGATTTAAGCCCTTTTTGGTGAAAAAGGGAGTAAAGTGTAAAAGTTAAGCGTGGCCCCCCAAAAGTTAGTTAAGGAATCTACATTGAAAATTCAAAGGAAAGGTGCGGGCCATCGGGAAAATTTGGAAAATTTTCCTTTTTGCAAAAAAGAGGTAAAATGGTAGAATCGAGCCATGATTCCACTGGGACCCACATTGAGCCACGTGTCACGCCCATTTTTCAAAGGCGGAAGGATGGGAAAAATGTTAAAATTTTACATTTTTCCAAAAGTTATAAAATGTTAAAAGGTGCTCCCAAGCCCATTTTGAATCAAATTTTCCACGTGGATGGCTCAAATTCAAAGGGGAAGAATCAATGGTTGATTGTGTGCATTGCATCTGATTTTGCCACCATTGATGTTCCAAGAACTCTGAGATGTGATTTTTGCATCGTTCTTCATCAAATTTTGATGATTTCTTGTCATTTTTAATGGCATAGTGCAATTGAATGGATTTAGAGCTCAATTTGTGAATTTGAGGTACAAATTTGAACATTTGAAGCATATTTTTGCTCGGGCACTTGCAAAAAAATGTGAATTATCAGATCCAAAATTACAGAGCAAAATTGTAGAGGGAAAAGGATGAAATGATGAAGGAAAATCATGCTTTGCATAGCACCAAGGATGAAAAATGTGCTCCCAATTAGAACAATGATGCAAAGATTTGAAATGATTCACCTTTTTGAACACTGGAAAATTTTGGGCGTGGATCTGTTAAACGTCCCTTTCTGAAATCTTGGTGAAATATTGCAACAAGCAAAGGTGCTTCGAATATTCTTGTTTCTGGGGGGAAAAGAAGCTTTGATGTAATGCAAATGTTATAAATAGCATGCTTGAGTCATGCAAATGGTGTCGGTTGTTAATTCTATCAAGAAAATTTTGAGAGAAACCATTTTCTTCCTAGAAGCCATCCGAGAGACATGTTAATCTCTTTTGTTTTAGATTTGCATCATGTCAAGTTGGTTGCGAGTGTACAACCATTGACGAGCTCTGAGATTGTTTCAAAAACTTTCCCTGCTAATGAATTTAATCAATTTTGAGTTAATCTATGTTAATCTCGGAAAAAAATGTGTCTGCTTCATTTTCAGATTGTCTGCAAATAGTTTTTCTTGTTCTTATTGCAATCTTACATTGAAATCTTTGTGAATCACACATAATCTCATCCCTATGATAGTTTAGTGGCATTTGCAATCTCATTATCAGAAGAGCTTTCATCTGTTAATAAGATAAACAATTTAAAATCACTTTACCTTCCTTGATTGACAAGAGATTGTTTGTTAGCCTTTGAGGGTATCTTAGGCATGATAAAATAGAGGTTGATAATGTTTAATTTGGTCTTTTAGCTCGAGCCTTCGTGTTAAACTCCTAAAGATTGTGTGAAAACGTGCAAATATGGGCCTCCATTGATGCACACCTTCTGGTTGAAGGAACATTTGGACTATTCCACAAAAGTTTTATGTTGTTAAGTTTTCCAATTATTGTTAAAGCTCTCAAAGATCTGGTAAAATCAACTTTTCCTTGTTTAACTTCCCACCAAAAAATCTCTTAACTGATAAATCCTACCAGAACCACCCTTGTTTTCCCTGTGTATCCACAAATGAAATATTTCCACTATCAAAATATGTAGAAGCAAATCAGGTTTCAATGTCTTTAGTAACCTAAGCCTTTCTTGGAAAATATCTCCATTCTTTAGAAGTGACAACTCGTGAGAGTTAAATTATGGTGCATTGATCATATTTTCCCAAGGTTCTTCTTTAAAATTTGTGCAAAAGAAGGATATCTTCATCTCCTTCATCAACAGAAGGTTACAAAGTGGGTTCTCTTTCACTGTTGAAAGGAACAACCTAAAATAGTGAGGATAGATCAAATCCTTTCAACGTGCTATCCAATTCTCCAACAATCATTTCTCGACATAATAATTGGTGTTGTCTTGTAAATGTGCAACAAAGAAATTAACAATTTCTAAGCATGACAACTATACCCTTGTATTTATTTTTTCAAGTCCTATCATTCCAAGACATCCCACTTCTATCCAAAGAAGTCCAAGTGACCTCTCAATTAATGTTATCTCATCCCCTTAGGTGATTTTAGGAGTTCATTAAAAGTTGCAGCTACATGCGCTTGCAGGGAAGGGCCATCACCGGCCTTCCTAGGGCTAGACCAACCCCATGGAGTAGAGAATAATATCCAAAGTAGATGTGGAGGTGATTCAAAGTTTTGAGGACATCATGGAAATTATTCAATAATATTTTGGAAGGTTCAGAGAAGTTGGGGTAGTTTCACCAAAATTAGGGTTCACAGGCCTAGTCAGTACATAGGCCAAAACAACCGCTGAGCTTCAGAAGGTGATTCTGGAGCTCCGGATGGAGTTAGGAGAAAAAAACATCTACGGAAAGATAATTCCAAGCCCTAAAATACGGTGAAATCATTTTTTTCACAACACTTTGGTGCATTAGGTTTGAAAGTAGTTTTTTTCATGATCGGGTGGAATACCAAATAAAAAATCTGATTATTCAAAGGTGACAAAATGGAAGAATCAAGACATGATATCCCCACCATTGGATTAAAAATTATATTTCCAGTCAGGATCATATAAAATGTTTCCAAAAACATCCATCGGGAGCTCAAGTTATCCTCTTGGAGTGAGTTCGGGAGTTAGCCAAAATTTGGGAGGACACGTGTCAGCTCCAGGATCCTAGTGGGATTTTGTGTCCCCGACATCCCTCAAGGTCAGGTACATAAACCTTGGAAAAATTTACCCAGCCCCTATGTGACCTCTAGAACCCCATGCGACCTTTAGGATTGTCAGTTCACCCTGGGTGCAATTTGGAGCTCAAAATCCCTACCGTCAGATCTCTGCCACGTGTCAACTCCAGGATCGCCATGGAATTTTATATCCCTCACATACCTCACATTTCAGGGACATCAAACCTTGAAAAATTCTCCCATCCCCCTAGGAGATACTTCTGGTCACCCATGTGACCCGCTTCCATCCCCTCAATGCTTTAAAGCTAATTTTCTAGCTCTCACACCCACATCATGGATTGACGCCATGTGTCACCGTCTTGCTCACCATGGAAATTGATGTCCCTCACATCCCTTTAAGGTGAGGAATTTTAGGGACAAGAAAATTCTTGTAGCCCTCTCTGTGCATATTTTTGAATTTTTTAAAATCCTCACTTGTTGCTTTCTTCCCACTTCTTATATCTAACTCTCTCGTGCACAGTTCTTCCTCCAAACTCCTCTGCAACTTCCCACCACCACTCCACCATTTTTGAACCTCGAACCAAGTATATCAAAGCATTTTTTTCCTCCACTCCATGAAATCATACAAGTATCAGAAGGAAGTTTGAGCAAACAAGGAAGAAGAAGAAAAGAACGAAGAGAATAAAATAGTTAAAATCTCCATATCCGTGAAATGGAGATTCATAGAAATCTTGCAAACTAGTGCACGAAGAACTATTTTTTATTGTTTTTTCCTATATCCAAGACCATAAAAACATACCTTCAAACTCTCCTCTTGTGTAACAAATCATTCACAATGAAGAAATCTCCTTTCGGCTCAACAAAGAAAAATTTGAATTTCCCGTCAAACCGGTTGTCGGATTAAAGCAAAATTTCACGTGAAACACCAGAATAAAAAACCCACATCAAAAATAAATTTTTTGTGCAAATGGAGGAGAAAACCACACCTATAATTTATGAGGTCCATTAATGGTTGTCATGTCCAGAAGCACTGCTAGGTCCAAAATTAAAAGATTAAAATCTCCTAGACTATTGAGCGGGTGGGTCTAAAATTTCAGAGGGGCAATATTGGGAAAAAAACCCATATCGGAAAACTTCATTCCACATCAATCCAACCTCCAAAATCCCACTTTCTAAAAATAGTAGGTCTTCTACATAGGGACTGCTATTTTGGGAAAGTCATCAACATAAGAACATACAAAGGAGACGAAGACATTGGAGATGTACTATAGCTGAGAATTCATCAAAACGAGAATTTTGCACTTACTAAAAATAGTAAGTGGTCCCACGAGCACCTCCAAACATAGAAAGTTGATCTAGAAGGAGAGAGGAACGTAAGCAGAAAAGGAAATCAGAGTTGCAACATTCAGTTGATGTTCGAGGGAGTTTTTTTTCATACTTACTAAAAATAATAAGTTGTTATTCTAGGGAGAACATGAAGCAGAAGTGTATGGAACAAAAGTTGTCTCAACCCTTTACCTACGAGTATGAGTTAGAACACAGTGATGTCTTTTATATGGACCTGAATGACCTGAGAACTCGCATGACATCCAGATACCAAAAGAAGATTGAAGATCAGATATTCACCGCTGGTTTGTTTTCTGCCGCGCAGAAACCCAAAGATGTTTGTCCAAAGTCATGAGTTGGTCCTAGCCTACTCTCACCACTATGATCCTAAAACATGAACCATCTTAATTGAAAATGGTACAAAAATGGTGGTCATCAGCCCTGGTACTATCTCACTTTCTCTGTAGATACCAACATCACCCAACATGGTCGTCATCTCAAAATATAGGGCCTTGCATGATTGGGAAACGATGGATGCATACGTGTAAGGGGTTGTGCTTGGGTCGTGGTTGAAAATAGGGAGAAAGCCCTCAAGGATGCCCAAGAACCTTCTAAGGTGTGAGTTCGAGAAGGATATTCATATGTCATCACTCTCCTCAGTAGAGTAATGGGTGAAGCAAGCACAAGAGACTTCTAAGACTAGATGGGCCTTTTCATCTTGACATTGAAAAAAGGAAAATAGAGAATTGACTGGGGAAGATCATCAATGACAATATCCATCTGCAACTACTCCAAGTACCCATGATGAAGAAGTTCCACATGAATTCTTACTTGTTCTATCTCCTCGCTAGCTCAAGATCATTCAAGGGATTAGCTCTCACACAAAACATTACCGTCATGGTTCATGCATTCAAGAAAATTTCACAGTGGTGATGGAGGAAATCCATAGGTATTTCACTCGCGTGAATGATGCGTTCACAATGTACATAGTTCAAATCTTGGAAGGAGATATGGAAGCTAGAATTTCTTCACAAGCGGCATTCTTGATCAAGAAGTATGGCTCCTATTTTATACAATTCTCGACATTCTCCTACCTGTAAGTTGTTGGCTTCGACCAAGCACCGCTAAGGCTGCCCAAGTACCTTAGTGACAAAATTGTATTGTTTGAGCTCTGCAGACATGCACCATTCAAGTGAATAACAAGCTTAGAAACATGAGGAAGAAGTTGATTCCATTTCCTATCTCTCTCAAGGTATTCACGTGCAAGAGATCAAATGATGCATCTCATCTGGAGGCTACTTTTGCTCATTTGAATTTTCATTCCTACATTGCAGCCTACTAATTTTGACATCCAAGAAGATCCCGACTCTTTCTATGTCCCAAAATTACAACATGAGCCACAAGTTGAGGACTACTGGACCAATTTCATGAATGAATTTAAAGTGCATGAAAAGGACAACATGAGGACGACAATCGGTGAAATGAAGAAATTGAAGTTCTCCCGTATGAAGATATTTTACAAAATGAGTGGACGAAGATGTATGACTCGAGTATGCAATAATCAAGATGTCCCATGTACCTCCAATAAACTTGTATGTCCATGAATCGGGGATATATTGAAGTGGATTGAGATGGTGGTGAGGAGAACGAGAAAATGGTTTCAGAAGAAGAGAACCATGACCATCCAGTCACGAGGAATTCCTTTGAGTCTGAAGCAAGCCTCACATCAGTCATCTTCAAAATTCATAGAGGTGAATTCCATTTCTAAACACTCCGGAGTGGGTTTGAAAAGGAAGGCCACATAATTGGAAGCTTCTCCTCATGAGAAGACACCAAAGAAACTCAGAGTTTAAGAAGGCTCATTTTCATCACCGTGAGAGGAAGATTTGATCATAGAAATGCAAGAAGAAAACCCCATGACAAAGGCACAAGTGGATGAAGAACACATGGTTTAAGATTCATTATTCGAGCCACCACAGGAGGTTTCCCCTCTTGATGACACCCATTCCTCTCTCATTCATGATTTTCCTCCTCCTTTAGAAAAAGGGTACCATCGGTGCACCTATCATTGAGCCCAAGTCCGATGAGATGTTTCCTTAGATGTAGGAAACAATTGCCCCTGACACTCGCAATATGTAGCAAGTGGCTGCCCCTGATCTATTAATGATTGTCTCATTTTTCAAAGAAAAAAGATCAAGAAATATCACACATACAGCCTCACGATTCTACAGTGGGGAAATGGGTAATCAATACAACATAGTAGCTCATCCCAATGTAATCAAGATAGTGGATGAAATGACACCACTGATTATTAGATGAGCACAATCTAACTCGGGACCGGAAACTTGATGCACCTAGAATTCTCGTGATAACACCTAGTTGCACTGGCACATCACTCAGCATAGGCTGAGCACTCACCCGAAGCGTGCAAAGGTACCAAGTCCCTCTTTAGGGTTGTTGTAGCAGGATGGTAGCATGATGTAATAATAAAGATATATACTTAGAAACTAATCCATCATTACACAGTTATCCAGAACCAGATCTATAAGGCATGCGCTTAGGTATTAATCATCAAGAAATCAATAGCATACAATAATAAAACATACAAGACACTTTGGTTCAGCCAATATTCTTCATATATTAAGCATAACAATAGTACAGAAGCTTCATACAATACTAGTCATGCGCGCATGGATCTGTTACAATTATCCAGTCACATGCACTCATGAATCTCTAACCCTTCAAAACGGCACACCAACTAAGTGATTCATCTAATATATATAGAGGGTGGGGAACTTTCCCTTCACCACTTAACTATGCCAAAAATAGGTCGCACGCTAATAATAGCCAAATGTCATTTACAATTATAGCCATACATGCAAGTATGTTATCTATCGATCACTTACGCTTAACTAAGGTGATGAATCTATTCTTGGATTACTTCCATGCAAGAGTGTTTCGATATGATCCTCAAAATATAGAAAAAGAGTGGCGCGCAAGTCTCAAAGATCACTTTGTGTGTTCTGCATACCTGCCACCTCTAAAAATAGACTTAATCCATAAAATCAGCTAAGTCCCGAAAGTCTAACTCTACACCTCCACGCGCGATGCCTTCTAATTCCTTCATGCCTTTGATCCTATCTTGTTTTCCCATGCGGACTCTGTGTGTGAGTTCTGCTAAGTGTTTTCTCTGATCAACATTACCCCACACTAATCTCATTGTCGCCTTGATAATGGGTATGTCCGAAAGTGAACAAAATAATGTGAATAAAGAATACTTAGAAAGAATATGAATGAAAAAATATCTCATGTCTCAAGTCCCTCGATTTCATCCTGAAACATCAATTCTAGATACTCCTCTTTTATGTCTACTTCTAAGTTCTCCCACTCCATTAATTCCTTTCCTACCTTCTCTGGAATATCCATAATGATAGACTCCATCTCATCCTGAGTTTGTTTTCCTTCCTCATTCTGTATGACAAGCATTATGCTTGACATAGCTGTATGCATCCCTTCCAGCACATCCATCTTTTGAGCAATGAGCTTTCCAAGCTCATCTACCCTCTCTTTATTCGGTGCCTATGCTTTGCAGCCTGGCCTTGTGTTTCTACTTTACCAGAGTTAGTTGTTCAATGTGGCCTAGTGTTTCATCCTTCATGGCCTTTTGCACCTCATTGTCTAATGCCAGTGTTTTTACCTTTATTAGTGCATCTGGAGCTGTGCATATCATTATACCATGATCATCTTTCTTTAGCTCCTCTCGGATTGCTTGTAGTAGGACCTCATATGTAGCAATTTTCCTTGCTACTTCAGCCTATGCTTTTCTGCCTCTTTGTTGGGTTCTCGGATACTCAATATACATACCTTCTCATCCTCCAACACTAAATTTATCGTTGTTCTTACATAGTGCATCGCAGAAGGAAATGATTTTGGTACATGTGATTCCAAATGTGGGCATACCTTTATTATATCATCTCCAATTTCCTCTGCCATATCGACAAAAGTCTCATATTTCCTTTTGTTCAAATCCGCCTCCTGCACTAACCACGCTATTTCCACATCCTTTGCTTTTAGCTCCTCTGTCGCGTTGCTCTAATTGTAGAATATTTTTCAATGTTTCTTCTAGCTACCTCAGTAGATACCTTCACCAAGGCATTACTTACCTGCTCATCTGTCATAACAGTTGGTTTAATTGTCATGTGCCGGACTTTTGGTGTCTTCTTCAACCATCTAGACGCACATGATTCTTCACAAACATCAAAATCTAGTTCATCCATATGCGTATGCATTAACCATGAAAGTTTCTTTCGTGTTCATAATGTCACCATGTTCTCATCCATAAGTGCCCATCCGAATAAATCTTTTTATGTGACGGTGCTCTGGAACCGAGCACAAATAATCATCTCTTGGTCTTTTGCATACCCCATTGTTTGTACCCTTACGTCCTCACTTGTCCGACGGGACCTTGGCCCTTTTGGAATGGTGGCATCAAGGTTAGGAATATTGGTTGTATCCTCATCCTTGCCATGTGTAGCCTTTGATTTCTCCCTTTCTTATTCTCCGTTCAGTTTCTCTTCCTCCTCGTTCTGAGGCTCCTCTTCTACCCTATGATGGATTGGAGATGGAAGCGCTCTCTCCTCAGACTCTTCCACTTCTTCATCTAGCCTAAGTTTTCTTCTTCTCTTCTTCTCCTCAGGTTCCTTTACCGGTGAGAGCCGTGGTGACCTCCTTGTTGTCTGTTGGGCCTCTCCTTACGCCCTTGTGCACTTGAACACCTTTCTGAACCTTTGGTCTCCCCGTACTTCTTCGCATTCTCTTCTCCTTGTGAATTCGCATGCACTCCTCCTCTTATCTCGCCGATGGTTGCTTCCTCCTACGCACCAAACCACCACTATCCTCATGCTCTTCATCCTCTTCCTCGCTATCCTGCATGGGTTTAGAAGGCCTAGGTGTTGGGATTTTTTCCATAGGATGCTTCCCCTTTGGTGGCCCTGGGAGTGCGAACTCGCTCTCTACATACTTATTTTTTTCCATCTTTGGCTTAAGTTATAGATATATGAGCATGGACCCGATATCCCCAACAGTAAAGTGTTTCTAGCTTGATATTCAAAATCTCCAAGATAATACTCTCATTGTAAGCATTCTTCCCTGGATATCCATAATTCTTTTGCAATTTGTGGTATTCACAATCCACCTTGTCTACATTAAACACTAACCTCCTTGTATCAGTGAACCAATGAACAAAAGCTTGAAAATATCGCAGTGTGAACGCGTACGGTAGTTTGCACCAGGGGCTCCATGACCCATCCACCATCGAAAAATGTGTAATACAAAAGTGTTGGTAAATAGCAAACTGAGCTTGCTTCCCCAATACCGAAGGAAACTCCTTTGGTATGTGCCACTCCTCTTCAAAAGCCACACAGAGCCTGTCATACCACATCTCCACTCTCTCCTTTACCTCATCTATCATAGACCCCTTGCATAGATACTTGTTGAATCTTTTAGCTAGAGACTTTTTATTCATGGGGTATTCCCATATATTTTCTTTTGGGCCATCAGTACTCCAATCTCCATGAATACTAAAGAAAGTAAGACAAAACCAAAACTTATCTTACTTCATGTGCGTGCTTCCTCTACTATTTGTTCTGCAATAAAGCTGAAAATGTTGTAAATAACCCCTTCTGACATGTGCTTTGCCACATGTAGCCACATTGAGTTTACTTGTGACCAATGATCTTGGTCATTCAATTTCGTAACTAGGTGCACTACTGCTTTTACTACTGACAATCATGTAATTTTTCTATGTCCATTCCACGCGGTCCTTTCTGTATCCCAACACTTTGTGTGTTTCCAATATGGCAACCTTGTCAGTTAGGTCATTTTTGATGTCCTCACCCATCACCTTTAAACTCACATTCGTGTAATTAAAATGGGTGTTAGTCTTACCCTTCGCCCTGAAAAATAGAAGAAGTCCTCATGGACTTGACTCATCAACCACCTATATAATGGTGCATATTTCCCAAAGTATGGGAGCTCATATAATTGGTAAACACCAATCCTTTTTAGTAACTTCTCCCCTGCATCATCATATATCGGCATCCCATCACCAGTTTACCTGTCCATTCGGGAGTTAAGTAAATCATCCAACTTCTTCTGATTGTCCTTGGTTCAGTGGTTGTACTCACTTATTTTGCTCTTTCGTATGTGGGAATCCCATTCCTGGCCCACAATTACTTCTTCAGGGTATTGCATCTCTGAAAAATTTCTCTCAGGAGTCATCTCTTCCTCCTCTTCCACTACTACCTTCTTCTTTCCCTTTGTTGATGTTGCTGCCTTCTTTGGAGCCATTCTTCCCTTTGTGTTGTGTTTATACACCTTCTTCGTAACTCTTTAATGGTTTACTTCAAACCCTTCTCCTACAGAGATACAAGCTTCTCTAATATACAGATATGCTTTTCACACCTAGTTTCGCTCTCTTCACACCTTGAATCGCTTACTCAGCTCTACACACTTAGCTCTTCATCAAATTCTCTTAGTTGCAAGGGTAAAAATGAATTCGCATCCCATCCTTATATACATTTTGAAATTTTTGATGCATTTATTACTTCTCACCTACCAAATATCTCCTCATTCAATGACCAAGTTTTGTCTTTTCCACGCGGTACATCTTCTTACCACAAATATAACCTTCGAGCCCACCTTCCTACCTTCTGGTCACAAACTTCTCTTCAACGCACACTCTAGCACCTGAGTACCTCGTCACTGCACCTTCTCCTGGTAGTTATCATGGTTTCCGCTTACCTCACGTTATACTTTTCCTTCATTCATCTCCATCCTTGGTTACTTTTGAGAAGCAATCCTTTGTAAATCACCCTTAGCAGCTTACTTTCTCAACATCCACAACATTATACCTTCCAATCTTCACAACATTATACCTAGGAGTCACCAACAATCCACCCCACACTAAAAGTATGTGTAGTCCTCTGCGCATCAACATGCTTCATATTGTAGTTAGCTTCATGCGCATAAGCACGCTTATTACACAAAAACAAGAACTAAATTGACAAAGCATAGTGATGATGAAAGAAATACATTAAGGAAATGCAAAAATAAACACCTAAGCTATCTAGGCAACACTGCCTTATTACAAACACCAAGAAGACTTATTTATAGTAGGGCTTCAACCTACTCCCGTTAAAGTAACCGGGTAGCCGTGTTCCATCAAGTGCTTCTAACTGGCAAGCACCTGACTCAAGTATGTGAGTAATAACATACGGCCCCAACCAATGCACCTTGAGCTTCCCTGGATGGTGCAAAATTTAGAGTCATACAGAAGTACCACTTGTCCAACCGCAAGTTTCTTATCCCTGATATGTTGATCATGCTATTCTTTCTGGCACACTTTTTCCTATTTCTGACTCCACCATGCTATGGCTCTACACTCATCCAGCTGAACCATTTTCTCAATCCGTTCTTCTAAAGCTTGTTCATTAGCTAGACCTCCCATGCATGTAATGCACAGTGAAGGTAACATGAATTCTATAGGAAGAACTCTTGAGATTTGACAATTATGGCAAAAACAAAGTAATAATACTCACTGTATATTATATTTTCTGTCCCAATATCTGTGCATACATTAGGCTATTATATAGCCATAATAACAGCTAAACAACCTCCTATAAAATAGGAAGGAGTCACAACAATTAACCCAGAATGTTATTCACGGGTATAACAAACTCTAAGAATAATATATTGTTGAAACAATATATTATAACAATATACATTCAAACCTAATATTTAATATATAACAATATTAAATATTAACTAACAAACTATAATGTAAACATTAATATTTAATTTCCTAACATTCCCCCCCTTAATGTTTACATGGTAACATTAGAACTTTCACACTTCCTTTGCAGCCTGCCGCCTCTGTGCGCTCATGATCTTGGCACACACTCGAACTGAAGGTAGAAGAAGGAACACATCAACTTCTTATCGACCAAGCACTGTCGGGAACACATCTGACCGACGAGGATGGGAACACGCTCAGGAATCATCTGCTTATCAACCAGTCACTCTAGGGAACACATCTCGACTAGCGGGGGGAACTCAAGCAGGAACACATCTGAACAACCTTCAATGGTTTTCAAGAGGCTAACCACAAACCTAGGTATGAACAGGAACACATCTGACTGTTCTACCTCATCAAGCCTCATGATGCTACGTTTCACTGTGTTATTTGTTCTGTACTATGTTTTTTTGCATTTGGGGAAATAGGAAAAGCCACATACTCAACTGAAAAACTGAAAATGGAACATTGGATCATGTTGATCATGTTCCCCCCTCAATGTGAACATTTCACTTATTCAATCCAAAACAGAAACTCTGAAATCATACTGCACACAACAAACTGCAATTCTGAAATGAAAGAAAACTCACACCACAAACTATGCCACCAAATCATTCTGTGCGGCCCCGTCATTGGTGACTGACGAGAGGTCACTATCTGACCTCTAGCCTCCGATGCCTCCATCCTCCATTATCATGCTGCTAACTCAGCAAGATGTGAACATGAAGCACATTTGTTTCCACATTGATCTTATTCTTTTCTTCCCTCCCGCAATGTGAAACAATTTATTTTTCCGAACGTCGGGTAACACCGAAAATGCATCCGTAAGGCAATTTTTTTAATTTTCAGACTTTTACAATTAGACGACTCAACACTTGATAACAACTAAAAAATCCTAAAATCACCTATATGACATTGAAGGACAATAACACTAAATTGACACAATGACTCAAAATTTATAATGACCTCTTCACCTTCCAAAATACGACTCTTGAATACAATTTTATGACGACATTATTATTGCGTTGACATATGAAAAATGATGAGTGATAATATTCAAATAAAAAAGTAATCACACATTACATTTTACTATAGACTTATCTAATGAAGAACTATGACACACTATACAAACACCCAAAAACCTATATGGATCTATAGACAACGATGATAATGACACTTTAGACTTTATACACACAAAACAAAATCCAAAATAGAACTAAACTCACCACGTGGACAGCATGGTGGTTGCATTCCCGATAAATATGAACATAATCTGCAATAGAATACTGCATGCTAATTATAAGCTGGATAGACGGTTTGTCGTAACTGAATAGCTCCCAGAAGAAAATTCACACGAATTCAGAGTGCAAATGGTTATCACTATCTTTCTTTACAGAAGCAGCTTTGCTTGAGATATCAGTTAATAAAGAACTATCCATATTTGCGTGAGGTGCATGTTCTATAAAATATCCTAATATCCCAATTTGCTTGAGATGTACTTCAATATTTTATTGAATGTATTGACGTGGATAGAATTATGCCAGACCGTTCTGTGGATGAGGTCGAAGCACCATGCAAGGCCAGATACAATAATAATAATTTTCCTATTGCCACGTGAATTCCTATACATACGGATCTGCAGAACTCAGAGCGAAATCTCGAGTTAGAAGCTTGTGGATCAACGATACAACACGCAGCTGATGAGATATCTTCTACAGCACTCCATTACAGGATGAGATGTCACCAGGAGCTTGTCGCACGATCTAATTTGTGCATGCAATAAATGGATAACTTCACTTTGCATGTAGATCATTGAATACGAACTCTGAGATTGATACTAGGAACAATGGGTGATGGAGACTGATGCATAGCACAGTGATGGAGAATGATGGAGACTGAATACAAACTCTGAGAAAATATGCCAATGTCGTAGACTGATGCGTAGCACAGTGCCTATTTCGTGGTAATATCGATACATCCAAATGCGAAAATGTGGAGCTCGATTGACACATTCTGGAAAGTCGTCGAGCCTTTGAAAACTATTTGCAATGCCTCAGAAGTCACTGAGACTCGAGACACCAAGATGACGTCAAGAATACAAGAGCACAAGGCGACTATATAAAACCAACTCAAATACTCATAGTTGCACATGGAACCATGGACCAACATGAAAAATAAATTTTATTGCACTCATTACAATCGAAACAGCTAGAAGGAAGCATGCAAATAGAAGATCTTAGGATTCGTATTCAATGATGTTTACAAGAACAGAAACTCAATCTGGTTCTGGTGCCATCGTGGGTTGTCAAGGAAATTTTTCCTTCCAAAAATGCCAAGCTAATCTTCAATGATCTGATAAATTGTGAATGTGATAACCCGCAGCTCCCTCAAGGATCCACCATGCTCTGATACCAAATCTTGAGATTTGGACAGCCGATGGCAAACACAAAGTAATAATACTCACTGTATATTATATTTTCTGTCCCCATTTCTGTGCAATACATTAGGCTAATATATAGCCATAATAACAGCTAAACAACCTCCTATAAAATAGGAAGGAGTCACAACAATTAACCCGGAATGTTATTCATGGGTATAACAAAATCTAAGAATAATATATTGTTGAAACAATATATTATAACAATATACATTCAAACCTAATATTTAATATATAACAATATTAAATATTAACTAACAAACTATAATGTAAACATTAATATTTAATTTCCTAACAAGAACCGCTTCTATCGCCAAACACCAATTGAAACAAGGTGGCTTTGTTCAATCTTTTATAAGTTGTTTGGTAGGCCCAAAGAACAGTAGATACTTTGTCATCCCAATCCTTTCTTCCAACATCACATATCTTAGTCAATGTGTGGCTCAAAATCTTGTTGAAAGCCTTAGTAGTTCTATTTTCCTGAGGGTGATAGGGAGTAGTCTTATGGTGTGCAACCATAAACTCATCTAACAAAATTCAGATTGTCTCATTTAAAATGTGTGCCCCTATCATTGGTTAAACTTAAAGGACATCCATACCTTGTAATAACATTCTCCCATAAGAACCTTGTTGTTGTAGCCGTTGTACAATTCTTTGTAAGTGTTGCTTCTACCCATCTGGTAAGATAATCTATACAAGTAATGATATAGTGCGATCCAGTCCTATGCGCGGCTAGTGAAACAGGCCCTACAAAGTCAATTGCCCATTTCTCAAAAGGTTATGCACTTGTAATCGACGTAAAGGCATCTCATCTCTCTGTCTGTTTACCGAGAGATGCCGCAATGGTCACATGCCTTAAAATACTCTTTACAATCCTTATACAATGTTTCCCACCATAAACCAGCAAGTAGGATCTTTCACGTTGTAGCATCACCTGCATAGTGGCCACCTACAATACCACCATGGGATTCCTCCATTATGTCCTTGCATTCATGCTCTAATACACAACGGCGTAACACCTCATCTCTGCCTAGCTTGTATAAGTCACCACTGATTAACATGAATGGTGCTGCGTGTATAGCAAGTTATTTCTTTTCCAAAGCCTTCATCCCTTCTAGTGCCATACCAGTGTGTAGAAAGACAACAATGTCTTCTAACTCTGAAGGTGTGCGTTGTAACCTATACAGTTGGGCATCCGGCATAGTGTCTTCTATTGTCTGTGCTTCTTCTCCAGAATGAATTCTAGACAAGTGGTCTAGCCGAGAATTACTTTTTCTTGGTTTTACCACAACTTTAAAGTCAAATTCTTGAAATAAGAGTATCCATCTACATATGTGCCCCTGTAAGATGGGCTTGTTCACCAAATAATTCAATACCATGTGATCTGTTTAAAACATGAATGGTGTGGCCAATATATACTAACAAAATTTGTGCAAGGTATATATCATGGACAAAGCCTCACGTTCTGTAGTGGTATAATTCTGTTCTACAGGGATCAACTTCCTACTAGAAAAACAAATGGGATGATCTACTATACCTTCTCTAGGTTGAGCTAAGATAGCACCAATGGATGTGCCAAAGGTGTCCACCTGAACATGAAAAGGTTTATCCTGTGAGGGAAAATGTAAGATAGGCACGGTAGTCAATTTATCCTTTAATGCTTCAAATGTGCACCTCTACGGTGCTCCCCAATAAAATGTACCTTTACCTTTCAACAATTCCTCCAAGGGTGCGGAAATTTTGGCATAACCCTTAATGAATTTTCTGTAATACCCTATATGACCCAAAATCCATGCACCCCACTTTGACCGGTAGGCACTTTCAAGCCTAAAATGACAAAACTTTAGCCGGATCAACTAACAACCCTTCCTTACAGTTATATGTCTTAACAAGATGCCAAAGGGAGTAGCAAAGATGCACTTCTTTATATTCAACGAGATACTCAATTGTCTACATATTTCAAACATTAAGCGCAAAGTGTCACAATGGTCTTTAATTATCCCATAAACGATCCAATCATCAAGATAGACCTGCAAGAAGTTGTGAATAAAATCCTTGAATGCTTACACCACTATTCTTGAGAATACAACAGGTGCATTCTTCAATCCAAAGGGCATCACAGTATAGGCAAAGCTTCCCCATTCAATAGTGAATGTGGTCTTTTCTTGATCTTCTAGAGTAATCCTAACTTGATAATACCTTGAGAACCCATCTGTAAACGAGTATATCTCACGGCCAGCAACTCCTAATATTTCCTTTCTGAATGGCATAGGAAAGGATCTGTAACACATGCTGCATTCAACTCTCTATAATCAACACAAATTCAAATCCTACCATCCTTTTTGATACTTATCACCATAGGACTAACCCATTTTGACTCATCCAATGGTCGAATGATTCCAGATTTCAACATCTTTTCAATTTCCTCCTTTACTTTCTCACACAAATTGGGATTCATTCGATAAGGTCTCTTTCTAACATGGTGCGCACCTTCCTTAAGCTTTATCTTCATTTCTCCAAGTGATTTATACACGCCTTTAAGTTCATGGTACCCTCTTGGAAATAAATCCTCATAGTCCCTAAGTAATTCTATGATTTTTGCCACTTCGACTCTGACCAGTAATCTCCAATTATCACTTCCTTAGGTTTAGCTTCCATTCCAATATTTACCTTTGTTGTCTTCATAGGTTCATGATATGCACGCGTATCTACATCCACACTGTCTAACACCTCGCATGCTCCAGGTGAATGATCAACATCCAAATTCTCAACTTCCTCATCATCAATTATGTAAACCAGCTTCCCCTTCTCTTTCTCAATGGACACACGTTCAAGCAAGATGAAGTCATCTACTTCTTCAAAACACACCCCTATCTCCGTCTCACCAAATAGTTCTGAATAATCTCTTCCACTTTCCCGTTGTCTCCCATGGTTAAGTGCTTGATAAAGCTTAATACCTTATTCATTAGTGGTTTAAATGAGAAGAAGTAAAATTTTGGATCATCCCCGCAATCAAATTCTACCAATTGCCAGTTTCTCTATGTAATTCAACATATACATACTAGGCTCTTACGTAGCCCTATAGAGTGGAGTAAAACTTATGCACCCAAAGTGAAGGTGGTAATGCTTCCTGTCCTACTGTCCATAGTCTCTCACACTGCTGGATGTGGTGCTGAACAGGTTGATCACCTTTATAAGTACAAATCTACGTAGGTGCATTGTTTCGGACAAACTTGGTAGATAGTGCGATCCGAATCTCACTCCACCCCATCAAATTATCTTTGTGAACTACCCACCAGTGCGTTCTTGTCCCGCATAAGGTATAATCCAACATGTCTCACCTTTGTACTTGATCTTTCCACTGCGAGTCCAAGGCCTGTAATAATACTGCAAGATCTTCTGCCCCTATAAACTAGAGTGTTGGGCCCCCTATCCTACGAATAGAGTAAAGTCTACTTTTCCGTGCAACCGCGCTTTTAACCTCATGCCCAACTAGTTCATATGTACCATGGGCCCAATTGTCACAAGTAATACTCGTAGTATCACTAACAGATTGAGAGTCCTCCCACTAAAGAATTCCTTCTTTTGATGGCTCATTTACCTCGGGGTCCCGAATAGCGCGTACATAAATACTGTTTAATTCTTCTTCACTCAAAGGCTCAACATATGGCATAGATTTTCCATCTGTTAAAGGTATCACCACTCTTTCCTCCTTGTTCTCAAAAATGATGTAACCCTTGTTGAACCTCAAGTCAACATTATTTGCATAACACCAAGGGCGCCCAAGCAAAGTTGGGAAGCTATCTGCTTCCACAAGCGCCAATACTTTGAAATCTCCTGTGAACTTGGCCCCTTGTATTGTTATAGATGCATCCTTTAGAATGCCTATGGGGGTGGCCTTAGTCCTATTTTTCATGAACAACACATTAGATGATGGTTGTAATGGAGGTCTCCCCATTTGCACCCATGCATCCAATGTAAGTACGTGACTTCTGCACCTATATCAATCAGAATGTTGCTCAACAACCAACCATCCACAACAGCATTCAAAGTGATTTCCTTGTCATAATCAATACTGTCAGGAGGGAGATTCACATGTAAGATCTACCTCTCATTTTCAGTACTTACGCATGGAGTGTTCCCTTTCAACCAACTCCCTAGTAACGGAATGATGTTCTCTTGGTGCAATACTCTACAGATCTCTCTGATATCATCAAGGTCAGGGGGCACTCTCTCTGTGTCTTTCTTTGTTCCATCTTCTTTGACTGCTCCTTCAAACATTGTATCTCACCTTGAAGGTTTCTAAGGACCTCCATAGTTTCCTGATAGACTTCTTTTTTATGAGTAGGATCTGGATACTTTACATGTAAGACATCCTCCCTAGTTATTGTAGGCTTCTGGGGCAACACCTCTCTAGCACGTGCTGCTTCAGCCCTTGTAGTAATCTTAACTGTTAATGCTTCAGTTTTGATGCCATCTTGGGCATCCACCGATACTCTACCGCTTTGTTGGATCCTAACCATCCCTATACCTTTGTTTTCTTGCTTATGTTGCTTACTCAAATGCTCATACAAATCCAGACATTCCTCATAACTATGGTTCTTTCTGCAAAATAAACATGCTATATTCTGTGGACATTCACGTCTATAATGGTCAGGTGATCCGCATGTATAACATGTTCCACGAGGGAATTCACCTCTTCCCCCACCATGGCCTCGTCCTCCATATCCACTTCTATATCCACGTCCTCTTCCAAGACCTCCTTCAAAATACCCATCATTCCTATCATAGCGCTTGATTATACTCCCGATCCTGGTGCTCATTCTTTCCCTTAGAATTATCTGTTACACTGGTCTGTCATACCCCAATATCTATAGCATCCTGGATCTGGCCAATCAACCTATAATCCTCAGTGTCATGAGTCGTGGATCAGAAAATTTTACAATAATTGATACATTCTTTCTTATCGCGCACTGCAACAAAGGACAATGACTAGCATCGTGATTCAGGTGGCATATCTCATAGTCTAGCAATACTGAACGTATGGATCTATGAGGACAACTATCCTTGGTGTGACCCTCTACTTCACAATCCGTGCACCAAATTCCTGAGCATGTTTCATGAGCCGAGTTTGCTGATAGTTTCTCCAACTGCTTAGCCATAGCTGTAATCTGTGCCTCTAAAAATGGGCTAATGCCAGTATCAATACTCCCAACTACCTCACCACACAAAGCTACTTCCAAAGCTTCACGTGGATCAGTGTATGTCTTGTGCGATAGTGCCCTCCTAAAAGGTGTAATCAATCCCCCAACAAACCACTGTGCATGTTGACTTGCATGAATATCATATGAAAGTTTAGATAAAAGAGTTTTAAAATGGGCATCATACTCACGTACACTCTCAGTAGTGCCTTGCTTGATGTCTTTAAGTGCACCTATACTCTTCTGCTCAAATTCTGGGATATAGAACTCTTTTAAGAAAGCATCTTTCAATGTTGCATAATCAATACAAGTTTGATTTGGATCAAACTTCCTATACCAACTATGTGTGCGTGTCTATAACGTAGTAGTAAATTGACTTGCCTTACGCTCAGAAGCCGTAATACCTTTCGCGCGTCACAATATTTCACACATATGGACATGTTCAGTAGCATCCTTGATACCTTTGTACTCTGGCAGACGAAGAGACATCTCAATATAAATGTTTTGGGGTTCTGTGGCCCCGACCACCGACCTTAACCTCCTTGGTTTCCTCTACCTCTAAAACCACAAGTTCCACCAAAACTAGAACTAACCATACCTCTCGATCCTCCTCCTGAAGTTAGAATAGGGTCTGTAGATGCACTCCCCTATGTTCCAATAATGGTGATATACTGGACCCCTACAATCTGTGAAGTAGTCCCAGTTCCAGAGATGAATCCCACATTCGGCGTGCTCATATTCAGTGCAAATGATGAGCCTAAAAACATACCCCCGAAGAATAATGAAGTTGTCTATACTACCATTGATGTACTTACTGTCTCGACTTGTCTCGCTTCTTTTCACTTCCTAAATGAAAACTTTGTTTACCTATATTACTAGATACTGGAAAACCAAGCACAAGGGCTAGGTCAAGGTTTGGATTAGATACGCACTGCGCGCCTAGGTCACATCTACTGGCACGCTTCCATGTGAGGCCGAAGAGGGTTCTCTATCATGCTTTCCTAGATGGGGGAGTTCCTGATGCTCTAGCTCTTCTTCATCCTCATGAGCCTCAAATCCTTCACGAGCCATCTCTCTCCACAACGCCATCCATTCTGCAACCTCTTTCTTCTTCCATAAATCCCTCTCATGCACCTCATCATACTTCAGCCACCTCTCTTCCCTCTACCATGTTGCTGCTAGGTCTGCCATCCTTCACCAATCTTGTTCCTTCCCCGCACGTGGAGGTTTTTAGCTAGCCATAGGTTTATCTTCTAAGTTCAACGTTACCATCAATATCTTGATCACCAAGAAATACCTTACAAATACATCCCTCTAGGATACCGTAGGAACTGGAACTCAGCTACCTCTCGAGCACGAATAATTTGAAATTGAATACTCTAGAATATAGCTATTTAGAACACCATGAAACCAGGTATCTACCGCGCGAGTCCAGATCAAGTCAGCATCATATAGTGTTTGAAATTCCTCCTGTGTCCAAACAAGTGTGTGATACCTCCAATTCCACTTAGATGCATATGCATTCAACCACTCGTATAATTCTACTGGAAAGATAGAAAAGTAGCTCTCATACAAACTATCATACAAATTCTACTCTACCCAAGTGCGTGCGCTAAATATGGATCCAGTGTTAAACCTCCATGCGTATTCTTCCTCCAGATCACGAATCCACTCTTCAACGCTCAACAAAATTAGATGGTATGTCTTCATCATGAACCATCCTAGAAACAATGAAAAAAGAGGTCCCAAAAATGGAACCAATGATGCAGCCTAGAATTCTCATATAACACCTAGTCACGCTGGCACATCACTCAGCATAGGCTGAGCACTCACCCGAAGTGCACAAAGGTACTAGGTCCCTCTTTAGGGTTGTTGTAGCAGGATGGTAGCATGATGAAGTAATAAAGATATATACTTAGAAACTAATCCATCATTACACAGCTTATCCGTAACTGCATCTATAAGGCATGCACTTAGGTATTAATCATCAAGAAATCAATAGCATGCAATGATAAAACATACAAGACACTTTGGTTCAGCCAATATTCTTCATATATTAAGCATAACAATAGTACAGAAGCTTCATACAATACTAGTCATGCGCGCATGGATCTGTTACAATTATCCAGTCACATGTACTAATGATTCTCTAACCCTTCAAAGTGGCACACCAACTAAGTGATTCATCTAATATATATTTATAGGGTGGGAACTTTCCCTTCACCACTTAACTATGCCAAAAATAGGTCGCACGCTAATAATAGCCACGCACCGTTTACAATTATAGCCATACATGCAAGTATGCTATATATAGATCACTTACAGTTAACTAAGGTGATGAATATATTCTTGGATTACTTCCATGCAAGAGCGTTTTAATATGATCCTCAAAATATAGACAAAGAGTGGCGCGCAAGTCTCGGCATCACTTTATGTGTTCCACACGCCACCTCTCGAAAATAGACTTAATCCACAAAATCGGCTAAGTCCCGAAAGTCTCGACTCGCACCTCCACGCGTGACGCCTTCCTATTCCTTTACATATTTGATCCTATCCTATTTTCCCACATGGACTCTATGTGTGAGTTCTGCTAAGTGTTTTCTCTTATCAACAAAACTCATGAAGGGTATTTGTACATGTATCAGCAATCTTCTGCTTGCATGGTGGCAAGGAATAAAGAGTATAAGAAGAATATTGATGAACCGAAAGAATAGGTTTGAAATCTGTCATTATATGTGCAATACCTATTTTATCCTAACGCCATGAAAATTCCCACTTTGAGAAGTTACGCCCATCGGTTTCAATCTAGAATCCATCAGGAGGACACATGAGTTCACAATGTAGGGGCGAGTGAATAATGAATGGATTAACTCAATTTCTGAAAAAGGAAGTCAATTCCCAAGAAGCGGTCAAACTCTTCACCTATATGTGTGCGATAGAAAATAGGACACGAACACTCAGGGAGGACTTGGAGAAAGAAAGGGACTATTGGGAACCTTTGGTCCTAGTAGTAGATGAAATGAGCAACACTCATCGTCAAGAGTTGATTGACAGGAATATTTTTGAAACTCCCTCCGAATACTTATCACTTTTATGGGTGATGTCCTTAACAATTAGGTTTGAGGAAATCAATCAAGCCATCGCAGAGCTAGAGGAAAAAGAGGAACAAGCATACAAATTGTAGGATAGTATAAATCAGAAAACCTAAAAGCTTGGAGTACTTGCAATGGGTGAAGATACAACTGTCGATGATTTGATTGGTTCATTTGAAGAATACGTCAAGAAAGAGGTTGGAACCCCATCATCCTTCACTAAGGATACCTTTGAATTCCTCTCAAAGATTTAGGCCTCCATTGCACGTATCACGAGAGAAACATCCATCATGGTTCAAGAAGTGAAAAGACATCAACAATGTGGTCAAAGTGGATGGATAAATACCTTGAGCTGCATTCGCGTTCCTCATGCCAACAAAGTGGAACTTGCAGTAGCTCATTTCAGTAAAGAGCTTGGAGGAACAGAGGCCTTCTTAGGAGCGCGAAGTGGAATCCAGATCAAAGAGAGAGAGATAAAATCCACTTTGTAGCGGCTCACCCTTCTACATAATTCTTCTTCTTTCTTCTTCCTCTTATTTCTCTCTCTTCTCTTCTCACCCAACGCTCTCTCTCATCAATTTTATATTTTTTTGTTTTGGTTTGCACTTTTTAATATAAATTTAAGTGACTTTAGAAACATAATGTAAACTTTAAGTTGCCTTGATTTTATAAAAGGGAATTAAATATTTAAGTGGAATATGAACAGTCTAAAGTCAAATTAAAGTATTTGAAAAGTCACCGGGAAGACGAAGAGTTACATTCTCTTCTATAAATTATAACAAGCTCCTCATTTGAGATTCTTCTTAGACAAATTCTAATACTTCTTAGATGTTGGAGCTATTTTTTGTGAATTCATGAGAGAGATATCCTTGTGAAGAGAGAAAAGAGATAGAAAATTTCTTCCATTTTCCCTACTCAAAAATGTCTTCTATTTCTATGTTATATACAATTTCTGCCTGAGCTTAAATAAAGGAAGAAGTAATTTTATCCTTTTTGACTAAGGATTTTAGTGGTACTTTGTGCTCATTAAACACTATTTGGTCTTTTTGTTGTTAAGTAGATTTGTTTTCTTCTAAATTCAAGTTCATGTAATAAAACTTTTGGCTGGTGTATGAAAGTCTATGATTTTCTACTTGAACATTAGTTCCTCTTTTTAGATTTCTCATTCCCTTTCCCGCTTTACTAGCAAATTCCTCTCTTGTAGATATATGCAAGCTTTACCATAGGGTCAAGTGAGTTTCCCTAGTAGATCCCCAACCGAAAGGCCACCAATATAAAACTCACTTTTTACTCGTGCATGCACATACGACAGCGGCATCGGTTAAGTAGAGGGACTTAGACTCCCAGAGAGTTTGTAAGATAACCACCAATTTGTCCCTAATAAATTTTCTCGCTAACAACCGGACAGAGAAACCAGCTTTGGATCCCATTTTCAATCCTCTGATCATGTGATCGTTGATAGCTTCTTCTAGGTAGGATTTTGTTTAAGAAAATGAGTAATTTATTTTTAGTGATTTGGTGTAAAAAAGTGTGCACTACGGTTCAATTTGTCAACCATCAGTTGGGCATGACTTCCAACATATAGGTTGCCCACAATTTTAAATGAGCTACAAATGCAACACACATGAATGATATGTAAATATTTTAGACCCAAATCCACAATGAAATTCGATGAGAGAAATGATGAATAGGAAAGAGTATGTCTTTCACTAATGCAATACAAAATAGAAATAAGCGTTCTTTTTAGTCCAAAATACGAGTGTCACTGAGACCAGTAGAAGAAAAAGAATGTTCCAAGGGAGAAAATTTAATGTGAATTGTTTCAAAAGGAAATAGACACATAATGATTCACCTAGGAATGAACAATGCAAAAGAACCCAAATGGCTCACACTGGTCGTGCCAAAATGTTTCACAAATAAGTATGTGCAATAAAATAGATAAGGTAACAGTCAAAGAGGAATACATGTAATTATGTAGATCGTAGGTCAATGTGCACGTTATCGATTTTATCCAAGCTGATCATAGAAAACTCATTTTTGTTTGGGAAGGAATATCTCAGAGATGCAAAGCAAGACCACAAAAGAGTATTAAATAGCCGATTGCAGAGGAATGCCTAGCAAGGATAGATCTGGGAAGCATGATGCTTCCTCAAATGGTTGTCAATCCTCTATTTAATACAATTCAATGTGAATAAGCAATTGAAATAAATAGGTCCTATTACAATGTAATGATTTAGGTTTCTCATACACATAATACACTAGATTTTATGCTAGATATTAAAATAACACTAAATCTAATTAGAACCGGGTTTTTTCAAGTCAGACAGGTCTGTCAAAGGTCCAGTAAGGGTCTAGGGCTGATTGGTTGAAGTCTGGGTTGATTTTGGGTGAGTGGGAGGCTTGTTGGTCTGAGAATGTGAAATGACACAGAGACCGATATCGGTCTTATGACCGATGCCAGTAGGGGGACTAAACCAACGTTGGTCAAGGAACCGGCGTCGGTAGAGGCAATAGGTAGTAAATTATTAAAAAGGGGGTTTTAGGCTCTCTGTGATTACACAAAGATTGAGGGTAGTGTGGTTTGGGTCATAATATGGCTGAGAAGACTAAGGGATACTAAGAAGGATTTTTAGAATGATGAAAAGGCTTGGGATGGTTCAATAGTGGGTTGGTGGGAAGAAGGTGATCTACAGGTAAGAGAAGAAATAAAATAATGAAATAAGCAAGAGATCTATAATGGGATAAGAATAAATGATTAAAATCACAATACTTACTTAGTGTCTTGAAAATCTTGGTAGCTGGGATGGTTGATGATTTATCATAAAAGAAGTTTTTGAGTCCATTTCCGTGAAAGTACATCCTATATGCTCCCATGAGTATTCTAATGCTTTGGAAGGAGAACCATATGTTTGTCTTGCACTGTGGTTATGTGTGTTCATCTTCTCGGGTGCAGGAGGGCTTGAAGATTCACCATTGAATGCAATCAAGATCCAATAAATGAATGACCAACCCTTATAAAGAGTTTTGAAAGTGTATATAAGGTAACCGATGGTGGTAAGGTGGTAGGCGTCAAGGCCAAGGAATAACCGATGTTGATTAAGGCTAGAAAGTCTAGGTTTACCAAAAATAAGCAGATTTTCCTAGATTTGGCATGATTTTTCATTGAGTCCACGCTTAGGAAAGTGTAATTCATGTGAGAGAATGCCAGAGAACTTAGAAAAGGTCTAGTTAGGTTTAAGAAAAAGTCTTAGTTAGTTAGGTCAGTGGTGACTGAGTGTTGAGAGTGATGACTTAGTCATTATGAGTTAAATGCCCCTAGAATGGATCCAAGGTGAGGTGTAATGATGAGGTGGAGGTGTGAGGATGAAATTAACTTAATTAAATTAATTAATAATGTGAGGATGAATAGTAATAGGGGATGAAGAGGTCATGATGTGTTACGTTAATTAATCAAAGGGACCAAAGAGAGTGTGATCCAAATTTTGTGTCTACACACTACATTGTTTTTGGCATAACTTACACGTTTCTACTCCAATTTGCACCCCATTTATGGAATTATTTTTAGAATTATACCTACCACCATACCATACACATTACAATACCATTACATTTCCTTGAAAATTTCATTCATCCTTTTACACACATTTTCACAATTTATATACAATCATATCCATTTTGTGCTTACTTTCGGCTTAAGCATTCGTTCTTTACATCACTTCCCCTTTCGCCAAAAGGTGGAGCATATTATTTGGGTCATCCTGAAACTCACCTTACATCACCATGCGATTGATAAACATTATTAATTCACCAAATGACATTTCACCATTAATTCCCCCTAATGACCTAACCTGGGGGCAACTTACATTCATTATCTACTGCATGATGTCTCGATCTTCAACAAGTCCCCCTAATGATCTAATCTAGGGGGAAAAAATATGTAATTTCTACATGATACTTCATCACTTCCCCGATAAACTAACTTGGGGTAAGAACCCAAAATCGCATGTGCTACATTGTCGAAAACGGTTACCAAAATCCCCAGTGATGATTCAAGTCCTTTCAAGAAGGTGTTCGAGCTCCAAAACCCATTTGCAGTGTATATTCATAGACTAGACATCCTTTCTTAGTCTTCCCACACTTTTTCAGCTTCCCACTTCATTTTGTGCATGTTTCGCCTTTAGTGTCGGGACCGCCTCCCGTGCAAGGTGGTGGTCTTGGGACTGCCTCCCAGGCTTAGGCAGTGGTCCTAGGACCGCCTCCCTGTGCTGGGCGGTGGTCCTGCGATTTTTCTAGAACTCATCATGCATGATTTTGACATGCATGCTTTCACTTAACTTGACTTTTAGGGTGCGTTTGTGAACCAAATTTCCTAAATATAGTCTTGTTTACATGGTATTCCTTCCCTCTTCTATTTTTGAATAGATATAATTATTTGAACTGCCTCTTCTTACCTTGTGCATGAAGGCACATCCTAGCTCCAATTCCTATATATTCCATGCTTGTATTCGAGCAAATGGCATGAGATTTTTTGTATATCTTGCATTGTATTGTTGTCACAATCTTACTAGGAATTGCATATCCAAGCTAAGATCTCTTGTGTTATCTCTCTTCTACCTGCATTGCAACTAGACTACCTTCAAGCTTACCTTTGGTCAAGCATATTATTCTACTTATGTTATTGCATTCCCAATTCCTTGGACTCATATGAATGCTTGAAGAAAGAAAAGAACAAACGAGGGAAAGATACATATATAACTAGATTTTCCAAAGTTGTTGCTCATCCAAGTTGGAGTTATCTATTTGTCTTCTTTGTTTATCAAATTTTCAATTTCAAATCGTTAGTTTCAATTACATATCAAATAGAGTAGTGAAATTGTTCATTTCAATTAATTAGGTAATTATAAATAGATCATACCATTAGAAACCTCGCTCTTTGACGTTACTGTGGAAGTTTTAGGAACGATAGTTCTTATAGGTTATGATTTGTTCTTCACCTCTGAGGTAGGGTTGGAAGGGTTTTGATTACATTAGATTAATTGTTTTAGATTTATATTTTCACATCTGCACAAGTAATTAGCTACATCTGTCTAATCACTTATATTAATTTTGTTTGTTAGATTAGATACATTGCTTAAAACAAAAAAGAAAAGAAAAAATTACTTTTTCTAGATTAGTTTCCTTTCATTGCTCTATTCCAATATATTGTGAAAATGCCAAAAACATATATTAGATTTATTTTGATATTTAGCTTGTGTTACAATAATTATTCCAATTTAATCTACATGACCATCAATGGTTCGTAATAGGAAAATACTTACAGCTTGCGATCCCCACATCCCACAACCCAACAGTTGGAATTGATAATTGACATTGATACAATTTTACGTTTAATGGTTCTACGCACACCCGCAACGTTTGCTGAGAAAATAGAACAACTAAATACACTAAACATCGTTGCTAATCAATCCTATGATTATTGGACTTCTCCTGGAAACAAGGTTTAATTACACATATTACCATACAAGGGCCACATCCTCCACGAGTCTTTGGTTTTGATCCTCAGGTCCCACAACCCAATGGGGCTGCTAATCAATTGGACATTGACACTTTGGTTTCGTACACTAGAATTTAGATCCTCACCACTTCCGCCTTACATTATTGCATAGTTTTCTCGTGTTGAACATAATATCCGATCGTGATAATACCTTCGTACTAGACCATAAAATCGTTCATAGTCCCTATAGCTCCATTACGCCTTTCACCTTTAGTTTCATGACCTTGTCTGGAAATCCACACGAGGTGCCTGTAGGTCACTTTTGGCGTGTTCAACAACTAACAAATAGAATCTTGGCAGAGCTCGACATTGATTGGAGTCTCCGAGAGGCTATCATATCTGATCGATCCATCACACCACTTCAGGTTAGGAGAGCATTCTTTTCCTTAGACTTGTAGATCTCGATATTGCGTGTAGAAGAAACTGGATTTCTTGGCACTTGGGAGGTTGGGTGCGAAGAAGGTCACGTGTTGATTTTATGTCATACAAAATTGGGGAACCTGATGTGAAGGATTAATTCCTTCTTGTTTCCTTTTCTTTCATTGATATTACCTCACCTTTCCATTTATTCCCCTATTTTGGTAGGTATTTTATACTTTCTAAAATATTTCGGAAGAGAGTTTGGTGGGCCATTTGGCTTTGATAGATATTACACCAACGTTCAACCACAAAAGTCCCCTTCTCTTTCGAGGTGGGGTGACAATTACACAAGCAACATTCAAACCTCCCATGGTTACACTTCAAGCCCTATTAGCTATGTAAAGGTGGAGGAGGTTGATCAACTATTAAACATGCAATACGATCAACCCAATGCAAACCACGTTGTTATCAAAAATGGAACAAGTTCTTACCATAGAGTCTTGTCAAGACCTCACATTTCCATGCGCAATCAACAAAAGATCAACCTAATGCAAACCACATTGTTATGTGTGTGTGTGTGTGTGTGTGCTATTATATTATTTTATAGGAATTATTTGATGAAGCTCCAAGTTTTCTCCATCAAAGAAGTAATTTTTGAGATCGAGTCATGGAAAACAACTAGTAAAGTTTGAATATGCTCATGGCAATGTAATATAGACATTTTAGAGATATTTAAATGTTTATATCTTATTAGTATAAGCATGACATGGCCTATATTATTTGTTATAATCAAGATGAAGATAAGACCTATTATTTTTAGGCATCTTCAAATCATTTGGGAGTTAGTATTTATTTAACTCACCGAGGGACTTCTCTAAATGGAGCTTGGAGACGTTATAGAGCTAAGGGACGTGAAAAGCACTAGAGGAGCAATAGAGATTAGAACCTTAGTGCGTTGGATGATCATCGATCATTATCTTTAGAGGAGGGTTTTTATTTAGTTTTGATCTCGTTGGCAACAATTTTTTCTACCGACACTGGAGATACTTAGTACCACATAGCGGAAGTGTAGAGTTTTTTAGAAGAAGACTTAGCACCATGTAATGGAAGCGTAGATTTCTTCATGGTTAGAATACAGGATCAAATATGCCGGAGTAGCAACTCCGGTATTCAAGTTATTGTTCCATTTTTATTTAGTATTATCATTCTTAGATTGTATTATTTGATGCAATCATTGAAGAAGATGATATATCAGTTCTATTAATGAACCTAGAGATGAAGGCATTCTCCCAAACTCTATTATTAACATGTTTGTAATGTGTGTTAGTTATTGCATTTATTTAATTTGATTTTAATGGGGTAAGTTTAGAAAATAAATTAAATCCTATAGGGGTACGTGGTTGAGAAAAAAAAATTCAGTCAATTTTCAGATCAAGTAATCAGTTATATTTGTCTTTGTTTCCATCTCCCTGCAGGCTTGTTTTACAGGATCTCTTTCAACTTATTATATGCAAATTTTTGTTGTAATGGGATGACATTTACTTTTTGTTTATTAGCACATGGTAAATAATGGTGGTGTCACCTCTAACAAGTGCTCTATTACATCATCTCGAACTACATGAACATGTTCATACACTTGTTCAACTCCCAAAGACATCTACTCTTTCCCTATTCCATGGACAATTTATTCAATATTTTCTTCAATATCCTGGGGGCATATCTTCACCAATTCCTTATTCATGCACTTTTGATTCTTGAATTGTGTTATCAATATCCTCTTCCATTCTCTCCTCATGAACTTTGGCTACAAGTACCGTCTTCTCAAAATTACTTTCCTACTTATTCTCCTTCATTATAACAACCACTTTTCAAATGTCTCAACTATGTGGAATTTTTATTTATTTTTGTTTCCCAAAGTAAAAATATTCCTTTAATGATTTAAATGTACAAACTAACATTTAAATCCATCATATTATAATTACAATTCTTCGGATAATGATCAATAAAGTATGTTCAATATTTTCTTCAACATCCTGGGGCATATCTTAACCAATTCCTTATTCATCTACTAATTCTTGAACGTGTTATCAATATCCTCTTCCATTCTCTCCTCATGAACTTTGGCTATAGGAACTGTCTTCTCAATTTACTTTCCTACTTATTCTCGCTTCATTATAACAACCGCTTTTCAAATGTCTTAACTATGTGAAATTTTTAATTTATTTTTGTTTCCCAAAGTAAACATATTCCTTTAATATTTTAAATGTACAAACTAACATTTAAATCCATCATATTATAATTTAAAATTTTCATATATGTATCAATAAAGTATGTGTAATTTTATGGGTCAGTTAGGTCCTACTGGATCCCCATAGAATCTTCGCTTTCGATTCATTATAAAAAAGATTTAAAAGTAGTGCCCTTCTCGGTGTTGTTCTAAGTGTCTACCAAGATTTCGCTTAATCGAATCCCATCAGAATAATACAATTATGCTAGAACTAGGTGCATATTTATAGTGTAATGACTTATACTACTTCGGGAAAATTTTCGAGTCATGTATGTCATGCTTAGTTTCATGACAAAACATTAAATCAATGGAAACATGTCCTATCACCATATCACTTAATCTAGTTATCGAATTGAATTAATCGATTAAGTTAATCAAATTCAATTTATGCATATGATTAAAAAAACTTGTTCATCCAAGGTGATGAAGTACGACTATGCCAACATATGTTTCCTATGCGAGAGAAATAACTCATGTAATGACTTATGTCGTCACATTATAAATTTCTTCCTACAACCATTATAAGTTACTACAGACAAACTAGACCGAATCCCGAACAAGACAAACTCGCATCATATCATAACTCGGTTCATATTGATTACGATATGCGCAATAAATAGAACTCGAGGGAAAACTTAGGATAATTTTTTTTGGAAGTATTCAATGACTGACCCACCTCATTCAATGAAAACCACACAACAACAACCATGCAAAGTTGGTCTATCGAGTACCATGTATTAGGTTTGTCATACTATTCACCTCATTAAATTAGTTTTATGACAAATTTAAATTTCATAACACATCAATATTTGTCACATCAATTATTTAATCCTAAGGTCCATCACTTATTTTATGTACAATTGATAAGAAATTAAGTTAATTAGGGCAGCAAACCACATTAATTACACAATCCCTAAGATATATAAATTAAGATATTATCATTATAATTGCATAAGTTCATAATATTAGGACTCATCATTGAGTGTATACAATCAGCTATATACATACATTTACATTCTTACCAATAACTATAAAACTCAAAAATATGTATTTAATACATTGGTTCATATCCATAATGATTATATAATATCAAATCATTAATCATAATCCATCCTTTAATATTCCCATCATACAATCTATTAAATAACAATCACAATTATTTAATTTAGTAAATTATTCTTATATACAAATTATAGCTTTAGTTTATTTCATAACATTAAAGCTAACACACTAAGGATATTATTCTCACGAAGTCATTTTTCCACTTAATAACAAGAATTATCATGAATAAGATTGATTAATTCAATATCAATCACCCTCTAAAAATACACAATTCTGAATAAATGTCATAAACAACCAAGAGCCAAATTATAAAAATATTCAAAACTTGATTATAACTTTTATTTTTCTTTCCAAAATGATACATAAGCTCATATGCCATAATCCCTTCATCAATTTATTCAAATAAGAAGAACAAGATTGATTTCACAACAATAAAATAAATAATACATCTTTTAATCATATCAATATGAATTCAAAGTAACCAAATCAAATCATCCACCAGATAAGACCTAAATTTTTCCATCTATAAAAATATTTAGGCAATCGGTAGTTTAAAATAATTGGCATGGAAAATTCTACCATATTATCTTAACAACTTATATCACTCGAAATATTTCAATGAAACATAATCCACATAATCTGAAAATCATAAAGGATACAACATAACTTTTCTCCTTTTTATTTCTTTCATAATCCATAAAGAAACAATTGATTTTCCAACACAAATCAATAACAGGATAATTCAGATTGCTAAGGAATAACAATTATCATTCAAATTACAAAACATCCACTATGTATTTTATACCGCAAAGGTTAAATCAAATATCAAACAAGTACTTTGTAATTAAAAATACATATATATTTATATCTTTTTCATATAATAATAATTATGAATAAGATACAATCATACAATCCCACTCGTATATCATTTAGGTATTACATAACTAATTAAAGGAATTAGAATATAATAATATTTGATTCCATCTTAATAATATTATTATTAAGATTATATTTCGTTAAGATAATAATTAAATTACACAACTTAATAACTTAATGTTATTATCATAATTGTTTAACGAAATTATATTGAACTTTGATAAAGAATACATTTTCTTGAAAGAATATAACATTAGCATTGTTTAGTAATAATAACTTACTAAACAATGTACTAACATTCCCACATATACCTTAACTTCTATGAAGTACCTTAACTTTTACGAAATATAATAACGTATTCAAACTAAGGTAAATAGAAACCCCAAATCCATCACTAATACAGTGAAAGGTAAAACATGGGTAATACACACAACATTGCATTGACCCCAAGTGATCTAAGGACAGAAAGTTCAAGTTATAGAATGCACGAACTATCCCCATTACATATCGACTAACGCACAACTCGGTCTTCATTGATAACAAAAGTACACAGTTAAATCGACCATGAAATGGTCTTAAGAATCCAATGTAATGAATCATGATGGGTCAAGCTACCTCCAAACCCATGTCCCGAGAAACAACTCAATCTACTATGTTTGATAATAGTAACACACTCATATTAACAAAGTGGCGACCAAGTCACATAACCTTTTGAAGCATCATTAAGGTAACCCAAAACCACCTGCGAACCCCAAAACACATAACAATGCCATTGTATGATAAGCTATAGGCATACAAGCTAAAGCATGAAAGCAAGTTCTAAAGGGTTAATTTGTACAATCTTATCATAAGCATGAAAACCACCAAGAAAAATTGGTAAATAGAAGGGGAAAACTCGGTTATCCATCCCTACAAGGAGCGACCAAAATGATAAACAACGAACAATAAAAAAATCCGCTAAAGGCTATCGAGCTTGAGCTAAAAAAAACCTTACTATCATGTTATAAAACTCCACTAGGTTCAACACAACTCCACCCCAAATGGGTGTACATATAACCAAGTAAAAAAAATACCCAAGTTTACACAATGCCACAAAACTTGTAAGTATATGAGTATGTACTTGGGAAGACTAACAGTCAAACAAATATGAAAATATCATGGCCAAAAGACCTGTGGCCTGAATATACTCAACCACGTGCATGTTTAAAAATATAATTGTTTTCATGCACATATATTTTCTCAAACAAATCCATCAAAACTAAATCTCATTCAACCATGATTTAAATAACAAAATTGATCCATACCCATGAAGGAGAAACGATAATATAGAAGAAAACACATACTTTTCTCCATTTCCATTAAAATATTTTAATGTTAAAAATGATAAAGATGAGAAAGAGGTGATTCCATTCTGTAATATGTTTACAAAAGGCCAAATATATTTCTTTCCTTCCATAAAAATCCTCCAAGGATTTCACATAAAACTAGGCATACTTGATGAAATCCAAATCAACCCGAGAACACAATGAAATTTGTGCTCATCAACTATTTAATCTTCACAACTAACTGGAGTTATTATTTCACATGCAGATTCCAACAAGATCCCCAAAAATAGCCATACATTCTCACACATAGAGCTTGGATGGATGAGAAAATTATCAAAAATGAAAAATGCAAAACCAAATAACCACTTAGCTCGGTAGTGGCTTCCTCGAGAAGCTTCTTGCTTCTCCCGAGGTGAAGCCTCATTAATTTTTCATTCAATGCAAATGATACACATTCTCTCAAAATTTCCCTTAAACCATGTTAGATCTTTATCTCGCCATATTTGGCGTGTGCGCCAAACTTTCTCGCCATCTAAGCCCCACATTTGGGCGGTTAAACACATCTGACTGTCGAGAGTCATCCACATCTCCCAACCCTAACTCCCACTTCTAACACATCTCATGAAGTGTCCTACATGTTTTCACCAACTTAGCATATGTGGTAGATCACTCAATATCTCGTTAGGATCTCTGGTGGGGCTTGGTTGAGCCGAATGACCCTAACCCTTTTATACTTTAAAACTTTGCATTTCCATTTAACATATGGCTTGAATTTTGTAGTCGAGGTTAGGTTTAAACATAATCGCATCAACATTACATTAATTTATACACACACACACACACACACCAAAATATTATATATATTTTTAATATATATATATGTATGTGTGTGTGTGTGTGTGTGTATGTACTTTTGTACATACCCATATACGTATGCATACTTTCAACTGTCATTGGGACAGATTCAATAATTATTACTAACCAATCAACACTTATATAAATTCCTTATAAGGGATTCCAAATAATGTTTTAAAAATAAGCTCGGAGACTATTCCTTTTTCACCAAAATGGTTTTCCTATTGTTGTCGTGAAAATGTGCAATAGGGAAATTGACAATTCCCGAGCACGACAACCATACCCGTGTTATTTTTTTCAAGTCCCATCATTTCAAGACACCCCAAGTCTGTCCAGTAAATCCAAGTGACCTCCCAAATAATGTTACATCATCCCCCTAGGTGATTTAGGAAATTTCATTCATTCCCCCTGGGTGATTTCAGGAGTTCATTTGCAAAGCTACAAGCAGTTGTGGGAAGGGATATCACTGGCCTTCCTAGAAGCCGGAACAAACTCACGGAGCAGAAAAAAAAGAGCCTAGGTGGATTTGGAGGTGATCCAAAGGTCTTGGGATATCATGGAGATGATTTAGGAATATTTTCGAAGGTATCGGAGAATATGGGGTAGTTTCGCCAGAATTAGGGTTCACAAGCCTAAGCAATACACAAACCTAAAACAGGTTGTTGGGCTTCAAAACAAGATTCCATGAGATCCGAGATGGAGTTAGGAGAAAAACAAAACATCATCATAAATAGGATTCTAAGCCCTACATTATGGTAAAATAATATTTTTCACAACACTTTGGCACATCAAGTCTGTAGGTAGTTTTTCGCAGAAAAGGTGGAGTAACAAATCACAATTCTAATATTTCATGGATAAAATGGATGAATCAATACATGCGACCCACACCATCAGATTCAAAATTAAATTTATAGTCGGGATCATATAATATTTCATGAATAAATTCCATTGGGAGCTCAAGTTATCATCGTTCCAAGTTACCCTCTTGGAGCAGCTTCAGAGTTAGTCAATTTTCGGAAGACACGTGTCAACACCAGAGCCTAGTGGGATTTTGTGTCTCTAAATTCCTTGAGTTCAGGTACAACAACCTTGGAAAAATTCTTCCATCCCCATGTGACCTTTGGGACCCTCATGTGACCTTCAGACTTGACAGTTCAACCCCCAGGTGCATTTTTGAGCTCAAATTCCTTATCGTCGGATCGAGGACATGTGTCAGCTCCAGGACCACCGTGGAATTTTATGTCCCTCACATCCCTAAGGTTAGGGATAGAAGACGTGGAAAAATGTGCCCATCCCCTATGGGGAGTCTTTTGGTCATCTACGTAACCGACTTTCAGCCCCCAGTGCTTTAAAGGTGATTTTGGAGCACTCATTCTCTACCTTCGGATCGCTTGCCATGTGTCGTCATCTTGATCATTGTGAAAATTGATGTCCCTCTTGTACCTCAGTCGGAACATCAAGGACAAAAAAATATGCCCAACTACAACTCAAAAATTTGAAAATATTTTTAACAATTACGTGTTTCTCACTGCGAAGAAAAGTTGCAGAGAACACCTCACTCCACCATTGCCAAAGCTTGAACTAGATCCATCATAGCACATTATCCTTCACTCCATGATGGCACACAGGTCTCAGAAGAATATTTCATCGAGATAAGAAAAATAAATGGAGAACAGAGAAGAAGAATAGTGGAAATCCCCATTGCCATAAAACGAAGATTTGAAGATATCTTGCAAACCGGTGCATGAATTGAAAAATCATCTGTTGTTGAGTTCTTATCCCTTGAAGGCCATTAAAAACTCATATTAAAACCTCAATTTTTATTAAGGAATGCTCACAGTGAATAAATTTCACTTCCGACTCCACAAAGAATAAAGTTCAATTTCCTATCAAACCGGTCGTCGGATTGAAGTAAAATTTCGCGTAAAGAACCAGAAGTAAAAACCTATTGCAGTGGACTTAATTTCATCACAAATGGAGGAGAAAACCAGACTTATAATTTTTAGGTCCATTAATGGTTTTAGCATCTAGAAGCACTTTACGTCCCAAATTTGAAAGTTTAAAATCTCCTGGACTATTAAGCAGGTGGGTCTAAAATTCCAAAGGGAGTGATATTAAGAAAATACCCATATCAAAAAACTTTGTTCCGCATCAATCAGACCTCCAGAAGCCCACTTTCTAAAAATAGCAGGTCTTCTGTATAGGAAACTGCTATTTTGGGAAATCCATCAACAGAAGAACTTGCATGAAGGAGACGAAAATATTGAAGATGCACTACGGCTAAGAACTCTTCGAGAAATGAAGTTTTGATCCAATTTTGGTACTAGCTAAAAAAATTAAGTGGCCCCACAAGCACTTGCCAAAAATAAAAATCAATCCAGAAGGGGGGGAATGCAGGAAGAAAGGGTAATTCAAGATACCATAATCATCCGAGGTCTAGCTAATTTGTGCACTTTCCAAAAATAGTAATTTTTCTTGGGGCAACTTACTAAAAATAACATGGCTACTCCAAAAGGTAGATTTCCCAGAGAGAGAACACTGGGAGTTGAACATTCAAGTTGACATCACTAATTAGAGCCCAAAAAGGGAAAATTCTCTAAGCTTGCTAGAAATAGTTTCCTTTTCCAAACAAAGTGGGTGTTAGGGAAGAGTGAAGTTCATATTCGCAAGGGCGAGAACTGTACAAGTGAAATTACTTTCATGGATCTTAATAATGTCTTTCGACACTCATGTGTGAGTTCAAATCCACAGTTGACACCATCATACTTCCCAAGAGTATGTCTCATTGGGATCATGTCCAAATCAACTAAGCGAAAGTGTGGAAATGATGCGGGGCATTAGGGTAGTATTTTTTAGAGCTTTAGTCTCTTCAAAGGATATCTTCATAAGTGACACTTGTGGTCGCCAAGGGTTCCATTCAATAGTGTTTATAAACACTTATTTTATGGTGTCTCTAAGTCATTCGAAGCGCTCTCTCATCTTAGCAAAATAACTTTCCCATAGAAACCCATCCACAACATAATAAAATCATTCACCATGAAGGATTCAAAGGTATCGGGGTTAATTTGATTGAGCTTTCGAGGAGTCGACAGGAGTAGATTCTTCATCGGCATGATTCATCTTCTCCTCTTCTTCTTCTCTCTCTCTTTCTCTCTCCTCTTCCCCCAACTTTCTCTCACTTTCCAATATTCTAATTTTTTGTTAGAGTTTACACTTTTTGATATGCCTTTAAGTTGCTTAAAAGTGACTTTAGAAACATAATGTAAATTAATTCGCCTTGATTTTATAAAAGGGACTTAAATATTTTGTAGGAATATGAATAGTCTAAAGTTAGAAATAAGGCATATGGAGGGTCATGAGGAAGACAATAAGTCACCTCTCATTCTATAAATTGTAATTCCATTCCCATTTCAAAGGGTTGGTCATTAATTTTGTAAGCTCAAGAGTGCATTCTACCTTGAGAGAACAAAGGAGATAGCCAAATTCTTCCTTTCCCCACTCTCTCTTTTTCCTCCATTCGCATACTATGTACAACTTGGTTTAAGTAATAAATACAAGAAGAATGAGTTTTGAGACTTTTTGACTAAGGGGTTTATCGATACTTTGTGATCATAAATTCCATTTGGTTTTTTTGTTATGCGTAGAGTTATTTCCTTTTAATTTTAATGCATGTGATAAAAATTCTAATTGATGTATGCAAGAATTTGATTTTTGCTTGGAACATTAGTTCTCCTATCTGATTTCTCACTCCCCTTTCCCACTCTTTAGAAAAATCTCTCTTGCAGTATCTCGCAAGCTTTGCCGCAGGTCAATAGAGTGTCCCTATTGGATCCCCAGTAGAAAGGCCACCACAAAATCTACCTTTTCATGCACATGCATATACGAGAAAATGCACAGGTTAAGTAGATGGACTTAGATTCCCAGAGCATTGGCAAGAAATCCACAAGTTTTTCCACCCAAAAAAATTTCTCGCCAACACCTATCTAGTCTACCGTCAATGATTGAAAGGTTAAACGCATCACGATTCTGATTGAAAATCGGTACACCTAATTAAAATATTATCAACAAGAAATATTAAACTTTAATCAATCCATCACTATGATCTCATAAATAATGAAATTATCTTGATAACACAACAACCATATGGTTTATAAATCCACTCAAATTAAAACAAGCATGATAATCATGCACACACGTACACTTACAACCGAGAAAATAAACAATAACCAAGGGTAGTTTCTAATGGGGTATGACATACCTCTCCCCTTAAGTATCATTGTCCCCAGTGATTAGTCCATATCATGATAAGAATTGAAGATAAACAAATAAAATTTCACATACAAAAATATTATAAACTCAAAATATCATAACTGTAGCTTATAATTAATGCATTTTCATAACTATATCATAATTTTATTAGGCTGTAACAACCTTATTTTACCAAGTTCTTTTTTCTCCAAACAGAAAACTTTCATGATTTTTTCAGTCATTTACTCAATATATAAAACAAATTGATAGTATCGGATATAAAATCCTCAAAATTTTCACTCACATAAATACGAGAAAATTTTTCATTTCTTCCAAATTCTCTCAAGTAGCACTTTCTTCATAAAATCGTTCCTAATAGACCTTGCACTAACTTATTTCTCTGTTTCACGAGCGCAACTTGCAATTTTCCAACACCCTTATGGGTACAAATAAAATGACACCTAGATCCAGAACCTGTAAAGAGTTCCAATTAAGCACATGTGATAAATCTGATACATACTTTTTAAGCAAATAGATATGAAAAACATCATGCATCTTGGATAGTGTGAAAGGCAATACTAGCCGCTACGCTATAGGATTGATTACTTCAATAATATCAAAAGGTCGAACATAGAGAGGTGACAGGTTTAACTGATTTGCTAAATGAAATCAAAATTTTCTTAGGCTTAACCCTTAAGAAAACGTTATCTTCTTGTTCAAATTTTCTGTTAATTCTCTTTCAATCAGCATAGCTTTTATGTCTATTAGTAACCTCTTTTAGACGTTCTCTAATGATTTTAACTTACTTTTTTATTTCAGTTAACATTTTAGGTCCTATAAATTCTCTATCTTCCACGTTGTCCCTAACTAACATGTGTTTTACACTTACGTCCATATAAGGCCTCAAATGAAGACATTTTCATGTGAGGAGTGATAAATTTTATTGTAAGGAAACTTAACCAATGAAAGGTATTCTTCCCATTTGTACTACTAATCCTTCTAGTACATTTTGAACATGTCTTATAACACTTGATTTACCCTTTTAGTGTATCCATCTGCTTTTACGGATGATACGTAGAAATTAAATTCATATTTGTCCCTAAAGTGTTATTCAAGGTTTTCCAAAAAATAATTCATCCTAGGATCTCTATCTCAAATTATTAATTTAAGCACATCGTGCAATCTAAAAATTTTATACACAAACATTTTTACAAGCACATGTGAATCATACTTTAGATTCCCGAATATAAAATGAGATACTTTTGTTAATTTGTCAACTACAACAAGAATTATGTCATGTTTATTCATTGACATAGGCAAGTAGATCCTTGCAAGACATTAATATGGATTACCCCTCATTTATAGTGTGAAATTCTATGAGGGTACAACAAACCTGTTGGATGCAAATGTTCAGACTTAACTCACTAACATTCCAAGAAATTAGATACATAGTTCACTATATCCTTCTTTATCCCTTTCCAAAAATATTGCTATTTCAAATCAGCAAGCATCTTAGTCACTCCAGGGATGTCTAGAATAAGGATCATCGTTAAATTCATTTATCACTTTGTCCTTAATTCACTTTCTAAAGGTACATAAACTTAATTTTCAAATCTAAGGACTCCATTGTCAAACCTAAATCCTTTGTATCTCATGTCATTAGGATTTGCAGCAAGTGTTTCTTTCACTTGTTGATAATAAGAATCAATGAGCATTACTTTCTTAACGTCATCCTTGAATTGCATTCTCAAGGTGAAAATGACGGAAATATGATTCCTATGACTTAATGCATCTGCCACTCTACTTTCCTTAATCTTAATATATCTCGATATCAAAACATATTTTTGATAAAAAAATAACTCTAACCATATTCACTTTCTAACATTTAAATTTGGCCATGTGAAGATGTATTTCAGCTCGAGATGATCTATTTTCAGTTCAAATGGTTTTCCCAAAAGATAATGTCTACATACTTGGAAATCATACACAATGGTAACAAGCTCTAAGTCATGTGGAATGTAATTCGACTCATGCACTTTCAGATTTCTACTTTCATAAGCAATTACATGATCATTTTCTAGTAAAATGTTGCCTACGACCTCTCCTGAGTGTCTGTCACAACCGTAAAATTCTCATTTAGATCTGGAAGCTTTAACAAAGGTGTTGAATTTAATTTATTTTTCAACAAATTAAAAGCGTTTTCATACTTTTCAAACCATAAAAATTTCTTGTCTTTCTTTTGCGGTAGCGATAATCGGAGTTGCGATTTTTGAGAAATCTTTTACAAATTTCCTATAATATCCAACTAATCAAATGAAGCTTCTAACTTCATGCAATTTTTTTAGGTTCTATCCATTCAGTTATCGTTGTATTTTTTGATGGATCTATAAAAATTACATCCTTATTAATGATATGTCTAAGGTATTGCACTTTGTTTTGATAAAACGATCACTTAGAAATTTTATCATATAGTTTTATCTACCTCAACACATATAATTCGATTCTTAGGTGTTCATTATGCTCTTTAATTATTTTCAAATAGATGAGAATATCGTCCAAGAATACTAGCACAAACTTGTCCAAATATGCTTGAAATATATTATTCATCATATTCATAAACGTTGTCGGAGCATTAGTAAGCCCAAAGGGTAACACGATGAATTCATAGTGTCCATACCTTGTTCTAAAAGTAGTCTTGTGAATATCTTCCTCTTTTATTCTCAACTAATGGTATCCTGATTGAAGATCAATCTTAGAAAACGATGCTCCACACATATAATCAAAGAGATAATCAATTCTAGGAAGAGGATGCCTATTTTTTATTGTGGATTTATTAAGCATTCGATAGTCAATGTAAATCCTAAGTGTTCCATCCTTATTCTTTATAAATATGAATGGTGCACCCTAGGGAGAGACACTCAGTCTGATCACTCCTTTCGACAAAATTTCATGAATTTGTGCTTTCAGCTCAACTAATTCTATTGTTTTCATTCTGTAGCGAGCCTTAGAAATTGGTTCAGTTCCCAGTTTGATGTCTATAGTGAAATAAAACTCCCTTTTAGGGGGAAGACTAGGTAGTTCTTCGAGAAATACATCATTGTACTCACGTAACAATGGGTGTTCTTCCACAAAAGCCTTACCTTCTTCACCTAAATTTGTAATTTTTACATCATATAGCATGTAACATTTGTTCTTAGCTTTCTTGAGCTGCATTGCAGTGATTTTTCTAACTATAAATCCTCATTTTACTCCTTGAATTTCTATTATTATTTTCTACAAGTCATCAAGGCACTTAATTCACTTTTCTAGGTAGTCTACAATTGCCTTATGTTGAGCTAACCAGTTTTGCCTATGACTATGTCATATGAGCCTAGAGGAGCTAAATATATGTCAACTTCAATGGTAAAGCTTGGTAATTTGAGAGTTGCACCAAATAGGCATTGTTTAACAATGTGGACAACATTGTTCCCATACTGAAATGACCACGATTCTTTCATAAAACCATATTTTATTTTAAGTTTAGATGTAATTTTGTTGAAATAAAACATTTAATAACACCAGTATCAAATAAAATGGTTACAAGTAATCCATACAACTTACCTACAACTTTGAATGGTGTTTCTTATTTTACTGACTTGTTTGTTTGTTAGTGTAACATGAATATGATGATGTTGGTTGCCATTTTTCTTCCTTTGAGGGAAGTTGTTAGCCTAATGATCTATACCATAGGTATAACAGCCCCCAAATGGTCCTTTCTTTTTAGACTTGCTCTCATTGTTGGATGTATTTTGTAGCACATTTTTTAATTTGTAGCAATCTTAATCACCGTGTTTTTCTTCCAATTGTTATTATTGTTTTTTTTACTATTAAACTTCTTGAAAGCATCCTTTTTAGGTGTCACAGAGGATTGAACATTGCCATAATTCTTTTTATTTTCCTATTTGTGTGAAGATATATCGTACAATTTTGTTCTTCCCCAATTTCCTTCTCAAAGATAGCTTCCATTGTTGATGTCCCATTACATCAACTTCATCTCCTATCACTTGGTTTAACCCCATGATAAATTTCTTAATCGGAACTTTTCATCCATTTGATACCGAGGTATGTACTTGAGAAGCTTGGTAAAATTCTGCCAATACTACACACTTGTCATCTTACCTTGCATTAATGTATGAAATTTATACATCTTCTTATTATAATAAAACTAGGTTAACCACATTGTCTGAAGTATGATTTAAACTTATCCCAAGTCAAATTTGTTTCATCAATTTCCATTTCAACCTTCCGGTTGTCCCACCATGAGGATGTTTCGTTGGAGAGTCGATAGGCTCCCCAAAGACCTTTAATTTCCTTTGAGAAGTTCTTTATACTGCAAAGTACTTCTCTATTTCACTGAGCCAATTCTCAACTTCATTCCCCAGGTGGTACCATTGAACTTTGGTGGGCTTATCCTCTTGATATCATTTGTGATGCAAAGGTTGTCAAACATGCCCTCTTGTTCTCAAGTGGGTTAACTTCATTAACATTCAAATTTATGCTAGCATTATCATTAACATTTTTATTTCTTGCATTAGGTTCTGCAAGACATTGTTGTTTTCAGCATTCGACGCTCATGTGATGCTTCTTCACCATCACTTTCCCGATCACTAATGTTTTCCAAGAGTTGTTCCATAACACCCATCCTATTTCTCATGTCCTAAAGGGCATCGAGAATCTCATCTAACCTCTACGTTGTGTTTCCATTTGTAGGTTGGTCATTCACAATGTTTCCTCTTGTTCTAACCATATTTTTTAGTTAGAAAATAATTTAAGTTGTATTAGCATAAGGACTCGATAGGTCTAATAACTACAATCTTAAGCTCGATACCAAAATGTAATAACCACTTTCCAAACACCTTAACTATGGGAAATTTGTATTTTTTGTTTCCCAAAATAAACATATTCCTATAATGATTTAAATGTACAAACTAATATTTAAATAGAACATATTATAATTACAATTCTTCGGATAACAAATCTATAAAGCATGTGCAAGTTTATGGGTCAACTCAAGTTTATCAATGGGTTTATGGTGATGGTTTTGTGAATGGTTTACCAACAACCAAAAATTGTGGTTTTGCGATTGGTTTACCACAAACCACAAAGCAAAAATGAAGCTTTGCAAGTTCTTTACCTACAACCACATCATGATGTGCCAAGTATTATTATTAGCCCTCATCATAGTTCACCGCAGAAAATAACATAGCAAAAATTTTTGCTCATAAACACAAAGCTGAAAAATTGGAAATGGAACATTGGATTATGTTCCCCCCCTCAATGTGGAATTTCCACTTATTGAAAATCTGCAAACAAGCACACATCGGAAAGTACACTTCCCAAAACTAAAAAAAACACACACACACCACAAAAATGTCGCCACAATAGATATGCGGCCCCGTCGTTGCTGGCGGCGAGAGGTCATTGATTGACCTCCGACCTCGATGCCTCCTACCTCGGGTCTCATCTGCTAGTTCAACTAGATTTGATCATGGAGCTCATATATAACTTCAACGTCAGGGTAACACTTTAAAATTCATCTATAAGGAAATTTTTATATATATTTTTAAAATTATTTTTGCAATTTTTGACTCTTTATTTTTTGACAATGACAATACTATATGACTAGACAATTTACAATGACTCAATTTTTTATAAACGAAAACAAACAAGACAATAATCACGAGACACAAAAATGTTATACACAATATTTTATGGATGACACGACACACCAATACACGATATTAATAAAATAAACAATAAACTTAGGACAAAACTCAAAGTATTGAGTGAATCGACTTAATCTGTAATAAGACAATACATTGAAAGATAAATATAACTAAACCTATATTGATTTAGTAACATAATCGACCCTAACAACAAATTTAAACACACAAATAAATGTGAGTAGTCTTACAAGACTGACGTCATCTGCTGAATGTGGACGGTGGGAGACCTGCATGTCGATAGACCAGCAAACGAGAAATCCATGGATCCACTATATATCCCAAGATCTGAACATGTGCTACAATGCAATGTGCAAGAAAAGTAATGGTGTGGAGCTTGAATAATGCACCAAACTTTGATGTAATGTGAATAATCCAAATCCAAAAACAACGCTGCAAAAGTATGAATAGACCCAAAGGAATGTTACTCTGACCAACACCCGAGCTCAGATTTTAAAATCTACATGAAAATGTTGGAAAGCGGTAGTAGAAAAAATGGAAGCACGTCCGAAACATAATCCGCTTCAATGGCCACTAGATATATTATGTTTACCTCAATGGTATCACCTCAAAACATGAGTGCCAACCAAAAATGGGTGTAATCATTAAAAAGAGTCCAAAATATATATCAATGCACGATGCTTCTACTAAAAAACACCTATCATAACAGTGCACTCAACGCAAAAAACTAGAATGGATTTGATCAATTGGTGAAATTACTTGTAGGAAAAGTAACCACGCTGTAGCAAACTCTCTCAAATAAACCATGTACAAATATTGAATTTGTGGGGATAGCTAGCAGTCAGTGTGGAAGAGTATGTTGGAAGGTATAATTTTGAGATACAAAGATACAAGGAAACAATGAAGTGCAATGACAATCACGCCTTTGATCCAATATAGAAAGCTAACAAGATCCGATTCCACAAAGCAATAGACCCATGATAAATGTAAAAATTGAATCATCGAACAGGGCAACGAAGAAATTGGTATTGCCCCTACCAATCTATATTAGTCTTCCATTGAACAGATACACTACTCTAATACCAACTAATAAATGAGCAGCAGAATGCAATGGAGGATTTAACACAATAATTAATAATTCTATATTCATACCGGATGTTACATGATTATACAGGTTTTAGTTTCCTATAAAATAGGAAACAACTTTTACCCGCACACCTAAAATTGTTTAAACTACTAAAAAAATTTACAAATATAATCTATAACAATAATTTACCACATAGTAAATTGTTACTAACCATGTGAGAACTAGAGTAACTATTTCATAACCGTTTCATGATGGAACATTCGTCAAAAGAAACATGTTCTATCACCATATCACTTGATCCGGTTATCAGAATTGAATTAATTGTTTAAGATAATCAAATTCAATTTACGCATATGATAAAAACTTGTTCATCCAATGCAATTAAATACGACTATGCCAACTTAGGTTGCCTATGGGAGAGAAGGATCTCACGTAATGACTTGCTTCGTCACACAATAAATTTATTCCCCGTAGCCAACATAAATTAGTACACGGAACTAGACCGAAATGGACAAGACAAACTCTGCATCATAACACAACTCAGTTCATGTTGATTACGACATGCACAATAAATGGAACTCAAGGGACAACTTAGGATAACTATTGTATGGCAATATTCAATGAATGACCCGTGTCATTCAATGAACACCGCACTATAACTTAAATTAGTTCTTTGGGATTTTATTTTGAAAATGTATTTGGGACCAAATTGAATAAGAAAAAAACTATATTATTTTGCAAATGATCCTAAGGTTCAAATTGTGTTGTTTTGCAAATTATCTTAAATACTAACTTTATTGTTTTGCAAAATACTATAATGTTATCATCAAACTTGTGTGTAAATTATAAATAAATTTTGGGTTTAGCATTAATTTACATGGGATAATGTATGAAATAAAAAAGAGTGGTCTCTTTATTCCAAAAAGAATATATGTATATATAAAATATAAATGGCAAGCCTATTTTGTTGTATGATAAGTGCATTTATCTTGTTTATTGAGCTAGTATTTATGCAATCAAAATCAAAGAAAATAATGTTATTTACACTTTTCAAAATAAGTTATTTATGTTGTGAGTTTTAAATTAAACAAAAATATATGTATTTTTATAGTAGCATATTCTGATTTTATATCAAAACTGGAAAACAAAAAAATTATAAGGTAAAACGTGTGTTAAAAAAAAGAGAAAATGATAAATGGAACTGGTATTAAAATACTACAATCTGCATAGTGCAATCAAAATATATTAATCACATAAACAACCCTAAAAACCTTCTATCCATGGCTACCCCACTAGGTAGCACTGCAACAATGGAACGATTCGGTTTTTTTAAATCGATTTTAGGGTCATCCAAATGTCGAACCTCCACCCCGCAACAAAAAAATAAATGGAGTTCATCCTTCATGGCCGCCTCGTTGGGAGGATACAAAAAAAAAAAATAAAATGTTGCTCTTCCATGGCCACCACCTGGAAACAACCCTTGCTTAAAAAAATTTTAAAATCAACAAGAAAGATGAAAACCCTCTTCTTCGAAAATCAAAAATAAAAATAAAAATCAAAAACCCTCTTGATTGGGCCGCCTCCATTAGTAGAACATCAAAAAAATTAATAATAAATCAACCCCTATGTAAACAATGAGCACAAAAGAAGTTGAATTCATGGCCTCCCTCACTTGAAGTGAATCTATAAAATCTCCCCTTTCAACCATGATAGTCAACTGTAGTGAAGAAAATAAAAATAAAATAAAAGAGAAAAACATCCCAAATAAAATAAAGAATAAAAGAGAATTTAGGGCACATGAAATCCTATGTCTAAGATTAAAAGAATCTAATGGCTATTGAAACTTTTTCATACCTTAGGTTTGAATAAGTTTATTTTTAATGGTTAAATAAATCTTTCCCTCCTCTACGTTGGAAAAAGAAGAGAATGGGTTTCATTAATATTAAAAAATGTAAATCACTTTTAGGGGGAGTAAAATATTAAAAGTTATAAAGGGTATATTTTGGAAAGATTTTAATATTTTAGTGTTTAAATAAGTTTGAATAGGGTTGGTTTTAAAAAATAATAATAATAAATATTGGTTAAAAAAATTAACGACATTTAGGTTTATTATTTATTTATTTTTTGTTATTGTTATTTTTTTTGGTTGGGTGGTTGAAGTCTTTTTAAACCTAGAAAGTTTTTACTAACGAGAATTTTGGAATTTGGCGCGAGTAAATATAGTACCTTTTGTTTGAAAAAAAAAAAAACTTATCCGATATTTTTATCGGATAGTTGTTTGTATTTTGAGTTGTGAATATCGGGCATTACAAGTTCATATCCATAATTATTATATAATATCAAATCATTAATCATAAGCCATCCTTTAACTTTGCCATCATATAATCTATTAAATAACAATCCCAGCTATTTAATTTAGTAACGGATTCTTATATCCACATTATAGCTTTAGTATATTTAATAACATTAAAGATAACACAATAACAATATTATTCTCACTAAGTCATCATTCCACTTAATAATAGTAATTATCATGAATCGGAATGATTAATTTAATATCAATCACCTTCTAACAAATACACAATTCTAAAAAATGTCATAAATAGCCAAGAGCCAAATTACAAAAAATATTCAAAAATAATATAACTTTTATTTTCCTTTCTAAAATTATACATAAGCTCATAGGCCATTATCCCTTTGATCAATTTATTTAGTGAAGCACAAGCTTGTTTCACAACATTTAATAAAGAATACCTCTTTTAATCATATTATTATGAAATTAAAGTAATCAATTCAAATCATCCACCAAATAAGACCAAAACTTCGCCATTTGTAAAAATGTTAGAAACTGTTAGTTCAAAAGAAGTGGCATGGAAAAGTCTACCATCTTATCCTAACCATTTAAAGCATGAATCATAATCCACATAATCAAAATCATAAAGGATACAACATAAATTTTCTCCATTTTATTTCTTTCGTAATCCATAAAGAAACAATTGATTTTCCAACACATATCAATAACAAGATAATTCATATTGCTAAGGAATAACAATTATCATTCAAATTACAAAACATCCACTATGTCTTTTATACCCAAGAGTTATATAAAATATCAAACAATTATTTTATAATAAAAACATACATATATGTTTATATCTTTTCGTATAATAATAATTACGAATCAGATACAGTCATACAATCCTACTCATTTATTATTCGGGTTTACATAATTGATTAAAGGAATTAGAATATAATAATATTTGATTCCATCTTAATAATAATAATATTAAGATTATATTTCATTAAGATAATAATTAAATTATACAACTTAATAAATTAATGTTATTATCATAATTGTTTAACGAAATTATATTAAACTTTGGTAAAGAATACATTGTATTCGAAAGAATATAATAACATAAGCATTGTTTAATAATTGTATCTTATCAAACAATGTACTTACATCCCCACATATACCTTAACTTCTACGAAGTACCTTAACTTTTATAGAATACAATAACGTATTCAAACCAAGGTAAATCAAAACCCCAAAGCCATCACTAATATGTTGAAAGGTAAAACACAAGTAATAGACACGGTTGCATCGACCCCAAGTGGTATAAGGACAAAAATTTCAACATGTAGAATTTACAAACCGCTCCTTACATGTCGACCAACACACAATTTGGTCTCCATTGATAACAAAAGTACATAGTTGAATCGACCATGGAATGGTCTTAAGAATCCAATGAAACGAATCATGATGGGTCAAGCCAACCCCAAACCCACATCTTGAGCAACAACATAGTCTACTATGGCTAATAATAGTAACACAGTCATATTAACAATGGTGACCAAGTTACGTAAATCCTTTTGAAACAAAATTGAGGTAACCCAGAGACCTCTACAAAACCCAAGAACAAATAATAGTGCCATTGCATGATAAGCTACACTCATATGAGATTAAGCTTGAAAGTAAGTTCCACGAGGTCGATTTGTACGACCATATCATAAGCATGAAAACCACCAAGCAACATGGGTAAATAGAAGGCAAAAATTCAGTTAGCCCTCCTATGCAATGACCAAAATGGGTGTATGTATAGCTATCAAGCTTGAGTTAAAAAAAACCTGATATCAAGTTTAAACAATGCTACAAAATGACCCAACCCAAATGGGTATGTATAGAATATGTAATGGGTAACACTAAAAACCTGCAAGTATCAAATGTAATGGGTAACACTAATATCATGGCCATGAAAATTCATGGCCTAAATATACTCAACCACGCACATGCTTAAAAACATATTTGCGTCCATACATGTATATTTTCTCAAATAGAGCCATCAAACTAAAGCTCATTCAACATGACTTAAATAACAAAATTGATCCATAGCCATAAAGGAGAAATGATAACATTGAAGTAAACTCAAACTTTTCTCCATTTCCATTAAAATATTTTAATGCTAAAAATCATGAAGATGAGAAGGAGGCAATTCCATGCCTGTAACGTGTTCCAAAAGGTCGAATATGTTTCTTTCCTTCCACAACAATCCTCCAAGGCCTTCGCAAAAACCAGACAATTGAAGAACTCCAAATAAAACCAAAACACAATGAAATCCACACTCATCAACCATTTAATCTTCACAAGTAACTGGAGTTATTATTTCACATCAAGAGTCCAATAAGAGCCCCAAAAATAGCCATACATTCTTGCATGCAAAGCTCGCATGGAGGAGCAAAAGATCAAAAATGAAAAATGCAAAACCAAATAACCACTTAGCTCGGTTGTGGCTTCCTCGAGAAGCTTCTCATTTCTCTCGAGGTTGAAGCCTTATTAATTTTTCATTCAATGAAAATGGTACATATTCTATCCAAATTCCCCTTAAACCCTGCTAAATCGTTATCTGCCATATTTGGTGTGTCCCCTAAACTTCCCTATCATTTAAGCCCGACATTTGGGTGGTTAAACACATTTGAAGGTCAAGAGTCATCCACATCTCCAAACCATAACTCCCACTTCCAACACAACTCACAAGTGTCCTACATGTTTTCACCAAACTAGTATAGGTGGAAGATCACTTAATAGCTCGTTCGAGCTCAAGTATGGCTTGATCGAGTTGGCCAACCCCAATCCTTTTATACTTTAAACCTTTGTATTTTCATTTAACATATGGCTCGACCTTTGTGGTCATGGTTAGGTTTAAACGTAATCCCATCAACATTACATTAATTATATACACCCATCAACTTATTTATGTGTGTGCATATGTACTTTCATACATATACATATATATACATGTGTATACTTTCCTCTCGTCACTAGAACATTCAATAATCGTTACGAACCAGTCCAACACTTATATAAATGCCTTATAAAGGCTTCTAAAATAATATTTTTAAAGGATTCTCTCTCACATGCACATGTACACGCACACAAACATGCACGCATGCACAAGCAACAACATGTTTGCGCACGCACGCATGCACACGCACACACATGTATGCATGCACATGCACGTACCTACGCACACACACACATGCATGCACACACACACACACACACACACACACACACACACACACACACACACACACACACACACACACACACACACACACACACACACACACACACCAAAAATAAACAATAACCAAGGGTAGTTTCGAATGGGGGTGACATTCATGCTCTCCATGACTTACATTAGCATGAGTTGCCTTTACATGTGTCGTCATGGACTCTACAAGGAATTCATGTATAGTTTCTGACCTCTTATTCTTTATTTCCTTCTATAATACCCTCCATGGCTCCCTAGGACTTTATTTCTCATGAAATGCAACATCAATAGCTCCTACTCTATATCTATTGGTGTGGCATCAATGTTCTCCTCTACAACTTCCATATCACTGTCAAGTGATATGGTTTGGGGTTTTATTGGCTTAGGTTCTTGGCCTTCTAATTTTGAGCCTATGAGAACGCCTTGATGGTGTTGGAGTGGTTCTAGAAGATTTTATCTTGTCCTTGGAGGTAGATGAATTAGGGGTAGAGATATCTAAGATGGTTTCAAAATAACTATTCTTTCAGGTGAGATTGGATCAAGGTTTGGTTCAAAATATGGTAAACTCTCATAAATAGGGTTTTTTTTGGGAAGTCGATGTTGTAGGTTCATTGCATGGGCAAAAGAACTTCCAATATTTCTTCTCTTCCTCCTATTTCCCAACAATTCATCAATGTGTTTGGCTCTTGCAAAATCTTCCCAATTTAGATCAGGATGTTCACTCTATAGGGTATGTTTGATTATTAGAGTGATGAGGCAGTGATGTGAAAGCGCGGACCTTCCACATTATACCTCTCTACCCATATTTTTCAAAAAAATTCAAGAAATTAGACACGGTGATAAATCTATTGTTCTTGAGATGATTGAGAAATTTAAAATGAATTGTGTTTAACCTAGAGTACCTCCCTTTTCGGTAAAATACTTGATAATGTAATTTGTAATTTCAGCCCAAAGAGGTTTGAGAGAAGTCTTGTATGTACCTTGTGGGTTGTTCATGAAGACACCATCTTCATCAACAAATTCTTGTCTTGCTACTTCCGGATTTTTCTTTTTAGGGAAAGGTTCACCTTCTGTAGGAAGTCTAGTGACCTCAGCCAGGATGTCATCATTAACTCTCACCACTAAACCCTTTACCTTAACTTCACCATCTCTGAATGAAGTAGAAAATTCTTTGACAATAGACTTATTGAAACTTTGGAATTTTTTAATGTAACCTAGCCATCTATTTGTCTTGAAAATATTATAGAATTTGTGGTTAGTTGAGAATTTGGGAGTGCTCTGTCGGCTCATGGTGTATCAAATCTCTTGACATTTTCACTATGTAGTTTTCTCGGCTCTAGTAATGCAACCACACGGTTTGAGGATTGATGCAAAATTGAATTGTGGGGGATTGTTTTGAGTTTTTTGTTTTTGAATTTTGAAATCGACGGACATGTAAGACAGCAAAGGGGAATTCATTTAATGTGATTTGAGTGCATGAAGTGTGTGAGGGAAAGTGACATGACAGAATAGGATAATGTGTAATGACACCTCATAGCTTAAAGGGTGACGTTTTATCAATACAAATAAAGACATGATATAGTGGCATACATACTAATTAATAATAATTATACCAATCATACTTTAATAAAGTGGTAAGAGTGGACTTATCTCGAGGAATTTTAGAATGATGATTGGACGTGTTTAATTGTATCCATGCCCTTAATGCATATTGACTTGTTATGATATTGTAGATGCTGCTTTATAATGTTGTGAGTGTGTGTGTTGTTTGAATTAGATTTTCCTTACTTAAATCGAATAACTATCGGAGAGGAAATTCCAACCTTTTGGGGTAGCAATTGTCTTGATCATCATTCACATGTGTAAATATCCCTTATTTTCTTCATGCAATCATGAATTTTACTAAAAACGAAAACAAAACAGAGTTTTGATGCATGTTGTTGCAAGTGGAACATCCAATCTTTGCATCATCTCCATATGTCAGAGACTATGCACTCTTGCAATCATATACATAAAATCATGAAAAACATAAATTCTAAGAAAATAAAAATGTTAGAAGAGTGTTGATGATCATCAAGAGGGTTGATCACAACACATTTATTTTCCTTAGAGCATTCAACAAGTTGAATATTCTAAGGCCACTAAAATTATCAATCCTCTTAAATCTCGAGAAGATGAACTAGCAAGTTTAACTCCTAATGTTAACTTTAATGTCCTCATCTCCATCCTATTTTGACTTCCTTTGAACTCCTGCATGAAGGCTCTTTTGTCAACTGGATTCTTTTACAACCTTAACCTATGACCATTGACTAGTAGTTTGAACCTCACAAGATTTATGGTGGAGAGTTTAACAACTCCATTAGGGAATATTTTCTCAACCTCATATGGACCTAGCCATCTTATCCTAAGCTTGCCTATATGATCCTTATATTTAGAATCAAACAAGAGTGCCCAGATCACCTTCCCCGAAACTATCTTGTTTCAATGTACCTGTCATGCCATTTGATTCTTTGCTTTTTACTTCTTACAGTATTGTGTACTTATTTTCTTCTTAGTTCATCCAACTCATTGAGTTAGAGGATTTTCTGCATTTGAGCTTCAGATAAATCTATGCCTAGCTCAAGTGCAACCCTTAGTAACTTATGCTCGAGTTCAATGGGAAAAACAATACTCTTACCATACAAAAGTTCAAATGGTGTGAAGCTAGTTGTTGTTTTCCACATTGTGTTGAATGCCCATACTACCTATGGAATCATATCTACCAAATCTCTCATGTGGAGTGCAATAGTTTTTTTCAAAATGTCTTATATTTCTTTGTTTGTTACCTCAACTTTGCCATTAGATTGGAGATGATATGGTGTAGACTTCCTATGTCTAATATCATTCTCCTTAGCTAGATCCTGTATGAAATAGAAATCCAACTATACAAGAAAAATGTACACTCTTTTCAACTATGCATTTCTTTTGAATATACGTAGTGTGGAGGTGTTTTACCTGAGACAAAAAATCGGTTATATCAGCATACCAAGGTGTTTTGGTTGAAAAGGAAAATAGGTGCTCCTCTAAAAGGATTCATCTACTACTTGATCATCATTATTTGTCTCCATCCTTGATAAGAAATACACTACCACATTTTCCTTGCAGGTTTATCCATAATAGTAACATTAAATTCTTGTAAAAGGAGCAACCATCGCATGATCATGTTGCTTACTATTGGTTTATCGATCAAATATCTAATTTCAACATGGTCGGTGGATGAATCTTGGATAAGCTATGATGTAGTTCCTAAATTTATTAATATCATACACAACCGCCAAGAATTATTTCTATGTTAATGTGTATTTTAATTCTACATGTTTTAGGTTCTTGCTAACATAATAAATGACCTAATTTAGAACTCCATATTTATGTCCTAAGATAGATCCAATATAATGGTCTAATGCACTAGTGTGGATGTGGAATGGAAGATTCCAATCAGTTCCTCTCAATACAGGGGCAGTAGTTAATAATTTCTTCAAGGCTTGAAAATCTTCTTCAAAACATTCAGTATAGACAAATTAAACATCCTTACCCAATAATGCAAATAATAGGGCTACCACCTAGTTGAAATCTTGTATGAATATTCTATAATAACTAGCATGGCTGAGAAAGCTCCTAACATCCTTTTGCTTTTTTGTTGTTGGCAGATTTATGATATTAGATAACTTTGTTGGATCAACTTGTATCTCTTGAGAAGAAAGGTAGTGTCCTAACACTCTACCTTCAAAATCATCATCTAACATTTTTCATTACTCAAAGAAAAGTTATGTTCCTTGCATATCTTCAATATTTTCTCTAGATTTTCCATGACTTCTTCAAAGGTGTTACCATGAATTGTGAAGTCATCCATGTAGACCTTCATGCAATCATTTATCAGATTTGAAAAATGCTTAACACTTCCCTTTGAATGTAGTAGGTGCATTGACAAGACAAATGGAAGAACTGAGTATGCAAAACATTCTCCATAGACATCTAAAGGTAGTTTTGTCTGATATTCTCGTGTGATTTAAATATGGTTATATTCATTATACCCATCAAGATAAGAGAGATACCTTTTTCCAGCCAGTGTCAAGCACTTGATCAATGAAAGCAAGAGAAAAATGATTTTTCTTTGTTGTTGCATTCAGCTCTCTATAATTTGTGCATATCATCCATTTTCCATTTTTCTTTGGTACTATGACAAGAGGTGATACCCACTAGCTATTTGATATAGAATATATAAATCCAACATCCAAAGAGATACTTCAATTCACCTTTTATAATTTCCATCATTGTTGGGTTCATTCTCCTTTATGGATGACTTATTGGCTTGCAATTGTCTTCTATATAAATCTTGTGTGTGCGAGCTCATGATGAATTCCATACATGTCACCATAATCCTATGAAAATGTTATTTTGTGTTTTTGAATGAGAGAAACTAATAACTACTTTGGCTCTTTGCTCAACATTTTATTAATGTCAAATGGTCTTCCCGGTGTTATTTTCACTTGATTGGAGAGATCCATCATGGAACATATGTTATTGCTAACAGAATTCAATATGTAGTCATGTGGAAGAAGTTTATGAAGGATGTAATTCTTACATGGAATGTCCATAGTGTTTTATTGTGTTAGTAATTGGTTCACAAGACAACTTAGACGCCATAATTTACAATCTTCTTCACTTCTTCTATAGTTTTCTCCAAGATTTTGGAAAGAACATCTTATTTTTTTCCCTTAATTACAAATGACTTTTCCAATCTTTGTTGCATAGAGCTTCTTCTTTTGGTTCCTCATAGGTTTGATCTTCTCATTCAAGATTTTTTAGGTTCCATTAGAAATAATCATATTACTTATTAAATGCATTTAAATAGGCTAGCCATGGTCTTCTATAATAATAGGATAACCTCAAACTTGATTTTTCAAGGACAATAAATTCATCATATTCCCAAGAGTCTACCACTACCACTATGTCCTGGACATATGTCCTATCCCATTATCATTAAAGCTATAACAGGTGACAACGCAGAGACACGACACAACTCATGGCCAAGACCCGGTGGGATGAGAGGCTTGTTATAAGATTTAGCAACAACCACACATGATGTGGGGTATTATAGAGCTATATATTAGGTGGTCATTCGTAAGAGACAAAGAGCTCTAAGCTATAATCAAAGGATGGTGACAAGGTTAGGAGGTTAGCTAGATCACATGGGCCAACTAGATCATATGGGCCATGTAGGTCACTAAATCAATCTAGATGTCACCACCAAGAGGAGGAAACAGACCAGGCAGTCTAGGAGTAGGAGAGAGTCATGGATGACTTCATGTATTATGTATACATATATGTTTTTTGTATATGCATCATGTTAATGACATATTTTTGTGTAGATGTCGATTGTGACAATAACAACGATGTTAAGATTCATTCAAACTAAGGGGAAATAATTTAAACATACCCCTTAAGTAAAATTAATGTTTTCAATGTTTAACATTATCATTTAACTTGTTAAATAATCCAACATAATTAAATATTCACAATCCATCGATAACATATGATAAGCATGTGCAACTGTAAGGGTATATCTAAATCTCCACAATCTCCTTAAATCACCCTACCCAAGTGTGCATACTTGCTTAAACCTTTTATATGTTATGAGAAATATGCGCATATCTTAAATTCCTACGTGAAAGACATTCATGATGTATTGCATTCGATATCCGACACAAATAAAATAGGGGACTAGTAAATAGACAATGTAGTCATTTAATATGTTACTTTGGCCAAATATTCTAGCATTCGATTGAAAGCTTAGTTCTAAGACTACATATAAGTCTATGGAACTCGTCTTTCGTCACCACACAACCATCTCAACATATTTATCTAGATTCTTTTTGTATTCTAATAAGGTGATTTAGTTAACGAAAGGAAGAAACCATTGATGGCTTACTTTCTTAAATGATGAGATTCCCATTTGCACCATTTTAGGATCCCTATGGGAAAGATAGGGACCATTACTATCATTATGTCCTCTCTACCCTTCCTATAACCATCCTAAGTTGGCATGAAGAAGGATACTAATGAGAAGACTAAGGGTTATTATGCCCCCACTTATTATGTTTATAAGTTACAGTTATCCCAAATTTACCCCCCGGATTAATTTGGATAACTTGTTAAAAACTGACTTAGCCATTTTTAATAGGTCTAGGAGGTTAGACGACCATCGAATTCACCTTTTCAAATGCATCGGTCGTTGGCTTTTAAAAACCTTCGGAGACTTACCTAATTCATTGCAAGGTCACTTTAAAATGTTGACTAAAGATCATTGGGCCGTTAAATGAGCTACACCGCCAAGCACTTTAAGGGAAAATACAAAGTATTTTGGGTCCAAGGCAAAATACAAAGTCAAGCAAGGTCAAAAGGGGAAAAGTGGTGCATTTCTTATGAATCCAGAAAGTTTCTAAGTTCCTCGAAGTTAAAATTTGTGATGCGAAGGAAGACTATGACAAATCTAACATTTTGAATCCTTTTCTTTAGCTCGTTTTTCACAATCTAAAAATCCAATGAAAAAGAAGTTTTATACTACAAAGTATGTGGAGCTTTCTTATTGGCTCGCGCTTCTCAATTGTCATCAAGTGCTATAAAAACCCGACAACCCAAGGGGCATGTAAAGATCTCATTAGCTTATGTTTCACATGTGTCGAAGGGATAATCAAAAGGACCGATACATTGCGAAGTGTGTGGAGCCTTCAAATTGGCTCACATTTCACAATGGTCGGTCAAAGGGATTTAAAAAAGTAAATTGCAAAGAAACGTGGAGCCTTCCTGTTGGCTCACATTTCTTAGGGACTAGTCAAAGGCAAAGGATAGTTTGACACCACGAAGGAACGTGGAAAATTTTTAGTGGCCCGTACTTCATAAAGGTAGACCCAATCACAAAGGATAAGGAAGGAAAATGGAAAGCAAGGAAATAAAGGCTTAATACCTGAACCAATGAAGTACTGACACATGGAAAAAGGCAAAGTAGTTCACACGTTGGTAGAGCGATGCCCGAGCAAATCAAAAGTTTTCACGTGTCAAGTTCTTATGTCCCGAACATGCAAATCTTTAAATAGCTATATATTTCAATCCAAAGCTCCAAATCAAACAAAATTTATATCGTTAGAAAGCTCTCCTTGAGTCCTTCAATTTGGCATCAGAAAAATCTAATTTTGGTGGGGTTTAGTGGGTCAAATGGAAAACACAACTTTTTTTTGAGGAAGAAAAGAGTAGTCCTAAGCACGCAAAAAGTCAAATCAAACGGCTAAACCGCCATAATTGATGAAATATGGCTTCATTTCCTTCTACAAGATGGAAGAGACATAATAATGGCATTGCAGGGTGCCCATGTTCTTTCTGCAGAGGACTTCAATGTAGACTTCGTGGTTGAAAGTTCAAAACTCATGTACCTTCTCTATTCATTCTATTATTTCTTCTTTCTCTCTCATTTCTGTTATATATTGTAAAATCTTTCATTTTAAAAGAAGGATGTTCCAAAATTGTAAGGAACTATGTCAAAATGGTTTCTAGAGCAATTGTGAGTTGTTGAACCTTCATTTTGGGCTTGGCAATGTGTTCTTGTTCTTTCCTTTGTAAATGTAAAGATTGTGCATATTTTTATTGCAATGAATCTTGTTTTATCACAAATATGTCCTGTCCTAGTTTGTTTTATCTCGTAACCTTGCCTCACTTTTACTTTATGCATCATGTTACAAATGTATTTCTCCTTTGCAAGCTCATTGTTGTGTTTCATGGAGAACAGATCGTGAAAGAAGCTTTGGGTATGTGTCACTTATGTCTGGCCTCTCCCTTCTCCATTTCCTTCTCCAATCTCCCTCACTAGAGCATCTCCACCCTTTTCTGGTGCTATCACTTCCTTTTAGCTTAGGATTTCCCTTTCATGCATCTTTCTAACCCTCTCTCTCTCCCTGGTCCCTTCTACTAGTAAGTTCCAAAAAATGACCTAAATCATATGAACAACCACCCTTAAAAAGTACCTTAAAAACCCTAGCCATGGACCATTTATAGAACCTTAACTCAATAAGAATCAGGAGTCGAATAGTTTATATACAACTGAAAACGCAGAGGCTCCTTAAATATATCAAAAATGTCTTCCAAATTATGCCCCACGGATTCCAAAACAATAATCCTCATTATTCAACACCAAACAAGCCTCCACCTGGGAAATCCAATCAGACGTCACATCATCGAGCCCATAAATAACAACACTGTTGGAAGTAATTGCAGCACTTCTAGGTCTTTTAATCATTAAACCCGATCTATCCAACAATTCTCTACTAGAGAACACAAGGTCTAAAGATGATCCAAAAATGACCAATATCTTGTTTGATTCGATCTCCTGACCTTCTAAAATCCTAGTAATACTAGGGAACATGAGGGTGTCGGCCTATTGGGAGAAGGTAAGATCCTGTAGGCTTGGTTTAAGGGTACTGCAAATTCGTGATGCATTTTTGAGATGAATAGAGGATAAATCGAAAAAGGGAAAGAATTATAATCCCACATTTCAATGGGATTTTTATGAGATAAAACAGACTGTGCCGACCTCTATCACGCATTTGCAGTTGTCATTGTCATATTAAACTGTGAGGGGAGTGATAAACAAGGTGCTCTTCCAAGGAGAAGAAAAACACTTAGATGGGGAATTTTTGATGTTTTATATTATAAATGTTCTTAATTTGGAAGGAGTGACACATGAGTGGTGGTATTATAGTATGTTCATCGAAGGGCATAGTTCCATTGACACACTGAAATAATTCAGCCGAATGTTCTAGAAAGATTTGATAGAAAAGATATAGGTATCCACTTGAGAGAGCACAACTCAACCAATATGGGATAATGGACAGCTATATTGTTTAATTCCAAAGGTTATCAATAATGGTTCTTGATGTGAGAAAAAGGAGACATTATCAGCAACCAAAACCTAGTAGAACATTTATATGTAGGAATTGTAATCTTACACAAACATGGTTGAATATTTCTCTAGGGTTAACTCTCCTCTATCTCTCATGAAGTTGGAACTAAATGAAGTCACCTCTCAAATTGAGTCTTCGTGATGCCTAATTGATATGAATCTCACCTAACATTTTGGACAATTTGTGATGACTCTTCAATCTCTCTTAGTCTTTAAAAAAGGTCCACAACTTGAAAAATGATGATTTGGGCAAATTGTTTTTGCGTCTGCCAAATCCAAAACCAATAATCTTGAAACCCTAGGCTTATTTTGTCTACCTGCGATTAAGGGGGATCATAAGGGTGATGAAGTCATTTAAAATTATAATAAAGTGACATTAAAATATTTATAAAACACTTATATTAATTTTAATGACTTAATATCAAAGCAAAAATAAAAGGGTGAAAAAACACATTGCATCTTTTATTCCCTCTACGGAAAAATGCAACTTGCCTTGGGGAAGAAAATGAGTCAATAAGGGATTCAAAAATTAAGGAAAACTCATTGGTTGTAAAGGGTGGTGATCTTCGGTCACTTCTATCCTTAAAGGGGCAATTCGACTTGTTTTGGGATGATTCTATGACCATCTAATATTCTCAAAATTGCTTGTGGGCGAGTGTTTGCGGTAGCAATCTCTAAGGATGAAAACCCTCATGAAAAATTGAAGGAAGAAAGAAATCTCTTCCTTTTGGGTTCATATATTTGTGTGTTGATTATTCAAAAGAGATATATTGCGGAAGTATCGGATATTTGCTAGTTTGGAGTGACCCATTTATGACTATTTCAAATCAATGACACTTGTGTTAAAACGATGGAGGAAGCACAACATGATAACTATATAATGTCAAATCAATCCACACATTGTGTGTTTATATTTAAAAGCCCCAATTGATGGGAAGTCAAGCTAGAAAAAAATCAATTGTCTAATTCAGCCAAGTGACTAACATCACTAGCTAGTCCGACAAACCAAGGTGTAGTTGATTAATCTAACTTAAAATTACAAACGCCAAGGAAGACAAATATTCATATGATTAATCTTGAGCCTCTATATATGGACAAAAATGCGTTCGACTCACCGGGACATTCCAAACGAAAGAACAAAACTACATATATTATTTACAATGAACAAAATATGGCTAAGGAGGCTTTCACAAAGAAACAACAAGAAGGTCAAGTACGAAAAACAATAGTTGCTCGTAGTAAAAGCGGAGATGTGGGCAAATGTACGTTTGATGTAAACCGATTCAAATGTCATGGCGAGAGAAACTATAAAGAGAAAAGGAAACACGAAGCAAAGCCAAGTGAAAGAAAAAATAAAATTGAAATTTGATGTGTTGATGTCTTTTTAGAGCTAACATCACTAAACACAACTATAAAATAATTCAAATTTCAACATCCTAAACCTTAAGAAACTATAGTATATTTCCATATTGTTTCATTGTATGATATATGGTAGGATTTGTTAAACTTAAATGATGTGGTATTTCAAGATGGCAATTGTAAGAGCCATTTCGCATCACTATGTAGGAGATAGTGGATGTCATCAAAAATTCTGAAAATGGTAATTCTAGGATCATTTTGATGCAAATTATTTTTCTAAATATTTCTTTTTATTTACTTGTAAACTTTATTAACTTCAATTTGATGTGAATCATATGAATCCTCACTAAGCCCTCGTGTTATTGTTTATTTTGCTTCCCTCTCCAAATTTCGAATCTTCTCATAAAATTTGGGCTCCATATCAACAACAATCCAATTGGCATTTGGACATATCACATTCTAGTCAATTAGCATCATAACAATCTACCCCCTCCACTTGTCTCATTGAAGACGAAGCTTGTATCACACAAAGAAAAGGTCATTGAAGTTTTGTCAACACACCTGCCATATTTTTCACGCAAAGTATTGGCCATTTTTGGAAGATTGGCTATTTTTAGCTAGCATTGCTAAAAATAGCATTGCTGAAAATAGTGTTTGGCTTAAAATAGAAGTTTTCTAAAAATATAAATTAGAGTGGAAGTGTCATAAAAATATCAGCTTGCTCCAAATTTAGCACATGGCGCCAAAAGGGAAGTATATTAGCATGCTTTAATTAAATTCAACAAATTGTTGTTCCTAAAACACCGTTTGTACGGGAGAAAATAATGAATCAATAAACATGCAACAATTTGTCCTTGTCCATAACAACATGCAAAAGAAATAATAAATAAAAGGAAGAAACAACAATCTATAGAATTTGGCACACATCTGTGTCTTTGTAAAATAATACACTAATTAAATAAGTTACAACAATCAACCAAATTGTGGCACCAAAGATGAAGATAGAAAGGACGAAGATGGAAAGAGAGAAATAGGAAAAAGACAAAAGAGGAGATGCGGTGCATAGAACAAAAGACAAGAGTGGAAATAAGGTGCATAGGATAAAACTACGGTCCTTTTTAGTGATAAAAGGAAAAGAATAAAATTAAATAGACATGTAGTTGTTCTAGCGGTCTATCGGCACCATGAAAAGGTAGAGGAAATGAATATTAAATTAATCCAACTATTGTTTTAAATCTTTCCATGGAGAAGGTTTTATTAATAAATCAATTGTTGTTTGCCACTAAGCAAAGATGTAGGGAAATTAAAACTAAAATAAACAGGAATCTATTATTAGCAGCAGGAGTAGAGTTTGATAGAAGAAGGATTTTTGCATTGTAAAAAATTCATTAGACACTTGAAGCTGTTTGGCTCTGGTTTTGGAGCTTTGTACTTGCACCTCTGAGTAATAAAATTCATTTTTGCCATCTCATATTGTTTTCTTTTAAATTATTCAGTGTTTGTTGGCTAGATTTTCTGCAGCATGGCTGAAAACCTAGGCGATCATGAGATAAATCTCCTCATTTACCTGAGGCTCTCGTGTAAGATTTTTCGGTTAAATTTGCTAGTATCTATTTGTTGGTATTACTTTAATTATACAACTCATGAACCATAGCTATACATTTTTACAAAGCAAGTGAGCAACTATTAAAGAAAGGAAATATCTAAAGAAGAGGAAAATAATAGAAAACATGAAGGAAAGAGGGAAGATGTGCAACCCAATCAATAGATTACGAGTTGATTGCATGCACATAGATAAAGCAGATAGATATTAACATTCGTAATTATAAGCAAAAGGAACTTTCATATCTAGATCTAGAATAACACAAAGTTTATGAATAGATATAAGATAGAAAGTTAGAAACAAAATACATCGTTAACACAAAGTTCTCTCGAAATATGCTCCTTTCTATTCCTCTACTTTCAAATAGCTATTAGGGGTTTCAAAGACAAAGTCCGGAACACAAGAATGTTGCTTACCAATTCTGATTTCTTAACCTGAAGGTTCTTCTTCTACTTATATAATGTATAAGGGAAATTACAAATGGGAAACTGAAACTGAACTATAACATAAACAAGCAAAGTAAAGAGAACATCTGGCAATCATCTTCCTTTAATTCCTCTCTAAGTGACATGCATCTGGAGTTAAGTCAAAATTGTGCACATCTGTCACTTAACTTAAAGAATCGTTCCAAATAACTTAAAGTAATGGTTTTTAAACCAATAACTTTTAAGTTTTACAATTACATCTGGGAACATAAGAAATAAGAGAAGAAAGAGAAGAAATATCTGTCAGCTGTAACTTCTATGCCTTCATTCTGTTTTGATACTGAATATACTTGTCGAACATATAGCTCAACAATTTCCCATCTGTCTTAGCCACAACTTCTTTCTCTGTCTTGAATTGCAACAATCTTTCACTCAAAACTTCGATGCTTGCTTCCACCTCCTTCAAGCTAGAACCAAATTTTTAATGTCTGATTACAGCATTACCAGCTTGCTGATGGAATTCATCGTGAATGGCCTAACAACTCCATCAATCCTCTATTGGACCATCAGAATAGATCCCTCCAAGGAATTAGGAACTTTGCTAGGAATGGTTATTTTGTATGAAGAAACATTCCTACCACTTCCTCATTGGTGAAAGCAATGACATTGTCTGTAGTGATGATACCATACTCTCGAGTGACCACATTCTCTTTAGCATGATTCTCAAGATCTCCAAACGTTAAGAGATCACAAACTCAACTCGTTTCCCCTTTTCAACCAATCCATCGGGCACCACGATTCACTTGGCAATCAAAACCTCCTCGGCACTTATTTATCTCGACCAAAGTGCTCAGTTACTTTCAGCCACAGTGTTCATATCCATCATGCTTGTCACTAGTTTCAGCTGAACCAATGCATCCTTCATAACCTTTAAATGGGTTGGCACCTCCCTGAGTTGTACAGAAGCTTGGCGAATGATTAAACTCTTCCATTTGTCGATAGCTTTAACTTGGTTACCTGCATCTTCCACTTCCTGCTTTAGATGATCACTCACCTACTCATGTGCTGAAATCAGTGAGTGGAAGTTTTGGCAACTTCGCAATAATCTCAAACAACTAAGACACACCTTTTGAAGTTCAAATTTTCTACCTTTTCTTTGTCAAGCCTAACGAATAAAGTATTTATCAATGTCTATGTGTCTTTCTTTAAAATCCTCAATAGTGGTTTGACCTATAGGCACTTTGGTCACTATTATATCCGCGGTCGTGAGCTCGCCCTTCTTCTTTCCTTCTGTTGGAACTAATACCTCAAAAAAATTCTGCCCTGATTCTTCAATAATCAACCCCGAAGTCACCTTAGCAACTTTAGGTCTTCTGTATTTTCTGCCCAAACTCAGGAGAAGCTGCAAGTCATGTTCTTCCAAGTTGATCTCCTCTCTAGCTTCTGGGATTGACTGTGAAGCCAACCACTTTGAGAAATTGCTTCTCGGAGAGTAAGACTAAGAATTCGTTGAATGCACCACCATCTCGTGCTCTAGTTCCTCTCCATCTGAAATTGCTATAGTGTTGTGGTTGTTATCTTCTGAATTGTCCAAGGACAATGCTCTTTCAAATTCTACCATCTGCAACCTTAGCGTTTCCTCCAAAGATGTGAAGATCAAAGTGGCTGATTCAACGAAGGCACAACAATATCTTCTTGAGGTTCACAAGTTGGTGAAGTGTTGTGGGTTGACGCTGGAGAATTCGAACTAGCACCATAGCCGTAGAAGTGACCTTTTCCCTTGAATGAGACCTTTTGTGCACTTTAAGCTTTTCAAGCCTTCTACTAATTTCTCCCTGATGCTTCCTTTTGATGGAGTCTCTATGTTGAGGTTTCATGTGATCTCGATTCATCAATGCTTCATTAAGGCAATGCCCACAAGTCGAAATCAATTTGAAGTGTTGACCAGAATAGCGGCAGATCTTTCCTCGATCGTGTGGCAGCCACCAATGTTCTCCTAAAGAGCAGCTCTATCCCCTCCCATCTGGTGGTATGTGTCAAGTAACACAGGCCCATCATCTATGAGATCCATAGGTATCTGTGCTAATCCATAATCAAACACTTGTCGCATCGATAACCTGTTGAAGTCTTTCTTTCTAACTTCGTACTGGCTTCTGCACTTCATCCAGAAGTCTTCTAACGAAGGCACATGTGCGTATTCCTGAAATATTGTCTTCCTTACCACCCCATATGGATCAATTTCAGCCATGCTAGGAAAAACTCACGTTCATACTCGAGAACATCTCAACTTACACTCTTTTGGCTTTGTGAATGCTCTCCGCACTGTGTAGTAGCCCACTATGATCGGAAAGAAGCCCGTAGGCTTGTGTTGTTTCTACCGTGAGGTCATGCATCTCCATGAGTTGTCTACACAACTCCATGATGACCAACTTGTCGCTTGGATATCTAGGCAACTTGACCTGTTCTCCCGAGAAGTCGGTTACCATGAGGTAGGTGAAGTCTGTGAACTGGATAAAGATTTTGTAATGCTGGGATACAGCTTTCTAAGCTTCTTTGCTTACCCTGTTGGTCTTCAGATCGCAATTCAACTTGTAAATGAATCCGTAGAAGAATCCATTGTTGACCACCTTGTAATATTTATTGCATTCAAGCACAGTAAGCTACGTGTAGCACTCAAAAATAGGATCCTTCGAGAGCACACCCCATCTATCCATCTTGGAAAAAATACCCTACGAGGCTGTGCATATACCAAATATGAAGTCATCTTGAAGTTGTAGGTCCGCCTCACACTTTGGAGCTGCTCACCGATGTTGTCACTGATGATCTCTACTAACTGATTATCGAAACTGCTTTGTTGATCTCAATGGTCCTGATGAAGGCATACATCCATGAGCGGAAGTTGTGAGTGTTAGCTTCTCCATTTATCCTGCATAGCAATTTGGTAATATCATCCACTTCCTGCACCAGATTGGATCGTGGAAGAGTCCTCGGGAACTTTGATGGAGATCTGGGCTTCTTCATATACCTGTTGTTCATTATGCCCACACAGTCTACTTTGTGCTTCTCCCATCTGTTGCCAGCGTCCAACATGTTGATTGTAGTCACCACCGGTCGTGTTGGAATCTTCAGACAATAATTGATAAATTGTGCGTCCAGCCGAATTATTGTCTTTCCCGCAGCATCCCAGATTGATCTGGATAGTGGATGGTATGACCTTGCACACTCCATGACGAATTCTCGACAAATGATCTGCGATTGAGAATGTTGACGCCTTTCGAATAATTCCACTTTGCTTTTAATCGCCCGCATGAGAGATTTCTTTCCACTCTGGATCTGTCAATCAATTCAGAGAGGGGTTCGGGGCCTAGATCCATGTCTCCGATGCCAGCAAATCTAGAAGTAATGCATGATTCCGCTGAGCCTTCTCTTTCATCCCGCTTTGCCATGTCCAAAAATCTTTTTCTCGAGCAATTCTTTTCTTTTTTATCTTGCAAATTATTTGCAATTGGGGCATATCTCGAGGATTTCTTCATATTCGGAAGATATATACAATGTATCGACATTGATTTGAGCTCCTATCACTTATATAAACACTTGTAATGAATACTTGCAATTAATTTAGACAAATATGGAATCCAAGGCATGAACAATTGATTTTTATCATAAAAATCTGCATATAAAGCTCGCTTTCCTAAAATTTGAGGTTATGCTTGCATGCAAAGCAAGAATAAATATTTTTAACTTTACCCGCACCTATAACAATATGCGAGATAAGTAAACAAACGTTAAATCAAGCTCCTCCACCTCTAGGCGCCAAACTTTGAAGCTTTCAGTGATGAAAAACATTTTTGAGCAAATATCCTCCTCCTTTGGGCGCCAAAAACGTACCGAGCTTCAATCCTTTGATAAAAGAATTAACTATATTTTATAATTGTCTCTCCTATTCCTGGAAATTAATTAATAAATAAACATGTTTTTTCTTTCAAATTGGGCGCCTAAACTTGCATGCTCATGGCAGCCTTTAAATAAATTAATTTAATTTATTTTTAGCCTCCTTCCTTCAATTCTCTTTGACTTCACATCATGCATTGACCTTCTATTTCTCCATGGCGCCAAAGTTAGGAATAAAAACTATTAATAAATGCCACAAAAAGCATTATTTATTCACCAAATGGGTCGCACTTTTTAGCATGCTTCAAGGCTGCATTAAATAAATTAATTTAATTTATTTTTAGCCTTCATCCTCTAGTCTTCTTTGACTTCTCATCATGCATTGACTTTTCCTCATCCTTGGCGCCAAAATTAGGAAGGAAAACTATTAATAAATCACATTAAAGTTATTATTTAATGCCCAAAGGGGTCACACTTTTTGAATAAGGTTGATTTCTATATTTAAAAGTCATCTTTGATGGGATTATTCACCCTGCATGGCAGCTCCAAAAATCCCTTCATCCACTTAAGTTGTTTGACTTCCATAATGAGAATTTTTACCCTGCAAGGAAGGTAAGAAATTCTCATTAATGCCTTAAGTGATTTTTCTTTATTTTATAATGGGAATTTTTACCCTGCAAAGCAGGTAAGAAATTTCCACTTTCCTGTTGCCTTTAATTTCCCCATTGTAACTTAAGTGACTTTGCCTTCATGGCAAAAAGTACCCTACAAAGCAAGTACAAAAATCCCACCGCAACTTAAATCCATCCATTCCCAAAATGTGACTTGCCCAAAAGAGGATTTTTGTGTACGACTTCGTCTTTTTAAAGAGGAGCTGACTTCCTAAGGTTGATTCCTTCTCGGCATGGCAGCCGTAGATGTTCTCCGGATGTTCCGCATAATAAATCAGTTATCTTGGTGAAAGAATTGACCTAGGAGAATTTCACAGAGAAAAACGTGAGAAAAATTAAAAAAATGAAAACGTTTCCGAAGTCACGAGATAAAGCCCAAGATTCATCCATGGTGAAAAACTCATTGGTATATGTGAATTTTGGCATGCAAAACTTCAACAGGTTAAATCGGAGCGCAATTTACTTCAAACAGGCGTTAAATAATTAAATAAAAATTTCTCTAAAACAACTTATCGAAAGGATAAAATGAATTTCGACATATAGGAATTTTCAAAATTGGCTCATATGATTTCTTGGGAATATCTTGATGCAATACTGAGGTATCCTCCGCAATAAAAACACAAAATGACCCGTTATTTTAAAAGTATGAAATTTTTTTAACATGGGGGTAGTCTCGGATTTCAGGGGTGAAATCTAGGGACACCAATGTTAATAGGATATTGTGTTGCTTTAGTGTGGATTTAACACCCTCTACCGTTGTCCTTTTTTCATAAACCCTTGGATTTATTTTGCAGAACAAATTTAGAGTTGTGTAGGTGTGTGGATTTTGAATTCTCTATGTCCAAGTTACATGCAAGTGTTAAACTTCAGAGTAACATAGTTAATTTCAAATTATATAATTCTAAGTCTCAAATTGAAATGGTTTTATTAAATTATGTATAACTATATTTAATATTTCTATTTCTAACTAATAATCTAAATATATTTGATATTTAAAACTGAAAATATGTTTATGCATTAATTGTGACGAGTACCTTAGATTTACAAGTAATTAGTATTATTTCATTTATTCGTTTAACTTGTTAAATACTTCCCATTCTACTTTAAAGTGCTTTCCAAAAACTATGCACCTTTCATGTCACACATAACAATGGGCACTTTGCATGAAGTGAGTTATGATTTAGTCATTCTAACATTGTACTCTTTCGGTGCGAAGAGCCAAAGTTCTCTCAACTAATATAGCCTATTGACTAATAATAAAAGTAATGAGCCTCGAAGTTTCCACTCTTGATGATCTATTCTCCAAGCAATATATGTAAAGACAATGTGAACCTCCTTTACAAATCCTCGAGGCTCCATTTCTCTCACTCGATGCTCCTACCTCAGGCTTGTCTCGGGGCCCTCCACATAGACAAACGATCAACCAAGCCTATAGAGAGGCACCACCTTTCTTCCTAACATTGGCTTCCCAAGCATGCTACATTCTCGCCTACTAGTCATTAGCGCATTGCAAGATACTACCATTCGGCTTGCTTTTTAGGTGATGTTGTTGGGGGTGTTTCTCCTTCTTTGCTTCCCCCACCGTCATCCTATTCTTCTTTTCTTCCGGCTTCTCGGCCTCTATTGCTTTCTTCTCCTCCTCTTCTTCTCTCATTGTATTTCGGGTGACCCATTTGGGTCCTCTTCTTTGGTTTATTTACTTTGTACTTTGCGGTCCCATTGACCTAACTTTGTGGCCATGTGTTGACATTAATATTATTATCTTATCTTATCTTATCTACATAATGTTGTGAGATTACAATTGGCGGGGGCAAAGTGCATGGTGTGATCTACCATATACGACAAAATATTATAAAAGAGAACTCAAATGAAGCCCACATGGCGATCTACCTTCTGAAGTGTGCAAACACTTTCTTTGGATTATTTACAAGGTCAAACAATAGTTTCCTTCTAAACGACTTTGCAATAGACATCTAGAGTATCCATCTGTGTGGGGAAATGAAACACTAGTGCCATTTATGTCGAGGGGCCCTCCATCACGGTCATGCAAAGCATATATTACCCAATTTTTATGAGAGGCACTTTTGTGTTGCTGATTCTACATATCTTTGGTATTTCATTCTGTTTGAAGAGGTATGTCATTTTTACCATAATTGTTGACAAAATAAGTAAATGTAAGACCTTGATAAAAATCCAAGCTGCCAAAATACCAAAGCGTGCATTGAAGATTTTAGCACTATACACTATGTGGAGGGGCCCGAGACGTGCACGAGGCGAGGAACCTCGGGTGGGAGAAATGGAGTCCCGAGACCTGACAAATCTGAGTTGGGCGTCCAAACCCACGTCCTAGTGCCGCTTAATACTCCTCACCCGGGAAAGCACCAGGAAGAAAGAAGTGATCAGTCTAGTATTCATCTGCACTGGGGAGGGTGGAGGAGCTGTCCCAAAGCCTCGAGAGCCTCCAAAGGTAGAGAGCAAGACATCTCTAATCATAGTATCTGAAGAAAGTTGTGAAGCAAAGGAAGCTCACGAATCTCAATTAAGCAATGGAATCTCCCACGAGAGAGGGAAAGTAGGCAGTCCACTCAAGCGGTCTAATTGATGATCAATCTCCACACGAAGTCAATTTTAGCCCACTCTAAACTGACGGCCGGAGAGATATGAAGGACACCGTAACCAATGCCGATAGATATACATGGGTCTAATCTTGACATGTACACACCCAAAATTGCACGTGTTGCATTGTCGGGAAAAACGATTCACGAGAATCCACAGTGATGATTGAACAAGGTCCTTTCAAGAAGGTGTTTGAGCTCCAAAACCCATTTGCATTGTATATTTGTAGCCTAGATAACCTTATTTAACCTTTCCATGCATTTTTCTAGCTCCCGCTTCTTTCTACGCTTGTTTTGGCTTTAAGTGTCGAACCGCCACCCCTGCCTAGGTGGTGGTTTGCAAACCACCGCCACGCGCAGGCGGCGGTCTGGACTTTTTTCTAGAATCTCCATGCACGTTTTTGCATGTGATGATTCACTTAAGTTTACTTTTTGAACGCATCCGTGAGCCAAATTTGCTAAAAATAGCTTCATTTGCTTGGTTCTCCTTGCTCCTAGTTTTAATATGTTTTAATTGGTGAGAACTACCTCTTCTTACCTTATGCATGAAGTAACCTCCTAGCCTTCATTCCTATATATTTCATGCTTGTATTCAAGCAAAAGGCCTGTCAGAGAAATTGGTGTATCTTGTTTTGTTTTTCTGCCATAGTCTTGCTAGAAATTGCATAGCCAAGCTCAAATCTCTTGCGCTATCTCTCTTCTACTTGCATGCATCTAGATTGCTTCCAAGTCGCCATTACTCGAAATCGCCATCCTCTTGTTGTTTTTTCTTTGCATTCCTAATCCCTTGGACTCATATGAACACTCAAAGAGAAAGAAAGGAAAGAACTGAGGGGACAAATACTAAATACTACTGGATTTGTCAAAGCTCTTGCTCTTCCAGGTTGGAGTTGTGTATTTGTTTCTTTTGCTTATCAAATTGTCAATTACATATCAAATAGAGTAGAACAACAGTTCATTTCAATTAGTTAGATAATCACAAGTAGATCAAATCAAATAGGAAGTTTTCTCTTCAACATTGCTAGGGAAGCTGTGGGGAACAATAGCTCTGTTAGGGTTATAATTTGTTCTTCACCGCTTTGAGGTAGGGTCTGGAAGGATTTTGATCGAATTAGAATAGATATTAGATTTAGATTCACACATCTATACAAATAGTTAGCTAAAAATGGATAATTGTTTGTATTTAGTTTTTTATTAGATTGCATGCATTGTCTGAAAATTTAGAAAAGAATAAAAATATTTACTTTCCATAGATTAGCTTGTTTTATTGTTTTGTTTTGATATACTGAGAAAAAACAAAAACATAGATTAGATTTCCCTTGATAGATAGTTTATTTACTAAAAGCAAATCAATTCATCTTGCATGACCATCAACGGTCCTCAACAAGAAAAGACATACAGTTGTGATCCTTTGGTCCCACAACCCAATGGGCTAGAGTTAATAACTGACATTGACACAAGCTTGTGCTTAACAATCTTACGCACACTTGCAACATACGCCGAGAAGATAGAGTAATTAGATACGCTAAACATCGCTGCCAATCAAGCCTATGACTTTTGGATTGCTCCTAGTAATAGGGTTTGATTGCATGCATGACCATACGAGGGCCTCAGCCTCAACGAGTATTTGGTTGTGATCCACAGGTCCCACAACCCAATGGGCCTGCTAATCAGTTAGACATTGACACTAGCTTACGCACATTAGTATTCATATCCTCACCGCTTCCACCAGATATCATTACACAATTTTCATTGTTGAACATAGCAGCCAATCAGGCTAAGACTTTCTGGACTTGGCCAGAGAATCACCCATAGTCCCTACAGCTTCACTACGCCTCTCATCTTTTCTTCCATGACCTTGTCTGGAAATCCATAGGAGGCGTTTGTAGGTTACTTCCCATGTGTTCCACAACCACGATTAATAAAATCACGGAAGAACTAGACATCGATTGGATTCTCCGAGTAGCTATCATATCGAGGCCGTACCATCACATCCCTTCAGGTTAGGAGAGCATTCTTCACCTTAGATTCGCATTCCAATGATACGCAGCGTCGAAGAAATTAGATTGCCCAATTAGCTTGACCATCACCATCACCATCACTATCATTTCCATTTCCATTCCACACCGGTTATCTTGGCACGACCTCAGGAGGTCGAGTGCGAAGAAGGTCACATGTTGATTTTCTACCGTAGATGACCCCATCATGGATTTCAAGAAAGTGTGCCGCATAGAATGACATCTTTGGACGTAACCCCCTCGAGGGGTTGGTCCAAGTGTGTTGAATGAACTGTTTGTATATATCATCTCTAATTATCCTATGAAGGTCCTGTTGGTTCAGTAGGAGATGGGTAAGGGCATCTAGAGAATACCTAAGGGTGGGAGATGGTCCATCTGGATGCCAATAGACTCAAAAAGGCGTGAAACACAGGCATACCAACAGCGAGATCGACCACTATGATCTGAGGATGCAATAGCTCTAGAGGAGCAGTAGCCAAGGTAAATGTACTGTCCCTATCAACAGAAGAACCAGAAAACATTCGGATACGGTGCAATATGGTCTCTAATCAAAAAGGGCAAGCCCCAAACTTAGTAAGAATAATGTTGTGAGGAACAAATTCTTTACACCTGATAATACATCTGAGCATGAGGATCTGAACATGCTCAATAGTAGCCCAATCTGAGTCCAAAAGAGAGGGACCCCCAATTTCTGAACCATACAGAACCGTGGGCCTAACCAGTGAATCGGAAAGGGACATTTTGGAAAGAATTTCCTAAAAGTTGTGGTGGAAACGCTCTCTCAATAATCGCCAAAGAACCATACCCCTTTTTAACCCAGGGTTGGATAGTAGGATGGAGGCTAAAACGAGGTCCAGAGAATAGAATCCCTAGGTATGTGTAAGAGCAAGTGATCTCAATCTCCTCACCTCTAAAGAAGAAGTGGAGGTCCGAGGTCTTCAGACAATTGAAAACCATAACTTTGGTTTTCCCAAGGTTCATTGTTAGCTTGCACTGAGGACAGAAAAATAGGGCTAAGGCATCCAAATGCCTCTGCAGGCCCTCAACCAAGGAGGCAAGGAGGACTACGTCATCTACAAAGAGGAGGATGTAGATCGAATATGGTGCAGAAGACAACCATCACCCTCCTGGATGTGATCTCTGAGAAAATCCTCAAGCTCATCAATGTAGATCCCAAATAAGGTAGGAGAGAGGGGACAACCCTGTTTGACTCCAATGGTACTCCTGATGAAGTCGGACAAGCCAACAAAGGTGTGGAGGCGGCCCAGGACCTCCTCATAAAGGCGCATAATGGTTGTAAGAAGAGTCTCGAGAATGCCAATATCTCTGAGCCTGCAGAAAAGGGCTCCTGTGGAACCGAATCAAAGGATTTCCAAAATCCATAAAGCAATAGAAAACTCTAGAAGAGTGGTGGCGAGCCTCCTCGAAGATAGCCCGAAGAGTGAGGATGTGATCGATAGTCTGGAAAGTTGGTTGGAAGCCCACCTGGCCCCTAGCTCAGCAATGGTGATGATCAAGGAATTCAGAAAGCTGCAATTGAATCACTGTAGCATAGATCTTGGTGAATGTGTGACCCACCATGATAGTCCTGTAATTTTTGGGATCAGAAGTAGGCCCCAACTTGTTTATGAGGTGGATAATGTGGTGGGACCAAGACTCTGGGAAACCGGTACAAACAACCTGATTGAAGAGGTCCACAAGATAACTGAGGAGCGTCTCCCACCCATGTTTGAAGAGTTCCACTTGAAACCCTTCCTCATCCCCGCTTCGCAACTCATAGCAAGAATGGCATTCCTCACGTTGACTTAAATAAAACAATAGATACAATTATGTCAAAGAAGAAACTTGGTGACTTAAATAATTTTTGTAGTTATTTTTTAAAAAATTCTTAACTATAAACTCGTTACATTATTTTAATGTTTATCTCTTATCGCCAAAAATACTGCAAGATATCTTGAGGCTTCTTGGTAATTTTGAGGAATGTTCTTGAGCTGAACTATTTATTTTTTTAGAAGAGTGGTGAATAAGAGTGTCATCCGCAAAATGGATGTTATGGTATCTTCTTACCAATATTGATAGATTTTCCATGTTTCTTTAACTTTGTTTAAAGTTCTATAGAAATTTTCCACATGGAGATGAAAAGACTTGGGCCAAGAGGTGCATCTTCCCAAGACCTCTAGAAGATCTAAAAGATTTCCCTATTTCTCCACTCGAGAAACTATGAATGTAGGGAAGCATAAACAACTACGATTCATTGTATAGTCTATGTCCCAAAACCATAGGACTATATGATGTTTCATCTTAGCCCCTAGCTGCATCTATCCAAGGCCTCTAAACATCTTTCTTGATCATTATGTTTATCCTCTTTTTGTATTTTTCAAAGAATGGATTAAATTTGGATTGCTATGATATTAACGTAAGGCATATGGCACAACTACACACTTTTGTGTGTCCATCTTTTATCAAACATAAAATAAGTTACATTAGTTGAGAAGGTTGATAACCAAACATTAGTTAATAGATAACTAATAGCTAATTAATAACTTTAATGCCACACTTAATGACAAACCCAAAAACTACTACAAGTTTGTCTACAAGCTTTACAAACAAAATGAAACCAAGAAGTTTAGTCAATAAATTTGTAGGTTGCTCCTTAGATACCACTCCATAATCCACAATCCTCTAACATTTTGTTGTTGCCCAATGTATGAAAATTGGTTGAGACAAGAACTGAGAAGGATCATTGAGAGAAAACTAAATAAAGAAGCCTACATGTAGTGCTCAACAAAGAAAGAAAAGAAAAGCTATAAAAGCAAATGTTGGGGCTTATTTGTGGGCATCATCTTATGAATTATATACTTATCGTTTGGAACTTGGATCCGATTGGGGACAAAAACCCTCAATAGTCACAACACTTGAGAACCAAAACCCTCATTTGTTGCATTGGTGACTTCATCCAGAGTCACATTAGAGCTTCAAAATTCAGAATTTAAGGATGGAAAGGGTTTCTATCAGTGCTAGGGCACACATGTAATAACCCTTTTTATATGAATTTTACATAATTCTAGAAATTATTGTAGTAGACTGAAATTTAATTATAGCAGTTTATTTTCTTCATAAAAAGAGCCAAACTTCACCAACACTTATCAAATGATTGTTAATGATTTTTACAAAGAAACAAGGCCAAATGGAAGTGATTTGTACAAATTACTACGCTGAAATTATCATCACCCAAATATCGCAGCAGCCTTAATCTGGTTTGATTTGACTAAAATAGTGCCTCAAATTTCATGTTAATGCAGATTTATGCTTGATAATGCAAGTCAACTTGGAATATTGAATTATGATTAGGAAATTATCAACCCACAATACAAAAATAACACACCAATGCAAGTCACACTTTTTAGAATAAACGGAATAAATTGGATTGGGCTCAAAATGTTTTCAATTTGATCATAACCAATAAGAACAAATAGTTTAAAGTCCGAGTGAGAGGTTTTCGTCCCTCACAAAAGACCTCACTTGGGGTTTTCATCCCAAATGGTGAGATAATGAGAGTTCACTCTCAAAAATCAAATTTACATATGAAATTCCATGCTTACAAATGAACCCTCCAACCCCTATTTATACTATTTCTAAGGGTGGCGCCAAAATTGAAAAGACATGACCTTTCCCTTATGTCCATTTATTATGCCTAGGCCGGCCCCTTTAGTATTATTTTCTCCTAATCGTGGCCAACCCATACTTTAACCTATGAACCCCTAAAAGATATAAATAATACAAACATATAGTTGGCTTTTTCCTTGAATTCTTCTTCTCGGACCATGGCGAAGGAGTAGCCCAAAGATCCTTTTTATATGCTATTTTGGAAAAAGGAACATTACAACACATTCTAGCTAGGGCACGTTTTTGGGGTTGCCACATTCATTTGCAGCTTGATCTACCCATTTGGAGATTTTGGGATCACTTTCCGGTGGGTTTTCATGGTTGGAAAATTGTGGTTTCACTTTCATTAAATAGTTGGTGTCTTAAATCTCATTTTGAGTATTGGTTTGTGTTGAATCTCCAAGTATTAATTGAATTATGAATTTTCGAAGTTTCAACTATATTTGCACTTAAAATAAATTTATAAAATATATATTTACTCTAGATTTCATCTTGCTTGATTTATTACGTATTTGGGATATTTCTATGTTAATTTCTAGCTCATATTGCATGAAAATGGATGCCATTAACTTCGCTACATTTTGATGTTTTAAGAACACTTGTTTATTTACTTTTAGCTGCTTTTAATGATGTATGATGCCCTAAAAGTGCAATTTCTTGTTTGTTGTTAGGCTTTCTAATATTGTCGGATCTGTTGTTACAAAAATCATATTTGATTTTGCATTATGGCCTCTTTTAAAGAAAATCGGGTTTTAGGGGTGTTACAAACAACTGAAAATAGTAAAATGAAACCAAACCCCCTCGACATGAGTTTTAACATGCTTTATGTCTATTACACCCGTCTTCCGAAACCGAAAAATGAATCCCTCTTCACCTCATATTCGTGAAAATCGGGTTTTCGGACATCGAGCGGATAACCCCTACGAAATCGGAACATACCTAAGTTAAAACATGTTTTGTAAGTTTTAACGTTTATGTCTAGTATCTTCCGAAAAACCTACCTTGAAAAAATCGGGTTTTCGGACATCCAACGCATCGCCATATTGAAAACATGTTTTGTGTCGTTTCGAACCCGAAACCCGCTTGTATTAAGAAAATCATCGGAACATCCATAATCCAAAACATGTTTTATGCCCCATGTTTTCCGATTCCCGAAGTCCGCTTAATCCTTTGTATCGGGTTTTCGGGGCTATGTAACATCTAAGCACCTCATGCTTTATGCATCATGTTTTCCAAAACCCGAAACCCGAATTGCACTAAGTCCCTCGTGTCGGGTTTTCGGACCTCCCAAACATGCTGACATGGCATTCATGCCGAGTGGTCGGTGAGTTGGCACGTGCCGAGCTGAAGTGTATTAATTACCAATTTTCTTATAAATACGTGGATTTCCACGTCATTCTTACCATTCATATTTTTAATTCGTGGAATTTTTGTGCGTGCTCTTCCGTTTTCAAAACCCGAAAACTCACCTTGCTCGATTGGATCGTCTGTTTTCGATCTTACATTTCTCGAATTGAAGGTATTTTTCTTTCCCTTCTTTATTCTTGGTTTTTATGATCGATTGCGCGTATTTTATTCCCAATTTCTTGCCGGGTGTTGAAGGTTTTCTTTCCTTCTTCTTTCTGTGTTGCTTTGGAAAGGGTTTTAGGTTTTTAGGGTTTATCTCTTCTGAACTATCACTTGGTTCTATTCTCTTGAAATTCTAATTATATGCATGATGCATGAATAACAAAAAGAGATTGTATATTTGGAATTCAAAGAAAAACCTGTTTTTGCTTCTCGGATTTTGAAGATTGTTTTGCAGATTCAAAGGTCCGAAGTATATTGGAAGTTTGAAGTGTCGGGGTTCCTCAAAGTTCCGAGCGTCAAAAGTGAGTCATTAACAAAGTGAGTGCGGGTTTCCTCCCGTTTCCGTCATTGACAGTGAGTGCCGGGTATCTCCGAGTTTCCGTCATCAAAAGCAAGTGTCGGGCTTTGCCAAAGTTCCGACATATCAAACTTGTCGGGTTCTCAGGGTTTTCCGACATCCTCCTCAGCGTGTCGGACTTTCTATTCTTCCGGCGTATTCAGTCAATCGGGATTTTCAGTGTGGACAACATCTCCTAAGTTTCAAGCCTTTCTCCCTCCAACATTCTTCATGTCGGACCCTGGTCCATCTCAGGAGAAGGCCGAGAAGTCTAGCAGGATGAAGTACAAATTCAAGAAGCCAGAATCCCCATCATATATTGATTGCAATTATGATATCAGGGACACTGAACTTGGCAATATAGATATGGATGACTTCTGGAATAGGGTGAAGAGTTCCTCTCAAACCCCATGGATGACAGCTTTAGCTAACAGTGGCTTGCCCCTTGCAGCAGGCTTTCCCATGTCACCCAATGTCCAGAATTTGTTTTGGCTTGTGCATCTAGTTATGACTCGGCTTCTCGTTCCGTGAGGAACCAGGCTGGTGAGGTAGTCATCAAACTAGATGGAGCGTATTTTGATGATCTTCTAAAACTACCTAATTTCGAAGAGTATGGGGACCTAAACATCAAGTCGGCTCAGAAGGCCTGGGATAGTAATCAGGAAGACTGCATTAAGGATGTCAACAAGAAGTTCCTGGTCAAGGCTAAACCAGCAGTATCTAGATTTCCAAGGACTATCCCTAGATGTGATTTCATACAAGAAATCAATGATATTATCACCCTGCTGAGCCGGGTTTTTGGCTTGCCTGAATCAAATTTATTTCATGGATGGATGTATCAGTTTATGGTCACCATCAAGAAGAATCAGCAAGGGATTGACTGGGGGACCCTTATCAGCAATGAAATTGATTCTCAGATGACGACGGTCTTATCGACTGGAAAGTTTTATATGTTTTCATATGTGGCTTATGCAGCAGCCGGGATGAGGAACTATCCCGGGCTGGATACTAAGGGAAGCAGAACGACAAACCCAGTTTATAAATATTTCCCTCAAATAACAAAGAAGGGGTCCAAAGAACATTTTAGAAGGGTAAATGATGCCTTCTTCTACGAGAATATCTGCCGGCTGAACCCAGGGCTAAGAAAGACAAGAGTCTCAGACGAGGCTTGGACTGAAGTATCCAAATGGGGGTGTATCTTCTTGCAATTCAAGAAGTTTACATATCTTCGAACAGTCATGTACTCGGGAGAGCCTTTCCATCTGCCTCGCTATCCAGGGGATAGATTGATATTGATAGAATTGGTCAGACAGCTGTTGGATTTTCACAAATTCCAACAAAGCAAGCATAAGGCAGTTGTATCCTTCCCAATTTCTATTGGGAGATATACTTGCTCGACAGTGGCAAAGGCCAAAAATGTTGAATGTGAACTTCAGGAAAAATTAAAGAAGCATATGAAGTCTCGGGATGGTTTTGACATCCGAGGAGTGCTTAGAGCCTATGGAGCCCAACATCTGCACAGGCCTGACATTGAGGATATATGGGTTGATCTGCGTAATGAAGTTGCGGTTCGCAGAAAAGATAATAGTAGGTTGACTATTAATGAGATTCGAATCTTTGGAGCTTTCGATTTGCCGGATAGCACATGGCCCAGACAATGATGAAAGTGTGTTGGATATTTCCTATGATGGGCTTAATGAGGATCAATACGTTTTCCCACCTATTGATTGGTCGGCCAATGAAAAAGCCTCTATTACGATAGGTCGGCTCTCATTCTTGCTCGCACCAAAAATGGCTCTCCTCTTGGGAATGAATTTTAAAGATGACAAGTTTCCCAAATTTGGCTGCTTTGAGGTGGGGCCCTCCCAACAGGAAAAGGGCCAAAGAATCTTTCGGGGGCCTATAAAAATCAGGATTCCCGAAGAGGAAAGAAAGACAAATCTCTTGATTATTTCTCCGGCTCAAACGGTGGTTGTGCCAGAATCACCAACGTCACCAGAAATAGGAGAAATTAATTTGGAAGAGGGAGGAAGCCAACTCTTGACTTCATCATTTGTTGATTATCAAACTGAAGAAACTTTGTCTCTTGCAACCCAGGGTTTGGAGTCTGAATCTGTGCCTCCCCCTCAACAACCACTCCAACCTCCTCATTCCCCATCCACTTCTTCAAGTATGGCAGGTATTTTCTCTGGTCTCTCTCCCCTCTCTACTGGAACCCAGATGATCACCAGCTCGCCACAACCTGTGCCTCTCTTTGTTGCACCTACTACCACGTTGACTACTGTTCCCCCTCCAATAGTAGAATCTTCTCCCCTTGAGAGTAGAATACCAGTTACTACAACATTGGCAATTTCCTCTGATACGCCACAATGGCTACTCGAGCAAACTCCGAGGAAGAGGAAAGTGATTGTACCCCTACCAGCCTTTGATTTCAGCTCACTCAAGGCTTCTCTGCCAAAATCAGCCAAGAAACCCAAAAGCAGGTTTCAAGGGTTTTGGTAGATGCTTCAGGAGATAAGTTCGCAGAGATTGCCACTCCCTCGGCTGACAAAACTAGAGAGGATATAACAGCTTCTGATTATCAGATAACCAAGGTGGCTCTAGGGAAAGTGACAGCAGAAGGAGCGCAACAAGATGCACGGGCTTCCATAGGCGTCTTTGTGCCAAAAGTTGAAAGAAACAAAGGACAGCAGAAATGAGCTTAAGGAAAAAGTGGAGCAGTTGAGAGAGATTTTGATTAAACTCTCAAAACCCCTTGAATCCATACCACCTTCTTACATTTACTGCGGATTCGATTTCTCATCGGTGCCTACGATTGAGAAGATTGCTAAAAAAGGAAGGGTGGTTGATGAATGGATCCAAAAGTTGCTCAACGGGGGAAGGAAGTAATTGAAGACGTGGTGAAGGTTCATGAGTCTTTGGGGAGATTCAGAAGGAAGGAGAGAAGATGGATGAGGAATTCACTGAAGAAATTGGACAACTTGATTTGACTTGTGAAGCTCTCCAAGTGCTAAAGCAATTACCAGCACACCTCTTGGTGGAAGAAGGTATTCTCCCACATACAGATAAACATTTCCAGCTGACCAAGGCCATCAGGTTCAGAGTAAAGATTCTCAATGAAGCTGCGGCAAGTTGAGAGAATCAAGGGATAAATTGATCGATGGGAAAAGTGATTTGGAAGAAGAATTGCTGAAGATTTGTCTAGATGTGTCGGTTGGGACTTCAACTGTCCTATCAGCAGATGATCTCTTCAAACAAGTCCAAGAATCATTCGGCATGAACACACACGGATTTGACCTTGAAGTCATTGGTCAGTTTGTAAGGATTGAACATACGTTGGAGGCCTTAAGAAAGCTCAACAAAAGATTGAAAAAGCTTCCCGGCAGTGCTAGTGATATTCATGAGACCTGCGAAATGTGGAATGATCATTCCACTTTTGAAAATGAAATGCAAGGCATTATTCGAAATTCGGGAATTTGAACAAGCAGTCTCGGTTTGGAGGAAGAAAAAGAGGAAGGAGCAAAAGATGATGATTCGGATTAAGTCCCAACGTCCCATGTCATTTCTATTTTTAGATTGACATGTCTTTTTTATTTCCGTTTTGTCATATTTTTGATTCATACTTTGACTTGATCTCCTGCGTGAGAATCATGCAAAACTGAACTCTAGTTAACATGCTACTTTTTAGGATCTGCCCTATTTTATCTCTAGTTCCTTTTGTTATAAATAAGGGATGCCTGTGCATTCAAAAGGGTCGAGATTTTTTGGAATATTTAGGGGCTATTGGAAAGGAGAAAAACTTTGTGTTTTCATTCAATCATTTTGAAGAATAGGAATTGATATTGTTTTACAGACTTTGTGTTGTGGAATATATCTTATTTAAGACAGTGTTCTTATGTTCATGATCTTAAGCTATTCTTTGCATAGAATCTCAGTGTTTCTAATTATCTCGGACATTACATTTGTGATCTAAAACTCGTATGATTATTTCGTGCTCTGTGTTTACTCGAAAGAAAATACGTTTCTCCCATTTCCTTTCTACCGTGCTTCTTTCATTATAACAGTTTCTAACCTATTTCATTTACGAAAGCAATATCCTTGAATCGTGTGAATGTGGATTTCGGGATTTCATCCCAACCCCCAATGGTTAGATTAGTGTGAATATTGTATATATTATTTCTTGTGTTTTAGATTAGCAATAAGCAGACCTCACTGTCTTTGAGGAGGGATTTAATCCCATGTACTGTGGTTGAACCTCATATTTTGGTTTGACAAAATATCCAACCAACAGTTTTTGGCGACTCCGCTGGGGAATACGGATCAATAGTATAAAGCTTATCCTCTCGGTGTCTGGCGACTCCATATTTGCCTTATTTTTAATAAGATCTCCTTTCAGTTCAAGCTGGCCAGGAAGATCTTCACTCGGTCTCGCCGAGCTCAAGGTGAAATTGATCCACTCTTCGAGTTACTGCAACAGCACAATTTCAGCCTTTCTCCCAACAGCGTTGTCTCTAACCGAACCAGAAGTTCTTCGCCTGTTCGGAGAAACCGGATCCCTGAAGAACGGGAAGCATCTGCAACTTGTCGTGCACTACTCTTGTCTGATACTCGGATCCCTGTACGCACTCTTTTCAGAAGGATGGCGGTTGACTTTGTGCCTTGGGGTGCAGTTATTGGTCCTCTTTCCTTGACTCCTCCATTGAATGAGTTACCACGTGGATCTCGTAAAAATATTCCCAAGTTCAATGGAGATGGGAAGCAGCATCCTGATGAGCACATTGCATCTTTCTTTGTTGCATGCGGTGTCCTCGGAGTGGCCCACGAAGATGTCTCCGTTCGACTCTTCGTTGAAACGTTGCAGGGAGCAGCAGCTGAATGGTTCTATCACCTTCCAAATGCATGCATCCCAAACTGGGCTACCATGCGGACTAAGTTTGAAGCACGTTTCAAACCAGCTGAAGATTCTCATGCTTTGTTAGCTCAGCTCACTCATATGAAGAAGGAATCGCATGAACCTATGCGGGAATTCGTGGCTAAGTTCAACAAGCTGATCCGGAAGATTCCAGAAATAGCTGTACCGACTCCGGAAAACCAAAAATGCTTTTTCATCAATGCTCAACCTCCTGATATAAGTTTTTATTACGAAGGTCGGTTATCCCAGTTTGCTCTTTGCTCGAGTCAAGGCTCTTTTGAAATAGAGGATGATCTCATCTTGGCCGGAAGGATCAAGAAAGATGTACCCAAACTCAAAAATCAAGGTTCTTCTCAAGGTAATACTGATCCTATGTTTCAAAAAATGGCTAATGATTTGATTGCTTTAAAGAAGCAAATGTCTCAGCAGGTGAGCAATGTTCCGTACCGGGATATCCCTAGACGGAATTTTAATAACAATGGTGCACCTGCCAGAGATAGGCCACGGTTAACTCCTGCTCAACCGAGATTAGCAATTGAAGCTCCGCCCGTTAATGCAGCAGTAGAAATAATTGAAGAAGATGATGAACCAGAAGAAGAAGATTCCCGTGAGGCTTTCGAAACTTCAGGATATGCTGATGAGTCTTATGATGAGTCAGCTGGCGACTCCAGCATTGGGTATTTGGAATATGATGAAGATGAATGTGCGCCAGATGGTCAGTCATTTGCTGTCTTCACTCGGTCCCAATCTCAGAACCCCAGAAAACCTCTTGAAAGCACTAAGGAGAAGAATAAGGAACCTCCTGTATCCATAGTTAAGAGGGGTACCCCTATTTCGGTGCAAACTGAAAGAGAGGTTACCAAAAAAGCAGCTACTCCTTTTTCTCCTTCTCCTAAGATCAGTGCCCCAGCACAAGCTCATGTAATTAGAACTGAACCTACCATCATTCCTTCTTATACTGCTTTTGATATTGTTGATCATGCAAAGAGAACCAAAATTCAAATGTCAGAAGCAGAATACCTTCAGTCAAATCCTGAACAGTTTGAAAAGCTGGCCAAGTTTATCAGAAGTAAAGCGGCTATTCCATCACCTTCAAAAGGTCTCCTTCCAAATCCTACTCAACCCACACCTCAGAATAATCTGACCTCTGCTTCTTCCTCAGGAAAGATTGAACCATTTTATTTGTCTCTACTTATAAATGGGTTTAAACTCAGCAATTGCATCATTGACTCAGGGGCCTCTGATAATGTTATGCCCGCAAAAGTGGCCCATGCCCTTGGGCTTACTTTGACTAAGTCATATGGACGGTGCTATTCCATGGAAACTAAACAAGTCCCTCTGATTGGTCAAATCAGGGCCTTACGATTTGCATTTGTTGCTTTTCCTGAGAAGAGAGTGAAAATGACTATTCTGGTTGCCGACATTCCTGCAGCTTACGGTATCCTCTTGGGTAGAGGATTTTGTAAAGACGTCGGAGGAGAAATTAATATGGATTGGACCAAAGCCAAGATCCCAGTCAATGGGGTTCATCGGGTTCTTCATCCTGAACCACAGGCGAAGTATTTGGTGACCAAATCAGATGATCCGAAAGCTCAGATCCTTTTCGAAGATGCTAGCTTTGGGAATTATTTCATGGCTTCAGAGATACCCATTGTAGATGTTGAAGAGGAAGATCCCAATGCTATTTGGACGCTTGAATTTGATGGTAGCTGCTCAACCTCTGGATCAGGCGCTGGTGTTGTTCTCATATCTCCTAGCTCCGAGATTTTCCCATCAGCTTATAAGTTGCAATTTGATAATACTAACAACACGGCCGAATATGAAGCCCTGTTATTAGGATTAGAATTGGCCAGACAGAAGGGAATCAGGAATCTCAAGGTTCAGGGGGATGCGGAGCTGATTGTTAATCAGGTCAGGGGTATATATCAGGTAAAAATGATCGGTTGAGGCATTACAGGAACAAAGTTTGGGATAGTATAGAATGCTTTGATGCATTTTCTATTAAGGCAGTTTTAAGAGATTATAATGACAAGGCTGATTCTTTGGCCGTATCTGCATCTCTTCTTCTTCCTCATCCTCAGTTCAAGCAAGACACATACTCTATCGAGATTGTGTACCGCCTAGTGTCCCAGATAATGCAACTCACTGGCAAGTGTTCAATGATGATCAACAGGTGTTGGCTTTCCTAGAAAAGGCTGACAATTTCAGTGAGCTATATTTTGAAGGTTCAGAATCAGCCTTTCGTGAAACTATTTCAGATCCATATCAAGAGGTTGATGGTGAATTTATCCAGCTGAAAGGCAACAAGATACCAAAAGGTCTGGTTTCCCTGGAGGGTTTGTTTGACAAGCATGATCGCTTTATCCAAAACAAAAGGCAAGTTGAAGGAGCTTCTTCCTCTGAAGTAGATCAAATCAATCTAGGTTCATCTGATCAACCTCGGATGGTGAATATCGGTAAATGTTGTTCTCCTGAAGAGAAGGTAAGATTCACTTCGCTTTTGAAGAAATACATCGATGTGTTGGCCTGGTCTTATGCAGATTTGAAATCCTTCAAGCCCAAAGATGTACAACACAGTATCCCTTTGAAGCCTGATGTGAAGCCGTATAGACAGAAGCAAAGACATTACAATCCGAAGATTTCAGGGACTATCCTGGCAGAAATTCAGAAGATGTTAGATGCTAGAATTATTTTCCCAATCCATCACTCCACTTGGATTGCTAACATTGTTCCTGTCAGGAAGAAGAATGGCGAGATCGGGATTTGTGTTGACTTCCGGAACTTGAATCAGTCCTCACTGAAGGATAACTATCCCTTGCCTATCATGGATCAGGTATTGCAAACTGTTACTGGATCGAAATGTTATCCATGCTCGACGGGTTTTCGGGATATAATCAAGTCGAGGTAACCACAGAAGATCAACACAAGACAGCTTTCACGACCCCATGGGGTACCTTTGCTTACAGGAGGATGCCATTCGGCTTGATCAACGCCGGAGCTACTTTTCAGAGAGCTATGGACTAGGCATTCAGAGATCTGATGGGCAAGGTCATAGTCGTGTATTTGGATGACTTGACCGTCTTTTCTAAAAAATGGAGTGATCATTATGATCATTTAGAACAAGTACTTCGAGATGCAGACGTCACGGGATTTCGTTGAATCCTAAGAAGTCCATGTTCGGGGTGACAGAAGGAAAGCTGCTGGGTCATATTGTGACTAAAGAAGGAACTAAAATTGACCCAGAGAGGGTAAAGGCTATTCAGAGCCTTACCTTGCCCACAAGTAAAACAGGAGTTCATTCTTTCTTCGGAAAGGTTAATTTCTTGAGAAGATTTGTACCTGATTTTGCTGACAAAACCAAGGATATCCTTGGAATGATGAAAGGAAAAGTTCCATTTCGATGGAGTACAGAAGGAAAGCTGGCATTCGAAGAAATCAAAAAGGCAGTTGCTTGCGCTCCTGTCTTAGTATGTCCAGACTTCAAGAAAGATTTCATCATGTACAGCTATGCCTCTGCCCACACAGTGTCGGCCATCCTGATGCAAGAAAATGAAGAAGGCATCGAAGCTCCTATCGCGTTCATGAGTTTCCCGTTGAAGGAACATGAGTTGAAGATGTCACAGATTGAAAAACATGCTTACGCAGTGGTACGAGCAGTAAAACATTTCAGGTACTATGTGCTGAATTCCCATACTCTCGTTCTCGTTCCTGATACTGCTGTTAAATCCATTCTGACTCAACAAGAGCTGGGAAGCCAACGAGGTACTTGGATAGCTAAGGTTCAGGAGTACGACTTGGACATCAAACCTACCAAGTTGGTACGAGGAAGGGGCCTGTGTCAATTGATTGCAGAAAATCATGCTGAAACAGAGTGTGAAAAGACTCAAGATACTTCTTCAGAGCTGCCTATGGTGCTTTTTGTGAGTACGACCGATGAATGGTACACGGACATTGCTTTCTTCCTAACTTATGGTGAATGCCCTCCGCATTTAAATCAAAAAGAGAAGAGGACCGTCAAGTTGAGATCTGCAAAATACCTTTTGTGGAATAATGCAATATACAAGAAAGGTATTGATGGTGTCTTCTTGCGTTGTGTTGATAAATCACAACAGGAAAAGTTATTAGAATCCTTTCATAGCCTAGCATGCGGAGGACATTTTTCATCCTCTGTAACAGTGTATAAGATCCTACGGGCTAGGTATTATTGGCCTACTCTTTTCGGGATTCAGCAGAATGGGTATCAAAATGTGAAGCTTGTCAACATTTCGTTGGTCGTCCCAAGCTAGCAGCTCTTCCTCTAAAACCTGTGGTGATTGAAGAACCTTTTCGCCAATGGGGGATTGATTTTATCGGAACATTGAATCCTGCTTCCAGTGCTGGACACAACTATGTGCTGACCGCTACTGATTATTTTACCAAGTGGGTAGAAGCTGTACCAATCAAGCAAGCAACTTCTGAAGCTGTTTGCAAGTTCTTAAAAGAAAATATAATCGTCAGATTCGGTGTTCCTCATAAGATTGTAGCTGATAATGCCTCTAACTTCTCGTCACATGAGTTGACAGAATTTTGCTATGGATTCGGCATTACTCTGGCTCACTCATCTGACTATTATCCCCAGGGCAATGGGCAAGCTGAGTCCAGCAATAAGAATCTGGTTACTATAATCAGGAAACTAGTAGAAGAAAATCAGAGGACATGGCACAAAGCATTGTATGATGCGTTGTGGGCTGATCGGATCACTCCAAAGCGAGCCATAGGGATGTCTCCTTTCCAATTGCTATACGGGATTGATGCTGAAATTCCTATCTCAGTAGAATTGCGGCCTTGCAGTTGGCAAAAGCGGTTGAAGATGTAGCTTTTCAGAATTCTATCGAAAAGAGGGTTATGTACCTAACCAGGCTAGAAGAAGAGCGAATCAAGGTGGTTGATCGTATATCAGATCATCAGAGCAGGGTGAAGAAGATTTTCGATAAAAAATCAAAGCAGCGTAACTTCCAGATTGGAGACCTGGTGTTGCTTTGGGATAAAAGGAGAGAACAGAAAGGAATGCATGGAAAGTTTGATTCTTTATGGAAAGGACCTTTCAAGATCCACGAGTTGAATGGTGAAAATAGTTTCCTTCTATCATATCTGGATGGAGGGTTACTCCCTTTGCCTTTCAGTGGACAACATCTAAAGCTGTTCCACCATTAATGCAAGATGCTCTCTTGCATTGTACATATTTTGCTTTTTGTTGTGTGTTTGCTTTTGGTTTTCTTTCTTTCTTTCTTCGTTTTGTTTTGTTTTGGTTTTCTTCTTGACCCCGTAGCCTAATGAATAAGACCAGAGATTCTGAGTTCTCTTCCTTTGGTATTACTGAAAAAGTCCCCAGTGGAGCAGTTTGTTATCCCGTTTTGAGTTCACGACAAAACGATCGGATAACCCCTACGAAATTTTGAAGTTGATTTTGCATTATGGCCTCTTTTTAAGAAAATCGGGTTTTCGGGTTTTACCAACAGCTCGACATGAGTTTTAACATGCTTTATGTCCTCTGTCTTCGAAACCCGAAATCCACCTCATATTGTGAAAATCGGGTTTCCGGACCTCCGCGGCATCGGAACATACTTAAGTCAAAACATGTTTTGTGTCGTCTGACTTCCGAAACCCGAAACCCGCCTTGTATTGAGAAAATCGGGTTTTCGGACCCCCGGCGCATCGGAACATCCATAATCCAAAACATGTTTTATGCCCCATGTTTTCCGATTCCCGAAGTCCGCTTAATCCTTTGTATCGGGTTTTCGGGGCTATGTAGCATCTAAGCACCTCATGCTTTATGCATCATGTTTTCCGAAACCCGAAACCCGAATTGCACTAAGTCCCCTCGTGTCGGGTTTTCGGACCTCCCAAACATGCTGACATGGCATTCATGCCGAGTGGTCGGTGAGTTGGCACGTGCCGAGCTGAAGTGTATTAATTACCAATTTTCTTATAAATACGCGGATTTCCACGTCATTCTTACCATTCGTATTTTTAATTCGTGGAATTTTTGTGCGTGCTCTTCGTTTTCAAAACCCGAAAACTCACCTTGCTCGATTGGATTAATCTTTTTTCGATCTTACATTTCTCGAATTGAAGGTATTTTCTTTCCCTTCTTTATTCTTGGTTTTATGATCGATTGCGCGTATTTTATTCCCAATTTCTTGCGGGTGTTGAAGGTTTTCTTTCCTTCTTCTTTACGTGTTGTTTTGGAAAGGGTTTTAGGTTTTAGGGTTTATCTCTTGAACTATCACTTGGTTCTATTCTCTTGAAATTCTAATTATATGCATGATGCATGAATAACAAAAAAAAGGAGATTGTATATTTGGAATTCAAAGAAAACCCTGTTTTTGCTTCTCGGATTTTGAAGATTGTTTTGCAGAGTCAAAGGTCCGAAGTATATTGGAAGTTTGAAGTGTCGGGGTTTCTCAAAGTTCCGAGCCTTCAAAAGTGAGTGCGGGTTTCTCCCATTTCCGTCATTGAGTGTTTTCCTCCGTTTCCCGTCATTGAAAGTGGGTATCTCTGAGTTTCCGTCATCAAAAGCAAGTGTCGGGCTTTGCCAAAGTTCCGACATATCAAACTTGTCGGGTTCTCAGGGTTTTCCGACATCCTCCTCAGCGTGTCGGACTCTTCTATTCTTCCGGCATATTCAGTCGATCGGGATTTTCAGTGTGGATAACATCTCCTGAGTTTCAAGCCTTTCTCCCTCCAACATTCTTCATGTCGGACCCTGGTCCATCTCAGGAGAAGGCCGAGAAGTCTAGCAGGATGAAGTACAAATTCAAGAAGCCAGAATCTCCATCATATATTGATTGCAATTATGATATCAGGGACACTGAACTTGGCAATATAGATATGGATGACTTCTGGAATAGGGTGAAGAGTTCCTCTCAAACCCCATGGATGACAGCTTTAGCTAACAGTGGCTTGCCCCTTGCAGCAGGCTTTCCCATGTCCGCCCAATGTCCAGAATTTGTTTTGGCTTGTGCATCTAGTTATGACTCGGCTTCTCGTTCCGTGAAGAGCCAGGCTGGTGAGGTAGTGATCAGGCTAGATGGAGCGTATTTTGATGATCTTCTAAACTACCTAATTTCGAAGAGTATGGGGACCTAAACATCAAGTCGGCTCAGAAGGCCTGGGATAGTAATCAGGAAGACTGCATTAAGGATGTTAACAAGAAGTTCCTGGCTAAAGCTAAGCCAGCGGTATCCCGATTTCCTAGGACTATTCCTAGGTGTGACTTTATACAAGAGATAAATGATATCATCACCTGTTGAGCCGGGTTTTGGCTTTCTGAATCAAATTTATTTCATGGATGGATGTATCGGTTTATGGTCACCATCAAGAAGAATCAGCAAAGGGATTGGTGGGGACCCTTATCATGCAATGAAATTGATTCTCGGATGCGACGGTCTTATCGGAAAAGTTTTATATGTTTTCATATGTGGCTTATGCAGCAGCCGGGATGAGGAACTATCCCGGGCTGGATACTAAGGAAGCAGAGCAGCAAACCCAGTTTATAAATATTTCCCTCAAATAACAAAGAAGGGTCAAAGAACATTTTAGAAGGGTAAATGATGCCTTCTTCTACGAGAATATCTGCCGGCTGAACCCAGGGCTAAGAAAGACAAGAGTCTCAGACGAGGCTTGGACTGAAGTATCCAAATGGGGGTGTATCTTCTTGCAATTCAAGAAGTTTACATATCTTCGAACAGTCATGTACTCGGGAGAGCCTTTCCGTCTGCCTCGCTATCCAGGGGATAGATTGATATTGATAGAATTGGTCAGACAGCTGTTGGATTTTCACAAATTCCAACAAAGCAAGCATAAGGCAGCAGTATCCTTCCCAATTTCTATCGGGAGATATACTTGCTCGACAGTGGCAAAGGCCAAAAATGTTGAATGTGAACTTCAGGAAAAATTAAAGAAGCATATGAAGTCTCGGGATGGTTTTGACATCCGAGGAGTGCTTAGAGCCTATGGAGCCCAACATCTGCACAGGCCTGACATTGAGGATATATGGGTTGATCTGCGTAACGAAGTTGCGGTTCGCAGAAAAGATAATAGTAGGTTGACTATTAATGAGATTCAGACGCTGGAGCTTTCTGATTTGCCAGATGGCACGACTGACAATGAAAGTGTGTTGGATATGTCCTATGATGGGCTTAATGAGGATCAATACGTTTTCCCACCTATTGATTGGTCAGCCAGCGAAAAAGCCTCTATTACAGATAGGTCGGCTCTCATTCTTGCTCGCACCAAAAAATGGCTCTCCTCTTGGGAATGAATTTTAAAGATGACAAGTTTCCAAAGTTGGCTGCTTCGGAGGTGGGGCCCTCCAAAAAGAAAAAGGACAAAGAATCTTCTGAGGGGCCTATAAAAATCAGGATTCCCAAGAAGAGGAAAGAAAGACAAATCTCTTCAATTATTTCTCCAGCTGAAACGGTGGTTGTGCCAGAATCACCAACACCACCAGAAATAGGAGAAATTAATTTGGAAGAAGGAGGAAGCCAGCTCTTGACTTCATCATTTGTTGATTATCAAACTGAAGAAACTTTGTCTCTTGCATCCCAGGCTTTGGAAACTGAATCTGTGCCTCCCCCTCAACAACCACTCCAACCTCCTCATTCCCCATCCACTTCTTCAGTATGGCCGGTATTTTCTCTGGACTCTCACCCCTCTCTGCTGGAACCCAAGTGATCACCAGCACGCCCCAACCTGTACCTCTCTTTGTTGCATCTACTACCACGTTGGCTACTGTTCCCCCTCCAATAGTAGAATCTTCTCCCCTTGAGAGTAGAATACCAGTTACTACAACATTGGCAATTTCCTCTGATACGCCACAATGGCTACTCGAGCAAACTCCGAGGAAGAGGAAAGTGATTGTACCCCTACCAGCCTTTGATTTCAGCTCACTCAAGGCTTCTACTGCGAAATCAGCCAAGAAACCCAAAACAGTTTCAAGGGTTTTGGTAGATGCTTCAGGAGATAAGTTCGCAGAGATTGCCACTCCCTCGGCTGACAAAACTAGAGAGGATATAACAGCTTCTGATTATCAGATAACCAAGGTGGCTCTAGGGAAAGTGACAGCAGAAGGAGCGCAACAAGATGCACGGGCTTCCATAGACGTGCTGTGCCAAAAGTTGAAAGAAACAAAGGACAGCAGAAATGAGCTTAAGGAAAAAGTGGAGCAGTTGACAGAGATTTTGATTAAACTCTCAAAACCCCTTGAATCCATACCACCTTCTTACATTTACGCGGATTCGATTTCTCATCGGTGCCTACGATTGAGAAGATTGCTAAAAAAGGAAGGGTGGTTGATGAATGGATCCAAAAGTTGCTCCAACAGGGGAAGGAAGTAATTCAAGACGTGGTGAAGGTTCATGAGTCTTTGGGGGAGATTCAGAAGGAAGGAGAGAAGATGGATGAGGAATTCACTGAAGAAATTGGACAGCTTGATTTGACTTGTGAAGCTCTCCAAGTGCTAAAGCAATTACCAGCACACCTCTTGGTGGAAGAAGGTATTCTCCCACATACAGATAAACATTTCCAGCTGACCAAGGCCATCAGGTTCAGAGTAAAGATTCTCAATGAAGCCTGCAGCAAGTTGAGAGAATCAAGGGATAAATTGATCGATGGGAAAAGTGATCTGGAAGAAGAATTGCTGAAGATTTGTCCAAAGGTGTCAGTTGGGAACTCAGGTATCCTATCACCAGATGATCTCTTCAAACAAGTCCAAGAATCTATTCAGCATGAACCTGTACACGGATTTGACCTTGAAGTCATTGGTCAGTTTGTAAGGATTGAACATACGTTGGAGGCCTTAAGAAAGCTCAGCAAAAGATTGAAAAAGCTTCCCGGCAGTGCCAGTGATATTCATGAGACCTGCGAAATGTGGAATGATCATTCCACTGCACCTGATGAAAATGAAATGCAAGGCATTATTCGGAAGTTCCAGGAGTTTCAGAACAAACAGTCTCAGCAGGAGGAAGAAAAAGAGGAAAGAGCAAAAGATGATGATTCAGACTAAGTCCCAATGTGTCATGTCATTTCAATCTTGAAATTGACATGTCTTTTTCATTTCTGTTTCGTCATATTTTTAATCATGTTTTGACTTGATCTCCTGCGTGAGAGTCATGCAAAACTGAACTCCAGTTAAAATGCTACTTTTTAGGATCTGCCCTAGTTTATCTCTAGTTCCTTTTGTTATAAATAAAGGATGCTTGTGCATTCAAAAGGGTCGAGAGTTTTTGGAATATTGAGGGGCTATTGGAAAGGAGAAAAACTTTGTGTTTTCTTTCAATCATTTTGAAGAATAGGAGTTGATATTGTTTTACAGACTTTGTGTTGTGAAATATATCTTATTTAAGACAGTGTTCTTATGTTCATGATCTTAAGCTATTCTTTGCATAGAATCTCGGTGTTTCTAATTATCTCGGACATTACATCTATGATCTAAAACTCGTATGATTATTTCGTGCTCTGTGTTTACTCGTGAAAAAAAATACGTTTCTCCCATTTCCTTTCTACCATGCTTCTTTCATTTATGTGAGTTTCTAACCTATTTCATTTACGAAAGCAATATCCTTGAATCGTGTGAATGTGGATTTCGGGATTTCATCCCAACCCCCAATGGTTAGATTAGTGTGAATATTGTATATATTATTTACTGTGTTTTAGATTAGCAATAAACAGGTAGCCTCACTGTCTTTGAGGAGGGATTTAATCCCATGTCTTGTGGTTGAACCTCATATTTTGGTTTGACAAAATATTAATAGCTTCGCTACTTCGAGGGGGCAACCTCCAAACCATATAATAAGACTCAAATGCTCAAAATGATAATGAACTACTACCTACAATCCTCTATATATACTATTCATATGTTATGGCCATCACTCAGGCCGACCTATTAAGCATGAGAAAGTATAAATGATATAATAAAATGATATGGTAAGCCACAAGTCGGCTACTCATATCCTAATACAAGCAATAGGTTAAGGGCGTAGCATGCCCTTCCCCTTCAAACCAACGTTGTCCTCAACGTTGAATAATCCTGGATGTTGCTGCAGAAAACCTTCATCCTCCCAGGTGGCATCTTCTATTCTCGATTCTTCCACTTGATCGATATTCGTTAATGTCTCTCGGTTCTCACCTCTTAGTACGTGTTTACGAATCTTCTCTGGATCCAAAATGATTCTTCCTTCCTCGTCAAGTTCTAGTAACTCTGTCTGGGCTTCAAATTTCTGTCCAATAACCTTCTTCAGGCATGAAACATGGAATACTGGGTGTATGTGTGAAGATGGAGGCAACTCTAGTTTATAAGCAACACTGCCAATTTTCTGTAGAACTTGATAAGGGCCATAGTATTTAGGAGCAAGTTTGTTGTCCTTTTTCTGTTACTTTAGAGACATTTATTTGTAAGGCTGGAGACGTACAAAAACCTAGTCACCAATTTCAAAATGTCTTTCACTACGATGTTGATATGCTTGTTGTTTCATCATGTTTTGTGCTAATGCTAAATTCTCCTTCAAACTAGCCAAAACCTGTTGTTGATGTTGAATGTGTTCCTCAACATCTCTGACCTTAGTTTGCACCCTCAAGAAGGAAGTGATAGAAGGTGGATGGTAACCATATAATGCTAAAAATGGGGTCATTTGAGAAGAGGTATGAAAATATGTTTTATACCACCATTCTCGCAAGTGCTAGCCATTTAATCCATCTTTCTGCTTATCTCGATACAAAACAACGTAGATACCCCTCTAAGAATTTGTTGACCACTTCCATTTGCCCATCAGTTTGAGGATGATAAGATGAACTATGAGCTAGCTGAGTACCCAAACATGAAAATAATTCCGTCCAAAAATTACTTGTGAAAATAGGATCACGATCACTTACAATTATTTTTAGGGTTCCATGTAGCCTTTGAACTGTCTCCAAAAAATAGTTGCAGTATTTAGCTTGCTACTGAAACGGATGCGATAGGGCAAAAAAATGGGCATATTTTGTGAGCCTATCCACAATCATGAAAATAACATTCTTACCCTCTGAACAAGGCAATCCAGTGATGAAATCCATGGAGACCTCCTCCCATCTTTGGCTAGGAATCGGTAAGGGTTGCAACAGACCTGGTGTCTTAATTGTTTCCCCTTTGTTCTGTTGGCACACTAAACACTCTGATACAAAATTTTGTACATCCCCTTGAGTCCTTCCCAAAATAATTCTCTTTTTATTCTATGATGTCTTCAAAAACCCAGAGTGTCCTCCAACAGGCGAGGCATGTAGCTCTGCAAGAATCTTATGCTTCAACTTAGAATCTTTACTCAAGTATAACATGTCCTTATACCATAGGGCATTACCTTTCCACTCAAATTTGTTAGATGTCATAGATCCTTGCTTGATATTTTGTATTAGAGATTGTGTATCCTTGTCTTGATCCCATTCCAATCTTGCTTCATCCACCCAATCGGCCGTCAACATGGACATTCCACATAGTAAGGCATCTGTGGATGTATCCCTTCTGGACAACACATCAGCTACTACATTTTCTTTACCCTTTTTGTATATGATTTCAAAATCATAACCCAACATTTTTGTTACCCACTTTTTTGTTCCTCAAATGATAACCTTTGCTCCAAAAGTATTTGAGACTATCATGATCAATTTTTACCTTGAAGTGTCTACCCATGAGATAGGGCCTCCATTGCTTGACCGCATGAAGAATAGCCATCATTTCTTTCTCATAGACAGGTTTGAGCAGATATTTTCCTTTGAATTGGTGACTCTCAAATGCAATTGGTCTTCCTTCTTACATTAGAACTGCTCCCAATCCTGATCTTGAAGCATCACATTCAACAATGAAGGTTTTTGAGAAGTTAGGAGTAGCCAAAATTGGGTGCTACACAAGGCTTCCTTTAGCTACTCAAAGGATTTAGTGGCTAAGTTCTGTCCAATGGAAGGCATCCTTCTTTAGCAATGCAGTGAGTGGGGTTTCTATTCTACCATATCCCGCACAAATCTTCTATAGTACCCTGTTAGTCCTAGGAACCCACGAATATTTTTGAGAGTTTTGGGCCTTGGCCATTCCACCATAGCTTTGATCTTCTAAGGATCAACTTTGACGCCTTCATGGGATACAATGTGACCCAAGTACTCTACCTCTTGTACACCAAAAGAACATTTAGATGGCTTTGCATAGAGAGTATGTTTCTCCAAAACTTCCAACACTTTATTTACATGTTGTAAGTGTTCTTCCCATGTCTTACTGTAAATCAATATGTCATCAAAGAAAACTAATACAAATTTCCTTTAAAATGGCCTAAAAATAGTGTTCATCAAGCTTTGAAAGGTTGAAGGTGCATTTGTAAGACCAAAAGGCATTACCAAAAACTCATAATGGCCCTCATGAGTCCTGAAAGCTGTTTTATGAACATCTTCCTCTTTTATTCTAATTTGATGGTACCCCGAACGAAGATCTAATTTTGTGAAATAAATAGCACCATGCAATTCATCAAGTAAATCATCAATTAATGGAATAGGAAACTTATCTTTGATGGTATACTTGAGTTCTCGTAATCTGGACACATCCTCCATGTTCCATCCTTCTTACGTACCATGACCACCGGGAAGAATAGATACTCTGGCTAGGCCTCGATGATACCGCCTTAAACATTTCTGAACCATTTTCTCGATCTCACTTTTCTGGGAATATGGGTATCTGTATGGTCTCGATGTTAGGTGTTTGGCTTCCCTAATCGACTAAATGGCATGATCATGATCCCTAACTAGTGGTAGTCCCTTTGGAATTGCATCAAAAATAGATGAGTGAGCATCAACAATCTTCTGAAGATCAAGTGGCATTGAAGACTCTGTATTTTATACTTCTATGGAAAATAACTTTGCTATAAATCCATCTACTCCTTTTATGAGAACCTTCTGCATCTGATGAGAGCTAATAATTTGTGGAGACTTAGCTACCATCCCATTCAATTATATTGTCCTTCCATCTGAATGAAATCACATGAACAATTCTTGGAAATTCATCTCTATAGTACCTAAGGTTGTGAGCCATTGGACACCCAAAACAATATCTTCCCCTCCCATAGAAATAGCAAACATAGGTGAGTCTAACATGTAGTCTCCCATGGAAAGCTTGATACTATGGCACTTTCCTGTGCACTTGACTGTCCCACCATCCGCAATCATAACTTACATTTCTAGAGTTTGGTAAATAAAACAATTAAGGCGGGCAGCTAACTTATTATTTATGAAGTTATGAGTACTCCCCGAGTCAATCAACATTGTCACCTTCTATTTTTTGAGGTAGCCAATAACCTTGAGTGTTTGAGAAGTACTAATACCTGACAATGCATGGCAAGAAATTGTAGGTTGGTGATCCTCTACTTCCTCTTCTACCGGTTCCTTAGCCTCTCCTATAATTTCAGCATCCTCATCATCCTCATTACCTCCATCAATATAAAACAACTTCTTCTCAGCACATTTGTGTCTGGTTCATATTTGCTATCACAATTAAAGCATGATCATTTTGCTCTCTTTTCTTCCATTTTTCAGAGTCATCTAATTGGCCTAGAAAATGAGGGGGAAGAGATACTACGGTCTTTGGTGTTAATGAAAGGCGGCCTTCTACTACAAAGAAATTTTTCCTCTGCTCGACGTGCCATGATAATAGAATCGTAAGAACTTGAGTGGATTAAAGATACATACCTCATGCTCGATGTGGTCCTTAAGACCCCATACAAATTTGGCCAAACAGGAAAAAACACAGAGAAAATACTAATACTATTTTTTTCAAAGCTTTCCAAAAATGTAAAGAACTTGAAAATTTTCACAATTTGCACCCTAGGGAGTGATTTTATGAAAAACCCTAAATTTGTAATAACTTGTGCAAAATAAATCAAAAAAGTCTAAAATTTTCAGGGAACCTTGAAATGTTTTGCAACTCTGGTAAAAATATCTCCCACCAATTCGCTCTGGTTCAAAATATATTGCGGAAACAAAAAATTAGGGTTTTTGCCCTAATTTTGGCCCAAATCATAGCTCTGATACCACTTGTAATGAAATTACTAGTATAATTCAGATTATGAGCAGCAATATAACACCAAATAACACAATATTTCAGAATAATGATCTCAATATGCAATTGTAATAGCTTCGCCACTTCGAGGGGGCAACCTCCAAACCATATAATAAGACTCAAATGCTCAAATGATAATGAACTACTACCTACAATCCTCTATATATACTATTCATATGTTATGGCCATCACCCAGGCCGACCTATTAAGCATGAGAAAGTATAAATGATATAATAAAATGATATGGTAAGCCACAAGTTGGCTACTCATATCCTAATACAAGCAATAGGTTAAGGCGTAGCAACTAGTTCACCACAATGATGGGTATGCTAACATGAAGGAGATTGCTACTAATAAAACTTAAATCATGTGCCAAATCCAGTCACTATATTCGGATACAAAATGAGCATGGAAATTGATGTCAAAAATTATTAATATCAAACCCAGCACAGCCCACTCAGATCGCTGATTATTGAGAGCCCAAAGCACAGCTAAATTATGCAAGATCCAGTCATTAAGCACAACATTACATAGACTTCGAACTGAGCATTGTTTACCTAGGAGATCGCTGCCAGCAGACAAGTAGGAGTATCATATGAGGTCACTGTTTTTATGGAGGAGCAGCAGCTAAGGGAAGGCAAAGATCATGTATTCCCACTGTTGGAGCATGCAATATTTTATCCAACTCACATACAACCAGATCGCTGCCTTAAATGGCCCACACACATGCTGACCCAAATCGATTCATTTCAACTATGGTTCACGATTACAAATGCTAGAGAAGACTTCAAAGCATACCAAATATTATTGCATAAACTGGAACATGAAATCATAAGAGAGGAGTCTAAATCGCTGCCTATATATATTAAATATAACTCTTCAATGAAATGCGTAGGAACAACAGTCTGAATTAGATCATGAAACATAGGAAATTAGAGTCATCTTGCATAATATAAATCGCTGAGATTAGTGTCACCTTGCACAATATAAGTCGCTGCCAAAGAGAACTGTAGAAACATCACCAAATCATGCATAAACCAGTCGAATCATGACCCATCAAGCCACCCAAACAACCAGCCCAAAGGACTCGCCAATAATACACTAAATCAGTCCACACATATCATAGGAAAGTCGCCAAAACTGGAATGCAACATATACCAACAAGTCGACTTGCAAAAGGAACTCCAAAATCACTTATTTTTTTATCACAAACCGGCTGCTACAGTGACGTCGCTACAGTGATTCGCTACAGTAGTAAAATGTAGATTTGCCAAAGATAATAATAAGTTCTTCAATTGATGCTAAAAGAAAACCAGCTCACTACAACCTCCCACGCAAGAGAGAGAGAGAGAAAGATTCAATGGGCATGTATCCCAACTCCAAGCATGGAGTATCAAAATAAGTTCATCAAAACATGAATAATAATAATGACCCTAGCACTCCTTTTATAAGCAAGGAGGCACAAAATTTGAAAACCCTAGGAGAGGGAAAATATTAAATAAAAGTAGTTTGTTTTCCCTAGGTGTGGCGTCCCCTTTTTAAAGGGTGATTTTATCAATAAAAGCCACCTAAAATATTTATTTAATTAATTCCCCATTTAATTTTTATATTTTGGGAATTAAATTAAATAATCTTCATAATTAAATAATTATTGCTCCAGGCAATAATATTTAATTATTTAATAAAAATGTTCCCCTTGCACATTCGAAGCCCACGGGGACGTATAGGCTAAGGGTCTTCAGAAATGGGGACATTACACCCTACAAACATGCATTTAAGCACCACACATTCTATATCGAGTCTCCCTCCACATGTGAAATGTCCCTTTCCAACTATTTATAAACTCTATTTTTTTGTCAATTCTTTTTCCATTATTGGCTATTGATAATATAATACGCAGCAACATAAAAGATTACTATTCTAAAACCTACTAATAACACTAAGACCCCACAGATTTCTTTATTTCAACGAGTTGAAAATAATGTGCAATTGAAATCTTTTATTGTAGTGAGCTGAATATTGATGACAAGGCAATTGGTATTGAAATTACACATACATAGATACCTCGTTATGTAATATGCAAAAGTACAACCCAAGTTTACTATGGACATAATTAAAACACTCATTACAAATTTGTGTTAAAAATGATCATAACTACATTAACAACAGATACAAAAATCAGATATGATTATACGGATAATTGTAATAATAATATTAACAACTCATTGTAATAGAAGTACAAATCATTGTAACAATAATATTAACAACTATAATAAAGATCTGCAGATCGGTAGTAAACGGCGTTGTAGCAAACTCAAAAATGAAAAAAGATTCAATCATCAACGAAATATGATCAATGGATGGAATAACCACAACTAAAATTAGAGGGTTTTTGTCCTCCAATTGCGCACACCAAATCATTTCCGTCCTAAAGTGAAAATATCAACACAAAGGTTCAAGCTCTATACTAAGGTTTTTAAGGAGTAATGAATAATCCTTCCTTTTGAGCCCATCTCCTCCTTTTATAATAACCCCCTTTTAATTCCAACACTAAAAGAGTTTAAAACACTAATAAAATATTACTTTTTAGCCCGCTTCATTATAATAATACATAAGTGTCCATTTTACCATGTTATAAAATTGAAGTGGCTTCGGACCATTTCGAGATACTATTATTATTACTAAATCATCTCCTATATTTATCCCTTAGCCTACATGAAATAAGCAATAGGCTATGGGTCCTCTAATTAGATGAATTCAAAAAGGGGGCATGGCGGTCAACCCTTCCCATAATTCTTTTCCCTCGGCAATTGCAGATTAGGATACTTGAAGAATCTATGTGCCTTCCCATGTAGATTCTTCTAATGGAAGATCCTTCCAACACACTAAGTGTCTTGTTAAGCTCTTGTTTCTTAGTTTTTTCAACCTAATATCCATGATGGCTTCTTGAACCAAGATCTATATTCCTTCATCATCTAACAGAGGTAGCTCGGTGAAGGTGTGATGTGTGATGTGTTGTCCCAATGCCCTTTTCAGGCGTAAAATATGAAATATGCTATGAATCTTGTTGTGTTCTAGCAACTCAAGCTCATAAGCAACCTTCCCAATCTTTCGTTTGATCCTATAAGGCCAATAAAAATGGGGCTTGAGCTTCTCATCTCTACTTTTCTTGAGAGAGTATTGTCTATAGGGCTGCAATCTCAAGAAGACCATGTCTCCAACATCAAAAGTTTCCATATGGTGTTGGTATTTATATAAATTATGCTGATTTTGTGCTTATTGGACATTTTCTTTGAGTGAATCCAATATTTCTTGACTCTGCATGACAAAGTCTCTTGCCCCTAACACTCTATTGTCTATGATGACCAAGTCCACAAAAGAAAGAGCATCATAACCATACAATACTTTCAAAGAAGTCATACCAATTGACATATGGTGTGAGGTGTTCTAGAAATGCTCAACAATATAGAGCCATTTGATCCAAGCTATTTGTTTCCCTACTACATAGTTGCTCAAATATCCCTCAATCCACTTATTCACAATCTATGTTTGCCCATCTATTTGAGGGTGGTAACTAGTACTAAGAGTCAATTTGGTTCATGTCAAATGAAAGACTTCCCGCCAAAATAAACTAAGGAACATGTTATATCCCATTGCTTGCTATGTTATAAGGCAACAAATGAAACATGAATATCTCTTCGAAAAACAAATCAGCCTTTTGTGGTGTCTTAAACTACAACATGTATACAATCTTACCCTAAACTTTTGGAAAACTAGTGATGAAATCCATAGAGATGTTCTCCCATTTTAGATTCGGCATCGAGAAAAGGCTATGAAAAACTTGTTGTTAATGCCTATTTTGTTTTAATCTGTGACAGACAATACAAACTTTGATGTATTGCGGTGCTGTCCCCTTAAGGCCTTTTCGAAAGATCTCTCCTAATTTTCTTATGCATTTTGAAATACCTTGGGTGACCGGCCAATGGTGTATCATGTATTGTTCTCAAGACTTTATTCTTCACTATTCATTATGTATAATGTCCCCATTTCTCGAAGACCCTTAGCCTATACGTCCCCGTGGGCTTCGGATGTCTGAGGGGAACATTTTTATTAAATAATTATATATTATTGCCTGTAGCAATAATTATTTAATTGTTTAATTATTTAATTATAAAAAAATTTATTTAATTTAATTCCCAAAATATATAAAATTAAATGGAGAATTAATCAAATAAAAATTTAGGTGGCTTTCATTGATAAAATCACCCTTTGAAAAGGGGACGCCACACCTAGGGAAGACAAACTGCTTTTATTTAATATTTTCCTTCTTCTAGGGTTTTCAAATTTTGTGTCTCCTTGCTTATAAAAGGAGTGTTAGGACCATTATTATTATTATTATGTTATGATGAACTTATTTTGATACTCCATGCTTGGAGTTGGGATGCATGCCCATTGATTCCTCTCTCTCTCTCTCTCTCTCTCTCTCTCTCTCTCTCTCTCTCTCTTATATTCTCTCTCTTCTCTCTCTCTCTCTTCTCTCTCTCTCTCGTGGGAGGCATAGTGAGCTATGTTTTCTTTTGGCATCTATCAAGAACTTATTATTATCTTTGGCAAATCAAAGTATTTTCTTTTACTTGTAAATCATCACTATAGCGTCCACCTTGTGTGAAATTGTATTTTGATATTAAATTGGAGTATTTTTGGTGTGCTTTAGTCTACTTGATCTTGAGTTTGCGACTTGTTTTGGAGTATTGGCATTGATTTGGATGCATATTTAACTAGCAGGTCATGGGTTTATAGCTGGTTTTCCTTGGCATCAAATACAAAAATTATCAAATCAACTTAAGTGTATTATTTACCCCAGCGATTCCTCTTATTATATTTGTGGGTTGTTTAAAAGCATGATTTTAGGATGATACGACTTGATATATATGCTTGACTTGGTATGGTTCACATCCTTATTTTGCGACTAGCGACTTCTCCTATCACTTAGGTGGACTGATTGGAGTGGTTCGAACTAGGAGTTGCATTTTTGTGTGATGTTGGTGCATCCCTCTTGGCATATGACTAATGTAGAGCATGGTTTGGTGCTATCTCCACATAGTTATTATCTAATTTTCATCCATGATGGATCTGTTGTTCCTTATCGGACCTCGATTGGGTTTGTAGTGTTGGGAATGCTTGTTGAAGGCCCAAAATATCCAAGTAGACTTCTATATTTCTCTTATGATTAATATATCCCACTAAATTGTGAATTAGATTCACATAATATTGAGAGATCCCGAGTTCTAGTTGCAGATTTTAACGTGACACATTTAAGTGGATCATTGGTTTAAACACGAGCTTAGGATGTGATTAAGTCTCTTGTTTGGCATACTTGTTGTGGGTGTTTGGTAGAATAATGAGTGTCTTTTCAATACATTCTATGCTTAATCGAATAAGGGTTAAGGTTTTTGCAGCAATTTGTGTTAGAAGGGTCTTTTGAGATCCATATATTTAATACATAATTTTAAACTGTTTAAAACAATTGATTTCATCCTTCATTGTGGTGCTTGGGAACAACGATTTTGCATGTTTTAACGGTGTTTGAAAGGCCCCGTGGCAGCGATCTGGTTTGGGTGAATTATTAAACATTCTATGACCACAAAATCTATATTCCATTTCCTCTCTAAGTCTGCCATACTTATCAGCCACGGTGATTCCCTCGGGATTTATAAATGGTATGGTGCTACATGATTCTAATGCACCAATATCAGCCTAATTATATCAATGGTGTAACTTAAGTGTTAGTTGCTTGGGTTGTTAGGAATAGATTGTTGCCTTTCAATTCAACTAAGTTTGTTCGAAGCTTATTGAGTGATTTATTGAAAGATAAGGTACTTTGATTGGTTTAGTTTTATCATTTTTAATCATTGGTGTGTTGTTTTCTATCTCATTGTTGCATTTTCCATTAATCCCATAAAGGGGGATATTACAGTGGTATCAGAGCTACTTTCCTCTACTCCTTGTGGGTGTTGCTTGCAGAGATTAGATCATGGGGCTTGCTAGTGACGGTGAATGGAAGGAATGGCTCAAGCGTGACTTTGATACTTATTGCAAAGAATACCGGGCACTAAGTCAAGAGACCCAAGCCCTCTTGACCCTCCAAGGGTTTTGTAACTGAAGAGGAAAAGAAGTGGATCAAAAAGAAGAAAGACTTCGGTTGATGCATACTGGGATAAGCTCATCAAAGAAGTCAATGGCCATATAGAGTCACCCACCTCCCATGGACAAGAAGATGAAGGATCGAAGAAAGAGCAAGGTAAAAATGCTTTGTTGATTGAAAAGATGTCTTTTTCTTCTAACATTCGCATGCATGATATAGTGACAAAAAGGGAGTCATAAAGAAGAAGCAAAGGGAAGACTTAGATCTGCACTTTGGAAAATCAGATTTGAGGTCCCATCGTGAGCCATTGAAAGAACAGAAGGAAGGCATAAGTCCCATAAAGGTCCCACATCATTACCCGCCAAGCATGCACACTTGTAGGGAAGAAGAAGAGGTTTTGGATGAGGAGAATGAGGGAGAAAAACACACTGCACCAAACTCATAAATTTAAGTTTAGAAGAAGTTGGGGGCAGCCCAAGGAAGAATTATGGACATCATAGCAGCAGCACCATTATTCCTCTTGCCATTCACATCATGAAGGCAACCATAAAGAATGGTAATTTTCAGTTTTTTAAGCCTACTCTAATCACTTGTGATGAATGTCTTGTTGTTAACTTGTTGGATAGTGGGACACACATCTTCCATCATGAGTTGGGTATTTTTTGGGGGTTATGGACAGCAACGAGTAATCAGCCCGGGGTACTCTTCTTGGTGATCCAAGCATCCACTTTTGGGGAAGAGGAAGTTCTCCCACGTCAAGGTAATTGCTTGAACACATGGCACCACTACATGATGAATTTCCAAGTAAGCATGATGACTGATTTTTGTTTTGAAATAAGGGACAAAGTGATATGTATTGTTGAGCTTTTGGGACAGCCACGAACATATTTTCTATGATTGTAGTTGTTGTTGCACCCTTTTATGAAAGCTACTTAGCTGGTCCTGTTACATGCACATTTTATGATAATGGAAAGAATGATTTATGGTTGTTGGCACTAGTTGAATCTATTATTTTTGGATTGCTATATTACTCATTCAACATTCCTTATGATCATGGGCAGCTTGCTAAAGGAAGCAATTTGTTTGATTGGGTAAGTCTTCCCAACAAAGATTTTTTGTTTTGGCATGATTATCAAAAAAGAAATGAAGGATGCCTCATGGGATCTTGTGAGTGTGTGTGGGAAGGAGAAGGAACCGAAGGCCTCTCATGAAGGAAAATGTTGTAATGGCAATATTGTTGCCTTGGACAAGGAAGCAGCCCCTAAGAGTAAGCTACCTAATTTCACCATCATTCAATTCAGTTTTGGTGACCTTACTTGGACTAACTCTTGTGAGGAAGATTTTGGGATTACATGGAAATATGATTGTCTTTTAGACATGGTGCATCAAGGGGCAACAATTTCCTACTCTCACATGGAATATGGTTCAAGTGACATGCATGTTTTCTTTGATAAACATTTTCAGATTTCATTTCAGCAGGAGTATATGGTGAATTGGTCTTTCTTTGGGTATACTTTCATGATATATTTTGCAGGGGTAATAATGGCTAAGTCAAGGAAGGGAATGAGAAGAAGGAAATTAATGGGGAATACCACATATTGCATAGAAATCAAAGATAACAGCTGCCCCATCTTTTTGGTACCTAACATCATCATGATCAGTCCATCAGTTCTTTCTACAGTTCAGATTTTTGGTATACACATGATGGTATGGTTATGGGTGTTTGTTCATAACTCATGCATGGTTGATGGGAAGGGATAAGTCTGATTTTTGGTGAAGAATGGCATGACTACAACAACATATGGGACTGCATAGCAGATTATGGGGGCAGCCCATGTATGAAAGGAAGTTGGGCACCATCCAAGCCATGGAGATACCAAGAAGAAGCAAGAAGAGTGTTCTTCAACACTCATTTTCTAACTTGGTTTGTTTCATGTGCAGGTTTGAGAAATAAAATGCAGAGAAGGACGAAGCAGCCCAAGATATTACAAATGCTCCTCCACTTGAGTGGCATGGGAACTCGGTTCTTGTAAGACTACCATGGTGGTACCATAGGCATGAGCTTGCTATTGCTTGAAGGCAAACAATCTTGGGAAGCGAGAATTATAGTGTCCCCATTTATGAAGACCTTTAGCCTATACGTCCCCATGGGTTTTGGGATGTGCTGAGGGAAACATTTTTATTAAATAATTAAATATTATTGCTTGGAGCAATAATTATTTAATTATTTAATTATTTAATTATAAAATTTATTTAATATAATTCCCAAAATATATAAAATTAAATGAGAAATTAATTAAATAAAAAGTTAGGTGGCTTTCATTGATAAAATCACTCTTTGAAAAGGGGACGCCACACCTAGGGAAGACAAACTACTTTTATTTAATATTTTCCTTCTCCTAGGGTTTTCGAATTTTGTGCCTCCTTGCTTATAAAAGGAGTGTTAGGACCATTATTATTATTATGTTATGATGAACTTATTTTGATACTCCATGCTTGGAGTTGGGATGCATGCCCATTGATGTTCTCTCTCTCTTGCGTGGGAGGTTGTAGTGAGCTGGTTTTCTTTTGGCATCTATTGAAGAACTTATTATTATCTTTGGCAAATCTGCCTTTTACTGTAGCGACGTCACTGTAGCAATTGGATTTTTGATATTAAATTGGAGTATTTTTGGTGTGCTTGCAAATCTACTTGATCTTCAGTTTTAGCGACTTGTTTGTGGAGTATTGGAATTGATTTGGATGCATATTTAACTAGCTGGTCGTGTGGGTTTATAGCTGGTTTTTCCTTGGCATCAAATACAAAAATTATTGCAAATCGACTTGGTGTATTGGTCCCCAATCCCAGCGATTCCTCTTATTATATTTGTGGGCTGTTTGTATACAGTTCTGAGGGTGATACGACTTGATATATATATGCTTGATTTGGTATGGTTCACAGTCCTTATTTTGCAGCGACTTCTCCTATCACTTAGGTGGACTGATTGGAGTGGTTCGAACTAGGAGTTGCATATTTGTGTGATGTTGGTACAGCCCCTCTTGGCAGCGACTGATGTAGAACAGGTTTGGTGCTATCTCCACATAATTATTATCTGATTTTCATCCATGCAAATCTGCTGTTCCTTTTCAGACCTCAGCGACTGGGTTTGTAGTGTTGGGAATGCTTGTTGAAGGCCCAAAATATCCAGCTGACTTCTATCTTTCTCTTATGATTAATATATCCCAGCTGTTGTGAATTAGATTCGCATAATATTGAGGAGATCCCAAAGTTCTGGTTGTAGATTTTAATGTGACACATTTCTGAGTGGATCGACTGGTTTAAGAACAAGCTTAGGATGTGATTAAGTCTCTTGTTTGGCAGCAACTTGCTTGTGGGTGTTTGGTAGAATAATGAGTGTCTTTGCAATACATTTTATGCTTAATCGAATAAGGGTTAAGGTTTGTTGCAGCAATCTGTGTTAGAAGGGTCCAGATCCATATATTTAATACATATTTTTAAAGTGTTTAGAAACTGTGATTTCATCCTTCATTGTGGTGCTTGGGAGCAAAAATTTTTGCATGTTTTAACGGTGTTTGGAAGGCCCTGTGGCAGCGATCTGGTTTGGGTGAAGTATTAAACATTCTATGACCACGAAATCTATATTCCATTTCCTCTCTAAGTCTGCCATACTTATCTACCCTGGCGATTCCCTCTGGGATTTATAAATGGTATGTTGTTACATGATTCTAATGCACCAATATCAGCGAGCTATATCAATGGTGTGACTTAAGTGCAGTCTAAGTTGGGTTGGTTAGGAATAGATTGTTGCCTTTCGAATCAACTAAGTTTGTTCAAGCTCATTGAGTGATTTATTGAAAGATAAGGTACTATTGGCTGGGTTTTATCATTTTTAATCATTGGTGGTGTTGTTTTCTATCTCAATGTTGCATTTTCCATTAATCCCATAAAGGGGATATTACATTATAGGACAAGATAAATTTTATCCTTGTGAACAATAAGGTCATCTATCATCTTATATCTGTCATCCTATATATTTTATCCTCAAAGATATCAATAGTAGTAATGTTCTTTGCATACTTTGGTATGATCGTAAAATTTCAATCACAAAATATTTCAGATATGGAAAATAGAGTAGGCTTTCTAGATAAGGCATCAACTACAACAATATATTTACCCTTAACATACTCTATATCAAAATCATAAGCCTAAAGCTTACTCGCACATTTATGTTGCCTATCACTCAAATATCCTTGGTGAGGAAAACTTTCATGTTATTCGGTGGATCTTAACCACGAATCTACCACACACTAGGTACTACCTCAATTTTGGCAAAGCATGCATTATGGCAAATATCTCCTTCTCATAAAGAGAGAATATTTTTCCCGACTCTCTAAGTTTCAAATTGTCACTTTATGCATTAAAACTCCCCAATTCCTTCTCCTGATGCATCACACTTTCTACAAATGGAAGTGAAAAAAGCTGAAATGACTAAGACAGGACATGAGCTCGTTACCTCCTTGAGCTTTTCAAAAGTTCATTGTGCCAATTCTAACCAAATGAAAGCTCCCTTCTATATTAGTTTTGTTAATGGAACTGCCAAAAGCCCTTAAAAATCTCCCATAATGACTTTAGAAGCCAAGGAAACCTATCAACTTTGTAAATAAGGTAGACGCCAATCTAAAATAGCTTGGACCTTTTGTTTGTCCACCTAACTCCTTGAACGTTAACGACCTCACCCAAGCACAAAATTTCAGTCATCCCATTATCACATTTAGACTCCTTAGCAAAGAGAGTTTTTGTTCTAACATTCCTAGAACCGTATCCAAATGCCTCAAATGATCTTCCCAAGTCTTGTTATAAATCAAAATGTCAACAAAAAGACTCAAACAAATTTTCCCAACCTCTTCTTGAAAATATGATTCATACATAACTACAAAGTAGACGGAGCATTTGTCAATCTATAACACATGACCAAGAATTCTAAGTTCCCGAAGTGGCAAAAAGTTGTTTTCTACACGTCCTCATCCCTTACATGAATTTAATAATATCCTAATCTCAAATCAATATTTGAAAACTACGCAGCTCCATGTAACTCATTAATTAACTCATTGCTCATGGGAATGGGATACCTATTTTTATGGTCTCCTTGCACAAAGCTCATCGTTAATACACATCCGTATACTACCATCCTTCTTCACAAGGACTACTTGATGCAGCCTAGAATCTACCAACACCCTAGACACGTTGGCACATCAATCGGCCTAGGCGAGCGCTCACTGAAGCGCGCAAAGGTACCAGGTCCCTTTTTAGGGTTGTTGTAGCAGGATGTTAGCATGATGAAGACTTAAAGCATACAAGATCCATAACTAATACATCATTCTACAATGCATGAAGATCTAGATCTAAGGAAGAATAGACTTAAACAATAATCATGATGGAATCAAGAACATGCAATATCCAAAGCACACAGAAATAACACTCAGGTTCAGCCAATATCCTCCATATATTAAAGGTAACAATTACTCGGAAGCTTCTTACAGTAATGGCAATTTATGCCTATGCGTGCACAAATCTGATTCAGTAATCCAGTCTTGCACACATACATACATACATACATGTATCTTTATCTATCTCTACATAATCACCATCTATATATGTATGTCTACTACGCAGTTCACTACATATATATAAGGGCGGGGACTTGCCCTTCACCGCTTATCCATTCCAAAAATAGGTCGCATGCTATTATTAGCCACGCACCGTTTACAAGCATAACCCCACATGCAATTTGCTAACTATAGACTTCTCGAGTTAACTATAGTGATAATCCTATTCTTAGCCTTGCATCCATGCAAAGCATTTTTTATCCGACCCTCCAAAATAGCCAATGTGTGGCGCGCACATCTCTTCCTTTTTTCTGTGCTCTGCACACCATCTTCTAAAAATAGATACTTAGGCCCAAAAAATGGTTAAGTCTGAGAGATAAACTTATCCTCCACGTGCGTGTTCTCCTATCTATTCGCGCCTTCGAACATGACCTGTTTTCCCACGCGGACCTCTTGTGTGCTTTTTGTCAAGTGTTCTCTCGATCAACATTACCCCACACTAATCTCATTGTCACCCCGATAATGGTTATCTCCAAAACTGAAGTAAAGAATTTTGAATGGAAAGAATAAGAAATAATCTTTACAAATAAAGAATAATGTCTACTCTGCAGCCTCATCTGCTTCACTTGAAGGATCAACTCGGGATATTCCTCCTTTATTTCAACCTCCAAGGCCTGCCACTTAGTGAGCGCTTCCTCTGCCTTTTCTGGAATGTCCACAACAATGGATTCTAGTTCATCTTGTGTAATTTCACCCTTTTCATTTTGCAAGACCAACACAATGTTTGACATTGCATTCATCCTTCCCTCTAACACATCCATCTTTTATGTGATGAGTTTCCCAAGCTCATCCAATCATTCCTTGTGTGGTTCTTGTGCCACTACAAGGGCCTCACGCTTCTATTTTACAAGTGTTAACCTTTTTGTGCGGCCCAAGGTATCATCCTTCATCACCTTCAAGACCTCATTGTCCTCCTCCAGGTTTTTATTTTAATTAGCGCCTCTGGAGCTATACATATGTTCAATGCTTGATCCGCCTTCTTCAATTCTTCTTGCAGCGCTTGCAGTAGTCCTTCGTAAGATGTGATCTTTCGATCAACTTTGGAACCTTTGCCCTTTCCGCTTCTTGCTCGGATTTTTGGTGACGGCATTCTCGCGGTTTCATCTTCTAGTACCAAATCTACCAAAGTCCTGACATAGTGCATTGCGAGGGGAATTGCTCTGGTACCTTAGACTCCAGATGTGGGCACACTTTTAGCACATGATCCCCAATGGCCTCTGCCATGCTGATGAATGCAGTATTCTTCTTCTGCTCCAAGTCTTTCTCTTGTGTTAGGTGCGCTATTTCTGTATCTTTTGCCTTGATTTCCTCTCGTAGTGCCCTGATGGTTGCAGCTTTATCCATGTTTCTGCGTGCAACTTTTGTGGAAACCTTTACCAACGCATTGCTTACCTGCTCATTGGACATAACAGTAGGCTTGACTGTTATGTGTCTAGCTTGGGGTGTTTTCTTCAACCATCTTGATACGCACGACTCCTCACACACATCAAAATCTGGCTCATCCATATGTGTGTGCATTGACCATGAGAGTTGTTTCCTTGTGCGCATGGTTGCCATATCTTCATCCATCAACTCCCAGCCATATAACTCTTTTTGTGTCATAGTGCTTTGGAAACGAGCACAGATGATTTTTCCTATGTCCTTAGCGTAGCCCATTATCGGTGCACTGTGTTCCCCACTCATTCTCTTTGTTCTAGGCCCCTTAGGAACTGAGCTTCAAGATTGGGAATTTGTTCCGATGTATCCCGAGAAATCTCATGCACGCTTCGATGCCTCCTCTTGAAGCTCCAGCTTCTAAGGGGCCTAGAGCAAGAGAATGTGGGAAGTTGTTCGATGTATCCTGAGCAGTCTCATGCGTGGATTTTGATGCCTCCTTCTCTCCTTCTTCTCCATCCTTCATTTCTTCATCCTTTAGCTCCTCCTGTGGCTCTTCTTTATACTCAAGTGGGGTAGGAGACCCCAAACATGCTTTCCATAGATTCCTCTGCCTCTTCACCCAACTTCAACTTCCTTCTCCTTTTCATAGTGGTCTCCTTCTATGGAGAGAGGTGAGGTGATCTACGTACCGATTGTGGAGTAACACCTTGAGTCCTTGTTTGTTTGAATACTTTCTTGAATCAACGCTCTCCCTGCACCGCTTCCGGATCTCCCTCTTCCTCTTGTCCTTGAGTTGGCATAATCGCGCACTTTGGCTCTCTTTTATCTAATGGCTGCCTTCTCCTATGTTCTAGACCACCACTATCCTCGCGCTCATCCTCGTCATCTTCTACTTCAATTGTTTCCGTGGGCTTTGGTGCTGGAATGTTCTCCATGGTATGTTTTCCTTTCGACGGCCCCGGAGTGCAAACTCATTCTCCACGCACTTGTTATTCTCTAGCTTGGGCTTATTGAGGTCCACAAGTGTTTCCCAACATCCCCAATAACCAAACTTACTGGCTTTATGCTCAACACATCTGAAATGAGCCTTTCAATATAAGCACTTCGCCCCAGGTATACATACTTTTTCCTCAGTGTGTGGTAGTCACAATCTACCTTGTCTACATTGAATGTTAATCTTCATGCATCTGAAATCTGTGAACCCGATGCCTGAAAGTACCTTGTTGTGAAGGCATAAGGTAACTTACACTAAGGGCTCCAGTGCCATCTTTCATAGCGAAACCACGCGATGAAAAGTGCTTTGGTACACAGTGAACTAAACTACCTTTCCAACCACCGAAGGTAGTTCCTTGGGTATGCGTCATTCCTCTTCAAATACCACGTGGAGTCTATCGTACCACTTCTCATCCCTTTTCTTGATTGGGTTGGTCATCGATCCTTGACATAGTTATCTCGCTGAATCACTCCGCTAGTGAATTATGCTCCATGGGATACTCCCATATCTTTTCTTTCGGTCCATCAGGTACCGTGATCTCCATGAATACTAAGGTCAACATAACAGCCCCGAAACTAATCTTTCCTCCTGAGAATGCTTCTTTGATGAAAATTTTCTACAATGTAGTTCGAAATATTGTACACCACCCCTTTAGCCATCTTCCTCGCAACGTGCAACCACATAGTGTTCACTTGTGACCACCGCTCTTGGTCATTTAGTTTGGTAACAAGGTGTGTAGCAGACTGCATAACCTGGATACTTCTTCAACTTTTCTATGTCCATGCCGCGTGACCCTTTGTGTATCCCAACTCCTTCTTGGTCTCCAGGATTGCGGCCTTGTCTGTTAAATCACTCCTCAAATCTTCTCCTATTCCTTCAACCTGTTAGTGTAGAGATGAGCGTGGCCAAAGTCTTACTCTGCATCCTCCAAAGTAGAAGAAGTCTTCGTGTACCTCGCTAATAAGCCACCGGTACGGGGGCTTATATTTCTGAAGTATGGGAGCTCGTATAGCTGATACACCCCAATCTTCTTCAAGAGCTTCTCGCCAGGCATGTCGTATATCGGCATGTCTTCCGCCGTGCGCTTATTTGTCCCGGTGTTCAGTAATGCATCCAACTCTTTCTTGTTCTCGTGCTACGGTGGTTGTACTCACTCACCTTGCTTCCGCTTATGTGAGAATCCCACTCCTCGCCTACTATGACCCCCTTTGGATATTACATTTCAGAAAATTTGCTTTCAGGGGTTAGCTCCTCTTCTTCTACGACCACCTTCTTCTTTCCCTTCACTCCTAATATAACTACTTTCTTTGGTGCCATTTCTACCTTGCAATCCTCTGTAAATACTCACCTCTTGAATTCTGCAATGTGTGAATCAAACCCTAGCTTGATTCAGCGTGCCTGGTGGAATCACGTGCCCTCACTCCTTTCTAACGCATTGCTTCACTCAAACCCTTCACCACCTTGCACGCAAGCTTCCTCTCGAGCACGATCTCTTTGTCACATCTAGTTTCACACCCTTCACACCTCAACATGATCACTCGGGTCTTCACACTTAGCTCTTTCAAATACTCTTAATCGTAACAGTAAAAATGAACTCGCATCCCATCCTTTATATAGATTTTCAAATTTTTAATGCATTCAATGCTTCTTCACCTACCAAATATCCTCTCATTAATTGACCAATTTCATTCTTTCTACATGTTACATCTTCGCGCCCCAGCTATAACCTTCTAGCGCATCTTCCTACCCTTTGGTCACGAGACTTCTCTTCAGCCAGCGCTTCCTTGCGCCCAAGTACCTAAATCACCGCACCTTCTCCTATTAGTTGTTATGGCCTCCACTTACCTCGCGTTATCTTTGTCCCTTCATCCATCTCCATCTTAGGTCACTTTTTAGAAGCAATCTTTTGACTTGAAGATCACCCGCAATAGAGCTATTCCTTTCACCTTTCAACTCCTACAACCTTGTACGTGGATATCCACAACCACCTCACACTAAAAGTATGTGTAGTCATATGCGCATAAACATGTTGTAAATAGTAAGTAGCTTCATGCGCGTAAGCACACTTATTACACAAGAACAACTAAATTGACAAAGCATAAGCGACAATGAAGGAAATACATTAAGGAAATATAGAATGAAAACCTAATCTAAATGCCAATCTTGCCTTATTACAAACACCAAGAAGACTTATTTATAGTAGGGCTTCACCTACTCCCGTTAAAGTAACTTAGGGTAGCCGTGTTCCATCAAGTGCTTCTAACTAGCAAGCACCGATTCAAGGATGTAAGTGATAACATACGACCCCATCCAATGTACCTTGAGATTCCCGGATGGCGTAAGAACTTAGAATCATAAAGAAGCACCATTTGTCCAATCTCAAACTTCTTACCCCTAATGTGTTTGTCATGTCATGCTTTCTGTAGGGCCTTTTCTTGCTTCTGAATCCAACGTGCTATGGCTCATCGCTCATCCAACTTAATCATCGTTTAAATCCGCTCTTCTAAAGCTTGCTCATTACCTAGACCTCCAGCGCATGCAATATGCAAAAAGGTAACATGAATTCCATAGGAAGAACAACTTCTACACCAAACACTAACCTGAAATGGTGTGGCTTTTTCAATCTCTTATAAGTTTTCTATATGCCCAAAGAACAATAGGCCCTTTGTCATCCCAATCCTTTCTTCCAACATCACAATTTTTTCTCAATGTCTCACTCAAAATCTTGTCTAAAGCCTCGGCGATTCCATTTTCCTTAGGATTAAGGTGTAATCTTATGGTGTGCAACCATAAACTCATTTAATAGATCCTAATTGTCTCATTCAAAAAGTGTGTACCTCTATCACTTGTCAAACTTAAAGGACATCCATATCTTGTAAGAACATTTTCCCATAGAAACCTAGTTGTTGTAGTTGTTGTACAATCCTTCATAGGTGCTGCTTCTGCCCACCTTGTGAGATAATCTGTGCAAGTAATGATATAGCGTGATCCAGTCCTACGCGCGGCCGGTGAAATAGGTCCTACAAAGTCAATAGCCCATTTCTCAAATGGTTCTGCACTAGAAATAGGTCTTAAAGGCATTTCATCTCTTTTCCCGGTTTTCCTAGACACTGACAATGATCACACGCCTTGCAATATGCCTTACAATATTTATACAGGGTCTCCCACCATAATCTAGCAAGTAGGATCTTGCATGCAGTAGCATCACCTGCATAGTGGCCACCTACAATACCACCATGTGCTTCTTCCATTAATCCGTGTGTTCATGCTCCAATACACAACGGCGCAATACTTCATCTCTGCCTAACTTGTACAGGTCACCACTGATCAACATAAAAGGTGTCACGCGTATAGCAAGTTGTTTATTTTCTAAGGCCTTCATTCCTTCTAGTGCCACACCAATCCATAGAAAGAAAACAATGTCTTCTAATTCTGAATTCACACGTAACCTATATAGTTAGGCATCTGGCATGGTTTCTTTAATTGTCTGGGCTTCCTCTCCTGAATGTATTCTAGACAAGTGGTCTGGACCAAAGTCACTTTTCCCTAGTTTTACCACAACTGTGAAATCAAACTCTTGGAATAAGAGTACCCATCGGCATATGTGCCCCTGTAAACGGGCTTGTTCACCAAATACTTGAATGCCATGTGATCTGTATAAAATACAAATGGTGTAGCTAGCAGATATTGTCGAAACTTATGTAATGCATAGATCATGGACAAAGCTTCATGCTCTATAGTTATATAATTATGTTCAGCAGGAGTCAGCTTTCTCTAGCAAAACAGATAGGATGATCTACAATACCCTCTCCAGTCTGAGCTAACACCGCGCCAATGGCCATGCCAGAGGCATCCACATGTACATGAAATGGTTTATCCCATGAAGGAAAACACAGAATAGGCACGGTAGTAAGTTTCTCTTTTAATATCTCAAATGCGCACTGCTGCGGTTCTCCCCAATAGAATGTACCTTTTCCCTCCAGTAACTCCTCCAGGAGGCGTGGCAACTTTTGCATACCCTTTTATGAATTTTCTATAATATCTTGTGTGACCCAAGAATCCATGCACCTCACTCTGACTGGTAGTAGTGCTTCCGTGCCTAATATGGCTGCAATCTTGGTTGGATCAACCAGAAAACCTTCCTTGCAGATTATGTGTCCTAACAAGTATTCCAAAAGGCATAGCAAATATGCACTTCTTACTATTCAAAGAGATACTCAACTGTCTGTATCATTCAAACATTAAGCGCAGATTGTCATAGTGATCCTTAATAAACCCAACTATCCAATCATCTAGATAAACTGTAAGAAGTTGTGAATAAAATATTTGAATGCCCGAACAACTATCGAAAATATAGCAGGCACGTTTTTCAATCAAAAAGGCATCACAAGATAGTAAAAACTACCCCATTCAGTAGTAAAAGTTGTCTTTTCTTGATCTTCCTGGGAAATCCTAACCTAATGATACCCAGAAAACCCATCTGTAAATGAATATATTTCGCACCCTGCCACGCCTTCCAGTATTTCCTCAATGAATGGCGTAGGAAAGGGGTATGTGACACATGTAGCATTCAGCTCCCTATAATCTACATAAATTCGAATCTGACCATCCTTCTTGATATTGATCACCATTGGACTAACCCATTCTGACTCATCCAGGGGTCGAATGATTCTAGATTTCAACATTTTATCAATCTCTTCTTTTACCTTTTCGTGCAAATTGGGATTCATTCTATAAGGTCTCTTTCTAACTGGGCACACACCTTCTTTAAGCTTTATCTTCATTTCCCCTAGTGATTCATGCACGCCTTTAAGTTCATGATATCCCCGAGAGAATAAGTCTTGATAATCCCATAGTAACTCAAAAATCTTTGTTACTTCCGAGTCTGACCAATAGTCTCCAATTATGGCCTCCTTAGGCTCAACTTTTGACCCTATATTCACTTTCTTTGTCTTCATTGGTTCATGATAGGTACGTGTATCCTTATCTGCACTTTGTCCAAGACCTCACACACTCCTTGTGAATGATCGACATCCAAGTTCTCAAGTTCTTCGCCATCCATTATAAAGACCATCTTTCCCCTTTATTTCTCAAGGCAAGCATGTTCCAAAGAAGATGACTCTACCTCTTCTTCCTCTTAAAAATGTGCTCCTGACTGTCTCACCAAATAATTCCTGAATGAGCTCTTCCGCCTTTACACTATCTCCCATAGTTAAATGTTTGACAAATTTTAATGCCTCTTCTATTGGAGGTTTGGTCGAGAAGTAGTCAAAGGTCTAGATCATTCTTGCAATCAAATTTTGCCAATTTCCAGTCTCTCTATGTAGTTCTGCATATACATACCAAGCGCATGCATCCTTGGAGAGTGGAATATAATTTATGCACCTAGAGTGAAGGTGGTAATGCTTCTTGTCCCAGATCTAGAGTCTCTCACACTGCTAGATGTGATGTTGAACAAGTTGATCACCATGATAAGTGCAGATCTGCGTAGGTGCATTGCTCTGAAAAACCTAGTAGATAGTGTGATTCTGATCTCATTCCATTCCATAATATTATCTCTGTGAACTACCCACCAACGACACTTTGTCCCGCAAGGTATATGCTAACATGTCTCTTCTCTTAACTTGGTCTATCCACTTTGTGCCTCCATGGATTGCAAAAATACTGGAAGATCTTCCGCCCCAGTATACCAAGGTACCGAGCTACCTATACATCTAATAGAGTGAAATCCATTCTTCCATGTAACCGCACTTTTTTACTTCGCGCCCTACTAGTTCATAAGTACCGTGAGCCCAATTATCACAAGCAATACTCGTAGTATCACTAATAGATTGAGAATCTTCCCACTAAAGAATGCCCTCCTTTGATGGCTCATTGACCTCTGGGTCCTGAATGGCACACACATAGATTTTGTTTAAGTCCTCACTCAAAGGCTCAACATACGGTGCAGACTTGCCATCTGCTTTTTAGGGATTACAACTCGTTCCTCCTTGTTTTCAAAACTGATGTATCCTTTGTTGAACCGTAAATCAGCATTATTTTCATAACATCATCCTTATTTCCAATTTCCCGCATTTTTTCTCCTTCTCCTTGTTGAATTTTACATTTTTAAGATGGTTCACAAGGGAACCAGCCCTCTATGGAGGTTCACCTCAAACATAGGTTACCCACAACTCGAGGTGTTCCAATTTTTTCAACAAGAGAGAGTAAACACACCATGCTCTATCGGGATCCACACAATGAACACCCTATTTCATATTACATCCTATGCTCTAAATCATAAATGGTATGCAACCCGACCTCGGAGAATGCCTCCATCGGATGATGAAGAGGTGAAACAAGGGCTCATGAAGGCCTTTCAAAGATTTAAATTGATGGGGATTCCCTTTACTACGGACACAATGGTTATCCTTTGTCAATCTTCGTGGTCCAACATATATAACAAACTAGAGGCGAGGACAGATACAACTACATTAGCTCAAGTAGACCTTTTTGGATAGTGGACATGGCAGACAAGGATGCAACAGACTTGAGGAATCTTGCCACTTGCCTCCATCTATAGGTTGTCAATTCCTCTGCTGCGAGAGGAATTGATCCACATACAACCTCATCCACATCGTTAAGAGGAATAAGCTTACCTCTTGACACGCAGAGAAGTTGGTAGTCTTACATAGTGCTCTTGTGACTTCAGGATCGAACAAACACTTGAGCATTGTCAGACTCTAGTTGCACGTTGAGATGTTGATCCCGAAGATTCCACATGGGTTGATGAGGAGGCACAAGTTGTATTGGTTGGGGTTCCATTGAATGAGGCAATCCTCATAGTTCCATTGACTGCACTCGTGATCCGATTTTGATGTCATTTTAGCGTATTTTGATAAGGGGCGTAATATATTTTCATTTTCTATGTTTCAAACATTTTGTAGTCGAAACTTATAGTCCTTGGGCATTTCATTGTAATTGTTTTAATTAAAACTTGAATCTTATGTGAAATCTCAAATCAGCTCCAATTTTATGTATTAAGGTTCTATAATGTGTGTGATGAATGCTTTATCAATGTTATCATATAAATATTTGAAATTTCCTATATTTTTTAAATTTTCCCTTATTTTTAATAGTCGACCCTTAAAAAAGGCCTCGAACAAAACCTGTCCCTAAACACATCCCCGTCCTCTATCGTCCCTGTCCCTAAACATGGTGTAACATAGCTTATTTCAACTTATTTAATTCTAAGTCTCAAATTGAAATGGTTTTATTAAATTTTTATAACTATATTTAATATTTCTATTTCTAACTAATAATCTAAATATATTTGATATTTATGATTTCAAATTTGAACTTATTTAAATCTCAAATGGTTTTATTTCAGCTTATTTGCATAGTTTAGTCACTATATTTTTATATTTTAAATATTTAAATTTGTTTAAATCAACTCTCCACTCGTCCCCCACCGTCCCCAAAATTTAAAATGTTTTTTTCGTCCCTAGAAACCTCATCCCATTGTCCTGTCACCTTGGAGTCTTACGTAACACCGACTATTTCCTAAGTAGTTCCAAAGAGTTGTCGCACATGACTTACCATTGATATTGTGGTGGCTCTAGATCAAGATTAATGCTCGTTTTTTTGAGAATAGGTAAATAAAAGAACCATGTTTGGAAGGAGATTGAATGAAGTTTTACCAAGATCTTATCTACAATGATGTGGAATAAGAACAAAGAACACAATCCTACCAAAACCAAGGAAAAAATGGAAAAAGAGAATATTGTATAGATACCTCCTCTTATAGGATGGTTCAAATTAAATGTTGATGGTGCTTCAAAACCAATGCTGGAAAATCATGGGATTTAATCATTACTTCTGGTTATTATCATCAGAGATAACCTAGGGAATATCATTTTACTCAATACTTTTGGGTATTATCATCATACATAACCAAGGAAGATCATTTTAATCAAATACTTTTTAATACTATAATCAATTCTAATAATAATATTGAAGGAGAAGGAATGTCTTTGGGTTTAAGACTCGCCCTTCAATTATATGTTAAAAACTTTATATTAAAGGAGACACGGTTATTATTAAGGACCTGTACAATGGAAACTTAAAAATTTGTGACTATGAAGTACTCTTCAGGAAGCTAAAGCTCTTATTACGAAATTTGAAAAGGTCATTTCACTTTGTTGGTTAAGGAATGGTAATAAGGCCACTGATTGGATAGCGAATTTGTGTTTTGACTTTCAAATAAACTAATGTCGGAGCAGAAGAATAATATCTTCAAGAGCTGAAAATTGTTGTCTTGAAAAGATGATATTATGCACAAAAAAATAGTGTCTCGTATTCCTTAATCTTCCTTACAACATGTGATCTCGCATTGGTTCATCTCAAAGTCTTCAATTTTACTTCCTTTCTTTTCTTGTTATTGGCATTAGATCACACATTTCTTTTTATTTTCCATGTCTTGCCCAAGCTCTTTTCTTTGTGGATCGCCTATCCAAGTTGGCCATATTATGTGTTTTCTTTTTCACTCACCGTGTGCATCCATCCTCTCTTCTTGGGCTTATGTTTTATGCTAGGATTTTTGGTTATTACCTCCCTCTCTTTGTGGATTCATGTTCTCATCTTTGTTGCTCTTGCCTTAGTTTCTTTTATTAAATATTCAAACTTATGCTGGTGGTTTCATAGTATCAACTTTTCGTTCCCAGTTGCTTGATCACGATGTTTTATGATCTTCGCCCTACCTTCTCTTACGTCCTCTACTTCATGTCTTATATTTCCTAGGTTGCTTTTCTGTGAATTTTAACATTCAAATTTTTCGTGAGTTGTGTTTGATCCATCTACATTAGATGCAATGATCACCAATTATCTATCTACATTTAGAATAATCTCTTGAGAACAAAAACCGTCTAAGAGATCTAGTAGAAAGACGAAAACCCTTCTCCTACTTGAGAGGATTCTCCAAACAAGAGTTTCCATTGCATATCAAGGACTTGGCTGATTTTGAATAGTTTTCCAAAGGTATTGAGGTCTAAGGTTTGGACAAGGGTTTGAAGGAGAGAAATTGTTGTTGCATTTCTTCTTTGTTTTTAGCCTTTTTCTGGGGTGGTGTGACTTGCATAGTGGACTGTTTGGAGGTGTTTTGGGCTGCTAAAAACCAGATTTGGGTTGCTGTTATAATTGCAGATTTTTAGTGATCTGAATCAGCTTTTGTGGGGTGGATTTTGACTCAAAAATTATTAGATTTCCAAATGTGTTTGAAGGCAAGTCTCTGCAAAATTTGATAAATTATTTCAGCCTCTTTTTGGGTTCCAAAATTGGTGTATTCTTTGTGTTTGGCTTAATAAATTCATCTGATCAGATTATGGCAACGATATAGGAAATTATCTTCATCTTTGAAAGATTTTCTGCATCTAGGCAAGTTGCCATTTCTAGATAAAAATCATATCTGCACTATAATTTTTTTCTATATTTTCTATGATCTGTATATGGGGTTTGGGATCCGCCTAAAATACGTTTAGGGTCAAAAGTATCCATTTGGTGACATTGCAGTGGTATTAGAGCAATGTATCCTCCCATCCTGTGAAGGAAGAGAAATTTTCAAATATGAATGCAACTAAAAAAACATGTGGACCCAAGTCCCTTTTTTTTATGGTAATCGATGAAATATCTCATTAGATTGTGGTTGAAGAAATTTGAGAGATATTTGTTATGGAATCCTGTGTCAGGATGATGCCCTCAAGCTCATCTCTAGATACATGGATGGAGCAGCACATAAGTGGTGGCACCAATTGTTGAAGACCCAAGGGGTTGAATCCATTGCTTCCCTTGAAGATTTCACACAAAAGTTTCTAGAAAGATTTGATGTGCAGGATTGCAAGGATGAGCAAGGAAATGAAACCATGGAGTCTAAACCCATGAAGGAAGACAAATCATATCTACACCTAGGTGAAGAAGTCAATTGAGACCTCATGGAGACTTGCACACGAGGAGACCCCCATGGACACTTGCATGAAATTGCACTCTGCTGTAATTTCCAAAGTAACTCTGCCTTTGGTAAGTTTTCAAATGTATTTAATAGGTGTGTAATACTCTACACACCCTAGTGTGTAACTCCAACAAAGGGGAAGAGTCCCATGTTGATCTTATTGATGAGGATACAAGTGATAAGGAAAGAGCAATTGTTGACCCTATTTAGAGATCTAAGGCATATAAACAGTGGTGTTGGGGGCAGCCCAACATATGTTTATCCATCAAGGAAGGATGAACACTCAAAGGACAGATTAAGGTATGAAATATTTTTGCTTATGCCATTGCCAAAATATGGATCATTATGGGAAGGGAGGTAGAATAATGGGTACAGTTTACAACATAAGACATATAAATCCCTTGATGTAAATTCAAATTTGTGCACACTCATGATTTGGGATCCCGGTAAACAAGAGTTTCTAATGTTGAATCCACTCCAATTAGTTCGTCTTTTCATATCAATGTGCAAGACAAAATCCAGAGTTGGGCCTTGAAAGGCTAGAGAGACATATTGAGGGACATTTCATCGCTCTTGATAGAAACATTAAATTTTGGAATCTTGAGCTTGATGTTGCGAGTCTTTGCAATATTGCCATCATCAATTTCAAACTTCCCTACATCAGAACTGCTGCCAAAAACAATAAATCAAGCATTATATGTAGTAATTTTCAGTTTTTCAAGCCTATTCTAATCATTCATGATGAATGTTCAATTGCCGTCACTTCACTGGATGGCAAGATGCACATTTTCAATCATAAGTTGGAAAAATTGTTGGAGTTATGGAGAGCGGTAAGTATGCAGCCCGGGATACTCTTTTTGGTGTTCCAAGCATTTGCTTTTGGGCAAGAAGATGTTCTCCTACAGCAAGGTTATGCGGTAAACAATATATCTTCTCTCTTAGTACAGCAGCTAGATCATGAGGATATTGAGAGAGGTGTATGGTGGCAAGATCTATCGCACTTAATAGGTACATGAGCTTTGATTCTAGAGTACTTTAGTATGTTTTGTCTCGTGCACATGGCACTTGAATAGTTAAGCTATAATTGCTTGACGAAAAGCAATTCGGGGAAGGGAGGATTGTAATATCCCTTTCTCTAGTCAAAAAACCTTTAGCCTAATTTTGTTTCCCGATGGATAAAGGGGTGTTTGAAAGGAAATTTATCATAATAAATTAATTATAAAAGTGCAAAATAAAATAATATTACAAGCACTTTATATTAATCTATTAATGATAAATTCAACTTTAAAATGAAAAGAAAAATATAAAGGGATAAAGTAACAAAAAAAAGAGTCACTTTATGTTTAACTCTCGCGTAGAAGAAAATGCAACCACTTTGGAGGATGAATAAGGTGAAACAAAACATTAAAAGCGAGGGGTAAAATTAGAGTAAAAGTTGGGGAGGTAATTTGGGTCATTAAATCTATAAAAGCAAGTCGACTTGCTTGTAGAGGCCATCCTTTTCTATTTCTATTTTTAAGGACGAAAACCTTTAGAAAGAATCTCTTGAGAATGAAAACCCTCTAAGAGATCTAGTAGAAGGACGAAAACCCTTCTCTTAGTTGAGAGCATTCTCCACACAAGGGTTTCTATTGCATATCAAGGAGTTAGTTGATTTTCCAATGGTTTTCCAACGGTATTGAGGTCTAAAGTTTGTTGGTTTGGACAAGGGTTTTAACGGAAGAAATTTTTATTGCATATCTTCTTTATTTTCAACCCTTTTTCTCGGGTGGTGTGACTTGCATAGTGGATTCGTTGGAGGTGTTTTGGGCTAATAAAAACAAAAATTGGATTGTTGTTATAATTGTAGATTTTTAGTGATCCGAATCAGCTTTTGTGGAGTGGAGTTTGGCTCAAATTTTTCAGATTTCCAGCTGTGTCTAAAGGCAAGTCTCTGCAGATTTTAATGAATTATTTCAGCCTCTTTTTGGGTTCCAAAATTGGTATTTTCTTGTGTTTGGCTTAATAAATTCATTTGATCAGATTATGGCAAAAATATAGTGAATTATCTTCTTCTTTGAATGAGTTTCTTCATCTAGGCAAGTTGCCATTTCTAGATAAAAATCAGATCTGCACTATATCTTTTTGCTATATTTTCTATAATCTGTATTTGGGGTTTGGGATTTGCCTAAAATCCGTTTGGGGTCAAAAGTGTCCATTTGGGGACATTACACAAAATGAGAATTGGTTGGGCCCAACTATAAATATTATTAATTATTTTTAATTTAGAAAAGGGTATATTATAGTGTATCATTTTCTCAAAAAGAATGGTATGCCAAAACGTTTAGGTGAGCGTATAAGGGATGCACGGAGCTCATAGTGGTAGTAGGAGGTAAAGGTGCGCTTCTTGTGGCAAAGGAGACGACAGTCATTGGACTTGAGAGATGGGAAGGAGGGGAGAGCATGTGTGAAAGCAAAGGAAAGCTGACGGTGAAGGTTTTGCAGGTCTTCACTTTGTACCACTTGTTCAGGGAAAGGTCTACTTCTAAGGGAGGGTGTGAGTGAAATGGGGGAAAGAACATAGAGCGGCGTAACGAATGGCGGAGAAAGTGTATTAAACATCAAGTCGGTGGGGAGTGATAAATTGGGATGCGGGGGAAGAAGTTGGCGAAGGTGAAAAAAAAAGTCTACAGATCACCCTCATCGAACTTCCAGATGGTACGGGAAGGGGTGTGGGATGGGGACAAGGATTCAAGAAGGTAACCTGTAAGGAGAATGAAAGGGTTGCATGGTCCGCAAGGGGAATGAGGGAGACACACAAATGGTAAATAAAGGAAATCAAATTATAGTCATGATGTAGCCCACCACGCTAGCTCCCCCACCATGAGGTTTGCATGTGAAGAAGTGGGCATCAGGGAAACACAGTGACGGGTTGTATTCTCCAATCATTTAACTAATAGATTCTTCTACCAATGTCATTATAAAACCAGGGTTGTGTCCTAGGATGTATGCAATGAAGCCCTATGCATTCAGTTATTTTGTCGGTTCCTTTCTAGGGGTTTGTTTGTTATGTTTTCCTTTAGTTCTCTGTTAATCTACGGAAATGTAATACTAAGCTACTGAAATGACATTGCTGTAATAAAAACGTTGCGAAGGGAAATTATTTATCTAAAATTGAAGTACACACACCAAAGAAAAGTAACATAATTGAAATGACACACTCAAATTGAATTGAAATGCTAAATTGAAATAATGGGAATGAAATAACACACTTAGACTGAATTGAAATAGCAAATAATGAAATACATCAAAGCGAGGAAAGTAACTGAATTCAAGTAACCATTCAAACTTCAAACCAATATTTGAATCAAAGCATCTAGACTTTAACTTGCCGAAATTACAAGCAAATGTAAAGCATAGAAATCCTCTAGTCGCCTTGGTCGAGTGGGCCCTTGCTCTCCCTGGGATGAAGTTTAAATCAACACCACATATTGTTCAAAACAACATCTATTGTATTGATTCAAAATAAGTTCTTGAACATTCTCAGTAAACTGTAAAAACTAGATAGAACTGTATTTGCAAAAGTACTGGTATTAACTAACTCATTGTTCTTCAAGGATCTGTCTATATATAGACTTAAATAGTTATACATCATGCCATAGTTATATGCATTAGACTCGTCCATCAACAACCCTACTAAATACTATGGAAATGCTAAAAACATGCTCCATGTCTATAGGTTAGTTGGGTAAAGTCCTCCACTATGCATGATGGTTGTAGACTCGGTTCCTTGATCACAACTCCATGCATCGACAATAAATTTTCATCATCATCCTGCACATGTCACCATAATTCACTCATAGAGGTGGTTAGTAGGAAGTTACACAGTCAACGGTTTGCATGAACATAATCAAGAGAAATGCATTAACTTCACTAGGATAAAGCTATGTAAAGCATCCCGTGCACTTAATTAATCATGTTTTAAAGACAAATCAATAGACACATAGATCATATAATGAGTCAAATAATGAAAGCATCACATAGTATGTCATTCAAGATCAACAGATCATGAGATTCCCTCATCTCTAGGACATGTCGCTTTGTATGACATCAAAGGTCCTGCCATATCCTCCGAACCTGTTGAAAGCCAACTAAGTCGGGGGTCCACCTCAAACGTACAAAGCATGTCATCATCCGTCATGTCGTATAGGGGAGCTTGGAGGTTCCTAGTACATGCATTAAAGTCTCCCAAAACGATGACCTCCCCACTCATTGTATACTGAGAGATGCCTCGTATAGAGATCGAAAATCATTTCTAGGCATAAGAAGATAAATTTGGTTGGTACTATCCCAAGGGAAGCAGTTGATCTTGTTTTTCAGCATGGTGAAGTGAGATGGCGAGATATGGAGAGAATAGGTCTAGGGGGAGCTATGAGGCTGATTGCGAGAGAGTTTTATGCATTAAGTCAAATTCTGAGATGACAAAAAGAGATACTAATCCAAGGGGTAGCTTCTTGAGGTAAGGTCATATTTTATCATTTCTTTCTTTCATAGTACTCATGATATTGGATGTTTGAACCTTTGTCATAGATGTCAAAGGGGAGAGAGTGTTGTCGAAACTAGGAAGAGTGATGGGAAACTGTTGGTCCGTGTTTGCCATCAAAGGTTTCTGAGTATGTTGCCATCAATGACAAAGGGGGAGATTGTTGAAACTTGTCATTGGTGTTGTCATTGATGTCAAGTGGCATTGATGGCAAAGCACTTTGAGTGGTGAAGTGAAAATCAGTCGAGGGCATGAAGGCTGATTGGTAGTCCATTATCATAGGTGTATTGTGCATTCAGATGGTTTCAAGTTGTTTCAAAGTGCTGCGAGCTTAGTTTGTGAGGCAGAAGTCCATTGGAAGCATGGACAAGGTAAGCATGCTCGACTCGGAGGTTCTACAAGTCATATTTTATGGTATAAGCATGACAAGTGCTCTTACGGGGTGTATCGAGTCATTTTGTGGAAGTTGCAGTTGAAACCGGCCCATTCAAGTCGGTTTCTAGAACCCGATGAGGTGTAGAAACTTGGTACAAGTCATGACAAGATGATTTGAGCATGGGAACAGCCTAGGAATGTTGTCTATGGCATGGTTGAGCAAAAACAAGGTGTATTTTAGCTCTTGGAGGAAAAATTCAAAAGTTCATAGAAGATGGCTTTGAGAACTGACAATGGTTCCTGAGGTAAATGAGATGGGTATGAGTTGTACAGGAAAACCTCGACTAACCAACACATGGAATGTGTAGAGGGGTATCTTGTAGTTCTTCATGCCAAATTTCATCAATTTTTTAAATCGGAATTTGAAGTTATTCAAGTTTTTCTAAGATTGGTTCTTTGAGAAGTGCAAAATAAACAAATCTGTCGCCTTAGCACCCAAGCAAAATATGAAGGCTACTTTGGATAAATCATAGAAATTTTTGTAGAGGATTCCACACTCGAGACACTACAAAAAGTCTCGGGTGAATTGGACATGTTGTAAGAAACTTATGAGCATTCTTTTGTCACTATTTGCTCTCTCTCCGAAGTTTTTCTTGAGTTGAGTGGCTGATGTGAATTTTCTAACTCTAAGTCACTAGTGCAAGCTAGATACACCACTTAAAAGCATAAGAGACCTCATATAAGTCAAAATGATGACCACATTTCTCTCAAGGTGAACTATGCTATATAGGCATGTTGTTGTTATGCAAGACTAGGTCTCGGGGCAGTCATACTTTAAGCACTCCAAGCTTGCATTTCTTATGTAGAAGATGTTGGGAAAGGTTTTGTAGGGTCTATGAGGTTTTGATAGAGATCTCCACAGGAGAAAACAACAAGTTCGAACCTCCAGTTGATATGGTATAAAGTGAGTTCATTCCAAGTGTGCAAACTCGTTCAAAGACCAACATAAAGCGGCAATTCTTCAAAGGTCAAGGTCTCAAAGTAAAGAACATCACTATTCTTCATACAAGGTCTCAAAATTGTGAATGTATAATGTTGATTTCACTTAGTAATTTTCATCTCCAAAGTGGTGGAAGTAGGTAGAGGCTTTGTTGAAGCAGACCAAGCATGTATTTGGTGGTGATATGGTTTGAGTATCACTGTGTGAGATGTAAAAGTGACGCTTTTGATGATTAAGTGCTCTCTTGACTCTGGAACATGGCATATAATGCCTCATTGGTCTCTTCAATGCACTCAGGGCATTAGACAAGGTGTTTATCTAGGTTTCATTGGTTGTCAAGAACTTGAACAATCACCTCTTAACATATGTGCACTATATTTCTCGAAGTCTGGGTGAAATTTGAAATGTTTCAAGGTATTTGAATGCTTGAAAGAAGTGTAGGGATCCTCCATAACTTCACAAAGAGGTGAAATTTTTGAGTTTAATTAACAAATGAGCGAGAAATCAATTTTTTTAGTGCTCTCGGGTATGCTCAAGTGCTGAAACCACAGAGCATATGGTTTTCAATGAGAAATGTCTCGAATCTCAAGTGTTACCCAATGAAAAATAACCAAACCTAGTATTTATCTCCATCCACATGTTACAAACACGATGCAAAAGGAATTTTTCAAATTCATCAAAGACAACAGAGAATTCAATGACAGTTATCAAAGAATTTTGTGAGTACTCCATGCAAGGTTAGTTTGTGAGTTTTAATGCAATTTTTCTCTAGAAATCATTCTAAAACGCGTTTGAATCTCTTCTAAAATATAACACATGTCTTAATCTATCAAGGAATGGCTTGGTTTTGTGTTGAAAGCCCCAAATTGATTGACAATTGGCTTCCAATATGTCTTCCATTATTTTGCAGAGAGATAAATCAAGGCTTTAATAAAATTCTTCAATGTGAACATCTCAAAACCTCATACAATGGTTCTAGAGGTAATGACAAAGATCTAATAATGATTGTTTGCATTTGTGTTGAACTCAAATTGCAAGATCGGTGATAATGGTGAAGTTCAAACTCAATTTTCATGTTTTTGAGTCTTAGTTGACTGTCAAAGTGTAAAGTTGGTTCTCCAAACATTGTGACTTGAAAAATTGTGTCCCTTGGATTATCAAGACAAACCCTAGTATATGTATCACTGCTGTTTGATTCTCCTCTTGCAAAGGTATTGCACAAAATCTATATCTTCTTGCAAAAGTAATGCTAACAAGATACCTACTAGTTGGGCTTCTAGTGAATGAAAGACTCTTATGTCTAGATGTTATGCATTAAATGAACACTAGATGCAAGAAGGATTTTAACATCCAAAAGTGTATTCTTGCTTATCTCACTTGAGTTAGAAGTTGAAAATTCTACATCTTGAATGGTTCAAGTAAGTGAAATGGGTTGTATAGAATAAAAAAGAAATGTGAACAGTTATCAAGACTTAATTGTAAGTCCAAAAGGCGGTGAGAACAAAAACAAGTTACTTGAATTTGAAAGGTCTATCTTCTTAAAATGAAGTGAACTCAAGCCAATATATTTTGTAATGTAGAAAAGACAACAGATTACAAAAAGGGCAAAGTGAATAGTACATGAAGAAGTTGAAGAGATAGCAATCTTAGAAGTTGAGTTGGAGCCAACAATGAAGGAACAACTTGGTGTCCCCAGATTTCACCCTGAAATCCTGGACTACCCTATGTAAAAAAAAATCATACTTTTAAAATAATGGGTCATTTTGTGTTATTATTGTCAAAAAGTCTCTGTATTGTGTCGCAAAAATTGTATTTAATTATTCTAAGCCCGTTTGAAGCAAATTGTGCTCCGGTTTAACCCTATTGTGGTCTTACATGTCAACATTCCCATATACCAAAAGAGGGTTTTAACCGGAATGAATCTCGGGGATTTATCTGTGACTTCTGATAATGTTTTGCGTTTTTGGTTTTTTCCCGTTTTGTTTTCTATGAAATTTCTCTTGGTCAATTCCTTTGCTGGTTTGATCTAATTTCTTGTCTAGAGTATCTAGAGATCACCTATGGACGTTATCTTCAGAAGGAATTTGTCACAGGAGGTCTAGTTCTCTCGAAAAGACGAAGTCATGCATGAAAAAGCTTCTTCCGCCAGGAGTCGCATTTTTGGGAAAAGAATATTTTAAAGCTACAATGGATTCTTGGTAGTAGCAGGTAGGTGGGATTTTGTACCTACTGGCAGGCACTTTTCCCATGGAAGCAACGCCACTTAAGTCACAATGGGAAAATTAGTGGCAGCAGGCAGGCGGGAATTTCTTACCTACCTTGCAGGAAAAATTTCTCATTGTGAAATAAAAGAAAATCACTTAAGGCATTAATGGGATTTTCTTACCTGCCTTGCAGGGTAAAAAATCTCATTATGAAAGTCAAACAACTTAAGTGGATCATGGGATTTTTGGAGCTGCGGTGCAAGGTGAATAATCCCATTGAAAATTAGCTTTTAAAAATAGAAATGGCTTATGTCAAAAAGTGCGACCCACTTTGGGATAGAAGGGCAGCTTTAAATGCATTAATTAATTAATCCTTTCTCCAAATTTGGCGCAAAAGCATGAGAAAAAGTCAACAAAGGGAAAGTGGATGAAGGGAAATTAGAATTAGAATTCTAAATTAAATAAATATTATTTATTTAATGCAGCCCCTTCATGTCAAAAAGTGCGCCCCATATGGAAGAAGAATAATACTTTTTAAAGTATTAATTGATGTAATTAATTCCTATTTTTAGTGGATGAGGTCAAAGCACACTGTGAAGCTTAAGTGAACTGGAAGTAGAGAGTTAAAATTAAATAAATTTAATTTATTTAATGGCAGCCATGAGCATGCACAAAATAGGCGCCCCATTTGAAGAGAAAAGCTTGTTAATTAATTAATTAATTGCCAAGAATAGGAGGGGCAATAATTAATTATAGAATGATGAGGGTTATATAAGCATGGGCTGCCATAAGGATAAATTAATTAATTTTTAGCAAGGAAGTGCAGCCCAAACAATTTTGGTGCCCCATTTGAAGAGGAATTTCGCTCAGAAGGTGTGTTTACTACTGGAAGCTTCAAAATTTGGCACCTAGGTTTGAAGGAGCTTGATTTGTGTCTGAATAATTGTCTACATAGTGGTTCAGGTGCTCAGGTGAAGTTGATAAAATTCATGCTTACTTTGCATGCAAACAAAACATCAAATTTTTGGGGCAGCAGGCTTGATATATGCAGATTTTTATAATTAAAATCCAGTGTTCATGTTCTGTTGCCATCTTTGTCTAAATTAATTGCAGGAATTCATTACAGGTGCTTTTATAAGAGAAAGGGAGCTTAAATCAATGTCCAATACATTGAACATATCCTCTGAATCTGAAGAAATATCCAGATCTGCACCGGTTGTGAAGAATTCCGACCAAATAAAGAGAAAAAGAATTGCTCAGACAAAGACACATACGGCCTTGGCAAAGAGGGATGAAAAAGAAAGCACAGCAGAATCATGCATCACTTCTAAGTTTGCTGACATTGGAGATACAGATCTAGGTTCAGAACCTCTTTCCGAATTAATTGATAGATCCAAAGCTGGAAAGACTTCCCTCATGTGTGCAGTCAAAAGCAGTAGAATCATTCGAGCTATAGCATTTCCATTCATGCCCGATTGTCGAGTTCATCATGGAGTGTGCTAAGTCTTACCATCCATTATCCAGATCAGTCCGAAATGTTGTGGGGAAAAAAATAATCCGGTTGGATGCACAGTTTATCAATTATTGTTTGAAGATTCTGGCACGAAAGGTGGTGACTCCTATTAGCATATAGGATACCGGCAACAGATGGGAAAAGCATAAAGTTGACTGTGGGCATAATGAACAACAGATACATGAAGAAGCCCAGATCTCCTTCCAAGTTCCCGAGAACTCTTCCACGATCCAATCTGGTACAAGAGGTGGATGATATTGTCAAATTATTATGCAAGATAAATGGTGAAGCGAACGCTCACAACTTCCACGCATGGATGTATGCTTTCATCAGGACCATTGAAATCAACAAAGCAGATTCAATAATCAATTGGTCGAAATCATTAGCGACAACATTGGTGAGCAGCTCCGGAACGTGAGGCGTACTTACAACTTCAAAATGACTTCGTATTTGGTTTATGCAGCAACTTCACAAGGGATCTTCTCCAAGCTAGATAGATGTGGTGTTCTTTCCAAGGACCCTATTTTCGAGTGCTACCCACAGCTTATTGTACCTACATGCAAGAAAGATTACAAGGTGGTCAACGATGGATTCTTCTACAAATTCATTTGCAGTGCTGGCCGGCGATCTAAAAGCCAACAAGGTGAGCATGGAAGCGTGGTAAGTTGTGTCTAGGATTGGCAGTATCTTTATCCAGTTTGCGGATTTTACATACCTCAAGATCACCATCTTTTCAGGAGAACCAGTTAAGTTGCCCAGACTGAGTGATAGATTGGTCATCATGGAGCTGAGCAGACAACTCATGGAGATGCATGACCTACAGTCGAAATGACACAAGTCTACAGGCTTCTTCCCAATCATTGTGGGCCATTATAGCTGCCAGAGCATTCATAAGGACCAGGAATTGAAGCAGATATGTTCTCTGAGCACGAGAAAGAGTTCTTCCCAACACGGCTGAACTTCGATCCATTTGGAGTGGCAAGGAAGACAATCTCCCAGGAGTATGCGCACGTGCCTTCATTGGAAGATTTCTAGATGAAGTGCAGAAGCGAGTACAAGGTTAGAAAGAAAGATTTCAGCAAGTTATCAGCACGACAAGTGTTTGACTTTGGATTAGCATGGATACCTGTGGATCTTAAAGATGATGGGCATGTGTTACTTGACACATACGATCAAATGGGAGGAGATAGTTGTACTTCAGGAGAGCGTATATGGCTGCCATACGATCGAAGAAAGGTTTTCCACCATTCTAGTCAATACTTCAAACTGGTTGCTGACAAAGGGATATTGCCTTGATGAAGCATTGATGAATCAAATCACAGGAAACTTCGGCACAGGAGATTCCCTCAAGAGGAAGCACGAGAGGAGAAAGCAGCAGAAGGCCTGAGAAGATTAAAGTGCACAGAAGGTCTCATTCGAAGGAGAAGATCACTTCTACGGCTATGATGTTAGTTCCAGCTTCTCCAGCATCAAGTACTTCACCGACTGTTGCACCTCAGCAAGATATTGTCATTCCTCTGTTGAATCCGGCAACATTCATCTTCTCTCCTCAGCCACTCCGTTCAGCGCCTCTTCTTGAAGAAACATTGAAGTTACAAATGGCAGAATTTGAAAGAGCTTTGTCTTTGGATGACTCAAAGGATGGCAGCCACAACACTGTAGCGGTTTCAGATGGAGAGGAATCAGAGTGCGAGATAGTGGTACACTCGGCAACTTCTCATTCTCCGAGAAGTAATTTCTCAGAATGGTTGACTTCGCAGTTGGTTCCAGCACTAGAGAAGAAATCAACTTGGAGGAACATGACTTGCAAATGCTCTGAATCTAGGCAAAAGGACAGAAAACCTAAAGTTGCTAAGATAGCTTCAAGGTTGATCATTGAGGAATCGGGACAAAATTTCGCTAAGATATCGATTCGGTAGAAGGGAAGAAGGAAGATGAGCTAATGGCGAAAAGATATAACGAACTAGCAGTACCCATAGGTCAAGCCACCACAGAAGGATTGAAGCAGGACACGCAGACATTGATAGATGCTCTATTCCTTAGGCTTGACAAAGAAAAGGTGGAGAAAGTTGAACTTCAGAAGCAGGTATCTCAGTTGTGCGAGATCATTGCCAAGGTTGTTAAATCTTCCACTCACCCATTTCAGCACAAAAGCAGGTGAGTGATCATCTGATGCAGGAAGTGGAAGATGCAAGTAACCAAGTTAAAGCTATCGACGAATGGAAAAGTCTGATCATTCGTCAAGCTTCTGTACAACTCGGAGAGGTGCCAACCCACCTAAAGGTTATGAAAGATGCACCGATCATCAGCTGAAAAAAGCTGGTGAAAGCACGATAGATATGAACACATTTCTTTGAGAGTAACTTTGAGTATTTTGGCGAAATAAATAAGTTTCACCAAGAGAGGTGTTGATTACGAACGGATTGTGCCCGAACGGATCACTTGAGAAGGGGAAGCATCTTGAGTTTGCAGTATCTTTTCATTTGGAGATCTACATAATTATGCTAAAAAGGATGCAGGCACTTGAGAGTATGGCATCATCTTTACCAGACAATGTCATTGCTTTCACTAATGAGGAAGTGGTCGGGAACGTTACTTCATACACAAGGACCATTCCTAGCAAAGTGCCTAATTCTCTGGAAGGATCTCTTCTGATGGTGCAAGGGAGAATTGATGGAGCTGTTAAGCCTTTCACGATGAATTCCATCAGCAAACTGGTGGCACTGCAGTCAGATATTGAGAAGTTTAGGCCTAGCTTGGAGGATGTGGAAGCATGTATCAGGGTATTGAACGAAGGCTTGCTGCAATTCAGGACAGAAAAGGAAGTTGTGGCTAAGACAGATGGGAAGATGTTGAATTACATGTTCGACAAGTATATTCAGTATCAAAACAAAAAGATGTAGATGTTACAACTGGCGTGTCTTTCTTCTTCTACTCTTCACATTCCTAGATATAATTGTAAAACTTTAAAAGTCATTGGTTTTGAAACCATTACTTTAAGTTATGTGGAACGATTCTATTAGTTAAGTGACAGATGTGTATAAGTTTGAATATGGACCCAGATGCATGTCACTTGAAGAGGAATTAGAGGGGGATGATTGTCAGATGTTATCTTTACTTTTTGTTTATGTTCCAGTTCAGTTGAGTTTCCCATTTGTATTTTCCCTTCTACATTCTATAAGTAGAAGAAGAACCTTCGGGTTAAGGATCGAGAATTTGTAAGCATTCTTGTGTTCCAGACTTTGTGCTTTGAAACCCCTGATAGCTATTTGAAGCAAAGGAATACAAAGGAGCAGATTTCCGGAGAACTTTGTGTCACGGTGCATTTTGTTTCTAGCTTTTTATCTCAGATCTACTTATAAACTTTGTGTTATTTTAGATCTAGATCTGAAAGTTTCCTTTGCTTATAATTTTGTGTGTTAATATCTATTGGTTTTGTCTATGTGCATGCAATCAACTTTGTAATCTATTGATTGGGTTGCACATCTTCCCTATTTCTTCCCTGTGTTTATATTATTTCCTTCTTTAGATATTTCCTTTCTTTAACAACTGCTTACTTGCTGCAAAACTATACAACTATGGTTCATGAGTTGCATGGTTAAAGTAAAACCCCTAAATAGATACTAGCATATTTTATTGACAAATCATACACAGGAGCCTCACCGGTAAATGAGGGAGATTTATCTCATGACTGCCTAGGTTTTCAGCTATGCAAGAAATCTAGCCAACACAACTAAAAGAGATAAATGATGAGATTCAAAGACCTAGTGTGTGGAAAAAAATACAAGATGTTGCATATATTAATCTGAGAAAACATAGAAAGTGTTTGTCTTTGAAAAAGTAATGCAGAGGTTGCAGATTACATGGCAGGAAGTTGTCTATATGAGAATGAACATATCAAAGAATTAGGAAAGTGATCTTTGTGAAATTGGCTTGAGGAGAATTGTTAATGTCAGATTGAACAAAGATATTTATCAGTATGAAGTAGAAGGCAAGAGTCATTCTTAATATCGAGCTCGTGAACCTGAATTGTGTTGAACCTGAGGTGTGTTGAAGTATTGTATATGAAGTTGTTTTGTTCTAAGGAAACAAAGATCAGAAGCAAAGTCTCCTAATACTCCCTGCAAATCAATAAAAGTGCTTAAACAAGAAGAAAACATGGTCTACGATGAAATTTCTGGTTTGAAGCTCCTGTGAATGGTGTGAACTGAATGAATAGAGAATGAGAACAGGCCTGAACTTATAGGAGTTTGAAGTAGTCAATCCACAAGAGAATAGGGAAGAGTATTCCTTCATGCTTGAGATCCATATACCAGCTCTTGAGTATAGATATATGCACATTTGGATATTGGTTGCTTGAAAATGTGATTGGGTGTTTCATGAAAAGGCTGATACTGTTACTGCAATCATGCATAACTATTGAACAGGTAATCACAAACACAGTGGTTGTGAACTTTGTATTACAGCAAAGGGTGTTCTGATTTGACAAGCAGAAAGAGGTCAATTGAGAAGCCGATTTGGGATAAGAAGTGAGTTAATCTAGAGGACATTATCAGCTGTGCAACCCAGCAAACTAAGTGTGACCAAATTTTGTAATCAAGTGTAAGTTGCAGCTTAGCATTGTGCAAATAGAGATCTTTCTTGTTTAGTCAATCATATTTCATTCTCTTCCAATTGTAGCAATCTTTGCAGCTTCAACAGAGATACTAGCATTGGAAGCCACAAGCTGTCTTCCATTCTTTAAGATTATTGATAAATGAGGAGTTAGGAATTACCTAAAACTTCCTCGATGCATAGATAATGGGATGAAAACATTTCATGAGTAATATTATTTCATGACTAATTTTACAGCTTGTTCATCAAGCTGACTCCGGCTATTTGGATTGCTCATGTACTAAATGGGTAAGGAAATCTTAGGATGTAAGCTGGCTTTTCATGTTTCATTGATGAAGGAAAAGAAAATAATGCAGACAGACACAAGCTGCACTATAGATTGAACTTTATAAGGGTTGAACTGAACAACTTGAAAGAAGAAACAAAGAGGGTGATGGTTCAATCGTATCGGTTTACTAACATAAGTTTTGCTTTTACTATTTCAGAATGAGAAAATACATGTGCAAAACAAAGTTGAAAGGCTGCACCACACACTTGAGTGGTAAAAGTATACGTGCAGCCTCACTTGTCTGTATTTTCTGTAATTATTCAGCCCTAAGATGGCTTTGCATTCCGAGCTCTTCCCACAAATTGTAGATGGTGTCATGACTCGGCAGGTCTTCCTCCAAGAACTCTTGTGGTTTTCCCACAGCTATTTGAGGGTTTGTTCTCACCTGCTTCATCATATTCCCTGCAGTCACAATATTTGTTGTCTCTGCTCTTTCCAAGATACTTTTCCTTCAACTAGGCTGATGAAGAAAGGTTAGTGAGATAACATTCTTCTCTATAAGTTGCCATAAGGATGCCCTAGCTTGCTGACTGCCAGCCTAAATTGCATAGCTCTGATTTCCGAGCCCAAAGTGAGGACCACCTAGATCTTTTAACTTCCCCAGTGAATCATACAACCCAACCGAAGCTTCTCAGAATTGGATATTCCCAATATAGATGGTAGGTCTTGCATTGGTCTTGAAGATGTGGTGGATGATGACTTTAGAGTTATATTACAGTGCTGCCTTGTTGCTTTGGTCTCCAACTTTGGTTTTCATCAGCTCATGGTTTTTGGGAAAATGCTCCATGGCTATTTATGTTGTTCCTGGTTTTCATTATTTTAGTTTAGTCACTAGGTACTTTTCAGCTCTTAGGGGTTTCCTTTTATGACAATCCTATATATTTGAGCATGTTGTACTTTCGAGTCCGGTTGACCTAATTTGGTCATTTGTCGACATTAGTATAATTTCGTTCTTGTTCTGTTCTCATGCTCCTACCGTAAAGTCCTCAAAAACCAACAATATTCTTGGCCGAACAATTAGTTGGAAAACTTCTTGAACTATCTTAGCGTCTACAGATGTCATGACACTAAAGCTATAAAGAACATGCTTTTCTCTTTTAATAGCATATCGGAAACAAAACCGTGATTTTATTTTCTGCTAAGGATCAGGCAGTAAAAGTGGTGTAAATTTTCTTCTAAAGCATTGTTCAAGCGCTCATAACATTGTTGGAAATTGACGTAACAACAATGAAATCCATACTCATTTCAATAAAGTGCTCTGATTCTTATCCAATCATTCAAATTTGTGCTGACATCTTTTCTTAAGTATGTTTTTGGTGTTAGAAGAACAGTTTATTGCTAGTTCCATTATCTTCAATTTCCAAACTTTGTATTATTCAATTTCTGTATGGTAATCAGTACAATATGGCATAACTTTCTGATCATTCACAGCATGGCTCCTGCAGAGACCATTAGGTTTACTTTCCTTGTTGGATGAAGAGTGCACATTCCCCAAGGGGAATGATTTAACTTTGGCTAATAAGCTTAAGCAGCATCTAAATGGTAAATCTTGCTTCAAAGGAGAAAGAGGCAGTGCATTCTGTGTTTGCAATTATGCCAGAGAGGTAAAGACCAGAAAGATTTTAAAACACACAGCAACAATGTATGGAATTTCAATTAATTCATGACTTAATTTCTGAAAGTAGGTTGTCTATCATACAACTACCTTTTTGGTGAAAAATAGGGACTTGCTGCATTCTGATTTGATTCAACTTAGGTATTCATGCACAGGCCTGCCGCAGTTATTTGCAGCCAATCTCAGCAAAGGAACACAGATTCAAACGACTCCTAGAGGTCGAGCAAACAGTGCTGACTCACAGAGACAGAGTGTTGAAACAAAATTTAAGGTGGCTAGAATTGTTTCGATTCCAGTACAAAATTTAAGGATGTCACACCAGCAATATGCAAAACGGTAATGTTTAATATGCATAAGAGGTCTTTAACTCTGCAGCAACATTTCAACCCTCTTATTCTTTTTATTTTTCGTTCATTGTGCAGGTATGGGTTTCTCTTGCCACCTAACATTGCAGCTCAAGACGCACTTAGTGTCTCTGTGGCTATTCTTCACCAGTTCAATATCTTGCCTGAGATGTACCAAGTTGGTTTCACAAAGTTGTTTTTCCGGACGGGACCGGTAGTATTTATCCCTTTTGCTTTATCGAATGTTTTTTTCAACATCTTGGCATGTTTCAGTTCACCTTGTTATACTTACTAGTTTACCTGCACGCCAAATCCTGGTGAGAAGTATTTATGCTTTTGTCTAACCGAATCTTATTATTTAGCTTGTCATTTTTGGTTTCGGATTCCAACATGCACTTGTAGTGTTGCACTTTATATTAGTTTAGTATTTAATCTTCAAATATTAAATTGAGCTCCTCACTTGACAACAATTAAATTGTTTCCAATATTTATTTATAGTTCTAAGTACATAGCTTCTACTTTTATGCTTCCGATTTCTTGTTCTTGCTTTCAGTTCATCTCTTCTGGCTGGAACATAGGCCTGTTTTTTCTTTCTTATCAATTGAAAAGATTGGATTTGTCTATTGAATCATCTAATCTATATGCTGAGCTACAAAGAAATTGTCCTTTCATTACCATTTTAACATGTTATAAATAGATATAATTAGTGAACTCTTTATATCCCATATTGATAGTTTCACACTAAGTCACCGGGTTCGTGTTCGTGTTCGTGTTTGTGTTCGTGTTCGGCGAGGATTAAATTCGGATTAAGTTCGGCAATGATAAAATTCGGAAAAAAAATCGTGATTAAATTCGGCTGTTATAATTTTCATTTTTTTTTTTAAATAAGATATAAATGCACAATTTTTTCAAAATAGCTAAAACATTATTATATAAACTTGAAATCTATATAAAAAGATGTCTCTGTTACATTTATAAACCATGCTTATCAAAGTTAAACTATCAGGAACATATGAAATCGTCAAAAAGTTACAATTAAGAGTCAAGACTCAAACTTAAACAAGTTCCAAGTCATCAAGAGCACTTGGTTGAGTTGATGCAGTATCATCATCACTAGATGCAACACTCAATTCATCATCCAAAAAGTCAGGCTCATCTGCATCCATTGTGTTATCTGGAATTTTATGTTGCAAAGAAGAGGTGGAGTCTTTTGTTGCATTGTTCATAGACAATTGTAAATTGCTACGAATATAAACAAGATCTCCCAATTTTCCAGACAACAACTTGTTCCTCTTTTTAGAATGGATGTGGTCAAAGCAGCTCCAGTTCCTCTCACAAGCTGATGAACTTGCTCCTTGACTCAATATTCGAATGGCAAAGCGCTGCAATTCAGGTGTTTGTGCTCCATAGGACTTCCACCATCTGTACCCAAGCATGTCAGCTTGTGACATGTCATATTTGGCTGCTGACATTCCAAACATCCCTTCTCCTGCCTTGTATTTCCAACACTGCTTTCTAATTAGACATGCGGTTGTCAGATCTGGTTCGAACTTCTCAATGGCTTCATAAAGCCCTGCCATAACCTCAAGATCACTCTCTCTATCTATCCTGAAATAACTTAGGCTCCAAATAGCATGTTGCTGCATGTAAAGGTGTGTGCATCATTTTCCATCTATAATCAACTGTATTCCATATCTCCATGTAGTCTCCTTCCACATTATTTAGTGCTTTTTGAATAGCTTCCTTGCAACGGTCCATGCTCTCATAAAGCATACCGAGACAAGGGGTGTCGCCATCAACCATGCGAAGCACATCAACAATTGGTTCACACACATTTAAAACCTTTGTTGCACTTTCCCAAAAATTGCTATTTAAAACAATTTGCTCTATGTTCTTCCCCTTAGGACCTTTAGAAAGCACTGAATTTTCCCACTCATTGGAACAAATAACAAATCTTAGAGTTGCTTTCTCTTCAACCACTCTTTTCAAAGTGTGTAATATCCCCTTCCCATTCGAAGACCTTTGGCCCGTTTTGTCAACCCGACGGCCAAAGGAAAAATATAAGGGTGACTTAAGTCACAATAAATTAATATTAAGTGCCTAATAGAAAAAAATAAAATTATTAAAGCACTTCTGCTATTTTATTTGGCTTAATATTAGGATGCACTTATAAATTAAAGTTGTAACCTCTAGGAAAGTGCAAAGGGACAAATATGGGTCTAATTTAATGTTGTATCCTCCCTAGAAAGAATGTCAAATGGCCTAGGAGATGGATAATGGTTATTTAAAAGTGAAATAAGCCCATACTATTTTTGTATCTCCCCTAGGCAAAAATGCGACTAGGCCTAGGAGGGAAAACTTGTATAGAAAAAGGCATTGCAAGTTGATTGGTTAAGCAAAAACGTTTCCTTTGGGGCATTTTCCCTTTAAAAGGAGAGGTCGACTTAGAGGAAGTGATTCTATGATCATTTTTATTTTCTAAATTGTGTCTCAAGCCTTTGAGCTTTTGCCAAAAATCCTAAGGACGAAAACCCTTAGTATTTTCCCTCTTGTGGACGAAAACCCCAAGAGTTTGAGAGGAATTTCTATTCAGAAATTCTATTGAGCTTACACAGATTGTTTGAGTCATTTCCAACAGTGTATGAAGAGTATTTTGCAAGCAGAGTTGAAGAATAAATTGCAGCAATGGTTTACTTCATTATACATAGTGGAGCGACCCATTTTGTAGTTGATTCTTGTTGAATACATGACATTCCAGGTCTAAAATCTATTGCTACTTATTGTACTGAATTTTGGGAATCAAAATAAATTAATTTCATAATTTTTGGAGCTGATTTGATGCCCTAAATGTGTTGGGTGACCTACTTTTTAGGGCAAAATTAGGGTTTCGAGTTTGTTGTGTGGAAATTAATTTTGGAATATTATTTTTCATATTTTTATGGCCCAAGATCAGAAATTTCAGCTCATTTGGACTTCTCTAGCAAAAGATATGAATTTTTGAAGTTATGTTGCAGACAGGGTTTTTAAATAATTTATTTCAGTCATATTTACATCAGAAATCTGCATATTTTACCTGATTTGGGCCTTATAAAATCAGTACTTTTGTTTTGAATAAGAAAACTTAAGTGTAAGGGCTGATTTAGTGGAGTTTCATACTTTACCCTAGTCACAATTTCTGAAATAAATTCCAGATCTGCATAATAGTGACTGAAAATATATTTTTATAAGTTGCTTTGGTGTTGGATTTGCCCAAAATCCAAGTGAGGTCAAAAATGTCCATTTGGGGACATTACAGTGGTATCAGAGCGATGATTCTCCCAGCCTGTGTGAGAGGAGAGAAAATCATATTTCAATGCAATTGAAAGGAAGGATGAAGTGGTCCAAAGTTCCTGTCTTTGATGGGACGGAAGAGATCTCTGCTAGGTGATGGTGGTAATCCCTTGTGTCAAGAGGATGCTCTTGAGCTCATCTCTATGCACATGGTTGGAGAAGCACATACGTGGTGGCGTCAATTGTTAAAGACTCAAGGGGTTGAACCGGTTGATTCACTTGTTGGTTTCTCACATAAATTTCTTGAGAGATTTGATTTATAGGTTGAGCAAGAAATTGAAACCATGAAGTCTACACCCACAAAGGAGGACAAAATGGGTTTACGGCCAAAGAAAGAAGAAGAAGCTTCTAGAGAGAAAGGTATGGTTTCCATTGACCAAAAGAATTGCATTATTGAGGAGAAGAAATTCATTTATGCAAGTGAGAAGAATGCCATGGAACCTCTTAGGAAGTGTGAGTTATGGAATAACAAAGCTAGAGCTGCTAGATTGATAGCCGCTCAAGCAAAACAACATCTTCACGAGTACAAAGCAAAGATGTGGACACATGATGCATGGGAGTCTACAAAAGAAGACTCTAAGGAGCAACTTGCATGTGAAGAGGAGTCTCCCATGGACATTGGTGTGAAATTACACTCTGTTGCAATTTCCAAACCAGCAACCTTTGATCACCTGCAGATGCATTTAACAAGCACATGGACAACAGTGTTGTGGGTAGTCTAGCATATGAATGCTTGGAGCATATTAATGGCATTGAAAGGTATGAAATGAGTGAGATAAGGTCATATTTATTCATGCATATTCAGATTTATTCTCCTCTTGAGAAAAATGTTAAATTAGAGGAAGAAATTTGCCTTATAAGCTATGTGATACCTTTGATGCAACTTTGCGTATATGATTCCCTTGAGAAAGGTATATGGTGGCAGGATCTATCTCACTTAACAGGTACAGGAGCGAGGATTGTGTAACACTATAGTATGTATTGTCTCTTGCACATGGCAAGTAGACAAACAAATGGGAATTGCTTGAGGGAAAGCAATTTTGGGAAGGGAGGACTATAATATCCCCTTCCCATTCAAAGACCTTTGGCCCATTTTGTCAACCCGATGGCCAAAGGAAAAATATAAGGGTAACTTAAGTCACAATAAATTAATATTAAGTGCCTAAAAGAAAAAAAAATTATAAAAGCACTTATGTTAATTTATTTGGCTTAATATTAGGATGCACTTATAAATTAAAGTTGTAATCTCTAGGAAAGTGCATACGGACAAATATGGGTCTAATTATATGTTGTATCCTCCCTAGAAAGAATGGCGAATGGCCTAGGAGATGGATAATGGTTATTTAAAAAGTAAAATAGGCCCATACTATTTTTGTATCTCCCCTAAACAAAAGTGCGACTAGGCCTAGGAGGGAAAACTTGCATAGAAAAAGGTTTCCTTTGGGCCATTTTTCCTTTAAAAGGAGAGGTCGACTTAGAGGGAGTGATTTTATGATCATCTTTTATTTTCTAAATTGTGTCTCAAGCCTTTGAGCTTTTGCCAAAAATCCTTAGGACGAAATCTCCAAGAGTTTGAGAGGAATTTCTATTCAGGAAATTCAATTGAGCTTACACATATTGATTGAGTCATTTCCAACAAGAGTATTTTGCTTAGCAGAGTTGAAGAAAAAATTGCAGCAATGGTTTACTTCATTATACATAGTGGAGCGACCCATTTTGTAGTTGATTCTTGTTGAATACATGACATTCTAGGTCTGAAATCTATTGCTGCTTATTGTACTGAATTTTGGGAATCAAAATAAATAAATTTCATAATTTTTGGACTTGATTTGATGCCCTAAATGTGTTGGGCGTCCTATTTTTAAGGGCAAAATTAGGGTTTTGAGTTTTTTGTGCAGAAACTAATTTTGGAATATTATTCTTCATATTTTTGTGGCCCAAGATCCAAAATTTCAGCTCATTTGGACTTCTCTAGCAAAAGATATGAATTTTTGAAGTTATGCTGCAAACAGGGTTTTTAAATAATTTATTTCAGTCATATTTACATACGAAATCTGCATATTTTATCTGATTTGGTTCTTATAAAATTAGTACTTTTGTTTTGAATAAGAAAACTTAAGTGTAAGGGCTGATTTAGTGGAGTTTCATACTTTACCCTAGTCACAATTTCTGAATTAAATTCCAGATATGCATAATAGTGACTGAAAATATATTTTATAAGTTGCTTTGGCGGTGAATTTGCCCAAAATCCAAGTGAGGAAAAAATGTCCATTTGGAGACATTACAAAGTGATGTAAAATGAAGCAAACCTTGTTTCCAATGGCCTCAACAACTCCCTCGATGCATGTTGCCAGTAGAGATTCAATGTGAGGCGGTGATTTCTGATGAAATTTGCAATTGCTCTCCCTCTGTGAATTACTTCATGTATCCATGGAAATTTAGCCAAGTCATGTAACAACAAATCCAAGCAATGTGTTGTAGACGGGCTCTAATATATATGCGGGTATTTATCTACAATTAGCTTGTCGGCTCCACACAATTTGCAGATCACTCAATTCCCATTTGAACCACATTTTCCACACCTATTTCAAGAATGGCTTCCTCTAATATTTCAAAAATATACTCTAAAGTTTTCTTATGATTCATGGTGTCTATCACCTTCAAGAACACAACACCTTAAGGGCAAGCCACCAAAACATTAATCAATGGTCTCTGACATATATCTAACCATCCATCACTCAATATTGTGCACCCTCTTGCCCTACAAGAGCCTTTGACCTCAGATAATTTCTCACTCACCCTATCTTTTGAGCTTTGTAAAGAGTTTGTTACGAGAGCCTCTAAAGGAGGTGTGTAGCCTTTGCCAAACTCTGCAACTTTCTAATTTGTGTTTCAAAAATGTGGATTCCTAGCTACATTGAATGGAATGGCACTTGAATAAAATAAATCAGCTAGTGCATCATCCATATGTTGCTTTTCCGATGGTTTCCACAAAATTTTCAATGTTGCACTCTCCATTGATCCACCTATTGAGGTGTTGGGCATCTTCAAGAAGACACAACGACGTTGTGAACTTAGACATGTTCTATTGGACTCTTTGTGTTTTTGGGCCAATGCATCTTTCCTACAATCGAAGAGGATTGCTCTTTCTCTAAAGCAGTTCTAATCTCTGGAGTCACTGATCCACATGGTGCAACCCTTCCTCCCGACCCCTAAATTCCCAAGTGGTCCATTACCCTTGTTAAACTACCTGTAAAAGCATGACCACACAAGCGGCATTTGAGGTTGTTACTGTCGCGGCTCACATGTTTCCATCCCTCAACAATTGATTTTGGGGGTCCCATTGAATTACAATTTGCATTCAAATAACATAATATTAAATAATAATACAACAAAATTAAATACGTTATAAATAAGTTTAATTTTTTAAATTTAAATATATGATTACAAAATTCAATTTAATTATTGTAAATATATTCTTTAAAAATTTAAATGCATTATAAATTTATAAATATTAAAAATAATATATTTTACAAATAAATGTCTTTAAAATTCATTTAAAATTTAAAATATTAAAAACGTTCAAAATAGAATAATTTAATGTTATGTATCATATTTTAAATTTTAAAATTTAAACATTAAATAAAACCAAAAAATAAAAAACTATACATGTTTAATATTTTAAATTTAAACTTTTGAATGAATCTTTTTAATATATTTATAAATTAAAAATATATACACGATTATATGTTTAATTATTTTATTAAAAAAAAACATTAAAAAAATTAAAAAAACAATTATAAATCAAAATGTAATAAAAATAAAAATAAAAAATAGAATATTAAATATAAATCATAAACTATATTTTACAATACAATTATAAATTATAAACTACAAAATATAAATCAATAATAAACTATAAAATATAAGTCAATAACAATTTATAAAATACTATCTTAAAGTTTATACTCAAAAACCTAAACCTAATCGAGCCATTTTGATTCGTATACATAAATATTCTTTCGCTTTTAGGCAAAAGAAATACCTGTAGAGGTCGGCGGCACTAGTAATGTGTTGTGGAAACTGGAAACCAAGTCGCAGGAGGTCGTTGGTGAGAGCCAAGGTTTCGGTGAGGTTGCAGCTTGCTCACGAACTCACAGTCCATGATGGCTCACAAATTCGCAGTCGCAATTGCTAGGAACTCGCAGTCACGGTAGCTCACGACCCGCAAGTCGCAATTCTTGTGGCCAATTTGCAGTCACAATCAAAGATACAACTCAACTACTCACCCACACTCCATACTCGATTTGCTCATAATCGTGCACACTCGAAATGCTCATAATATTATAAAACTTAGAACAACTTGCACTCGATCACCGCTCGTAATGATTAAACTCATACTCCCGCCACCTTTTATAAAGTCTTGATACGTTTTAGGGTTCTTTAGGGCTTTTTAGGGTTTCGTAAAAGTATTTTTAATTTTTCTTTAATGACAAATATCAACGAATATTCACCGTTTTTGGGGGATCGGATGAGGTTCGACGATTTTCGAACTTCATGTCCAAAATGCCAACCCAATGACTTACATTTTGGTAATGAAAGCTAAAAGATGCTTTCTCCTTCAAAAATTGTTTAGTGGAAACTAGCAAAACCTTAGGACTATGTAATGTCCCTTTCTTGGACAAATAAGATTAATTTGGATTTTTCTAGCAAACCCTTTTCAATAAATTAATTGCAAACTGAAATCTTCCAAGAAAAACCCTTAAAGAAAGAATATAAATTCCTGAGATCTGAATTTATACCCAACCCTTATGGCTGTAATAACCCTTTTGGGCAGAATTAATGAAATCTGGAATTTTTCCTTTATTCAACAAATACTGACAAAGTAAAAATACCTAGAAGGCTCAAAGCATTTAGAAATCCTCTAGGAATAGAAATATGGAAGAAAATAATTTTTCCAACAAAGATCTGATTTTTATTTATTTAATTTTTCACACCCAAAACCAATAAAATACCCGTGTATGATTACAACAATTTTTCTGATAAATGACACCCCAAGTGGCATGAAGAGGCCAAATGATGAATATGCAACCCAGAATCGAAGAAATCTGCCCACGGATGATGCCTTAAATGCTGGTCTGAAATCCCAAAGGGTGTAGATAACCCTAGATATGGCTGCAAATCGTGCCCTAGCTATCCCCTGCTTGAACCCTTGGAAAATGTCTCTCCACTGGCTGAATTTCTTCGCTTGAAATGTAGATCTAAAGTGGGGAATGTAGAAAACATGCCTGAAAAGTGTGCCCTAGCTTTGAAAATCTGATCTTTTCCTCTGAGAATCTGATATAAGCTCAAGTGTGATCTCCGTATGAAACCACCAAGGAGAAATTGAGGGTTTTCGTCCCCAAAATCTGAATACACTAAAGGGTTTTCATCCTCAGATGTAGATTGCAAAGGAGGGTTTTCGTCCTCAAATGCAAAAGTAGGAGCAATAACTCAAACCTTTAATGTCAAAATAGATGAGAGTCAAAAGATGTGTCCAAATGACCCTCAACACTCTTTTATAACTTTACTTTTATGCGTTTAAGGAAAAGCCTCCAATTTAAGCAACTTTCCATTTCTATTCCTTTGTTATGAATTACTTTTTGTAAGTAACTTTTTATAATAATAAAACATAAGGGTCTTTTATAAAGTTAAAACTTTATAAAAAAGATGCTTTTAAAATAATAAAACATTTAAGTGTCTTTTATAAAGTTACTTTTTAGACACTTAAGTTATGTTATTAATTTAGGGGGAGATTTTAACAATATTCTCAATCTTCAAGAAAAGTAAGGTGTGAACAAAAAGTTCGATGCTAGCTCCACAATTATGTCCCAACAGATCCAAATCATTAAAGCTATTGAATATTTCAACAAGAAATGGTGTTATGACTTGGAATAACATAAGACAAGGTCAACATTGTATTATGGAAAGATTGGATGATTTGTAGTTTCAAAGAATGATGGCTACAAAAATTTGTTCCCAAAGCAAGTCTTCTAAATAATATAGGCTCGATCATTGGTATGTTTCTATTAAGATAAGGAAATCTTTCTGACATAATATTCCTTTCAGATTTCAATTGATGTGGCTCGCATATGAGAATATCGAACAATGTATTAAACAAAGGTCTTTGGGTGGAAGAAAAGCCAAGACATGGTACCCTAATGTATTCTTTTGTTACGAGATTGGATTACCTTAAGACCAAACTTAAGAAATGGAATTGGAACAACTTTGGAGACATTAAGGTACAGTTAAAACTCGTATTCAAATAACTAGAAGGGATTAACAATGAAATGCGTCAAAAGGAAATAAAAGTGATATTATTCGAAAGAACAACTCCTCAAAGCGACTAACGTGTAATGGAAAACCAGAGAGGAAATAATGTGGAAGCAAAAATCTAGAATCCAATGGTTAAATGAAGGAGACAAAAATTCTGCATTTTTCCATAAATCATTACTTCATAGAAGGGTGCATAATTATATTTATTCTTTGAAGAAAAAAGGGGGACAACAGACATATCCTCAAGAAATGAAACAAGAGGTTGTATTATTTTTAATAACCTATTTAAAGCTCAACCTCTCAATTCAAAGAACCAAAGAAAACGTTCGCAGGTGTTGCCCGGATCGATTTCCCAAGAGGAGAATGAACAACTTAGAAGGACGGTTACTGAGCAAGAGTTATAAACAACAATCTTTAGTATGGGAAAAGGAAAAACACCTGGGCCAGATGGTTTCCCAATTGAATTTTATCAGACTTTCTGGGACATAATAAAGCAGGATTTACTTGGTGTTGTGGAAGAGGCAAGACTATCAAAAGCTATGCTTAAGGAAATAAACAAAACATTTATCACTCTCATTCCAAAATTTGTGGATGTGGCTGAAATCTCAGGATACAGGCCTATAGCGCTATGTGCAATGTTTTGTATAAAATTATCACAAAAGTTATGGCAGAAAGGCTTAAACCTCTTCTATATAAGATTATATCCCCAAAACAGGGTGGATTTGTTCCTGGGCGTCAGATTCATGATGAAATAGCCTTGGCCCAGGAGCTCCTGCATTCTATGGACATCCAAAATCACCGCAATGTTTATTAGATTAGATCTATCCAAAGCATATGATAGAGTAGATTGGAAGTTTCTCAGCCAAGTTTTAGCTAAATTTGGTTTTTCTGAGGACTGGATTAAATGGATAGAGGCTTGTAACCTCAGTCTCTTTCTTTGTGTTACTCAATGGGGAACCTACTAACCTTTTTGGAGCTTCTAGGGGTATTAGACAGGGAGATCCGTTGTCCCCTTTTCTATTTATTATTTTGGCTGAATGTTTGGGAAGACTAGTGAATAAAGCCTGTCAAGATAAAAGAATACAAGGTGTGCAACTTGCTACTTCTATTAAGCCTCTCTCCCATCTTCAGTTTGTTGATGACTCTACTTTGGCAGGGAAGGCTACCATAGTGGAAGCTAAGCAATTGGCTAAAATCCTTCAAGTTTTTCTTCTGCCACTGGTCAACTGATCAATGAAGAAAAATCTAGTATTATTTTCTTCCATTGCTCCCTACAACAGGAAGAGAAAATTCTCAAGATCTTCCATTTCAAAAAAGGTTCTCTCCCTATCAAGTATTTGGGAGTTCCACTTTATTCTAAGTAGAGTAAAGATTGGGAGTGGATAATAGCAAAGATAAATGGTAAGATACAAAAATGGACAAATAAATGGTTATCTACTACAGGAAGAGTGACTCTGCTTAAGGTTGAACTTCAAGCAGTATTAGTGTATATCTCATCCATCCTCAATATTCCTAAATCAATTTTGAAAAAATTGATGCTATTTGTCACGTCTTTTTATGGAATGGGACACAATTCGAAAAAATGGACATTAGTAAAATGGAATAATCTTTGTCGCCCTAGAAAGGAAGGTGGGTTAGGATTCAAATCTGTTGCTAAACAAGCTCAGGCCCTAGCTAGTAAACTTTACTGGAGACTTATCACATCTAATGATTTATGGGCTATTAATATAAGAGGTAAATACCTGGAAAATCAGCCACCGAACTTATTATTAGATGGTCTCTTCCAACAAGAGGATCTCCGATTCTGGCAGTTCTTAAAATGGGGGAATGTTTGATAAAAAAAGCTATTTTGGATAGTGAATAATGGAAATCAGGCATATTTTTGGTTGGATTCATGGGATGGCCAACCTCCTTTAATCTATCAATTTCCTCATTTACGTAATGTGATGGAAGCAATGCATCAAAAAGGATGGACAAGAGTTATGCATTATACTAAACAAATGTCTCAACATTTGGAAATGGGCAGATGTTGGATACCTACTCATGAATGGCCTATTTCTTTAGAGCGGCAAGAACAGGCTTTGATTAACCAAATATTGAAAAGATATTCTCTCTCCTATTCTAATGAACCAGATCAAATAGGATTGGGGAACACGTCAAGAGGAGAATATATTGTACACTCAGGATACGAGGAGCTAAACAGAGGCACTCCTCATCCCCTACAAGCAATGTTTAAGAAAATATGGAACCCGCCATATGACCCAAAGTTAGCTTTTTCCTTTGGCTTTTGGCACATGGCAGGTTCTCATAGGAGACAAACTTATGAAGAGAGGTTTTTATGGGCCTTTCAGATGTACATTATGTTGGAATGAGGAGGAAACTAGACATCATCTTTTCTTCCTTTGTCCGTGGGTTATACCTTTATGGCAATCTTTGGCATACACTATCAAGGACTCCACTCTCTTGAGCAATTAATGAAGGAATGGCAAGAAGAAATTCCAAAAGGACAAAACTTACTCCCTACTCTATGGACGGATATCTCTATTACTTTGGAATATATGGAAGGAAAGAAATAAAAGAATTTTTAAGTAGGAGATCACAGAGAGGGGATATGTATGGCAAAAGACTATAATAAATATGTAAGAAACTATAAAGTAGAAATCCCCCTTCCCTCTACTCTTACTCCTGCATGGAATAACCTATGTAAGCAGATAGTATTACAACCTACTAGCTCCCCGCTTCCTCCTCTAAAGACTAGAAAAGAGAAGATAAATAGCAAAAATGGGTTCCTCCCCCTATTCAGTTCAAGGTAAATTGGATACGGATGGTGCTTCTAGGGGAAATCCAGGAACGGAGGCATTAGGGGGCATTGGAACAACATATGATGGGAGAGCTTCGTTTTTGTTTGCTGAAAATATGGGAATCACCACCAACAATGTTGCTAAGATTATAGTTATTCATAGAGGTCTTCAAGAGGCTACTAGGTGTGGGTGGACTCACGTGCAAGTGGAATCTGACTCCAAGATTATTGTTAAGATGTTGACTACTACAGAGAAGATAGGGAGATCAAATTGGCAGATAGAGAGAGAAAAAAGAAAATCAAAGACTTGCAGGCAAAATTTCAATCGATGTAAATCAATCACATTTTAAAAAATCAAGTCGCAAATGCTCTAGCAAATTGGGCATTGGACAATCACGACATAGGATGCTATGGAGACCCTCCACTGTGGTGGCCTCAATGAGATCAGGAAGATATGAAAGCTATTTTAAACTTAGACAATCCTTCATGATTTTTACTAAGTTTATTTTGTTTCATAATGCTTAGGATTGGACTAACAGACTCCCAGGCCTGACATACTCGAAATTGTACAAATATTTATCTTTTGAAATAAAATTTTGAGGTTTTTCAAAAGGGGGGACATAAAATACTACAATCAACCTCTTCTCTTTTCCTTCAATGGAATCAATGTGAACCTCTTACCAACGTGCTTAGGTGTGTAGTACCATGATGCGCGACATTTCTATCAAACTGCCATGGTCTTACAAACAAGATTATATCACACAAAACTTCATCCTTGTAGGACCTAATTTGAATAGAGGGGCCCCAAGGATTACCATCAAGAGGCGTGGTGGTTGGTCGAGTGCATGGGTAACCTCAATATCCCTATGTCACGTTAATCAAAGCATGAATGGTTATCATTGGGATTAGAGCATTGAATTGGATCGGCTGCCTATTTCAAATTTGGTATACGAATACTATTACCATGAAGGTTGCTTATTCACTAAAATAAAAGGTCTTTTTGCAACTAAGGCACCTTCGACACATGGGAATGCACTATTCTTTCCAACCCTAGTTTTTCTATCATCTCATTAGACAATGAAATATACATACCACCACTATTAATTCGAGTACCATAAGAAATGGACAGAGACTTGCCCGAGTCCCGTAAAAGACAATAGTATTTCCCATAAATCTCATAATAACCAGGGGCTTCGAGAGAAAAGTGATCATCGAACTTTACCTTTTGGAGGGGCAAAAGCAATTGACAACCTCCTTTTCAGTCCTCCAAACCAATGTCTTTGATTAGGGCATTTCATCCTCCTACATAACCATCTATGCATTTGCATTAGGCATTTCAACCTCCCGTACATCCCGTATCTCCTTCTACAAGTGCATCGAGCTCCTACACATCCTAATGGTGGAGTATTCCTCCACACAAGCATTTTCAACCACACACATATCCTCGTATAGTGGAGTCTTCCTACAAGGATGCATTTAAGTGCCACACATTTAGTATGGAATCTCCATCCATATGTGAAATGTCCCTTTCCTACTATTTATAAAATATGGATTTTTTTGTGAATAATTTTCCATTATTGGGTATTGATAACATAATAAGCAGCAACATACAAGATTAATATTATGAACCCTATTGATAACACTAAGACCCGCGGGATTTCTTTATTTCAATGAGTTAAAATAATGTGCACTTGAAATCTTTTATCGTGGTGAGCTGAATATTGATGACAAGACAATTGCATATTGAAATTACACATACAAAAATAATCGGTTATGTAATATGCAAAGTACAACCCAGCTTATTATGGACATTGGACATATACCAAAAACACTCATGACATATTTGCGTTGAAAATTTGATCATAATTACCGCTGAAAATAGGGTACAGAAGTATTGTACCAGCAATAGAGATAATTGTAGCAACAATACAAATCATTATAACAACATTACTAATTATTGTAGCAGCGGTATAGCAAATTCAAAAATGAAATGAGTTTCAATCTTCAGCACAAATATGATCCCCGCATGGAATCACAACTGAAATTAGAAGATTTCCATCCTCCAATCCTGCACGTCAAAGGGCTTTCATCCTTTAGTGAAAATATGAACACAAAGGCTCAAGCTCTATAATAGAGTTTTTTAAGAAGTGATGAATAATCCTCCCTCTTGAGCACACATCTCCTCTTTTTATGATAATCCCTTCAAATTCAAACGCTAAAAGTGTTTACAACACTTTAATGAAATATATATGGTACGAGATCAATGCATTTAAAGAGTTTAAGGTTATAATAGAAGTTAAAGTCAACAAGTAATTGCACCCTAAAAAAAGGGGACAAGAGGGGCAAAGGGAACACAAGGGACACCAAAGTGCGACTTGTGCCAAATTTTGACAAGTGTCACCTTGTGGTTTCATGTGACTGAGATGCGGGGGCTAGAAATTAGCACATGAGAGCTAAACTTGGGTTTTCCATGTGTCCAGAGCTAGCTGAGAGAGGGGGTCGCACTTTTGTGTCCCCCTTGTCCCCTTTGCACCTTGGAGACAATGTGAGGGGACCGTAACGATGAATTAGTGCGAGCCCCTTCCATTTTCAAGCGTTCATAACTTAAAATCATCAACTTCAAGTGTTGCAAGTGTTAGAAGATGCATGCAGTATTTCAACTTCCTTGGCCTCTTCCTCATGTTTAATATTGTTTAAACAAAGTATTTTGTCTCTATTTACTAGTGTAGGCCTGCAAAAATCTATAAAGAAAATGTTACACTCAACAGTACGTAGGAGTTTGATGAGATCATGCAGAAATTTCAATAGAAAATTGAGAACCGAGTGGCAGATATTACAATCATAAGAAGTGTGGCCATTCATGAGTTCATGATGGACATCACGAGAAAAACTAAAAGGGAAACATGTGTGAAAGAGTTCTTGATTACAGTATTGATTGAGCACACCAAGATAGACAATGCTAACTCTTACAAAATTGGGATTCCATTTGTGGATATCAAAAGAATATAAGAAGACTACGAGAAATATTTGTCGGCCAAAGAAAAGGAGAAGCAAGGTGTAATTCAGCTTACTATTAAACTCTCAGTTGATACATAAAATTTTAGTTTTCAAAAACACATAATTCTATTTTTAGAATGTATCTTTATGATGAATCTTTTGAGGCTGTGGTTGCATGCCATCTAAGTGGTGTAAACAATTCTGTTTTTTAGAAAATTCCTAAATTAGTTTGGGCAACAGACTAAATATGTTTTTTTATCTATTTTTAGTTTTAGTTTAGCTCAGTTCTTTTATTATTCTGCATGGAAAACAAGATGTGGTTGCATCCCATCTGAACGCCCTATAAATTCTGCAATTGATCTCTTTTTAATTTAGATTTTATGTTTACAAGCGAAGCAACGAGTATCGGCATCTCAGTGCATCTTGTGGAGTTGAGTACGGTATTTTCTCACTTAATTCAATGAATGTCATGTTTTGAATTAAATTAAGAGCTAACACTAAAAAATTGTAATAAATTAGTGAATGTAAATTGATTGAATGCTATTTTATATGGTTCAAGAAAGCCATTTGATTTTAGTTTGTGTGTGATAAACTAGATGTTCTTAGGTAATCTATGAAACATTACATTCATTAAACTGTAATTTTGGATTAAATTCATTAAATCTGTGAAGTCGATTGAATTGAACACACTGTTATTCCAGTCATTCTTGCAATTTATAAATTGTAACGAATGAATTCAGGTCATGCTTGCAATTTAATCTTTTAGACACAAAGAATTGCGCCACTTTAGTCTCTTGCCTAGGATTTGTGAGAAGTTAGGCTTGATGTTACACTTTATAAATTATAGTTTCGATCATTTCATGTTAGATTTTATAAATTATAGATTCAAACATTTCAGACATGTGAGAAGTTGAGCTTGATTGTGTGTGCTCTCAGTATTTTTGAGACAAGAAAGGAAATTAAAGTTCTTTTCTGCCCTATTCCTTCTCTCATTTTTCAGTTTTTTTTTAAAATCCAATTCACTTAGTCTACAATAAGCATCATTGTGAATATTCAGAGGGAAGATTAGCTTGTCAATTATCCAATTTGGATGATTAAACCCTCCGTAGGTAACAAAAGTCACATAGATCCCACGGAACCATACCTCTAGAGTATTTTGTACCTTGAATCCTACTTCCAATAAGGATTCAAAATGAGTGAGATAAAATTATCGCCTTCTGTTGGAGCTTGTGACAAAACATGCATCAATAGAAAGCTGGCACTAGAAGGAGGGCATTGGGCTTAATCCTCCAGTTTGTCCTGATAAGTTTGGTTATCCTTTCTCTTCATGTTACCTCTTGCATTTTGTGTGTTTAAACTTCATAAAGTCTTACAAGTTGGATCTGCAACCTCAACTTACAAGGTCCAAATCTGCTACCAAAGCCTTACTTTGCCCTTTATTTTGTCATAGGAAACCCAAATCGGATAAAGGCAAGACTAAAGGATCACAAACAATCCTAAGTTCTCCCACGTCTATTCCTCCAATCACTATTCTTCCTCCATATACACGACCATCTTTCTCCTCCTACTTGGTTAGGAGGTGTGCACTTGTTATTGCTTGCAATATCCATGACTTCCTAGAAATCTAGAGGTACTTGCTTTCATACAAACATGATTGTAGTAAAACTATTAAGGAACATACTATTGCTTTCACATTTGCTTTGAGATTAATAAATGTTGAACATGAGGATTTTGCTTGCTTACTGTTTCCTTTTACTTTGAAAGATATTGTTTATAATTGGTTTCTTAATTTAACACACAACTCCAATATTGGTTGGGTTCAATTTGAAGAAATGTTTTAGCCCAATTTAGAAAAGTTGTTAAAACATTTTTAGCACGTAGAGAAATTCGATTTTGGTGAGATTTTTATCATGTTGCCAAGTTACATTCTATTAGATTTCTCCTAGCTATTGATGATACTTTTGATATGGAAATAGAATAAATGGTTTTTAAGACATCTTTTTATATGGTGAGCTTGAGGAGAACATCTACATGAAGCGCACAAACAACTTTAAGCTTAAAGGAAAGGAAGATTTGATGTGTTGGCCGAATAAGTCTCTTTATGGCTTGAAGCAATCACTAAGAATCTAGAACCTGAAATTTGACAAGTATGTGTTAGGACTTGGACTTGGAACAAGCAAAGCTCATCCATGTGTTTATGTTAAACAAGAAGATGAAAGTTTTGTTATCATAGTATTGGATGTAGATGACATGATGTTAATTGGTAACAATAAGGAAATGATCAGCAAGGTTCTCATCTCAATTTTATATGACCTAGGTGATGCAAAAAAAATGGGCATGGAAACTAAAAGACATCGTGTAAACAAAAATTATGGTTAAATTGGAGTATGTTGAGATGATATTGGTGAGGCTTAAAATACGGAGAGTAAACTTGTTAGCATTCCCTTTCTGGTTGGTCAAATAATATTTGCTAAACAATGTCTTAAAACAAAAAAATTTGAGGAAATGTCTTAGGTGTTGTATGCTAGTGCAATTGGTAGTTTGATTAACGCAATGGTCTATACAAAACTTGATATTACTCATGTAGTGCAAGTAGTTGGCAAATTCATGTCAAATCCTAGAAAGGAACATTGGACTGCGGTGAAGACGATCTTCAAGTATCTACGTGGGACATTTGATCATGCAATATGCTATCGGGGAAATTCTCGGTGAAAGCAAGACAATGAATCTACATGGCTTTGTGGATTCCGACTAGGGTGGGGATCTGGATTTGCATAGATATACTATTGGGTACATTTTCAACGTGTTCGATGGAGCTTTAAGTTGAATGAGTAAGCATCAAACAAGTGTTGCGATATCCAATGCAAAGGTTGAGTACATGGCGCTTACTCGTGCAAAGCAAGGAAATAATGTAGCTTCAACGGTTGATTTCCACTATTGGGTTCACTTAAAATGTTGCAAGGATAGATTGTGAGAGTCAATGTGCAAATTGTCTAGTAAGGAACCATGAGAATGATTCTAGAATGAAACACATTGATGTTCAATACCATTTTGTAAGAGAAACGATGGAGGAGAAGAAGATACTACTAGAGAAGGTGAACACAAAAGATAATGTTGTTGATTCTTCGAAAAGGTTGCAAAGTCTTGACAAAAATTTTGGTGTAGAAAATTAATGGGTATGACTGCCCGAGTTGTTGACTATATGGCCTTGGCTCCCCCTATAGAAAGTATTCAACAAGTGGAAGAATGTTAGAAATGAAGATGAAGTCTTATGCAATATATTGCCCATGGATGTATATCATGTGTTACATGGTTGATTTAGGCAATTTGGATGTATGAGCGTAACATGACGGTCATACAAAGACTTATACTTTGGCAAAGGACGCACGGTATTAAACTTTAAATCCTTTCAAGGTTGTCAATGTACAATTGAAGAAGAGTTCAAAGTGTTGTTGATTTCGAAAAGAAATTACCAAAAACGTAAAAAGATGAATGTTTTGCATTCAATCCAAAGCCTACGCCAAAAGAAGAGGATGAAACAAGTGATGCGAAGAACTTTCACCAAGGGAACAAATTGCTAGCTGAGTTTGCGGATATCTTGATGTAGTATAATCTAGATAATATATCACCCATACAGAATATCACTTATAAAACGGATTTGATGCCAATGTCTAGTTTACCAAACAACAACGTAGATAGGTTGACACCTCGGAGAATGAGGAGATGAACAAGCAAGTTCAATAATTCCTTGAGAAGGGGTTGGTCACATAATTTCTCAACCCATCAAGAGTACCTACAATATTGATGCCGAAGAAAGGTGAGTGGGAAATGTCCACTTATTCCAAAGCCGTCAATGAGATTACTATCAAGTATATGTTTCCATTTCTCTACATGAATGAGTTAATGGATTATTTAAGTGGAGAAAAGTACTTCACGTTGATTGACTTGAATAGTGGGTATTGCTAAATCATGATAAGAGAAAATGATGAGTGGAAGACTACTTTCAAAACGCTGACTACTTTGTATGATTGGTTGTTTGTACTCGAGGTCTTCCTTTAGTGCCATGGGTTGTTTGTATTATGTCCAAAGAAGGCTTAGGCTTACGAGATATGTTCACACAAGGTTGTATTTTCACAGCCAATCATTTGAACAAAATCAAAGCCTCTTGTGTTAGTCTTTTCTTCAAAATCTGAAAAACTGTCATATGTTGTTTAACTTAAACTTTTGCTATCATCTTTCATTGTTTCCGTGATGGGTGCACATATTCCACAAAAATTCTAAAAAACTTCCAATAAAAACTAGCTAATCTATCAATGGTTCTTGCTTGAAACATGTTCCTAAGAGATGGTCAATCCACAATTACTCTTTACTTTCTACCGTCCATTATCAATCCATCATGCCACAGTACAAATCCCAAATAGGTCAGCTTACCCATGAAGCTTCATTCACTCAAGTTGTCCATTAACTTCTCTTCCTTCGACATTTGTAATACTTTCCTCCAAGCCAACAAAGGTTCTTCATTCGTACTAATTAAAATCAAAATGTCATGTAAATACACACTACGGTTTCAACTCTTCATCCATGAGTTTCATGAATGTTCTTGGTACATTCAACCACTAATACATACCAACCAATCTCTAACTCACTCTTCAAGCTCCCTTCGTCTCGGAAAACGGTCCACATGTAGAAAGTGGCGATTTGGTCAGTTACTTTATTTTTGCACCCGCCACAAGCACAACTAACAATCTTTAAACCGACAGTTTTGAAATCGTTACCTGTATTAAGCAGTGGTTTCATCACTGTCCCAAAACAGGGTCGATTGACCTCTAGGAGAAGACGGGCACAATCCTACTTGACTTCCTTCAAATGTTACAGTCCTATTGATCTTCCTTGAGATGTCATTGATCATTTTTATCGCACACAACATTGTCAATAAGTCCCACAAACGTGCATACAAACCAAAAACATGCATGAACCCCAAACCATTTCTGTAATTCATGCAAGATTGCTTGTGACCTCTATGTTCTTGCACTATGTAATCTTCCATTTTCTTGTCTTTCTGAAATTGGTGTATGAGTTGGAAAAAGTATGATTCATCCTACTTTCAATCCAGTCTCCACTCTCAGTCAAAGCATCCGTAAACGGGGAAAACTCCCCTATGGCTTCATGATATCCATCTATCACTCAATGTATGAGCTGCCTCATCCAAGGGTTGCAAATCAACATTCAGATTCTCCTCAAGGTCATAGATCTGTATGACTTAGAAAGCTAGTCAGACCTTTCTCAACCATGTAGGCACCTCTACTTCTTTCCATGTTGGGCTCAATGAGGGCATTTATCATCTTCATTGTGTTTCAACATCATCTGAATAGATGATTCATGTGAATTGTGGTGATAAAGATAATTTCCTCAGCAACATGATGAGCAAATACAGGTAAGAAGACTAAGGAAACTATCATCGTCTTGACTCTTCTAAACAAAATCATGTGAAGGTAAAGCTTTGAGTTAAAAACCCTCGCCTACTATTTGTTTGATTACTATGAGTGTTCTATTCCTTATTAACATTTTTCATCAACAAATTTCCGTCTTTAGAAGATTCACATTGTAAGAGGTGATTCATTAGAGCAATATTGGAGATCTTATTCATCTTTTTGTCATATTTTCATCAGTAAACTCATTACACAGAGAAGAATATCATATATAGGTAAAAACTAATTTCCTTCAATATAAATAGAGGATATGTGAAGATGAAGCTCAAATAAATTAGTCACACTAAGAACTCTTCATACCAGTCAATACAAACATCTTGAGATCCACCCATGCATCTATTTCCTTCATATATTCTTCTAGCACATACTAATTCAGAATGCATCTATCAATTGCACTATCCAATGCATTCAAAATTTCTTTCAACACTTATGGCCTGATATTTTTATTCAGCGTGTTTTTAGGATAGGGTGTGAAATATTGAATGCATCTTCTTTTCAAATGAAAATCTGAGCCTAAAATTTCATTGGAATTAGATCTAAAATTCCTCCCTGTAAAGCCAGAAACAAGACATGGTTAGCTTGCATCTATCTATTTTTCTGATTTTTTAAAACATCAACAAGAGCTTACATAAAAGTAAATGTCAAATCTTAGATATTTGCTCTTTCCCAATACTTCATGAAATTAACGAAATACCATAAAACCTTGATGAGTCCCTTAACATACTCGATTACACGTACTTCTCTTGAGTCCATGGCAGTACACTTTGATATCCAGCTCATTCATAACCTCAAGGGGCATCACATTGCACGAGGCTCCTAAATCATGCATACAATTGTGAATGACTTCGTCTTTAATAATCGTAGTAGCATAAAAGGATCAACATCAAGCTGAGATTCAACGAGGGAAGTGCCCAAATATATTTCAGATGATTCCCCCAAATTTTCCAATGCTTGCGGTACTTCCAATTCATCAATAACAGGGGGGATATCAACACTGTTAACATCTTTTCCCGGGCTACAACTTCCTCCTTCAATCCCAAGTATTTAAATGCTCTTTTTTGTGCTTAGGGATCCTGAGCAACTCAACAATAGGCATAGTGACCTTGATCTGACTCGACAACTGAACCATGTCACAAGGGATGTATTTGGGTAAAGTTGTATTAGGAGGTAAGGTGATCACCTTCTCTTGTGGTATGAGAGGTTTCTCACGGCCCGGGTAGAACTATTGGGCTTCTTGGCATTAGCTAGGCTCTTGGCCAGTGCATCTTTCTTGGGGGATCTTTTGGGACATTAGTGAGGAGAGGGTTTCTTGGCTTGGTGAGGTCATCCCATTTTAACAGTCTTGTTCCTCAAATTATATTCATTTTCCCGAGCGACCACCGCATTCATTCATATCTATCTATCCTCCTCGAATTGATCCCACCATCATACTTCTTAATCATCTACGACCTCAAATACTCAAAATCATGATTTGGCAATTAAAAACCTTGGACCATGTCAACATCCAAGCAGGAGGTAGACGGATCAAAGACAAATCGTTGCACACAATCCCAAAAACTTTGTACAGTTTTTGCACTCAATAACTCAGTAGAAGTAACTCCTTGTTGCAAGCTATTATTGCACTCCATCATACAAACATCCTCACCGATAGCATTTTCATCAACCTCTGCATTCACCTCAACAGGATCACATGGGGAGTGTGGGAGGAAACATCTATCACACCAATCGATCACATGATCCTCTTCGACTAAGGACACCCTAGCAGTCAATGGATCAGGAACTGATTTATTTTTTTATAGTGGTTGTTGTCTATTTCCTGACCCCATGGGTCCCTTTCCTCTATCCTCACTTCTGTGGTCTCCTCTAGGATGATTACCAAATCTGTTTTGCCCTTGGGGTTGATGTTGGCCACGAGAACTCGTCCTATCCCTTTCTCGGCTCTAGCAAGCTTATAGGATATTTCTTTTACCGCCCTTGCTACAATTTTAACAACTTCCTCTAGATCTACTAATGTATTTGCCTATGAAGCTTTTCATGATTAAATAGCTTGGCATTCTCCCTTTTAGGGGCTTTCTGTTGCCTTGATATTTTTTTCTATCTGTACCGCCATAGAAAGCTTGTCTTAAATTTGCAGGATTTTTATCTCTTAGATAGTAGGTCGCCTTCTTATCAAAGGCATCCCAAATATTTTATCAAACATGATTGATCACTAGGCCTTAGTCCTATCCCTTTCTCGGCTCTAACAAGCTTATAGGATATTTCTCTTACCGCCCTGCTACAATTTTAACAACTTCCTCTAGATCTACTCCCGTATTTGCTTGAAGCTTTTCATGATTAAATAACTTGACATTCTCCCTTTTAGGGGCTTTCCTGCTGCCTTGATATTGTTTTCTATCCACGTATGCCGCCATAGAGAAAGCTTGTCTTAAATTTGTAGGATTTTATCTCTTAGATAGTAGGTCGGCTTCTTATCAAAGGCATCCAAATATTTTATCAAACATGATTGATCACTAGGCCTTAGTACCAAAGGCAGTCTATTTAGGGTTTTGTTGAATCTAGCATTGAAATCTAGGACAGATTCGTTGGGATTCTTCTTGATATTCTCAAATTCGGACGGAAGGAACCTTGGATCAATTTTATCTCCATATCATAAGTTGAAATCATTTCTCATTTCTCGCCATGAGTCAATGGAGTTGGCATGGTGCGAGCTTTATACCAATCACAGGCCCTCCTCCAAGGTATGAATAAACAACATTATGTATACATCCTCATGCTCTATTTTAAAATCCTCCATGGTATTGAGGAAGACTCTTAGATGTTGATCATCAATAACGGCATTATTCCCCTAAAATTTTAGTAACTTATTCCTCGCATCATTAAAGACTGCATTGGGATATCCTACCATTTCCGTGAAATTTGTAGGTCTCGTATACATTAACAACAAAAGGGGGTCTAGGGGATGAGGTGGAAGTGCCATATTATTCTAAGGGGGTGTTCCAACAGGAGGATTAAAATGGCGCGGGACTCGAGGGTCTTGGAGGTAACGAAGTGTAGCTCTCAAAGTATTGGTCCCTTAATGACTCGGGCCACAAAACACTCTATTATTCTCAAATAACAAAGAGGGAGGTAAAGAAATACCATGATTATTCGTAAATGAAAGCCCCTCACCAATTAGAGTGTACTTATCGTTGTTAGGACTACCGTGTTCGAGCAATCGAAGTGCTTGAGTAATCTTCCACCAAAGGTTAGTCAAAATCAAAGGCAAATTACTTTTCCCGCCTGCCTTGATCACTCGGTTCTTTCCAAACTTGTTTCCTCTCGCATTTGTTCTTCGTAATTTCAAAAACAAATTTCTGGTTGGATCTGTCTTGAAGAAAGACTTTATGCCTTCCACTTTGCAAATTTCTCTGGCAAATCTCAATGTCTTAAAGCCCAAGGTATTGTTATTTACCAAATTTTACGAATAGGGTGGAGTCGCCACCAACATCTCATATCTTCGATGAGTAGATCGTTGTAAACAACTTGATAACTACAAATTCATGATCAATTCAATCAAAGATTGGCAAATCTCAATTTCCTTTATTAATATTTATCCACAGCAAAGTCAAATTTAATGGAAGACTTGCTTGAGCTAAGAAAATATTGAGCGATTTACTTCAAGTCTATCTTATTTTTACAAAGCTTGATAAAGGATCAAGTCTAGATAAAATATGTGCATCTAAACATAATGTATTTATTACCAAAGGTCGATATTTATCTCGTATTTATAGAAATATTCCCAAAGAATAAGCAGCCACAGGGTGTTGGTATCCAAATTGATTCCGCCTTGTGAGCCAAGCAAAGATCATCAGCAGGTTGTGCATGATGCCTAGAGAGGGAAAGACCGGGATTTGAGTCGTTTGTAGTTGGGCAAGGGTCTGGCAATCTCTTTTTCACTTTGTCTCGGGGAATATTGGATGACACCCCAACAAAGGGTATGACCTACCTCGCTACTTTAGGCTCTATCTGCAACTAGGGTGAGAGGACATGTATTGTAACCGATTTTTATGAAAAGTAAAGGGTAGACCAACAATATTTAGACTCCTTTTCTCAGGGAAGTGAAAATGGCCTCAAGAAGACATGGTCATTGTAGACATTTTCTAACTCTTACGAGTTGTCACACTAGAAAATGTGGATATCTTCTAACAAAGGCTCAGGTTACTAAAGACAGACATAATTCCAACTTGCTTCTGAGTATTTTAGATAAAGGATGGGTAAATTCAACAAATCTCCTTAGTATTTAAGCATGAACAATGCAAGCAGGGGTAATTTGGGTGGATCTCGTGGTTATTAGTTGGAATTTTGGTGTATTGTTGGGAAATTAAGCACGATAAAGTTGATTATACAAAAACCTCAAATGAACCTTTCAAACACTGCAAATAATTGTTCTCGATCGAAGTGTGAATCACAAAGCGCTAGCATTCCTTCAACCAAAAGGTTAGTACTCATGGAATCCCAAGAATACAAGATTTCACACAAACTTTGAGAATTCAAACATAAAAGTTCATGACAAATTTCTCACCAAGATACTAACAATCTCCGATCAAATATGCCCCAAATACACTCAACGACTAACAAAGGTCTTAGATCAAACAAATACAAATTGATTTGAGAACTATTTACGACATTATAAAGGAAAACTCCTTCAATCATGTAATTGTAGTTGCCAAATTGTTACTATTTAGAGCTAAAACGTTGTGTAATTCAGAGAGATTGATTAGCATAAGATTGCAATAGAAATGCGAACAAACGATCCAACACAAATTATCTAGAAACAAATAATAGTGCTCTTGAGATTATAAACAAATCGATTGATGAAACGCCAACTCTTGAATAAGGGGACACACAACTGTGCCCTCAATATTTACCAATGACTCTAAAGTGCAATCACCTTGGCGAGAAAGCTTGGGAACAAATGAAAAACAAATCAGATATCTCAAATTAACTCGGCTTGAGAAAGTACAAACTAGGCCTCTTCCTTTTTCTAAAGCTTAGAAAATTAACCCCCTTATACGAGAGCATTCTCATCGCATTTATAAATTTTCAATCTCTCACTCACCTTTCATTTTCCCCCAAAAGCATAAATATCCTAGGAATATTCCTCTTTAGGGCATATAATATATTTTCTTTTCGTCCCATGTGGATTGGTGAGAAAAGCATTCCCCTTTTGGCGGTTTTCAGGCGCCTCCATATGGCTTGATGTGACACTCAAATCCATTCCGCCTTTCTGAGGATCATTTTTGAACAGCACAAACTTACATTTGTGTCTTTCCTGGGCTGAATCCTATGTCACATCAGTCCAGATATCCTCTTGTTCACATAATGTCAACCTCCTTTGAATTTATTTCTTTCGTGCGAGTTGTGGAATCGATTCCTCTCCATATGATGGCAATGATTACTTGCTTTTGGCTCACTCGCAACATTCTCACAATAAATTCGACCTCATCTCTTCATTAACAATGTGATTGTAGAAGATGCTAAAGGGTTGTCTTAATATGGAGGCACGAGTTCGAGATGAATAAATGAGTAATTTAACTAATACTATTGTGCCAAGGAGACAAAAATTTCATTGCAAATCCAAGAGTTTCGGATGCATGTTACAAATTGAAAGTTCTCGCCTCTTCTATCTCTTCTCTTCCTTCTTCGTGCTTATAATACTACTAGTTCTATTTTGTCGTTGACTTTATTTTCTAAAAGGAAATATGTAATATAAAGTCATTTGAATGTAACTCAACTAATTAAGTGTTTTATCACTTAATTAAACTAGTTAGTTAGGTGGATCTCTCCCCTTTGTGTATACTGAGGCCCCGGTTTTCAGTAAAGGAGTTGGATATTGGTGACTTTTTATTGTAAGGAATAAAGATTTTGAATACAAAAGAAATCCCTTCTCTCTCTATCTTTTCTTGTTCTCTCTTCTTGTCTTGATTCTATTCCATTTTGTGTATCTTGTTTGTATTATCTTGATATTGAAACTTTGTGTTCTCATTGATGTGTCGAGAAATCATTGAACTTTGATTCAACTTATATCTTGTTCATTGTGGTAAATCCCATTATGTAAGCACGTATGTTTTCATGTTTTATTAACATGGAGGAGTAAGATGAGGTCTGCATCCTTCTTATTTGAAAGTGATGTCATTTTCCTTTATTTTTAGACTTTGTAAGTATAGTGATCTCTGCCAACCAAGCGAGGCAGGTGTATCCTTGATCGATGAATTTATAGAACTATGTGTCCCAAGTTTATCAGTCTTACTAAATGCTTAAATTGTTTCATTCCTCTTTTGTATTCAAGGCCATGGAATCAATAAACGAAACCAAGATCCTCATCAAAGGTTGTTAGATTGTATATTTGAAAATATTTTTGAGTCCCAAGTTTTGGTTTTGAATAAGGGAAGCCCCCATAAGAGGAGGGATTGTTGTCTCATGTATTGTTGATTGTGCTTTGAAACTATAAATTTTCCAAGAAACACATATAAAGCATAGTAAGCAAACTCGGTGAGTACTCACCAAAAAAAACACAGCGAAATATTCGCTAGTTTAACTCATGAGCGATCTCGGAGAGTATAGGCGAAAATTCGAAAATATTCACCAATACTCATCGAGTTTGTGTTAAAAACTTGCCAAACATGGCCAATACACGAAACGCACCAAAAACATGGAAAAACGGTGTAAATACATTGCTTTTTTATTTTTAAGGCAACAAAGCACTTCATTTTCAATAAAGACAATGACCATTGAGCATGCATTGCATGAGTCGAACATCGATTAACAAAGAAAAGATCCCCATAGGGTTTCATGATATCCATCTTTCCCCTAAAGTATGAGATGCCTCATGCAAGGGTTACAAAATAACATTTAGATTCTCCTCCTCAAGGTCTAGATATGTAGGACCTAGAAGGCTAGTGAGACCTTTCTTAACCATATTACGTATGATAATAGGTTTGTATTGATCCATCTTATATGATTTATTGGTTTTTACGTTTAGGATTAAAACTAGTTATTGGTAAGATTGAAATTAAGAATAAATAGAAATGGAAGGCATATGGCACAGCTACACACTTTTTGTGTCCATCTTTTATCAAACATAAAAGTTATATTAGATGAGGAGGTTGATAACCGAACATTAGTTAACAGATAACTAATGGCTATTAATAACTTTGATACCAACCTTAATGACAAACCTAAAGACTACTAAAAGTTTGTCTCCAAGCTTTACAAAAAGAAGTGAACCAAGAAGTTTAGTCATTAAATTTGCATGTTGCTCCTTAAATACCACTTTGTAATACACAATCCTCTCGACATTTTGTTGTTGTCCAATGTATGAGCTTTGGTGGAGATAAGAACCGAGAAGGATCGCTCGAGAAAAACATTGATCGGTCATGTGAACATAAGATATATCATGTCCACCACCAATTGTCTATAGAGTGATCCATTGACGGTGAAGAATCATCATTGGCTCATAACTTCAACATGACTTTCATAGTTCTGAATCCAAAATCTTGAAAAAGTGTGTATCAAACAAAATAGACCAGGCTCGTGGAGCCTTCTTAGGTCTATAAAGGGACTTAATCCACTTGCATACCAAGTTCCTAAAAACCTTCAAGCAACACCATGTACACCTCCTAGTCCATATCTTTGTTCAAAACCCAAACAAAGTTGCTTTGCGGAGAGGAGCACACTCAAATGTGCCCATCTTTGCAATAAGAGAAAAAACAACAATCTCCTCATAGTCTCTTCCCTCCTATTTTGGAAATCCTTTCACAAAAGACACCTTAAATTTGTCCAAATTACCATCAACTTTGTTTTGACTTTGTCCACCCATTTGTATCCAATGCATTGTTACACCAATTGTTTAGGTACCATTAAAACTCAAAAAGCAAAAGGAAGAAAGTGAAATTATATAAATATCCATGAATGAGAAAAAGTAGGTCAATGTAACTCAAGAATACATCCAATTACAATAGAAAGTGCTAGGGTGAAACGGCCTTGGGCACAATGTCCAACAAAATAAAAGTAGACAAAAACACTGAAAGTAAACATAGAATAAATCAAATGTTATAAACCTCCTATGCCATTTGGCTAGGGTAACAATATAAATAGCCATATCCATATCATTGTGAAAGGCCAAGGCAAGCTCTGAAAACCCTATAAATGCTCCTCAACGAATGTCTAGGGTTGCGAGAGATTAGGTTGGGTAATACTAGGAGTAATCCAAGTACTTCCCCTAGAATCACTCCTAACTCCGTGAAGTTGGGAAATGACTAGGAGGTTGACGTTTCACTCGACGTTTCAAAATGGAAACATGGGGGAAATACTTTGAAACGCGTGCCAGACGCGTTTCCGAAACGTCTGCACGTTTCTACCATATTTTTTAATTTTAAGGCATCATAACTTTTTAAAAATAAAAATAACTTCATTTAATGAACCTAAACCTAATCTACCCACCTAGACATTCTAAAGACACTTCAGAAAAGCTATATAATGACATCTTGGCTCCACAACAAATCACTCTCATTTTTCTCTTGCTAAATTAAGTTTTCACTAAACTAACATTTAGAATTGCGAAGAGCAAAGAGACATCAAGGAGCGGCTTGAAGGAGGAGTTTAGGAGGTGCTACTAAGAGCTAAGAGCATCAAGGAGGAATTTCAAAACTGATTTGGAAGGAGTGAACAACTTCAAGGAGGAAAAACCAGGTATTTTTCAAGTTTTTTTAAGAAAATGTTAATGTGATCAATGATCACGAATGAATCAATATGTAGTTTTAATTTAGTAATTTTTAAACTCTATGCTAAAAATTTATAAAAATGTAACATTTCCTTTGTGTTTTTTAAATAAAAAGCATATGTTGTTTTTTTAATTATAAATATCATCCAAACTTTGTGTATGCTCTCACCTCGCACCTATACGGTGAACTTGGTGATCAAAAGTAGAATAGGATGCATAGGGTTTTTTTGCTATTTTAAGATTTTTTGTATTTATTAAATTAAAAATCCGAACTCTATGTATGCTCTCACCTCGTGCCTATACGGTGAACTTGGTGATCAAAAGTAGAATAGGATACATAGGGTTTAATAATTTATTTATTTTCCTATTTTTTAAAACTAAACATTTATTTTGGTTTTTATAATTAAAATTAAAAATCTTAAATTTGTGTATGCTCTCACCTTGCGCCTAAACAGTGAACTTGGTGATCAAAAGCAGAATAGGATATGTAGGGTGTAGTTATATTTATTGTTATCTAAGTTTATGTTTTTATTTTTCAATGTAGGTTTGATTCTTTGAGATATAAAATTTAAAAACATAAATGGCATCCAGTTCAACTTCAGTGGGAGGGCATGGGGAAGGAAGCCAAGGTGGGGGTGTGCAATCTGTGGATCCTAAAGCTCCTCTTTGGAGACATGTGCAAGTGTTGGAGAACCTTGTTGGTGGTGGCTCTCGAGTTTGGATATGCAATCATTGCAATATTGAATTCAAATCCTCATATACCCGACTCAAAGCTCATTTAATGGGGCAATCAGGAATGGGGATTAGAAAATGTGCCAAGGTTGAAAGGAAACATATTTTGGCATATATGAAAGAGCAAGAGGAGGCTGATTTGCAAGCTTCAAAAGCTAGATTTAAAACCATTGTTTTGCAAAATAGGGGTTCACAAAAACCACCCACCCCATCAAACACTCCTTTTAGCAAGCATTTGCAAATGAGAAGAGGAAAAAAGTGATGAGTTGATTGTTCGATGTGTTTATGCACATGGGTTTCCTTTCATGTATCATGCGGTCATCATATTGGCAACAAATGGTGAGAGGAAATAATGATGCACCACAAGGGTATAAACGCCCTAGTTATGAAAGGTGAGAACATCATTGTTGGCAAAAGAAGTGGCCCATGTACATACTTCTTTACAGCCAATAGGGATTCATGGAAGGAATCAGGGGTATCTATCATTTCGATGGATGGAAAGATGCCCGATATAGACCTCTAATCAACATTGTTGCGGTGTGCGTGTCGTACATACCCAAAATTGTAAGGTATTATCTTTGCTGCAGATTAGCAGTGTAACAAGTGCCCCAATGATGATACAGGTCTCCTCGCAAGGTGTTCGGGATCCGGAAAAGCCCTCGGAGTATGCGTTAACATCCCGCATGCCTCGCTTAGCCCCCGCGCCCTTTGTTTTCCCCTTTTTCCCTCTTTCCTTGGCTTGACCTTGATGGCGAAACCACCGCCCGATCAAGGCGGGCGGTCCCGTAACCACCGCCTGCTTTCAGAGCGGCGGTCCTGTGCACATTTTCCAGAACGTTCTTTTGACGCGACCCGCATGAAATATCACGATTCACCAGCTTTTCTTTGCCGACTTGGGCATGCATTTATGTTTTTGGTCCCCTGGAATAGTGTTTTTCCTTTGTTTATTGTTTAGGAGTTCAATTTGGTTTTGGTTTCTGAGTGTTGGAATTCCTATAAATACATAGCTTGTGTTGAGGCAAATGGCCACCATTCTTTGGGTTAGAGTCTTCTGATTTTCAGTGTTTTGGTCTCATTAGCTTGTTTAGGATTGATAGCATAGTTCATTTCATATTTGGTTAGTATTGTTCAGCTGTTGGTAAGCCATAGACCCAACTTGTGCAGGCAGTGCTGTCATTTCATCCAATCCAGTTAGAAGCTTGCCTCTGAATTTCTCTTTACTGTAGATTTACTTTCGTTGTGTCTTGGAGTTCTTAGTTTAAATCATTATATGCCTGGTTAGGTTTATTCAGCTGTTGGTAAGCCACATATCCAACTTGTGTGAATGTGAGTATCTTTACTTTGAAACAGAATAGCTTAGGAAGCCATTAAAGTTGCAGGTTTTGCTCTTCGTATAAGATAGTTACAGGTTCTGGTCGCTTCATGTTGCATGACTCGCAGTAAAATCCCGCTAGGAATCGCATAAGCCAAGCTCTATACTCTTGCGCTATCCCTCTCCTACTCGCATTCTCGGTCTGCATTCTGAGCTGTCCTTATCCCAAAATCTACTCCTATCGGTGCTAGCATTACACGCTTTTCTGGATCCACGTGAACACGAAAGAATGAAGAGATCATACTGAGGGGACGAGATCACACACCATCGGATTCGCCACTGTTCTACGTAATCCAGGTTTTAAATTTCAAAGTTCTAGTCAGAATCATATCAAATAGAGTAGTGAATCATTTTATTTCGCTTAAGCTCACTTTCGATATTGCACAGTGAAGTCAGGGGAATGATAGTTTCTGAGAAACTATGATTTGTTCCTCACTTCTGAGGTAGGATTGAAGGTTTTCAATTAAGTTAATTAGCTGTCTTTTATTTAGATTCACACATCTACACAGGTGAATAACCACACCAAGTTATCTCGCTTGTTTAGTTTTAGTATAAAAGTAGTTTAATTGTTTATAATGTTTCAATCGTATATTTTGTTTAGATTAGTTTCCTTTCAATAGTAGTATAAATTGTTATTTTCAGTTTAAGTTAATTTGGAGACTTCATAGCTAGATTAAACACTTAAATTCTAGTTAGGAGGATTAATCACTAGGGAATTTATGCTACCCGCTCATAGCCTCTAAATCTCCCCTTTGTCATTTTAGCTACCAGGAGATCATACTACCAGATCTTAGTCACTGATCCTCCCATGGTTAGCCATAAGAAAGTTGCTTGTTGATTCTCATCCTCGCTTGTAGCTTTTCTATCATAGAAAACTGACCATAATCTCGGCTGTGACTTCATCTAAGTCACCTACATTTCAAACCACCGGCTGTCTCGGCACGACCTCGGGAGGTCGGGTGCAGGAAGGTCACTTGTCGATTATCATCCTCGCATGTCACTTTTCCATCGTATGATTGCCCTAAAGGGGCAATGTTCTCAGTAGGGTTTTTGATTGTGAGGGTGATGCTCAATTTATTGCTAATATTTTGATTGAGACTATTGAGTCATTCGGCCCTCAAAATGTTGTTCAATTCATCACGATAATGCCAAAATTGTATAGCGGCGGGGATTGTTGATGGGAGATATGAGCACATTTTTTGGACACCTTGTGTAGTACACTCCTTGAACTTGATACGGCAAAATATTGGAACCACACAATGAGGTAGTGTTCCATTCTCAAAATATGAGTGTTGTTTACAATTAATTCTTCATCTAGCAATCTTGGCATGCACTTTATGGCATCCGCTAATACATTTTTCATGCCACGAGTATCTAACTTCAAACACATATGTTGTTCTGGATTCTTTCATATCAATCTAGACAAATAAATAACGAATCATCCCCATTCTAATCATATGTTCTTTCCTTCTTAGTCTTCCTTATTCATTATAGACAAATTTACTTTTCCTTGTTCTACATATTGAATAGATGTTACATTTCTAGATAATAGACTTTTGCATTTGAATGTGTTAGTAGACTAATATGTTTATTATTTCTTGCACATTCTATAATCCATTGTTTATCTCTAAGTGTGGAATTGTCCCTCCACACAAGGTCTTATAACCTTTAGTACAGATCAGACACTAAGGATTTGATTAAAATTCTTCAATTGTGTGTAAGCCAAAAATATCCTTATATGGTCTTAAATAAGTCCACAAAGCTTGGTGTGAGGTACTAGATCAATTCTTATCTGAACATGGATTTTCTAGATGCCTCGTTGACCTCATTGTTTATACTCAATGAAAATATAGTGAACTTATGATATTAGTCCTCTATTGTCAAAGTATACTTTTCAGAAGAAGCTCATCGACATTTATTTTCACTCAAGAGAGTTAAAAATGTCGGACTCGTGTATTTTGAACTATTTCTCGTAAGAAGCCCTAGCGACAACTATTGGACCTTTAATTGAGGTCCCAGTTTTACTTTTACTGGTATATGTCATACTAAAAATAACCCAAGTGAGAAAATACTAAACAGATAAACCTCATTCCTCTTATGTGATTTTTACAAGGAGAAGCAAACCACCTTGATTAGCACACCAATATATCTTCCCTGCAAAACATGAAAGTTTTCAAGAAGCATTGGCTTCATTTTTTATTCCTCAGAGGAAAGATCCAGTAGTGTGATCCAAAACACTGGACTAAATCAATCATAGTTGATTCCAGAGGAATTTCACTCCAGTATTTTGTTTTTATACGTAGTATTCTCAGGTCTAGAATTAGAGAGAATTCCATTTCTTACACCAACAAATTTGCCTTTCTAGACACTACTTTGTTCTTATTAATGTTAGGCTACTCAAATTCATTCTACTAATTCATCTCAAATTTAGTGTACATCCATGGATGGATAATTTTTAATATTGGACATCAATTTACTTATGCATCCCAACACTTCAAACCTATTCTCTACTTTCCTTTTCTCTCGATCATGCAAAGGAAAGATTTCGAACCTTTTTACCATAAATTAAAATATTGATTATTGAGTAGAAAGATAAGTGATTATAACACCTCATCCTTAAACTATAAGTAATTATGACTTCATGCTACTTAAGGTGAATGAGTAGCATCAGTGGAACTTATCATTGATATGTAGGCTTAATTTGTTCAAATGTAATTGCCAAGAAGTGGAATGAAAGAAATCTTCTGTTGCCAAAAAAATAATCTCAAGCACTAAATTTAATTGCAATGTTTTCAATTTACAGACTTTTTTGATCTTTATTATTCTAAGCTTATTCCTATTATGTATCTTTTGTAATTTCCTTCTTTCTTTTAACAATGGAAGCAAGCTTGGATGCCTTGAAAAGCATAAACTATGTATTTTGTTTGGAAATAGTTTTAATATAATGTGTGTATTGGGAAAAGAATATTCATGGAATTTGATTTGGGTTTTGACTCTTAACTACATGACATCAATGACACTTGCACGTGTACAAACACAACTACATACCATGGCATGTTTTACGCACTACCGCAGATGCATGACATGTTATAGATGTTAGTTCTGACTCTGAGGTCGAATGTAGTATTCAACACGAACCATTGCAAGAATGGTAGGTCTTCACACAACTTCATCCGAGAAACAACACGGGTCTTGACAGTCTTGAAATGTTGGGGAAACGATATTTTGACATACACAATAATTGCAGCATACATGATGTTCTACATGATTTACGATAACTTGGATCACCATTCATCGAGAGAGAAAAGGCATAATTAACACTAGCATGCAGGCCACACCACCATCTTCCACACTTCCTTTGTCTTCATAACAACAACTAGCTCTTGATACCATAATACACCATTTAGCAAAAAAACCTTTTACCTCCACTAAGATTGATAATTCAAGTAACACTCAAAGACAAGAAAATCATTTCGATAAATAAAATTTGGAATTCATTCACAAAGCAAGATCAACCACATCTCCCTCACCTTTCCTTCTTGCTTGCCCTCTACCGGTGTTTCAACATTCAACATCTCTGCACCCACAATCCGTACATCCTCTTTATTCCAATCAAAGAACCAAACCCCTTGAAGGCCAAGCATTATCGTCTTTTCAAGCATCACTTTGAAACATATAGAATATGTTCTTATTGATGAAATGAGTTTCATCAGCCCAAAGTTTCCAAGAGAAATTGACAATAGGCTATCAGAGCTTCCCACACCCCAAAACATCTAAATTTGGGAACATATCAGTCATCCTCCTTGACGACCTCACCAATTACCATCGGTTTTGAGCAATCCTCTTTATGTAAGTAAATCCTATGAAGCCAACCTTTGGAAGGGATTTCATTCTTCCATTACATTGCAAACAATATTTCAACAACAAGGAACAACCAATGCACAGGTTTCCTTCTATAATTTACTACTCCACATGCAGATTAAACCCCTCTTATTGAGGATTGGGAACTACTAATGTCTCGCATGCAGACACACACACCTAACTCAAGAAGAACTCAACATTTTTAGGACGCATCACATTTGTTTGCAAAAAATGATCTCGCGAACTCCCATAACCTTCAAATCCTGAAGGCATTGAACATTCCAATCGCTTAATCCATTGAAAAAGTAATAAAGTAGCTAGACTAGGAGATCCCGATGATGATCGGTTGAACACAAAGTTTTGTTGTGCAAACAACAAAAATCATGCTTATTACAAATTTATAGGTTGACACATGCAGCCTCGTGAATGGTGTTACGGGATCAATCACGAGCATTGTCTACGACAAATCAATGCTACCACTAGCATTACCTTTATTTATTGTCAAATTTGATAGATACAATGGCCATTTTGGGATCCCTCTAACCCATTACATATTCAATACCCCCTATTTTGAGAGGGATTTGAAGATAATTGCCAAGTAAAATGGCCCGGGATTAACTATCAACAAGTCTCGTGGACTTACTTTGCATAGAGCAACTGTCAACATTGGAACCACTGAAAGGCAAGGTATGACAATCACAACTTTCTCCAATTTCCTCGCTTCTAAATCTACGCATTTCACCTCCTTTTTCATTCGAAAGGTACTAAAAATGGCGTGCGTACCAACCACTTGGAGCAAGAAGAAAGGAGGAGTTAAGACTATTATCCTCAACCCTTAATAAATATTACCATCTACTTTGATAACACCTCCACTAATATTTTACTCAACACTTCTTGTATCCAAAGGTGACATTGTCATTCAAGGGGTATCAAATCTATTCATGTTTACTGATAATAAAATTCAAGCAAAAGGCTACCATTCATGATATAAATATTGCAAATGTACGAAGGTCTTCATGTATACATGTTTAGTTCAGATGTTGTGATATAAGATTTGCAACTTTATATGTACAAATTTGTAACAAATTTAAATGTACACATACAACATTTCAATGTAATGTTTCATCTATATTCCTACACTACCACTATCAATCACACGCCTTATCAAGTGTACAAAAAGATTTTTTCAACAAAAGACCAACAAAACAACCGATGCAACACTAACACAATTACCCAAAAGTAAGTAACTATCCAAAACGATATCAAATGTATTCATGTTTAGAGCAAAAATTGGCCACAAAACACTACCACTCATGATATAAAATATGCACATGCACGAAAGTCTTCATGTATTCATGTTAAGTTCAAATAAAATAGTCCGCAAAACGCTACCACTCATGATATGAGATTTGTAAATGTATATGTATGAATTTGTAACAAGTTTGAAATGAAGACATGATACCTTTAAATGAAGTGGTTCGTCTATATTTCTACACTTACAAAATTACACTTTTCAACATACATGTTCAATTTTTCTTTTTAATGTTGCTCGCTTCTTTATGTAAACCAACAACAATGCATTTTTAATGTCTTCTTCATTATATCTGCACACAAATACCTATAGTTTTAAAATGTCGAAAAAGAACCATGTAATTTATAGTTGTTTCCATCCAAAGCTTTGTACATTATATCACTTTTTTTGCATTTTGAATTGTTTTAAGGGTTAGACCTCATGTTTGCGCTTTTTAAATGAAGTGGTTCATCTATATTTCTACACTTACAAAATCAATCACCCATAGTTTAAACAAAATCAACTACAAAAGTAATAACTATCCCTCTAAAACAAATAACATATACCGTTCAACGATTCACATTGCATTGTACACATGCGATTGCTAGTTGTAAAATTTTAATCGTGAGTCATAATCATAATATAATAGTAGCAATCTTATGTGAAATGTACAATGTGAACGATGACGAGAATATAGTGAAGAAGTGAAATTAGATGAAGAGGAACAAAGGGAAAGGAAGAGGGGTGTAGAAAATAACGTTTGAGGGTGGAGAAGTGCATGGGAAAGGAAGGAGGAATCGAGGAGCTAATGTGAAAATATACCCTCTTCTAAGAGCATGGCATGTTTGTTAATCGTAAGGAGAAAACTCGTGTTGTGGAAGATGTCGATGAAAGTGTAGAGGGAGATATCTCAAAATGCAAGCAACAAATGGAAAATGTCGATGAGGTGAATACTTGTTTGAATTTGCAGCTCTTAACTTTAGTGGGTAGTTAGGAAAATGTAAATGTAAAAGGAATTTAAATACATGTTTTACGGGACACGCTAGGGGTAGGAAGACGCGAAGTGTACTTAGAAATCTTAGGTAGGGATATGCAAAATTTAGATTGGTGTTTTTGTCCAACTATTAGGTTAATGATTAGGGTAGTGTAGTATTCACGCAAGTGCAATTTGCGTCTAAAGGGGATAATAAAAAAGGGAAAATCCAACATGTTCCAACTTCAAACTTGATCACAATAACAACTTGTTGCGAAATGAGGAAAAATATCTTCTAATAGCGTAGCATTAATGAAGTCAAGAAGGATTGCATGCCAAGGGGGAACTCATGAGGAAGAATTCGAATGCGGGAGGAGATTTTCTAAGTTGGGAATTTTACTGGAGAGAACATAGACAATTCTCCAACAAGTCACATATGGACCATGTTAATTTTTCTTACCATTGCAACATTATTTATTTAAGACAAGTTGTTCATCAATATCAAATATATATATATATATATATATATATATATTCTTCGCAATAATAACAAACATACTATATATCTTGAGGTTGGGCCTCTCGTTTATGTAAATAGGAACGGGTCCCTTCAACCCGCTTTATCTATCCAAAAAGAAAAATAACAAAAACACTATATAGGAGATACACTGAGTGAGACCCTTATGAGGGGAACAACATGAAGTGAAGATGCCATCTCACAAGACTTCAAAAAAAATGGAGCAAATGGTCTTGGAAATGGAAAAAATAAGAAACTGGGATTTTGTAGTATCTTTTTGAAACTCCTAAAAATGTTATTAGAAATTTGATAAATGTTCTAGAATGTTTAAATTAGACATGGCACTTCTTTAAAATAGAAAACCTATCAAATGGATGAAAAAATCGACGAAGTTTTTGAGATAAAACCATAAATGGGTTTTATGAGAACAAAAACAAAGAGATTATCAACAAATCACCATTCAATCAAAGTTTGATAATTGTATTCAAAGTGTTACATGTACCATGTCTTTGAAATACACAAATAAATTCCAAATCCATTTCGAAGTAAACAAATATAAAAACTAAAAACTCTGCATAGTTATAGGTTTACGGAAAAAGAAGGCCATTTATCCCATGAAAAACAGGGCATGGGTACAAGTACAACAATAATTATGTGTAAATCTTGCAAACACACCAAAAAGTTGAATATAGGTCAAACACCAAATTTTGCTTTCGTTTGTATATTAGCAATTAATAACTAAAAGCAACCGTCAAACAATGTAGAGTATGACCGATTGATAAAATTAAAAACTCACAATCAACTCAATCTAGGTGAAAATGAAAATGGAGTAGAAATTGTCGAGGTAGGAATCTGAAAGAAAACCGTCAAAAAGGGAGAAAAGGAAGGTTGTGCCGACGAAGTTGCTGACGATGTTGGCTAATTTGGGTAAAGTGTAGTGCATGTCGTTGAAAACGTAGGTTATCAAATTGTTCCCCACCGCAGCGATTGTCATTATCTCGAATGCCTGCAAACCTGTTAAGTATCACATTCCATCTTATCATATTTTCGAACGTGAATCATGAAAAGAAAGGTTTTTCATACAAAGAGATGGAGGAAGACAAACCTAGTATGAAAATTTTCGATCTCATTCCTCCATGTTTGGCCAGATCAGCAGGGCATCGCTTCCAATCCACACAACTGCAAGAAGAAGATGTTTTACTTTTCAAGGGTATGGCCTTAGAACCGACCAAGTCTTTTTAATGCGCTTCATATCCATGCTTTCTACTCAACCCAAGGCGATTAAACTAGTAACTAATTTTGCACGATACCCATATTAATTTGCAGTGGTGTTTACTTTGAAGAAGGCATTGCTGGAAAGTGTCAAATTCCGGTGGCTTAACTTTACAGGTTGCCGGATTTTAGATATTTTTGTAAGTCATAGATATTTACTATTCTTTGACTCCACATCCTTTAAATGACATTTTAGACTTGGCAATAACCATTCTTTGGTGCCCTTGCTTTTGGGAGTGGCCGGCCTGAGAACATCATGAGTGACCGCGGTGTTAACTCATGGTTCTGTTTTTTATTTTACTTTACTGGCAGCCATAGCTGGCCGACAGAAGAACCGACTCTCTACACCTTTCCCTTCTTTATCTTTACACTGGAATTGTTCTTTGAGTAAAATTATACACATAAAATTGAAGCCCTCTCCGGCGTAACTTGCAACTCATTTGCAATTGCTAGTAAATATACAAAAGACAAAGAATGTAGTATTGACAGATCCATTATTGCTGCCATGTCATCACTATCTAACCATCAGTGCGCCACGTGTATGGAAAATATATGTATGTGCTTCATCAACCAAATAAATCACAAACGTTGATGTATCTATTTATTGTCAAAAGGGGGAGGCTTCAAGTATCGTGCAGGCATAAAGAATCTAGCAAGTGGTAAAGCTCAAGACATCGATGGTCTACAGGCTGAATTTTTAAAATGGGGGGTTGAGGTCCTCACGCCACACATCAGAAAAATATTCAATGATGTCAACCAGAATGGCTTTCCGACAGAGTGGACGACTAGCGTTGTTATTCCTCTATTTAAAAGTGGTGACATTAATAACCCGTCCAATTATCGCACCATTATGATCAACCCTCTTCTTGGTAAACTCTTTGGAGGCATGATAGAACGGAGAATCAGCAGTTGGGCCGAAAGAGAGGGTAAAAGAGCAAAAGGGCAAGCGGGATTTCGTCCTAAACACTCAACAATTGATCATTGTATCACTCTTAGGCATTTGATTGAGAAGGTTTGGGACACCCAAGGAGAATAAGCTTTTTGTTGTTTTGTTGATTTCAGAAAGCTTTCAACACAAAGGCCCGAGAAAAGAAACTTTGGGGACAGGATGGAGGAGCTTGGGATTCCGTGATGAGTTTAGAGCAAAGAGTTCATAAACTTTATGAGCAGTCGTCGAGCTAAAATCAAAACCAAATAAGGTATGTCCGAGTGTTTCGGCAGTGACATCGGTGTCAAGCAAGGTTGCCCTCTTTCTCCCACCTTATTTGGTCTATACATTGACAAGCTTGAAGAATGGTTAAACAAAACTGAGGGAGGAGGTATACAGTTAGCAAGTTACATGGTGAAGTTACTTCTATATGCTGACGACCTTATCCTAATTTCAAAAACAGCCCAAGGATTGAGGGAACAACTAAAAGCGCTAGAGCTCTTCTGCCAAGAATTCGGGATGCAAGTGAACACTAGCAAAACAAAAATCATGATTTTCTCCTTGAAAAGGAAAGAGAGACAAATTATCTTTCTTTTTGAAGGGAGCCCTTTGGAAATAGTCACTGAATACAAATATCTTGGGATTGACTTTCACCACAAACTTAGTTGGGAGACTTGTAAAGCAAAAAGGATACAGGGAGGTTGGAAAGCATCTTACCTACTTCAAAACAGTGTCAAAGAAAGTTAAACTTTGGGACTAGAAAACTAAGAAAACCCTTTTTGGATTGTTGGTCACTCCGGTTGTTCTCTATGGCTGCGAAGTTTGGGGAAGTAGCATGTCAAATCACAGGTGGAGACAGATAGAAAGAATCCAGAAACATTTAATCACAAGCACCCTTAAAGTAAAATCAATTGTTTCTTATGAGATCTTATTGGTGGAAGCGGTACTTTCTCGCTGAAAGCTTCGCAATATCTCGATGATAAGCTATCTCGAAAAAGTTGAAAGCATGGACAATCGTCACGCCCAAAATAGTTGTGGGACGATACTTTGGAACGCAGAAAGAAAACCTGGATGAATCAGAATACTAAATGAATGAACAAATGGGGCATCAACTTGCAAGAGTGTCCTAACAAAGAATAGGAAATAAAAAATTATGTGATAGAAAAGTTCAGGACTGCCATGTGGACAGGTCAGATTGGTCGAAAGAAAGCACATTATATCAGAGAATTCAATCCCAATGGGGAACATGATGAAAAAGCTTATCTAGGGGCAGCTATCAAGGGTAAAGCAAGGATTCTAGTGGCACAGTTAAGGACCGGATCGCATCATCTTCGATGCGAAACTGGTAGATGGACTATTCCAAAGGAAGATTGGGAAAGGAGAATTTGTCTTTTTCTCGCAAAGAAAGGGGTCAGCGAGACGAATGGCATTTCGTCATGGAGTGTTCAACGCATATGATGATATTCGTATTCAGTATGAAAACAACTTGAAGGTGGACAGACTAGAGGAACTCTTCGAAGGAACAAAGCTTCAAGTGACCGCGGTTTCATCCTCAAGATTCACAACCAAAGAGCGGATATTGAAAGGAGTCTGAAATCTGATTAAAATCTCAATTTTTGTGGTCCCATAGACTCTTCAGTCTCGTGGATGTCATTAAAATCTTTCATTTCATTCCGCCGAAAATGCCTTTTCGCGTAGTAATGTTAGATTTTGAAGATATTAGGGATCCGAGTTTGCTTATTTTGGTCATAAATAGAGTCACCCCCTATGAGTTCCAATTTTTATAATTTTATATTCCATTCACTACGTAACCAAAATTACCAAATTATGACATAACGAACATTATTAAATTATAACACAACGAATATTATTAAATTATGATGTAACAAACATTACCAAATTATAACGCAACAAATATTACTAAATTATGAGTCACTTCGCCTTGTTTGATGGTTGAGTGATGCTCATAAAATGATCATCCCCCATTGGCAGTGTTATATTTTTTTCCCTGTGGATACCTTGTTTCAATTGTCTTTGACTCCACTTCTCCCAGCATGAAACATCGACCATGTCTACCAATGTCACAAGGCTAAAAACACTATAAGTGCTTATTGGTCTAGTTGTAAGAAATCTACAAGGGTCAACTGCAAATGAAATCGAAATGAATTTTTTGTCATTGAGAAGATATGATAACAAGGGGAGAGCCAAAATAAATAAAATAATAACATTAAGAAAATCAAAAACATTTTAAATACTATTTAAAAACAAATTTACACTAGTAAAAGATACATATAATTCATAACTATATAACCTCCAATGCCCTTTTGGGTATACTAAAAATCATTAAAGTAAAGTTTTTAACACTTTTAAAAACATCATAAACATATTTCAATGAACCTAAGGAGATAAGAATAATTATTTTTAAAAATCTTACTCTAAAATAATAATTGATGTGACATAGTAATAACGATGCATTTTTAATGGTTATTTTAATTGTCATCGTCGCTTAAAAAAGGCAATGATTATTATTAACTAAAATTGGGATATTATGTAGTTAATCTAACTAGAACAACATTAATAAAACCATGTAAATAATAGTAGAGTAAATATAAGAAGTGGCCCAAGCACTAAGAAGGAGGAATTGTAAAACCCTAAAGCATAAGAAGAGTTAGAATGAACTCGGTTGGTTAGAGGAACTCATTAGATTATGTCACAAAGTTGACTAGAAAATCCAGAAGCAGGAACGACTATGTAGGGACCTCGAAAAGGATGGATCTGGGCAATCGGACTAGACTAGAGCCCTTAGAGAAGGACCATGGTGCCCTGGTCTACGTAATGTGTGCTCGTCCAGTGAAAATGGTCTCAATCGGTTTTCATAGGTTCAAGCAGTGTTCAAACCTTTGTTGTTTGTCGCATCAATCCATTGCACTACGTTGAATGCTACCGATAATCCAAAAGAGATATAAGACCTACAAAAGCACAAACAAGAGTATCAAAACCCTAAAAATAGAAGAATGCAAATGAATAGGTCAAACCGACCTTTCCACAACAAAGTGGGCTTACTTAATTCGAGCACTATACTACATTTCATAAACAAATGTAGTTTTGATGGTGTTTGTAAATCATGTTCCCTAGGTGCTCTTGTGTCGATCGCACTTGGTGAAGTAGTGAGTAATAATTAGATGTAGAATGTAGTAAAATGGTTAATGAAATATAATTAAATCCCCTCTTATGCTTGTGTGATGCATATCAACCATCCTTGTCCCTCGTGATGGAGCTAATGGATGCAACTCTAGGTGGATGATAGTAGTGACTAGTGTTTGGCCCTTCATTATGATCTCGTAACTTTATATTTATAAGGTTCTCTTGCTCTAATTTTGTAATTAACCCCGAAGATGCCGACCACATGAAAATTCAAATATCAGAATACCAAAAGTGTCCAAAAAGAGGTGGGAAAGTGGGAAAAGGATTGGGATGCCTCGGGGGAGCAGGCGCCCATGGGCACCCTAGTATTATGGAGGATAATGTGGGATGATGAAAATGGCTTGGGTATGTGTGCGGTAAAGGTCGGAATGTCGAAAGAAATCAAATGAAGATGGCCAAAGACATGGGTTAATTAGTACTTTCTTTACTCAAGAACCTTCTAAATAGTAGTATGAGACTAGGACTAAATATTACCCCAAAGTGCATGATTTATTGACTACATTTGCCCCCTTTTATGTTGGTAAGTAGAATGCTCAGTAATATAAAGTAGATAGAAGTACGTACCTGATGTCCATGTAGAATGAAGTAGAAAACGTGCTGATAGACTAGACAAAGCGTGGAATGAGAAAATAGTGGAGCATGGAAACTAATGATGAAAAAGTGCAAAAGTGTGATGAGAGTGAACCTAGGGCAGAAAATGTGTGTGTAGTTATCGCATAGTGTAGTGTACATGCATAAAATGTGATGTGTGTGTTAGTGTATTGCGAAAAGTGTTGTTGTTGCCCCCATTTAACTATTTGTTTCCCATACGATTAGACATGCAAGGAGAAAATGATCAAGTAGTCAAATATGTATATATATATATATGAAAAACATAATGTGAAAGATGCATGTCTATATATAAATGTAAAATATGTAAATGAAAAATGTAAATTGAACATGTGCACCTTATCCATGCTAAGAAAAAGGGTGTAGAAGGATATCCTCGATCGCCGAGGTTTTTTGGGCGATTCGACGTCGGTAGGCCAAATAAGTATAGGGAGAAAGGTGTGTTATTCTCCAACCTTTAATTGTTTCCTTGAACATGTATGTAGAGATCTTTTTAGTGCTTAGGTTTTTTGGGTGATCCGATGCCACTGGCTAAATTAGTATAGGAGGAATTTTGTTATATCCTCCAACCCTTAACTACTTCCCTGAATGTCAAAGACGCCATGTCCTATAAAATCCGATGTGTATGGGATTCATAGATTGGTTATAGCCCACTCGTTATAAAATCCCACAATGCCAAGGCCGTAATCTGCGTTGAACCTGCACTCCATAATGCCAAGGGTGGAAAATTATACCGAACTAAACCCATAATGTCAAGGGTGCACAATTGTACTAAACGAAACCCATAATGCCAAGGGCAAACAACTCAGATCGATTGAACCCATAATGCCAAGAGAGAACAACTACATTGATTATATCGGTAGAGAGGTCTCAGAAACCCCAAAATGATGCCCCCTCTTTGGGGGTGCATTTGACATCACCGATAAGATGATACTGCCCTAAAAGAGGACAATCGCATAACCTCGTACTCTAGAAAGTGCTTGCGTAAAACCAAGGCATGTACAAACAAGTGGCTAGCAGATGAACAAGGTGTTAGTACAAACAAGTATGCATGTAGAAAGCATTGTGTAAACTACAAAAATAATTTATAAACAAGCAATGTAAATATGCAAGAAGACAAAATATACCACATAACATGGGTCAGTAAAACATGGGACACCACCACAGCTGTCACAAGACACTTAAAGGCCATCATGGACGCATACAAGTAAACAAGTGTTCACACCAAACATAGGGAAAGGCCCGCCTACAATAGCAAAGAAGTACAAACAAGTAGAGACAAGCAAAGAAGTAGTCATTGTAACATATAATACCGCAAAATAAATGTTGCATATGAAACACCTGTTAGCATATTAGAAAGATAACTAATATGTCAATAGTGTGTATAACCAAGTAACGTAAAAAGCTAAGTATGAAATGAAACTATAACACCTATGAGAATCGAATGTGGATACCCCTAAGAACTAAGATAGGAAGGGTAGAAGGCGAGCATCCGTGTTGCGTGTAAGATTCTTGTATCCGTGATCACAACTAGAGAAAAGTGTGAACGTGCATGTGTGTATGGTAATGATAATGACATATAAGAAATCAATCTAGCATGTGTAGCAAAATGAACATGTAAAAGCAATAGTAATAAGAGTGAATGCCCCTCAAGACAATGCAAAGATGCATTGGATGGATGGAATAGAAATACAAGATGAATGGTGGGAGCCACGTGCCCACCCCCCGAGTGGATGGAAGTGCATTCAATGAGGTTCATTTAGTTTTCCCCTCAAAGAATAAAAAATGAATCATAATCGAGAGTGTGTCATTGGGAAATAGTCAAATTTTTTTGTTGTTTAACGCATTGTGATGAATGTGTGTGTGTTTGTGACCTAGAGATGATGTGTGTGTGAACCCTATAGCCTAAACATGTCACGACACAATAAGTGTAAAAGTGATGATTTATCCCATGGCATATATCATGATATGATGATTGGAATAGAGATGATGATGTAAATAGAATGGAGTGGTGATGTAGCCTAAAACATATACCACTATGATGATAGAAGAAATATGGGACCATTTAGCCTAAAGCGTATGACACTATCCTAGGAATGTCACATGATGGAAGGATGAATGATGAATGTGTGGAGATGATAAGGTCCATTTGATTGGTAAACCCTCGGCAATGAGCATGGACCGAGGGAATAGTGTCATAGGGTAGTGAGTGCGACACGAATCGGTGATGACAATAAATGACTCTGTGATGTCCGAAAAGGTGTAAACATGTAATGTATAGAATGTAATGCCATGTGTGGAGATGAGAAAATAGTATGTAGAATAAACATTGTTAGATATTAGTAATATAAATGTGAGAAACATGTATGTATGATGTAGGATGCAACATGTGGATATAGGTTAAGGATGTAAATGTAAAATACGTAATGTGTGCATCCTTTGTGATGAGTATAGATGACTATGTAATGCATGCAATGTGTAATGTTTAAGATGAAAATGTGAAACATGTAGACAACAAGTGTGAAATATGCAAAAGTAGGCTATATGTGATATGTATGCGAGTTATGTAATGTGTAGTACTGGTGTGCAGTGTGTGAGGTTCATGTGTAGTATGCCCTCAACAGTCAAGTGTGAACCATAACACAAGAGTGTGTCATCGAGTGATGATAGATGCTAAGATGTGAATGAGTATGTGTTTACAGTGTATGATTATGTGAAGATGGGAGGGTTGTGTAAGTGGTATGCCCAGTGTGTATAATGAAGAGTGTAATCATGTAATGTCATCTAAAAGATCAACAACTTCAAAATGTTAGTCAAATGGAGAAGCATTGGTTACTTGATAAGCTATAATATCTGGTGAATTATGTAAGGAGCCATTAAGACGTGAGTGATACATACCCATAACATATTCTTCATCATTAAATGGGGGAAGTGGACATTTAAGTGCATACCAACGAGTGAGATTTTGTGCGGAATCAAAAACGAGCTATTGAAAATGGAAATGTGACCAAAAGTCATAGGAAAAGATATGTCTATGTGACCAAGATCTAAACTACCCCTAATATAATCAAGCCAATACTTTCCTAATGTGAGATGAGAAGAGCAAGGAGTGCATGATAGATAGACCAAGGTGGAAAACATGTAAACCATAATCAACAAAGAATAATAGTGATTAAGCTATACTATAGATGAAGATGATGAGTAGGGGGATAGAGGCCCTCAAAACCAAAACTAAGCCGAGATAATAGTGCAATCATGTAATGTCATCTAAAAGATCAACAACTTAAAAAAGGTAGTCGAATGGAGAAGCATTGGTTACTTGAAAAGCTATATTATCTAGTGAATCGTGTAAGGAGCCACTAAGATGTGAGTGATACATTCCCATAACATATTTTTCATCATTAAATGGGGAAGTGGACATTTAAGTACATACCAACGAGTGAGATTTTGTGTAGAATCGAAAAAGAAGCTATTTAAAATGGAAATGTGACCAAAATTCATAGGAAAAGATATGTCTATGTCACCAGGATCTAAAGTACCCCTAATATAATCAAGCCAATACTTTCCTAATGTGAGCTAAGAAGAGAAAGGAGTGCATGATATATAGTCCGTAAGGTGGAAAACACGTAAACCATAAGCAAAAGTAATGGTGATGAAGCCGTACTATAGATGATGATGATGAGTAGGGGGTAGAGGCCCTTGAAACCAAAACTAAGCCATACTATAGTATATGTGAATGGCATTTATGCTAGTGGTGGTGTGGATGATAGAGCGACATCCATGATTGGACATGCCCCGATAAAGAACCATATTTGTAGTAGTAATGGGTGGAGGTGATGGTGTAGAATGAATAACATTTATCACATAAATAACACATTCAATAGGTGGAACATGAGGTGGTTTTTCTATGGTTGCAATATTAATGCATGGAGTAGGAAAACTAGTATCGATAACGCAATCACAATATTGAAACGGGTGTCAATCACGTAAAATAGTGTATTTAGTATCTTTATGTAGAAAATTAAGACCACGTGGGACTACAATGACCTGCATCACATAAAGTCATGGCCTACCAAGTGAACAATTGCAAGGGACTAGTAAGTTGACAACAAAAACATGGTGTTAACCGCTTTTGGTCCCATAATAACAAGTAACACAAAGTGAGCAAGGCATGGATGAATGGAACCATCAAATGTACACAATAGAAGGCAAGAGGAAGTGAGATGGATAACGGTGAGTCCTATGTGCTCAAGAAATGACATGAGACTAAGTTGAGCTCAAATACAACATCAACTAAAGTACGAGTGATGACTATATTACCAATGGTATCCGTGAAGTATAAGGGTTGGGTAGCATCATAAGTTGCATACTCATCCTCAAAGGCTCTACATAGTAAATCGGGTTATGTATGGAGACGACGGGAAGTAGCAAGGAGATGTATAAATTGACACAATAAATCAAGATGCTAAAGTAAATAATCATTAAGTCAAATACTCGTGATGCCTAAATGCAAAGGTAACACACAATGATTGAAGATAATGCAAACCCTAGAAGGTGTGACGATCAAAGGTTGGGTTCACCAAAATGAATAACTAAAATTGGGATATTATGTGGTTAATCTAACTAGGAACAACAATAATAAAATGATGTAAATAACATTAAAGTAAATATAAGAAATGATCCCAAGCACTAAGAAGGAGGAATTGTAAAACCCTATAGCATAAGAAGAGTTAGAATGAACTCGGTTGGTTAGAGGAATTTGTTGACTCGTGTCACAGAGTGACTAGAAAATCCGTAAAGCAGGAATGACTATACAGAGACCCCAAAAAGCATGGATCTAGGCAATCGACTAGACTAGAGCACCTAGAGAGGGGCTAAGGCACCTATGGGTGCCCTAGTCCGTAAATGGTCTACAATCGGTTTTCATAGGTTCGATGATGGTCTCGAAACCTTCATTATCTCTCGCATCAGATCCATTGCATTGCGCATAATGCTAATGATAATCCAAGAGAGATATAAGACATGTAAAAACACACAAAAGAATATAAAACCCTAAAAATAAGAATGTAAATGTATAGGTCAAATCGACTTAACCGCCACAACAATGGGCTTACTAACCGAGTGTTGCACTATATTTCATACCCAAATGTAGTTCTAGTGGTGTGTACAAATCATGTTCCCTAGGTGCTCTTTTGTGGCAATCGCACTTTGTGAAATAGTGAGCAATAACTATATGTAGAATGTAGTAGAATGGTGCATGAAATAGAATATAATCCCCTCCTATGCTTATGTGATGCATATTGAACCAACCTTGTCCCTTCTGATGGAATTAATATATGCAAATGATCTCCAATGGATGAAACTCTAGGTGGATGATAGTAGTGACTAGTGTTTTTTCCTTCATTATGGTCTCATGACTTTATATTTATAAGGTTATCTTGCTCTAATTTTATATTTAACCCCAAGAGGCTTACCACAAGAAAAATCAAATATTGCAATGCATCATTGTGTCTAAAAAGAGGCGGGAAACAGGGAAAGAATTAGGGCACCCCAAGTGGGACCGGGGTGCCCGTGGGTGCCCCAAGATTAGCATGGGTGCCCCAATATTACAAAGGATAATGCGGGATGATGAAAATGGCTCGTATGTGTGTGGTAAGGGTGGTGAATGTCTAAAGAAATCGAATAAAGGAAACCAAAGACATGTGTTGATTAGTACTTTCTTTACTTAAGAATGTTCTAAATAGTAGTATGAGACTAGGACTAAATATTACCCCAAAGTGCGTGATTTATTGACTACAACTATACTAGCAATTGTACATGAAACATATGATGGAAGCATTGAAAGGTATCTTATGAAGAAGAAAAACATGAGGGTGAGAATAATGTGAGAGCAAGAGGGGCTAAGAAGAAGGGGTTTTGTTGGTGGATGAGTTTAAGGATGGGGAGATCGAAAGGGGAAACAATCCAGAACTCCACACTCCAACAACCACATGAGTTTTTGTTAATCATTTGAAGTAGAAGAGGTGTTTCGTGTAAGATGTGGATGCAAATGTTTGTGGAGATATCTCAAAATGTAATGTTTGGACAAGCAATATTGAAGAAACAAAAATATTTTACAATTTTAGTTGTTGCATATATTTGTTAGTCAAAACACACATAAATGTAATGGGAAATCAAGTTCAGTTTAACGATACATGACATGGATAAGAAGATGTGTAGTTGGTGCAACATTGAAATATGTAACACCTTTGACAAATTGTTATATTTCTCTTTTGCATTGCAAGCGTTGACATGTGATTTTCTTGAATGAGGTGTGTTCCTTTGATTGTTGAAGATCATGCTTGCCATGGATAAATCATTTCTACTCTTGGATTCATTAGACTGAAATGATATTGTTTGCAAAGAATCCATTTTCACATTTGGTAATAATGGTTGCAAACTTATCTCTATTAACTGACTCATCCTTGGATCAATTCCATTGATCCAAGGAATGTTTTAAATCTCCTTACCTGGTCTGAATGGTAAACTAACATTCAGAGGTTGAGAGACGTGTGACGAACCTTTGTATGTTTACAAATTCTTTATTGTCTTGTAAGATCATGCCTACATTCTATTGTATGTTTTGTGCTCGGATCTTCTTGATTGATCTCAACTGGGACACTTATGGTGTTAAGTGAAATGAGGCCTGCTTCAGGACTATTGAGGAACATCATGACTCCTAGACCTATGAAATCTATCCTAGCGGGATTCTTAAACTAATATATTATACCTACCTGCTACCTATATCTATTTTGTTGGGATGGCATCCTAACCTAAGTTGTTGTACTAAATGGAATAAGGGGGAAATAACCTAAGGTAATGCTAGGCTATTTCTAACCTAATACCTAATACTATTTGGTTATGAATTATGATCTAACCTAAGATGGTAATTACCTATTGCAATGTTTATAGCTTAAGGTAAATATTTTTAAACTAGCCTAAGGTCTTATCCTAAGCTAATGGTACCTATCCTAAACTAATGAAATGTGGAAAGGGGACCTAAGGGTCGTATGGAAAATGGGAGGCTAGGCGGCGGTTCCTAAGCTATTTATGAGATTTGATTTTTGTATTAAATGCCAATGAACTGCCAGATTAGGCGGAAGCATGAAAAGTTAGTGGGACTTACGTGGAGTCTTCACTAAAGTTAGCAATGCATGCAAAAGTTGAAATAGGTTTCGCCAATTCTAGATGGTGGTGGCATGGAGAGATAGGCGGAATTTTGTAATGAATGGCATTAATGAATCTCGATTTTCGTGAGCAAACCGTCTTGGAAACAATGTGGGCAGATTTGTTGGGGGTTGTTTGGTCTTGCATGCTTTGCAATTTTTTCTCTGCATGGAGCTATCTAGTTCTTCGAACCAGCAGTTTGATTTTCACTTTGTGGCTATTTTTGGTTTCTCTAGTCTATTTTCGATTCAAGGAAAGTATATGAGGCATTGGAGAAAGAGATGTTTGGTTGTTGATCTTTCTTGGAGGAGAAGAAGAGTTGGAAGCTCGGCTGGAAGTCTCCTTCAAATTGGCAAAAGAACTATCAAGCATGATAGGCTCTACCCATTAAGATTTCTTGCTTTCCTCTAAATGTTTCATTAAAATAACTCTGCTCTCTTGAGATATATGGTTATTTGTCTTGTTTTGGTTATTTACTTCATGTTGATGGAATCTCTGTGATTTTGGATATGAATCCATTGTATGATAATATTAGTTTTGGGTTGTTCTCTCTCTGAGAAAGTTCAATGTTGAAATTCATATGGAACTTTCGAGGCTTTTGTGTTTTGTTTTGAACTCGCATTTGGGACTGTCTAGCTCGAAAAAGAGCTTGAGTAATTGGTTTTTGGTTGAGTCTGAACTGGTAGTCTCTTATGAAATCTTCTCTTTGATGCATCTTGAGTTTGAAAAAGTTGTAGTACTTCTGTCTCCTGACCGTACTATTTTCTTTGAACATGAACTTGTGTGAAAACGTGTAAGCATATTTTGTTTCCCTTTCTGGTAACCCGCGTTATTTTTAACTGATTGTCTTTTATTGATTGGAAAGATAGGTGATTATCCTTTTACAAAACCGTATCTTGTTTTTGAAGATATTATATTTATGTTTTGGGATCAGATCTTGTATACTTTGTTCTTCATTATGAACTCGAACTTTATGTTTCTTTTTGGTATGGAGCTATGTAAGCACTTGTAGTTGGAATCATTGCTACAGTTCGAATTCATGAGGAATAAAGAATAATGTTTGACTTTAAACTTAGTGTTGGGTTTTTGTATTCACTTTAGATCCTTTTGAATGGATTTCTAGGTTTTTAAAAGAGAAAGGAGTTGAATACTCTTGTAAACTCGTATATCGTTTTGCTAAGATTTAGTACTTTTGCTTGGGACTCGTATTGTATACTTTACTCTACAATATGAACTCGAACTTGTGTTAAAACAATGATGAATAGATGAATGTGGATTTTGGTATTATATGCGTCCTAGATTTCTATTTGTATTTGAATGGGTTGGTGTTGGTATTGATGTTCTGATAAGGTTCAAATTCATAAGGAAAATAGAAGTATTGTTTTCTTTAAAACTTCACGTTTGGTTTGTGTTCTCTTTTGGAACTTGCGAAATAACTTCTGAGTTTTAAATGGAATTTGGAATTCAATTGATAATACAATGGTGAATGAATTCTAGGTTTGGATATTTTCTATTGAGTTTCCTTTAACTTTTGGGAAGTTAAGTTTTGTTGTTCGAACTTCTCTGTAGATCGACTCTCTTCCATGTTGTAGAGTGATTACTATCCTAGGGTTGTTCAACTTCTTGAGTTTGGTTTTTCCGCCTTTCTATCTAGAATGAAGTAATGTGAACTTACTCTTCAGAAATGGAAACTTCCTTGTGGATTGTTTAGTTTAACTTGTTGCTAGTTGACTATGGAAAGCTCAAGGAATAGTTGAATGTTTAAGAAACTTTTGGGATTGTGATTTTGGTACAGGGGAAAACCATCCCATTCCCGTTTGATCCTTCTTGATCTCGGCTTTTTTGTAAAGAATCAATCGTCTTGTCAACTCGGAGCAATGTACAAATGAGCCTTTCTATAGAAGGAAAATGTAATCAATTCTTGTCGATTATTTTTAAATGCCGAGTCATGAATTTTAGGAGATTGTTTTCTGAGGGACTCCTCTCTATGCATTCAATAGTAAATATGATCCTTCTCTAGATGGACACGAGTAAGAAATAATCCTTTGTAAGTCTTACTTTGTCTTATGGAACGTATGGTTTCAGATCACTGACTGATATCTCCAATAATGTAGAATAATACATAAGGGTTGCAAGTAAGTTGATGATTGTTTGTTTCTCTCCCTTCTCGGATTGGATTGGGATTCTTGTTAATGGTTGTTGTCTCTTAAATGGTGAATCTTTTTATTGGTTTCCTTGACTGATACAATTATATAGGTAATTGATTATGTACTTTCTAAACCTGATTTCTATCTCTTAGATGAATGGTGAATTGTGGATAGTCTATTTGATTCTTCTTCTTATTTATTTAAGTTGTAGGATGAATCATCCTAAATATGTACTATGCTGAAATGAACTTGTCTGTACATGATTTCTGGAAACTTGGTAAAACAACAATAAGGTCTTTGATTCTAAAGTAACTCTTTTTGTTACATAGTAAAGTTAAATTCTATATTTCAAATTCAGAAAGAATTATGAAATAATTAAACGACAAGAGTTGTTGTTTGATATAAATAAGTAATTGTTTGGGACAATACTTATATGATATAATGCAGTAGTTTGCTGATTATATTATGATCTTTTCTTAAAAGTGAATTCTGACTTATTATTTGTACTTCTTTTATGGTTGTTATTACTTATGCTTATTTGTATGATACATTAATTGTTTCATTAAAGCAGAGTTGTTTTAATGGAACAATTAGTGGAATGCACTTCGTTTTAATGCTTAGTGCTTATCATGCTCAGTTTAATGAATGGCCCCATGCTAGCAATTTTTGTAGATGGACTTCGTAAGTGATAAAAGAAGGCAAAAATTTTTATGATGTATTGGTTGATTTAAAGTCTGGCTCTTTTGTAAAGAATTGATTCATTCTTGAGTTGTATTGAAAAAGAAAAGTTGTATTCTTCTATGATCTTAATGTTGATTGATATGCAATATGCCTGAAATGCATAGTCTTGTAAAGTGTATATTTTATCATGATGAATTGAAAGGTTTGGAGACTGACTCCAAATTGTGGTGTAAATTCTCTTGTACTTTGTATGAAGGAAATAGTAATGCTATCTTGTTGATATTCTTCATATTTGTTTGTATACCTATTACTGTTATCATTTAATAAGTTGGAATAAGGGAATAGTTCAATCTCCCTTACTAAGATGTAACTTGCTAAGTTGCATAAGATGTCGTTCTCTATCTAAACAATTATAGTATAATAATGGAATGTGTAATGGACATACAATTAAACTATAGGAATTGTGAAAGATAAAAAGGGTATGATAACCCTAACACTTAATCATGTAGAGGAAGACTCTTCCTCTCTCAAAAGAATGAAAAATAAAAGGAATGGTGTTTATGATCATTAATCATTGTACTTTGTTTTCTATGAAGTCAACTCTAGTTGAACCTATGTGGATGATACACCTTCTTTGGACAACTAAGTTACATTAAATTAACCTTTTGATGTTTGTTGTCCTGTTTTTGGATAACTGCTTGTTATGCCAAAGTTAATGAACATAAAAGCAATCATGAGTTAATGAAGTTCTTAATATTAATCAGATTAATTATGGAAGAAGAACTTAAGGAATGTTGGAATTAGGATTTTGCAAGGTCACTTGCAATCAATCTTAATCCAAATTTTATATGAATTAATAACCGCCAAGGGTGTGTACATCGTGATGAAGCGGATCTAACAGATGTTGGCACACGCAAACTACATGACTGTACCTTCGAGAAGACTAAGGGCTTCTCGAGGATACAATGATCATTGCGATTGACATGTGGCAACACCCTTTTTTGAATTTGTTCATCCGGACTTGAACTTAATTTCTCTCTAGGTCAAGTTAGTAGCATGATTAGAATAGGAAGTAGCTTTCTATGACCCAGGGTACCTTGGCACATTCGGTCAACTTAGGTCGATCGAGTATGCCCATATACCCTAAGTCATCGTGAGCATCTCCCTATAACAAATTATGTCACTAACATGGGTTAGGGTCAAACTTGGGCAAGTGGACTGACAAAAGTCAGTAAATACCATTCTAGATAACAATGAGAGTGAGGTGAAGGACGTATTTCGAATTGACGAGTATGTCATCTAGGAATAGTAACATGAACAGTATGTTTAAAATCTTTGGCCAAAGTATCACAAGCTGTTGGTTGCGTTGTCCTATGACACCTAGTTTAAAGAAACGTGATGTCAGATGAATATTGGTAACAAATATTCAGATAGGTTCTTTAAACAGATCACTCAATACCCAAAATAGGGTAGGAAAACCAAGTATATGTAGTATACATAAAGTATTCTATACTTTAAGACAAACATGAGAGATCGGTTAATAATCGAGTCATGAAATGAGAGATCGGTAATTTACCAAGTCATTACAGCTGCATATGGTTATCTATTATGAGATTGATTTGCATGGAATGTGTGTTCAAAATGATGTTTTATTTAGAACGGAGAACATCGCATAAAAAAATCCCTTGTTTTTAAAGTCTCAAAATAGGAATGTTACATCGAAAGGTAGTGATTGCACACAGTTTAAGGATTAGGGTTTCTCTCTAGGTCTATCAACAATTATTATCAACAATGATGAAGATTGTGTGTACCCAAATAATATTTGGTAGTTATGAACTATATTTAATTATCTCATGTTTGTGTGCATTATTCATGTGAGAAAAATATAAGCTTTTAGGGGCCAAATTTTTAAAAATGTAAGGAAAATAATAGGGGACAATTTTGAAACCCAACTATACTTGATTTATTCTTGTAGCACTTTATAGGCATGGTTTTTAGTTCCAAGCTTGAGTAATATAAGAAAATGATTTCATGAAGAAACACTTATTGATAATTGAGCCCCTTAAGGGAATGGACATAGGACCGAAAGGGAGATTTTATCTATTTATCGAGATTTTAATTTTGTTATTTTTTTAATGGCATCAAGTATTTTGTGTGCACTGAAATTAATTTGTTAGGTAAGGTGAAGACATAAATAGGAAGTTAGAAATAAAAAGGTGGGAATTGAAACCCTAAATATGCCACACCTATTCCATGGATCATAATGTTCCTTCCCAAATAACATTTGATATATGCGCTCCACTATATCGTCTCGATTTCTCTCGCATTAACCACAAGAGTGCAATTTACGCTAAAAATGGCCAAAATAAGAACAACCATAAATTGAATATGTTTGAGGATAGGTAGATTTTATGCATCAATCAAGCTTGCTAGTAGTTTTTAATTTCATGGCACCAAAAATTTGATTGGACAACGTTTAATTTGATAGGTAAGACAAAGACATGATTGAAAGACATCCCTAATATACAATCTATTTTCTTAATTGTAAAAGTAAACATTTTCTATTATAATGTGTAGGAATAATCAACCTCTCCACATAAATGATAAACTTAACCAAAATTTAAAATTAAAAAAAAACTAAGTGATAAATTTATAAGTAAATAATCCAATGTATTGCGATGTTAATTCTTTAACATTGTTATCTTCTTATTACCGACTATTTCTTTATTTTTTTCAATATACCATTATGATAAAATAAATTCAAATTGGAAAAGTTCCAATATTATACTCACAAACTTAGACATTTAGAGCATGAACTGAAATAAAATTTTGTTGTCAATAGGTAGTTCGATAATACTCATGTTAAGATTTTTGCAAATCAATTAGATGTACAATTTGTTGACATTTTTAAATTCATTGTTAAAAAATGTAACAGACAACTTTTATTTAAATGACCTTGGAGAAAACACAACATGCCTTAAATTTACACTCACACTTTGTTTCATACAGAGAAAGATTGCACTAAGCCCAAAATCATTGTGTTACAAGAATGAGAGGGGTTTGGAAACCTTAAAGAAGTGGGAAAATATTTAGAAAGAAACAATTGTGCAATTGTACTAATAATACAAATACATCTAGTGCAGATACATATAGGCCTCCTCCTTGCTTTGCCCCTGCTTATTGTGTATTGAATCCTCATCCTCACTATCACCATTTTGTACTTGCCTATCGAATCCATCACCCTCTATATGGGAAATTTCATTGGACAAGACTCTTTATTGGGCTATGAGCTCTCTCATGCTATATGTTAGCTACGCAATCCTGTCATTCATTTCCACCATAGATGTCGGCAGCTCTGCCCTGTGCTCCTTCATCAGTTTCACCAACAGTTCCACTAGAGAACCCAAATCAGCTGCAAGGTTAGCTTCAAGTAACACCGGTGGCGGAAAATGGTAGATATTAATAATTGTGCACATCAAAATATTAACATGCATGTTCATTAAAGTGGATGTCGATTGGACGTAATCAAAGGTATTTCGTTCCTTGATTTCAGAAACTTTTGGACCAATATAAAAACTCTCCTTCCAATCACCGTACACAAATTAAAATATTCTACAAAGTAGGTATAACATTCAAGTGGGGATAAGGATAGGATGAGTTACGAAAGATGCACTAAATGCATATCATTAGAAGAAGTAATTTGTGACCTTAGGATTGTAGAGAGGGATTTAGCGCTTCTCTCAATGAGGCATTATACATCAACAAATCACATACATACCTTTGCAATCCGTCGCCTCACGCCACCTTACCATTTCAAGCCAATTCCTCACATAAAAGATTTTTTGTGGGGTTTCCCTCTCACCACATCCTTCCTATCTATTGTTGAATCAATGAATACTAATAATTTCTCACATCTACTTGACGATTATTCCCATACACAAGTAAAATCCATATGCTTTCCTCTCATTGGTCATTGTTTTGAGATCTGTAATCCTCCTCTGCTGCACCATCCGTTGTTGGATTGTCAATGAACAACCTCCTTCATTTCCCACCATTTGATTTCTGACTCTTATAATAGTTAGCTGCCCCATATCCAACCGGATACACCTTTCAGCATGATAACACCATTCTAATCTACCAAAATAGTGCCACTACAATTCCAGTACCATATTTGGGGTATTTGCAAAATATAATAAAATATTAAAAACTAAATACTATTGAAACTATATAATTAATATTTAACAAAAACATTATTTTATAAGATAATTTCATTCCTAAATCAATAGTTAGACTATAAATAGATGTCCACCAAAACAAATTCATAAACAAAAGATGAACACACACTATAAGAAATATTAACTTGTCAAGAAAATTACTACATGCCAAATAAATGGATTTCAAATATATTCTTGAATTAAGTTTACATGCATTTGCAATATTAACAATTTTACAAGCATCCGAAATACATAAATGGAATCTCTAAACCAAATTAATTAATAAAATGAACTCCAAACCAAAAGGAACGAAAAATAAAAATATATTTGATGATCAAAGAAAACCATCATAACCTTTCAATCGAGTTCATTTATCTTGTTATTGTTTGGAAAATCATAATACCTAACCCCATATTTACAAAATCAAAATTGTCCAAATAGCTACCCATCTCCTCGAATAAAGTGAAATAAACGGACTTGTCACACTCAAACATCAAATTAAACAAAAGTTGAGTAGTAGCCAATTCTGCTTAATTTATTGGTAGGTGATATTATTTTGTTCTAAGCGAAAGAAGCGGAGAATCGCACCGCTTTATGTTTTAGGGAAGTATTTATTAATTGTTGTGAAGTAGTTGACCATTTGTGGAATGTCGACTCATAGTAGGGAAGCTTTTGTGCAATGTTAAATCATAGTAGGGAGGCTTTGAGCAGTATTAAAGTAGATAATCTAATCATAGTTCCAATATAGAGATAATACACATCAATTGCTTACATAGTGGCTAATATTTGCCTTATTTGTTGGTATTTAATGGAATTAGTTTGTTGTGAGTGGAAGAGATGAAAAATTGCATTGGTAATTTTGTAAAAGAAACATATATTAATTATGGCTATGTAATCGTAGTAAAGTAGATAATTTAAACATATTTAGAAAACAAAGATAATTCACATTCATATTCTAAATTAGGATTATATACTTTTGGAAAAAATGGAAGAAGTTAAAAGAGTTTAATTTGAATGAAAAGTTTAATAAGTGGAAAAAATATATAATAAAGTTGGAGAGAGTATTTTCATATTTGGTATTGATGTGTACATTTAAATGTTGAACCAAGAAATGAAAGAACTTAACGAGTTCAATTTAAATGAAAAGTTTAATGACACAAGAATAAAGATAATCAAGTTTATAAAGTAACAACGGAGATAATAAAGTTGGATTGAGTATTTTCATATTTGGTATTGATGTGTAAATTTAAATGTTGAACCAAAAATTCTAGGAACATTTCTTGCCATTAGTTATTAATTTGTTTGGTATTGAGGTTGGAAAGCATCTTTTCCTTATGTGATAATGTTGCATCAATATAGTCAATTTGATGAGTCAATATTTTCGTAATGCCCCCTTTCCAAAGTATATGGATTCCCATTGGAAAAATTGTTCCCATTTTTGTGAAAATACACCAAATCTTCATAATGGCAAAAGTAATGAGCTTGTCGGGAGGAACCGTCTACTAAGTTGGGAAAATGTTTTTGAGGACTTTGCCTTAATGTATTGATAAAGGTATTAATAAATGTTTGATCACCATATGCATTAAAAATTGACTAAGCACAAAGTTCGATGACGCGTTTTTAAAAACATATAATTGATTCCACTTTTGATAAAATCCACATTGATATTGGTTTTGTAGTCAAATTGAAAAATTATTAGTTATCGCAGGTCTTTCATTGAGGTTTATTGTAAGTCATATTTGAATGGTGTTGTGCAATAATAATTATACCCGAACAATGCAACGATATATTTTATGATCATGGCAATACATGCACAATCCGATGTAGACACAAATTCGAGTCACAATCCCTTTGGCCCCTTTCAAATCATCAATTCGATACATATACCTAGAATGGCCCCATTTTACACATTAGTATTAATTTGATTACCTATAGTTAAATTAATCCTCTTCCTCACACCATTATTAATTTAATTAACTTAATTAAATTAATATCCACCTCACCTTTTCACCTCATCCTAGACCTATTCCACCCTCATTTAATAACCCATACCAAGTCTCCACTTATCCTAACCAACTAGGAATCTTTCTAATCCTAATCATCATGACCTATTATCTCTCTAACCACTCTCTCACTACATTTAGCGTTATCTCCCACTTCTGACCCAAAACCAAGAGATCAATCAAGCCAAATTTGGGAGTAATCGGGCTATTTTTAGCAAACTTGACCATTTCTCCCTAACTAAGGCCGATTTTTCCTCGACCGGCACCTATTCCCTAATTGTGGCTAGTTACCTTAAATAAGAGTTTCTAACTCTTTGCACATTTTTTTCTTGAGTCATTGATCCATTTAAGCTTTGACATTCTAACTCTTGAGCATTCAAGCTATCAGACGATGAACCAGAGTACTCCAAGTCTTCACCGGAAGCCAACACCCCTCTCCAGAGTCTTGGATCATCCACAACAGAGCACACAAGCTTCGTTGTCACAACACTAGACACCACCTCGTTTCATCTTGAACGTTCATTAACCACCACCATCTTCCAATCTACAGGATTTTAGATAAGTAACTCAAATCTTGTTTGTTAGTTCTCATTTTAATCTTAAGTCTTTCATTCATTTATACTACCCGAATCTCCCGATCCGAATACCATCCTTCATCCATCTACAAGTTATTCTACCAACTGAACCATTTTACCAACTCTATCACCTCTCTCATCCTTGTTGAGTTTTCACACAAATCATACAACCTTCCTTGAATTCCCTCAACTCTCTATGCAATCACAGAGAGACCCAAAACACCCATTTTTAATATTTTCACTATATTTCCCCTACCGACACCAAATCACCCAACCCGTGTTGGTCACTTACAAGTATCACCATCACGCCTAACCGATACCGATCTCTGTGTGATCGGTAACTTTCTCTAAAACAACAAGTTAATAGCTTTCACGAAATAACCCGATTCACCCAAACCTTGCCTAACACCTTAGTGACCTTTCTAACCGTAACAACACCTTGCCCAAAGGCTAGATTAATTTGCATTTTTCTATTTTGTTTAATCTAGCATATTGATAACGTTTTGAGACACCTAAATCAAAGTGTTAGCAATATGACCTTTATTTCTTGTATTTATTTTCATTAATTTGATAAAGATAGTGGATTGACAACCATCTAGGAAGTATCACACTTCCTAGAACTAGCATTCGCTAGGCAATCCACTGCCATATACTGTTTTACTCTCTCTTGTGGTATTGTTGTGTTGTCCAACCAAAAGGAATCTCTCACATTCAGTCTGGTAAAATTGTACAAAGCGTGAACACCATTCTTTATCTAATAATAGTTATTCCTCCTACGCCTTTGTTACCTTATTTATTTTATCTCATACATTTGCGGTGAAACATTTTTGCACATCTAGTGGGATGCTTTCTTGTGGGTTCTTTGCATTTGTTCATATAATTTTATTTGTGTTTCTTTATTTTCTAAAAATTTCACATTAAATATCTCTCTGATAAATCCTCTCTTCTTCTATTTGTATAAAGGAAAATCATCATTTGGTGTTTAAAAAGAATCATTCTTCCTTTCTTTTGCATTGCATTAAGTGAAGGATCATTCTCTTGTCCATTCTTTATTTGCTACATCCAATTTCACTTTAGATTTGGGCTTAAATACTTATGCATTTCATCCTATGGATGTTGCATTAGCTCACTTAGTTTAATTAGCAATCACATGATAGAGATCATGACCACTTGGTGATTGGTGTGGATTAATCATAGCTCACTTTTGTGAAAACACTCCCTAGGCCAAATCACTTGAACAATTTACACACTTCTTGAACATTGTCCTTTCTAGGAAGAAGTTGTTACGGATTAATAACCCGTTGACGGTGGGCTACGACTGGTGTTCTAGCCAAGTCAACATATCAGAGCATGGACCACACGTATTGAAAGGTATATTAGGCCTCCTTAACCAAAAATATCCCGAAACCAGCCATAGATTGTTTATATGTCACTGTCATCGTTAACCAAAAACTCTATTATACTCATATTCAATTTAAAATGGCATAAACCGCTTAACATTTAAATATGCTACCTATGATTTTACGTGTTTTGTTAGATTTTGACTATTTAAATTGTGTTTTGAGTTGTGAGAATGTTTCTTTTTATTTTTCTTATTCTTTCACACTCCACCATCATAACTGGAGTATTCTAGTTCTTTATGAGTGTGTTAGGATTCCTCATTTCCATACTCAACTTCGGGTTGGTGTTTATTTTGACTTAATCAACTTAAAATTCAAATTTTCATCATCTTCTTAGATTTCAAAGTAACCGCATCGGTCTCGTGACCGACATAAGTTACTTCCTCATACTGGATCGGTTACCTCCTCATCATACCGACATTGGTTAACCGATGACATCAATTTCTATCCGTTTTGGATATTTTTTCCAAAACAATCTTCAATTCATCTTTATACGATTTATGTTACTTGTTTATGTCATTATATTCATTTATGTGTCTGTGTGACCTTTAACAGAGTGTTTCACCGGATTGTTGTGTGATATGAAACAAATGAAGTAAAATGTCAAAGAGGAATACTTGTTATTATGTTGGTCGAAGGTTGAGTGCGCGCGTTTCTAATTTGTGATCCAAGTTGCTTGTGGAGAACTCCTTTTTGTGCAGGAAGGAATACATGTGATACAAAGCAAAACCATAAGATACAGTTAATAGAAAAAGTTAGAGGACTACCTAGCATGAGCTAGATCTAGGAAGTATGATACTTCCTTGATGGTTGTCAATTCACTAATATATAACTCAATATAAAATAACTAAACATGCAAATAAAAGAATCTAATGCTAGTGTTCATATTAGGTGTCTCAAGACTACTATCCATGTCAATCCAATTAAATTATTGATAACTACACTAGTGAAGGTCTTGGGTCGGAGTTACGGGTTGGGTAGGTGATCTGTGGGTCACGATGGGGTGTGGGTAAGATTTGGTGAAGTTTCGGTGATTAGGTAGCTTGTTGGTCTAAGGAAATTTTACCAGCCACGAGAGACCGACACCATCATGGTGACTGATGTTCGTATAGGTATGACCGATGGCGGTTGAATTTAGGTCATAGGCATGGTTAAGTTTAGGTCATTTAGGTATGGTTGAGTTCAGGTCATTTAGGCATGGTTGTGTCTTGGTCATTTAGGCATGGTTGAGTTTAGGTGAAAAAGGGAATGGGTGATTTTGGGTCATAAGCATGGGTGATTTTGGTGAAAGAGGAATTCTTAAAATGTAGGTGTCAAAGGTTTGGTCCTGTATAGGAGAATCAAATAAGTAAGAAAAAGGGTGAATGGTAAGAGGAGATAAAAGAGCCACCTAATTGATAAGAACCATGATGAGTCTATCATACCAAAGAGTGACTTATAAACATAAAACCCTAAAAGGTGTTGCATAATTGACTGTTCTAAGGGTGAAGAAAGTCACATGATCACAAAATGTCACATTTGCAACAAGTCCGTTAAAGAGGTAGAAGATTAAAGAGGAAATGCAAGTGTGAGGTAAAAGAGGTTGGTTTAGCGTAACCTATTATGGGACACCACACCTTTTTGGCAAGAAACTCAAGATCAAAATAAGCAAGTCCATGACAAAAAAAGTTATCCCTTTCTTTTTACTTTTTATTTTTATAGACTTATCGATGCGAGAATTCTATGTGGGATGAGTAGATTATCTCCTTGAGGTCTTCGTGAAGCTAATCAATGCATGAAGCTTCAGAATATTTTATTTTATTTTTGCAGGAATAGTCTTCTTTTTGTGATAGACTATGTACAATATGGCTAGCTTTGTATAACTGTCCTTTGAGGGAGCAATCTATTTATAGCAATAAGATAGAAAGATTAGATGTCCTTTTTGAGGGAGTCATATTTTTGCTAGAAGTTTAACTCAAAGATTTTGACTTTGTAAATATCATATATTACTTTGGAATTGTGTGTTTTTTTTTGGACTTTTAGGTCATGGACAAGACTATAGAGAAGGATAGGCTCTTGTTATGAAGACAAAACCATAATACATAGGGGTTAGCTATGAAAGAAAGGTTTTAAGTGATGAACGACCATGGGATTCCATATTTAAAAATATGAAAAGTATCCATGAGAATCATGCCATGAGTAGAGCCATGGTACTCATATTGAAGATAAGGCTGAAAGGTGACAGGTAATCACATGATTCTTGTTTATTCGTTGATCCTTAAAATAGGTAAATGGAAGGTGAATGGTGCTCAAGGGACAAGTGTTTTAATAGACAAAAGGTGATATAGGAATTTATTCAACAATATAATGGTCGAAGATGCAAGGCATTGAGGGGATCATGTTTGGGTTTACCTTCGAGTGAAGACAAATGATAAGCACCCGATCCATAGGTATGAGTAACGATATAGGGTCCAAACCAATTAGGAGAAAATTCACCTTATTTACTTTTCTCCTCTTTTTTTACATGATAATTTTTCTTCAGGAAGAGATCACAAACCTGGAAGGTTCATTCGTGGAAGCATTCATCATAGGCACATTTGATACTTTTTTCGTAGATTTGGAAGTTATCGAGAGCATTGAGATGACATTCGTCTAATAACTCAAGTTGTGCCAAATGGTCCTGGAAAAAGTCATCATCGTTGAGCATCTCTTTGAGTGAGATATGAAGAGATGGAATCTGGACTTCAAGAGGTAGGAAAACCTCTGTACCGTAGACTAGAGAGAAAGGTGTGGCAACAATTGAAGTACAAATACTAGTACGATAAGCCCATAAGGCAAAAGGAATGTGCATGTGCAAATCCTTTATAGTAACTCCAACCACTTTCATAAGAATTTTGTTTAGGGTTTTGTTGATTGATTTCACTTGGTCATTTGTTTGAGGGTAATAAGGTGAAGAAAAACTGAGTTGAATGTCGAAGGCATCATAGATTTTCCTTAGGGTTTCATTTTTGAATTGTTTTCCATTATTAGTGATGAGGCGGTGAGGAACACCAAAGCGAAAAATGATGTGATGATTGATGAATTCACAAATTTTCTCAGATTTTGTAGAAATGAGAGGCATGGCTTCCAACCATTTAGTGTAACATTCGGGAATAGTACTAATCCATTGATGAGGTTGGGAAGACTAAGGATTAATCACTCCGACAAAATCTAAACCCCATTGAGAGAAAGGCCAAAGGTCTCGTGCAGCCTATAAGGCATGACTAGGGATGTGATGAAGATTAACTTGTTGCGACACTTCAAATCACTTGAAATAGTCACAATAATCATGATTTAGGGTTGGTCGGTAATAGCCCAGAAAAGAAATGCGTCTAACGACACTAAAACCACCGAAGTGACCCCAAAAATTCCGTCATGAACTTCCTTGCTGGTGTATGGAATTTCAAAACTTGTAAGGCATCGTAAGTGGATACCGTCAAAGACGCATTTATAAAGAATACCACCCATGATGACATAGTGAGAGACACTTTTGAGAAAGGCTTGTTGTTCATTGCGAGTAAGAATGGAGGCGAAATTAAAAGGGAAAGGTAGTCAAGAAACTCGCTCATACCAAAGGTCATGTGGGTAAGTTTTAATGTGTCCTACAAGGTTGATGTCTCAAAATAGATAAGAGGGTGATTGCAATCTTTATACTGCGACAAAGATTTTTGATTCGAGGGCGAAGCAAGGATTTGAGAAGTAAGACAGAAATGGTGCCCGCAAATTTGTTAGTGGGCGTGGGGTGGTTTGGAGTTCATAACGGTCAAAGGTAGTCAAACGTATGTCAACACGATACTTATACTTTTGAAGTATTTCATTACGACACTAGTATATACCATTAACTTGTTTACAACCAATTGGGAATTTCCAAAGATATTAATTGGTTTAACGTTTAAGGCGATGGAGGATTGAAGACCTAATACAAGTGCTTCATATTCGGCGATATAATTATTACAATGAAAATCTAGTTTGAAAGACAATGGCATAGGCTCACCGTCAAGAGGAATGAGGATAACTCCGACACCACCCTCACGTTGACATTTGGAACCATTGAAGAATAAGGTCATTTAGTAAATGGTGTCATCCAAAGAGAGGGTAGCGATGGATTCATCTAGAAAGCGAAGTTAGAGGATTGATTTCTGGATAGAGGTGTGTCTCAAGCGAGTTGGTCAGCGATGGTTTGTCCTTTGACAAATTTTTGATGGGTGGATTCAAGATCTAGGTCTACAAAAATCATGAGCCAACATGCAACACATTGATGTTGGTAAGGTTTGGCATACATGTAAAATAAGGGGTCAATATTGGTGACAACAAAGGTTTTGAGGTTGAGAAGGTAATGGGAAGTTTAGTGGTGAAAAAAACTAAGGCTAAGAAGAGTTTTTGGCATGATTATATCTATTTTCGTAGTCTAAAAGCGTACGACTTATATAATAAACCACTTGCTCCCTATGTTGCTCATCACGATGAGCAAGCATGGTACCCAGGAATGATTAGGAGCAGAAATATAAAGGTAAAATGGTTGGTCATTGTATGCACTGAAATTGCATGTGCTACATTGTCGGAAAATGGTTACCAAAATCCCCAATGATGATTCAAGTCCTTTCAAGAAGGTGTTCTAGCTCCAAAATGGATTCACGGTGTATATTTGTAGCCTAGACATCCTTATTTCACTTTTCCACGCTTTCTTCCACTTCTCACTTCTTTCTATGCAATTTTTGGCCTTTAGTGCCAAGACCGCCACCCTACACAAGGTGGCGGCCATGCCTGCTTTTTCCGAACTCTTCATGCGTGTTTTCATATGTGACGCTTCACTTAACTTCACTTCCAGAATGCATCCGTGAGCCAATTTGTCTAAAAAGAGTTTTGATTGCTTGGTTCTCCTTCCCTCTTCTATTTTTAATTAGATTTAATTAGTTGCAATCGCTTTGCTTCTTCTTGCCATGTGCATGAAGGCACCTCCCAACCCCAATTCTTATATATTCCATTCTTGTGTTCATCAAATGGTCTCGAGAAGTTTTGTGTATCTTGTATTGCATTGATGCCATAATCTTGCTAGGAATTACATACAAGCTCAAATATCTTGTGTTATCTCTCTCTTACATGCATTACTGACAAATGCCTTCGAGATGCCATTGCTCAAGATTCTTCTTCGTTGTTGTTCTTGCATTCCTAATTCCTTGGAATCATATGAACACTCAAAGAAAGAAAGAAAAAAATTGAGGGGAAAGATACAGATACAACCGGATTTGCCAAAGCTCTTGCCCATCCAGGTTGGAGTTGTGTGTTTGTCTTCTTTGTTTATTAAATTTTCAATTTCAAATCATTAGTTTTCAATTACATATGAGATAGAGTAGCAAAATTGTTTATTTCAATTAGTTAGGTAATTACAAGTAGATCAGATCATTAGAAAGATCACTCTTTGACATTACTGGGAAGTTGTGAGGAACAATGGCTCTTCTAGGTTAAGATTTGTTCTTCACCTATAAGGTAGGGTGGAAGGGTTTTGATTGCATTAGATTAGCTTATTTAGATTTAAATTCACAAATCCACACAAGTAATTAACTAAATCCGGCTAATCATTTGTATTTAATTTGTTTATTAGATTAGATTAGATGCTTTGCTTAAAAACAGAAAAGAACAAAACATTTATTTTGCTATATTAGTTTCCTTTCATTTTCTTTGTTCCAATATATTGTGAAAATGCCAAAAACATAGATTAGATTTCTTTTGATAGTTAGCTTGTGTTACAACAATTTTTCCAACTCAATCTACATGACCATCAACGATCTGCAACAGGAAAATAATTACAGTAGCGATCCCCTTGTCCCACAACCCAACGGGCTGGAATTGATAACTGACATTGATACAAGTTTGCATTTAACGGTTCTACGCATACCTACAACTTTTGCTTGAGAAAATAGAACAATTAAACACACCGAATATCGTTGTTAATCAAGCCTATGATTATTGGACTGCTCTGGAAATAGGGTTTGAATATGCATATGACCATACAAGAGCCAAAACCACTACAAGTATTTGGTTGTGATCCTCAGGTCCCACAACCCAATGGGCTTGCCAATCAATTGGATATTGACATTGGTTTTTATACACTAGTATTTATATCTTCACCACTTCCACCGATATTATTGCATAGTTTTCCGTGTTGACATTGATTGGAGTCTCAAGCAACTATCATATCCGATCGATCCATGACACCACTTCAAGTTAGAAGAGAATTCCTTGTCTTACACTTGCAGATCCCGATATTGCATGTAGAAGACATAAAATTTCCCAATTAGCTTGTTCGTCACTACCACATCCACATCCACTTCCATTCTGCAAGCAGTGTCTCGACACGACCTCGGGAGGTCGGAGTGCGAAGAAGGTCACGTGTTAATTTTCTGTCCTACTACAGTCATCCTTAGGGGAATGAGCATAGGTGGTTGGAGGAGGTATTGTTTTAAGGTATCAAAGGCTTTGTGTAATTCATCATCCCATTTGAAGGAGACATCCTTTTTGAGGAGGTGAAGAGATGGATGGCACCGGTCGGAAAGTCATGTGAAATAAAATGATGAATAGATTCCAAATTGCCTTACAAACTACAAAGTTGATGAAGGTTAGTAGGTGGAGGCATTTCGAGAATATCCTTGATTTTTGTGGGATCAACTTCTATGGCATGCAAAGAAAAGATAAAACCAAGAAGCTTAGTGGAAAGAATAGGGAAGAAACACTTCTTGGGTTGAAGTCGAATACAATATTTGATGAGACGGTCGAAGATGACCTTAAGGACTATAAGGTGTCGGCCCGATGTTTAGATTTGACAAGAAGATCGTCAACGTAATATTCTAATTTGTGGTGCATAATGTCATGCAATATATAAGTCATAGCCCGCTGATATGTAGCACCAACATTTTTAGGGCCAAAGGGCATGACACAATAGCAAAAGATCCCCTAAGGAGTGATGAAGGTGGTTTTGTCTTGATCTTACAGAGCAAGTAATGTTTAGTTATAACCTAAGAAATCATCCATGAGTGATAACATCTCATGACCGATAATGAGATCAACTAGTTGGTTAATACTAGGTAGAGGAAAGTCATCTTTGGGCAAGCTAGGTTAAGGTCACGAAATATGTGCAAATGCGAGTCCCCTATCATTTTTGTGACAGAACAATGTTTTAGATCCATTGAGGATAATCAATGGGTAGGATAAAGGAAACTAAAAGAAGGCATTGAAGTTCTTATTTGACAAGAAGGGCAATGATGAGGATGTATTTTCTGCGCAACTTCTATTTCAGGGGTTTGGCTTCGGAATAGTGATGATATTGTGGACCACAATGTTTGGGTCAATATCGGGCATATAAAGTAGGACCAAGAAAAATAGTTGATATGGTCCCAAAGGAAAGAAGTAAAATATTCAAGTTTATAAACATCTAAAGATTGGCCTATCTTTAGAATGTGCGGGTCATCCTAAGTGTCAATATTAATTTCGATGCTCGATTCATTTAACATGGTTTGTGTCTCAGAAGGTAACAACTGGTGAATTAAATAATCTTCCACACCAAGGTAGGTGAGAATAGACTCATCGTCCTGACATTGAACGAAATTAATAGAAGGTGTATCGTCATCGATCATGTTAGGATATAGGAAGGGAAGAGAAGAGGGAGCCTCACCATCTTGTTGATAAGTTAGAGGTCCCAGGGAAATGTTGTTCATGAAAAAAAAAAGATAGGAGGAATGGATTATGGATCCATAGACTTTGTAGGTGGAGGTGGTGAAGTTGGTAAACGAGGTGAAGAAGGTTTATCATCCTCAATGAGTTCGACTCCGGCCTTCTTGGGAGGTGATTCGGCAAAGTAAATACCACTGCAGTATTTATGTTTACGAGTGGTGCATGGGATGACAAGATGATGACGGCCTTGTTCATAGAAACCAAATCCAAATCCCTTTATATACAACAATGGAGGAAGGTGTGGTTGAAGTGGTGATTGGTGAGAAATTGAAGGTCGGATGAAGAGGGTCAAGTTTGGAAAGGTGGCTCAAGCAAGTAGGTAGAAGCATCAAGTCCCCATATGTTAAGTTGGTGTGAAGGTGGGGGACACCGTAAGGAAGACCTCGCCTATGTGGTGTTCATAGCGGGGGTGTTGGTGAAGTTTTCCATACTCTTGACGAGTAAGGAATGTGTTGATGTTGTACACGCAATACTCCCCCATAGTGAGACGCTAAAAACACCTTCTAAGGGATCGGTAGTTGATATTTGGGTAGTCGAATGGATGAGTTCTTGGACGACGAGGAAGAAAAATCATTGGTTGGTTGAGAAGTAGATTGGTTAGTGGATGGGTTAGGCTGCAGAGAGGTGGTGGGAGCAAAGTGGTAATAGAGGAGTTAGGTGTGTGAGAGGTAGCGCAATCTTTGGTGGATGGGGTTGTGGGTGAAGGAGAAGTGACAGCGGTGGCAGATGCCTTAACTGGTATAAGGACATCATTAGGTTGATATAACATGTTACAAGTCTTGAATGGTGAGGGGTCAATTGGAATGGTATAGTTATGTCCTTCATGTTCAAATTTTAAACAATGGTGTAAGGTTGAAGGATCACAACCCATGACGGGATGTGGAATCGAGAGGTGGAATAGGTTTGATGATTGGTTTGGTAGGTAGTACTATTTCAAGTTTTTGATGTACCTTATTGGGTAAAGATGTAGTAGATGAACTAGTGGTTGAAGGCGTTGTAGGTTTAACTACCTCTTTGGAGGGTAGTGGGTTTTGGACTTTGATTGTGCCTTCCGGGTAAAGGTGAAGAAGTAGTGTGTGACGTAGAAGGGAAGGCGAGATGGTGGAAAGGGAGTGGTTAGCCAAGGCATTAATGGAGGTGTGGTGAAGGCTGTGGGAAGAGGTAAGGTGGAAGGTATTGGTTGAAGAGAAGGAAATATCATAGGCGGTGATGAGGGTACTGGAAGTGGTGTAGGTATAGGTGGTAGAAAGGATGTAGGTGACGGTGAAGGCGTACGCTATGTAGGTAATTTGGGTGTAATAGAGGATCATGATGAGGAGGTGGGCTGTTTGTGTTTTTGGTTTACCTTGGGTAGGAGGTTTCTTGGCCAAGGTTAATGGGTGGGGTCCTAGGATAGATGGAAGTGGTGAAGGTGAAAGAGGGGTAGTAGGTGAAGCTGGTGTATGCGGCCTAAGAGGTTGGTTCTTCCTCTTAGGTGGGGAATAGTCTTTGTGCGGGCTTGTGAGGACGTGGATAAATCTAGTTTGACAGGGGGATGGACTAAGCTTGATGTCGACATGACTCCCAATGTGCTAATGGGTTGGGATGTGGAGGAAGGTATGGGTGCAGGTAAAGCTTTAGGCATAGGAAAAATTTTGGTTGTTGGTAAAGGTTTAGGTGTGGGCAAGGGTGATGAAGAAGAGGTCACTCTAACTAGCATGGGCATGGTTGGTTTGGTTGTCTAAAACACCTTTGGATAGATCGTGGAAGTATCAGTAGAGAACATTTGCATCTGAGTTGAAAAAGGTAGCCAAAGGCGTCCCCAAAGCATGGAATGGTCAACATAATCCAAGTGGTCAACCAGACGTGAAAATGACACCGTTGTAGGAGGAGATGATGTTGATTTGGTAGTGATCCCTGTAAAGAATTTCGTGAGACAGGGAAATGGTTGGCTTCAAAATTTGTGGGTAAAAGAGCTGAGAGAAAATCAAGAGGATCCTTGAAATCCAATGTATAGTCGTTCTAATAAAGAAGAGACACGTCTAAAGGATCCCCTATGGGTAGGGGAGATGATGAGTAGGATGAGGTAGGATCCTCTTTTGGCGAAGAGGAAGGTGAGCATGAATCTCGATGGGTAGGGGAGTTAATACTGTGGGTTATTCGTTAGGTTGAGAGGTACGTGGGGAAACTGCATCGACAGATATGGCAGACTCCTCTGTGGGTGAAGGGGGAGATAAGGGAAACTCCTCTATGGGAAAAGGAGCATATGGAACAGGTCCCTCCATGGATGAAGGAGCTCATGTAATAATCTTCTCGATAGAGGGAGCAGGGAGGAAACTAAGGAAGGTCTGAGTATGATGTCGAAAACAACATGAACCTCACGAACGTTACTATCATTAGTCGAAGGTTTTCCAGTTTGGTTAGATGACAAGGTGTGATTAGGGAATGGCTTCTTAAAGATATGAAGGTTCTGATTAGCTGGTGTGTTAGGGTTATCCAAGACGAGATCTCCGCTATCTAACATTTCTTGGACAATATTTTTGAAATTTATACAATTACCATCACTATGACCTTTAACGTGATGATAGTTGCGATGTCGTGTTCTTTGTACCATGCAGGCATAGGACGAGAGGGGTCAAAATCAGTATGTGGTTTGATGAGTGGAAGAGTGACACTCCAAATTTTAGAAGTTTTCTAGAATTGAAGATTAGGGTTCTCTTATTAGAGTGTATTTTAGTTTCTCCCGCTTGAATTGAAAAGCTTGAATAGGAGAAAGGTTGGAAGAATTTTTTGATTGGTTGGATGGGTGAGATGGGCCAACTTTCAAAACTACTGTGTAGGTAGATCCTTTTGCTTTGGAATAAGTTTTTTGGGGTTTGGAAGAGGAAGAGGTATCATTTGACTTAAATGCAATGTTCTTGTTACCTAATTATATCTTCTTTTATTCAACGACACAAATTTCAAGTCTTCGAGCCATGGTGAATGCCTCGTCGAACGTGTGGAAGGTTTGAACTTGGAGAGTTGGTGAGATGTGTTTGGCACAAGACCCGTGAAAAAATCTATTAACTCGATTTGAGGCAGTTGGAACATGAGCTTGCTCATAAGGCTTCACCAATGAGTGACAAAATTTGTGATAAATTTGTCTTCGTATTGTCATGTTGAGTACAAGTCGGTCATGGTGACCTTCTTGACAATATTGATCGAAAAATGGTCCAGAAGGCTTGAGATACTTGGTTGAATGAGTAAATGGAGTGCTTAGGTAGACCACTATACCAATCCAACGTAGGTCATGTCAAGGACATTGAGAATGTTCGTAAGAGTAAAGTGTCATCATGAGCGATCAAATAACACCCATGTTTAAAAGACTGCAAGTGTTGTTGTGGGTCTTCTTTGTTATTGAATCGAGTTGAATTTAGGAATTTCCCAATGCGTAGGGTATGGATGAATGGGAATGGATGGATGAATGGGCTCATTGCAAATATCTTCGTATGTCAAAGAGGTACATGAGCGAGAGGCTGATGCTTCTAATGTTTGTATCATGTCCATCATCATTTTTATAAGATTGTTAGTAGGTTATGATGAATGGGCACCCCTTGTAGTATAAGGGGGTAGATTATGAAGGTATGATGAGGGCGGAATCCAAGTATATGGTGGTGTTGAGTACAAGAATTGTGAGGGGGAATAGATGCATGTGGCAAGTATCATGAATAAGCGACAGATGAAACATGGGGTTGTTGGTGATAAATGTAGGTAGGTGGAGTGGATGTAACAACTCTCATAGTAATAGGAGGGAGACACCGTGGGATGGAGAGGACAATGTTTTGGAAGGGCGTATGGGTTGCCGACACCATGGGTGATTGAGATGCAATAGGTATATAAGAGGTGGCAGGTACAGATGGGCCTACACTCAAGGCGACTGATGAAAGAATGGTTGAAACCATAGGAGAAACTGACATCAAATGCTAGACAAATGTTGTAGATGCAGCAAATAGTGATGATTTACGGTCAAGTTGGGACACCACAAGTAGTAGCCGATGTAGAAGTGGGTGCGAGGGGGGAGGAATGGACACAGGGAATGTCGTATACCACCTACCCTAATGAATCCCGAGTGCATGAATGGGCTAAATAGTATTATAAAGCAGTGGGGTTTTGGTCAAGGAGTCTTGCAAACTCCTCGTCATCGGTACTGATGATAATAGGCTTATTGGGATCCATAGGTGATAAAATGGAAGGCAACAATAGGCTAGGCGAGGAGTGGCTAGAGGCTTGCGTGGAATACGAGGGTGTTATTTTGGCTACGAGTCAAAACCATGTGAGCTAATATAGACTTTGTAATCTAATCTTTGTAGATGACACAGAGGTAAAGAAGGAATGGAGTAGTAGTTACGGGGGTGAAAATTGGTGTTGTTTTAATTGAAAAATTAAAACACAGGAACCGACGACGGTTTGGTAACCGATGTCGGTGATAGAGGGTAACCGATGATGGTTAGGGTGATCGATACCGTTATTGTGGAAAATCAAAAGTTTTGCAAATGTGGTAATAAATGATGAAAATGAAGAAAAATATAGATTTGATAGTGATTTCAAAGACCCAAAGGTATGGTGATGTATCTAAGGAACCCCAAAAAGAACAAAAATGTGATGAGTTCTATTTTGGTTAAAATGACCAAAACAACAGGAAACTGATAATGGTTAGGTAAACTGATGACAGTCAGATGAGTAAACCGATGACGGTCGTTGGACCAACGCCGATCACTATGAAATTTGAAAAGATGGAAAAAATTGAATTTAGTGACTTAGATCCAATAAAAGACCAACCCAAAAACCTGAGTATGGCAATGATGAACCCTAACACACTCAGAAAGAGTTGAATACACCAACTATGATTATGGAGTGTGAAAGGAAGAAAGAATGGAGAATACGACCTCACACCTCAAAACACAAATCAAGCAAAAACTAGCAAACATGAAATCCTATGTGGTTGATTTTATGTTCCAACTTATGCCATTTAGGATTGACTTGTGAATAGAACAAAGTTTTTGGTTTGATAGAAGGTGCCTTATGAAAAGCCAAGAACTAAGGATGCTTTCAGGAAAAGTTTTGGCGAGGGGGGTCCTTTCTCTGAGATAATGTCTGGACAGAGAAACTAGCTTAGTGCCCACTGTCAATCCTCTTATCGTGTGATCGTTGACAACTTATTTCAAGTAGGATGTTGTTTAAGAAAATATGTAAATTGTTTAAGTGGTTCGATATAGAGAATGTGCAAAGTGAACTATGATTGAATTAGTCAACCATCAGTTGGGCATGACTTCCAACGATATAGGTTGCCCTCAATTTAATGTGAGCTACAATGCGACATACCAAAATGAAATGTAAATGTTTTAAGCCCAAATCCACAATTAAGTTCAATGTAGAAAATAGAGAATAGGAAGAGGAATGCTCTTTCACTAAATGCAATACAATAGAAAGGAAGACGTGTTATTTTTAGAGCACCAAAAGCACAATTTCTTTAGACAATAGAAAGAAGGAGAAGATTTTAAGGGAGAAATTTTAATGTGAGTTTTTTCAAAAAGAAATAAACACTCAAAATGCACCCTATAAAATGAACAATGAAAATGAAACCCAAAAATGGTTCCCATTGGGTGTGCCAAAATGTTTCACCAGATTGTTGTGCGATATGAAATAGATAAGGTAAAAGGTCAAGGAGAAAAACTTGTTATTACATTGGTCAAACGTTGAGTGTGCGCGTTTGTGATTTCCGATCCAGCCTGTTTGTGGAGGACTCCTTTTTATCTCGGGAAGGATTACCTGTAATACAAAGCAAGACCACAAGATATAGTTACTAGGAAAAGCTAGTGGATCAAGCTAGCGTGAGCTCGATCCAGAAGTGTGATACTTCCTTGACGCTTTTCAATCCACTAATATATAACTCAATATAAAATAGCTAAACATGTAAATAAAATAATCTAATGCTAGTGTTTTGATTTAGGTGTCCCAGACTATTATCTGTGTCAATCCAATTAAATGTTTGATAACTACACTAGTGGCATGTCCAGAGTCGGAGTTACAGGTTGGGCGGTGTGATCGAGGGTCATAGATGAGGTCTAGGTAAGATTTGGTGAAGTTTGGGTTGATTTTGGATGATTAGGAAGCTTGCTGGTGTAAGGCGGTTTTACCAGCACGATACCAATGCTTGGTCGGGGTGACCGATGTCGGTGCATTGTATGACTAATAGCGGTTTAGGACGACCAATATTGGTTACTGTGGGAAATGGTAGAATGTCAAAAGTGGGTGTCTAGGCTCTCTCTGTGTCTACACAAAGAGTTGGGAAGGTTTGTTGTGAGGTTGTAGGTGGGGTATCAGGTTTTGGTGAGGTTTTGGGGAGGTTCTGATGAGATATGGGGTGAGTTGGGCCTAGGGAAGCTTAACAAGCACTATGACCGATATTGGCTAAGAGTGGAGACCGATGATCTAAGGTGACTTACGTCGGTAGGGGAAATTTGGTTGTAATTGAATAAAAGTACTTTTGGACTTCTCTCGTGATTACACGAGTTTGAAGGGAGGATGGTTGGGTTCATAATAATGCCAATAAGACTCGGGAATGCAGAAATAATAAGATGTAATAATAAGAGATAATGAACTTACACTTTAAGCATGTACAAAATGATGAAAATCAAATATACTTACATTTACAAGTCTAGTAGGTAAAGGAAGGCGGTGGTTGATCCAAGAATAATTTTTGTGGTCGAAGTGCCACGATAATACTTTGAGAGTGTTCCCATGAATATTCTAATGCCTTGAGACAAGCCTTAGGTGCTTGCTTGGGCTTGTGGTTGAGTATATCTCGTCGTCTGGATGCTAAGAAGTCTCTGATTCATGCTTGAATGTAATAGAACTCTCTGAACTCAAAATAACCAACCTGGGTAAAGAGTTGTAAAAGGGTATATAATGTAATTGATGATGGTTAAGGTGACTGGATTTGATTGAGGGATAACCGGCATCAATTAAGGCAGGAAATCCTAGGTTTACAAAAAATAGGTAGATCTTTAATATTTTTGGTGAGATCTCCTTGAGTTCCACTTAGGGAAGTGGAGTTCATATGAGAGAAGGTAGGAAGGTCATAGAAGAAGTCCAGCTTAGTTTTTAGAATAAGTATCGATTAGTTACGTTAAGTGGTGACTCAACACTAGGAGTGATGACTCAATGATGAGAGTGATGACTTGGTCACTATGAGTTAAGTGCCCTTGGAATGGGTCTAGGGTGAGGTGTCTAGGTGATGTGTAAATTAAATTAAGTAATTAAATTAAGTAATAATGCGAGGATGCACATTAATTCAATTGTAAGTAATTAAATTAATATGAATGCGGGGTAAAGAGGTCATGGTTAGGTGAACACGTTATGTTAATTGATTGAAGGGGACAAAGGGGAGTGTGACCAAAATTTGGTGTCTACACAGAGTTTAGATTCACCTGATTTACACTCTTCATCTCAAAATTTCTAAATCTATCATTTATTCTCAGTAACCATCATCGATCTAGTGACCAACATCGATTACCCCATTCTACCTAGATTGCTTACCCACCCAACGTCTATTTCTATGTTTTGATTTTTCTTTCAAAACATTAACCCATCAACATTTTCCATATTTCTTCTATCTATATTTTCGTGTTTCGTGTTATATGCGAGCTCATATTACCAGCTTCTTCCACCATTCACATGGTTTTGACTCACCGGTAAGCCAATCCCTAGTCTTTCATGCTAGTCATCAACCACTACCTTCTAGCCCATCCTCGCCTTTTGTCTCTTCACCCATGGACCCCACTTCTTCACGTCGATATACCCACAGGTGACGAGGAGTTCGTAAAACTCCTTTATCACAACCATGCACCTTACAAGACTATCTCTCCCACTCATCCACCTACAACTCGTCAAGGTAGCTCATCTACGGGATGCCTGTCTCCCTAACTCCCTCTCTCACCCATACTTCCGCATCGCCTAATACCAAAGCATAACATTATCCACTTCCACCACATTGCCCGTTGTTTCTCATATTGTCCCCAACTCTTCGATATCTATCACACCTTCAATGTCGAGTCACCCTTCGACATATATCACACCATCATCTGTAACTCTTAGTGTAGGGGTATTCGTATGAATGAAAATCGACACACGAGCTTCAATCTCTACTCCACTCCCGAGGTCATGCCGGAGTAGCCGATGTGGAACGTCGATGACTAAGTGATAACGAATATGATAGTAAAATATAATAGTGGTTTAAAAGTATGTGGAAATGGTAAACAAAGGTGGTCAAGGCCATGCAATATTTTCAACTTGTAATCATGGAATATGCTTGTCAAGCACAAGAAAATCCTCTCTAACAAGGGTGGCTCGGATGGAGAAGTAAGTGAGGATGGCAATGTGGAGGTTCCAATCGATGTCAAGCTCTGGGGATATCATGTCTACTAGTTGCAGAACGCATGGGAAACTGAATGGGGCCTCGTTAATCTATCCATACAAGGTCATGGAACAAGCAAGAGTGAGAGGCATGATTCCATTCAACTCTATGGACGATCAGCAGGTTCTGTCCAAAACAAGAGGGCCCAATGAGCTTGCTCGTCTAGGACGTCTAACTGCTTAATGATGTCTAGTGGGAGTGGTGATGATCTAGATAATAACACTTTATATACAAGATATATGTATGATTGGCTCTTGGTTCTATTTGGTTGAGGAATCGTAGGATCACAACCATAAACTCTCTCTGGTCGCGGTCCTTTTATGGTTATGCAATGTGTTTTAGGGTCTAATCCCAATGATGATCGTGTACTCTACGCATAGGATCGGTCCAATAGTTGTAAGCCTTGTCTACTTCAATGTTTAATGCTAGAAGTTGTTCAACATTTTGTGAATATGGTATGTGAAATGATTGTTGAGAGATCGTGATCATGCCTTCGCGAGTGGGAGATTGACCCACACGGTCTCATGTTGGTTTTCCTCATTTGTCTATTTTGAAACCTAAAATGTAAAAAGTTAAAAATATTTTTGTAAGAGGGGTCACTTTGGAAATTTCTCGTGTTAAACTAGTCTCTAGGGTGGCCGCCCACAAGGTAGTCATTTATTTTGTAAAAAATGGTGTATTTTTGTTTTTTCGAGAGATTTTGGGGGTTAAGTATTTGTACGATGATTCTGGATAGAACTGTCACCCTGAGCAGGGCGGCATTCACAAGATTGTCGTCTTTCCCGGGCGACGGTGTTAAAATATCTAGCTAGGTAAGGTGGTGATCATAAAATCATCACTCGCAAAGGCGGTGATTTCAAAAAAAATGTTTAAAATCCATGCTAAGTTTAATTTTTTAAAAAAAATTATGATTTTCTATGTTTTTGATGATCTTTCCTATCGAAAATCTCACCGACTTGCTCTTTTTATTTTGGTGGATGCGTATGAGGAGGAATACATCCGTTGGAGCCATGAGAGGGAGTGTGATTGGATCCCGTGGGGTTCTTAAATAGCTCACTAAAACTAATATTGACATATTATAAAGAACAGTATATGGCAGATTTCCCAGTGCCCCATGTCACTACTACTAGTCACATTGTGTGAGACCTATTTTCTTATTTGGATGCGAAAAGAATAACTTTTGGTTACAAGGTGTCGGGGTGAGTGGACGATAACCCTAGAGGATGTGTATCGGATACTTAGAGTTCTAATACTCGTGAAGAGGTGAATCTCAAGAAAACATGTTCTAGAGCCATGAGGGCCTTATGGGCTACATACATGGGAGACGCAATTGTGTCTATTGGTTCCAAACAGGGAATGAAGATCTGATCGATTGCCACTACTCCTATCCCCACTATCCACAAGGCCATCATGGGTATTCTGGATTCGTGGTTGATATGGGATAAGGGAGGAGACACATTTCTATATTGTTGGGCTCCCATCATTACACAAACCGAGTGTAGTGTGTCTCGTAGTTAAGTAACATTTGAATGATAAAATAGATTGTAACTCATGCTTATTGTTATCTTCTTGAGCTAACATGCAGGCTAACGAGACATCTGTGGCACTTGAATATAGAATGAGGATTGGTCCGACTTAGGAGGCATGAGTCTAGGAGGTGAAAGTAAGAATCATATTACTGATTCAAATGCTTTGTGACATTCATCCAACCACACGTTATATCAAGCATTTTTCAAAATATTATTTATAGGGTGAATAGCGAAGGTTAAATTGTGTTTAAACCTCTAGATTGACCGAATTTCCAAAGAAAAGACCTTATGCAAGATTCGTTCAATGGTGGGGTCATTTTTAGTACACTCATTTTTTTTGCTAGATACACATCAATCCCTCATGAAGAGATGGTCCCAAACAATTTTCCTATTATTACACTCGAATACATTTTTTTCAAGATTTAGCATAACGCCGCATTCGATTAACCAAAAGAGAATGATGCAAAACACCTAGGGATGATCACAATGTTTTATAGCCTTGGCTAGAAGGTCATGAACGTAAGCCTCCACAATCTTATGAATAAGATCCTGAAAAATATACATCATGGAACGTTGGTAAGTTACACCAAGTTTCTTTAGCCAGAATGGCATGACCATGTAATAATAGGTTCCCCAAAGAGTGATGAAAGTTGTCTTTATCTCGATCCTCCTCGACATCCTAAATTGGTTGTACCTTAAAACCCGTCCATGAGAGACAACGGTTCATAACCATTTGTTGCATCAAAAATAACATCGATGGAGGGCAAGAAAAATCATCCCGAGACACTTTTTTAATGTCCTGGAATTCAATACAAATGCGGATCTTTCCATTCTTTTTTAGAACGGGGATGATGTTGGATACCCACTGTGAGTAGTCAACCGATTTGATGAACCCTACTTGCAAGAGTTTCATCACTTCCTCTTTTACCATAAGAGCCACCTTTGGCTTCATAGGCCTTGACTTTTGCTTAATCAGTTTAGCATCTAGATTGGTGATGAGATTATAGAATGCAACATCGGGAGCAATTCTCGTCATCTCTGTGTAGCTAAATGCGAAGGCTTTCAAGTTTTCTTTAAGGATTTGCGTGTGTATTTTTATCAACTCTTCTATTAGAGAAGATCATAGCTTTGAAATTTTTGGTTCTTCCTCTATCCCGATATTTATATCAATCCTCCCTTCAATTAAGGAGGCATTACTCTCCTCAAACTAAGGAGACATTACCATCCTCAAACTTAGGTGGGGCTAGAGGTAGTTCAAAGTTCCCCTCTTCTCCTACCTCATAAATTTCAAGACCTTCCTTATGGGAAGACTTTATCATGGGATTTCCAAAGTAGGAAGAAGAGTGTGGCATAAGAGAAAGGTCAATCTCATGGTAAACGAGATGTAATTTTGCGTAAGCGTTCAAATACCCAAGAGTTGTTTTATCATTTTCAACATGGTATGGGGTGGTAGGCTCATTCTCAGCTTCTACATATGTCAACATTGGAGTTGCGGTATTCTGTGAACCAAAGGTTCAACGCAAACCGAAACCATGAAGCTTGTATCTTCCAACTCAATGTTTGGGGTGAAGAGGGAAGCGGAAGTTGCTATAGAATCCTAGAGAATATTTTGTTCTCATGGAATCGCTTTAATCGATATGAAGTCCAAACCCTTTGTTAGACTAAGCAACGTCATTTTGTAAAGTTGCAGATGTTCATCCTAGTCTTGTATACTTGAAACTTAATTGGTGACTAGTTGTGAATCACCTAGCACTCTAATGTTACAAACACCCATCCTTTTGGCCATAATGAAACCAAGAAGAAGGGATTCATACTTAGATCCATTGTTTGTACACTCAAAGTTTAACTTGAAGGCAATCGGCATAACCTCCCTCCGAAGAAGTAAGGATCACACCTTTACGCAAAAATGACATTTTTCTCCATCAAAATAGAGAATCAAACAGCTTACAGGGAAGATGGATGTTGGATCATTCTTCGTATCTTCTTCCTTTGCTTCATCACCTATACCATGCAAACTTCGTATAGTGGGAGAGAGTTGAGTCCTATATTGATAGAATCAAACAAGAGGAAAATGGGTAGATCCTTTTCCAATAACTTGAGAATATGTGTTGTGGTTCCTAACGAACATGTCTCTATGACGACATTTTCATCCTTGACCGCAGGGATGCCCTCGATCAAGCCCATGACTTCTAACTCTATTGTGGGAACCAATTTTGTTTCTGGTTTTGAACCAAGCTGGTTTGTTAAGTTGATTTTTGGAAGCTCGAACTCATAATGGACTCCTGGTCTCTTCTTCAAATTTTCTAGGTATATATCGAAAGGTTTTGGGTCACCCTACGCTACGAAGACCTTCCCTAAGTGCAAAAATCTTACTTCCTGAAATAATGTGGAGGGAATCACCTTCATGCGATGTATCCATGGACGACCGAGAATCATATTCTAGTTGGTTTCCTGATCTATAATATAGAACTCAATGATAAATTTCTTGGGTCCTAAGGTAACCGGTAATACTATAGTCCCTATTGAAGTTTCCTTGAGTCTATTATAACCCCTCAACGTGTTTCATGTCGAGGAACAATTTGTTTCTCCATATCCTAGTTTTTAGAGAAAAGTGAAGGGGACTATGTTAAATGCCACCCCATCATTAACTATTTCACATTTAACGTAGTTATTGTGTAACACCCGCTAAAAACAACCCACTTGAGACCCAAGAACAACCTAGGATTAGCTAGGAAAAATTATGGAATAATTTTATTTATTTATTTTTATTTAAAAGAATCTACAATGACTTACAAGACAACAATTGTCACTAACAGGTTCCGGAACAATTATAATCCACTAGAATATACTTTTCTTTTATTAACAATTATTAGAGGTCATAAGGTCCAAAATTTAGGGTTAGAAGGTTCAATTAGGTTCAGAGGGTAATTCCTCACCATACCCACTCTCTAACAGCTTAAAGGTTCAACTTGATTTTTCTCAAACTTAACACATTAAAATTTTCCATAAATAATTCCCATTGGATAGGAAATTTCCTCACCTTTCCATTGATATAAAGAAGTCCTCCTAACTCTTCATATTTCTCAAGTTATGGGCCGACAGTGCCTTGGGGTGAAAATTTTCCCCAAGAGCGGGCTTCATGGGTCCAATGGAGAAAATTTGCCCCAAGGCGGCAGCTCACAGGGCAGCGGGAAAAATATTTCCCGAGGAGAGGTCAGGTAGGCGGGGCCATGAGAGACTTTTGGAAAAATTCCCGCATGTGGCGAAAAGCCAACTTTGCGCCCGGGCTCCCACGAGTCCGCAAAGGACACATGGCACCTCCTAAGCCAAAGCCGCGGGAAGGTAGGGTGGAAGGGATTAAAAATTTAGTGCCCTCAAGGCAAGCAAGAGGGTAAAATTCACCCGTGCCTCTACCAACGCCTCACAATGCCACATAGCGAGTCCTGGTTGGTCATTTATCGTCACAGGAAATTTTAGAAATTTTTCCAAAAATGAAAAAGGCAAAAAGGAACCCGCTCCTCCGTCGATGCCTCGCGACATCAAGTCATAGCTCCCGAATTGGCTGCGGGCCGGTGGGGAAATTTTAGAAAATTTTCCCAATTTTTTTCCAAAAAATGAAAAAGGCAAAAAGGAACCTACTCCTCTGTCGATGCCTTGTGATGCTACGTGGCGATTCTCGATTGGATGTGGGGCGGTGGGGAAAATTTATAAAATTTTCCCAAAATTTTCTTTAAATTGCTAAGTTAAAAAAGGATCCGCCCCTCCGTCAATGCCTCGTGGTGCCACGTGGTAGCCTCGATTGATTGTCATGGCAGAGCGGGCGCAGAGTTAGCTTTTCACCCCGAGCGAGAATTTTTCCAAAAGTCTCCTGTGGCCCCGCCAACCCGACCACTCCTCCGAAAAATATTTCTCCTCAGTAGCCCGCAAGCATGCCTTGGGGTAAAATTTCTCCACAGGCTCGCAGCCCGCTATTGGGGAAAAATTTCACCCCAAGGCCCGCCGCCCATAACTTGAAAAATATGAGGAGTTAGGAGGACTTCTTTATATCAATGGAAAGGTGAAGAAATTTCCTATCTAATGGGAATGATTTAGGGAAAATTTGAATGCATTAAGTTTGAGAAAAATCAAGTTGAACCTTTAATCTGTTAGAGAGTGGGTATAGTGAGGAATTACCCTCTCGAACCTAATTGAACCTTCTAACCCTAAATTTTAGACCTTATGACCTCTAATAATTGTTAATAAAATAAAATTATATTCTAGTGGATTAGAATTGTTCTGGAACCTGTTAGTGATAATTGTTGTCTTGTAACCCGGTTGTAGATTCTTTTAAATAAAAAAATTAAAAAAGCATTCCATAATTTTTCCTAGCTAATCCTAGGTTTTTCTTGGGTCTCAAGTGGGTTGTTTTTAATGGGCGTTAGATATTATAGACATGTACTTATAAATACAATGTTGGGTCACCCCTACATGTAATTTCGCATCCTCGGCTTGTATAATGATGAACACAAATATGGTATCCCTCTCGATTTCCCGGAGGGTAGACGTCAAAGTCTATGTGGTTTACTTGTGCTTCTAGAGGAGGTGGTAACATTGATCAAATGACCAGGACCCAGTGGTTCTAACAAATCTTCTCTATGAGCGGGGAGTTCTTCAAAGAAATCCAAAAAGGAAATGTGAGAAAAAATCTTTGTTAATTCATTGATTAGGTCATATGCCTCTACCTTCTTTGCAAGTGTTTATTGAATGTCATCTGATATTGATGGGTAAACGGGTGCGGGTTGCGATGAATAATCTCAAACCCTGGTGGTAACATTTACCTCAGGCTCAATTCCTAACTCTACGAGGCCCACAATTTTTATTTGCTGATGAGCATCCAAAGGAGGTGCCACTAAAGGGTTTAACGAAGTTTAAGCTTCATGATCGTTGGCCCCCACCAAAGTACCCTTGTTTGAACCATGGGTATCTAGTTTACCATCCTTAGGACACGTGGGGAGAGGACCATTAAAGATCTTAAGTGGTGTGTTTTTAGGGGAAATCGGCCTTATGCATGTGTTTTGCGTTAGCACACGATTTTCCAAAAACATATGTACAAAGAGTTATCTCCGGTCTTTTGGAAAACGCTGTAAAAATTTGTTACAATCACAACACGTTCTTGCGTCATGCCCACGGACCTCGTGAAAAATACAAACCAGATTATAATCACGAGGTATTTTGTTTGCATTCATTGTGGTCCAAAGTTCTTATCATTGTTCAATTGCTGATTTTATAATTAAAATTTGGGGTCCATTGCCCTTGATTTTGAAATTAGTCCGGTACCCACTGGGTACCGACTAGGGCCTTAGTCTGTAATTTTTTTGTTGTTGTGGCTATTATTGTTATTGGGGATGGTTAAAGTCCACATCGTTAATCGTTTGTGTAAAAATGTTGTTTCTTTGGTTATTGCCATTTGTGTTGTTGTTAGTGTTTGTGTTGGGTGTACTAATAACATTGGTTTCTTCAAAGATCGAATACCGTCAATTATAACTCCACGATTCTATTTGAGGACCTTTGGTCCTTGATTATTGTTCATGTTGTTGGGGTAGCGAGTTACCTTGGTTAGGAGTGACTAACCTCCCATTTGTTCCATAGGTCTTATGACCATTGTCTATGGCTGCTTGATCAATTCGAAGAGCACCCTCTAGTACCTCTTCGTAGCTCCTTAGCGAGAAATTTTGGAATTCTTCCTTTGTTTCCCTATTAAGGGAGTGAAGAAATAGGTTGAAAAGTTCTATTTGATCCATATTGGGAGTGCTAGCTAAAGAATAGAGGACTTGCCGCCACCTTTAGATAAAGTGGGCAGCTAATTTGTTATGCTCTTGTTTTATGTGAAGGAATTATTTGATTCTTGTTCTCAATAATTTATTCATGTCAAAGGCTTTGATAAAATCTAACACGAGTTACTTGAAAGAGTGTATCGATGCCTTTAGTATCCTATAATACCAATCGAGAGCGATACCTTCTAATGTCTTAGGGAAAATCTTCATAACAACTACATCCCATGGGAGCAACTCTCGAATGGAAGTTGCATAAGATTTTATGCGCGTGTGTTAGGAGTACCCTCCCCTTTAATTTTAAGAGGTATGGAAATGGACTTGGGAGCATGACACTCTATACGGAGAAATCGAGAGGCTCCTTGAGATATTCAGAATAAGTTCCCATTGCATATGACTCAACCATTGATGATCCCAGTTGGGGAGGTGGAGGTGGTATCAGTTGTTAAAATGGTGCAGCATATACATTTTTTGGGGCATAATTCATCCCGTGTGGTTGACCATATGGACATGGGTAAGAAAACATATCCCCATATGGCGATTTAGAGTACATGTGCATGTAAGGGGGTGGATTGTTTTGATACGGATTTTGGGGAACAAATCCAAAGAATGATGCATTTCAAGATGACATGGCATTTGAGAATGCACTTTTGACTAGTGCTCTGTGGTGGATATCTGCATGTAGAAGGAGGGGGCATACCCAAGGTACCTGACTTAGTTAAGAGATCCCTGAGGCAAGGAACACCCATTTAAACCGAGAGGATTCTATACAAGTAGGCACTTGACCATAATTTTGTGGATAGAAAGGAATTTTTCCTTGTCCAGTATGTGAAGTTTGAGTGTTTTGAACAAGTTCCAATTCTCTGACTTTGTCTACTAATGCGGAGATGACATCAAGTGTTAAAGGGGTGGAAATTTTTTTGGCTTATGCTACTAAACCTTTGTAGGTTCTGAGGAATATGATATCCCGCTATGAATTTCTCATTATTTTTCCACCCCTCAATAGAACATTTTCAATTGGCGGTGAGGTATGATTTTTATTTTCAAGCAAAACATCAAAATGTCCTCATGCGTATCAAGAGGTTTATTCATTATATTTTGGAAGAGTTGTTCGCCTCTAGCGTAACACACCAAATACTCCTCATCTAAAAATGGGAGTTTCTCGATTGTATATTGATGGTTTGTCCGAATAAGACTCGAGGAGATGAGCTCGCTCTCTAGTAAAATCCATGCCCGAATACTCAAGTGTTTGTGTGATTTGGTCAACCTCCTCGATCCTTACTGAGGAACCAACATTGGTCCCCTAAGGAGGAGGAGTTTGAAGATGGGTGCTCGAATAGTTGTCTGCCCATGTAGAAAGTGAGGGTGACTATTGTTGTCTACCCATCTAATAGTTATAAGCTTCAAGACCCAAATGGGTCGGCTATATCCATTGTATCCCGACATATTCGGAGGGGTATAAAAATACCCGCAGAATAATGGGAAAGAGGAAGATGGATGAAGAAAGTGAAAATGTTTAGAGACTAGCTCTTCACGTCGGGTTCACCAATTTTATACGAATGAAAATTGACACGTGGCCTTCAATCAAGACTCGACTCCCAGTTTGTGTCGAGTAGCCGATGTGGAACATGGATGGCTTAGTGATAGTTGAATATAATAGTTGGTGAAAAGTATGTGGAAATATTAAGCAAAGGTGGTCAAGGCAATACGATGTTTCAAATTGCAATCATGGAATTTTCTCGTCAAGTGCAGCAAAAGCATCTCTAACTTGGGTGGCTCAGATTGAGAAGTCAGTGAGGATGGAAACACGAATGCTCCAATCGATGTCAAACTCCAAGGATATCCTATCTACTTGTTATGGAACGTGTGGGAAACCGAATGGGCCCTCGTTAATCTATCTACATAAGGTCATGGAACAAGAAAGAGTGAGAGGCATAATTTCATTCAGCTCTATGGATGATTAATAGGTTCATTCCAAAATGAGAGGGCTTGATGAACTTGCTCATCTAGGACATCTAACTAATAATGACGCGCCTTTTGGGAGTGGTGATGATCTAAATACTAACACTCTTAATCCAAGATCTATGTCTAATTGGCTCTCAATTTTGTTCGGTTGAGGAACCGTAGGATCACAACAAAGAACTCTCTCTCGGTCGTGGTCCCGATATGGTCATGCGGTGTGTGTTTTAGGTCTACTCCCAACGATGATCGGTCCTTTACGTATGAGATCGCTTCCAAAGGTCGCAAGCCTTGTGTTGGCAATAACATTTTTCAGGGGACAAATTGATGGACTTCTTGTTAACGCTTTAGGTGTCTAAGTCCCTCTACTTAACCTGTGTAACTTTTGTATACGCATGTGTGAGTGGAAGTGAGTTTTATTTGGGTGGCCTTATGATGGGGATCCAATCAGGGCTCTCCACCGAACTCAAGGAAAATCTTACAACTATCCGTCAAGGAATAATTTTCTAGGAGAGCGAAAGGGAGTGAGAATATGAGGTAGGGAACCGATGTTGTAGGTAGAAAATCATATTCCCGCACACACTAGTTAGAAACTTCATCACATGCACTAAAATTAGGAATTAGGAATAAACAATATTATAAATAAAAATAAGACCAATTAGAATTTAATGAACACAAAGTATCAGTAAACCCCTTAGTCAAAAAAGGCTTGAAACTCCTTCTTGTATTGATGATCAAGCAGAAATTATACATAGTATGAGAATGGAAGACATTGAGAATAGGGGAAAAGTGGCTAACTCTTTTCACTCACAAGTGAGAAAAATATCTCTCATGAACTTACAAGAATACAACCAGCTAGAAGAATTTCAGAATTAGAACCCTTTAGAATGAAGAGCTCATTGCAATTTATAGTGCTAGACATGACTCCTCATCTTCCTAATGCTCTTTCATATTCCTCATTTTGACTTTAGAATATTCATATTCTTATTCGAATATTAAGTCCCTTTTTATAAAAACAAGGCGAATTAAAGTTTACATCATGTCTATAAAGTCACTTTAAGACATCAAAAAGTGCAAACCCCAACGCAAAATTAGAACATGGAGGAGATAGATAAGATAAGATAAAGATAAGATAAATATATTAATGTCTAACGAATGACCACAAAAGTAGGTCAATGGACTGCACCCAAACAATATACAAAGTGCGAGTGGGAACAACTCAAAATGAGTTCCCAAAAACTGAAAAGAAGACAAAAGACAAGAAAAAAGGAGACCCGAAAGCTAAATGCCCCACATACGGGGAAAAGGAGCAAGCGGGGAGAAAAATGACGGCGAAGAAGAGAATGAAAAGGGGGGCAAGTGAGGACAAGAGGTCTAATCGGGAATGGAAGCCACACCCCTCCTAACATTAGAGGCCGACAAAAAAGAAGTTCTGATGGACTTACAACCCGAAGAGGGGGTGAAAACCTCCTCTCCAGTGAGATCCGAGACTTCTGCTGCGTAACTAGGGGGATGAATGGAGTTGTATCGCCCTATGGTATGTGTGTGTATCGATGCTACTAGCGGTGATAGAGGGAGGTGTGAAGGTCCAGTTGGGGATGAGCTGGTCTATGCACTGAATCTGGGCCAAGAAGGCTCTGTCGTTTAGTTCCTCCACCAGTGGGTAGAACCGGAAAGAAGGCTATAATTTGTCTCATGGGGACAACTCGCGAAGGGGATGAAGAATATGGTCTCGTGAATAACAGCAAAGACTCACAGATGTAGAGGGCAAGACATCGTTGGTCGATATACCTGAAGAAGGCTAGGAGAGTCTGGATCTCTCTGAAGAGACAATGAAAGCGTCCTCTGATCTCATAGTAAATGGGGCAGCGGAAGATGAAATGAGTCTCAGTCTCCACCTCATGAAGGCTACAGAGCCTACAAATTCTATCCACCCGATCAATGTGGTGATCAGTATCGCACCGGAGTTTGTGGGAGCCAACTCGAAACTAACCCAAAGGAATATGAAGGGCATGCACGAGTGACGAGAGGTGTACTGCAGGCGAATGATGAGCCCATCTTTGATTTCAAGAAAGTGCTCTGCATAAAAAGACATCTTAGGTCGCAAACCCCGAGGGTGGTTCACCCAAGTAGTCTAGATGAAGCTACTATAGATATCCTTCTAGATGGACATGTTTAACAGTTGCTTGGTGGGAAAGAGATGATTGGGAGCATTCAAAGAATATTGGAAGGGGGGAGACAATCAATCTGGATACCAACTGAGTTCAATAGGGTAGAAGTCTCGACAAACCAACAACGGCCCCTAGCCTAGGCAATACTCACAGAAGAACAATAGGTGAGATATGGATACCTGTCCTGCTCATCGAAAATATCACTAAACCTCCTGATACGGTGAAGAAAGGATGATATGTCAAATATAGTCTCCAGACGGAAAGGTCGAGCTCCAAACTCTGCCAAAATAATATGTTGGGGATCATCTGTTTGCATCTGATGAAACGATGAAGGAGGAGAGTCTAAATCCTCTCGAAGAGGGCCTAATATGTGTCCAAAAGGAGGGCCCCAAACGATAGACTTGTAAAGAATAGTGGGGCGGATGAGGGACTTCATAAGAAACATCTTGGAAGAGACGTCTTGGAAGTGGTGCCTTAGAAAGCACTGTCTCTCAAGAATGGCAAGAGACCCATACCCTTTGTTCACCCTCGGCTGAAGAGCATGCCTCATACTAAATCTAGGACATGAGAACTGAACTCCCATGTAGGTGTATGTATAAGTAATTTCAACCTCTAGCCCCTTGAAGAATAAATTGAGGTGTGATGTTTGTAACCGTTGAAGACCATGACCTTGGTCTTACCCATATTGACTGTCAAATTCCGAAGATCACAAAATAAAGAAAGTTCATCAAGCTATCTTTGAAGCCCCTCGGGAGAAGAGGTGAGTAAAACAATATCGTCGGCAAATAGAAGAATGGAAATCAAGACATGGTGAAGAAGGCAACCATCCCCTTCCTGAATGTGATCCCAAAGAAAAGATTCCAACTCATCAATGTAAATGCCAAAGAGGGTAGGATACAAGGGGCATCCATGTTTAACCCCAATGGTGCTCCCGATGATATCGATAATCCGTGTGCGATGCGGAGACAACCAAGGATAGACTCACAGAGGCACATGATGGCAATAATAAGAGTCTCGAAATACCAATGTCTCGAGTCACCAAGAAGGGCCATGCGAGGTACGGAGTCAAAAGCTTTTCGAAAGTATACAAAACAACAATAGACTTTCGAAGATCGGTGGCGAGCCTCCTCAATAATAACCCAAAGGGTGAATATGTGGTCAATGGTGTGGTAACCGTGGCAAAACCAGCCTAACCTCTAGCTCGAGTGCTTTCTACTCCAAAATATTTGACAATAACTTATCACCCCATTCAAAGAAGGAAGAGGAAATGTTGGTGGGGAAGAAGGAAGAGGAAAAGAAAGGATGTCACCCCTGATGAAGTCTACAGATCCTTGTTGATTGAAAATTCAAGTGCAGTGAGACTCGAATATTTGAATGTCGCCTCTAAGAAACTTCTTCAAATTGTCTTATGGAAGCTTTGGAATGAGTGTTTAAAAACACTTATCAAATGACTTCACTAATGACCATGAACACCAACTCTGAAGAGATAGGACATCGAACCAATCATGTTAGGTTGAATGGGATTTTTCATCGATGACCACAAATTTCACCCTTCATTTTATATATCAGAACTCCAAACGATGCAATGATCCAATATAGTGAAACTTGGATCCTTGAACGTCTTATACCACAAGAGGATTCCTTTAGATGATGCATGAACCTCGCGAGCTAAGTGTTATCAAATGATTCCATTGGTGACTTTGAGCATCAAACGTAGAGATCCCTTGAGGAAATATGAAGATTTGGAATGAACCCTGTCTTGATCCCCTACAAAATTGTCACATTGCTTAGTTGATTTGGACATGATCCTGATGAATAGTCTGACGATGTTTGATTGTGAATTCCACCTCGTACATACTGATTGAATTATTAGATGAGTGTCGAAGGACACTATTGAGATCCATAAATATAGAGACTTCATTGGTTCCCCCCACGAATCTGAACTTCATTGTTTCTTAACACTTACTATATTTAGAAAGGGCAACTATTTTTGGCAAGTGTTGATATTTTCACTCCTGGTCTCCAACTTTTGATGGAAGTGTTGGTGCAAATTCTGAGTTTTCACACTTTGCCCTAATTTCCATGTTTATTTTTGCTCGAAAAATGTTCATTCTTTCCACTTGATGATCTCGTAATTCGTTTATCCCAAAGTGAAATCCTTTGAAAGTGCCTAAGTTATTTTTGCCCTAATTTGAACGAATTTCCAAGTTCCCCCTTTCTGTGCCCTATTTTCTTCTTTTCCACGATTGTGTCGTTATTCCTTTGTCAAAATGTGCAAGAAACTCAGATTTGATCGAATTCCATTTATGTGCAAGTGAAATCCCAATCCTCACTAGTCGAAATCAATGTCAAGAAGTGCTTCAAATGGTTTAAAATTGAGAAATTTGCATTCCTTGTAAAAAAATCGATTTCTAGGGCATCATTTGAATTTTTGACATTTTGACGAGGCATACGGGTGTCATTTGCCCTTCAAATTCATCATCGCAACATTATGGCAACGTGGCGGGCTCCTATTGGCCAGGGGTGGTCGGGAAAATATTTCTAACTTATCATTTTTTCAATTTTGGAAAAAAGGAAAAAAATTGTCTGTGGATCCACCTTTTATAAAAAATGCCTACGTGGCACATGTTGATTGGTCGAGGAGTGGCGGATTTTCCTTAAAAAATTTGGCTTGCATTTTGGTGAATTTCTCACAGTCATTTCTGGGCCCGAAAGCCCGCACCGAATAGGGAGTGGACACGTGTCCAGGAGAAACCAAAATCAGAGGGCGGGTTTTGAAATAACTTTGAAGTTTTTAACTTCAAAAGGTAAAAGTGATTTGTTCAGGCCGAAGGCCCACAACTAATGAAAAGAAGACACATGTCCAAGAGGCGAGATGGAAGAAGGGGCCGAAGGAGAAGTTTTGAATTTCTGCCCCTATGTTTACAAGGTAAAAATGCAAGGTAGTCCCGCGATCAATGGAAAGAGGACACATGTCCAGGAGAGCAAGAGGGAGGAGTGGGGATTTGGGAGTTGTTGGGATTTTTGCCTTTGGAGGCAAAAATCTCAAAATCAAAAATGGATCCCCAGAGGAGCGGCAGGGAAAATTTGGAAGTGTGCCCCGCATCTAATCAGGGGGTGACACATGGCACATTGCAAAGGGAAAAAAGGAGAGCGTGGGCCCGCAAAAGGTTGTAGTGTTTTGGAGGTTTGAAGGCAAAACTTGGAGGGTCGGCTCCGCAGCGAATGGGAGACCGCCACGTGGCAAGGGAGAGAGCAGGTGCTTCGAGCCCACAGAGTTTTTGAGAAAATTTTCCTTTTCTCAAAATGGTGGCAAAATTCATCAAATTGGCCCGCAGTTTTGGTAGGGCCCACATGTGGACACGTGGCGGGTCCAGGGGCAAGCGGGGAAAATTTTCAAAATTTTCCAAAGGTCAAAAAGGGTTAAAAATGCGTTTTTTAAGATGGGGACCCACCCCAATCATGTTTGGACACGTGTCCACCTTGTCCAAAGGGCAAAAAGGGGAATATCTTTGACACGTGGAGGGCTAACATTAAAAGTTGATTTTTAAATCAACGGTTGTTGTGTGTTTTCATTTCTTGCCGCCATTGGAGCTCCAAGAAGCTTGGAATTGTCATTTCTTCACCAAATCACATGAAATTTTATATGGTTTCGCATCCCCTCGGCCTTCTGAATGTAATGACATCATTTTTATGAGCTAATTCGGTGCCCTATGGTGTTTTTGATGAAATTTTTATTCAGCCCGTGTAAAAACGTGAAAGGCAAAAATTAAAGTTACAAAGGTGAAAAATGATGAAGTAAAAGGTGGAAAATGATTGCAAAAGCATGCTAGCATGTCTGAATGCCAAAAACGTGACCCTAGGATGGATAAGGATCTGAATTCATGCAATATTTTAAAATATTTGTGCATCCCTGGCATTTTACGAGTGTTTTATAGTTTAATGTCATTTTCATGAAATGGATAAGGTTTCTTGTAACAAATTTGATCCCTAAGCATATTCTTTTCTTGGGATGTAAGGATCCAAGCTGGCATGAGGTATAAAATGTATTTTTCAAGCATTTGTAAGAGAGAGGAAACAAAAGAGAGAAAAAGACTCAGAATTTTCAAGCAAAAGGGCTGGAAGAAATCCATTTCTCTGGAGAAAACCGCTTGAGAGCCATTTTAAAATCCATTTTTGTATCAGATTTCATCATGTTGAGTTGGTTTCAAATGTAAAGCCATTAATAGGCTCTGATATTGTTCTTATAACATTCCCCTGCTGATGTATTTGATCAGATTTTGGATTATGTGGTGTTATCTCTTGGAAAAATTTTGCATATACTTATGTCTCAGAATGTTTTCAATTTGTGTTTCTTGCTCATGTTGCAATCTTGTGTTTAGGATCTCTTTGATCATACAGGGTCTCATTTCTTGTTGATGGTTTAATGGAATTTGCAATCTTATATTCAGAAGAGCTTTCATCTGATAGAAGATAAATAGATTTAAAATCATTTCATTGTCCTTGAATAATGAGATTGTTTGTAAACCTTTGGGTGCACCTTAGGTCATGATTAAACAGGGATTCCTGGATACTTTGTTGGTATTTTGCTTCAAGCTTTTGTGGTAGGTTATCAAAGGTTGTGTGGAAGAGTGCAGATCTGGGCCTCCATTTGTGCACATATCCAGTTGAATGAGCATTTAAAACCCTTGGAAGCATCCCTGTTGTGTAGGTATTGCAAATTTCCTGCAAAGGTTTTCAAAGAAGTTGGTAATTCCCAACTAGACTTGTCTAAGCATCTCCCACAAAATTTCATTCGAACTAACTCATCCTACCTATACTACCCCTACATTTGCATTGTGTGTCAACAAAAGAATACAATCCTTCCACAAAAATGCATAAAGCATATCAGTTTTCATCATGTCTTTAGCAGTCCTAGCCTTGTTTTGAAAGCATTTCCATCATTTAGTAGTGACAACTCCTTTGAGTTTAGATAATGGATAATTGATCATGTTCTCTAAGGCCATCTTCCTTACTATGTGCAAAACACAAGGATATATCCATCTCCTTTACCATACAAGGGCTGCAATATAGGTTCTCTTGCCTTGGTTGATAGGTACAACCTAAAACAGTGAGGGTTAGATCAAAACCCTTTTGAAGGTGCTATCCACTCCCTCAAATCTTGAATGCAAACAAGCAGATAGGTGTGCTCCCCAGCTACAAATGACATATAAACCATCTATCTATCCTTGAGTGTCTTGTGTAAGTTCATGATGTTGTTCAAGTTGTGAAGGAGATTAAATTTGGATACCAACACCCGAGTGGCAGTTTCTTGGGAATTCTTTTGATTTCTTGGTGGTTTTGAAGTGTTTAAAAGGTTTGAGCATTTGTGTGATCATGTATTTTAGCTATTACATTCTTGAGATATCATTTCATACTTCAGATCTGCATGTTTTGGGTAAAAAGGATTTCAAGCTCAACCCGCTCTTCTCATTTACCAACAGTTTATATAATTTGGATGCATTGTTTTGGGTTGAATTGAGAAGAAGAAGATCTGATTTGTATACCCTTGCAAATTTTTAGTCATAACATACATTTGAAAGAATATTTTAGTGCTTTCTTGCACAACTAAGGTGGAATTCCTTAGTGGCGACTCCATGCTATTTGGATCTTGAAATACCAGTTGTCTTATACATCTCTGTCATTTGTAACTTGTTGTTTAAATCTGTCAAGCTGGAGGGAAGGAGATCCCTCTTCATCAAGGACTCTTCTAAGAAGTTTCTCACCGAATCAAGAAGCTCAGAACTAGAAGGAAGAAGAGTGTGGAAAGTGGTTGATGATTTGGTTACAAGAAAAGAAATCCCCATAGTTGAATTTGAAGGAGAGCAGCCTGTTATTGAAGATTATAATTCTTTTTCAAGTAGATCTGATTCAAGCAATTTTCTTGCTGATCTGCATTCTCCATTAGGTGAGGGACCTCCTTGTGTATTTAAAAAACTTGCTCCTAAATCTGCTCCTGTGGTTTCTAAGTTTTCTAAAGTTTATCAAGAGAAAGAGCCTTTGGGGGGTTCTCATTTTGAAGATTACTCATCTATTCCAATCAAAACCATTACTACTCCTCGCCAACCTATTTCAACTCCAAGATCACCCTCCAAACAATATGGCTCAGCCTAGACCTCCATTTTTGTTAACACCTTTGGTCCTATAAATTTTGGAGGAATGGATGGTTATCCAAATGCTGTCCCACAAGATGTGAGAAATAGGTTACCAAAATTCCAAGGTAACAATGTCATTATCGGTGATCAGCATCTCAAACTGTTTGATAATATGATGGAAGATTTTGAGATAGAATTTGAGGATGTATATATCAATTTGTTTATCCATACACTTGAAGAAGATGTCTAGGGATTGGTACAAGGCTCTACCTGATAACTCTATTGATTCATGGACTGAGATGAAAAATGTATTTAGGTTGCAATATGGTGACAGGACTGATCCTAGATTCCTTTTGTCTGAATTTGAGAATATCAAAAAGAACCCGAATGAGACAGTCCATGACTTCAATACAAGATTTAACAAAACATTGAGAAGGTTGCCTATCATTTTGAGGCCTTGTGATGAATCTTGCTTGATCAAATATGCAGATGCATTTGATAAAAAGGCAGCCTATTACTTGAGAGACAAAAATCCTACAAACTTGAGGCAAGCTTTCACCATGGCACTCCAAATTGAAAATAATATTAAAGCTGTTGGTAAACCACTTAAGAGGGATGGTGTGAAGCTGATAAACCCTGAGAAGCCTCAAGCTAGCAAGGGGCTGATTTAGAAGATGTTGTTAAAACTTTGGCAGGGGTTGTCAAAGAAATCTCTTACAAACTAGCCCGAGCTAAGAAAGGTATTGGGCAAAGTTCACAAGGAAAACAAATAACTCAAAACCATGATAGATTTGGCAATCATCCTAGGGGTGATCAAAGACAAGATGATAGAGGTAAAGGGCCTGTTGGATCTGTAAATAGACAACCCCAAGCACGTGAAAATAGAGTGGTGCCTGACCTTTTGACTGCAAGAGTTACTTTGTTGTTCAAGAAATTGCTGATATGGATTGGTGTGATAGATGTTTTCTTCCTCATCCTCCATGTGAAATGGACCAGCAAGATATTGATGATGATAATGAAGATGAAATGGATGATGACATTTGTATGATGGGTAGCTCTTCAGCTCACAACAAGTAGCAACATCAACAGATGTGATAAGTGCAAGGACTGCTGCAACCTTTTGGGATTGCATAAAGAGGGTACCATTTCTTTCTCTTCCTCAAGCTCATGATGTAGATGTAGTTCAGGACTTTGAAATTCCTAATAATGACTTTGAATATCTAAGGGCTTTAATGATCAAGAAGTATGATGGTGGTATTCCTTCGGAGGAAGATAGACAATTGTTAATGAATGTTGTGGTTGGTTAAGAGAAACAAGACAATACTAGAAGTAAATTTTTAGAGGCGTGGTCCTCAAGTCAAGCCAAAGACACCCTTTCTCACAAGCATTCCCAAAGACAATCCTATAAAAGAAACAATTGCCAAAAACCCTGTTGTCCCATGCAAAAATATCATTCCTCTTCATGCCCAGTGCTGCCAAGAATACTTCTCCATCTAAGGAACCTTCTTGTTCCCCTTCCAAATTTGTCTTACCAAAGAATGTTCCATATGATATTGCCCAAGTATTAAGCCAAATTAAAGTGATTTTTCCAATTATTGAATTTCTTAGAATTCCTGAGCTTAAGAAGAGAGCATTTGAGTACTTGGGATTGAAAGAAGAAAATATTACCCTAAGCAAAAATGTAAATGTTGTTGATACTCCTCTTTAAAGCATCGCTGGCCTTGAACCACCACCACCAATGGAAGATCTTGGAGATGCACCTGAAGTATATTTGGGGACATCCTTGGTTGATTCCCAATTGAATGTTGATCCATTTTTCACAACTTTTCTCATAAAAGATAGGTTGCTTCACAATTGCATGTTTGATTCGTGCATCATGTAATGTCATGCCTCTAGAAGTCATGAATGAGTTGGATATCAAAGTGACAACAACATATGAGAAGTGTACAACCATGGATTCAAGGGAAGTGTCGGTTTTTGGTTATGTGAAGGGTTTAGTAGTGCAACTTGCAGCCTATTCGGGTAAGAATTTAAAACTTGATGTTGTAATTGTTGACTACCCTGCCAAATGGGGTATGCTTTTGTCAAGAAAATGGGCTACAAGTGTTGGTGGTAGTGTTCAAATGGACATGTATTTTTCCACCATTCCCATTGAGGGAAGCCTTGTCAAACTCTATGGTGAAAAGAAGATGTTGCACTTGATTGAAGATCCCAACAATGCTTCTTATGAAGTGTTGTTTGCTGATGTGGATGTTGACAACTTCATTGGTTTTGTTGATGGAAAAGAGAACAAGATGGATAAATTATAATGCCTTGATATGATAGGTTCTCCTTGGACCTTGCTATTTGATGGAGCTTGCTCCAAAGTTGGAAATGGTGCTGGTATAGTGTTGGTTTCTCCTAGTTTGGAAGAATTTCCTTTTTCCTTCAAACTTAATTTTGAATGCACTAACAATATTTCTGAATATGAGGCATTGTTATTGGGATTAAGGATTGCATGGAAATATGGAGTGAAGGATATTATTTCTAAGGGGGATTCAGAGTTGGTTGTCAAGCAAGTAAGGAAGTTATACGCCACAAAAATCAGCATATGAAACAATACAAGCATGTTGTTTGGAACTTGATTGAAATGTTTGATTCCTTTTACATTGTTTACCATGATAGAACTCTTAATGTTGCTGCTTGATAAGTTGGCTGTACTTGGCTCCAGATTTGACAAATGTACCATTTTTCCCTTTTGTGAATATAACATTGAAGTGCTAACAAGGCCAACTGTCCCAGATAATGTGAAACATTGGCAGGTTTTTGATGATGATGCCCAAGTGTTGAGATTCTTACAATGCCAAGGTGAGTTTGCTGGTCAGAACATTGATTGGGAGCCAATGGTATGCATGAATGAAGGGAGAGAAACTTTATTTGACAAGGATATTATCCAATTGAAAACAAATACCATTCCTAAAGGTCTTATTGCACTTGAGGCAAATTTTAACAATGTTGATTGCATCATAAATAGAAAGATGTCTGCTTCAAGGGATGTGGAAGAGCACAACTTGGGAACCAGGGATAAACCAAGGAAGATTTGGTTGGGCAGCAATTTAAGCAAAGAAGAAAAATAGTCCTATGCCCAACTTTTAAAGAAATATCAAGACTGCCTTGCTTGGTCTTATTCAGAGCTAAAGGCATATAGAGAAGACTTGTTCCAACATGAGATTCCTCTTGAGGCAAAAACCAAGCCATTTAGAAAAAAACAAAGGCCTATTAACCCACTTCTTTCCATGAAGATGCAAGAAGAGTTGAAGAAATTGAGAGATGGCGGTATCATTCAGCCTACTAGATACTCATCTTGGGTGGCAAACCTTGTGCCAGTTAGAAAGAAGAATGGAGATATCAGACTTTGTGTGGATTTTAGGAATCTAAACAAAGCATCTATGAAAGACAATTACCCCTTCCCAAACATGGAGAATATGTTGTAACTTGTAACAGGGGTTAGAAATACATTCTACTTTGGATGGTTTCTCTGGATACAATCAGTGGTTGTCAAAGAATCAGAAAGACTTAAGACAACCTTCACTACTCCTTGGGGAACTTATGTTTTTGTAAGGATTCCCTTTGGATTGATGAGTGTTGGTGCTACTTTTCAAGGGGCAATGGATGTTTCCTTTGCTGGTTATATCAATGAATTTATTACAGTTTACCAAGATGATGTGACTATTTTTTCAAGGCAGCGAGGAGACCATTTGCAACACCTAGAGAAGATGTTAATCAGATGTAGAGAGTATGGAATTTCACTTAATCCAAAGAAGTGTCATTTTGGTGTGCAAAAGGCCAAGTTGTTGGGACATATTGTGTCCAAAGAAGGTGTTATGATAGACCCTAAGAGAGTGGAAGTAATCAGCAAAGTGCCTATCCCAAGAACCAAGAAAGGTATCCAATCTTTCTTTGGCCAAATCAATTTCATTAGAAGGTTTTTTTCCAATTTTGCTGAACTAACTCTTCCAATCACAAGCATGCTAAGAAAGGATCAAGTTATCAAGTGGGAGGAAACTACCATTCAATATTTTGAAGGAATAAAGGATGCACTTAAGCATGCACCTATTTTAGCAGCTCCAAACTATAAGAGGCCTTTCCAAATCTTTTCTTTTGCCTCTGAATTTACTATTGCTTCAGTTTTGTTGCAAAAGGATGAGAATGGAGCTGAGAGGCCTATTTCCTTCTTTAGCAAGGCTTTACAAGTAGTTGAGTTGAAGTATACAATCATGGAAAAACAAGCATTTGCATTGGTAAAAGCAACAAAGATTTTTAGGCCTTACATTTTGAGTTCAAAGGTTGTTGCTTATGTTCCCCACACCATGGTTAAAGACATCTTATCAGACATGGAGATATCAAGCAAGAGATGTAGATGGGTCAAAAATTACAAGAATATGATATAGATATCCAAACAACAAAGCTAGTAAGAGGTTTGGGTCTTGCCAAGCTCATGGCTAAGAGCAATTTGCAAAATGTAGAAGTGAATCAGCTAGAGGAAGAAAGGGCAGATCTTCTTGACAAGTTGGTAAATTCTAAGTGGTACAAAGATGTGATTTTCTACCTCAGACACCTATGCTATCCTAGTCACTTGAATAAAAATCAGAAAAGGGCCCTCAAGCTGGCTTCTCAAAAGTATATCATAACAGACCTTGGGCTGGCTTGGAAGAACCCTAAAGGTGTCCTCTTGAAATGCATAACTGAAGATGAAGCTCCCAAGTTGATTGCTGATTTCCATGGGGGATTTTGTGGAGGACATTTTTTTGGGAGAGTGACAGCACATAATATTTTAAGAGCTGGTTATTGGTGGCCTACTCTTTTTAAAGATGCAACCACTTTAGAAAGTGTGATAGTTACCAACGTTTCTCTGGAAGACCAAAGCTTCAGATCCCTTCCTTTAGCTGTATTAATTAAAGCTCCTTTCAAACAATGGGGAATGGACTTCATTGGTGAGATTTTAGATCCTTCTGGTGCTGGTCATAAATGGATCCTTGTAGCTACCGACTACTTCACAAAGTGGGTTGGAGTTCCAGCTTAAGATTGTATCGATAATGCCATGTGTTTTAGAGCCAAGCCTTTGATGGCAATGTGCAATGAATATGGGATAAATATGAATTATTCTTCAAACTACAATCCACAAGGGAATGGATAAGCTAAGTCTAGTAACAAGAACTTGCTCAAGATCATTAGAAGGACCCTAGAAATCAACAAGAAGAAGTGGGGAGAGCAATTGAAATTTGCAGTTTGGGCTGATAGAATAAGTCCAAAAGAGAAACTGTAAAATTCCATTTGAATTGGTGTATGGAACTCAAGCATTGTTGCCCTTACACCTGCAATTATCCACTTTTTAGTTTTCCCAACAATTAGAAGATCAAGAACATGGCCCGTATGAATCAGGAATCAATCAGATCATTGAGTTGGATGAAGAGAGAAGAGCTTCTCATCAAAGGCGTATACGATTTAGAGAGAAATTTAAGAGGTTGTGTGATAAGAAGGTCACGCCTAAAGCCTTCAGTGTTGGAGATCTGATTTTGCTATGGGATAGTAGGCATGAAGACAAGGGCAAGCATGGCAAGTTTGATGCTCTATGGATGGGACCTTATGCCATTGATATCAGGATTGGAGAAAATATATTTTTTCTCAAGGATTTAGATGGGGATTTGCTAGAGCTACCTGTTAATGGCAGACATTTAAAACATTTCTTGGATTAAATCCCCATGTGAGGTATGCACAAGTTGTACATTTTGTATAGCCTCTTGTTTTGCTTTGTTTTTCTGTTGTTGGCTTGTGGTTTGCCCTTTTGTCCTTGGCAACCATTTCTGGTCTGGTTTTCTCAGTCTATTTTTGGTGAAATTTCTTGTTTTTTGGGTTGTTCTGCATTTTTACTCCTTTCCCAATGGATTTTTGGCACTTGGTCTATGTTGTGATCTTATGGCACTCACTAGGAGTGCCCATCCCCAAGCAAGAGCCAATGTTGGTGCAAATTCTGAGTTTTCACACTTTGCCCTAATTTCCATGTTCAATTTTTGCTCGAGAAAATGTTCATTTTTTCGATTTGATGATCTATAATTCGTTTATCCCAGTGGAATCCTTTGAAAGTGCCTAAGTTGTTATTATTTTGCCCTAATTTGAACAAATTTCCAAGTTCCCCCCTTTCTGTGCCCTAATTTCTTCTTTTCCACGGGCTGTGTCATTTTTCCTTTGTCAAAACGTGCAAGAAACTCAGATTTGATTGAATTCCATTTATGTGCAAGTGAAATCCCAATCCCCTGGTCGAAATTAATGTCAAAACATGATTCAGTTGGTTTAAAATTGAGAAATCTGCATTCCTTGTGAAAAAAAATTGATTTCTAGGGCATCCTCTGTATTTTTTACGTTTTGACGGGCATACGGGTGTCATTTGCCCGTCAAATTCATCATCGCAAATTATGGCAACGTGGCAGGCTCCTATTGGCCAGGGGTGGTCGGGAAAATATTTCCACTTATCGCTTTTTCTTCAATTTTGGAAAAAGGAAAACAATTGTCTCGTGGATCTCGCTTTTATAAAAAATGCCTACGTGGCACATGTTGATTGGTCGAGGAGCGGCGGATTTTCCTTAAAAATTTGGCTTGCATTTTGGCAAATTTCTCACAGTCATTTCTGGGCCCGAAAGCCCGCACCGAATAGGGAGTGGACACGTGTCCATGAGAAACCAAAATCGAAGGGTAGGTTTTGAAATAACTTTGAAGTTTTTAACTTCAAAAGGTAAAAGTGATTTTTCAGGCCGAAGTCCCACAACTAATGAAAAGAGGACACGTGTCCAGGAGGCAAGATGGAAGAAGGGGTTGAAGGAGAAGTTTGTGAATTTTTGCCCCTATGTTTACAAGGTAAAAAATGCAAGGTAGTCCTGCGATCAATGGAAAGAGGACACGTGTCCGGAGAGCAGAGGGAGGAGCGGGGATTTGGGAGTTGTTGGGATTTTTTGCCTTTGGAGGAAAAAATCTCAAAATCAAAAATGGATCCACCGAGGAGCGATAGGAAAAATTGGAAGTGTGCCCCCACATCCAATCAGGGGGCGACACATGGCACATTGCAAAAAAAAAAAAGGAGAGCGCGGGCCTGCAAAATGTTGTAGTGTTTTTTGAGGTTTGAAGGCAGAACTTGGAGGGTCGGCTCCGCAGTGAATGGGAGACCGCCACGTGGTAAGGGAGAGAGCAGGTGTTCGGGCCCATGCAGTTTTTTGAGAAATTTTTCCTTTCTCAAAATGGTGGTGAAATTCATCAAATTGGCCCGTAGTTTTGGTAGGGCCCACATGTGGACACGTGGGGGCAAGCGGGAAAATTTTCAAAATTTTCCAAAGGTCAAAAAGGGTTAAAAATGTGTTTTTTAAGATGGGGACCCGCCCAATCATGTTTGGACACGTGTCCACCTTGTCCAAAGGGAAAAAGGGGGAATATCTTTGACACGTGGAGGGCTAACATTAAAAGTTGATTTTTAAATCAACGGTTGCTGTGTGTTTTCATTTCTTACCGCCATTGGAGCTCCAGGAAGCTTGGAATTGTCATTTCTTCACCAAATCACATGAAATTTTATATGGTTTCACATCCCCTCAGCCTTTTGAATGCAATGGCATCATTTTTATGAGCTAATTTGGTGCCCTATGGTGTTTTTGATGAAATTTTTATTCAGGCCCGTGTAAAAAATGTGAAAGGCGAAAATTAAAGTTGCAGAGGTGAAAAATGATGAAGTAAAAGGTGGAAAATGATTGCAAAAGCATGTTGGCATGTCTGAATGCCAAAAATGTGACCCTGGGATGGATAAGGATCTAAATTCATGTAATATTTTAAAATATTTGTGCATCCCTGGCATTTTACGAGTTGTTTTACAGTTTAATGTCATTTTCATGAAATGGATAAGGTTTCTTGTAACAAATTTGATCCCTAAGCATATTCTTTGCTTGGGATGCAAGGATCCAAGCTGGCATGAGGTATAAAATGTATTTTTCAAGAATTTGTAAAGAGAGAGAGAGACAAAAGAGAGAAAAAGACTCAGAATTTTCAAGCAAAAGGCTGGAAGAAATCCATTTCTCTGGAGAAAACCACCTGAGAGCCATTTTTAATCTCCATTTTGTATCAGATTTCATCATGTTGAGTTGGTTTCAGTTGTAAATCCATCAACAAGGCTCTGAGATTGTTCTTATAACATTCCCTATTGATGTATTTGATCAGATTTTGGATTATGTGGTGTTATCTCTTGGCAAAATTTTGCATATACTTATGTCTCAGAATGTTTTCAATTTGTGTTTCTTGCTCATGTTGCAATCTTGTGTTTAGGATCTCTTTGATCATACAGGGTCTCATTTCTTGTTGATGGTTTAATGGCATTTGCAATCTTATATTCAGAAGAGATTTCATCGATATAGAAGATAAATAGATTTAAAATCATTTCACTGTCCTTGAATAATGAGACTGTTTGTAAACCTTTGGGTGCACCTTAGGTCATGATTAAACAGGGATTCCTGGATACTTTGTTGGTATTTTGCTTCAAGCTTTTGTGGTAGGTTATCAAAGGTTGTGTGGAAGAGTGTAGATCTGGGCCTCCATTTGTGCACATATCCTGGTTGAATGAGCATTTAAAACCCTTGGAAGCATCCTTGTTGTGTAGGTATTGCAAATTTCCTGCAAAGGTTTTCAAAGAAGTTGGTAATTCCTAGCTAGACTTGTCTAAGCATCTCCCACAAAATTTCATTTGAACTAACTCATCCTACCTATACTACCCCTACATTTGCATTGTGTGTCAACAAAAGAATACAATCCTTCCACAAAAATGCATAAAGCATATCAGGGTTTCATCATGTCTTTAGTAGTCCTAGCCTTGTTTTGAAAGCATTTCCATCATTTAGTAGTGACAACTCCTTTGAGTTTAGATAATGGATAATTGATCATGTTCTCCAAGGCCATCTTCCTTACTATGTGCAAAACACAAGGATATCTCCATCTCCTTTACCATACAAGGGCTGCAATATAGGTTCTCTTGCCTTGGTTGATAGGCACAACCTAAAATAGTGAGGGTTAGATCAAAACCCTTTTGAAGGTGTTATCCACTCCCCCAAATCTTGAATGCAAACAAGCAGATAGGTGTAAAAATGACATATAAACCATCTATCTATCCTTGAGTGTCTTGTGCAAGTTCATGATGTTGTTCAAGTTGTGAAGGAGATTAAATCTAGATACCAACAGGAAGCATGAATGTTCAACTCCTAAAATGCTCCCTCTATGAAATTCACCCTTTTGGGATGACTTTTTATTTTTAGTAAGCACAAAAAAAAACATACTATTTTTAGATGTTTAAAAAATCGGCCCTTTTATCCTTGATTGGTTATGATTATTTAGAATCTCCTCCCTTTTGGACTCCTCCCACTTAAAGACCAATTTTCCATTTATGGCGGTGTGCTCACGAGATCACTTACTATTTTTACTAAGAGTTGAATTTTGACCAAAATGCCCCTTCTGATGAACTTTCAATCAAGGCATCCTCTATGTTCAACGTCTCCTTCGTGGGTTCTTTTGTTGATGACTTTCCCAAAATAGTAGTTTTCTATGTAGAAGACCCATTTTCTTGAAAGTGGGCTTCTAGAGTTTGATTGACGTGGAATGAAGTTTTTTGATATGGGTTTTTGCCCAATATTGTCCCTCTAGAAATTTCGTGCTTACCCGATCAAAAGTTTGGGAGATTTTAAACTTTTAAATTTCTAACCTAACAAAGACTTCGAACACATCATCCATTACTAGACATCGAAAATTACAGCTCTAGTTTTATCATTCGTTTGTGATTAAAAACATACTTTCTTTATGGGTTTATGTTTCTTGTGCTTCCAAAGTGAAATTTCTCTTCAACTGTTTCGGTTTGACGAGAAATTGAGATTTTCTCTTCATTGTGCTGGAAAGAGGATTTTATTCATTATGAGCATTTTGTGCCACATAAATAAGGTTTTAAGATTTGTTTCTGATGGTTTTCAAAAGTGAATAACTCAACAATAGACAATGCATTGTTCTGTGTACTTGTTTGCAAGATCTCTTCGATTCTTCCTTCTACGACAATGGAGTTTTCAGGCTTCTTCTTCTTCGTTCTTCATTTTCTTCTTGGTTTGGTCAATATTTATTTTGAGACCTACATATTATCATGGATTAGATGAGTTAATATATATGGCGAAGCTGATTTGAGATTTGGTGATGGCAGAGTGGTGGTGAGAAGTTGTAGAGGGAGTTACAGATCAAGTTGTGCACAGAGGATTTAGATGTTAGAAGTTAGAAGCGGGAGGAATTTTTAAAATTTGAAATAAAATTGAGTAGGTGTGAGGAAAATTGTCATGTCCCTAACATCTCACGCCTTAAAGATACGTGAGGGACATCAACTTGCATAGTGCGCTTCATCTTGACCCATGGCGGAGATCCGACGGTAGGGGATTAAAGCCAAAAAAATAGCTTTAAAGCACTGAGGGGATGGAAGTTGGTCACATGGGTGACCAGGAGTCTCCTTAGGGACTAGGACCATTTTTCTATTTCTAATGTGCCTCACCTCAAAAGGACATGAGGGAAATTAGTTTTCATGGCGTGTTAGGCGATGACATGTGGCAGTGTTCCAACGGTGAAGGCTTTGAGCTCCCACAAGCACTTGGGGGTTGAACTGACGATCTTGGAGGTTGCATGAGGGTCCAGAGGACTTATGGGGGCTAGGTGCATTTTTCCATGTCTAATGTCCCTAACCTTGAGGGATGTGAGGAACATAAAATTGTGCCGACTCATGGAATTGACACGTGTCCTTCAAAAATTTGACTAACTCCCGAACTCGCTCTAAGAGGGAAACTTGAAACAACAATAACTTGAGCTCCTGATGGAATTTCTTGATGAATTTTTATATGATATTTAATTTAAATGTCCTTATAAATCTAATTATGGGGTCTCAAGTATTTTATCCCTAAAACATGGATTTTATATCTAGTACTCCACTTGTGCATGAGAAAAACTACTTACAAACCCATTACATAAAAGTGTTGTGATAATTTCACCACCTTATAGGTCCTTGAATCCCCTTTCGACGATGTTCTATTTTTCTCCTAACTTCATATAGAGCTTCCGAATCACCTCGGAAGCTCAACAACTATTTTGGCATGTGCACTGCCTAGGCTTGTGAACCCTAATTTTGATCAAACTGCTCCAAACTCTTTAAATCTTCCTTGAATATTCCAAAATCACTTCCATGATGTTTCTAGGCATTAAATTCACCTTCATGTTTGATTTGGATCCTCTTTTATGCTCCAAGGGGTTGATCTAGTCCTGGAAGGCAAGATAACCCTTCCCATATATGTGCAAAGATAGCATTTTTCAAGAACTCCTAAAATCACCTAGGGGTATTGGCCTAGCTTTCCTAATTCACCTAAGGGGCTATGTTAACATCAACTGGGAGGTCATCAGAACTAACTAGGTAGACCTGGGGTGCCTCGGAAGGGTAAAACATGAAATTTTTTACATAGGGCTATAGTTGTCATTCTTCGAATCTGACAATTTCCTTGTTGCACATTTACATGACAACAGTTGGATCTAGCTTGGGGACATGACATGGACTGAGCACAATGAAAACATGACATGGAGAATCCAAAATCTCACCTTTAGACCATATGATCCATTGACCAGTGCCTTATCCATTGGGCTCTACGGGGTCATCTATAACTTATGATAAGTGTGAGAGAGAGAGAGAGAGAGAGTCAAGATGGAAACACATACACACCAAAAACGATGGAAGGAAACACACAACATACATGGAGAGGAAAAAACACACACAACAAAAAGGGAAACACACCCAATAGAAAGGGAAGCACACCCAACAGAAAGGGAAGCACACCTGTAATCACCTATGGTATAAGGTGAGGGACGACCCATTATAAGCTGAAGCACTTTTCACTCCTCAAAAGTTACCCATGAGTGGGAAACCCTGTGTGATGTTCTGTGAAGCCATTGACTAGTTCTAGAAAGTAGCCTCCTTTCCTTAATTGTTTATGAAAGCCAAGTGCTTACATGATTATATGTGTACTTGGTAGGAGTGGGTCTACATGAGCTTCTCGATGCCCAGGTCTTCACTTAGAAATTTCATTACCTTCACGTTATTTGAAATTGGTTTCATACTACCATTTTCCTTGTGTGTTTATCCACATAGATGATTCTTCATTGAGCATCTCATCGCTGCCCCAAAGCTGATTTTCGTTCAAATTTCTTAAATATTCTGAGTTACTTTCTTTCTCGGGTCTATGCTCATTGACATCTTCTCCATGAGAAACCTTATATTCATCCTTAATCTCTAATCCATTGTGCGGCATTTGAGTATTGGCGAGAGAGTTGGAGGAAAAATCATACTTTTCTTGTATGGCGATGACATGAGTTAATAGATCAAAAATCAGCTCAAGGTCTTGCGTAACTTCTACTGCATCCAATAGTTCTTGCACGGAGATCTCCTTTGTTACTTCCTGCAGCTTCATCTTTATACGCCTTCGAAGTATCTTTATTTTTCAACTCAAGGTAACTATTCAAAGGGATTACTTCATCATCTTGGGAATTGTTGCATTCTATCAATCCTTCATCAAGAGGAGCTTCAACTTCAAAGACCTCAAAACTCCTTGCTTCAATTTCTTCATCATAGAAAGAGTGTTCCTCTTCAAATGGGAAAGAAAATACCTCGATTTCATCATTATATCCATCAACCATTGGCTCAAAAGGGGTATCATATTTCATCTCTTGCTTTATTTCAACATGGTTGATCTTCACACTGGTTAAGGCTTTCAAATCAACGTCATGCTTGTCTTGTAGATTCATGGCTTGCATTAGGAGTTCGAGACTGAGCTTAGGGTCTTCTATTTCTTCTGCGGCTCTTAGCAGTTCTTGTATAGATGGTTCTTTCCCACTGTTCAAGGGATCATTGCAGACTAGCTTGGTCTCTTCCTAGGTGACATGATCAAGGGATTCCTCATCTTCGAATGGGAATGAGAATATCTCTTCATCACGGATAAGCACATAAGCTGATTTTTCTATTTGAAAATCATCAAGAACCATTTCCTCTTCTGCATGGTTTACATCGTCTAGCAATTTGGGGCAGCCCTCTTGTAACTCAAATTTCCTTAATGCTTCTTCAAGGTCCATGTCTCTCCGAGAAGACATTTTTGGCCCTATAAAGATGGGAATATCCTGTTCTTCATGGTTGTCACAAAGTAATTCATCCGCCCACTATCTTGATACAAGATGTTGGTTTCTAGGCTTCTAGAATTTTGTACCATGTTCCTTATCTTATTCTCTAGAAGTAATTTCTCCATGTCTCCCTTCACCGGTATGTTTGATGATGATGAGGCCATAAATTGGCCATAAATTACCATTATTATGTCCTCCAAGTTACTTTTTAAAGCGGATTTAAATGTAATCTTGGAACTTATAGGTCTTAAGATATAATATAGGATAAACATCTTGTCCACTCTTTAGAAGTCTTTTATTATCTATTTTTTTACTAACCCTATTGATTATTTAGGAAAAAGATGCAAAGTCTATCAGATGCGAGCCATAAAGGAAATATAATGCTAGTTATGGAAAAGTGAAATTGATCATGGATAGTATATCTAAACTCAAATATGATTTCATATTCAGATTCCTATCAAAAATTATACAAGTTAAAAAATAATAATCATCTCAATCCAAGATTGTGTGCAAAAGTTATATTTTTTTAGTTAGCTCCTAACAATTGAAGTTAGCTCCGAACTTGTAGTTTTAGTTCAAATCGGCGCTTTAGTTCCCGAACTTGCATTTCTAGTTTCAGAACTTGCATAAAATGAGGAATTGTGAATAATCGATAATATTTAGTTAGCTCCTGAACAATTGGAGTTAGCTTCGAACTTGAAGTTTTAGTTCGAACTTGCAGCTTTAGTTTCAAATCGATAGTTTTAGTTTGAATCGACGCTTTAGTTCCGAACTTGCTAGTTCCTTAACTAAATTGAGGAATTGTATATAATCAAAGAATCTAATAGAAAATATGAGAGAGTTTTTTTTTCATAGAAATGTGTTTAATAAAATTATCATTCAGATTTACTAAAGGTTTTACCAATAAAGAGAAATCTAACTTTTAGTGAGTTGCAGTCCAAGAAAAAGTGTATTAGACGAGCACTAAAAGTTCCACAAAAAAAAAAAATTCAAATGGAAAATATGAAAGAGGTTTTTGTTCATAGAAATGTTTTTAACAAAAACCTTATTCAGATTTGCTACAAGTTTTACCAATAAAAATAATCTAACTTTTAGTGAGTTGCAGTCCAAGAGAAAAGTGTATCAGATGAGCACTAAAAGTTCCACATCCAAAAACAAAAAAATCAAATGGAAAATTTGAGAGAGGTTTTTATTCATAGAAATATGTTTAACAAAACCTCATTCAAATTTTCTACAAGTTTTACCAATAAAAAAGAATCTAACTTTTAGTGAGTTGTAAAAATGTATCAGACGAGCACCAAAAGTTCCACAATTAGAAACAACAAAGTCAAATGGAAAATCCGGGAGAGGTATTTGGTCAAAGTAATGTTTTGAGGAAAAACCTCCTTCCAATAAATTAGGATAATAAAATCATTATGATTCTTGTTACCAAAAAGCAAGGAGAATATTTGGGAGAAAATCTTCCTAAAATAAGCAAGATAAGATTTGACTCCAATAATATATCTCTCTCCATATTTTGTGGAGATGGAGATATTAGTTGTTAGGATTGGAATAAATATAATATTATATTGTATTTCCCAAAATAAGAAGTTGGTTGGATGAATAAATTATAAATGCAACATTCCACACTCATATATGTAATTTTTCCTACCAAGAATAATAGATCTGTTTTTTCTCAATCTTCTGAGTGAAATTGTTCTACAAGTTTTGAATTAATTTTGAAAGTATGAATTAATTTCTCTTCCAAGGAATGATCTAGCCACTCATTCCAAGGAAGAAGGATCAATTTTTTATGTTATTTTCTTTCAATGTTTTATGTTCAATTCTTTATTCTGTAGTTTACTTTTTGTTTTAGTTTTTTTATTTCATGATATGTGATCTTTCTTTCCATACAATTTATTTTGTGAACCTGCAAGTATTTGATTTATCTTTCATTTATTTTAATTTAGCAATTTCATTTATGCAAGTGTGTTTCCTTCATGTAAACTTTATTTCTGCAAGTGTGCCTTTACATTTCCGCATGTGTGATTTATTTTATGCAAGTTTGGATTGTGTTTAACGGAGTTGTTTTCCAAAGATTTTTTTCTCTTAATGCATACAACCATCAAACACCAGCCGTGGATTGATGACCCTCATTATATGACCAATTCATCTAAATTTTCCCTCCTAAGTCTCGGTAGAAGCTTCGACCTAACAACATTCAAAGGTTTCCGAGATGTCTGCTACAAAATCATTGTTAAAACTTTCTTGTCTCGGAAATCAAGCGAGAGCCACCTGTGTATCTTTGACCTTCCCTACAAGTGGGACCTCTTTTGACTCGAGGGAATAACAAAAGCCACCAAGTAGATTCATAGTGAGTTTGAGAACCTTGGTGACCTTTATAGGCATTACATTATCAAAGGCACCAAAATCTATTATGTAGTTGTTCAATACATATTCTCCAACAAGAAGGGAGACATAGAAAGGTTCAACCTTATCAGTATATGCACTCAAAGAAAGCATGTTCTGTGAGGGAGGTGTAGGTGGGTTTGGTAGTATTCCTTTAGAACTAGGAGCTACATCATTGGGTGTTAAACTACCACTCCTAATGTATTGAACAAACCTCTCGAATTGTTCGGGGTGGTCCGCAAATATTAAGTTTCAGTAATATGCACTTTGGCTCTATTCGCATATTCTATCAATTTAAAGGGAGAATATGCGGATAAGGGAAATGAAGGGACTGATTTTAGAGTCGGGGTAGGTTTGGAAGTAGGGTTTTATGTTTAGGTAATTGAGGTTATTTTGAACGACACACTAGGAACATTTTAAGCGCTAGTTTATAAATGATCATATTTAGATATAGAATTGGAAGAGGCATCGAAGACTTACATGGAATCACGAGAGCCTTCTTACTTGTTACAGGATTAGGCTTCAACAATGTGGAGTCCATGGAAGGTTGAAGTGGAGATCCTCAACTGATTATTTTATTTTGTAGAGTCGCCACAGGAGGATTGTTGCTCTTCTTTTTATTTGCAGTGATAGCAGAAGAAGCTCCCTTTTAGGACTGAGAATGAGTGAATATTGCACATGAGAAACTAGGTGTATCTTCTTCATTACCTCTAGAATACTCACATAATCTAATTTTTGTGGCATTATCAAGCTCATCAAATTCTAGGAGATCATCACCTTCACTTTATTATTCAAGCTCTACTTCACTTTCCTGATCCTACAATTTGCATTCACGGGTGGGGCCTCCAAGGCAAGCCTTCGGGGTGTTCCTGCAATTTGATTTGTGTTGTTTCTTTGAGAAGATACTCGTTTAAAGAATTCCCTCTTCAAAGATATCATCTCATTTGCCAAATTTTGTAGTGACGGATTGGTTCTCTCGTCTCCAAGATGTTGGGTCTTGCCCTTTTAAGGATTCCTGATCTTTCTAGAGAGGATGAGATCATCATCAAGTTCAATGGCCATCCTTTGTGCTTCTACAATGTTCCTTGGTTGAACTCTTCATAGGAAAAATCCTACCTCCGGTGATTGAGCATTGATGAAGAATCTCTTGATATTGTTTTCAGACGGTGAATCTTCTTCCGGTATCCTATGAAGCAATTGTTCAAAATGAGCCACAAAGTCTCTCATAGTTTCACTTTCTCCTTTCTTCATTTGAGCCAACTGCACCAAGAGGTCCTGACAGTCTTCAGTTGATTTAAATCTTTCCTCAAAGGCAGTCTTAATGTCATTCCAACCAAGTGATGGATTAGGAAGGCGTAAAGTAAAACCATTCTCATGCTTTTTCTTAGAGGGACTTCATGAAGAGTCTTACATCAACATCTTCATGTTAGACACCAATAATTTTTCATAATGTAATGAAAGCAACGATATTTTCTTCAAGATGTTGTGTGTTGTCACCTTTGAACTTTGGAAAGCTCTTGCGGGAACCCATTGGTAGATCGTGAAGAAGGGGTTCAAGAGCAAGCAAGCATGTATTCCTTACCCATGGAAAAATGGGTCGAGGTCTTCCTAATTCATCTTCCATTGTCGTTTTTGCTCCTTCTTCACTCTTGCTTCTACAAATTCTTCTACAAATTCTTCTTTTACAAGAACTCGATGCTCAATGATAGTTGAAAAATGGGGGAATTTGAAGGGGAGTATCCACGAGAGTTTGGATAGGATTACCAGGTGAGTCTTGAAGACCAGAGAAGAGATGAGGCTTGATAAAAATAGTAGTGATTGTCTCTAACTCGTACTTCCTCAATTTGTAAAGCCTCAAAAGTGGGGTCGACAATTCCTCTTGATCTATTCAACCTGGTGTATCTCCTTTCAGCCAACTTTTGGAAATTCTTGCAGTGGGAATATGAAAGGACACTATGGAATATGAAAGGTCACATGTAAATATTGATAATGTATCTTTCAATAATGGATTATCATCAACTCTTTCTTTGTTTTTTCAATATTTTTTTAAAAAATTTGGACCTTGTGGTCGTATTTTGGGTGTAGATGCTTCTAAATCTCCCCCACATTGGGTGCCAAAAACTAATGGTGAGAAACATTGTCGGGTGAAAAATTTGTGGGTTTCTTACCAACTCTATGGGAGTCTAAGTTCGTCTACTTAAATGGTGCAACAGATTGTATATGCATGCGTGAGTGAAAGTCGAGTTTCTTTAGGCACCTTATGGCCGGGATCCAACCAGGGCACTCCACCGACCCTACGGAGAAAAATCTTACAACTATCTCTAAGGGAATAATTTTCTAGGAGAGCGGGAAAGGGAGTGAGAATATGAGGTAGGGGAACTAATGTTGCAGGTAGAAAATCATATTCCTGCACACATTAGTTAGAAACTTCATCACATGCACTAAAATTAGGAAGAAACAATATTGCAAACAACAACAAGACCAATTATAATTTAATGAGCACAAAGTATCAATAAACCCCTTAGTAAAAAAGGCTTGAAACTCCTTCTTTTTGTATCTAATGCTCAATTAAAAATTGTACATAGTGTGAGAATGTAAGAGATTGAGAATAGGGTAAAGTGGATAACTCTTTTCACTCACAAGTGAGTAAAATCTCTCTCATTAACTTACAAGAATATAACCAACTAGAAGAATTTTAGAATTAGAACCCTTTGGAATGAAGAGCTCATTACAATTTATAGTGCTAGACCCGACTCCTCATCTTCCTGATGTTCTTTCATATTCCTCATTTTGAATTTAGAATATTCATATTCCTATTTGAATATTAAGTCCCTTTTATAAAAATAAGGTGACTTAAATTTTACATCATGTCTCTAAAGTCACTTTAAGACATATCAAAAAGTGCAAACCCCAACGTAAAATTAGAACATGGAGGAGAGAGAATTTTGGGGAGAAGGAGGAGGAAAAGAAAGGATGTCGCCCCTGATGAAGTCTACAGATCCTTATTGATTGAAAACTCAAGTGTAATGAGACTCTGAATCTCTAAATTTGCCACCTCCTGAGAAACTTCTTCAAATTGGCTTACGAAGCTTTGGAATGAGTGTTTAAAAAACTTGTCAAATGACTTCACTGATGACCATGAACACCAACTATGAAGAGATAGGAGCTCAAAACCAATCAAGTCGGGTTGAATGGGCTCATTTCACCGAAGACGACAAATTCCACCCTTCATGTGATATACATGTAACCTGAGCCATGCAATGCTCCAATGTAGTGAAACCTGGATCCTCAAATGTCTTATACCACAAGAGGCTTCCTTTAGATGATGCATGAACCCCATGAGCTAAGTGTTGTCGAATGATTCCATTGGTGAGTGTGAGCATAAAATATGGAGATCCCTTCAGGAAATACTGAAGCTTTGGAACAAACCATGTCTTGATCCCCTACAACACTACCACACTTGCTACTTTTAGTAAGCACCCTTTGAAAAAACAACTTACTATTTTTAACAGTGTGAAAAATCGACCCCTTTGATCCTTGACTGGTTGTGATTACTGAGAATCTCCTTCCTTCTACACTCCTCCCACTTTTGGACCAATTTTCTATTTTTGGAAGGTGCTCACAAGACCACTTACTATTTTTAGTAAGTGTTGAATTTGGACCAAAATGCCTGTTCTGATGAAATTTCAACTACAGTGCATCCTCTATGTTCAGTGTCTCCTTTGCAGGTTCTTTTGTTGATGACTTTCCCAAAATAACAGTCTTCTATGTAGAATACTTACTATTTTAATAAAGTGATATTCTGGAGTTGGATTAACATGGAACGAAGTTTTTGATATGGGTTTTTGCCCAATATCGTCCCTCTGAAATTTCGTGCTTACTTGATCAAAAGTTTGGGAGATTTTAAACTTTTAAATTTCTGACCTGGCGGCACTTCTAGACACGGTAGCCATTAATGGACCTCAAAAATTATAGGTCTATTTTTCTCCTCCATTTTTGACAAAAAACATATTTTCGTTATGGGTTTTTGTTTCTTGTGCTTCCGGTGAAATTTCTCTTCAATTTGATTTTCGATTTTCGATTTGACGGAAATTGAGATCTTTTCTTCGTTGTGTTGGAAAGAGGATTTCTTTGTGATGAGCATTTTCTGCAATGGAAGGAAGGTTTGAAGGTTTGTTTCTGATGGTTTTCAAAATTGAAGAACTCATGAACAGAAAATTCATTGTTCTGTACTAGTTTAAGATCTCTTCAACTCTTCGTTTTATGGCAATGGAGTTCTCAAGCTTCTTCTTCTCTGTTCTTCGTTTTCTTCTTGGTTTAGTCAATATTTCTTCTGAGACTTGTATATTATCATGGACTAGAAGATTTCATTTCTATGGTGAATCTCTTTTGAGCTTTGGAATGGCAGAGTGGTGGTGAGAAGTGCAGAGGGAGTTACAGAGCAAGTTGTGAACTGAGGAGTTAAATGTTAGAAGTTAAAAGTGGGAGGAATTTTAAAAATTAGAAATAAAGTTGAGTAGGGATGAGGCACATTTTCATTTCCCTGATGTCCCTCACCTCAAAGGGACATGAGGTACATAAATTTTCTCAATGCGCCTTAGATTGACACACGACAAAGATCGACTGGCGGGGATTAAAGCCAAGAAAAACAACTTTAAACCACTGAGGAGTTAGAAGCTGGTCACATGGGTGACCAGAAGTCTCCTTAGGGGCTGGACACATTTTTCCATGTCTGATTTCATCACCTAGAAGGGACATGAGAGACATCAGTTTGCACGGTGTACTAGGTGATGATATGTGGCAACGATCCAACAGTGAAGGCTTTGAGCTCTTGCAAGCACCGAGGGCTTAATTATCGATCTTAGAGGTTGCATGAGTGTCCAAAGGGATTATGGGGGCTAGGTACAATTTTTCCATGTCTAATATCCTTGGCCTTGAGGGATATGAGGGACATAAAATTGTGTTAGGATCCTTGAGTTGTCACATGTCCTTAAAAATTTTGATTAACTCCCAAACTTGCTCCAAGAGGGCAACTTTAAACGATAATAATATGAGCTCCCGATGGACTTTTTGATGAAAATTTATATGATCTTAATTTTAAATGGCCTTATGAATCCAATTTTGGGAGTATCAGGTCTTGATAAATCCATTCGATTCCTGAAAAAGTGGATTTTTGATTTAGTACTCCACTTGTGCATGAGAAAACCTACTTTCAAACCTATTGTACCAAAGTTCTTGAAAAACTAATTTCACTATATTTTAGGTCTTTGAATTCCCTTTCTGACGATGTTTTTTTTTCTTCTAACTCCATCCAAATCTCCCAAAATCGCCTTTGAAAGCTCAGTAGTTGTTTTGGCATGTGCACTACCTAGGCTTGTGAACCTTGATTTTGATCAAACTGCTCCAAATTCTCCAAATCTTCCTTGAATCTTCCAAAAGCATTTCCATGAATTTTCTAGGCATTTAATTCACCTTCATGTTTGATTTGGCTCCTTCATTTGGCTCCAGGGGGTTTCTCCAGTCCCGGGAGGCTAGTGATAGCCCTTCCCAACACTTTCTATAGATACTATTTTCCAAGAACTCCTCAAATCACCTAGGGGATTGACCTAACTTTCCTAATTCACCTAGGGGGATGTGTTAACATAACTCGGGATGTCATAATAACTAATCGAGTGGACCTAGGGTGCCTTTAGGAAGGGTAAAACATGAAAATATTGGCACATGGATTTGTTCTTATGCTTGAAATTGACAATTTCCTTGCACATTTGCATGACAACAACTACTCTAGCTTGGGACATGACATGGACAAAGCATAATGTAGACATGACATGGAGAATCAAAAATCTCACCTTTAGACCATATGATCCATTGACCAATTGCCTTATCCATTGGGGCCCTATGGAGTGTTGTACAGTTTACGATAAGAGAGAGATAGAGAGAGAGCGAAGATGGAAATACACATACACCAAAAATGATGGAAGGAAACACACAACACACATTGAAAGGAAAAAACACACATAACAAAAAGGGAAACACGCCCAATAGAAAGGAAGCACACTCAACAGAAATGGAAGCACACCTAGTAATCACCTATGGTACAAGGCGGGGGATGACCCACTTTCACTGAAGCACTTTTCATTCCTCAAAAGTTACCCCTGAGTGGGCAACCTTGAGTGATGTTGTTCTACAAATCCATTGAATAGTTCCAGAAAGTAGCCTCCTTTCCTTAACTATTTATGAAATCCAAGTGCTTCCATGATTGTTTGTGTACTTGGTAGGAGTGAGTCTACATGAGCTTCTTGATGCTCAAGCCTTTACTTAGAAATTCCATTGCCTTCACGTTCTTTGAAATCGGTTTCATAGTGCCATTTTCCTTCCATGTTTATCCACATAGTTGATTCTTCATTGAGCATCTCATCGCTACCCCAAAGCTGATTTTTGTTCAAATTTCTTGAATATTCTAAGTTACTTTCTTTCCCGGGTCTATGCTCATTGACATCTTCTCCATGAGAAACCTTAGATTCATCCTTTATCTCTACTCCACTGTCAGGTGTTTGAGTATTGCGCAGAGGGTTAGAGGTAAACTCATACTTGTCTTGTATTCCCATAACAAGAGTTAAGAGATCAAGAATCATCTCGGGGTCTTCCGTAACTTGGACTGCATCCAATAGTTCTTGCACGAAGATCTCCTTTGTTACTTCCTGCAGCTCATCTTTGTACGCCTTCAAAAATCTTTATTTTACAACATTACTTCATCATCTTGGGAATCGATGCCTTTTATCAATCCTTCATCAAGAGGAGCTTCAACTTCAAAGGCCTCAAAACTCCTTGCTTCAATTTCTTCATCATGGAAAGAGTCTTCCTCTTCAAATGGGAAAGAAAATACCTCGATTTCATCATTGCATCCATCAACCATTGGCTCAGGAGGGGCATCATATTTCTCCTCTTTCTTTATTTCAACACAGTCAAACTTCACACTGGTTAAGGATTTCAAATCAGCCTCATGCTTGTTTTGCAGATTCATGGCTTACATCAGTTGTTTGAGATTGAGCTCAGGGTCTTCTGTTTCTTCGTGGATATTAGCGCTTCTTGTATAGATGGTTCTTTCCCACTATTCGAGGGCTCATTGTAGACTGGATTGGTCTCTTCCTGGGTGACATTATCAAGGTAGCCCCCATATTTGAATGGGAATGGGAATATCTCTTCATAACGGATAAGCACATAAGATGATTTTTCTGTTTGAAAATAATCGAGAACCATTTCCTATTCTTCGTGGTTTGCATCGTCCCGTAAATTCGTGGTTGTCCTCTTGTAACTCAAATCTCCTTAATGCTTCTTCAAGGTCCATGCCTCTCTGGGAATACATTTCTGGCCCTATCAAGATGGGAATATCCTCTTCTTCCTAGGTTGTCACAAAGCAATTCATTTGCCTACTATCTTGATATAGTATGTTGGTTTCTGGGCTTCCAAAATTTCACATAGTGTACCTAATCTTGTTCTCTGGAAGAAATTTCTCCATGTATCCCTTCACCGGTATCGTGATGGGTGACCAATTCATATGAATTTTCCTCCCAAGTTTCGCAGAATCTTCAACCTAACAACATTCCAAAGGTTGTCGGGATATCTGCTACCAAAATCATCGCTGAAATTTTTTGTCTGAAATTTGGCGAGCTCCACCTATGCATCTTTGGCATTCCCTACAAGTGGGACCTCTTTTGAATCCAAGGAGTAACAAGAGCCACCAGTGGACTCGTAGTGATTTTGAGAGCCTTGTTAACCTTTATAGGCATTACATTATTGGAGCCACCAATCTATTATGTAGTTTTTTAATACATATTCTCCAACAAGAAGGAGACATATAATGGTACAACCTTATCAATTTTTGATGCACTCAAAGAAAGCATGTTCTATGAAGGAGGTGTAGGTGGGTTTGGTATTATTGCTTTAGAACTATGAGCTACATCATTAGGTGTTAAACTACCACTCCTGATGTATTGAACAAACCTCTCAAATTGTTCGGGGTGAGTCCGCAGATATTCAGTTTAAGTAATCTGCACCTTGGCTCTATTCTCATATTTTACGAAGTCAAAGGGAGCATATGTGGACAAGGGAAATGATGAGACAGATTTTGGAGTTGGGATAGGTTTTGAAGCAGGGTTTGATGCTTGGCAAATGGAGGGTATTTTGAACAGCACACTAGGAACTTTTGAAGTGCTAGTTTCTATAGGAGTAGATTTAGATTTAGAATTGGAAGAGGCATAAGAAGACTTACTTGGAATTACGAGAGCCTTCTTACTTGCTATAGGATCATACTTCAACAATGTGGACTCCATGTAAGGTGGAAGTGGAGATCCTTGACTGATTATTTTCTTTTTTGGAGTTGTCACATTAGGATATTTGGTCTTCTTTTTCTTTGGAGCAGTAGCAAAAGAAGCTCCCTTTTGGGACTAAGAACGAGTGAATATTGTGCATAAGAAATTGGGTGCATCTTCTTCATCACCTCCAGAATACTCATAAAATCTGATTTGTGTAGCATTCTCAAGCTCATCAACTTCTATGAGATCATCACCTTCACTTTCTTGTTTAAGCTCTACTTCACTTTCCTAAATCCTGCAATTTGTATTCATGGGTGGGGCCTCCAAGGCAAGCCTTGGGGTGTTCCTACAATTTGATTTGTGTTGTTTCTTTGAGAAGATACTCGTTCAAAGAATTCCCTCTTCAAAGATGTCATCTCATTTGCCAATTTTTGCAGCGATGGATTGGTTCTCTCATCTCCAAGATGTTAGGTCTTTCCCTTTAATGGATTCTTGATATTTTCAGAGAGGATGAGATCATCATCAAGTTCAATGCCCATCCTTTGTGCTTCTACAATGTTCTTTGGTTGAACTCTTCGTAGGAAAAATCCTACCTCCGGTGATTGAGCATTGATGAAGAATATCTTGATATTGTTTTCAGACGGCGAATCTTCTTTCGGTATCCTATGAAGCAACTGTTCGAAATGAGCCATGAAGTCTCTCATAGTTTCACTTTCTCCTTTCTTCATTTGAGCCAACTACACCAAGAGGTCCTGACAGTCTTCAGTTGATTTAAATATTTCCTTGAAGGTAGTCTTGATGTCATTCCAACCAGTGATGGATCCGGCAAGCAGGAGGTAAAACCATTCTACAATTTTTTCTTGGAGGGACTCCACAAAGTGTCTTACAAAGAACATCTTCATATTGGACACCAAACATTCCACATGATATCATGAGAGCAACGATGTGTTCTTCAGATGTTGTGTGTGGTCACCTTTGAACTTTGGAAATTTCTTGCGAGGAACGCGGTGGTAGATCGTGAAGAGGGGGTTCAATAACAATAAAACTTGTATTCCTTCCCATGGAACAATGGGTTGAGGTCTTTCTAATTCATCTTCCATTATCGCTTTCTGCTCTCGCTTCACTCTTGCTTCTACTAATTATTCTTTAAATTCTTCTTCTTCCAAGAACTCGATGCTCAATGACAAAGTTGAAAAATGGGGAATTTGAAGGGAGAGTATCCACGGGAGTTTGGATAAGATTACAAGATGAGCTCCTTTAAGACCCAGAGGGGGATGAAGCTTGAGAAAAGTAGTATGGATTATCTCTAATTCGCCTTTGTTGATTTTGTAAAGCCTCGAAAGCGGGTCGACAATTCCTCTTGATCTATTCAACTCGTGTATCTCCTTTCACCCAACTTTTGGAAATTCTTTCAAAGGGGAATACGAAAGGACACTATGGAATATAAAAGGTAACAAGCATAAATTGAAGGTGTATCTTTTAGCAATGGATTATCATGGACTCTTTTTTTGTTTTTTCAAATTTTTTTTTGAATTTTTGGTCCTCGTGGTCGTATTTTGGGTACATATGTCGTTAAATCTTCCCGTGGAGGGCGCCAAAACTATTGTTGAGAAAATTTATCGGCAGACAAATTTATGGGTTTCTTGCCAATGTTATGGGAGTTTAAGTCTCTACTTAAATAGTATAGTTTTCGTATATGCGTGTGAAAGCGTGTTGTCACCCTCAAAATCCCCCTCATTTTTCAAGTCAAGTTTCAAAATTTTTGAGTTGGTGCCTTTGAGAAATGTTTAAAATAGAGTAAGAAGTTTGGAGAGATGGAGAAATTTGTGCTTTGAAGTTGTTGGTGCTCGGTTTTTAATCTCGCCCCTTTCGTTTAAAATTCTCCAGTCTGCGTGGTTTGATAAACTTTCTGTCTTCTCGTCTGGATGCTTGAAATTTTTTTCCTTCATTCGAATGTTGTTGTCAATCCTTCTCTTTGGCTGAGGATCACGTCGAGCCTTGTGTCATTTACAGTTTTCTTCTTGTGAAAAGCAATTTGTAATCTGGGCATGAATGGTGGAGTTTTTCCCCTTCGTTTTATCTTTTACGGCGTATCTTCCCTGTCAATTTTTTCTGCAGCATTCACGTGCACGTGGACATCTTTGATTGGATGTGACGTGGTGGATTATTTTGCAAACTTATCATTTTTTGTTATTTTTGCAAAAGTGTCAAATTAGCCTCGTGGCTCTGATAGATCCCGATTGGCTATTTGGCGATAGTCGAAAAGGTGGGCCCTTTTCATGTTTTGAGGTATTATGGTGAAAAGGTGTAAAACCCGCAAAAGGACACATGGCCATTCTTTAAATTCAAAAGCGAAGAGGCGGGTCGTCGGGACACTTTAGGAATTTTACCTTTGTTTCCAAAAGGGCGTAAAGTTATAAAGTAAAGCACAACCTACTTTGGTGTCCAGTGATGCCACGTGTTGATGTGCACATTGAAAGTAAAAGTGGAGAAGCAGGTCATCGGACACTTTAGGAATTTTGGCTTTGTTTCCATAAAAGGCATAAAGTGATAAAGTGAACCGCGACCCCGCTCATCCCTTAAAAATTCAAATGTTGAGCCCGCATCAAAGTCAAAGTGCAAAGGCGGGTCATCGGAGAACTTTGAGAATTTTGGCTTTATTTGAAAAAGAGAGTTAAAAGCTATAAAATGATCCACAACTCCACTGGGGTCTTGAGCCCACATTGAAAATTCAATGCGAGGGGGCGGGTTTGCGAAGAACTGTGAGTTTTTGAGCTTTTGTTGAAAAGAATTAAAATTGTAAAAGTGAGTCGTGACTCCGTCACCACTCAAGTAAAGCCACATGTCAGGCCTATATTAGAAGTAGATGGGTGGACCAAAATGTCTAAAATGCACAATCTCTATAAAAATCATAAAATGCAAAAGTTTTCCCTAAACCCGCTTCGCTTAAATCTCTCCACATGGACGACTCAAATTCAAAGTTTGCGAAAGCAAGATGAACGACTGTGATATGATGCATCTAGTTTTGTTGCCAGGAATGGAAATGGCCGAGGCATTAGAGAAGTTCAGACGTCGGTTTCTTGAATTAGTTTCACCATTTTTTGTAACCGAATGTAACCATTTTAGAAGACTATTTAATGAGCTCTCTACACCATTGTTGGGGTTGGGATTCTGATATCCCGAAGTTTAATTTGAATCAAAAGCAATAAATACAGAATATTTTCCCCTTCTCTCTATCTTTTTTTATTTCTCCTTCTTACTTACCCGAAATTTGTGAATCATTTAATCTTTGTGATAAGAAACTTTGTGTTCTTGTTGATACGATTTCTAGAACTTTGTGTCTATGGAATGGTGTTTTGTCTTTATGAATGTGAATGATTCTGTTATGTATCATCCTTTCCCAATATGTATAAGGTCATACTCAGCTATCTATATTTCTTGAAAGTACTGTTATATTCTGCTCTTTCCTTTCCTCAATTCCTCTGTTCTTTTGTGTTGATAATCTTCCTGGTATAAAACACATTTCAAGATATCAGAAATCCACATTATGATGAAAGTTGTACATTTGTACATAAGATTTTTTTCTCGCTTTTAATAAGGGAACCTATATCATTAAAGAGGATGGAATTGATGTCCCCCGACATTTATTGTTTCCATTAAAGTACAATTTTAAAAACCAACAAAGTGAAAGTGAGTTTTCTCTGGTGGCCTTACAGTTGGGGATCCAACAGGGCGTGCCATATCGACCCTACTGAGAAAAATCTTATAGCTATCTCATAAGGGAATAAATTTCTAGGAGAGCAGAAAGGGAGTGAGAATATGAGGTAGGGGAACTAATGTTGCAGTAGAGAATCAAATTCCTACACACACTAGTTAGAAACTCTATCACATGCACTAAAATTAGGAATAAACAATATTGCAAAGAGCAACAAGACCAATTAGAATTTAATGAACACAAAGTATCAGTAAACCCCTTAGTCAAAAAGGCTCAAACTCCTTCTTCTTGTATTGATGCTCAAGTAGAAATTGTACATAGTATGAGAATGGAAGACATTGAGAATAGGGAAAAGTGGCTAGCTCTTTTCACTCACAAGTGAGAAAATCTCTCTCATGAACTTACAAGAATATAACCAACTAGAAGAATTTCAAAATTAGAACCCTTTTAAATGAAGAGCTCACATAATTTATAGTGTTAGACCCGACTCCTCATCTTCCTGATGCTCTTTCATATTCCTCATTTTGACTTTAGGCTATTCATATTCCTATTCAAATATTAAGTCCCTTTTATAAAAATAAGGCAACTTAAATTTTACATCATGTCTCTAAAGTCATTTTAAGACATATCAAAAAGTGTAAACCCCCACGTAAAATTAGAACATGGAGGAGAGAGAATTTTGGGGGAAGAAGGAGGAGGAAAAGAAAGGATGTCACCCCTGATGAAGTCTATAGATCCTTGTTGATTGAAAACTCAAGTGTAGTGAGACTCTGAATCTCTGAATCTGCCACCTCCTAAGAAACTTCTTCAAATTGGCTTATGAAAGCTTTGGAATGAGTGTTTAAAAACACTTGTCAAATGACTTCATTGATGACCATGAACACCAACTCTAAAGAGATAGGAGCTCAGAACCGATCATGTCAAGTTGAATGGGCTTGTTTTGTCGATGACCACAAATTCCACCCTTCATGTGATATACCTATAACCTGAACCATGCAATGCTCCAATGTAGTGAAACCTGGATCCTCGAACGTCTTATACCACAAGAGGCTTCCTTTAGATGACACATGAACCCCACAAGCTAAGTGTTGTTAAATGATTCCATTGGTGACTATGAGCATCAAACATGGAGATCCCTTCAGAAATATTGAAGCTTTGGAACAAACCCTGTCTTGATCCCCTATAACACTACCACATTGCTTAGTTGATTTGGACATGATCCTGATGAACAATCTGACGATGTTTGATTGTGAATTCCACCTCGTACATATTGATTGAAGCATGAAATGAGTGTCGAAGGACACTTTGTTGAGATCCATAAAGATATAGACTTCATTGATTCCCCCTTCATGAATCTGAACTTCATTATTTCTCAACACTTATTGTATTTGGAAAGGGAAACTATTTTTGCAAGTGTCAAGATTTTCCTCCTGGTCTCCAATCCTGATGACAACATGAATGTTCAACTCCTGCAGATGCTCCTTGTGCAAAAATCACCCTTTTGGGATGAATTATTATTTTTAATAAGTGCCAAAAAGTAACTTACTATTTTTAGTAGTGTGAAAAATTGGCCCCTTTGATCCTTGACTGGTTATGATTATTGAGAATCTCCTTCCTTCTGTATTCCTCCCACTTTTGGACCAATTTTCTATTTTTGGAAGGTGTTTCGCGAATCACTTACTATTTTTAGTAAGTGTTGAATTTGGACCAATATGTCAGCTTCGATGAATTTTCAACCGCAAAGTGCATCGTATGCGTGTTCAGCCTCCTTTATAGGTTCTTTTATTGATGACTTTCCCAAAATAGTAGTCTTCTATAGAAGACTTGCTATTTTTATAAAGTGGGCTTCGGAGGTCGATTAACATGGAATGAAGTTTTCGATATGGGTTTTTTCCCAATATCATCCCTCTGAAATTTCATGCTTACCCAATCAAAATTTTGGGAGATTTTAAACTTTAAATTTCTGACCTAGTGGTACTTCTGACACAACAACCATAAACGGACCTCAAAATTGTAGGTTTGGTTTTCTCCTCCATTTGCAACAAAAATATATTTTCGTTATGGGTTTTTGTTTCTTGTGCTTCCAATGAAATTTCTCTTCAATCTGGTTTCCGGTTTGACGGGAAATTGAGATTTTTTCTTTGTTGTGCCGAAAAGAGGATTTCTTCTACATGAGAATTCTATGACATATAAGGAAGGTTTGAAGGTGTTTTTTTTATGGTTTTTAAAAGTGAAGAACTCAGCAACAAATGATTCGTTTTTCTGTACTTTTTTGTAAGATTTGTTCGATTCTCCAATCTACAACAATGGAGTTTTCAGTGCTTCTTCTTCTTCGTTCTTTATATTTCTTCTTGGTCAATCAATATTTATTCTAAGAACTGCATATTATCATGGACTAGAGGAGTTAATTTCTATGGTGAAGCTATTTTGAGCTTTGGTAATGGCAGAGTGGTGGTGAGAAGTTGCAGAGGGAGTTACAGAGCAAGTTGTGCACAAAGGAGTTAGATGTTAGAAGTTAGAAGCGAGAGGAATTTTAAAAATTTGAAATAAATCTGAGTAGGGATGAGGCAAATTTTCATGTCCCTGATGTCCCTCACCTCAAAGGGATGTGAGGGACATCAATTTTCACAATGACGCCTCAACTTGACATGTGGCGGAGATCCAACGACATGGGATTAAAGCAAAAATAGCTTTAAAGCACTAAGAGGTTTTAAGTGGTCACATGGGTGACCAAAAGTCTCCTTAGGGGTTGGGCACATTTTTCCATGTCTAATGTCCCTCACCTCAAAGGGACATGAGGTACATCAGTTTTCATGGCATGCCAAGTGATGACATGTGGTAGCGATCCAACGGTGAAGGCTTTGAGCTCCCGCAAGCACCTAGGGGTTGAACTGACGATCCTGGAGGTTGCATGAGGGTCCAGAGGGCTTATGGGGGCTAGGAAAATAGTTCCATGTTTAATGTCCCTGACCTTGAGGGACGTGAGGGATAAAACATTGTGCCAGGATCCTGTAGCTGACACATGTCCTTCCAAATTTTGACTAACTCCCGAATTCGCTCTAAGAGGGAAACTTGAAACAAAAATAACTTGAGCTCTCAATGGACTATTTCAATGAAATTTTATATGATTTTGACTTGAAATGGTATTATAAATCCAATTGTGAGGGTATTAGGTCTTGACGCGTCAATTTTATCCCTTAAAAATTGTATTTTTGATATAGTACTCCACTTGTGCATGAGAAAACCCGATTTCAAACCCATTGCTCCAAACTTTTGTGACAAAAATAAATTCAGTATAATGTAGGTATTGGAATTTCATTTTTGACGATGTTTTTTTTTCTCCTAACTCCATCCTAAACTCCTGAAATCACCTTCCAAAGCTTAGCAGTTATTTTGGTATGTGCACCGCCTGTGCTTGTGAACCCTGATTTTGATCCAACTGCTCAAACTCTCCAAATATTCCCTGAATCTTCCAAAATAACTTCCATGATTTTTCTAAGAATTCAATTCACCTTCATGTTGGATTTGGCTCCTCCATTTTGCTCCAGGGGTTGCTCCAACTCGGGAAGGCCAGTGATAGCCCTTCCCAACACTGCCCAAAGATAGCATTTTGCAAGAACTCCTAAAATCACCTAAGGGTATTGACCTAACTTTCCTAATTCACCCGTGGGTATGTGTTAACATCAACTCGGGAGGTCATTGAACTAACTAAGTGGACCTTGGGTGCCTCGTAGGATAAAACATGAAAAAATTGGCACAGGGGTATAGTTTTCATGCTTGGAAATTGACAATTTCCTTGTTGCACATTTGCATGACAACATTTGGTTTTAATCCTCGTCGTCGATCTCCACCACATATCATTTTGAGGTGCGTTGTGAAGATTTATGTCCCTCACATCCCTTCAAGGTGAGGGACATCAAGGACATGAAAATGCGCCTCTCTCCATGCCTTTGAAAATTTTCAAATCCCTCTTGCTTCTAACATCTAACATATAATATTCCCGTGCACACGCTTGCTCTGCAAAATCCTCTGCAACTTCTACCACCAATCCATTTCCAAAGATCAAACCAGGTCCACGAAACCAATAAAATCCTCTTTCCCATGGTAATACGTAGGTCCCAAAAGAAAATTTCATTGAGCTAAGGAGAAGAAACAAAGAACAGAGTAGAAGAACATCGAAAATCCTCATTGCCGCAAAATCATTTTTGAAGAAATCTTACAAACAAATGCACTGATTAACGAACCATTTTTTTATTTGTTCTTCTATCAAAAACAATAAAACACATCTTCGACCCTCCTCTAGTGGTATAAAACATTCACAACAAAGAAATCCTCTTTCTCGGCACAATGGAGAAAAAAGCTTGATTTCCCATCAAACCGTAAATCGAAACCGAATGAAGCGAAAATTCACCAAAAGCACAAGAAATAAAAACCCATAGTGAAAATATGTTTTTTTATCGCAAATGGAGGAAAAAACTAGACATACAATTTTTGAGGTCCATTAATGGTTGCCATGTCCGTATGTCTTCAGTCGAAATTTAAAAGTTTAAAATATCCTAAACTTTTGATCAGGTAAACACGAAATTTCAGAGGGATGATATTGGGAAAAAACCCATATCAAAAACTTCATTCCACATCAATCTGACCTCTAAAATCCCACTTTCTAAAAATATAAGGTCTTCATCATGAGGACTGTTATTTTGGGAAAGTCGTCAACAAAAGAACTTGCGAAGGAGACATTGAACACAGAGAATAAACTACAGTTGAAAGTTCATCAAAATGAGCATTTTGGTCCAAATTTAACACTTACTAAAAATAGTAAGTGGTCTCGTGAGCACCTACCAAAAATAGAAAATTGGTCCAAAAGTGGGAGGAGTATAGAAGGAAGGAGATTCTCAGTAATCACAACCAGTCAAGGATCAAAGGGGTCGATTTTTCACACTACTAAAAATAGTAAGTTGTTTTTTCAACGTCTTACTAAAAATAGCAAGTCAACCCAAAATGGTTAATTTTGTAAAGGGAGAATTCAGGAGTTGAACATTCATGTTGCCATCAACAGTTGGAAAATAGGAGGGAAAATCTTGACACTTGCCAAAAATAGTTTCCCTTTCCAAATACAGTAAGTGTCAAGAAACAATGAAGTTCATATTCACGAAGGGGGAACCAATGAAGTCTCTATCTTTATGGATCTCAATAGTGTCCTTTGACACTCATTTCATGCTTCAATCAATATGTACGAGGTGGAATTCATAATCAAACATCGTCATACTTTTCATCAAGATCATGTCAAAATCAACTAAACAGTGTGGCAGTGTTGCAGGGGATCAAGGCAGGGTTCATTCCAAATCTTCAGTATTTCATCAAGGGATCTCCATGTTTAATACTCACAGTCACCAATGGAATCATTCAACAACACTTAGCTCATGGGGTTCGTGCGTCATCTAAAGGAAGCCTCTTTTGGTATAATACGTTCAAGGATACAGGTTTCACTACATTAGATCATTGCATGGTTTGGGTTACAGGTATATCACATAAAGGGTGGAATTTACAAATCATCGGTGAAAAATACCATTCAACCTAACATGATCGATTTTGAGCTCCTATCTCTTCGATTTGGTGTTCATGGTCATTAGTGAAGTCATTTGATAAGTGTTTTTAAACACTCATTCCAAAGCTTCCATAAGCCAATTTGAAGAAGTTTCTCAGAGGTGAAAGTTTCATAAATTTAGAGTCTCGTTGCACTTGAATTTTCAATCAACAAGGATTTGAAGGCTTCATTAGGGTGACATCCTTTCATTTCCTCCTCCTCTTCTTCCCCCCCAACATTCTCTTTCCTCCATGTTCTAATTTTGCGTTGGGTATTTACACTTTTGATATGTCTTAAAGTTACTTTAGAGACATGATTTAATTTGCCTTATTTTTATAAAAGGGACTTAATATTTGAATAAGAATATGAATATTCTAAAGTCAAAATGAGGAATATGAAAGAGCATCAGGAGGATGAGGAGTCATGTCTAGCACTATAAATCGTAATGAGCTCTTCATTCCAAAGGGTTCTAATTTTGAAATTCTTCTAGCTAGTTGTATTCTTGTAAGTTCGTGAGAGATAGTTTGCTCACTTGTGAGTGAAAAGTGTTAGCCACTTTTCCCCTATTGTCAATGTCTTCCATTCTCATACTATGTAAAATTTCTACTTGAGCATCAATACAAAAGGAGGAGTTTTGAGCCTTTTTTAACTAAGGGGTTTACTGATACTTTGTGTTCATTAAATTCTAATTGTTCTTGTTGTTATTTGTGATATTGTTTATTCCTAATTTTAGTGCATGTGATAAAGTTTCTAACTAGTGTTTGTAGGAATCTGTTTCTCTACCTACAACATTAGTTCCCCTACCTCAAATTCTCGGTCCCTTTCTTGCTCTCTTAGAAAATTATTCCTTGACAAATAGTTGTAAGCTTTTGCCATAGGTCGCTGGAGAGCCCCGATTGGATCCCCATCATTAGGCCACCCTGACAAAACTCACTTTCACTCGCACATGCATATACGATAGCTACATCGATTAAGTAGAGGGGCTTAGACTCCCGTGAGTGTTGGCAAGAAGTCCATCAATTTTTCCCTGACAAATTTTATCGCCAACACAAGGCTTATGACCTTTGGAACAATCTCATACGTAAAGTAATTTATCATCGTTGGGATTAGACCTAAAACACCGCATGACCATAACAGGACCACAACCAGAGAGAGTTTACGGTTGTGATCCTACGGTTCCTCAACCAAACATAACCGAGAGCCAATCAGACATAGATCTTGGATTAAGAGTGTTAGTATTTAGATCATCACCATGCCCACCAAATGTTTAGGTACTTAGAGTTCCTAGATGAGAAAGCTCATCGGTCCCTCTCGTTTTGGATAGAACTTGTTAATCATCCATATAGCTTAATGTAATCATGCCTCTCACTCTTTCTTGTTTCATGACCTTGTCTAGATAGATTAATGAGGGCACATTCGGCCTTCAACGCTGCGTCCACAACTAGTAGATAGGATATCCCCGTAACATCCCCATTTAAAGATATTAGAACAAGGGAATTTTTTTTTTTTTTTTTTGATAACGTTCTCTGTTATGAATTATAAAATTCAAACACACGTTCAAGTTTTAATAATTGTTCTCTGCCCAAACAACACAATTTGGATCACACAATTTATTTTTAAAACTAATGTTCCCTGTTCGCATATTTACAATATGGAACACACATTCAATGCCATTCAATCCTATAACAGATTCTATATGTTGTTGTAAATGACTCGAGGAACTGCCGATCTTCCATTTTCATGGCTCGTAGTTTCATCGATCCTTCATTTCATGACTCGGCAACAACCGATCCTTCATGTTCGTTTATGCATAGTATATTATATATACCGGCTTCTCATAACCGCTTCCGCTTATCGAAGTGATCCATTTAAGAAGCCTATATGAATATCTGTTACTGATATTCATCCGACATCCCGCATCTTAAATTAAGTGATAAGGACAACGCAACCAAGCACTTGCGATATTTGGCTAAAGATTTTCACATGCTTTGCATGATCATATTCCCCGGATGTGATACACATCAACGGAATACGTCCTTCACTTCACTTCACCGTTATCTAGAATGGTCTTTCTTTTAGGTTCCTACCAGTCCTCTCGATTTAAGGTCAGATTTAAACTTCCAATTTCCAACTAGTAATATGAACGAATATAGGAAGGCACTCCTGGTAACTAAAGATACGCAGACATACGGTGTCATTCCCCACGACTCCGTGTGTCTAGTTATCTTTAGTATCCCGAGTCACTCCATATACCTGATCATACTCCTATTCCATGCCAATAACTTCACATTCAGCCTATGTATTCTTGATGTTTTAATTCGGGAGGGCATTGCAATATGTCAGCTGCAACATTGTGTCGTCATGAAGACCCCGTCTTCATGAAGACACCTTGCTATAGCTGGCGTATGTCAATGTCCTACGGAATCCTCCCATCGAGAGTACACATCCTGCTCAAGTGATTTGGATATGATCTTAATAATTAAGAATCAACTTTCAGCAACCATGCTGATCCCTTTATCCTCGCTTCCGTTACAGTTGTATATAGCTAAGAGAGACTAAATCCGTCCTTTAGCTTGCTATGCATCTTCTCCTTCATGTCGAAGGGCTGCATTTCTCTACTTGGTTCTCTTCTTAATCATTGGATTAAGCAGCCCGTTACCGACGGACGTGATAAGTTTAACCTATTAAACTTTAACCAAGATTTTCCCAACTGTAACTAAATTCAGAATTCTAGCTTATTAGACGTCATTTAAACGAGGTCTAATTCCCAATAAATGTATTCATTTATTTTCCTTAACATTACATAGTTAAGGTCCATTAGTTATGGATATGCTTATCCCATATCCTTTATTCTGAATTTAACATACGAGGTCATTGATGGAGTTCGAAAGCGAAGTTCGATTACTCCGAAGTTAATTGATATTCCTTAGCTTCCAAGCTAATCCTGAATACCTATCAGTTATGGAATCATATTCTTCCTAATCCTTTCTAATGTCAATTAAAAATTCATCTTTACCCAAGTATGAACTAATTGCACATTTCAACTTAAAAGTTGCATTAAGGTAAGAATAGATATCAATTCCCATTTAGCATCCATCCAAGGACAATTAAATAAATCCAAATCAGGAATAACATTATATTTCCAATTTAGTCAACAATATCAAACTGATATAATTATTAAAATATCACACTTGTATTTGTATTCATCAATTCATGTCATAATCCATACATTTGCCAATCCAACTGAATGGACATTGTTTACATAAAACATCATTACAACTCATAGATAGAAGAATATACTTTCTTCTTTTCACAATTCCTCGAAGAGGAATAAAAGTAAACAAATACAATTCATCTTCAACCAATCAAGAAGCATCAGAAAACAGCCATGTCTTCATTCTAATCAAATTCCATCTGCAAAATGATTTGCACGGGTCAGTTCAATGAACTGAGCATATTAAGCACTTATCATTAAAATGAGGTGCTTCAACTAACTGTCTCAATAAAAGAACCCTGCTTTTATGAAACGACAGTAAGACATCAATCAAGAAATAGGCACACAAAAAGAAGATCAGCATAACAACTGAACTATCAAAATATCATCACAATCAGCCAAAGAACTGCTGTCCCATTTTCCACATAACCGTTGCAAGTTCCAAATTGCAGTATTTGAAAAGTTTAGAAATACAAGTAACATACTGCTGATATAACATACTGTTATCCTTTCCACACCTTTCATTAATAATAAATGCAAAGGTTGAAACTAACTGAAACGTAAACCCATTACCTTCCTTTCAGTTCATGCATCATATTAGATTCCAAGCAATCAAGCACAGACAAGAAAGTGAACAGCAATGCATATAGTTGCTCATATCTAAGCACCACAAAATTCATCAATAATGATTACAAATTTTCAACTGAATGAAAGAAGAAAAGATCATTTTTCCAAGTCATTCATCCATATCCCTATTTCTTTCCACATGACTGTCCTAAAATGGAATCCAAACGAGACACAAATCAAGATAACAGTTCAGAGTGAAACTTACAAAATCCATTCAGAATTCACTTTCCGGCAGCAAGAGTAATTTCATTCATAATCAGCTTTAAATGAAAACAAGGAAGAATTTATCGTCCTTATCAATACTTCATTTAAATCAGGCTCATATGAATATCCGAAACAGGTTAGTACAACATCGTATTTATCATAGATCAAATAGTATAAGGATGCATACTATGTATTTACCGTACTAGAAGAATCCATAATTCTTTCACTGTATGGTAAACCAGATAAACAGTTATACAATCATGCAATCAATTATTCGCATGATTTCCTAATTCTATGAACGCATTCCGTTCAAAATAAAATTTATTCATTGCTGTTACCTACAGCAAGACCAATCATAATGCTATTTCCAGAATTCAAACAGCCAAAAGAGAAGAATTCGTTCCTTTAACTATTCAAATAAGAAACAATCATTTTCTTCAACTCAACAAGAATTATTCATGCCGATTTCATTTCTTCTAAATGACTGTGCAAAATCAGAGACCACAAGAAACATTCAAAATTTCCGTTTGTACAGCGTAAAACTCAAGACTCAGAACAATTTAAATGCCACTGTCCTCTCTACCAACTGAACTTGTAAAGTTCAATAAACCACCTGACTACTGGTTTTACCAAATCAAAACAGCAGACAGAAGAAGAATTCCTCACCAATAAATAATTCTACCCGAATCCATTTTTCTATTCACAATGATGTACAGAACCCAAAAATGTGATTTTTCATCCAATAATACCCTTATTATTAAAAGCCGCATAGGATAACAGATGCACAACAAAGTATAATCAAAACAGGTCCAACAGCAAGACAACTTCCCAAGCATTTCCTTCTTTGCACAGCAATCCAAGTAAAATGCGTTTTCACAAAGACAATCAGAACTAAAAGGTCGAACAGCATGAATGAAACACAACAAATCATCTAACCCCTTCAGCAAGAATCAACATGATTTATTTAATGCACAGAATACAAGTCCAGCTCGTTTTCACGACTACAGTCCGAGCCGTATGATCAAGTCGTTTCCATACAACACAGCACAACCAACCTTTCATCACAGCAAGAAGGACTGTAATCATTCATATGTTCAGAAGAGAAAACAATTTCTTTTCCAGCTTCCACGATTACTCAAAATCGTATTCATCCATTTACATTAAAGAAGAAACACAACAATAATTGTATTACCAGCATATCCTTCTAACCGAGTCCGCATTGTTCAGATAGAACTCGAAAACCCATCTCTTAAAGTTCAAAAAGAAATGCTATTTCCTTTCAATCCCGAAACAGCAGAAAGAAAAAGAAAAGTCTTATTTCTTTTAAGCAAGAAAAAGAAAGAAACAGCAAAAACGTGTTATCATTTCTTCCCTCTAATCAAATTCGTATGCTCATACAAAACCCAATGTTGTATTCATCATAATCAAACACAGCAGAAAGAGAAAGGATCTATTTCCTTTTTAAAAGAAATTTCAGTATAGAAACGACCTCATGCAACTCGTACATCCTGTACAATTGTATCACAAAAGACCATATAACAAAAGAACATTCTCACAGCAGTGAAAACAACCCACACAGTCTGCCAGTTCTTTATATAACACTTAAGCAGAGAAAAACCCACACAGCAGTTTCGTAATTCCTACTCCAATTCATGCAAAGACAGATCAACACAACAGCAAGAAACGATTCCACTCATATCATTTCAAACAAGTACAGAAAAATCGAATAAACCCAAAACCCAAGAGCAGGGTTGTTTTAATGAGACGTTTAAACAAAGCAAGAATTTTTAAAGAGAAGGGCTTAACATGCCTGAAATTTCTTTTCCAAAACTCGAAGAAAACTGCGTTTGCCGAAGATATTTCCTTCCACGGTGACAGCAAGAACTTCCCAACAATCCTTTCCTCTTCAGGCTCAGCAACAGCCTCCAATTTCCCAAAGAACAGTGATAAATCCAAAGAACTGGTTCGACTGAACCAAACAAAAAAACCAAATGCAGAGCAACTTCGCAAAGTCCGAATCGACACAATGAAAAATCAAATTTCCCTCATACACTTTCCAAGGCGAGCTGGTCGCGAGGACCAAGAGAATTTAATGCATTAAAGGCTCTACCTTTTCCTAATTTCCCACGCCACTGCCAACTTGAGTTGGCGAACTCCAAATTTCAAATTTCCCATGCAAAACCAAATTTGGTTCCATCTCCAAATAGATACCTCCGCCACTTACCTGCCCCGCCAAACTGGCGCTGTCCACGTATGGACTCCCCAATAAATGCCATTGAATACCCCTTCATCCTTATCCTCTCCCTCCAAGGGTCTCATGCGCGCCCCCTTTAGGTTAGGATTAGTTTAGGTTGTATATTAGTGTTCACCTAGGTCATAGTTTAGTTTTAGATTAATAGGACTTAGGTTTATTTCCTTTTTTTTTGTAATTTAAAAATCCACTTAGGATAGTAGTTTAGGATGCATGTTAGAACTTAGGATTAGCTTAGGATTTAATTCCTTCTAACCACTAACATTAATCAACCTCTAACCCAATCTCTCAACTGACTCTCATAACAATGTTGTGCAGGACGTTTCGTCCTTTGGATCACATGCCAAGGCCACCTGTGTCTAGGCATTTCTTGCCTCACGAGGTCTTAAGTTTGACAGTACAGGGTTCAAGAATCGAACCTTTGTTGTTGGCATTTACATGCCAGCTGCTCATACCTGCAATCAGGCGCTGCACATTCATATCAACCTCCGGTTCGGTTAAAGAGTAAATCGACACAGAAATCACAAGAAGACCACAACATACTTTGGATCAATGAAATTGATTCAAGGTGTGCTGTCAATCAGCAAAGAGAGTTTAGCAAGTATACGACAATTTGTCGTCACATCAGCAAACACACAAGCACAATAACTGCTGTCCTATGCAATAAATTACAGCATGCAAGAATCCAAGTTAGCAACACATTCTCTTAAGATCAGAACATATCTTAACATGTTTGCCTTCATTTCAGCAGTTATAATAGTATGAAAAATATTCACCAAGATAACTTACAAAATCAGTGTTACATCCCCGAGTTTGACATCGATTAGAGCCTCCGCATTTCCATCCTCACCGACTTATCAATCTGAGCCACCCAAGTTAGAGAGGATTTCTCTGCGCATGATGAGAAAATTCCATGATTACAAGATGAAAACATCATATTGCCTTGACCACCTTTGCTTACCATTTCCACATACTTTTCACCCACTATTATATTCCACTACCACTTAGCCATCCACTTTCCACATCACCGCTCCAGAAGAACTCGGGGAGTCAAGTGCGGATTGAAGGTCGCGTGTCGATTTTCATTCGTATAAAATTGGTGAACCCGACGTGAAGAGATAGTCTCTAAACATTTTCACTTTCTTCATCCATCTTTCTCTCTCCCATTATTCTTCAGGTATTTTTATACCCCCTGAATATGTCAAGATACGACGGATATAGCCGACCCATTTCGGGTCTCTGAAGCTTATAACTATCGATGGGTAGACAACAATGATCCACCCTCACTTTCTACATGGGCATACAACTATTCAAGCACCCATCTTCAAACTCCTCGCCCTTCGGGGACCAATGTTAGTTCCTCAAGAAAGATCGAGGAGGTTGACCAAATCATAAAAACACTTGAGTATTTAGGCATGGCTTTTACTAGAGAGACATGCTCATCTCCTTGAGTCTTATTTAGACAACCCATCAACATACAATCTGAGAAACTCCCATTTTTAGACGAGGAGTATTTGGTGCATTACGCTAGAAGTGAACAACACTTCTAGAATATAATGAATCAACCTCTTGATAGGCCGTAAGGACATATTGATGTCTTGCTTCAAAATAACAATACTACCTCGCCACCAATGGAAAATGTTGCTAATGAGGGGTGGAAAAATAATGAGAAATTCATAGCGGGATATCATATTCCTCAAAGAACCTACAAAGGTTTAGTAGCGTACGCTAAAAAAATGCTGCCCCCTTTAACATGTGATGTCATCTTCGCATTAGTAGACAAAGTCAGAGAATTGGAACTTGTTCAAAACACTCAAACTTCACATATTGGACAAGGAAAAATTCCTTTCTATCCACAAAATTATGGTCAAGTGCCTACTGCATAGAATCCTTTGATTTACATGGGCGCTCCTTGCCTCAGGGATCTCTTAACTAGGTCAGGTACCTTGGGTATGCCCCCTCCTTCTACATGTAGATATCCACCATAGGCACTAGCCGAAAGTGTGTTCTAAAATGCCATGTCATCTTGAAATGCAGCCAGCTGCCTAGATTTGTTCCTCAAAATCTGTATCAAAATAATCCACCCCCTTACATGCACATGTACTCTAAATCGGCATATGGGGACATGTATTCTTACCCATGTCTATATAGTCAACCACATGGGATGACTTGTGCCCCAAAACATGTATATGTTGCACCATTTTAACAACCGATACCACCTCCACCTCCCAACTAGAATTGTTAATGGTTGATTCATATGCAATGGGAACTTATTCCAAATATCTCAAGGAGTCTCTTGATTTCTCCGTACAGAGTGTCATGCTCCCAAGACCATTGTCATACCTTCCAAAATTAAAGGGGAGGGTAATCCTAATGCACGCATCAAAGCTTACGCAACTGCCATTTGAGAGTTGCTCCCATGTGATGTAGTTGTTATGAATATTTTCCCTAAGACATTAGAAGGTATCGCTCTCGATTAATATTATAGGATACCATAGCATCGATACACTCTTTCAAGTAACTTATGTTAGATTTTATCGAGCCTTTGACATGAATAAACTATTGAGAACAAGAATCGGAGAATTCCTTCACATAAAACGAGAGCATAACGAATCAACTGCTCACTTTATCTAAAGGTGGCAACAAGTCCTCTTTTCTTCACCTAGCGCTCCCGATATGGATCAAACATAACTTTTCAACCTATTTCTTCACTCCCTTAATATGGAAACAAAGGAAGAAGTCCAAAAATTCCTGGTTAGGAGCTATAAAGAGGTATTAGAGGGTGCTCTCCGAATTGATCAAACAACCATAGATAGTGGTCGTAAGACCTATGGAACAAATGGGAGGTTAGTCACTCCTAACCAAGGTAACTCTGGTTACCCCAACAACACGAACAATAATCAAGGACCAAAGGTCTTCAAATAGAATCGTGGAGTTATAATTGATGATATTACCAATCATTCAAAAAAACCCAATGTTTTTAGGACACCCAACGTAAATGCTAACAACAACACAAATGGCAATAACCAAAGAAACAATAATTTTACAATGATTAACGATGTGGACTTTAACCATCCCCAATAACAACACTAGTCACAACAACAAAAACAATTGCACCCAAGGCCCTAACAAGACTCAAGCGGGTACCTGCACTAATTTCAAAATCAATGGAAATGAGCCCCAAATTTTAATTATAAAATAAACAATTAAACAATGATCAGAATTTCGGACCACAACAGAACGCAAACAAAATACCTCATGATTATAATCCTCGGTGTCACCAAAATTTCATCCTAAAATCATGACCACCCTATCCGAAATTTTTCGTACTTTTAAAATAATGGGTCGCTTTGTGTTTTTATTACTCGAAAGTTCTCGTATTACGTCAAGATATTCCCAAAGAGACATATTAGCCTTTTTCGCCAAATACCCAGATGCTTGAAATTGTTATATTCTGTCGTTAGGATTTGTCTACGGGAAATTTGTATTTAATTATTTTGAGCCTCGTATGAGACTATTTGCGCTCTGTTTTAACTCTGTTATGATCGAACATGTCATTATTCCTATGTACCAAAAGGGTTTTTACTTGGAATAAGTTTTGGGCTTTATTTGTGACTTTTGGCAATTTTTCGTGTTTTTGTGTTGTCCCGTTTCGTTTTCTAGTGAAATTTCTCTAGAACAATTCCTTTGTCTGGTAAGCCCAATTTTGGCCTGGAGCACTGGAGAACATATACGCACGCTATGCCTAGAGGAAGTCGCCATCGAGGTCCGGATCACCGGGAAAAGAGAAGTCGTGCACATGTGCCCTCCTCGCGGGGTTGGGCGCATTTTTAGAAAACAAAGGATTTAAGTTGCAATGGGAAGAATAGAAGCAGCGAGTAAGGTGAGAATTTTGTACCTACCTAAATAGGTACTTTTTCCCGTGATATAAAATTCACTTAAGATGCAAAGTGGGAAAGTTAAAAGTCGCAGGCGTGCGGAATTTATCACTCACTTGGCAGGTAAAATTCCCATGGTGAAATAAAAGAAAAGTGACTTAAGTGAAATCATGGGATTTTATTACCCGCCTACAGGTAAATAATCCCATTGTCAAAGTCAAATCACTTAAGTGGATCATGAGATTTCCGGGCTGCCTTGCAGGTAAAGAATCCCATTGTAAAAATTCTTAAAATAGAATTTTATTATGCAAAAAAAGTGCGCCCCTTTGAGAGATAAAGGCAGCCTTTAAGTGGATTAAATTAATTATTTCTTCTTCTAATTTTTGCTCCTGCATGAAAGAAAGTTAATAAAGCCAAAGGGAATAAAAGAAATAGAATTAAATGGATTAAATTTAATTTATTAAAAGGTTGCCCCTTCATGTCAAAAAAGTGCGCCCCATTTAAGATAGATTTAATGATTTTAAAGCATTAAATCATTAAATTAAATTCTATTTTCAAGTGGCTATGGTCAAGGCACACTTGAAGCTTAAGTGAAGTGAAGTGTGGATGATTAAATTGGATTAATTTAATTTATTGGATGGTTGTCCTTAAACATGCTATTTTTAAAAGGGAGAAGCATGATTTTTAATTAATTAATTGCCAGGAATAGGAAGGGCAATTATTAATTATAGAATTGTGAGAGTTATATAAGCATCGCGCTCTTAAAGGGTGAATTATTTAATTCATAGGTAAAGAATTGCAGCCAAGAGGAAAAGTGTGCCCCATTTGAAGAAGGATTTTGCTAAAACAAAGGTGAAAACAAGGCTAAAAGCTTCCAAATCTGGCGCATGCTTTGAAGGAGGTTGATTTGTGTTTGCATAATTGTTTGCGTAAGTATTACAAGTGCTAAGGTGAAGTTGGAAAAGTTCATGCTCTCTTTATGTGTAAATTAAACATCAATTTTTGGGGTAGCAGGCTGGAAAAGTGCATATTTTTATAATTAAAATTCACTATTCATGCTCTGGTGGCCATCTTTGTCTGGATTAATTGCAGGAATTCATTACAGGCTGTTTTACAAAAGGAAAGGAGTTTTAATCAATGTCCAATACATTGCATATATTTTTCGAATCAAGAAATATCCAGATCTACACCGCTTTTGAAGAAATCAAATGCAAATAAGAAGAAAAAGAATTATTCAGACAAAGATAGACAAAGCCATGGCGAAGAGAGATGAAAAAGAAAGCACAACGGAGTCATGCATCACTTCCAAACTTGTAAACATAGGAGACACAGATCTAGGTCCGGAACCTCTTTCCGAATTGATTGATAGATCTAGAGCGGAAAGACTTCACTCATGTGTGCAAAGCTAAAAGCAAAGGGAATTATCCGAGCCGCAACCTTCCCATGCACAAATTTACCAAGCCGAGAGTTTGTTATGGAGTGCGCTAGATCTTACCATCCTTCATCCATATCAGTGAGATGCTACGGGAAAACAATAATTCGGTTGGACGCAGAGTTCATCAATTATTGTTTGAAGATTCCAGTGTGAAAGGTGGTGACTTCCATTAGTCTTCAAGATGCCAACAGCAGGTGGGAGAAGCATAGAGTTGATTGCGTGAGCATAATGAATAACAGATACATGAAGAAGCCTAGATCTCCTTCAAAGTTCCCAAGAACTCTTCCGCGGTCCAATTTGGTGCAGGAGGTCGATGATATTGTCAAATTGCTATGCAGGATTAATGGCGAGGCGAATGCTTACACTTTCCGTACATGGATGTATGCTTTCATTAGGACCATTGAAGTCAACAAGGTTGATTCCATAATCAATTGGTCGAAACGTGAAGCGTACTTTCAGCTTCAAAATGACTTCCTACTTGGTGTATGTTGCAGAACTTCACAAGGCATCTTTTCCAAACTGGATAGATGTGGTGTTCTTTCTAAGGACCCCATTTTCGAGTGCTACCCATACTTCCTGTACCTGCGTGCGAAAGATTTCAAAGTGGTCAATGATGAATTCTTCTATGATTTCATTTGTAGGCTAGACAAAGACTTAAAGGCCAACATGGTAAGCAAGGAAGTGTGGGAAGTCGTGTCCAAGATTGGCATTCTATTCATTCAGTTTACAAATTTCACATACCTTAGGGTTACGGATTTTTCTAGAGAACCAATAAAGATGCCCAAGTATCTCGAATGATAGATTGATCGCCATGGAGTTGAGCAGGTAACTTGTGGAGATACACGACCTTCAGTCGAAGCGGCACAAGTCTACGGGATTCTTCCCAATCACTGTGGGACATTACAGTTGTCATAGCATTCATAGAGCTCGAGGGATGGAGACGCGGATGTTATCTGAGTATAAGAAAGAGTTCTTCCTGCCTGCACAACTAAACTTCAATCCATTTGGAGTAGCCAAGAAGATGATCTCCCAGAAGTACGCACATGTGCCTTCACTAGAAGATTTCTAGGATGAAGTGTAAAAGTGAGTACGAGGTTAGAAAGAGAGATTTCAAGCAAGCTATCAAAATGAAGTGTTCGAATTTGGACTAGCGCGGATACTGTGGATCTTAAAGATGATGGGAATGTGGTACTTGACACTTACCATCAAATGGGAGGATATAAATCGTATTGCAGATAACGTAGGAGGTCAGCCATACAATGGAAGAAAGATCTCGAGCTGTTTTTGGTGAATACTTCAAACCGGTTTCTTTGATTTAATGGATATTGCCTTGATGAATCAAGTCACGGGCAACTTCGAGTAGGAGATTCCCTCAAACGGAAGCACGAAGGAGAAAGCATCAGAAGGTCTCGAGAAGTTGAAAGTACACAGAAGATCTCAATCAAAGGAGAAGATCACTTCTACGACCATGGCTTTAGCTTCGGCTTCTCCAGCACCCAGTACTTCACCAACTATTGCACCGCAGTAGGATGCTTCCATGCCTCTACTGAATCCAGTGACATTCATCTTCTTCCCTCAGTCACTTCGTTTAGAACTGTTCAGAGGAGACGTAAAAGTCAGTAGATGGTGGAGTTCGAAAGAGCTTTGTCCTTGGATGATTCAGAAGATGGCAACCATAACACTGTGGCACTTTCTAATGGAGAGGATGCAGAGCAAGAAATGGTAGTGCACTCAGCAACTTCTCATTCTCCGAGAAGTAACTTCTCGGAATGGTTAGCTTCGCAGTTGGTTCCAGAAGCGATAATGGAGATGAACTTAGAGGAGCACGACTTACAGCTACTCCAGAATTTGGGCAGAAGAGATAAAAGACCTAAAGTTGCTAAGGTAACTTCAAGGTTGATCATCGAGGATTCGGGAGAGAAGTTTATTGAGATGTCAATTCTGACAGAAGGAAAGAAGGAGGAAGAGCTCACGACAGAAGATGTGACAGTAACCAAAGTACCCCTCGATCAAGCCACCACTGAAGGATTGAAGCAGGATACGCAGACATTGATAGATGCTCTATTCCTTAGGCTTGATAGAGAGAAGGCGGAGAAAGATGAGCTACAGAAGCAAGTATCTCAATTGTGTGAGATCATAGCCAAGGTTGCTAAACCCTCCATTCACCCATTTCGAGTAATGTGAGTGATCATCTTATGTAGGAAATGGAGGATGCGAGGAACCAAGTAAAAGCTATTGACGAATGGAAAGATTTGATTATTCGTCGAAGCTTTTGTACAACTTGGAGAAGTGTCAGCCCGCCTTTAAAGGTTATGGATGATGCAAAAATCAGTCAAGCAATCGATGACGAACATAGTAGACATGAATACATTTGTTGAGAGTAACTGAGTATTTTGGCCGAGATCAATAAGTTCTTTGGGAGATGTATTGGTTGTGGAGCAAATTTCTACCAAATGGATCGGTTGAGAAGGGGAAGCAGCTAGAGTTTGCAGTATCTTTCCATTTGGAGATCTGCAGAGTTTTGCTGAAGAGGATGCAGGCACTTGAGAGTAGGATGTCATCCTTTCCCGACAGTATCATTTCTTTAACTGAGGAGGACATGGTCGGAGGTGTTACTTCATACGTGCGTATTGTTCCTAGTAAGGTGTCTAATTCCTGGAAGGGTCTAAACCGATGGTACAAAAGAGAATTGATAAAGCTACTAAGCCTTTCATAATGAATTCTATTAGTAGACTGGTGGCGCTATGCAGCAGATATTATGAGGTTTGGGCCGAGCTTGGAAGATGTGGAAGAGTGCATCAAAGTGTTAAATGAAGGGTTCTTTGCAGCTTTAGGACAAAGAAGGAAGCAATAGCTAAAATAGATGGAAAGATGTTGAATCACATGTTCGACAAGTATATCCGATATCAGAACAAAAAGAAGACATAAATGTTACAGCTTGGCATGACTTCTTCTTCTATTCTTTCTTCTTCTACTTTCTATGTTCCCGGATGAAATTGTAAAACTTCTAAGTTATTGGTTTTGCAACCATTACTTAAAGTTATGTGGGACAATTCTATTAGTTAAGTGATACATGTGTCACTTAAGGAGAAGTTAGTGGAGGATGATTACCAAATGTCATCTTTACTTGTTTGTGTTTCAGTTCAGTTTGAGTTTTCCATTTGTACTTTCCCTCCTACATTCTATAAGTAGGAGAAGAACCTCCAGGTTAATGAGGAGAATTTGTAAGCAGCAATCTTGTGTTCTAGACTTTGTGTTGAACCCCTGAGAGCCACTTGGAGCAAAAGAATACAAAGGAGCAGGTTTTCGGAGAACTTTGTGTCACGGTGTAATGTGTTTCTTGCTTTTAATCTTAGATCTCTTAATAAACTTTGTGTTATTTTAGATCTGGATCTAGAGCTGCCTTTGTTTTAGAATTTTGTGTTTATATCTATTGGATTCTTCTATGTGCATGTGATCACTCTACCATCTACTGATTTGGATGCACATCTTCCCCATTTATTCTCTCTGTGTTTATGTAATTACCTTCTTCTATAACTTTCCTTTCTTTAAACAGTTGCTTACTTGCTGCAAAATTATTCAGTTATGGTTCATGAACTGAGTAATTAAAGTAAAACCCCATTTATATATTAGCATACTTAAAAATGACAAATCGACACGGGAGCCTCACTGGTTAAATGAGGGAGATTTATCTCATGACTACCTAGGTTTGATGTTATGCAGAAAATCTAGCCAACAAATCCTTATTTGTATTTTTCATAGGGTCCTAGGCAATGCCAGAATAACGTGCCACAATTGTAACAAATTTTTACAACGTTTTCCGAAGACCAAAGACAACTCGTTGTAGATATGTTTCTGGAAAATCTGATAGCGCCAACGCAAAACATGTACACAAGGTCGGTTTCCCTTAAAAACACACCACTTAAGATTTTTAATGGTCCTTTCCTCATGTGCCCTAAGGATGGTAAACTAGATACCCATGGTTCAAATAAGGGTACTTTGGTGGGGGCAATGATCATGAAGCTCAAACTTTGTCAAACCCGTTAGTGGCACCTCCTTTGGATGCTCATCAACAAACAAAAATCGTGGGCCTCGTAGAGTTAGAAATTACGCCCGATGTAAATGTTACCACCAGGGTTCGAGATTATTCATCGCAACCCACACCCATTCACCCATCGATATCAAATGACATTCAAAAAACACTTGCAAGCCTAGGGGCATATGACCTAATTAATGACTTAACAAATACTTTTTCTCACATTTCCTTTTGGATTTGTCAAGAACTCCCCTCATGCTCATAGAGCAGCTTTGTTCGAACCACTGGGTCTTGGTCATTTGATCAATGTTACCCCCACAGGAAGCAAGTAAACCACATAGACTTTGACGTTTGCCCTCTTGGGAAATCGTAGAGCGATACGAACTTTGTGTTCGACATTAGCAAAATGCCAAGGGATGTTGAAATTACATGTACAGGTGACCCAACCTTGTATTTACAAGTACGAGTCTACAATAACTACGTTAAATGTGCAATGGTTTATGATGGGGTGCCAGTTAACATAGTCCCCTTAACATTTCTCCAAAAACTAGGATATGGAGAAACAAATTGTTCCTCAACACGAAACACGTTGAGGGAATATAATAGCCTCAAGGCAACTTCAATAGGGACTATAGTATCACCGGTTACCTTAGGACCCAAGACGATTCTCATTGAGTTCTATATTATAGACTAGGAAACCAACTATAATATGATTCTCGGTCGTCCATGGATACATCACATGAAGGTGATTGCCTCCATATTGTTTCAGGAAGTAAGATTCTGCACTTAGGGAAGGTCTTCGTAGCACAGGTGACCCAACACCTTTTGATATATACCTAGAAAATTTGAAGAAGAGACCACGAGTCCATTCTGAGTTTGAGCTTCCAAAAAATCAACTTAACAAACCATCTGGTTTAAAACTAGAAACAGAATTGGCTCCCACAATAGAGTTAGAAGTCACGGGTTTGATCGAGGGCATCCCTGCGCCAAGGGTGAAAATGTCATCATAGAGACAGGATCGTTAGGAACCACAACAAAGATTCTCAAGTTGTTGGAAAAAGATCTGCCCATTTTCCTCTTGTTTGATTCTATCAACATAGGACTCAACTCTCTCCCGCTATACAAAGTTTGCATGGCGAGAGGTGACAGAAGCGAAGGAAGAAGATGCGAAGAATGATCCAACATCCATCTTCTCGGGTAAGCTTTTGATTCTCTATTTCGATGGAGTAAAATGTCATTTCTGCGTTGGGGTAGGTGTGATCCTTACTTCTCCTGAGAAAAGGGTTATGTCGATTGCCTTCAAGTTAAACTTTAAGTGTAAAAACAATGGATCTAAGTATGAATCCCTTCTTCTTGGTTTCATTGTGGCCAAAAGGATGGGTGTTTGTAACATTAGAGTGCTAGGTGATTCACAACTAGTCACAAATTAAGTGTCTGAAGTATACGAGACTAGGGTCGAACATTTGCAACTCTACAAAACGACATTGCTTAGTCTAACAAAGGGTTTAGACTTCATATCAATTGAAGCGGTTCCATGAGAACAAAATATTCTCTAGGAATCTATAAGCAACTTTCGCTTCCCGCTTCACCCCAAACATTGAGTTGGAAGATACAAGCTTCATGGTTTCGGTTCGCATTGAACCTCTAGTTCACGTAATACCCACAACTCCAATGTTTACATATGTAGAAGTTGAGAATGAGCCTACCACACCGGACCATGTTGAAAATGATAAAGAACCTCTTGGGTATTTGAACACTTACGCAAAAGTACATCTCGTTTACCATGAGATTGACCTTTCTCTTATCCCACACTCTTCTTCCTACTTTGGAAATCCCATGATAGAGTCTTCCCCGAGGAAGGTCTTAAAATTGATGAGGTAGGAGAAGAGGGGAACTTTGAACTACCTCTAGCCCCACCTAAGTTTGAGGAGGGTAATACCTCCTTAGTTTGAGGAGGGTAATTCCTCCTTAATTGAAGGGAGGATTGATATAAATATTGGGATGGAGGAAGAACCAAAAATTCTGAAGCTAGGATCTTCTCTAACAGAAGAGGAGATAAAAATACACACGCAAGTCCTTAAAGAAAACTCGAAAGCCTTCGCATTTAATTACACAAAGATGACAAAAATTGCTCCTAATGTTACATTCTATAATCTCGTCACATATCCGGATGCTAAACCGATTAAGCAAAAGTCAAGGGTCATGTGAAGCCAAAGGTGGCTCTCATGGTAAAAGAGGAAGTGATGAAACTCTTGCAAGTAGGGTTCATCAAACTGGTTGACTACTCACTGTGGGTATCCAACATCATCCCCATTCTAAAAAAGAATGGAAAGATCCACATCTATATTGACATTTGGGACATTAACAAAGTGTGTCCCAAGGATGATTTTCCGCTGCCCTCCATTGATGTTATTTTTGATGCAAAGATGGTTATGAATTGTTGTCTCTCATGGATGGGTTATGTGGGTACAACCAATTTAGGATATCTCGAGGAGGATCAGACAAAGAAAACTTTCATCACTCCTTGGGGAACCTATTGTTACGCAGTCATGCCATTCGGGCTAAAACAACACCGTGTAACTTACCAACGTTCCATGATGTATATTTTTCAGATCTTATTTGCAAGATTGGAGTATTATGTTAATGACCTTCTAGCCAAGGCTATAAAACATTGTGATCATCCCGAGGTGCTTTACATTATTCTCTTTACATTAATCGAATGTGGTATTATGCTAAATCTTGAAAAAATGTGTATTCATTATTACAAGAGGAAAATTGTTGGGGTACATCATCTCTTCATGAGGGTTGATGTGGATCCACCAAAAATGACGAGTTGTACTAAAAATGACCCACCATTAAATGAATCTTGCATAAGGTCTTTTCTTGGGAAACTCGGTGTAATCTAGAGGTTTAAACCCGATTTAACCTTCACTATTCACCTTATAAATAATCTTTCGAAAAGGATTTATATAACATTTGGTTGGATGAATGTCACTAAGCATTTGAATCAGAAAAAGCGATTCTTACTTTCATCTCCTAGACTCATGCCTCCTAAGTCATACCAGTCCCTCATTCTATATTCAAGGGCCATGGATGTCTCGTTAGCCTGCATGTTAGCTCAAGAAGATAATGATAAGCATGATCTGTATTCTATTTTATCATTCAAATGTTACTTAACTATGAGACACACTACACTCAATTTGTGTAATGATGGGAGCCCAACAATATAGCAATGTGTCTCCTCCCTTATCCCCTATGAACCATGAAGCTAGAATACCCATGATGGCCTTATTGATAGTGGGGATAGGAGCGTGAATCGATTAGATCTTCATTCCTGTTTGGAACCAACCGACACAACTACGTCTCCCATGTAAGTGGCCCACAAGGCCCTCATGCCTCTAGAAACTGTTATCTCGAGAGTCAACCTCTTCCCAAGTATCGGAACTCCAAGTATTCGATACACATCCTCTAGGTGATCGTCCCTCACCCCAACACCCTGCAACCGGAAGTTATTTTGGTCTGCATCCCAATAAGAAAAGAGGTCGCATGAATGTGACTATCGGGAGTGATATGTGGCACCCAGGAAATCCACCATATATTTGCTCTCTATAATCTTTCAATCTCAAACTTGAGTGAGCTAATTAAGAATCCACAGAGCCAATCACACTCTCTCTCATGGCTACAATGGATGTATTCCTCCTTCTACATCCACCAACATAGAAAAAGAGCAAATCGATGAGATTTTCGATAGGTAAGCTCATCAAAAACATATGAAAACATCAAAATTAAAAAAATTAAACTTAGTATGGATTTTAAACATTCTGTTTGAAATCAACGCCTGTCAGAGCAGAGCGCGATTTTATGATCATTGCCTTACCTAGGCGGTGATTTTAAAATCGCTGCCCATGCAAGGTGACGATCCTATGATGCGCGCCTACTCGGGGTGATGGTTACTCCCAAAATCATCGTATGGAAACTTAACCCCCAAAGCTCTCCAAAACATAAAAATACACCGTTTTTACAAAATAAATGATCGCCTTATGGGCGTCCCCACTAGAGACTATTTTAACACAAGAAATTTCCAAAGTGACCCCTCTTACACAAATATTTTCAGCATTTTACATTTTAGGTTTCAAAACAAACAAATTAGGATAACTAACATGAGACCATGCGGGTCAATCTCCCACTCATGAAGGCATGATCATGATCTCTCAACGATTATTTTGGATGTACTCTTGTCGAAAATGATCATCATGGGCCCGTGAGCTCAAAAATCACCAATTGAACGAGTAAAAATGAATAGGAAAATAGATTTGTTTATATATATATATATGTGTGTGTGTGTGTTGTTATTAACGTTATATGGTATTTTGAGTGTATGTGTTCTCGTAAATTTGGAGCGGTGGTGCAAACATATTTCTATATATCCACACAATGATAAATCCTCTTGTTGTTTTAATTTAGCATTTATTTTTTGATATTTTATCTATCTACACTTGAGTCTTTTCTCTTTTTGCAGATAACAACAGATTGGACGACAACATTTCAACACACGGCGTGTCGGTATAATCTCTAACTCCCCATTTCAGGAACGCCATACTTGGATCCCACATTTTATGCCTATTCATGGCTAAGACGCTTCTTCGACGGGGCAATATATATGCACCCAAAATTACATGTGCGAACATTGTCAGAAAACGGTTACAAGATCCCCAATGATGATTCATATCCTTTCGAAAGGTATTTGAGTTCCAAAAACCCATTCGCAGTGTACATTTGTAGCCTAGACATCCTTATTTAGCCTTTGCATGCTTTTTCCATGTTTTTGTGCTGCTACCCGGGCATGGCGGTGGTTTTCCGGCCAACTCCCTAGGCAGGGCGACAATCACAAAAACATGGAAAAATCATGCAAAGGAAAAGTAAGGATGTTTAGGCTACAAAGGTACACTATGAATGGGTTTTTGGAACTTGAACACCTTCCGAAAGGATAACTAAAATGTACACTACAAAGGTGCTCGAGTTCCAAAAACCCATTCACAATGTACATTTGTAGCCTAGACATCCTTACTTGGCCTTTGCATGATTTTTCCATGCTTTTGTGACTACCACCCAATCAAGGCAGCAGTTTGCCAACCGCCTCCCTGGGCAGGGCGACGGTCCTAAAACCGCTGTCCTACATAAGGCGATGATCCCGCGTGAATTTTCCAAAGAGTTCACTCGCATTTTGACACGGAATTCTATCATTTAACTTGCATTTTTAGATGCGTTGCTTTCCCGTTTAAATGATTCCAAGGCCCAATTGTCTTGTGGAAATCTATTCTTGCACTTTTATTTGTGATTGATGGTTTTTGATAGTTTGAAATCCCTCTTCACTTTTTTTATGTCCTCCTTTGGCTGCCAAATGGATTCAACCATTGCCCTGCTAAATTCCTATAAATACCATGTTTGTATGCTAGCAAAACCCGAAGTAAATTGGTATTCTTGCCATTGTTGAAGCTGCTACCTTCTTGTTGGAAATTGTTAAAGCCCAACTACAAATTAATTGATCTTTCCTTCTTCCACCTGCATCGTTGCCCAATCAATCAATCCAAGCTGCTAAGTTCTCCCACATATTTCTTTTTTGTTGTTGCTTTGCATTCCCATCAACTGGACTCACGTGAACACAAAAATTGAAAGGAAAACTGAGGGGATAATTTCAACCAGATTTACCACAGTACATGTATATCTAGGTTGGATTGTTTTTCTTTATTCAAATTGTCAAGTTAGAATTCATTGTTTCAAATTTCAATCATTTCAATTATTAAACAGTCAATAGAGTAGATCAATTTAGAAATTTGTTCTTTAAATATTGTCGGGAAGTTGTAGAGGATAGTAGTTTCTCTGAAACAGTGACTATTCTCTACCTCTGAGGTAGGATTTAGAGTTGTGGAAATAATTCATTTAGTTAATTGTTCTAGGTTAATCTCATACAAATTGCACAAGTGATTGTCTACATCCAGGTAATTTCTTGTTTAGATTCATTTTATTAGGTTAGAAGCTTGTTCTTAGAAACTACAAAAACACCAAAAAGATTTCATTTATTAGATTAGTTTTTTTATTTTTATAAATATGGAAAATACAAAAACATAGCTTAGTTTCAATTCCTTTTGTCAATTTACTTAGTTAGATGCTTTCAAATCGCATGACAATTAAAGAACCCAGACAAGTAAGAGATTTTTGTTTTGAGCCAATAATTCCACAACCGAACCTAGCATTTCCTCTTACAGACATAGATCAAGGACTTAGGTATAATGTTTTCAAATCAACTAGGGACGTGAATAGTATCAATAGACAGTTGGACACACTAAACATAGAGGACGATAAGGCATTCGAATATTGGTCAAGACAATCGAACTACCAATTAAATTGAGTATCTATATGACCATCAACTAACCCCAAGAGAAAACACATGCAATTGACCCAGTAATTCCTCAACCAAACACAAACGATCTTACCATAGACATAGACACGGGATTACACATACTTGTAGCTAGATCTCTGTACTATATTCACAAAAGGTTGAAAAACTTCTAGCATTAAACATTGAAGTAGACAAGGCTTACGACTATTGGAACGATCCCATACGTAGAGTACCTGATCATCATTGGGATTAGACCCTAAAACACACTGCATGACCATAGTAGGACCACGACTAGAGAGAGTTTATGGTTGTGATCCTATGGTTCCTCAACCGAACGGAACCGAGAGCCAATCAGATAAGATCTTGGATTAAGAGTGTTAGTATTTAGATCATCACCACTCCCACTAGACATCATTAAGCATTTAGATGTCTTAGACAAGCAAGCTCATCAAGCCCTCTTGTTTTGAACAAAACTGTTGATCGTCCATAGAGTTGAATGGAATCACACATCTCACTCTTGCTTGTTCCATGACCTTGTATGGACAGATTAACGAGGCCCAATTCAGTTTCCCATGTATTCCACAACTAGTAGACATGATATCCCTAGAGCTCGACATTGATTGGAGCCTCCAGATATCTCTTGTTACGAAGGATTTTACTATGCTTGATAAGAATATTCCATGATTACAAGTTGAAAATATTGTATGGCCTTGACCACCTTCGTTTACCATTTCCACATATTTTTCACCCACTATTATATTTTGCTATCATATTCCGTTATCACGTAGTCATCCACGTTCCACATCGGCTACTTTGACATGACCTCGAGGAGTGGAGTGCGGATTGAAGGTCGCGTGCCGATTTTCGTTCATACGATACCCCTACGCTAAGAGTTGCAGGATGATGGTGTTGCGGATGTCGAAGGGGTGACTAACATTGAAGGTGTGATAGATATCGAAGAGGTGGGGACAATCGAGAAACAATAGGCCATGTGGTGGAACAAACCTCCACACGAGACTCGATCGAGATATGATAGCTTCTCGGAGACTCCAATCAATGTCGAGCTCTGTATAGATTCTATTTGTTGGTTGTTGAATTCACATAAAGTGACCTCCGGGCACCTCGTGTGATTTCCATATAAGGTCATGAGAGTGAAGGTGAGATGCGTGATGGAGCTGCAGGGAACTATGGGTGATTTTCTGGTCTAGTTCAAAAGGTCTTAGTCGATCGGGTGATATGTTCAACACAGAAAACTGTGTAATAATATCTGGTGGAAGTGGTGAAGATCTAAATACTAGTGTATGCAAACCAGCGTAAATATCCATTTGATTGGCAGGACCGATGGGTTGTGGGTCCTGAGGATCACAACCAAATACGCGTGGAGGTTATGGCTCTTGTATTGTCATACACGTAATCAAAACCTCTTACCAGGAGTAGTCCAATAATTGTAGGCTTGATTAACAATGATATTCAATGTGTTTAGTTGTTCTATTTTCTTAGCAAAACTTGTGGGTGTGCGTAGAAACGTTAAACGTAAACTTGTATCAATGTCAGTTATCAATTCCGACCCGTTGGGTTGTGGGACTAGGGGATCACAACCGTAAGTATTTTCTGTTGCGGACCGTTGATGGTCATGTAGATTGAATTGGAATAATTGTTGTAACACAAGCTAACTATCAAAAGAAATCTAATCTATGTTTTTGGCTTTTTCACAATATATTGGAACAAAGCAAATGAAAGGAAACTAATCTAGCAAAATAAATGTTTTTGTTCTTTTCTATGTTTTTAAGCAATGCATCTAATCTAATAAACAAACTAAATACAAATGATTAGCCGGATGTAGCTAATTACTTGTGCGGATTTGTGAATTTAAATCTAAAACAACTAATCTAATGTAATCAAAACCCTTCAACCCTACCTCAGAGGTGAAGAACAAATCATAACCTATAAGAGCTATTATTCCTCACAACTTCCCCAATAATGTCAAAGAGCAAGCTTTCTAATGATTTGATCTACTTGTAATTACCTAATTAATTGAAATGAACAATTTTGCTACTCTATTTGATATGTAATTGAAAACCAACGATTTGAAATTGAAAATTTGATAAACAAGAAGGCAAACACACAACTCTAAAATGGATGAGCAAAAGCTTTGGCAAATCCAGTTGTATATGTATCTTTCCCCTCAGTTTGTTCCTTTCTTTCTTCGAGTGTTCATATGAGTCCAATAAATTGGGAATGCAAGAACATCAGTAGAAGAAGACGCTAGAGCAATGACAACTCGAAGGCGGTATGGTTACAATGTAGGTAGGAGAGAGATAGCACAAGAGATCTGAGCTTGGCTATGTAATTCCTAGCAAGGTTGTGGCAGCAATACAATGCAAGATACACAAAATTCTCATGTCATTTGCTTGAACGCGAGATTGGAATATATAAGAATTGGGGCTGGGAGGTACCTTCATGCACAAGGCAAGAAGAAGCAATTCTAACTAATTAAATCTATTTTAAAATAGAAGAGGGAAGGAGAACCAAACAATCAAAACTATTTTTAGACAATTTGGCTCATAGATGCATCCTAAAAGTGAAGTTAAGTGAAGTGTCGCATGTTAAAACACGCATGAAGAGTTCGGAAAAAGCGGTCATGACCGCCGCCAAGCGGGGCGGCGGTCTTGACACTAAAGGCCAAAAATTCCATAGAAGCAAGGAGCCGGAAGAAAGTGTGGAAAATCCAAATAAGCATGTCTAGGCTACAAATATACACTGTGAATGGGATTTGGAGCTCGAACACCTTCTTGAAAGGACTTGAATCATCATTGGGGATTTTGGTAACTCGTTTCCCAACAATGTAGGACATGCAATTTCAGTGTGCATACAATGACCAACCATTTTACCTTTATATTTCTGCTCTTGATCATTCCTGGGTGTCATGCTCTCTCATCGTGACGAGCAACATAGGGAGCAAGCGGTTTATTATATAAGTCGTATGCTTTTAGACTACGAAACTAGATATAATCATGCCAAAAAACTTTGCTTAGCCTTAGTTTTTTTCGCCACTAAACTTCCCATTACCTTCTCAACCACAAAACCTTTGTTGCCACCAATATTGACCCCTTATTTTACATGTACGCGAAACCTTACCAACATCAATGTGTTGTATGTCTTTGGCTCATGCTTCTTGCGGACCTATATCTTGAATCCACCCATCAAAAATTTGTTAAAGGACAAACCATCGCTGACCAACTCACGACGTACTTGTCTCCTAAATTAATCCTCTAACTTAGATTTCCTCTTTGGGCGACACCATTTACCAAATGACCTTGTTCTTCGATGGTTTCAAATGTCAGCGTTGGGGTGGTGTTGGATTTATCCTCATTCCTCTTGATGGCGAGCCTATGCCATTGTCTTTCAAACTAGATTTTGATTGTAATAATAATATCACCAAATATGAAGCACTCGTATTGTCTTCTTCCGCTATTGCCTTAGATGTTAAACCAATTAATATCTTTGGCGATTCCCAACCTGTTGTAAACCAAGTTAATAGTATATATCAATGTCGTAACGAGATACTTTAAAATTATAAGCATCGTGTTGACATACTTTTGACTACCTTTAACTGTTATGAATTCCAAACCACCCCGCGTTCCACTAATAAATTTGCGGGCACCATTTCTGTCTTGCTTCTCAAATCCCTTCTTCGCCCCCGCTCAAAAGCTTTGTCATAGTCAAAGATTGTAATCACCCTCTTATCTATTTCAATACATCAACCTTGTAGGACACATTGAAACTGACCCACGTGACCTTTGGTATAAGCAGTTTGCTGACTACCTTTCCCTTTCAATTTTGCCTCCAAATCTTACTCACAATGGACAACGAGCCTTTCTCAAAAGTGTCTCTCGCTATGTCATCATGGGTGGTATTCTTTATAAACGCGTCTTTGACGGTATCCTCTTATGATGCCTTACAAGTTCTGAAATTCCATACACCATCAAGGAAGTTCACGACGAAATTTGTAGGGGTCACTTCAGTGGTTTAGTTGTCGCTAAACACATTCTTCACCTGGGCTATTACTGACCAAACCTAAACCATGATTGTTGTGACTATTTCAAGTGTTCTATGAAGTGTCAGCAACATGTTAATCTTCATCACACACCTACTCATGCCTTATAGGCCGCACAAGACCTTTGGCCTTTCTCTCAATGGGGTTTGGATCTTGTCAGAGTGACTAATCCTCATTCTTCCCAACGTCATCAATAGATTGGTACCACTATCGAATATTACACTAAATTGTTGGAAGCCATGCCTCTCATTTCTACAAAAGCAGAAAATCTCTAAATTCATCAATCATCACATCATTTGTCACTTTGGTGTTCCTCATTGCTTCATCATTGATAACATAAAACAATTCAAAAATAAAACCCTAAGGAAACTTTGTGATGGCTTCGGTACTAAGTTTTTCTTCACCTTATTACCCTCAAACAAATGGCCAAGCGGAATCAACCAACAAAACCCTAAACAAAATTCTTGTGAAAGTGTATGGCGTTACTCCAAAGAATTGGCACATGCACATTCTTTTTTCCTTATGGGCTTATTGTACTAGCATTCGTACTTCAACTATTGCCACACCTTTCTCTTTGGTATACGGTATAGAGGTTGTCCTACCTCTTGAATTCTAGATTCCATCTCTTCATATCTCACTCAAAGAGATGCTCAACAATGATGACTTTCGCTAGGACCGTTTGGCACAACTTGAGTTATTAGATGAACGTTTTCTCAATGCTCTCGATCACCTCGAATCTATCGAAAACATATCAAACGTGCCTATGATAAATGCATCCACGAACAAACCTTCCAGGTCGGTGACCTCATCCTAAAGGAAAATAAACATGTACCAAAAAGAGGAGAAAAGTAAACAGGGCAAATTTTCTCCTAATTGGTTTAGACGCTATATCGTTACTAATACCTATGGATCAGGTACTTATCATTTGTCTTCACTCGAAGGTAAACCCAAACCTAAGCCCCTCAATGCCTTGCATCTTCGACCATTATATTGTTGAATCAATTCCTATATCATGTTTTGTCTATTAAAATGCTTGTCCCTTGAGCACCATTCACCTTCTATTTACCTATTTTTAGGATCAACGTGTAAACAATAATCATGTGATTACCCATCACCTTTCAAATTGCGTATATTGATATGAGTACCACAAATCTACTCATTGCATGATTCTCATGGATACTTCTCATATTTTTAAATATGGAATCCCATGTCACTCATCACTTAAAACCTTTCTTTCATAGCTAACCCCGTGTACTATGGTTTTGTCTTCATAACAGGAGCTTATCCCTCTCTATAGTCTTGTCCATGACCTAAAAATCCAAAAAAAAACACAATTCCAAAGTAATATATGAGATTTTCAAATTCAAACTCTTTGAGTCATACTTCTAGCAAAAGTTGACTCCCTCAAAAAGGACATCTAATCAATTTATCTTTTTGCTATAAATAGACTACTCCCTCGAAGGACAACTATACAAAGCTAGCCATATTGTACATAGTCTATCACAAAAATAAGACTATTCCTGCAAAAATAAAATAAAATATTCAAAGCTTCCCGCATTGATTAGCTTCATGAAGACCTCAAGGAGATAATATACTCATCCCACATAGACTTCCCACATCGATCAATCTATCGAAACAAAAAGCAAAAAGAAAGGGATAACTTTTTCATCAAAGACTTGCCTATTTTGATCTTGGGTCTCTTGCCAAAAGGCATGTTGCCCCATGCTAGGTTACGCTAAACCGGCCTCTTTCACATCATCACCTTTCCTCTCTAATCTTCTACCTCCTTAAGGGACTTGCTCCAAATGCAACATTTCATGATCATGTGACTTTCTTCACCCTTAGAATAGTCAATTATGCAACACCTTTTGGGATTTTATGTTCATAAACCACTTATCGGTATGATAGACTCATCATGGTTCTTATCAATTAGGCGGCTCTTTTATCCCCTCTTTCCATTCACCCTTTTTCTTCCTTATTTGATTCTCATATCCAGGACTAAACCTCGACACCTACATTTTAAGAATTCCTCTTTCACCAAAATCACCCATGCCTATGACCCAAAATCACCCATTCCTTTTTTCACCTAAACTCAACCATGCCTAAATGACCTAAACTCAACCATGTCTATGACCTAAACTCAACCGCCATCAGTCATACATGTACCAACATCGGTCACCTTGAATGGTGTCGGTCTCCGTGGTTGGTAAAACTTCCTTAAACCAACAAGCTTCCTAATCACCCAAAATCAACCCAAACTTAACCAAATCTTACTCAAACCCTATCTCGTGACCCACAGATCACCCGTCCAACCCGCAAACCGACCTAGGACATTCACTAGTGTAGTTATCAATCATTTAATCTGATTGACACAGATAATAGTCTGAGACACCTAGATATGAACACTAGGATTAGATTCTTTTATTTGCACATTTAGTTATTTTATATTGAGTTATATATCAGTGGATTTACAACCATCGAGGAAGTATCATACTTCCTGGATCTAGCTCACACTAGGCAATCCACTAACTTTTGTTATTAATTGTATCTTGTGGTCTTGCTTTGTATCACGGGTAGTCCTTCCTAGACAAAAAGGAGTTCACGAGCAACCCGGATCACAAATCGAACGCGCGCACTCAACCTTCAACCAACGTAATAACAAGTATTCATCCTTGACATTTTACCTTACTTGTTTCATATCACACAACAATCCGGTGAAACACTCTGTTAAAGGTGATAAAGACTCATAAACGAATATAATGATAGAAACAAGTAACAAAAATCGTATAAAGATGAATTAAAGATTGTTTTGGACAAAATATCCAAAACATATAGAAATTGATGTCGATCTTACTTAACCAATGTCGGTATGAGGAGGTAACCGATGCCGATCACGAAACCAATGCCGATTCTCATGTGAAATCTAAGATGATGAAAATTTTAATTTTAAGGTGATTAAGTCAAAATAAACACAAACCCGTGTGAGTATGGAAATGAGGAATCCTAACACACTCGAAGGAACCAAAATACTCCAGATTATGATGGAGGAGTGTGAAAGAATAAGAAAAATAAGAAGAAACGTTCTCACACCTCATAACACAATTTAAATAGTTAAAAGCTAACAAAACACGTAAAATCCTAGGTAACATATTTTAATGTTAAGCGGTTTATGCCATTTTAAATTGACTATGAGTATAATAGAGTTTTGGTTAACGAGGGTGACATATAAGCGGTTTATGGCTGGTTTCGGGTTATTTTTTATTAAGGAGGCCGATATACCTTTCAAGACGTGTGGTCCATGCTCGATATGTTGACCCGGCGAACACCAATCGCACCCACCGTCAACGGGTTATTAATCCGTAACATCTTCTTCTTGGAAAGGACAATGTTCAAGAAGTGTGTAAATTGTTCAAGTGATTTGGCCTAGGGAGTGTGTGCACAAAAGTGAGCTACACTCAATCCAAACCAATCACCAAGTGGTCATGACCTCCATCGTGTGATTGCTAATTAAACTAAGTGAGCTAATGCAACATACATTCGAGAGGATGAAATGCACAAGTTTTTAAGCCCAAATCGAAAGTGAAATTGGATTTAGCAAATAGAGAATAGGACAAGAGAATGATCTTTCACTTAATGCAATGCAAAAGAAAGGAAGAATGATTATTTTTAAACACCAAATGATGTTTTTCCTTTAGACAAATAGAAGAAGAGAGGATTTACCGCAGAGAGGTTTAATGTGAACTTTTAAGAAAAGAAAGAAACACAAATAACCCTATATGAACAAATACAAAGAACCAAAAGAAAGCGTCCCACTAGGCGTGTAAAATGTTTCATCGTAAATGTATGAGATAATACAAATAAGGTAACGAGGATAGGAGAAATACCATTATATTAGACAAAGAATGGTGTTTGCGTGTTGTAGAATTTTATTAGACTGAATGTGAGAGCTTCCCTTTGGTTGGGCATGACAAGACAACAATACCACAAGAGAGAGTTAAACAATATATGGTAGTGGACTCGCTAATGCGAATGCTAGTTCCAAGAAGTGTGATACTTCTGGATGGTTATCAATCTATTTTTATCAAATTAATGAAAATAAATAATAGAAATAGAGGTCATATTGCTAACACTTTGATTTAGGTGTCTCAAAACGTTATCAATATGCTAGATAAGTGTAAGGTAATGAAAGGTGAAGATGTTGCGTTTTAAGTGTTAGTTTCATTTTCCATATTCTTATGGTGTGTTTTTAATGGAGCTAGTTTGAAATGATTTCTATAATGCTCCATATGAACTTGAGATTTGGTCATTAATTGACAAGAACATATTATGCTATTGCTTGGAAAAATTGCATCGTTCCTTTTGTAATGGCTTGATTCTACAAGGCATGGGTTTTGACAATAACACATCAATCTACTTAGCATCTGGGAAAATATATAAGGCGTAACAATCTAAAATATCGGGCATTCACAATTTTATTTTCCCACCACCCATAACAGATTCTAACCACAAATTCATAGGAAACTATCTTTAAGTAAAAGAAATGAGAAACAATAACAACAACATAGAAGTAAATGAATTTACAACTTTCCTATAATTCATTCCATACTGGTAAAGATGAAGTTTTGGTTATACTAAAGAAGTAACCCAAAATGAAAAGGCTAAAGGCTATTTCTTATATATGATATGTGAATTGCAATATCCACGTGACATTCGCAAATAGAAAATTTTAACGATTACTTCATATCTCCATTCTAACCAAAATAAAATTCCATGTTTGTTTTTAATCATCTTTTACTAATAATTTGTCTTACAATAGGTCAGACATTCATGAGAATATGGGCTGTCAATGATGTGAAATAGATGCATTAGGAGGATTTGTTGATTCTGAAGACCTAGATTCCGAGCCCATGAAAAAACTAATTCCAGAGAAAGATGATAATTCAGATATTGACGACTTTGCAAAGATTTTCGGTTGTATATTTTAAACTCTGAAATCTTTCTTACGAGTTCATGCCTGTTTTAGTTGGGAACACCAAAAGAAGAAGATCTTAAAAGCTGGGCACATCACAAGTTTCCTGCATTCGCCTGACCTCATCCTTCAAGCTATAGAGGGTGATGAAATATTTTGATGTATATCTGGATGGAGTTTAAAATGAGTAAAAATTTGATAAGCACAAAGTAGTCATTATTTTTCCGATTCAAATCCAAAACGTCATGTTCTTACTATTCTTTACAAACTATTCAAGGTCTGTAATAAAAATTACTGGAGAACCAGCCGCAACATGCAAAAGCTATTAAAACAAAACTTAAAAATAGTAAACCCACAACAACATATAAAATGGGAAAAGTAAAAACCAAAATTTAAAAATGACAAACTCGCGACAACATGTAAAATCGGAAAAGTAAAATTGTTAAAAATAACAAATCTACAATAATAACAGAGAAAAAGCTAAATTGTTGCCACCACCATCAAATTTTACATAGTCATATGAATGTCCGCAAAGCCATTTCCACAAGGAAATGCCTTCGGTGTGATTAGAATTGTGCCCCCTTAGGTATACATCTTAAATCGCTTTGACGACCACACCTCTTAAGTGTACACTTTCGACCCGTGGGAGCAATCGATAGTAAAGAGGAGTTTCATGGTTTGGGAGCCGTCAAGCGATTGTAGTATATTAGTATTATAATACTAGCAATCGCATGTGTATAATGCAATGTGAACGCCGAACGGTATATGTTATTTGATTTAGAGGGATAGTTATTATTTTTGTAGTTGATATCGATAAAGGGTGTACATGATTTTGTAAGTGTAGGAATATATATGAAGCATTATATTTAAAGGTGTTATCTCTACATTTCAAATTTGTTACAAATTCGTACATATACATTTGCAAATCTTATATCATGAGTGGTAGCCTTTCGTACATTTGCGAGCTATTTTATTTGAACTAAACATGAATACATGAAGACTTTTGTACATTTGCAGATTTTATATCATGAGTGGTAGCCTTGTGCTTATGCTCTGCCCATCTTCGAGATATATCAACCTATCCCTCTTATTATTATTAATCATTAAAGGCCCTCAAAAGATCCATCAAATGCACATTGAACTATCTATCACGCACCACTAAATGTGCAATGAGAGCTCTGTCACAGCCCCCAAAAATGTCCATTGAGATCCTTTGTAAGTTTAAATCACGTTCTTAGTTCCAGGTCTTTAATCAAGGGTATTTTTTATGTTTAATTTGAATGTGCACATAGAACTCCCCTTTCACATTTGCACAAAAGTCTTATGTCCTTGCTCTCAAGGATCTGTTTTGCTACTGTATGTATGTGCACCCAAGAATTCAATAGAAAATATAAGTACCTGATTGACAAGCTTCTAACCCAAATTTAAGGTCCAAGATATAGAGCACCATTCTATTTTACCTTATATTTAATAATGTATTATTTATGCAATGGGCAATTTGAAACTTTAAATTTGAAAGGGAACCAAGATGCAATTCTAATTTTATTTTCCTTTTTTATTCAATTTGAGTTCAACGTTGCTCATTTTATTTGATATGGAGTTTATTGTATAGCTTGCAATGCACACCGAATTTGCAGTTCCTAGCAGGTTATACTATTTTCTTAGCAAAAATGAACAAATGTATTGACAATTAAAATATGTGAAAAAGTAGCACAAACCGCTCCAAATTAAGCACTACGGATTGAGAATGGTAATTTTAACATGGATTACATTTTCTATAGACTTCTAACAAGGAATTGGGGAAAACCTTGCAAAGAAGCATTTTCCTGAGGGCTCAAACTGAAAAAAATGTGATTCAAGCTAAAATTTACCCATAGATAGTATCTCTTATATTGGCATCATCAGGGGTAAACTTGAATTCTGTAATATATTAAGAATTACACCCCACTGCATATCAGAGGGGGTAAACTATCTACATGAATTATGAGTAGCATAAATTCAAGAAGTGGACCTACATTCTAAGATATGGAAAGAAAGAAATTATTCGTGAATGGCAAAAGTTACTCAAAAGTAAAGCAAGTTACATCTTTTCAGGAATAACTTTTTGTGATGTAATTAGTGAATATCTCGATAATATTATAAATTCACGTGCTTATTTTAACTTGAACACTGTCATTGAGATGGAAGTAGTAAAATCTGGAGCTAATGTGTAGAGGGTAGAGTGAGATGACTTATCAAAGTACAAGTGAGATGCAAGAATTAACATGTTTAGAGTTACATTACATTTGGGAAATATTTGCCAGCTTTTGTTTTTTCAGGTTGGTTCTTGATGTGCTTGATGGAAATGAGAAGGAATAGCAATTTTTGGTATAATCTTTAGTCATATCATGACTGGATTTGTTATTGGTTATGTTAAAATGCTTGGGGTTGTGAAACCTAAAGAGAAGACAAATTCTACAATTGTCAACTGTTACCCATAAAATGAAATCATGTAAACATAACATGTCCATCATGTAACTCATGTTATTGTACTAATTACCAAAGCATCATGCAGTTCAATATAAAGCATTACCTGATAATGTGCAATGTGAAATCTTATACAAGATTAACGAACACATTATACCTCGAGATGTTTAAGGGAGTTTTCTAGTCTTAATAAAATACTTTTACTTGTGACTAAAATACGTTATCCACGGGATTAGACAACACTATGACGTATAGCATAGAAACAAAAAAACTGAGCCACATATAAATAGTCAAGATTCCTGAAATACATGCCAGAAAAATCAGTATAAACATACTTTAGCTGGCAAGAGCAGAGGACTGGGAGATTTAAGCTGATTATGGAGAACATGCATCAGCAGGTTTCCAAGTGGAAAGCGAATATCCATGCAGACTCAAAAGATTTCGATGTTTGATGCTTCCAATTGTTTCCAGCTTAGTTTTAAATTCATGAGAGCTTTGTGGGTAGTGACTGCATCTCTTTATAGCAATCGGCTTACAATTCTTTAGAACACATTTATAAAATTTTTTGGCTATGTTGGAAATTCAAACATAAGATAACCATGAAACTAAGTAAATCAGATATTTCCCTTTGTGGGTTCCCAAAACAGAGGCATCTAGGTTGACTGTGATCTAAAAAGCAACCTTAAAATTTTATAAATTAATGCATCAATCACAAAATGATATCAAATTTGTTCAAGAACCATCAAATCCTCCCCAACTTATCATGATATATGGTACAAAAGTAAGCATGATGCTCATGAGTAGGGAGCTTGTACCGAGGATATTTAAAGAGCATCTATAATTTACATGACTTGTAAGGTTGAAAAAAGAACCTAATGGATGCACCTGCAATAGTCATGCACAAGCACATACAAAAATCTATAGATTCATCTGCAGAGTTGATGCCCAATCTAGATTCCTAAGATGACTGACAAATTAAAGGTAAAGAAGCACATTATCAGCCTACATAAATATGAGAAATTGTGAACAATCACTGCACAGAACAGGTTGAGTACCATCGTAAGCTAAGAAAAATACACTACTAACAAGGAAGTAAAATACCAATAATCATACCTCCTCCTTCGCGTTAAAGTATGAAACCTCGAGAATGGGCTAGGAAACTTGGATTGAGCCCGATTTTGTGATATGTAGGTGTTTTTCTTCAAGACGGAGCAAGACCTTCTGCAACAACGATCCTCTTACTTTGCCTTTGGATGGGAAAAAGGATTATGAGGCTATTTTGGCATTAGAACAAGGCGAGAATGATGTTCTTTGCTCGAAAGGATGCAAGAACTTAGATATGGCATGAAAGCTTATTCTCCGTGCGTTTAGAGGGGGGGGTAAGGTTGTATTTATAACTGAGGAGTGATTAGCTTAAATTAATTTAAGTAATCATGGTTTGAAAATGTGGGCAAGATTAAGTGGGTGGTTTGAAAATGTGGGCAAGATTAGGTGGATGGTTTGAAAATGTGGGCAAGATTAGGTGGATGGTTTGAAAATGTGGGCAATATTAGGTGAGTGGGGGCCACGAAGAATGGGTGAGGATTTGAATTATATTTTTAATTCATAAGTGGAGGATTTTAGGTGAGTGGGGACCACGAATGGTGGGTGAGGATTTGAATTTGAATTTTTAATTCAATAGTGGAAAAACATGGAGAATAATGACATGTTGTGAGGATTAGATTATTTTTAGATTTGGAAATGGATAATTAATCAAATTATATTTGATTAATTCGAAGTGTATTTTTGTGGGAAATGAGGAAGGGAAATTAATTGATTTAGGATAGATGTGAAATTGGGGTGTCTACATTTGCCCCTCTTTGGAAGGGTCTTATGAAAGTAGTGTCCTTTGAAAGAAAAGTAAACAGTATGGGGAAGAATTCAATCTACTTTTTAAAAGGTAGAGTGAATGTTTGTTGGGGAGAATAGAAAGTGGTGAGTGACGGATGTCATGGTATCCTCCAAGACAAAAATGTCATGAGAAGATGTGATTATGGATAGATGTGGTGATGCCCCCTCGAGAGGATTGACGAGAATGAAATATACGACAAAACTCTCGAAAAGAAGGGAAATGGATTTGGTGGAGAAGAGGACGGTAATGGAGTGGAAGAGACTGGAATGACCGCATGATGCAAATGGAGGAAGGATTCAATCGACCTTGAATGCTAGGTGTGAGGGTGTGTGGGAAAGAGAAAAGGGAATGGATAGGGTTGGGGGTTGATTATGAGAAGAGTAAGGGAGATAGGGGAGGGGAAAAAAAGGAATGAAAGAGGTAGAAATAAGAGAGAGGGATGATATGGGAAGAAGGGAATGATGAAGGACAAACAAGGAAAAAAGAGGAAAATGACAGAGTAGAGGGTGAAGGGATGAAATAGAGAGATGTGCAAAATGAAGGAAGCAACAGAGATAGTAAAGAGGGATACGTGGCAGTGAAATAAATGAGAGAGTGAAGAAAAGGAGGAAATGGGAAAGGATAAATAAGAAGGAGAAAACGAGGTGGGAGTAGGGGGTGAAATGGAGGGAAATGGAAAGAGGACAAAAGAAGAAGTAGAACGGAGAAAAAAAAGAAACTATGAGGGGCGAGGAAAGTGTGAAAAAGAGGAGAGAAAGGAAGAGAAACATATACAGAATGAACAAAAAGGTAGGGGTGGTAGAGAAAAGGGGAAGTGGTCAGAAGAAACGTGAAAATTAGGGGAGAGGAAAGGAAGATAGAACGAATACAAGGAGAAGATTGAAGGAATCACGTCATTGCGAGGAAGACCAAGGCAAAGAATATGGAACAGACCGTATGGAGATGCATGTGGAGAGTGGGATGATAAAAAAGACAGGACAACGCTGAACAACCAGGTTATCGATGGGGATGTAAGGAGGAAACGTGATGGAAAAAGGGGAAGAAGATGATATAGGGGAAGTAAAATAAGACGAGGGGTGGGAGAGAGAAGAGGATAACAAAGAAAATGATGGAGAAGGAAGGGAATACAGAAAGGGGGTAATAAGTGGAAAGGAAATGGTAGAAGGAATGTTGAAAGAAGAAAGAGGGGAAGAATGACATCGATTGGAAAAGATATGGAGATGCATGAAATGAGGATACTAGGATGATGGGAAAATAGAAAAAGGATGTATGATGAAGACAATAAAGATAGTGAAGAGGGCAAAGAGGAGATGGAGAGATGGGTAAGAAGCGACAAGAAAGGGTGGGAGTGAGGGAAAAGAATAGGAGAGAAAAGAGAATGGGGGATAGAAGAGGCAATGCCAATGAAAGGATGTTAGGGAAATCCTCTTGAAAATGAGTGGTGGGGAAGGGTGAAAGAAAAAATGAAAAAAAGAGAAAGCGAACGAGGACTGGAAAGGGTAACGCCAACAAAGGGACGTTAGGGAAAACCCGTTGCCAATGAGTGGTGGGCGTAGAAGATGGAAGGAATGAAGGGAAACTCTAGAAGGTCCAAGGGAGTGAATGAGGTCGTGCGGAATGAGGAGTGATAATTTTTAGGGAAAACCCGTTGACAATTATGAGTGCGGGAAGAGAAGATGATGATGAAAGAATGATATAGGAGTATTAACAGTAATGGCGAATATGTGTGTGGGTAGAAATGTAGGGGGAATGTGAGAAGATGAAGGGGAAAGAGTGAAGAAGATGGGAGGGAGGAGTTGGGACGAAGTGAAAGCGAGGAGAGGATGGGGGTGATGAGGATGAACGAGGTGAGGATGAAGAACCAAGACATGAAAAGAATGGGAAGAAATGGTATGAAGGATGATGGATCAAGGAGGGGAAAATGGGGGAAAAGAATGTGATTGTAGGTGGAAGAGATGAGGTGTATGTTGTAAGAAGATGTGTGGAGAAAGGATAATAGTAGGAGGAAAAAGTGGGTAATAGGAGATACCAGTGATCGATAAAGTGAACTAAGAATGAGGCGGGGGAGAAGTTCACGATGACAAGTTAAGTGTAGGGAGGACCCTAACATAAGATTGTCATGTGACGGAAGTGGTTAAGTAAGATTGCCATGTGAGCAAAACTGGAGATGACAAATGGTCAAGCGAGAAGTGGTGTTTGCGAGAATCGAAAAGGAGGTGAAAGGATGTGATAATGGGGAATGCCGAGAAAAAATGAAGGGTGAAGGGTGGGTAGTGATGGGGAAAGGCAAGGAGACAGATCATCCTTAAGAGGGACTCTTAAGTGAGATCGCCATGCTGGGTGAGTGGTTAAGTAAGATTGCCAAGCAGAGGAGGGTGATAGTGGTGGTAAAAAGATGTGATGATGGGGAATGAAGAGGAAATATGGTGGTGAGATTGGAGAGTGATGGGCGAGTGTAAGATGACATGTCATGCTTAAGAGAATCTCTTAAGTAAGATCGTCATACTGCTGGAGAAGTTTCGTAGGGTCACCCAACCGGCAGGGATGATATGCAAAGAGAAAGACAAAATGATATTGGGAATAGGGGTGGAATGGTAGGGTGAAGAAGATGATCACGATGAGAGGTGGGAGAAATAAGATGGGCGAAATATGATGGGATGGGGGAAGGCCACAGGACAGATCAACCTTAAGTAGAAGTCTTAAGTAAGATTGCCATGCGGCTGGGATGGTTAAGTAAGATCGCCAAGCTGAGGAAGAAGGATGATGTTAGAGTTGGTGGGAATAGGGTATGACAAAATGGACTGAAGGGGAACCCTCAAGTGAATTTGCCATACTACGAGAGCGTGTAAGTAGGATGACCTAGGCATAAGGTGGATTTGGGGAAGGATGAGAAAAGAGTGAGTGAGGTATGCCGAAGTGGTATATGATATGAGATGAGGTGATAATAAGAAATAAAGGACACAAAGGAGTATAACATGAATGGATGAAGGAATATATGTAGTGGAGGGTGGAGAGTGTGAGGGGAATCCTTAATTGGGATGCCCACGTGGTGAGAGTAATGATGCGGGAATGGGAAGTAGAAGAGGTGGAGTTGGAAGATGTGTTTGGTGGTGATGGTTATTTGATGAGAGGGCATGTGGTGAAGAAGCTTCTACAGCGGGAAGATCTTAGGGAGAGGGTAAACCTCCACTGAGGATTCCATATAGAAGGGGTTATTAAGTAAGATTGTCAAGCGGGAAGAAAACGGGTGAAAGGAAAGAATACCAATGGGTGAGAGGGGACAGGAATGGTGAGAAGGGTAATATGGGTATAAGCGGCGGAGGAGTAAAAATGAGAAGTGAGAATGAATGGATCAAATACATGGTGATCATGGTGGGGGAGAAGGAGCTCTTGGATAGTGAATGCTACTTGAGAAAGATCGTCAAGTAGGATTCACAAACTGCAACGGTGATCAAGTAGGATTCGCAAACTGGAGAATGCATTAGTATGGGTGAATGGATGGGGTGCAAAGTAAGATGTTGATCATGCAGGAAGATACTCACGTGACGAAAAGCATCTTAATTTTAATATAGCACATAACAGGATGCATCGTGATATAAAAGATCGGGATGACTAGAAGCGTAATATGCGTGATAGCATAGACAGGGGCCATCAAAAAGGTTTGATGCCCCAAGATCGATATGCGAAATGGAAGAGAGCATAAGCGAGGCCATCGAAAGTATGATGCCCCAAGATGACGACATGCAATCGATAACATAAGAATATTACAAGAACACCAGGATATATAAAATCAAGATGCCCCTTTAATATATCAAGATACAAGAAAGCAATTAATAATTTGCCACTAATAATGCAACACAAGAACCAGTAAACATGTCCCTAACGTGTTCCACAGTGATGATTGATTAGATGTGCCCCCAAGCAGAGGTACAAAGGATTGGGTCAGTCTCCTCAAACAAGGAAACAATGAGAGCCGGATTTTCCCCAAGCGAGGATTCACGCGAGGAGAAGTGGTTTGAAATTGGTAGTCATAAGGTGGTTGGACCATTCATTTGGGATAATAGTTCAAAGGATGAACTGTGTTACTTATTGAGTTTTTACAATTTTGTGGATGTTTTTGGTCTTTTGAAAATTTTACAAATGTTTTTGTATTTTGGATATTTTCTAATGTTTTTGTTTTTGGATTTTTGGATTTTCTAATGTTTTTGAATTTTTAGGATGTTTACACTGTGTTTGGATTTTTGATGATTTTCAAATGTTTTTGGATTTTTGGATTTTTACATTGTTTTTGGATTTTTGGATTTTGACACTGTTTTTGGATTTTTAGATTTTTACACTGTTTTTGGATTTTTGATGATTTTCAAATATTTTTGATTTTTGATTTTTACATTGTTTTTGGATTTTTTTACGATATTCAAATGTTTTTTTATTTTTACATTGTGATTGACAATTTATGGACCAGAGTGCAGACTTATTTTTGAGAGACGATGTACCGTGTTCCGCATTGTAACTTATGCTCAAAATAACATAAATTCACTTTCCATTGGCATGATATGGTGGTGATGATATGATGAAAAGAATTCCAACTCCATTCTTGACTCCACACAACTAGTAAGATGTGTGGGCTCATCACCAAGAATCAAGAAGGACGTAGGAGGTAGATAATGAATATAGAGACAAATGCTAACAACAATCCCTTTGGGAAATTGTGACTCCATTCTTCATAATGGTACTGAACCGGTTTCAAAAATGGCTTTCACTTTATGAGTCACATGCTAGACTTAGACAGTTATGTGGCCTACTGATTGATAAGATATGAGGTTAAGGGATAGTTCTCTCTTCACTTAGGCATCTAAATTACGTGTTTGGGGATTCTATAATTTGTAAGCACTGTAAGATTTTGTATTTTTGAAATGACTCCCTATGCCTTGCCCCATGCTACTAGTGAGAAGCAAGGGCTCATCACCAAAGGCAAAATATAGGCGAGTGAATTTCCTTTTTATCTTTTTTTTTTATGCTTGTATGAGAATGACCCTCTACGCTTTGCCCCATGCCACTTGTAAGAGGCAAGGGTTTATCACCGAAGACAAGACGTGATTGTAGTAAGGGCACCTTCCTCCATTCCCAGTCTCACACTACTAGTAAGAAGTGTGGGCTCAACACCAAAGGCTATGAAGGACGAAAAAGATGTGACAATTAATTATTCATAAGTTATTGAATTGATGGATTTTTTTACAATAGTGCTTTGTATTTGGGAAGAAACATTTGCCCCCAATCTCAGCCCCACACGACTAGTAGGACGCGAGGGTTCAACACCGAAGACTGAGATGGACGACCAAACGAACTGGGTAACGAAGTTTAGAGCTTTGTTATGAAAGAGAGAATGTATTAGAAGGGGATATATTACCATCAGTAAGCTTCTAGGTATGACCATAGAGGAAAGCGACTGAAAGTGGAAGAAGTATGACGCTCACAAACTTAATAGGATTTATATTAGCACTTGTCTCATGATGATAAATATGAAGATGTGATTTTGATAAAGAAAATATCTGCCAATGGAAATGAATAAATTTAAATTATTCGGAGATAAGAAAGACAAAAGGAACAATGTACACGTTGTATCCTGGAATAGTGAACATCTCAAGGATAAAATTTCTTTAAATGAACTACATTCATTGGTTCATCAAGATCTTGACCATCTGCAGTGGCCAATTTATAGGCTCCAGAGCCAAATTTATCTATGATTTCGTTGGGCTCAAATTTGTCTTGTTTGTCTCGTTCTTTGGGTGTGTTCTTTCGATTTTCTTTGAGAATGAAATGATTGACCTTAAATTTTCTAGGTTTGAATTTTTTATGGTAGCTATGTCGTAGCTGATTTTGATATACTTGAAGATGATCTAGGGCATTAAGTCGTTTTTCATCAAGAAGCTTGAGTTCATTAAGGCGTGAATGTTGATAATAATCTTTATTGATTACGTCTTTGAGGGATATTCTAAAGGATGGGAATTCAACCTTGACATGTAAAATATCTTCCCCACCATAAACAAGGGAGAAGGGAGTGGCCTCAGTTTGCATTGTTTGATTTTTTGCTTCTGTTTGTCCATGAATTAATTGATTTGACGATAGATTCAAAATTAAAGATGGAAAAGGTGGCATAAAGATATTCCTAGGTATACATACCTCGTAGAATATATGCACATAGAAGTCTTGATAGGTGAGAATCATTAGTGATGAGATGCCTGCAAGATCGATCGTTGAAAGTATGATGGTCATGACAGGTTGCATTGTTGCAAGTGTCCAAACTTGATGTGGTTGTGTTTCGACAAAAAGGCTAGAGATGTTAGGCATAAGAGCCAATATTGGAAGAATAGAATCAAACTTAATGGTACCTGTTGATGGAACCTCGTCTGTAGTGTCTACAGTAATATCAAGGTTTGAAAGGGAGTCTTGAAATGAGATCAAGGTCTCGTTAGATGTTGGAAGAATGTTGTCACCCAAAACAGGTTCAATATATGTTTGGGCTGAAAGAGAGTCTTGAAATAAGTTCAAGTGCTCAGTAGATGTTGGAAGAATGTTGTTGTCCAAAACAGGTTCAATGTATGTTTGAACTAATGGAAGGAAATTTGAAGAAGATATCGATTGGTTTGGAATTAGAGAGTCTTGACTGTTGTCGTCATGATCTCGTGGAATTTCAGTATATATAGGAGTTTCGACAGTAGTCAGCTCTTCATGGAAAGTTGTGGTATTGGATGTGTCGTTGGTTGCAAGAGCATTGTCATCAAGTTCTACAGAGATGACGTCGTCGTCAATTAAGTCTTGGACGTAATTCTTAAATCGTACACATTTATCTATGTGATGACCATCAATGCGATGAAAGTCACAGTATGTGTTAGGTTTGTACCAGCATGGCTTAGCTTCCCCTTTGACAAAGGGTTTTGTAATTGGATATTTTATCAGTTTAGCCTCTTTTAGTTGATGAAAAACACTAGAGAGACTTTCTCCAAGGGGGGTAAACTGACGTTGGACTTTACGTGAACTGATTTCTTCGTGAGGTTGTATGATCGGATTTTTGGGTGATCGCTCACTGATTTGGGTAGCCATATGAGAGAGTTGTGTTGTCATCTTATTAATTTGTTCTAATAGCTCATTGTGTGATGTTTTTCGTGAATTATTCATGTTTGAAAGAGAGGGAGAACGAAGAAATGTGCGATGAAAAAATCAACCTATTGATTATGATCTTTATTTTGGCTCAATCGAGTTTTAACAAGTAAGTCTATAAGGAGAAGGCTTAAAAAAAGCTACTCGGGATACAAGTGGGATATAACTCAAACAAGCTATGATGAATATCTTGATTGTTTTGGATTAAACAAGCTTAGCAGACGAAAATGTAAGGAGTACACTCAAACAAGGTACTCAATACAAGTGGGATGTAGCTCAAACAAGCTATGATGAATATGTTGATTGGTTTGGCTTTAACAAGCTCTGGATTTTTGATAGGAAGAGTAACTCAAACAAGTGACTCAACACAGTTGTGAACTCAAAATGAGTTTTGAAGGGATTTGTGTCGGATGGGATTTTGTGAAACTCGACAGCTGATGAAATAATGAGTGAACTCAAACAAGTCACTCAATGTCATTTTGATATAGCTTGAAACAAGCTAGAAAGAATGTTCTGACAATTGATGAGATAAGGAGTGAACGCAAGTCACTCAATATCTATTGGATATAGCTGAAGACAAGCTATGACAGATGTATTATTGGCTAAAGTGAGCTAATGAAATTGGTGTGATGTTTTGGTCTATGTGGTTGGATTGTTTGGATGTTTTCGCTTGGTATTGAATTGGTCGAGAACTGATTTTTTGTGGAACACAACTAGGGTCTAAACTTTTACAATGAACACATTGATATCAGCCAAGTTTTATGATTAAAAATAAAATAAAAATGCTAAACTATTGTGTTTTCAAACAGCAAGCAATCATGTGGATTCAATTGTTTTGGCTTATGAGGTAACTTCTTCAGGAATGATCATTGTTTCATGCAATCATACAAGTATCTTGTGAAATGGTGGATGCGCAGCTCTTATTACTCCAAGAAGATGCGTCCTTCGATATACCCTAGTCCCGATATACCTAATTATGCGGGGACGAAGGTGAGTACGGGAACCCTTAGAGCACTTGGAGGAGACTCACCAATTCTTACTTGCCTGTTTGGAGTGAATCACCACGTCCGTAAACGAGGTTTTGTGAAAAGGTGGAAGGTGATGGAGGGATGAATGTGTATGGTGTCCTTATAACTCCCGAAGATTTACTGGGACGATGCCTAGGCTTCGTTGTTACAACTATTTAGGCGTGACTCGCATGCGCCCGCACGACAAAGACATTACCTGTAAGTGAAGAGCGCGGCGAGGTAAATACCGAGCGTGATGAGACTAGGTCTCAAAGTGCAATGCGAGATGCAAATCTTGTTGGTGCGTGGTAGTCAAGTCCACGTCACCGATGTAGTTTTAGTGGTGATGAAATCCACCTTGTCTATTAGCAAAAACAATATGATAAAGTGATTAAACGCGAGGTTCTTTCCAACTTGAAATAAATCACTAAAAAAAATAATTGCACTGGCGTACTTTTTGTTTTTTTTGTTTCAAAGAATTGTCTTTAAATGGTGGTATTTTTGCGGGATTTTTGTTGTTTTTGTTTTTGACAATATTCCAGCAACGCGGTTCTACAGAAAACAAATTAGTAGTTATCCTGCAAATGAAATGTTAGAAAAGTGATCGTGGTTGTTTTTGATTTGCCAGATCGCTCAAAGGCGCAGGAAAAGAGCATACACAACCAACGACCAAAAAAATATTAAGAATATGACAAAGGAAAATAATTATTAAAATGATAGTTGAAAAACAAATCTAGAGGATCCTGCAATGTTAGAACAAGAAACTAAAAAAATGTGACCGTTTCTGATTTTCCAGATCGCTCGAAGGCGCAAGAAAAGAGCATACGCGGATACAATTGGAATAGTTTCTGATTTTCTGATTTTTGACTTTTTTAAAAAATGTTAATAATTATTGCAATTTAATCATGATTGCGAAATAGCGATAATGATTATTTTCACAAAAAAGAAAAACGATGAAAGAAGAGGGTGAAAACGTTATCTAGAAGTGTTGTCGTGGAAAATTTAAATGTAAGGCAAAAAATTAAAAATAAAAATTATTTTCTAGAGCTCGAGTGGCCTCACGTTTCTGATTTCCAAGATCACTTTTGAAGTGCGAGGAAAGAGCATACGTGTGAGGATGTTTCGTGAAATAAAAATTAAAAAATAAATAAATAAATAAATAAATAAAACTATAATTTTGTTGTTTTTTTGTTAAAAAGACAGGTGTTAGAAGAAATGAAACCAAATTTTTCTGTAAGTCTAAATCTAAAAATTATTTTTCATTGCATAGATCTTTTCAATACCTTTCCGTTAAAAAAAAATGAAGTCATTCCGAGTTCGGGAGCAAAAGTTATGGCTTCCGAAAGATGGGCTACGAGAACGCTCTGAATGAAAATTTTGAACGTGAGAAAAACGTCCCGAGAGCCGGTGGTTTTTTTATTTTCTGACTTCATACTTCACCTGAGAAGCTAAGATTTTGACAGCAAGGTTAAAAAATAACAATAATCGGAAAGAAAGAGTTAGATCATAAAATGATTGACTAAAATAAAAGAAAGAAAAAAATAAATAAATGATTAACTTCCTACAAAGCAGTTATTTTAGCAAAAGGAAATAAATAAATATATTTTCCGGATTGGTTGTCCCATGACAGTAAGATGATAAACTAATGGATAGTTCATATGTTTTTATAGATGACGAGTAAATAGCAAAGCCAAAACTGTCAACTAAACACCAAGCACCGAGGAGATCAAAGACAAGATGAGCTTCAGAGTTTCATTATTGCTATAACCTGCAGATACACCACAAGACACCACACAACAAAAACACTACCCAAAGCGTGAAGGTTAACCAAAGAAGACCAAAAGGAACAGAAAAGGAAATAATAATAAACAATAATAAACAAAGAACAGATAAAACCACTAATTGAGAAAGTAATGGTAACAGATCGAAAGTAACCGGGCGTGCCAGAATGTAAGCTATGAAAAATACACTACTAACAAGGAAGTAAAATACCAATAATCATACCTCCTCCTTCGCGTTCCGTAGCAAACCTCAGAATGGGCTAGGAAACTTGGATTGAGCCCTGATTTTGTGATATGTAGGTGCTTTTCTTCAAGACGGAGCAAGACCTTCCTGCAACAACGATCCTCTTACTTTGCACTGGATGGGAAAAAGGATTATGAGGCTATTTTGGCATTAGAACAAGGCAGAATGATGTTCTTTGCTCAAAGGATGCAAGAACTTAGATATGGCATGAAAGCTTATTCTCCGTGTGTTTAGAGGGGAGGGGTAAGGTTGTATTTATAGCCTGAGGGAGTGATTAGCTTAAATTAATTTAAGTAATCATGGTTTGAAAATGTGGGCAAGATTAAGTGGGTGGTTTGAAAATGTGGGCAAGATTAGGTGGATGGTTTGAAAATGTGGGCAAGATTAGGTGGATGGTTTGAAAATGTGGGCAATATTAGGTGAGTGGGGGCCACGAAGAATGGGTGAGGATTTGAATTATATTTTTAATTCATAAGTGGAGGATTTTAGGTGAGTGGGGACCACGAATGGTGGGTGAGGATTTGAATTTGAATTTTTAATTCAATAGTGGAAAAACATGGAGAATAATGACATGTTGTGAGGATTAGATTATTTTTAGATTTGGAAATGGATAATTAATCAAATTATATTTGATTAATTCGAAGTGTATTTTTGTGGGAAATGAGGAAGGGAAATTAATTGATTTAGGATAGATGTGAAATCGGGGTGTCTACACCATCATTTATAGCCCTGCATAGTGAACATGATTAGGGACCTTTCCTTGGCTGTCAAGAGGCATATATCGGGCCATGATGGCTCGATTTCAAAGTCCATGTATGATCGCATCCAAGGTTGAGATATACAATATATAAGAAATAATACTATATAATTTGCATGACTTGTAAGGTTGAAAAGAACCTAATGGATGCCCTTACAATAGTCATGTGGAGGTCATACGTGATGTATATGTCTCTTTACGAAGCTGAAGCAAAATATCCTTCATGAGATCCATCGCCTGCATTCGACAGGGAGTTGTAGCATCCTAATTGATAAGAATAAGAATGAACCATTAAACAGTTTCAAAACAAGAATATATTGGAGAAAGATGAATTCTGACCTGCCGACAAACAAAAATTCATGTTTTGAAAACACGTGTACATCAAATGCTCAACAATTATAAATCCATGGTGCGAAATCCAATAGAATTTCAAGTAGACTTCTAAACATTGTATCGGTACAACTCTTTGGGGTTTTAGTAGTTCTATAAAACGGCACGGTATTACATCTTTTCAGGATTAACTTCTCGTGATGTAATTAGTGAATATCTTGATAATCTTAAAAATTCATGTGCTTATTTTAACTTGAAATAATGTCATTGAGATGGAAGTAGTAAAATCTGGAGCTAATGTGTAGAGGGTAGAGTGAGATGACTTATCAAAGTACAAGTGAGATGCAAGAATTAACATGTTTAAAGTTACATTACATTTGGGTAATACTGTCAACTGTTAACCATAAAATGAAATCATGTAAAGATAACATGTCCATCATGTAACTCATGTTATTGTACTAATTTCCAAGGCTTTATCAAAAACCCCATTTTGTACATATCCAACAATGATTGCAGTCCATGAGATTACATTTTGTTGAGGCATTTCTTTGAAAATCCGTAAAGCCTCATCAAGATCCCCATTTTGTGCATAGCCTGTAATAATGGCATTCCATGAAATCACATTTCGTTGAGGCAGTTTGTCAAACAACTTGCGTGCCTTATGTATGCTTACACATTTGGCATACATATCTATGAGGGAAGTCAAAACTATAACACCCGAAAAAGTACATTTTCAATTTTTTTAATGGATTTCCATACCCTGTGCCAAAGCTCCCATTTTGGCACATGCTGGGAGGATGCTGACAAAGGTTGTCGAGTTTGGATTTTCACCTGCCAATTGCATTTCCTTAAATATATCCAATGTTTTATCAACAGGCCCTAATTGTGCATATCCAGAAATGATGGCAGTCCATGAGACTACATCTCGTTGAGGCATTATGTCAAACAGTTTGTGTGCATTTTTTATGCTTCCACATTTTGTATACATACCAATCAGGGCAGTCAAAACTATATCGTCTGACAACAATCCACTTTTAATTATCTTTGGATGAATCTCTCCACCTTGTTTCAAAGCTCCCATTTTGGCACACGCAGGGAGGATGCTGGCAAAAGTTGTCGAATTTGGCTTTACACTTGCGACTTGCATTTGTTTGAAAATCTCCAAGGCGTTTCCAACAAGCCCAATTTGTGCATATCCACCAATGATTGCAATCCATGATACCACATCTCGTTCAATAATTTTGTCAAATAGTTCTCGCCCTGTACAAAGCTCCCATTTTGGCACATGTTGGGAGGATCTTGTGAAGGTTGTCGAGTTTGGATTTTCACCTGCCAATTGCATTTCCTTAAATATATCCAATGCTTTATCAACAGCCCTAATTGTGCATATCCAGAAATGATGGCAGTCCATGAGACTACATCTCGTTGAGGCATTATGTCAAACAGTTTGTGTGCATTTTTTATGCTTCCACATTTTGTATACATACCAATTAGGGCACAAAACTAAATTGTCTGACAACAATCCACTTTTAATTATCTTTGGATGAATCTCTCCATCTTGTTTCAAAGCTCCCATTTTGGCACACGCAGGGAGGATGCTGGCAAAAGTTGTCAAATTTGGCTTTACACTTGCGACTTGCATTTGTTTGAAAATCTCCAAGGCATTTCCAACAAGCCCAATTTGTGCATATCCACCAATGATTGCAATCCATGATACCACATCTCGTTCAATAATTTTGTCAAATAGTTCTCGCGCCTCCTGTGTCCTTCCACATTTTGCATACATGTCTATCAGAGTATTCATCACAATAACGTTAGATTGAAACCCGCATCTCATGATTTTTCCGTGGATCTACAAACCATACGTTACAGATACCATGTTTGTGCATACAAGGAGAATACTGGAGAAGGTGAACTCATCGGGTTGGATGCCTATTCGTTGTAGTTTGTGAAACAGGAGCAATGCCTCTTGAGGGAGACCATGTCTTCGGTAAGATGTAACGATCATATTCAACGAGACTACGTCCAAAAAAACCCAAAAAAACCCCCAAAAAAACATAACGGCATGCACAGATACATAATACGGATCGATGTGTCCTCTGAATCCAAAAATGAACAACACCAACCTATCCTCAGTTGTGAGTAGATAATAAATTGACTTTCTTCTGTAAATATTGTGTTCTAGGACTGGAAGAAAATAATATGTAAAAAACTTGTGTTCTTTTATGCAGGATAAGAATTTATAGATTTCCACGCGTAAGCATCTAAATGCATATGTATAGAATCAAGTGCATTGCATGAGCATAATCTTTACTTCCAAACACGGCTGATTCAGGACATGAGCATCATCTTTACTTCCAAATATAGTTGATTGATGGTGTATATATCAATGTGTATCAATCACTGTGAGTGGAAAAAGATGAAATAAATAAACGAGACTTTCTTTGCAGAGACCGGATTCAAATCCTGATAGCTGCTATGGGCTTCTTCACGGCGATGGGTTTTTTCTCGGCCTTGGGAGCCATTGTTGAATACAGCTAACGAAATTAGACTATGCTTAAAATATATTCGTACTCACAGACGCAAGATAGAAACAACGATTTGACGATGGAATGATTTTTCAGAAAATTCGGTGCTACGCTTACATAGATACTTAATCTTTTCTAAAATTGGTGTATTTGATTTGACACGGATCGCGAGCCCTGTTTAAATCTCGACAGTCGGCTCGGTCCAAAAAACCCAAAAAACCCAAAAAAAAACGTTAAAATAGCCGGAAAAGCGAAAACGTCCAAACGGCCGTCAAACCGTCAATTTTAAGACAGTCGTAGAAACGTCCTGGAGGTCCTTTACCATAGGGGAACGCCTTCGGCGTAAATATATAATGTTAGGCCCTTTCGTGAATACCTACTCCAAGTGTATCTCGTACTTTTATTGCATTATTTCTATCTAAAAAGCAGTTGAGAGCCTTCCAGGTAAAAGGTCAGAAACTTAATTTATAGTTTTGATTGTGTACTAATTGTAGTAAGTGTACAAATGATCTTCAAATTGAAACAAAAAACATCTTTAACTTCTTTTGCAATTGTCTAAGAGCACAATGTCAAATGGCAATTGGGATTTAAACATATGAGAAATTGTAGACCTAAACCTCTTTCCCTATTTACTTTGTGCTGATTATTTTCACATATTTAGATGGGTCACACAAACAATTTCAAATATGAGACCTTCTAAATTTGTAGCTTAGTGTATGTTGTAAAAATCGACTAACATGTGTGGCTCTAAATTGGTACTCATGGTGCACATGCTCCATTGGTTATATACCAGTAAGCTCTAGAATTGAGGTCATATAATTCAAGAAGTAGCAATGCTCCTTACTGTGGTAAATCACCATTACAATGCTTTAGAAAATGGGGGTAGAAGACAAATTTGTAGATAGTTTTTGATATTTATCTGAATAGACAAATCTGTTGATAGCCTCATAAAAACGTTTGCATTTGACAACAGGGTCTAAATTCAAGCAAATTTTACATATTAATACTGTTGAAAAAGTTCTATTATGCATAGTGTAATTCCACAAGTGCCCCTAAATCTAAATACAACAATCAACAATTAAATCAAAAATTAGAGTAATTTTGTGTCTGTAGGAAGTGCGTAATAGCCTACAATTATAATACCGTTTATTGAAATTTCCTTTTTAGAATGAAACCAAATTTCTTAACATTAACTCTAAATTTATGTTCTCTTCAATAATTACGCATTTGCCGCTAAATCTAAATACAACAATCGCCAATAAAACCACAAATTAAAGTAATCTCGTGTATGTAAGAAATATGTAATAGCAATTAAACTAAACAAAAAACAATAAAAAATATTCTATCGTAAAATTAAAGAGATGTACCAATTCAACCATACACATCATGCCTACCCATGAAAATCTAAAAGACATTAAATCATACAATTTTAGGAAAAAATGTAGTGTTTTTTTACCTACAGTCACGCCTGCTTCAAAGTATTTAATAATTTCTTCATTAAAAAATGTTTAACGGCGTTAGCAGACCAACGATGCCCCCTAGTTTAAATATGTTTAGTATACCGCTAGTTTAATTGTGTCTAGTATACCGCTAGTATACCGCTAGTTTACTATACCGCTAGTTTAAGTGTGTTTAGTATACCCCTTTTTTTGATGTGGTTCAAAGAAGAAGAAGCAACGCTTGCACGTGTGAAGGTTGGACCGATTTCAGTCTTTGACAGGCGTGCCGAATCCACTCAATCACCACCCGCGGACGTGCTTCTAAATTGCAATGTTATGCATCCACAGTTGGAATCCGACTGCATTATTTTTGAAGCTACACATTGCGTGATGAAGACTAATCGCTGGAGCTGTACAGAGCCCATTTCCCTGCCGCCAATACCAACTTCGTGGATTTTTATATGGAAGTGGTTTTGATTTACTGCCATTAGCTTCATTTGTGCTTATGATCGGCACCCAGTTCCTGTTTTGTGCAGAGATTCGACGAAAATGGAGGATGGATTCGTGGGCAATCAAAGCGTTGTAACGCTTGCTTACTATGCAGACCAGTGCAGGGTTGAGAAATCACAGATCTCTGAGAGGTATCGAAACATTCTATACATTTCAGAAGGTTTAATAGTTTTATTATTAAATCATTGTTTTCATGGCAGCTATGGAGGAGGAGATTCATCGAATCCCGAAGAAAATCTCCGGTGGCATTGTCCTTCAAACGTAATGTCACATATTTTCGCCAGATAACTTGTGTTTTCTTCTCATATTCGTATTAGAAGCCTGAGTTAATTTGTGTTGAGTTCTTAGAAATTTGTTGGTGTTAAAACAGAGCTTGCTTCCTGTTTGCAAAATGAAGATAAATATGAGAGGTGCCAAGGAAATCGCGAGGGCCCAGTTGAAATTGTCTCAACTGCAAATGGTTCAGTTGCTCCATTTAAAGAAGATGTACGTGGGAAACATCCAGGACTTGCATCCTGCTATCACAGATGAAGACATTTATTCATGTCATCCTGCTGATCTTCTGAAAAATGGTATTTCAGCACATTAATATGAATGAAAAACATATTATAATGTCGTCTCTGAATCGATTCAGAATAGTCTTCTGGCTTAAACTGTGTGGTGATTGTTTTGACACGGATCGCGAGCCCTGTTTAAATCTCGACAGTCGGCTCGGTCCAAAAAAACCCAAAAACCCCAAAAAAAAACGTTAAAATAGCCGGAAAAGCAAAAACGTCCAAACGGCCGTCAAACCGTCAATTTTAAGACAGTCGCAGAAACGTCCGGAGGTCCTTTACCATAGGGGAACGCCTTCGCGTAAATGCTATTATTATTTTTTAATTGCATTTTTAGAAGGGCACGGCGATTTTTTTTAATTGCATTTTAGAAGGGCACTGGCGATAATATATAGTTTCTCTTTGAACAGTACCTAGAAATATCTGGATTCAGTTTAAGTAACTTCCTGATTTGTAAATTCAAGGATGTTTTATTCTGACCCTTGCATGAATATTTTTATAATTTTATTTGATATTGTTTCTTTTTGAATAAGTGCCTAAAAATATCTGGATTTAGTTTAAGTAATTTCTGGTTTACACATTCAGGATGCTTTGTTCTCGAACCTCACAGCTAGATTTTTATTTGATTGATTATGTATTTTTTTTGAAGTTGGTAGACTGGATGATCACATTAATATGTGTTTCATAGATGATGTACATGAGTACTGTAATTTGCCCGTAAAATGTTGCAAAATTTGGGCACGATTAAAATTGTTGTAAGTTTACAAATGTCTTGGATGTTAATCAGATTTTTGGTTGCTTGAGATAGTTCATTGTTTTTATTACTTTTGAGGTTTCTGGTTAGGAAATTTTATGCCTACAAATTTATTCTACGAGATGCAATGTAGAGGAAATTGCCCTCTCAGCATGCGCAGAGGGAAAGGAATTTCCTCATCTGCGTAAAAGGTATAATCATTTTCTTAAATATTTTTCAGTTTTCATTTTTATCATTTTCTAAATGTTTTTAAGTTTTCATGTTTATATTGAAACAGAAGAACAATGTACCGTGAGTTGCAATTGTCGTTTCGGACATTGAAAACAACCCTCCATACAAAGACTTTGACCCAACAGATATTATGACAAACCTTCAAAAACTTTTGGACAAAGAAAAGATTAATGGGCAAGTTATTTTTTTAAAACTTATGGAAAAAAATTTCAGAAAATTGAAGCCTTCAAAAATTGATTAAAATGCGAAAGTGTAGAATCGGGAATAATTTTCGTAAATGTGGGAAACGAAAAACAAGTCACAGATAAAAGGATTATTCAAGAAATACAAGACTTTGAGAAACAATATGTCTGTGCGCCTGCAACAATAATATTAATGACCCACGACAAGGACTTTAATGAAGTCATGCTTTGAACAAAGCAAAAAGAAAGGTACTGTAATTATTTTAATGATCGAAAACGTAAACTCGGTCCACAATGTAAGGAATACCACACAGATTCTAGAGAACTCATGGTATTTATCACAAACGATTATCGGGCGAGCAAAACAAATGACATGGCTTAAATTTGATGGAGAAAATTTGTGTTATTTTTCTATTGCTCTAATCTGAGAGAAATACTATGAGAACTGTAATTCCTCAAACACGCAGCTGAAAAAATAACGACTTTTTGAGACCCAACGATGAAAATCAATGAATTGTTCAGCTTTTACAGAGCACTTAGAAATTTAAAAATTTACGAAGGAAGAGACAAACCTACTCTGTTATGTAAAGAGCTGCGTCAAAATAATCCATATGCACCGATCTATATTTTTCTCAAGTTCTTTTCTTAATTTCATTGACAGCTACATATTCTCGAAGTTTTGGCCGATTAACACCGTGCCCTAGAACCATATTATCGCGAGTTTTTAAAAATGGCTCCATATTAACACCACCGTGCCCTAGAACTTATCCTATTATCGCCGTGCCCTTCTAAAAATGCAATTAAAAATAATAATAGCCTTTCTAGTCCTATTATCGCCGTGCCCTTCTAAAAATGCAATTAAAAATAATCTTAGTATTTCTCTCGATTAGAGCAATAGAAAATAACACAAATTTTCTCCATCAAATTTAAGCCATGTCATTTGTTTTGCTCTGCCCGATAATCGTTTGACAAATGAAATACCATGAGTTCTCTAGAATCCTGTGTGGTATTCCTTCTGTTGTGGGACTGAGTTTACGTTTTCCAGTCGCTAAAATAATTCTGGTACCTTTCTTTTTGCTGTTCAGCATGACTTCATTAAAGTCCTTGTCGTGGGTCATTAATATTATTGTTCGGGCGCACCAAAGATATTGTTTCTCAAAGTCTTGTATTTCTTGAATAATCCTTTTATCTGCAGCTTGTTTTTCGTTTCCCACATTTACGAAAATTATTCCCGATTCTACACTTTCGCATTTTAATCTGAATTTTTTGAAGGCTTCAATTTTCTGAAATTTTTTTCCATAAGTTTTAAAAAAAATAACTTGCCCATTAATCTTTTCTTTGTCCAAAAGTTTTTGAAGGTTTGTCATAATATCTGTTGGGTCAAAGTCTTTGTATGGAGGGTTGTTTTCAATGTCCGAAACGACAATTGCAACTCCCCTGGTACATTGTTCTTCCTGTTTCAATATAAACATGAAAACTTAAAAACATTTAGAAAATGATAAAAATGAAAACTGAAAAATATTTAAGAAAATGATTATACCTTTTCTGCAGATGAGGAAATTCCTTTCCCTCCTGCATGCTGCAGAGGGCAATTTCCTCTACATTGCATCTGTAGAATAAATTTGTAGGCATAAAATTTCCCTAACCAGAAACCTCAAAAGTAATAAAAACAATGAACTATCTGAAGCAACCAAAAAATCTGATTAACATCCAAGACATTTGTAAACTTACAACAATTTTAATCGTGCCCAAATTTTGCAACATTTTACGGGCAAATTACAGTACTCATGTACATCATCTATGAAACACATATTAATGTGATCATCCAGTCTACCAACTTCCAAAAAATACATAATCAATCAAATAAAAATCTAACTGTGAGGTTCAGAACAAAGCATCCTTGAATGTGTAAACCAGGAAATTACTTAAACTAAATCCAGATATTTTTAGGCACTTGTTCAAAAAGAAACAATATCAAATAAAATTATAAAAATATTCATGCGAGGGTCAGAATAAAACATCCTTGAATTTACAAATCAGGAAGTTACTTAAACTGAATCCAGATATTTCTAGGTACCTGTTCAAAGAGAAACTATATACAGACACACAGACAGACATGCCATACTGGCATTTTGAAAGAATACTAATGTTACTGCTACCAAAAAAGCTCACAATTTCATCTCGAAATAATATTGGCATAGAAATCTGGTTGAACAAAAATTGAAACAAGCGGAATACCAATGAGAGAGTGTCAACTCTCCAATCTGTATCAGCATATGGCACCGGTCATCACGCGACATGCTGTAGTTCAAGAATGGCATGGCTGGTTTACACGAACATGTCCAAATAGAACAACAATATTGGATGACTTTGAACAACCATTTATTAGTCAGCAGCTGCGAATTTTCTGCCTCAACTTGGATGACTCGGTGAGTCTTAACAGAGACTTGCAGAGTCTCATGAAATCTGTGAGTAGTGGGTGACTTGCTAAAGATTCATAGTCTTGGTATGTATTGATTTTTAATGAAATTTTAAAAGCATAGAAATGTGGCCTAAAAATATGCATATAAATAAAGTCCTTTAATAGGGTGGATGATTTAAAGTGCTTTAGAAATTCTAAATTGATATTATACTAAAGGCATAATCTGGCTGTTTGTTGTTTTGACCTTTGGACCTTTGCTGGTCTGTTTTGTAAAGGCATAATCTCATTCTAATCGCGAGATTCCTTGCATTCCTCTTCATGACCAAGGTTTGGGCAGTCGTAAATACTCTTCTTTTATTTGCTACCTTTTCAACATTGCATCTTTTTCAAAATTATTAATTTTTTTAAATGTCTAATTTTTCAAATTTTAAACTTTTTAAACAAAAGAATCATATCATCTTCAAAAAAATTCTGTTTGTTAAGTCACAGATTTTATTACGGAAGCTTCTGTAAAGTGTGATTGGTTAAGCTTCATGTTTTCCGCTGATTCTCTTTTTCTGTATTTTTTTCCCTGCATTTTGATGAATCTGCACTTTTGACTTAGTTTATCAATAATAAAATAGAGGTATAACAAAAATGCTTTTGTTCTATGTGCAATGATATTATTTTTCTTGCATTTTGGCAAAATCTTTGTAGTGTGATTATAAATATGACTATTTTTTTATGTTATTCATTTTGAAATGCATAGAAATATTATTTCTTTTTGTGACACGTTGTAAGATTTAGTGTGTTCAATTTTGCACCTAAAACGGGCTTCCCAACTCTGAGTCAAAACCGTGGTTCTTACAGATGTTTGAATATGCAGTTGATTACTTTAACGAGAAGAAGAGGCCTACTTGAGGCCTTAATAAATCTCATCAATGTAAATGATTGGCTAAGCATTTAAGTCTAAGGCTCTAAGCAATAGCAGAATAGGACAGGTAAAGAATGGAATTGCGTTAAATCCTAAGTCACGGCATTCAAATGCGTGTTTGAATTTGTGAAGGATAAAATTCGTAAGAAATTTGTTGCTAAAAAAATCAAAGATAAAATTCGTGATTAAATTTGAGTAAAAGAAATATACTTGTAATTTCACATTTCAAGGTATATTGCAATAGATCATACTACCTTCATACCTACTATGACCTGAAATCCTGAAACCCTAAAATATGGCACAGTCTGAAACCTTGTAACCTTAAAATCTGGCTAAGTCTGAAATATGATAGGACCCTCCAAAACCTAGAATCTGCATTATAGTTCCTAGATGTCTGAAACCACTCTCAAACATCCTGGAAGTATATACATTTGGCAAATTTTGAATTTAATGGATAAAATTTGGCTAATGCAGTAACTAAGGTCAAGTCCTACATTTCAGGGGTATGTTCTCCCCATCGTACCCCCTTGGTACATATTCGGTATAGATATGTGGGGTACATGGGGACATGTCCCTGCTATGCTTTGGTACCTGGGCTTACCCTCAACATTTGTGAGATGTTGTTGCATAATAATTTATTATCTGTGTTGACTCATTCAAGAGAAACCCTAAAAACTCAAATTAATAAAAAAATTAAACCTTAAACTTCTCTAATACCTATAAAAGACACTCAAACATTACCAAAACACAGAAACAATTCATTGTTGGTTTTTGCAAGTGTGGTGCATCTTAGCTCAGCTATCCTTCCTACTGGAGCCATGTCATGTCTCAAACCTTCACATTTGACTCCTTGAGATTCATCACTCTACCCTTATTCTTTCTCACACAACCTTAGCCTTAACTGAGATGCAACTTGTCTTGGATCAGCTTGTTCATTCTAGGAGTCTTGCATATCATACCATATATCATGTTCTCATATATAGCTCTCAAGCTACTAAGTGCATACTCTTAATTTTCATTAGCAATGTTTAGCTCCACCTATACAAATTTGTAGCATAAACTTACATTTAATCAAATCACAGTCCCACTATACCTTTGGCTTTCCTCGAGTGTTTAAGGACAGTCTTGTACATGATACATATGATTCAGTCACATACTTACAATTTTCAGATCTTCAAGTCTTTCTTATCACTGTTATATACGCTTCCTCTGAGTGTTTAACTCCTTTCTTGGTCAAAGTTGGATCCTCTCACTATGTAGAAGACCCTAGCCTCTGGTTACCTGTATGATCCATCATATATGCTTAAACCTTGCTTGAGATAATCAGTAAGGTCACTCTGAATCCAAATTATCACTCTATATCCTTATCACAAAGGTGCATAGCATAAAGTAAGGTCATCATGAACTAACTAACAAGGAAGGCCCTGATACACCCCTTGGGGTCACAACCTCTGTACTCATGATATATGTTTTACCTGACCTCATTAACTGTTTCCTGAGTCGATACCTTCACTCAAAACTCTTTTTTTTTAGGTCAGTTATCCTTTGAAGCGTCTGGGTTCAGGCTTGTCAACCTTCCACTATCCTGATTGATCATCTTCTAGTTATGGATTCCCATCTAGACTCCTTGGGATGGGTACAAAACATTTAGTCATCTGTATAAGAACTCTGTTACCTGCCTTACTTCTGAGATATACACCCCACACTCCACTTGCATACATTTCAGGGTCATCCTCCAACTTGCATTAACATTCTAAGACTGCTCTACTTGTCTTACACCCCATATTGGCTTCTAATGTCTTATTCATGGAATGTTACTTGGCATAGGTAGTTTATTAGACATCATCTTGAAGGTTATACCCGTGAATCAATACCTATTGTGAATGTTCAAGACTTTACAAGACTGTATTATACTCCAAACTCCCATGCATGCTGGTTTCTAGCACTTATACCTTTCAAGTTCCCTTGACAATGCTTACTCTCCCTACGAAACCGTGATGCAAATAAGGCATAGTGTCCTGCATACCTGTTAGGCATGTTAGATTCATCCTATGGGGATCAAACATTAGATTCCCTTCTTGTTCATACTCTGCCCAAGCTTCTTGAGTTCATGCATGCTCATTCCAAGATCTAATATGCAATTGCAGGGTTTCAATGCATCCTTCCATGTTCTATAGACTCCATTTGTCATGGTTGAGGTGACATTAAGCCTCCTTCCGCTAGTTCTATAACAATTTGCTCAACACACCTTGCTTGACACCTTTTTCTCACTCTAGGACAGTCATTTGAGACTGTACAGTCAGCATTTATTCTCAAAATAGCAGTACTCCATGCAAAAATTCACTCAATCCTTGTTCCCAATCCTTCTTGGGGGTTCTGAGATCTTCCCTTCATCACCTTGCATTTGAACCATTCAATTTTGTTAAGAATTACATCAAACTGCCTTTACATTTGTTGACTGTGTTTGCCTTTTCTTGTTCAAAATTTCTGTTAACAAGATCTCCGACTGTTCTCAACCAACCATCACGGGATTTGGAGGGTTTCTATAACGTATCAAGACACAGAATATTTGTAAATCTTAGCCAATTTGGTCGGGAGAATAAAAAGTTCTACGATGCCCTAATCTGGGCCCGTGAGCGCACAATTTGCAATAAGATTCAAATTACACACTTTCAAAACTTACAAAAAATATGATGGCATCCCTTGTTACCTGTAGATGCTTCCCAAATTAACAGTCAAGTGTGGTTCATGCATTACACATCATGGAGGGTTTCTACATCACTGTCCTGGCACAGTTTTAACAGTCTTGCTAATAACAAGCAAAACTCACTGAAACAGAGGCAATTTTTCTTCATTCCAAACATCATACATGCTTCATTACCTGATTTTCACCCTTCTATGTCTTCTTGAGCTCGAATCTTTTTGATTTAGACTGAAGTTTCTATCTAAGAATGACCCTAGTCTTGTTCCTACAAACCCTCAACTGCTCCTACATGAACTCAACAACCCTATCTTGACTCCAAAGCTTACTAAACATGTAAAGGGGATAATAATCACCCTACAAATCCTCTTTAGCATGTACAGATCTCCACATGATGACATGGCCTTCATGGCCTTATTTAGCTCTTGACAACTCACATACACCTATTTAACCCCTCTTACCTAGTCAACCTGACCTATTACCACTACTACAAGGATTTTTCACCTTTATTACAACAATGCATATACAAATATGAATTTGAACAATACAACGATAGAGATATAAAACTATGATAGGTCCTTGTTTATGTTTAATGCCTTTCATAGGCTTATTCAGGCTTTATTGCACTCTCCAACTATCAGGATGATGCTCCTGCATCAAAGTGTAAGATCAAAGTACCAAAAACGAATTGAGGAGGCAGCCATTGCAAGGAGGATGAGATTGGAGGCCGCCATTGCTTGCAAGGAGGTTGAGTTTGTTTAGAGGCAGCCATTTTTTCATTTAAAGGAGGAGACGTTGTCATGCCATAATTTGAGATTCAGTACAAGGAATGGAGAGTGGAGCTAGTGGGAGTGGTATGCAAGAGTTTGATTTTGAGGAAGATCTAGATGATATATTCTAGATTATTTGTATTTATATTGACATGATATTCATATATTATATTGAATGTTTTAAACCTTGATCCTACTATTTTTAAGTTTTTATTTCTTATGGACTAAAAAAAGAGTAAAATGAGTATGAGTATTTATATGTACGGATGTACTCAAATGTACCAAAACCAAGGGTTTTGAAAATCGGTGTATCTACATTTTGAATCCGTACCAGTATCCATATCCCTGCAATGTAGGTTAAGTCCAAATTCTGCAAATTGATCCAATCAAATAATTGAAAGGATAAAAGTATATAAGCTGCACATTCGTATATTCTGTAGTTGTTTGATACATACAGAAAATTCGCCACTTGAAGGCACTCTAAAGTACAAAAGAGGTTAAAATTACTTGTTATATAAATGCCAGCCCGAATGTGCAACTGTGTATGTACACTTATGGCTGAAAGTGAATTATAAAATACACTGGTTACAAATCATGATTTTGAGTTTTCCAAAACATCTGAGGTGAGGTGTAAAGAAACAAACAAAGCTCACAAATAACCAACGAAATTGATGAGGGTGTGATAAATTCACAAATTCTCAGTCTGCATGTTTTCTTTGAAGGTGAAGTGGACATGCCCTAAGTTTTCTGCTCCCCACCCCCTCTGTTCCATGCCCCCATCCCCAAACCTGCACCGAAATAGCATTTGCATAGCCAGAAATCTTTGTTGTCACCCACCTATTGGCTGGTTGGACTAAGTCCTAGATTCCTGAGGCGGCCATAACCCAAACTCAAAATCTGTTTTCTCAAATGAAATTGCCATTCGAAGCAAGGATGAATCACAGAAATGTCTGCAGTATCACATGTAACAAATGACATCAAGGCCAATTTTTTCTTCAAAGAATGCAAATGGATGCTATTTAAAGATGGACACCCCACCCAAGGTCTCATTCGCCATTGATGTAACGAAACATAGGCTTTGTATGTTTAAAATATAAAGCTCTCATTTTCTGCTTCATGGGACCTTATCCAAGATCAGAAACTCACTCTGGGTTCAAGAAAACTGGAACCCTATTGGATCTGTGGACATGTTAATTATGTCAGATGAATACTTCATGGCTATCTTCAGCACCAAGTAGGAAAGAGAAAAAGCATTCCAAGGACGTCCTTGGTTCATGAAGAAATCAAGTCTCTTTATGAAATTCTGGTCTCCTGCCTTTATCCCAGTGAAGGATCTGCTCAGAAAAGTTCCCTGCATGGGTTTGTCTTCCCCTACTCCCGAGTGAGTAAACAACGCGAATCTTGCCTAAGAAAGTAGGGTCAGGGGGAATATATCATGGCATCTAAATTCACAAGAAATCCTGCAATCCTCTATTATGCCAAGATCTGTATCAACCTTCTTTGCCGGACAGAGTCGTCTTTCGAATAGGAGACATTTAATGGCGTCACCCCTTGGACTATGAAAACAACCCAGTTTGATGCCGAGCTCATCATGATAATGGGCATCTACGAGAATCTGCCCATGCAAGAGCTAGAAACAACACAGAAGCAACCTGAAGAGGAGATAGACAAATCAGCAAACCATTCTGGCTCTGTTTGAACTGGTTGAACGAAATCAGCAAGCAAAACAATGAGCAGATCCTCCAAATCAGGATGGAACTAAATTTCAAATTGTATACTGAAGGAAAGGCAAAGGATAATCAACGCAATAAACTCCACTAACACTTGAAAATTCTTTTGAGACTCTAACGAAGCCATGCTCTGAGGAAATGAAAGGCAATCAAGTGTCACAAGTAAGAGAGAGGACTCGGGAGGTGGTCAAAGAAAAATCAAATGATAACATCACCAAAACAGGTCAGGAAGCAAAGGCAGACTTAAAAAAACAGCAACAACCCACTCTTCAATTCTTTTTCAAATCCTCATTCCGTTATGATCCTCATGTGCGGATTTCAATAACGCCTCGAGGTTTTTGGTGTAACGGTTTGTTACGTTTGGTATCAGAGCAACCACCCAGGTTTGAGTCCCGGTACGGGTGGCTACACCGGCATCGCAGTGTTTGCCTAGGGCTCGTATACGACAGGGCGTGGTCCCACTATACGGGCGCAAATCTAGCTTGAGGTCTCGGCTACGGAAGCGTGGTGGGATGTTATGATGCTCATGTGCGGATTTCACTAACGCCTCAAGGTTTTGGTGTAACGGTTTGTTACACATTCATAGTTACACGCAACAAGGGAAAGAAAGGCCAGGTCTCAATAAATGAAAAAGAGGACATCACACGTTGAAATCTTTAAAATAGTAGCCACAAGTCATCCAATATACCACAAGAAAGAAAATAAATGAGCGAAAGAACAAATCAACTCAAACGAGGATTACATCATCACAATGACAACAAATACGATGATACAAATCTGGACTCCCAAAGCAGTAGTTTGCAAAGAAACTCAGGAAGAAAGGCCTGCCCATATGGCAGCATCTCAACGAGGATTCTTTAGTGGAGCAATAGAGGTATAGGAATGCCAAATAAATGGCTTTTCCTCTAAGAAATGAGTAAATTAGAAAATTTAAATATGACTCTTTAATATTATGTAAGATTTGGAGCTACCAAGCAGACACACTTTGCGGGTGCGCCTCTTCAATTCTCTTCCAAATCCTCATTCATAGTTACATGCAACAAGGTAAAGAAAGGCCAAGTCTCAATAAATGAAAAGGAGGACACCACACCTGTAAATCTCTAAAATTAGTAGCCACAAGTCATCCAATATACCATGGGAAAGAAAAGAAATAAGCGAAAGAACAAATCAACTCAAATTAGGATTCCATCATCACAATCACGACAAATAAGATGATACATATCTGGACACCCAAAGCAGTAGTTTGCAAAAAAACTTAGGAAGAAAGGCCTGCCCATATGGCAGCATCTCAATGAGGATTCTTTAGTGGAACAATAGAGTTATTGAAGTGCGCAATAAATGCCTTTTCCTATAAGAAATGAGTAAATTAGAACATTTAAATATGATTCTTTAATAGTATGTAAGATCTGGAGCTACCAAGCAGACACATTTTGCGGGCATATGGGGCAGCAAGTAAACAAATGTCCTAAAACTTGAACTCTCATTTATTGGAATCTGATAAAGTATGATGCCAAATCTGTACATAGATTTTCTTTTGGTCTTCATACTGACTTTGTTTGCTGTTAATGGCAGATTGATGCAAAAATTTCACCTTGTACATCCATTCAACAAGGAATAATAGAATCTACATGCTAGACCTAGTGGGCTTTTGTGCAACAACCATCAACACCCTAAATCTTATCATTCTGGGAGACTTTAACACCTGTAAAGTCCTTGAAGAATAGAAATGAGGGGTTGGTTTCAATCACTGTACTGTTGCTAGCCTCAAAACCCTAAGATTAATGCCCATCTTATAACTTGATGTCTCTCAAGAATTTTTACTTGGACTAACAGAAGGAAGGGCCAAATCTATTTTGTTGAAAAGCTTGATATGATCTTTCTCAGAGAATTGGATAAGCCGCAACAAGACAATGGAGGCAAGGGTTGGGGAAACAACCTGATTTGGTCACCATCCAGTTTTTCTGGACATAACTCAACATTTTGTAAAAACCAGTCCAGATTTAAAAAACATGGGTAGCCCATCTAACTTTTCAATGGAATCTAGAAGCATGGTGGATAGAAGCTCCAGATAAACCTGTATTGCAAATGTACAAATTTGTTGAAAAGCTTAATATACCAAAAAGAAAATAAAACATTTGCTTAGGACTGAATTTGGGGACACAATGCTGAAAGCACAGTTGGCTCCTTTCCAAATCAAAATGAGAGATCAGGGAGACACATCCTAGAAAAGGAGGAACAAGAAGCAATCCGAGCCATTACTGAACTCTAGAAAAGGGTAGAAACCTCCTGGCACCAAAGATCAAGAGAAAAGTGTATAAAACAAGGGGATTCTAATACGAAATTCTTCTAGGCCTCCTTCCAAAATAGAAAGTAGGCTAACTGGGTTTAGAGAACTATAAAGAGAATGGGGACTACATCATGGATCCCTTGGACATTCTCGACTATGTATCCAACTGTGTTCAAGATATCCTAAAGGAACCAATCCCATCTGGAAAAAAACAGCAAGCACAAGTGAGGATGCTTCAAAACATCCCCAAGAAGGTTGAAGACAAGGACAATGAGGAAATCATGAAACCTGTCAAGGAGGAACTAATATCTATTGTCTTCTCTTTTGACCTGGACAAAGCACCAAACCTTGATGGTTTCACAACCTTGTTCTACCAAAGTTTCTAGGAAAAATTTAAAATTTACTTGATGACCATGGTTGAAGAATCAAGAAAGAATAAACAAATGCTCAGAGAAATGAACCGCACCAAGCTGGTATCAAAGTTATTAATTAATTATCGGTTATCTATTATCAATCTCCTCAACTGATGTAACTTCTTTTATGCTTAATAAAAGACAGACAAAAAAAAAAGTGTGTGTGTGTGTGTGTGTGTTGTATGCCTTCCATTTCTCTTCATTGTTTTTTTTAGTCTTATTAATATTGGTATTAGAGCCAACTGTTTGAGGAATCCCTAGAGGAAGGGTACAAACAACAAGTTGCATGTGTTCAGGTACGAATGGAGCATTATTTGGGAAAGCCCTAGGAGAATGTATGAACAGAGAAGAGGAAAAGGTTCAATACAGTTGTGATTTGAAGAGGCAGATTGTGAAGAGAAGTCACAAAAAAAGAAAGCAGTCAAATCGTGAGTAGACTAGGAAAAACATGAAGACCTAGAAAACATCAAAATGCAGACCAAGAAAACTTCAAAATTTGGAGGCACGAGGCATGAAGTTTCAGACGTAAATCGGAGACATATATGTCAAGATTCATACGAATTTCAAGGATTGAAATGAAAAAATGAACCAAGAAAGTGTTGCTGTTGTAGATGAAAGCTTAGTCACGCATTTGAATTCATGTTCAAATTCGCCGAGTATAAAATTCGTTGCTAAAAAAATAAAGATGAAATTCGTGATTAAATTCGGCTAATAGAAATACAGTTATAATTTCACATTTTGTATAAATAAACGTGTCAAAAATAGCTTTCCTACAAACGAAATATAAACGTTAGAAACTAAATTTGATTTTTTAATATATTATAAATTTACTAGCATATATTTAAAATAATAAAATAAAATAAACCTAATTATTCTATAAATTTACAAATGTTTTTTTAATAAAATAATTATTTACGAAATACGTTCAAGTTTTTAACCTATAAACTATTAACTTATTAACTTTTAAATTAATAGTTTATAGGTTAAAAACTTGAACGTGAATACCCAGTTAATAGTCTATTAACTTATTAACCTAAAACACAAAATAAACATTTATAAATGAAACTAAAAACTTAAACTTAAATTATTAACCTACAAAAACTATATATTATACAAATAACATTGAAATGAAAACAATCGATAGAGAGTCGTGTCGTGGAGTTGAGTCGAGTTGGTGGTCCCTGCTGCTGGTGGAGTCTCGAGTCGGTGGTCGCTGCCGCTGGTGAGGTTGCTTGGAGTCTCGCAGAAGGCTCACAGCTCCAATACCCTTAATCGCTTGGTCACGGGTCCAATACACTGGTCGCAGGAATCCCGTACAGTGGTCGCAGGCTTTAATACAGTGGTCGCAGCCACTTTATACTCGAACCGGCTATTCATTAAATTCGCAAATAGAAACGAATTTCAAATGTTTGGAAAACATTTGCTGAATTTCGATTTTTTTTATTAAATCCGCCGAATGCGGTGACTTAGGACGAAAGTAGTGAACAACAATGTAGATGTGAAAACCAGAACGATGCTATAAATCACGATTTATAGTGAACCTAGTTTATGGTAACATGAAGGAGGATACACAAACATGCGGGCAAAACAATGATTTCGTTGAAGAGAAAATGCCATCTCCATGCGTAGTAATGCTTGTCAATATCGAAGGAGAAATCATTGTTTTTGGTAGGCATTAGGGCAGGAAAATCATGTTTTAGACCAGCAACGATTTAGATAAAGTTGTTAGGAATATCTTATTAGTGTTCACATGTTAGTGTATTAGCATATTGTATGTGGCATGATGAGTTGTTATAGATATTATGTGTAGTGATAGTTGGTTAATAATGTATGAGGTGTGAGAGAGATTCTTGGGTACGTTACAATTCTATAGTTAGAATGTGATTATGAGTGAGTTTTAACTCACTATGTTATTAGATATGAGCCGTTGAAGGAGATAAGTGCGACTCCCATCTTATAGGAGATCAACTCACTATATATGTACTTTGCTCTCTTCGTGAATATTGACATCTCAAGTTTATTTTGTGTGACACTAAGTGTTATTGAGCATATTATAAGTTCATCTATGTAAAAGCTCTACCAAATCTTCATTTGGTATTAGAAGCGACTATTTTTCCATGTCATGATTTGTGAAGGGGCAACCATATATTGCCTCGATTGATGATTATTCTCATTTGTGGAATTAGTTTTGTAAATTGTTTTCTTCATTAGTTATGAGTCGTTCTTGAACAATCTAGATATTGGTGTTCAACTTTAGCCTATTTACGTTGAATTGATGACTCTCTGTGCTCCAAACCCCAACCCACCATATCTTGAGTGTTTGGGCGAAGCTCCTTGAGCTTCTTCGACAGAGATGACCAATCCTGCCTTGGGTTGCGCTTCTTACATCGAACCGCTCTTAACATTGAAAGAACTCCTGTGTAGACCTTTGTCACAAACGCTGTAGGCAATCAACCCAACTCGTGTTTGGCAAGTTGTCTCTCCATCTGATCTACATGCTTTTGCGGCTTAGTTTAGCAAGTTCTATTGATTGGTGGTTTTGAGTAACTCAACACTTGGTGATCATCTCCCAACCTTGTGGCGACTAGGCTTCCCATGCACTCGATTGAAATCTCTGATGGCTCAAGTGGGCTGACCCTTGTTCTTTCTCACAAGCACAAATTAACGTTCACATACCACTTTGACCTCGAGGTGATTTGGCCTCTTCAGCTCCCATTGCTCCCAACTTGATATAGATCGTTTTGAACTCTCATAATTTGATTCCTAGCGGTAAGCTCCATTTGCTATCTTTCCTCTCTACATCAGGCATGGCTCTTCTAAAGCGGATAGTAACTTGGGAGATCACCAAATCTGCAGACTTACGCGTGCTTCTTATTAGGTTCGATATTGTAATAGCATTGGACATTGTTTTGAGCAATCTAAGCATTGTTGCTTGTGTGCGTTTTGTGCATAGGCTGCATCGACTTTCTTTGAATCGGATATTCAACTCACGGTTTTGCATTAAAGAATACAGATCCTAACACGGCCAACAACTCCTTCGTTGAATTGCTGCATTGATTTTCACCTGCCTTCAACATCTGCCCACTGTTTTCCATTGAAACAATTACACACACATGGTTTTAATTAAAAAGGTTTGTTGTTTAAGCCACTTGTTTAAAAAATAAAATATCAATTAGTGCAAATTGACAATCCAAGGTATCATGTTCATCATGGCTAGAAACCTTTTGTTAATACTTTGCACCTAACTAGAGGTCAAGGGGTCAAAACCCCAAGTGGGCAAACTATTTTAATGAAAAAATATAAAAAATAATGGGGATTTTTTTAATTCAATGGTCAAATAATTGTTTGTGTCATTGTCTTTCTTTCTAAATCATGAGTATTATTTTAAAAGAAATCTTGTACTATTACTTTTAAAACATTTTGTTGATTCCGAACACTCCCGTAGGTTCGTTAGTGTTTGTAGAAGTTGTTAGTTATTATAAATTGTCGAGTTAAAGTTTCAAATAATATTTTTGGCCTCACAAACGCATTTTTGGTGGTACTTGACGTCCCGTAAGTCAAAGTTCAATTTTGAGGGTGGTTTTATACTTAAAAGCTTCATGATTTTTTTGCTTAGTAGCTAAGAACACCGGAGGATGGATGCGATAGAGGTTGGAGGACATTCAACATCCTCTTGTCATCTACGCTATGCTAGAATAGGGCCATACATTTAATATATGATATGTTTCCATTTTAGGTTTTTTCATGTTTTGTGTGGTGTGCAAAATAAACCCTTGCTGTGACATTTTAAAAAGTAATCGTATTTTGAAGAATCTTGATTTTTGGGTGTAGGAGAAGATTTCGAGATAAACTCAATATGGATTGTTGTCTAGATAGTTTTGATCTCTAGGAATTCGGAGGATTCAGAATTCCGGAGCCGTGGGAATGAGAGAAAATCAATAGAATTTGGCTCACATCTATACCTTTACGAGTGTAAAGAGACAACTTGATGGAGTTATACTTTGTCTAAGCAATGTTTTTAGAGAGAAGTTTTCCTTTCAAACATGATTCTCTTCTCCCATGTGCACACTAAGGGGGAATTTTAGGAATATTTTGTTAGTGTTCACATGTTAGTGTGTTAACATATTGTTTGTGGTGTGATGAGTTGTAATAACAACTCATATAGATATTATGTGTTGTAATAGCTAGTTGGTTAATAATATATGAGAGAGATTCTTGGGTACATTACATTCTATAGTTAGAATGTGATTATGGGTGAGTTGTAACTCACAATATTATTAGATATGAGTGGTTGAAGGAGATAAGTGTGACTCCTATCTTATAGGAGATCAACTCACTATATATGTAATCTTCTCTCTTTGTGAATATTAACATCTCAAGTTTATTTTGTGTGACACTAAGTGTTATTGAGCATATTGTAAGTTTATCTATGGAAAAGCTTTGCCAAATTTTCAAAAGCCCAAAATCACGATTTTCAGACTTGACTTTCAAGTCTATGTAGATCAAACTATTGATGATTTACATAGGTCTTGATTTTCAAATTGTGCAGTGTAATTTGCAGCAGAGAACTAGGGCACAATGATGAGTTGTAGGAAAGTTTTTCATATTCAAATTTGTGATTTCTAGGTAATTTCCAATCCTTTTAAACAAAATAATCACAATTTGTATAGGGTCCTCTTTTATATAAGGACAAAATTAGTGTGATTTCTTAATAAACTGTGAGATCAAAAATATTGGCCAATATACAAAATTTGGTTATCCTAGAAGTGCAAACATTTGTTGTTCAAAATTATGTTAAAGTCATAAGAATTTAACGATTGCGAATTATTGTGAAATTAAAACTTGTTACAAACTTTGTCGACTACTGACAAATGCCGTAAGGAGGTTCTTTTTAGCTGAAATTGTTTGTTTAAGGTAATTTGATATATGAGATCCAAATCAATCCATGCCAAGATTACTTTGGTTTGGTCTCCAAAACAAGAATTAAACTCGGAGAAATGTTGGGTCCTATAGCTGAAGAATATACTATTTTTCGCAAAGATGATTGCGGATACGAATTTGTCGAACATCTTCGGATGAAAGATCTTTGATACTAGCTTTACTGCCATAAACAAAACGATGGATTATGACAATCTAGTTGCTCTAGTTTGTATGAATATTTTGTGAAGGCTTTACATGTGATGACAAAAGGCCAAAACCTTGTAATCATGTTAGATCATATTTGCTATAGAAGGAATGCAGACAGACATAGACAAACGAGTTTACTTTTGAAAAATAGTGTGTGCATTTGTTACTCAATCAAAAGGGAATTCAAAACATATCATCCTTTGTGATTCATCTTCCAAGTATTGGGTGAATTGCTTTTATTGTCGTAAGGTCGGGCATGCCAAAAATGATTACAGGAAGCAAAAATACGCTTTCCTAGGGAAGAAGTCAAGAAAATTTGGCAGAATTTAGAGATAAACGGGATTCTAAGGGAAACTATACCTTCATGGCATCATACTTGGACGATAGTACTATTAGTTGGTTCATCGATTCCGGTGCATCCAAACATATTACATGTTATAGGGATTTCTATGTAAAATCTGCCGCAAAAACAAATATGTGCGATTCAATTTCATTAGTTGAAGGAGTCACTTACATTAGAGGGGATAGGAGATATTTGCATATTGATGAATAATGTAAAATTATCTGCAAGGAATGGTAGGTTCATTTCTTGCATGTATAAAAATCTCATTTCTATTAATCACTTAATAGAAAATCCCAACATTATTGTGAATTACTTTGGGAAGTAGTGTATTGTGTCTAATTTAAAACAAGACATGGTAGTTTCCTAGGCATTGGGTAAGGTGGCTTGTATAGGTTTGTTGACTTTGTTATAATCTACTTAAATGCACATGTTGTGATGTCCCATTTTCTGAATTAATCTAATTAGAAGACTCGTAGCCTATTCCTTATCTCTTGTAAGCTAAGGGTTAAAGTTAGGGAAATGATTTAATAATAATATCTTAAGTGGTCCTAAGCCACTTCAATTTTTATAAGATGGTAAAAGGACACTTATGTATTATTATTATAAAGCAGGCCAAAAAGTAATTAATATTTTATTAAACTGTTTTAGGGTTGAAATTAAAAGGGGTCTGAGGGATTTGGAAAGAACACTCCAAATGTTATTGAGAGAATCCATGGTAGGCTTAGTATTAGCTCTGAAAAATATTAATCTGAATGAGGCAAATATTCATTGTTCCTTAAACAAAAACCCTATTCCAGAGCTTGAGCCTTTGTGTTCATCTTTTCACCCAAGGATGAAAACCCTTTGGTGTGCAAGATTGGAGGACGGAAACCCTCTAATTCCAGTTGTGGTGATTCCATCCAAGGATCATATTTGTGTTGAAGATTGAAATTTATTTCATTTTCAGTTTGCTACAATGATCCTTACCGCTACCACAATGATCCGTAATGCTGTTAAAATGAAATGTACCGCTGTTATAGTACTTCTACACCTTTCGTTAGCTGTATTTATGATTAGATGTTCATCACAAATTGTTTCTGCTGTATGTCTACGGTAAACTTGGGTTGTACTCTGCATATTACAAAACCAAGTATTTCTGTATGTGTTATTTCAATGCCCATCTATTTTGTCATCAATATTTATGAGTATCCAGCTCATTACAATAAAATATTTCAGTTGCATTGTATTTTCAGCTTATTGAAATAAAGAAATATGTGGGGTCTTGGTGTTATCAATAGGGTTTAGAATATTAATCTTGTATGTTACTGCTTATCATGTTATCAATACCTAATATTGAAAAAAAAATCACAAAAAAATTCAGAATTTATAAATAGTGGGAAAGGGACATTTCATTAGTATAAGAGCTATGATCTTACCAACCTTTAGAAAAACTAATTCAATGATTTCTTATGCAAGTCAGTGGGAGAGAAATCAGGTATTATCAAAGAGAGAACATGGGCTCAATCACTATAAATAGAAGAAGTTATGGAGGACAGGGAGAAGAGAGATAAAATCCATTACTTGCGAGAAACTATCAACCGAGGGTCAGAGGGATTTGGAAAGAACAATCCAAATGACATTGAGAGAATCCATTGTAGGGTTAGTATAAGCTTTGCAAAATATTAATCAGAATAAGGCAAATCAAGGAGAAGGAAGCTCTTCAGCTAATGAGCGGGCCTCTATCAATCCCCCTTCCAAGACTTTTTGAGCGAAATTTCTGCAAAAAGAAGAACACCCATAAGAGGTAGAGCCCCAACATCACATAGGTAATGATTTTGCAGCATATGAAGGACTCAGCCTTGCAGTACAACAAGCATTGACTTTTCGAGAGTTCTGTGATCTAAGAATGAAGAATAGTACAAGGAGGGGAAGGAGAACTCAACAAGATCAGCCCCGTAAAGATATCCAACAGATTACATTTCTTGGTGGCGGCCACTCTATTATTGCGTGCACCTTTTTTGAGTCCATTTGCAATCCTTCTTGGGATATTACAAAACACAAATAAACTAACTCCTCATGCATGAAACTACACTTGTTTATGTTCACCAACAACTTGTCTTTCTGTACGTGCTTCATCACTTTGCGCAGTGCTCATGATGCTCCTCCCTTGTTCTACTAAGCACCAATACATCGTCCAAATATACAATTACAAATTTTCCAAGGAATGTCTTCAACAATTTGTTCATCAACCTCATGAATGTACTCGGGGCATTTGTTAACCCAAATGGTACAACCAACCACTCAAAGATGCCCTCTTTTGTTATGAACATTGTCTTCCACTTGTCTCCTTCCCTAATTCGGATTTGGTGATAGCCACTCTTCAAGTCTATCTTCGAAAAATAATGTGCACCACGAAGACAATCCATCAGATCATCCATCCTTGGTAATGGAAACCTGTACTTAATTGTGATTTTGTTGATGGCCGTGGAATCAACACACATGCGCCATTCTGCTCCTTTCTTGGATGCTAGTACTGCATTTACTACACGTGAGCTAAAACTATCGTGCACTAGTCCTCTGTCGAACAACTCTTGCACCTGTTTGCGTACTTCCACATTCTCCTCTAGAGTCGTTTGATACGGTGCTTTGTTTGGAAAATTGAATCCGGGTATCGAGTCAATCTAGTGACTGATATTGTGCACTAGCGGTAATCCTTGCGGCAATTCCTTCATCACGATGTCTGTAAATTCTTCTAGTATTCTCCGCACTTTCGTGGGAACTGCTTTCTTTGCACAATCTTCGCGCACTTCCGTGGGCTGCTTTCTTTGCACAATCTTTGCGCACTTCCTTTGTACTAGCGCATAACATCTTGTTTCTTCCTCAACTTTTCGCAACAATTCCTTTCCTGACACAAGTAACACTCTTGCGCAAACTCCACTGCGCACTTCTCCTTCCTCCTTGTCCGTTAGCGGGTGACAAGTTAAACTTGTGCTCATCCTTCTCACTTGGGGATGACATTTGTGTGTCCATCATGGACAACCTTCCTATCATACTTTGCCAATGTCTTCCTAACAACATATGACAAACATCCATTAGCATTACGTCGCAAAACCCTCATCACAATAATTCCCTATCTGGAACTTAATAAGGCTTTGTTCATTCACCAAGACTTGGTGCCCTTTCTATAACCATGGCATATTGCGAGGGTTGGGATGCACAATCTTCTTCATCCCTAACTTCTCCACCATTTTGCAAGAAACAAAATTGTCTGTGCTTCCATTGTTGACAATCATCTTGCACCATTTTCCTCCCGATATGTAGAGGGTTCTAAATAAGTTCTTTCTTTGCGTAGGCTCATCTTCTTTTTCTGATGTCCTCAACAATACCTTTCTCATCATTAAAGCTTCTCCATGTTTTGGTGTCTCTAAATGCTCTGCGGATCCTATCGATTCCGCATCACCATGCACTACATGTGTGCTTGCTTACGTGCGCCTACTCGTAACCTCACCTTACACATTTGGACACTTGAATGCACGATGTCCAACGGTTCCACACTTGAAGCAGGTCGCGGAGAATCCTCTTCCCCTACCTCGGCCAAATCTTCTGTGTCCTCTTGAAGAGTGTGATGCTCCATCGTCCCGCGTATGCGTTTGCGGAATGTTGTGGTCATCTTCTGAGACATTATATCCTCGATTGCTTCCTCCTCTATTGTGAACATTGGGGCTTCCTCTTCTAATCTGCGCTCGGCTCATGTGTGCCAACTATTCTTCCATTTGCAAGGCTACCTAATAAGCTTCCTCCACCGTCTTGATGTGCGCGACCTTCTCTTATTCAACTTCCACATTCCTAGACCATCTCATGCTCCAAAGTGGAACTTGTTTGTGCGATATTTTACCGACATCTCCTTTTGCCTTAAATTTTGCAACTTCTTGAATAAACACATCCGTAGTTTGACGATAAGAACTTACTTTTCATTTTTGACTATCAATCCCAACACACTATCTTCTCTTTGCCTCTCCTTCGTCGCTCATTTTGCACATCCTTCCACCATAACATTGCATGCTCCTTTAACTTGGTTTGCGCCACTCTGACACGTTGCGGGTCAACTATCTCCTCGAACTCGAAGTATTCTTCCATGCTCGTAAGACAATCCACGAATTCTTTTGCGTCCAACCTTCCAGAGAATGATGGGATGTCCATTCTTAGTCCATGACCCATTCTTGAAATAGCCTGTAACAATCGCGCTTCTCGCGCACCCATGGCTTCCTCTTCATCTCCTACAACTCCTTCATTGCGTACACCTCATGCTGCTGTACATTTGTCGTCAATTTGTGCATTTGTTGCCTGAAATCCTCTTCGTCGGTCTCTTTCAACAACCTCGAGCCTAGTCCTTACACCCCTTAGTTTTGTCATTACTTGTTCTAGTGCGCCCATAATAGCTGTGTTTGTTGCATTGGACTCATTTACTGCTCCTACATTGGCAGCTCTCCTTGGTGGCATCTTTACTCCTTTTAGTAGTTGCATCACAGTCAGTGTTTTACTAGTCCTCACACTTCGCAACCTATCTCCAAAGTGTGTAACCTTGCTCTAATAGCACTTGACGACGAACACACAAATTGAGACGATCTCGGGCCGTTTGCAGAGTTACATACCGGAAATAACTCTAATCACAACACAAATTACATTAATTTCAAGGTCTTAACAACATCTACAACCGATTTCCTTTGTTGAGTGGTTACAAAGTTATTGCAATAAACTTAGAAAATAATAAGGGGTGGTAGTTTTATGGACTCCACGACTCTTTTTACAAACTCCGTAATCCTTGAAATGACTTTTTTCCCCTTCGCCTTAAGCTTGCCTAAAAAAAAGTTCCCAATTGAAACAATGGGTATGCTTTTATAGATTTTCACTCGTTCTTTTGGGTTTTGAAATTCCTTCTACAATCTTCTTCTCGAGCTCGCTCAATCTTGGATTTGAATTTTGTGTGTTAATGGCATCCAACAACCTTGGTCTGGTAGTTGAGAGAGATTCATTTGGAAAGCTGCTCATCATTAGTTGAGTTGGTGGCTCTAGTCTTTACCTACCACTATGTCTTTTTCTACATCCATTTCCTTGTGCATGCTCACGTAATACCTATGTAACTTTGCACACCTCTTATTGCATTCCTCATAATCTTTTCATTACGCAAACCTTCACGCAATGCTGAGCAACTTTCTGCTGCACCTGAATACTTGAATGACCTTTACATCCTGTCCGCACCCCAATTCTTAGCCAAAATTCCAAAATACATGCAGATCTTCGATTCATCCGTGATGCTCTTACATTAGCCTAAGTCCACTGCCTTTCTTGAAGCATTGTGAACCAATGTCAAAGGGTAATCGTGGTATATGTTATTATTGTTGGATAAAGGATGAGTTGAGGTATCTATTGTTTTTAGATACCACATCGCTCAACTAATGTGGAATGATGTGGCGGTGTTCTCATAAGCACCATTTGAGGGTAAAAAGAGATGACTGCTCTCCTCGCGGCTTATGCGGAGGAAAAGAGAAAAGATGATGCGCTTGAGACCTAGTGAATAGGAAAACAATGAGGGATGATGATGACATTGAGGCCTTTTGTATTGACTCAACTCTTGGGGGTCGAGAACAAGGATTAGGCTCATTCATTGAAGATATTTTGGGTACTTTTTTGTTCTTCAAGTGGTTCTAGGTCACAACCATCACTTGCGGTATTGCTTGGATCTGTGAAGTTCACAATGAAGCAAGGATAGTTGTAGAAAAAACTTACGGTATTGCGGCATTCCTTTGATGTGGTGAAAATCCCATATTGGGAGAATATGGTTGTTCACCATCGAAAAGAGAAAAGCTGATGTGCTTGTAACCCTGGTGAATAGGAAAGCAATGAGGGATGATGATGACATTGAGGCCTCTTGTATTGACCCAACTCTTGGGGTTGAGAACAAGGATTAGGCTCATCTATTGAAGATATTTTGGGTACATTTTTTGTTCTTTGAAGTGGTTCTAGGTCATAACCATCACTTGCGATTTGCTTGGATCTGTGAAGTTCGCAATGAAGCAAGGATAGTTGTGTGAGCTTAAACTTCGGTATTACAACATTCCTTTCAATGTGGTGAAAATCCCATATTGGGAGAATATGGTCGCTCACCATCGCTTGGGAAGGGGTTCAACGCTTTATAGTCCTCAAAATTTGATTGGCCCATTGCTTTGAGGCTTCACACATCATCATACGCAAGAAGCTATTATAGAGGAGGAAAAGGGCAAAAAGGGCAGTAAATTTTATCGATGGAAAAAACCATACATTGATTAAGTTTAGAGTGGCTTCAAGTGGGCAACAAGTTTTCTTGACGTCAATTGATGCCTCCCATCAAGTAAAAAATGCAAACACTTTTTATGCTATGTTGGATGAAGTGGTGATTGAAGTGGGTGTGCAAAATGTCATCCAAGGTGTGATAGACAACGCGACTTATGTAAAGAAAGGGAGAATTCTTGAAAAGAGTCACCATATATGATTTTGGACCCGTTGAGCAACCCAATGCATTGATGTCCTACTCAAGGACATAGGAAAAATGTCTAGGGTAAAAAATTGGTTGAATAGGCAAGAAATATCACCAATTCATCTACAATCACACTTTGGTGCTAAACTTCATGAGAGAGCACACTAATGGAAATGGGCTTGTGCAGTGCATTGAGTCACAAGATTCACCACAAATTTTATCACATTGTAGAACATTATAGCCTCACTAATATCTCTTGAACAAATATTTGTGACACATGGTGGTTGGAGTCTTCCTATGCTAGGAATCTTAAAGGGCATATGGTCGTAAAAATTGTTTTGATGATGGGAATGTGAAGCTTATAGAGGAAATCATCAAGGTAACCTTAAACATAACTATATTTTATTTTATTGTTTATTTATTATTAGTTTTTACTTAATTTTGTCTTTAAATTTGTGCAATATTTTTTTAGGTGTCGATTCTTTAGTTCAAGCCTATAGTTGGAGGATGGAGAGCAAAACCCGGTGGGTTATTTGTATGAGGCCATGGATGTGGCAAAATGGCCGTAGCCAAATATCATGGGAAAATCAAAGAAAATATGAACCTATTTGGCACATAATTAATCGGATATCGAACAACATGCTCCACAACCGTATTAATGTGTTGACCTACCACTTGAACCCTAAGTGTTTATGTTCCCATTCATTTAAGCTTGATGAGGAGGTTATGGATGTCCTCAATGGTTGCATTGAAAATTGAAATGATGATCCCCGACAATGGCAATAGAGATACAATTATTGAGGAGCTGCAAATATACAGGAATTTAATGAAGGGACTCTTTCTTCGTCAAGTGCATTAAAATAAGATACACCTCTTAGCCAAGTAAAAACAATTTAAGTCATTTGATTTTAATTTTTAGTTTGGTTACTGTAGATAATACTAGTTAGACTTCTTTCATTTATTGAAGTCTAGTTGACTTACAAAATTATAACTGTACTAGTTGTAGATGTGTGGTGGGAATATTATGGTGCGAAAACACCAAAGCTTCAAATTATACTCGACTTTGGTTGCTATGAACTAATCTGAACGTAATAATGCATGATAAGCCTCCATTTGCAATGAGATAACTCCTACGTTCAAATATAAGGATCGGGCTTTTATAATTACGCTTTGCCCCATCATTACACCCCATATCTCCATGCCATGTGTTGATCTTCTCCTACTAATTGGAATGTAAGAGGCCGCATAGTTGGCTTCCCAAGACTTCCAAATATCTTCTAGAAGAACATTGACGCCTTGAAACCCCATCCGTGTTAGTATTTGTTAAATTCTTTCACAAAATTTTTGTATGTACCACTATTGACTGTCGAGCTAGGTTCAGCACTAGGAGCAAAGGATATATATATCATTTGGTCATCTTATAAGGCGGGCTCTAGTATTGGTTTATTGTGCTGCTTTTTGCTCCCGCCATCACTCAATTTTAGGTCTAGCATTCTATACTCCATGTTAGGGCTAATGTCTTGTATGGTGGCAGTTAGAGAATTCTTGAATTCTGGAATGCTTTGCAAAGTCAATTATCTTCACACATATGGTGGTCTGCGTGACTGTAATGGAATAATTTTTTCGGACAACATTAAATTATGATCCAAATACTGTTAGGATAGCCAACTTCTTTTGTCCGTATCCATCAATGCGGCTTATCCTCATTCATGCATGGTGAATGACTTCTTGGACTCCCAAGGTGGATTGCTTCATATTTATCTGATTTTTTCATATCTTGATGTAATTGGTTGTATATCTTATCTTATCTTATATAGTGAGGTGCTTCACCCAAAAGACAGATGCAGGGACTAGTTTCGTTGTAGAAAATTTCTTTGCACCTATAGGTACCTTTTTGTAATGTGAAGAGTCCGCAGAGAACAGAGGATGGTAGCTTCACACTTATTCTCAGAGATAGTCATTCATACCTCTGACATCAATGAATTAGCTAATTGTTATTTGCAGAAATTGATCACTTTGTGTATGTTCTTATTTCGATTAGTTTCATGGTTCGTTTAGTTGAATTCTGCAATTATCTTTATGCTATAATTTTTATAATTATTTTTTTCTGGCTAAACATTTTAAATACTGACGGTGTAGTGTGCTGTCCAGCGGATTCCCTATCCAATCTGCATCATTGGGTACTTTATATGCTTCTTAGATAATGTGATATTATGTGCAGCATTCTGGCTAGACTGTCACAGTAAAATTCTGACTAGAGCATGCAAAATATATTTTTCTCTATTGAAGCTTTTCTTCTTTTCTTTGACACATGAATAGAAATTTGGCTTGGAAATATTAATTTCATCTGCTGACTTTCTTGTGGTCCAGATTCGGAAGTAGCTTTTTCTTGAGAAGTATTGTAGAGTTTGCATTATTGAGTAACCAATTTAAGTCAACTAAGCATCCCATAATGTGTTTAATGCAGTCTAAGAGAGATTATACAGAACAACTTGCAAATGGATAGGCACCAGAATTGGAAAAATTTCAAGTATGTCTCTTCTTAATCTTATCTGCCTCTTATATGCCAATCCAAGCAGGAATACTTAAATTCCCTCTCAGGCAATGTCCTATATATGCCATTGAGCCTCCCTTTGTTAATTATATTGAAATCAAGTGAATATGCTGAATTTTTATGTTTGTCTTAGTCATTCATATCAGCTTCTTTGTATCGTGCCTATAGTACAACGTATTTGTAGTAATTTGGTTCCTCCACTTCTATGCATTTTCTTTATGTTTTTGAGATTAGAAAACGTCCTTATCCATAATTTCTGTACATGATTTATAGGTATGTAAAAGTAGCATCAAAGTTGTCTTAAACTTCTATGATAAGCTGAGATTCTTTAAACACATTTTTCCTGTGCCATAGATATGAGGTTCAACTTAATCTCTCCTAATAATCATGATTGGAACTTGGCTTCTGTTCCGGAGAAGCCATTATGGGTTCAGGATAATAATTTTAGAAATGTTTAAAAGATGCTGATATCTGTACCAGTTATGTTCCACATTTCTCTAATTTTGTTCATTCAGTGGATATCATTAAATTTTGCAAAATAGTATAGATGTCGTCATTCCTAGTTAAATGATGAGATTTTCGCTCATATAAGCCTCAGTTTTTAGTGTTTTTCATGCCAATCCTATTAGGTCTTTAAAAACTTAATTTTTGAACTGGCATACTAAGTCATAAAGGCAACGTTTATGTCAACCTCTTACATGCAAAACTGGATACATCACTGAAAACATAAGCATCACCAGAGATGGAGTCAAGATCACAGTTGTTGGCATCATTGTTTGCTAGAGTTTGAGAGGTATTTTGCAGTCATAACTGGAGGGCTTTGTTCATATTTATTTATCAGTGCAAGCAGATGCACCTTTATCGATGCTATATCCAATCATTTGACTGAATCAAATAATCTGACCTACTGCCAAGGTTGTATAGTCCATTGTTAACATTCTAAACATGATGGAGACCTTGCAGATGTCTTAAATTACACCAAATCCAGGCTTCACTGATGACGTTTTGCTTTACAATTATCACTACAGAGTTGAATTTGGCATGAGTAGAATGAACAGGTGCACCATACAATTGGAGCCTTGCAATAGATGGAACACAGTATGGTGAGACAAATGCAGGAACTCCTTTCTGTTAATCTCTGATTCAAAAGTGCATAGAATATTAAATGTGTGATCTGGAAAAGATGTCAAGTAGATAGAAAAACAAATGTATGGATCCCTCTGAACTATGTTTTGATTGCATTGACAACCTTCTTTTGAAATTCATTGTACTGTACCAAATGTAAAATGTGTGCCATCTTTCTTGCATACAATATAAAACCCTAACCTAAACATTCACTCTTATTGTTTGTCCATCATTGACTCTTTTCAAAAACTTAACCAAATACAACCAATAACCTCAATCTTCAACACTCTCTGTTTGGGTTTATTAAAAAAATTGCAGAATTTGAGAAATGAGTATAATCGATTACACAAAGGATTTTTACAAGCTGACCATTAGAGCTGGTTAGGTTGAAGATGACTAGGAGAATATTTTAAGGTGTGTGAATGGTCTTCGTATTTCCATTCAAGATGAGTTTAAGGCATCACAAGTGGCTGATTTGTTCTTCAAAGAGATGTTCAGGCTTCACGGGTTGCCTAAGAGCATAACAAGCGACAGGCATGCATAGCAGGTTCCTTAGTTTATTTTAATAGGAGCTCTTTCGTTTGATAGGAGCTGAGTTGACTCCTAGTACTAGTTACCACCCTCGAGTAGACGGGCAAACAAAGATTGTGAATAAGTGGATTGAAGGATATTTTAGTAACTTTGTAGCGGGGAAGCAAATAGTTTGGCTCAAATGCCTCTACATGGGGTGAATTGCTACTACACCTCACACCATATGTCAATTGTTATGACTCCTTAGAAAGTCTTGTATGGTTATGATTCTCTTTCTTTTGTGGGCATGATCATCACAGTTGTAAAGTGTCGGGGCAAGAGACTTGGTCACTCAGAGTCGAGGAATATTGGAGCCACTCAAACAAAACCTCCAACAGTACAAAATTAGTAGAAATTATATATAGATCAACAACTTATTGAGTGAACTTTTGAGGTTGGAGACATGGTCTTCTTGAGATTGTAGCCCTATAGACACTCCTCTTTCAAGAAAAGTTGAGCTGAAAAGCCGAAGCCCCGCTTCTATGGGCCTTATAGGATCAAACAAAAGATTGGGAAGGTTGCTTATGAGCTCGAGTTGCCAAAACACAACAAGATTCATAATGTATTTCATGTTTCATGCCTCAAAAGGGCATTGGGACAACACATCATAGCTTCACTTGAGCTACTCCCTTTTGATGATGAAGGCAAATTGATCTTGGTTCCGGAAGCCATCGTGGATATTAGGGTGAAGAAACTAAGAAACAAGAGCTTAACGAGATACTTAGTGCGTTGGAAGGATCTCCCACTAGAAGACGCTACTTGGGAAGGTGCAAAGATTCTTGAGCATCCTAATTTGCAATTCCTTCAGGGCAAGTGATTCTGGGAAGGGTGGACTGTCATGCCCACTTTTTTGAATTAATCTACTCAGAGGACCCATGGCGTATTCCTTATTTCATGTAGGTTAAGGGATAAAGTTAGGGAAATGATTTAATAATAATATCTTAAGTGGTCCTAAGCCACTTCAATTTTTATAACATGATAAAAGGACACTTATGTATTATTATTATAAAGCGGGCCAAAAAGTAATATTTTATTGAAGTGTTTTAAATGCTTTTAGGGTTGGAATTAAAAAGGATTATTATAAAAAGAGGAGCTGGGCTCAAAAGGAAGGATTATTCATTGCTCTTTAAAAAAACCCTAGTATAGAGCTTGAGCCTTTGAGTTCATCTTTTCACTAAAGGACGAAAACCCTTTGGTGTGCAGGATTGGAGGACGAAAATCCTCTAATTTCAGTTGTGGTGATTCTATTCAGGGATCATATTTGTGTTGAAGTTTGAAACTTATTTCATTTTTGAGTTTGCTACAATACTGCTACCCTGATCCATACCGCTGTTACAATGACTAATATTATTGTTACAATGATTTGTACTGCTGCTACAATTATCCATATAGCTGTTATGGTACTTTCCTGCCGTTAGCTGTAATTATGATCATTTTTTAACACAAATTTGTAATGAGTGTTTTTGTTGTCCACAGTAAACTTGGGTTGTACTCTGCATATTACATAACCAGGTATTTCTGTCTGTGTAATTTCAATACCCAATTGTCTTGTCATCAATATTCAGCTCATTACAATAAAAGATTTCAGTTGCACATTATTTTATACTTATTGAAATAAAGAAATCCGTGGGGTCTTGGTGTTATTAGTAGGGTTTAGAATATTGATCTTGTATGTTACTGCTTATTATGTTATCAATACCCAATAATGGGAAAGGAATTCGCAAAAAATTCAGATTTTATAAATAGTGGGAAAGTGACAGTTTCACACGTGGAGAGAGACTCCATACAGAATGCATGGCGGTTAAATACAGATTTGCAGGGAGATTCTATTATACAAAATGTGTGGGGGTGAAAATGCTGTGTGGAGGAATGCTTCACCGTTTCAGATGTGTAAGAGCTCGATGCAAGTGTAGAAGGAGAATCCACTATACAAGATGCGTGGGAGGTTAAAATGCCTTATGCAAATGCATAGGTGGTTGTGTAAGAGGATGAAATGCCATAATCAAAGACATTGGCGCGAGAGGACCGTAAAGGAGGTTGTTGATTGCTTTGCCCCCTCCAAGAGCTAATGATTGATGATCACTTCTCTTTCAAAAGCCCTACTTATTATGAGATTTGGGGGAGGTACAATTGTCTTTTAAGAGACTTGGGCAAGTCTTTGTCTATTTCTTTTGGTACTCAGATCAATGGTGTGTAGCCCTTTTTTGTTGAGAGTTTTCACCCAATTGATAGATCAACGTAGGGAGCCTTTAGTTTGTTTTAGCCCCTCCCAGAGGGTGGTGGTGTTAAGTGCACTTTGGATACTGAATTTTCGCATATTGGGGTGTTAAATCAATGAGGTGAGGCTCATCTCTACGTAGTTCTATTCGTAAACTACCCCTATACATTAGCTCTTGACGCGAGGGGATTCGTTTCTAGTCATATATCTGCTCCTCGACTCGTGGTATTGCTTCTTCACAACCAACTCCCAAGTGTGGAGGAAAACACACATTATACGTTTCTTCTTGCCATGAGAGATTCTTTGGCCTTAGATGTTAGGACCAATGTTGACGAGAAATGGAAACAAAACGGAAACACGGAAACGACAATTTAAAAAAGCCTTGGATATGAAACGTTACGAAACGTTAGTGCGATATATTATATATATATGCATAGTACTCATTTAATAATTGTAGACCATAAGAGACGATTGATAAAGCACTCAAAATATTTTGTATTCATTGAAATTTGAACTTCTAAAGAGTCATCATTCAACATGGTTACAATTTCATGATTCATGTATACATGATAATAATCTAGATTTTAGAATATATCATCCAGATTTTCCTCATAATCATCTCCATGAATGCCACTGGCAGCTCCACTCCCACTAGCTCCACTCTCCATCCCTTGTGCAAAAGATCCCGATTCTTCTTCAACAATACCAAGCTGTGAAAGTTGGATAAGAGTAGTAGCAGAAGCATCAAAATACTCTCATGATCAATATCCCAAAGTTTGTTGGGACCTCTAATATAGCCTTTAGTCTTGTGTGAGAGGATGCACAAATTGGAATGTACATACACTAAATCCTCAACCTTCTTGGATCCTAACTTGTTTCATTTGGCTAAGTGGATGAAGCTATATGTACTCCAATTCCACTCTGCTTTGAAGAATTGCTAGCCACCTGTTACAAAAAAGAAGTTAGAAATTTTCAATTAGTAATAAAATTAATTTACTAAGAAGTAAGAACATACATTTTAAATTTTTAATTAATAAACAAAATTTTGATTTCATTTTAATATTTTATACCTGTGAGAGGACTTTAATGGCAACAGTCGTAGGTACTTGGCATCATGGCCATGTACATACCACCACATGAATGGCTTCAGGTTGTACTTGTCACTTAATGCATCTAATTCACCCATGCTACCATTAGATGAAGAGACAAAAATGCCATTTCATAGCTGACCTAAATAGCTACAGCTGGATCAGGAAAAAGCCTTTGGAATGTTGTCTTAGTTCCAGTTGCAACTTCATGGTCATTGTATGGTGCTTGCCTACCAAGTAGCCCAAATATTTCACTGCTATAATATTTGGGATTCAGGGCATAAGAAAAGAGATGTCACGGGGTGGTCGGGTTTATTCCACCTTCTCATGATCACAGTCTTTAACTTCAATGTAGAAGTTTTCTTCAGATCTTGCTCTTTTTTTTTTTTTTGTATCATATCTCTAATTTTTTCAAGCATAGAGTCAATGCATCATAGATCTCCCCTATGCAGGCATCTGTTATGTCTCGCATATCTAATCATAGATAAAATAGGTTCAATAAAACTGGGCAAACATGCAACCTTTTCCCGCCAATCATCATCAAGTATCAATGATTTTATTTTAATGATTCGTTCTATGTTTGCTTGCCTCCACACGGACCAGACATCATCAATCACCATAAACCTTAAGGCTTGTCTTACCTTCACAAGTCGTCTCAAGACAAGCGTGTGCGAGACAAATCTTGTTTCAACAACCTATTAAAATAAATTAAAACAAGTTAATAAAATTTAAAATTAAATTTAAAAGACATTCAAATGATAATTTGATATTTCATAGAAAGTTAGTAAATAAAAAGTAGAAACTAGTAAATTTTTTTCATTACCTTCAACAACTCCAACTTTGACAACCTCCTAATGATAGCTTTGGGACATGATGATTTGTGAAAAACATTTGAATCTCATTTGCCTCTATATACACTTCCTCTATCCATGGTATTTTTCCAATCTTTTGCTTTGTATCAAATCCAAGGAGTGTACTTGCACAAGGTGTCCAAAAATGTGCTCATATCTCCCATCAACAATTAGTCCAATCGCTATACAATTTTTGGCATTGTTTGTGATGACTTGAACAACATTTTGAGGGCCATTGACTCAATAGTCTCAATCAAAATATTAGCAATAAATTGAGCATCACCCTCATAATCAAAAATCCTACGAGAACATTGCCCTTTAGGGCACACAACAACAATGTTGATTAGTGGTATATATTGGGCATCTTTCCATCCATCTGAAATGATAGATACCCCTAATTCTTTCCATGAATTCCTATTGGCTGCAAAGAAGTATGTACATGGGCCACTTCTTTTGCCAACAATGATGTTTTCACCTTCTCATAACTAGGGCTTTTATACCCTTGTGGTGCATCATTAATTCCTCTCACCATTTGTTGCCAATATGGTGACCGCAACACATTGAAAGGCAACCCACATGCATAAACACATCGAGCAACCAACTCATCAGCTATTTCCCTCTTCTCATTTGCAAATGCTTGCTCTAATGGACCTTTGGAGGTTCTCTTTTGTGACAAGCTCTCTTCCTCTATGGGAGTTTCAACTTCAATTTGAATAAAATGATGGTTTGATGGGGTGGGTGGTTTTTGTGAACCCCTATTTTGCAAAGGAGCGGTTTTAAATCTAGCTTTTGAAGCTTGCAAATCAGCCTCCTCTTGCTCTTTCATATATGCCAAAATATGTTTCCTTTCAACCTTGGCACATTTTCTAATCCCTGTTCTGATTGCCCCATTAAATGAGCTTTGAGTCGGGTATATGAGGATTTGAATTCAATATTGTAATGATTGCATATCCAAACTCAAGAGCCACCGCCAACAAGGTTCTCCAACACTTGCACATGTCTCCAAAGAGGAGCTTTAGGATCCACAGACACACCCCCACCTTGGCTTCCTTTCCCATGCCCTCCCACTGAAGCTGAACTTGATGCCATTTATGTTTTTAAATTTTATATCTCAAAGAATCAAACCTACATTGAAAAATAAAAACATAAACTTAGATAACAATAAATATAACTACACCCTACATATCCTATTATGCTTTTGATCACCAAGTTCACCGTTTAGGCGCGAGGTGAGAGCATACACAAATTTCAGATTTTTTAATTTTAATTATAAAAAGCGAAATAAATGTTTAGTTTTAAAAAATAGGAAAAAGAATTAAATTATTAAACCCTATGTATCCTATTATGCTTTTGATCACCAAGTTCACCGTATAGGCGTGAGGTGAGAGCATACACAGAGTTCGGATTTTTTAATTTAAAAATACAAAAAAACTCTTAAAATAGCAAAAAAAAACCCTACGCATCCTATTCTACTTTTGATCACCGAGTTCATTGTATAGGTGCAACGTGAGAGCATAGCATACACAAAGTTTGGATGATATTTATAATTAAAAATCAATGATGACGAATAATGTGTGCATTATGCACACATCATTCGTGATCATTGATCACATTAACATTTTCTTAAAAAAACTTGAAAAATACCTGGTTTTTCCTCCTTGAAGTTGTTCCCTCCTTCCAAATCTGCTTTGAAATTCCTCCTTGATGCTCTTAGCTCTTAGTAGCACCTCCTAAACTCTTCCTTCAAGCTGCTCCTTGATGTCTCTTTGCTCTTCACAATGCTAAATGTTAGTTTAGTGAAAACTGAATTTAGCAAGAGAAAAATGAGAGTGATTTTTGTGGAGACAAGATGTCATTATATAGCTTTTAGGAAGTGTCTTTAGAATGTCTAGGTAGGTAGATTAGGTTTAGGTTCATTAAATGAAGTCATTTTTTATTTTTTAAAAAGTTATGATGCCTTAAAATTAAAAAATATGGCGGAAACGTGCAAGATCACTATACTTACAAAGTCTAAAAATAAAGGAAAATGACATCACTTTCAAATAAGAAGGATGCAGACCTCATCTTACTCCTCCATGTTAATAAAACATGAAAACATACATGCTTACATAATGGGATTTACCACAATGAACAAGATATAAGTTGAATCAAAGTTCAATGATTTCTCGACACATCGGTGAGAACACAAAGTTTCAATATCAAGATAATACAAACGATTGCACAAAATGGAATAGAATCAAGACAAGAAGAGAGAACAAGAAAAGATAGAGAGAAGGGCTTTCTTTTGTATTCAAAATCTTTATTCCTTACAATAAAAAGTCACCAATAACCAACTCGTTTACAATAGAAACTGGGGCCTTGTATAGACAAAGGGAGAGAATAACCACCTAACTAACTAGTTTAATTAAGTGATAAAACACTTAATTAATTGAGTTACATTCAAATGACTTTATATTACATATTTTCCATTTTTACAAAATAAAGTCAACGACAAAATAGAACTAGTAGTATTATAAGCCCGAAGAAGGAAGAGAAGAGATAGAAGAGGCGAGAAATTTCAAGTTCAAAACATGCATCCGAAACCTTGTGACTGCAGCAGAAATTTTTGTCTCCTTGCACAATAGTATTAGTTAAATTACTCATTTATTCATCTCTGAACTTGTGCCTCCATACTGAGACAACCCTTTAACATCTTCTACAATCACACTGTTGAGCTCTAACAATTCTTCCGTTTTATCCTTATTAACAAACTTTGTCTTGAATAATTTTTCCTTTATGAGTTTCGTTTAGATGAATTATTCTTGAAAAGGTCACCACAGAGAGCTTGTAAATCTGCCAAAATCCCAGCTTTCAAGGATTCTCCTTTCGGATCAAATTTTGCAACTTAGTTGAGTCTTTCTCATGATCCTTCATCCACCGCTGAATAATGAAAGACTAGGTTCATGATAAATCATTTTTAGAATCATCAAAAATCCTCTCATAAAGAAGGATTTTCTCATCTGTAAGAGCCATAGTGCGGAGATTGTCCATGGCATTTGCCCAAATTTTAATCTCTTTGTCAATGTGGTCCACTGTTGAATTGAGACAATGTTATCATAAGTTTTACAAGCTTCATTTATAAATTCTAGTCCTTTGACTAGAATTTTCTTTACCTAGGCTTTATTTGCTTTTGAAAGAGTTGCATGTTTATGTATCTCTCATTTATAGCCTTTAGATCGATATCACCATTGATAGTGGTTCGTGAGTGTGCGAGCGGGGAAGTTGGATCCAATGGAGTGTTATCTGATGATAGGAAAGATTTTATAAAGTTAGCTAATACTTGCAATGCGTTCCTCCAATTGTTCTTGAGTTTGCTTATCTTTCTCAACCCTTTCAATAACCTTAGAAACAATTTCCCTAAGGTTGTGCACTTCACCTTCGGGGTTGATTCTCCCAAAGAGATCCTGGTCAACTCAAAATCAGATACAAAAATATCTTTTTCACTCGTCTTCTTTTGGCTTAGCAATTTCTAGGAATTGTTGTTGTGTAGAATTAGAATCAAGACAAGAAACAATCTGACTTTCTTTAGAGGAGGAGAAGTACCACGGAGGGCAGCTACTACATGATATTTAGGGACTTCAAATTTGGATTGAGCCTTTTTCTTTTTGCCGTCAAACATAGGTTGATCCCAAGTAAATAAATACCCCAATGATGTTCTCGAAGGAGGCAAGGCAAGTGCAATTTATGAAGTAGGAGGTTGAGAGATTAAGATTGCTACTGTTGTGGTTACAATGAAGAAGAGGGTCTTCTTACATCCATTTGGGCACGGAGACACTTGTTTTTTTCCGAGTCAAGGGTTGCCACCTCAACTACCTCTTCTTCTTCATCATCACTCTCTTCACTTTCTTCCTCGTATTCGTCTTGTTAGTGCTCGATTTGAATCTCACCCGTTACTCGCCATTATATGCTTTTGAAAGTTTTCTGTGACTAGTTCTATCCCTGTTTTAAAAACGTATAGTCAAGATTGGGTCATGTCGGATTCAAAAGTGAGTCGTGTGCTTAGGGCATGAATCCCCTTTTTCGGTCGAGGGATGTAATAGTTATTGTTAGTGCGGAATCACAAACCTTCGGATGCAAATCAGGTTTCTAAATTGATGTTACTAGCATCCAGTGTGATTGCACAACAACATGAATCCTGTCTCCAAGTGTGGGACTTGCAAAAATGAGAAAGGAATTTCCAGAGAAGGCTGGTTCCTCTTCCTAAACTACCCGCCACAAGCTATTCCGGTGCGAGTGAAGCTAATCTTATCCTAATCTAACCATGCCAAGGAGACAGAGAGAGAGAGAAAAGGGAAAACAGAGCCTACACTAAAACGGTGATACACCGAGAAGGAAAATGTTGAACATCTATCAAAGCGCCATGGAATAAGGAGAGGTGAGCAATGGAAGGATGGACGATGCATCACGAGCCCAAGGATAGATTTCACAGAAAATGTCCCAAAACTTCATGAACACGGCTCTAAACCCGTAATGAACATTAGAACATGCACAAATACATAATGAAGAGAGGCAAGAAGAGAACAAGCAAAAGCGAGCAAGGATGGACGGATGCATCACGAAACACGTTTTTATTGCTCCGGAAGTTTGCATAGAACATCATTTCAATAGTAAAGGCAAAAACGCCATTACGGAGGCGGGGAGGAGGTTCGAACTCCATTTTCAACCCCGAGAAGAAAAGAAGGGAGGCGGAGAGAAAAGATGAACAACACTTTTAAAGAAGCCCCTCTTTACAATATATAGGAAGAATGAGAGAGGGAAGAGAGAGGAAAGTCAGATCTACCCCAACCACTTCTAGGTCGTATTTAATTTATCTCATTATGGCGGTGGGTGAGAACCCTAGCAAGAGCGGCGAACTGTATTTTGCATTAAAGCTGGTTGTTGAAACGTCAGTTCTACCATTACCACGCGCCAGAGACGTTTCTTGATTTTTCTCTCTCCAAACTAAACCAAAATGCAAGATTGACCCTGGAATTGTGCAGAGAATTTCACCAGCTTTCCATTGATATAAAGAATGTGAAAATCTGAGCTCTGGATCGAAAGTTATGGCGATATGAAGATTTAGGGCAAAAACAGGCCAAAACGGATCGGCGGGAAAATATTTGAATTTTTCCCGCGCACTTTGCCTGGATGACACGTGTCGAGCTCGATTCGTTGGTGGCTTCATCCTCTCGAAAATTCCTTTCGGGCCCTTTAAACTTGGACACGTGGCACTATTTTATTGGTTCGGGCCTGAGGGGCGCACTTAGCAACTTTTCAACCTTTTGACACGTGGCACGTTTTGATTCGTCCCACGGGCCTCCCGGCTTTTCGCGTCCCTCGCGTACTTTTGGCCCGGATGTCCCAAACCGCTCGGGACATTTTTCTCCGAACCGCCCGATTCGGGCTCCCATATTCTTGTTTGCGGTGAAGACACGTGCAAGATTCCATTCGCTCTCGACTCTTTTCAGCCTATCCGCGTCCCCAGCGCGTGCTTTTTGGCCCGGATGTCCCAAACGAAAGTCTTCTCTGCTTTCGGCGAATCGGCGGCGGTTCGCGTCCTCCGCGTACTCTTGTCCCAATGTCTCGGATTTGCACAGGACAAATTTCTCTCGCCCGCCTAAATGGATTGCCTTTCGACACTTTTCGGCCGGTTCGCGTCCTCCGCGTACTTTTGTCCCAACTGTCCCAACTGCGCGAAACAAAAACTTAGACATTTTTTCCACTTTGGTCGTTTGGCTTTTCGCGTCCCCGCGCGTTCTTTTAACTGGATGCTCCAATCTGCGCGCGCTCGCCTGGGGCTTTTCGGCCGGTTCGCGTCCCCGACATCCCAACTGTCCCAAGGACCGCCTAGGACAAGACTTAGCTGATTTTCTTCATTTTTCGGCACCAAGCTTGGCTTTTGCAATTTTTTCACATTTTTAAAACTTGTTGGGTTTTCTTCTTGGACAGGAGAGTTAGAAAGAAGCCGAGGGGACCCCAGAAACATGATTTTGGGCCTTGAATCAATCTACTTGCTTGGGACTGAATAATCTGATGCATGTTATCAAAATTACCCTGGGGGGTGAATTTTGGATAACAGTTATGTTGTCCCGGTGAACCCTGTGAAAACTGGCCCATTTTATCATCCTGATATTCTTTTGTGCTTCGCGGGACTCAATTTTACTTAAGGAGCGGAACCAAATGCTGAAGGTGTCCACGTGTCCCTCTGCCGCATCTTTCGAAAGGCACAAAGAATTGAAAAGTCTCATGATGCGAGGATCAACCAAGTGGTGAGGCACGGAAAAGCAACCCAAATACGACCGAAAGCGTCAAAACAAGCGAGGAAGACTCTTGAGCATCCATGTGTCACCCGGGTGCTCATTCAGAAAATAGAGAAAGAAGGAATGCCCAACGACGCGGGAAGCCTCCACGTGTCTTGCGAAGTGGTCACACCGGCGAGAAGAGCCAAACAAAAGCGCAAAGGACTCGTATTTTGGGGAAATTTATTGCAATTTTGGGTCCCGAGGCATGTAGATTGAAGGCGTGGCTAAAATTAGAGTCATGACTCTTAAACAAAGACACGAAAGCAGCTGGTTAGTAGAACCGTGGACACCATTATAAGATCAAAAGAATCACAAAGTTTCAATTAAAGCCGCAAAATTGTAATCCGAGGATGGGATCCGAATGGGGTTTTCGACAACATGCGAGCTCGCATGATGGAAGATAAGGATGCAGATACGAAGGTCGATAAACAGGCTTATGGCTTATTTTTCCTTTGAAAAATTTCTTTCCATCTCATTTCAATTTTGACTCTCTATTGTTGTTGCTTGTATGCATAAATTGAAATTAAATGTAAGACATTGCAATCTCATATGATTTTGATTAAATTTTGAAATCATTATCAAGCGTGAATTGACTTAAGAATTTGAGTGTCTTGTGAAAAAGCCAAAAGGGGATTCTATAGGGGCCCCTGCCTTGGAAAAATACGCACATTGTCAAGGACACAACAACAAAAATAAATTTCAGCTATTCCTCCCTTTTCGCTTTGAACTCTTTTGTGAATGGGAGAATTTTGCTTAGCAACTTATTCTTCCGCATAACAAATTCTCTTGGGTCTTCAGCTGTTTACACAAATACAATTGACCCACCAGGTCTGGACACATCCCCATGTCCATAAGTTGTTTAGTAGTCTTCTTGGGGCCGTCCATGGGATATATCAGCTCTATTGATGGGACAACACCTAGTCTAGAAGACCCGAGCCACTAGAAGGAAATGGTGCCTTCCCTTTTGCTTTGTAATGGGTAGATCGATCAGGAATAGGTTGGGAAGGAGCGTTTGGAGTGGCTGGAAGAGCAACAACTGCACCCCGGGGACCGGGCGAAACAAGAGATCTTGAGCTGGACTCACCCTTCCATCTCCTTGTGAAGGTGGAGAATCTTTTGGAGAAGGGATTGGTCGGGGCCTTGAAAATTCTTGCTTTGTTGGACGAGCACGATACATTAAATGAGTGGAAGATGAGATAGCGAACCTACCCCGTGAGAAAAAATTGCCATCTTGGAGTGATAAGAAGATAAAGACATTTCTTCCTCTCCATCCGAAATAACAATTGGGGGCTAGAAACTTGATTCCCCTTTCTTCCCTTTTGATGGTTCCACTAGTATTGTAGGCTGTTGAGGTGGCATAGGTCCTGTCAGACCTTTTTCCAAAATAACAATCCATCGCTTCAATTCCTCCACCTTGTGAGTGTTGTTGGGCACAACATTAATTGGAGACTTGTCATAAAGAACAGAAGACTCCCTGGGAATCTCCTTCAGCACAAATTCCTCATTGCATAAAAAGGGACACTGGTAATCAGTCATCCCCGCATGGAAGGCTTCCTCTCAATCCGAACTTTTTCAAATCTAATGGAGATTTTGGTGCTCCCAACGGAAGAGATGAAAATACATTGACTCAAAGGTCACGCAGAGCAGGATTGATCTTGATCAATATCGGGAGGAGGCCAACCCGAACCGCCTGATATGTCGAGGCCCTTAGTTATCCTTGGGTCTCGCTATCTCAAACAAGGCTCTGACAAATGCTTCATCCGGGCAGATCAGATCAAAGATTTGGTTCAAGTCCTCCAAGTTAATTTTCTTTTAGACTCGCCGCATGTTGGGTTTTAAAATGATCCTTTAGAAAACCACGGTCGGGGACACCAAGTCCCCCTCTTTAATGGGAGAGGTTCCCTTATTGAAAGCAAGCAACAAAACTTATATACGAGATGTACACCTTTCAAAGTGGTGAATTCTTGATACTTTGAAACGCTTTTATGCCCAAAAGATCATCAATACGAAAGAATGGAAGAATTATGGAGATGAGGGAGGAAGAACATAAAATACTTTCGAAATATAGATGGCGAGTATAACCTTATACGTCTTGAACCAGGAGATGCGAGAATAGAATCATTCACTTTCATAACAAATATAATTCCACGAGACACAAAGTTCCGAAATCATATAAACAAGAACACAAAGTTTCTTATCATAAGAGATGGATGATTCACAAATTTCAAACAAGGAACGAAGGAATAACAGAGGAAGAAAGGGAAAACTTTTGTATTGATTAATTTCAGATCTATAACATTTCAAGAATGCCAAGAACCCCCCCGTTTTGCATGACCAAATCATGCCTATATAGCATTGATTTTACATCCAAGCTTTCTCCCCAAGAAAAGAATATTCCGAAGAATACTTTATTTATTCTGATTTGTTTCGTAAAGCGACATGTAACAAATTTACACTCATGAGCTGCCAAGTGTTCGAAAAGGTAAGCTTTTCAATTATTTCCATTGATTGTTTTAAGCTGGGGCATTCATTGTCTCCTTCCGCAAATTACTTGGATCATCATTTGCGCATACAACTTCCTCCTCTGGATCTTGCTCTGCTAATAATTCGTTTTGTAGGTGCACGAGCAACTCTGTTTCAAAATATCAACCTTCACATTCTTGATTGACAAATTTGGATCCGCATGACAATTCAATTGCACTTGGTGGCAAAAATGACATGAGATCATTAGATTAACAATGAAAACGAGATGCATCGCGCCATACCGTCAACTCTGCCTTTCTTGACTATAAATTTGAGCCGTCCCACGTGGAAAAGATCTCATTGAAAGCGGGCTCAGGGGAAATTTTTTATATTTTGTGTCTTTTAGAGAATTGGCATTTCGGAGCATTTCAGCCCGCCCATCCGCTTCCGATATAAGCCGGACACGTGGCTTTACTTGATTAGCGACAAAGGTGTGGCTTTTACAATTTTAACTCTTTTCAGTAAAAAACTCAAAAACTCAAAGTTCTCTGCCAACCCGCTCCCCTGCTTTGACTTTTCAACGTGGGCTCAAGACCCCAGTGGAGTCGTGGAGCATTTTATAACCTTTACCTCTCTTTTGGAAATAAAATTAAAATTCCCAAAAACCTCCGACGGCCCGCCTTCGCGCTTCTACTTTTGATGTGCTCTCAACATTTGACTTTTATCTGATTCCCAACGGAGCCATGAATCATTTTATAACTTTACACCCTTTTTGGCAACAAAGCCAAAATCTTCAAAGTGCTCCGATGATCCGCCTTCCCGCCTTGACTTTTCAATGCATGACTTAACACGTGGCCTTTTCTGGGCATGAGCGGGGGCGTGGCTCACTTAATAACTTTACGCCCTTTTGGAAATAAAAGCTAAAATTCCTAAAGTACCCCGACGACCCGCCTCTGTTTTTGACTTTTCAAATGGCCACGTGTCCTTTTGCGGGTTTTAGGCACTCCTTTATACTTTAAGCCTTTTCCGAATAATGCTTGAAAACACGAAAAGGGCCTCGCCTTTCCGCTTTCCGCTTTCCGCTAAATAGCCAATCGGATCCTTCGGGACCACGGGGCCAATTTGACACTTTTGCTAAAATAGCCGAAAAATGAGAAGTTAGCAAAAAGGACTCATTGCTTCATATTTCCGAACAGCCAATCCGAATCCTTTGGGCACGGGGCCAACTTAACACTTTTGCTAAAATAACAAAAGTGACAAGTTCGCATAAAAGAACCCGTCCCCGCTTTGCATCCATTAGAGATGTCCACGTATCCGTGGATCTTTGCCGGAAAGAATTTGACGTAAAGACGCGACCAGAGAAATGCAGAGAAGGGGAAAACACCACCATTCACGCTTGAATCAAAGAATTTTTCTGCAAGAAGACAACTGCAAGTAATCTGAGGCTCGACGCAGTCCCACCATAGAAAAGATTGACAAATTTCCCACATCCATGAAAGGAGATAGAAAAATGTTTTGAAACGCGCAGACTGAGGAATTTTAAATGGAACTGGTGGGGTTAAAAACCAAGTATCAACAACTTCAAAGCATGAATTTCTCCATCTCTCCAGACTTCTTACTCTGTTTTAAACATTCCTCAAGGGCACTAGCTGAAAATTTTCGAAACTTAACTCGGAAAATGAGGGGAATTTTGAGGGCGACAACACCGCCACAATCACTTTTGCCATTGCAGCAACTAAACGTCTCACAACAGCGTTTCAAGTATGAAAATGAATAGGAGCTCACGTTTAATGAAGAGATGAGGTTGAATTTATTGTGAGAATGGTACATGTGAGTCGAATTGAACAAAATTATTGCCATCATATAGCGAGGATTGGAATCCACGGCTCGCACGAAAGAAATAAATTCAAAGGAGGTTGACATTATGTGAACAAGGGGATATCTAGACTGATGTGACACAAATTCAGCCGGAAAGACACAAATGTAAGTTTGTGTTGTTCAAAAATGATCCTCGAGAAGGCGGAAAGGATTTGAGTGTCACATTAAGCCATATGGAGGCACCAAAACCGTCAAAAGGGGGTTGCTTTTCTCACCAATCCACATGGGACAAAAAGAAAACATATTATATGCCCTAAAGAGGAATATTCCTAGGATATTTATGCTTTTGGGGGAAAATGAAAGGTGAGTGAGAGATTGAAAATGTGTAAATGTGATGAGAATGCTTTCATATAAGGGGGTTGATTTTCTAAGCTTTAGAAAAAGGAAGAAGCCTAGTTTGTTCTTTCTCAAGCCGAGCTAATTTGAGATACCCGAGTTGTTTTTCATTTGTTGTAAGCTTTCGCCAAGGATGATTGCATTGTACGGTCATTGGCAAATATTGAGGGCACAATCGTGTGTCCCCTTATTGAAGAGTTGGCGTTTCGTGAATCAATTTGTGTGTAATCTCAGGAACAACTTTGTTATTTGTTTCAAGATAATTTGTGTTGGATCGTTTGTCTGCATTTCTATTGCAATCTTATGCTAATCAATCTCTCTCGAAATACACAATGTTTTAGCTCTAAATAGTAACAATTTGGCAACTGCAATTACATGATTGAAGGAGATTTCCTTCATAATGTGGTAAACAGTTTTCAAATCAATTTGTATCTGTTTGATCTAAGACCTTTGTTAGTCCTTGAGTGTATTTGGGGGTATTCGATCAAAGATTGTTAGTATTTTGGTGAGAAATTTGTCATGAGCTTTGATGTCCGAATTCTCAAATTTTGTCCGAAATCATGTATTGTTGGGCTTTCATGAGTACTAATCTTTTGGTTGAAGGAATGCTTTGCGCTTTGTGATGCACACTTCATAGTTGAGAACAATTATTTGTTGTGTTTGAAAGGTTCATTTGAGGTTTTTGTATAATCAACTTTATCGTGCTTAACTTCCCAACAATACACCAATATTCCAACTAATAACCAGCAGATCCATCCAAATTACCCCTATTTGCACCGTATTCATACTTAAATACTAAGGAGATTTGTTAAATTTACCCATCCTTTATCTAAAATAGTCGGAAGCAAGTTGGAATTATGTCTGTGTTTAGTAACATGAGCCTTTGTTAGAAGATATTTGCATTTCTTATTGTACAACTCGTAAGAGTTAGAAATTTTCGACAATGACCATGTCTTCTTGAGGCCATTTTTACTTCTTTGAGAAAAGGAGTGTAAATATTGTTGTTCTACCCTTTGCTTTTCACAAATACAGTAACAATATGGGTCCTCTCACCTTGGTTGCGAGATAGAGCCTAAAGTAGCACGGTAGATGATACCCTTTGTTGAGGTGTCATCCAATATTCCCGAAGCAAAGTGAAAAATAGATCGCTGGACCCTTTCCCAGCCTACAAACGACTCAAATCCCGGTTTGTCCCTCTCAGGCATCCCGCTTAGCTTGATGCTACTTGGCTCACAAGGTGGAATCCATTTGGGTACCAACACCTCTTCATCTTGCTTTTTTCCACTAGTTTGTTTGTCATTTTTCTTCTTCGCTTGCTTTGCTTGTTCAGGGGCTGCTTCCCCTCCCACTTCCCGTTTTCATCTTTATCATTATCTCCTTTTTAGGTGACTCAATTGTCTTCTCTCCTTCTTTAGTTTTATTTTTCTTAGCATAGACCTTTAGTTCTAGAGTCTAGCCGAGAGGAGTTTGGTGAGGAGGAGTAGCTTTTTGTGAAGAACTTGCCTATTGAGAAGAAACTTCTTGTTGAGAAGCATTGAATTCCTTCATTTTCTTGTCAAACTAATGGGTTTTCCTTAAAAGAACAAAAGTGTTGAGATCATTCGAATTATCCTTTTTTGAGACCAATCAATTGTAGGAAGAAGAATTTTCGAATGGATTTAGTGACTTCGGGAGAGAAAAGACATGAGCCAACATCAATCATATACTACTTTGTATGACTTGATATATTGGATTTGTTGTAGAGTTAGTCTTTCATATGTTCTCTTTCTAACCTCATAGTCATCCTTATTGTCTACCCAATAGTCTTCAAATATTGACACATTTTGATAAGAGAGTGTCGAGATTATTACCAATAAAGTTCTTATTGTCAAAAAGAGGCCCTCTTACATATAAGGGCGCAGGTTGAAATGAGAGATGGTTATCTCGACATTTTGGGTATATAGGGCAGATCTAGATGTGTTATTCCCTAAAGATGTGGGAAATTGGATGCCCGAAAAGTTCTTGCCTCTACAAGTTTTATGGAGAAGGTCCAACCATCCAAAAATTTGTACACGAATGATCTTGTCATTACAATAAATAGGAAGCTTTTAAAAAGCTCCCTCAAATCCTGTTGTTTGGATGTAGGAAAACTTTCGGAATTGGATAAACAACCTGCCGTAAACAGATATCAGCTGCCTAGCTTCCTATGAAACCCTACTTGTCACATTTCCTTTCAATAGCCTTACTAGGAACATTGTGAAGGCATCCTTCACCCTTTTGTGGTGACTCTTACTATTCTCATAAGTCGACTGAGTGTAGAAATCATAGATAGCAAGATTCTGTCTCCTCCCCTTGACTTGACAAGCCAATCCAAATTCTATACCCAGCCATGGTGTAAATTAGCTAAGAAGTCATGTAGAAGGTTTTAGTTTGATGTACCTGTGTGAGTTGCTGAGTCAAATTTTCACATATGATTTCTCCCCAATTTAATGCCTATGTGCCTTCACAAATCAAATTGATGTAAAAGTACATCCAGTCTTGGTATTCTTGAGTAGAAGGTAGGCCCAAGACTTTGCCATAGTGTTATGATGTTTGATAGTTCCTCAACAAAATCAATCATGTAGAGAGTCTTAGGCAGCTTTGATGGCCCTCTCTTTTTGACCTTTAGCCAAGATTTGGCAATCATGGATTGGTACTTGTTTGGGGTGAGGTGAAATTCCTTTTGAGCATCAGCTTGGTTAACACCTTAGATCCTTTGAAAGTAGGTATACCCAAGGCCAAGTTGATATGATGGACATCTAGCTGTGCAATGATTTGCCCTTGAGGATCCTTTAATTCCTTAGTTTGTGGGTCGAAACAGGAAGCACAAGTTAAGATTGTGTCAACACACTCAACAAATGTAGGAATCCCCCTGCATGAGTTAAACCACCGTTCAAAATTCTCTACGTTAATATGGTTGGACTATCATCATTCATTGTGGCGCATAAATTAGTTAAATCCACGTGTTTAATATCACTTTGTTCCCTATTTTAGGGACTGAGGTTTCTAGAGAGGAAATGGGTTTATATATCGACATATTGGAACTTCGTTTTGATAAATTGGACACTAGCTCAAAGGCAAATGTGTTTTGAAAGGATTATCGAAGGAATATAGAGGAATGACACCAAAACAAACACAATCTAAAAAGTGAGCTATTTAGTGATAATATTACTCTCCACAGACTTCGATGCGGGATTGATGACCACATTGATTGGGAGGATAGACTTTGTAGGCTCTGTAGCCTTCATGAGGTGGAGACAAAGACTCATTTCATCTTCAGTTGCCCCATATACTATGAGATCGAGAGGGCGATTTCACTTTGTCTCTTGAGTGATTCGAGACTCTCTGGTCTTCTTCAGATATATCGACCAACGGTGTCTTGCCCTCTACATCCGTGAGTCTTTGCTGCTTGAGACCAGATTCTTCATCCCCCTCCGAGAGTCATCCCCATGAGACGAATTACAACCTTCTTTTCGGTTCTACCCACTGGTGGAGGAACTAAATGGCGAGCTTTTTGACCCGATACGGTGCATAGATCAGTTCATTTCTGGTTTGACCTTAACACTTCCCTTGGTCACCGCCAATGAATCGATGCACACATGTACTAGAGGGCAGTCCAGCTCCATTCGTCCCCTTGGCCGTCGCGTCGGTCTCGAGATCTCGGCGGGGAAGGAGGTTTTTGCTCCCCTCTTCGGGTTACCAGTCCATCAGGAGCTTCTTTTCGTCAGCCTCTAATGTTAGGAGGGGAGTGGCTACCGTTCCTGATTAGACCTTGGTCCCCGTTTGCCCCCCATCTTCATTCCCTTCTTTGCTTCCCTCTTTTTCTCCCCATTTGCTCCATTGCCCGGTTTGAGGGGTATTGGCTTCGGGTTTCCTTTCTGCGGTCTTTTCTCTTCTTCTTTGTTTTGGGAACTCGTTTTGAGTTGTCCCGCTCGCACTTTGTATATTGTTTGGGTTGCAGTCCCATTGACCTACTTTTGTGGTCATTCGTTGGACATTAATATTTTTATGTTATCTTATCTCCATTTAGATAAGTAGAAAGGCGACCTCCTATGTTCCCAACACAATTTGAATTTTAAAATTTGGCCTCGGGATGAAGGGGATACAAGCAAATCAATGATTTTGGACGAGGGGAAAAAGACAATGTAAGGAAAATGACATAGCAAAGGACATTCACAAGTGGTAAAAATGTAGTAGAGAAGAGCTTTATAGTATTTAGTAATCAATTTCCATACCATTTTCCTAGCAACAAATCGAATGAAAACAGGCCCAACAGAACAATAATTTGAAAAACTCAATCTCTTATCAATTTCGAGTTTAAGGCGGGAGGATCGGTAGTTCAAATAATGGGAGACACATGGAAACAATTCCCTTGGTTCGAGTTATTGTGCCCAAAATAGCTGATTTGGCCAATGGTGGAGATGGAGTCGTGAGAAGTGGCGAGTCGGCGAACGAGAAGGCCCGAGGGAATTGGGTCGAGAATTCAAGCGATGCCCTATTTAACCGATATGGCCGATGAAGGCGGGGAAATCGATAAATCGGTGAACATGAGGAAGTGAGGGAGAGGGGTGAGAGTTCCATCGGTGCTTGATTTTATTGAAAGCTAACAAAGCTTAGTAAAGCGGTCAAGGCGGGAAAATGGGGAGCAAGAGAAAATTTAGCTAACTCCCGATTCTCTTTCTTCATCACTAAATCAATATAGGACGGGGTGACCAAGAAATGCATGATCCTACCCAAAACTCAAAAATTCTCGACAACAATATGCTTCTTAGATAAGGTAACATTATGTGTAGCATTTCGGTTAGACTGTGTAGTATGATAACCATTTGTGAGGTATGTAGCCCATTCATCAACCCAAAACCTTAAGATTCTTAATGAACCTTTCCAAAGGCTTTAACCACAATGATAATGAGGTATGTCATAAAGGGTCCTTTTGCGTTAGTCCTCTAGTAGCTCCAAAGAGACCTTTTAGAGAACCATTAACTAGAACCAAAAGCTTGGGGTTAGTGTAATAGCTTATGACCCATTCTCTCCATTCTCGCTCGAATAAATTGTTTCTTATAATCTTTTGAGGATTTTTCATGGGCTTTCGCAACATTAAGCTTGATTAATGCACCTTTTGTTATACTTGAAGTTAGAGAAGGGATTATTTCATGGGCAGTAATACCATTAGTGATTAGTATACCATTGATGAAATCCCTTTGTTCCTCACATTTAAGGTTTGGAAGGAAACTCTTCAAAGGTGTAGAATGACCTCAAAAATGTTTTTTCGATCTGGATTATATAAAGAGATAGGTTGAAAATCGTTTGGGTGCCTAGAATCTCTTTTCTTGTCTTGTAGTAATGACCTTGGAATGATTTTGTAATTCACATTGCATAAAGAGATAGGTCAAAATCTGCTGGGTCCCCAAATCTTGTGTTAGTTCTAGTGATCTTTTGTTAGTTTTTGCTTTAATTAACTTTAGGATTGCTTTTCGACTTAATTAAAATTCGTGTTGGTTTATTTGAGGACTCTTATGTAATGTTTATCAATCAATGAAGTTGAGATTTACCTCGCTCTTGTCCAATTTGTATGGTTCTTTGCTTTGCTGCAATTGCGAATTCTTTGCTTTGCTGCAATTGTGGATTCATCATTGTTGGTTTGAGTTGTCTCCATAAATGGTGTTGCCAAAGTACATTCTACAAAAGGATGTGACAAGGCAAAAAAATGGGGCATATTTTGTGAGTCTATCAATGACTCTAGCATGATGACACTTTTCCTTTTAGAATAAAGAAATCTTGTATTGAAATCCTCTGAAACCTCCTTCCTTTAGTAATGAGGTACATAGATAAAGGCTGCAAAATTCTTGTAGTCTTTTCACCTTTGTTTTGTTGATGCATTCTCGCTCAAATTTCATTACATAACCTTTGAGCCCCTCCAAAAAAGAAATTTTGCTTGATACTATGATAAATCCTAAGGAATCTTGAATGCCCACCCATCATAGAATCGTGGAGCTCCTCAAGAACCAGATGCTTAAGGATTAATTTTTGCACGGGTCTATCCTGTTGTCGTATCATGAGTCCCCTTTCCACACAAATTTATCTGAAGTGTTTGGATTTTTGACGGTATTGAATGAGATTCCATGTATTTGTGACTTGTTGTTGGTCAAATCTCCTTCTAGTATGGACATGGCACAACAATACCTTTGTGTTTGTATCCCTCTTAGAAAGTGCAAATGCCACTACGTTATGCACATTTTTAATTAGATGACCTCGGTGTTGTACCCCAACATCTTTGTGACCTATTTTTGTTTCTCTTCTGAAGAAAACCATTTTTCTAAGATGTATTTTAAGTTGTCGTGATATATTTTCATCTTGAAATTGCTCCCCATTAAATAAGGTCTCCTTTTCTTGTCCGCATGAAGAATAGACAACAATTCGGGATTCATCAAATTCGTAGTATTTAGTTGGCAAATTTCAAATGCAATGGGTTGGCTATCATAAATGAGGATGAAATCCATACCATGCCGTGATTTATCACATTCTATAATGAAGGTTTTGGAAAAATCATAAGTAGCTAGGATTAGAGTCGCACACATGACCTTCTTAAGCTTGTCAAATGCCATGTGCGGTGTTTGGTTCTAATGGAAAGATTCCTTGTTCAAGAGCTATGCAAGTGGTCTTGCCAGCTTTCATAATTTTTGACAAACTTGTGATGGTATTTAATAAGACTTCATAATCCTTATAGGTTCTAGGGGGATCGAGGTGCTCGACTCTACCTTGTCCTTCATATTGTGAGGATACTCCTCGACTCCTCCATGAAAGACAACGTGACCCAAGTATTCCACCTCTTGTACCGCAAAAGCACACAAATGGCTTCACATAATGTTGATGTTCTTTGAGAATCTGTAAAACTTGACCTATATGGTACAAATGGTCCTCCTATGTTTTCTGTAGATTAATATATTATCAACGAAAAAAGACAGTCCCGTTGACCTACTTTTTTGTGGTCATTTGTTGGACATAAATATAATTATCGTATCTTATCTAGATTTCTACTTCCACATTATTTCCTCCCAGTTTCCCATTCATTAATTCTGCTTTGAGGAGTTGTTTTTTCTGAATAATATGACATGTATTTCATTTTTGACGCATTTCATCGTTAATCTCTTCCAGTTGTTTCAGAATACCCGTTTTCTGTACCTTAATGTCTCCAAACTCATTCCAATTCCATTTCTTAAGTTTGGTCTTAAGGTAATCCAACCTCTTAACAAAGGAATACATCAGAGTACCATGTCTTGGCTTTCCTTCCATCCACCACTGTTGAATACATTGTCTGATATTCTCATGTCGCAGCCACATCAATTGAAATCTGAAGGGAATATTCTCCTGAAAGATTTCCTTATCTCAATAGAAACATGCCAATGATTTGAGCCTATATTTTTCAGAAGAGTTGCTTTGGGAACAAAATTTCGTAGCCACCATTCTTTAGAAACTAAAAATCTGTCCAATCTTTCCATAATACAGTGCTGACCTTCTATTATTCCAAGTCATAACCCCATTTCCAGTTGGAATATTCAGTAGCTTTAATGACTGGATCTGTTGGGACATAATTGTGGAGATAGCATCCAACTGTTTGTTCCCACCTTGCTTTTCTTGAAGATTGAGAATAGTGTTAAAATCTCCCCCTAAATTGATAAAATTACCTAAGTGTCTAAAAAGTAACTTTATAAAAGACACTTATGTTTTATTATTTTTAAAAAGCATCTTTTTGATAAAGTTTTAAACTTTATAAAAGACACTTATGTTTTATTGTTATGGAAAGTAATTTTTTGATAAAAGTTTTATTATTATAAAAATTTACTTTCAAAAAAGTAATTCATAACAAAGGAATAGAAATGGAAAGTTGCTTTTGGAGGCTTTTCCTTGGGAAAAACAAAAGTAAAGTTATAAAAGAGTGTTGAGGGGTCATTTGGACACATCTTTTGACTCTCATCTATTTTGACATTGAAGGTTTGAGTTGTTGCTCCTACTTTTGCATTTGAGGATGAAAACCCTCCTTTGCAATCTACATCTGAGGATGAAAACCCTTCGGTGTATTCAGATTTTGGGGACGAAAACCCTCAATTTCTCCTTAGTGGTTTCATACGGACATCACATTTGAGCTTATATGAGATACTCAAAGGAAAAGATCAGATTTTCAAAGATAGGGCACACTTTCTAGGCATGTATTTTCCGAAATAGTAAAAGATAAACTTATGTTAATAAGCCCATATGATTGAGCCATCACTCTCTTTGTTTCTTCTTTCAAGTTGTTCAGGTCAACCCTTACAAAGGTCAATCTATAGTGCAACACGTCTCTGTCTGCATTAGTTTCTTTTCCTTCATCAAAGAAACATGAAAGCCCAGCGTACATCCTAGGATTTCCTTACCCATTAAGTACATGAGCAATCCAAATAGCCGGAGTCAGCTTCATGAACAAGCTATAAAATTAGTCATGAAATCTTTTTGTCCCATATTCTATGCATCGAGGAAATTTCAGGTAATTCCTAACTCCTCATATATGAATAATCTTAAAGAATGGAAGACAACTTATGGCTTCCAGTGCTAGTTTATCTGTGAAAGCGGCAAAGATTGGTACAATTGGAAGAGAAAAGAATAAAATATGATTGACTAAACAAGAAAGATTCTCTACTTCCACAATCGAATCACAGAAATGCAACTCATTTAACCTCTATGGTTATCAATTATAGTTGGCATGTAGAATAAAAAAATGTTGCCAGAAAACATGATCTATTATGACAGAGGGAAGGATATTTCATTGCTTATAGTTGTTAGTATATCGTAATTATAAGATATCTAATGAAAAGAGAACACAAAACAGTAAACTCAACATTCCTGTTATAAACTGGCTTAATTTTACATTAGAAACTGAAATGACAAAAATTGTAACATTTGAGTTGGTAATATTGTTTCCTGATACCAAGTCAAATGCATTTGTATCTACGTGACACAATTAATGTGCAAATTTGCATCATTAGGACATCAAACTTAAAGAAATAAGTGAACCAATTGTCCATACTTTAAATTGTTACAAACCTTTTCAATAAGATCTAAATATTCCTGATTGTCTTCAAACTCCACTCTTGTCCAGTCAATGCCATCTATGCTATATTCCTGCAATGCATATCATGTTCATTATTTTCATTAACAGTATGATGATCGTTGTGTTAGGGCTCTTAGATATAAAATCAAGAACAAAATTACATGTACTAAATATCAGGAGCACACCAGCCATTCTTTGAAATGCCTTTGCAAACATATATATATCATTACATGTATGTTCAAATAGGATATCTTTAATTCTTCAAAAATTGAACAACATCGCAGAATATGTTTTGAGGCAACTACCACGCATAGAACAGGCAAAATTCAAGACAGCCATCTCTGGCAATAAGTATAGCTCACCCAAGGTTAAAATTGTTGGAAACTAGGAAACTAACAAGGGGGTGAATCGGTGTCTTATAAAATTTACCTTCTTAAATTTGCTATGATAAACATATAAAACAATACACGAACGATATGGAAAAGAGTATACAAAGACACGAGTTTTAATGTGAGAAACCCAATTTGGGAAGAAAACCCACTGAAATCATGAACTATGCTTAAGACTAAAATGCCCTTTAATTGCTACATGATTTGATGGTTGAGCTTCTACTCAACCTTGAGCTGCAATTCCTATTTGACCAAGCTTCTATTCAGTCTGGAGGATTTAACCGCCTGTGATTTGACCAGTGCAATGATATTTAGTAAGCAACTACTTACAAGGAGGTTCTTTACCCCCTAAATGCTAAGTTACAGTGAACTTAGACTTGATTACAAAATTTGGTCACACTTAGTTTGTTGCCTTACACAGTTGATATTGACCTCTAGATTAACTCACTTCTTTTCCCAAATGTGCTTCTCAATTGATCTCAACTTTCCTTTTTCATGTCTCAGCATGCGATTGATTATGTTGCCTTTGATTCTCACCAAGTTGGAGGTTGCCCCCTCGAAGTGGCTAAGTTATCATACTTGCATATTGTGATCATTTATCTATAATCTCATGTTCTTTGGCGTTCTATTGTTGTTAATATTCAAATTTATACAAGTAATTTCATTACAAAAATGGCATGCCACTGGTTGTAATATGAGAGATAGGATAAGATTGGATTTGGGTAGCTCGTGAGATGGATTATAGATTGATTGATTTGACGATCATGCATAATTTCATGGGAAGCTATACGATTCTTTGACGATCATGCATAATTTCAAGTGTTATAGTAGTGACAATTTGTAATATATATTATTTGTAAATTAACATAATATTTAAAAACTTAAGGCAAACATATGTTTTGGGGTATAGAGAAACTATAGAATAGAAAAATATCTTCATCTTTGTCATACATCTCATAATTGAAATAACATAATAGTATGAACACTCTGAGATTCCAATGTTGTGTGTACTTCAACTATTAGTCAAACAAAAGCTTTTATGTTTTAATGATTTAAAAGAATTGTAATTTATTAATAGATTTCTGGAAACAAATATAATGATCCAAAAGAGGCCACTAAAGGATCCAAGACTATTAATGTTGCTATACGAATAAAATATCTAAAACAATTAGAGGCAAAGTGAAAAGATACCATTAAAGGACCCAAGAGTGTTAATGATTATATAAAAAAAAATCCTACGACGTTTAGGGAAAGACATCAATTACCTATAAGCACATTAATAAAATCTCATTCTATCCAAGGTATACAACCGCTCTAAAATCATAGAATTTAACGATTAATAATACATAAAATATATTTTTAACATCTATATTTCCAAACCTTCTTGCACTCATATTTGATATATCTTCATGTTCCAAAATGTGAGTTTTATATTCCAATCAATATATTCAATTTTCCTCTCTTGCCTATAATTTTATCATTTCCTTTTCACACTTTTTTCGTGAGTCACCATGTTATGTTGAGATCATCTTCAAATAACACAAATTCCTCTTTGAGGTGCTCCAACAAATTTGCAACATCTTTCATATTTTGTCGATCTGCAGGTGAGGACTTGGAACATTGCAAACTAACATGTACTAAAGAAATCGGGCATTTGTATACTTTATTTTCTTCCAACTCTTCATCTTCAAGCACTTGATGCTCATTCAATACACTATCATGAATTACCTCTAAGAATCTATTTGGAAACCTTGAGCTCCAAAAGATATCATTAAAGGACCGAAGAGTGTTAAAGATTATATAAACAAAATTCCCACAACATTTAGGGAAAGACATACCAATTACCTATAAACACATTAATAAGATCTCATTTTATCCAAGGTATGCAACTGCTCTAAAATCATAGAATTTAACAATTAATAATACATAAAATACATTTTTAACATCTATATTTCCAAACCATCTTGCACTCATATTTGATATATCTTTATGTTCCAACACGTGACTTTTATATTCCAATTAATATATTCAATTTTCCTCCCCTCATAAAAATTCACCTTCCTCCCCTGCCTACAATTTTATCATTTCCTTTTCACACATTTTTGTAGGTCACCATGTTATGTTGAGATCATCTTCAAATGTCACAAATTCCTCTTTGAGGTGCTCCAACAACTTTGCAACATCTTTCATATTCGGTCGATCTACACGTGAGGACTTGGAACATTGCAAACAAACATGTACTAAAGAAACCAGAAATTTGTATACTGTTTTCTTTTCACTCTTTATCTTCAAGGACTTGCAACTCATTCAGTGCATTGTTATGAATTACCTCTAACAATCTATTTGGAAACCTTGAGCTCACCTAGTTATGCAGGTTCAAGCCTTCAACAAACATGCCATCACTAGGCATTTTCCTTGTCAACATTTCCAAGAGCAAAATGCCATAACTATACACATCTCCTTGTGTGGAAGCCCTTTGGCCTACTCCATACTCTGCATTCATGTTAACAATTATGACAATAAAAATGCATTGCACATCATATAAATGTCTCGTTTACTATAGATTGTGATTTCTCATCGAGCTTGAGTTGTTCCACGGATATTGACGTATACAAAACCATGCTCTAATTGCAAAACATAATAAGTCTCCAATTATTTCCATTTCTTGTTGAATTTTTTTGCGGGTTTTTTGATCCTTCTGATCTAATCCAATAAATGCATAACTAGATAACCTTCACTACATACTCATTGCTTTTCACTATGTACCACATACATTTGCCACACTACGAACATTTGAGGTAGATATAGAAGGGAAAGACAATAATACGAAAATTAATATAATTTTTTTTATGTCAAACACACTTTTGTGTCAGAAGGCATATCACTTAGGTCATAGTTGCATATAAAAGTATGTACATGTGTCATCTTAGGACTGCTAAGGACCTGCACAAATCAATACAAAATTGACCAATCTTTAAATAAAAAATTTACATGGTATATTGACCTTTACGACACCTTGCTCTAATTGCAAAACATAATAACTCTCCAATTATTTCCATTTCTTGGTGATTTTTTTTTGGGTGTTTTGATCCTTCTGATCTAATCCAATGAATGCATAACAACTAGATAACCTTCACTACATATTGTTTTTCACTATGTACCACATACATTTGCCACACTACGAATATTTGAGGTAGATATAGAAGGAAAGGCAATAATATGAAAATTAATACAAATTTTTTTGTCAAACACACTTTTGTGCCAGAAGGCATATCACTTAAATCATAGTTGCACATAAAAGTATGTACGTGTCATCTCAGGATTGCTAAGGACCTGCACAAATCAATACAAAATTGACCAATCTTTAAATAAAAAATTTACATGGTATATGACACCCTCATATTATGGCCATTGAAAACTCAACCATTACCAAGTGGATTTTATAATTATATTATATTTTTAAGTTTAAAGCATAAATACAACAAAATTAAAACTCCCATAGAAAAACAAATATATAAGAGCTTATAACAACTTGTGAAAATTTAGTTCAAAGCAATCAGTTAATGGAGAAGTACAATATCATTTAAGTAACATAAAATTCACATAATTACCATTTGATCAAATTTTCTTAGAGCCTGCTATTATAAATGAAAGAAATGTGCTCGTAAGAAAAACTATTTTTGAATATGTTTGTATTATAGCTAAGGAGATAATTATGCCCTCATTGACACGCATATTGTATGTCACTTAATTGGAACAACAAATCAGACAACATTGTCAATCCTTCACCAAATCCCTCATCCTTTCCCTCTTTTCCGCTTCCTCATTTTCACACCTTCACCTCATCGTCTCTGGATTTTCTAGCGTACACTCCATATCTGATTGCTAGTTGTCTCAACTATGTCTTTTTACATTGAGTACACCTAATTACATATTGATTACTCCAACCCCTAACTCCTGTAAACTACTTATCTAATTTACTTTGGCTCTACTTTAAGTACCTCTTTGCAAGATATACGAAAATGGGTTCCAATGAATTGTTTGTTTCTTGAATCTCTTCGTCATAGGCGCACACGTCCCTTTCATCTTTAGCGAGAGATGATAAATAGAGAGCGGCTATAATTATGTCAGTAAAGCCACTATAATCCTCAAATCGACTCGGCCATAACGAACTCGACGCGTATAAAATAACCTAGGTGCCATCGGCATTTACTTTAGTTCGACCTCCTGTGACGTAAATCAAAATGGCGAAAAATGGCGCGAGCCAAGTGGGCTTTAGCACTATTTCGTCCCTCAAATCGCGAGGATGGTATCTGAAATATGTGAGCATCGTGGAACAATTGCTGGAGGAGATGGACCAACTCCCACACCGACACCCGTTTGGCCGCTCGGAAACTGAAAAATTCGTGGAGGGCAAACTTATGGATATGGATTTGAAAGCAATTGGCGATAATTGCTTGCCCCACGTATCTGCCATTCAACGGTTATCGCATCTTCAAGGCCCGAAGGTTTTGCGGGCATGTAAAACTAAGATAACTCGTTAGTTCTTGAAGGACCCATTTGCATTTTCATTTAAATTATCGCTCAAACTATGTTTTCACATTATATTTTACCACGTTTCAATTCAAGCTTTAGCCTAAGTGCAAATCAAACTAGCGGCTCCTTTGCAAACGGATGGCGGGACATCAATATTAATTTGAGTTTGCGAGACTCTCTTGAATAAAGGGCCATATCACGGATCTAATGTTTTCCATTTCCATTTCTTGTTGAATTTTAACATTAAATCTCTAACATTAAATTTCTAATTTTTAACATTAAGCTTGATTTTTTGAATTTTTAACTCTCACCCCTCTCCTTTTGAAACAGATGGCGGACATCAATATTAATTTGAGGCTGAGACTCTCTTGAATAAAGGGGCCATATCACGCATCTAATGTTTTCCATTTCCATTTCTTGTTGAATTTTAACATTAAATCTCTAACATTAAATTTCTAATTTTTTAACATTAGATCTCAGTGATATGGCCCTTTATTCAAGAGAGTCTGCACTCAAATTAATATTGATGTCCCGCCATCTATTCGCAAAGGAGCCGCTAGTTTGATTTGCACTTAGCTAAAGCTTGAATTGAAACGTGGTAAAATATAATGTGAAAACATAGTTTGAGCGATAATTTAAATGAAAATGCAAATGGGTCCTTCAAGAACTAACGAGTTATCTTAGTTTTAAATGCCTGCAAAACCTTCGGGCCTTGAAGATGCGATAACCGTTGAATGGCGAGATCGTGGGCAAGCAATTATCGCTAATTGCTTTCAAATCCATACCCGTTTTGCCCTCCACGAATTTTTCGGCCAGAGCGCCAAACGTGTGTCGGTGTGGGAGTTGGTCCATCTCGTCCAAAGGCGATTGTTCCACGATGCTCACATATTTCGAGATACCATCCTCGCGATTTGAGGGACGCAAATAGCTGCGCTAAAGCCACTTGGCTTGCCGCCATTTTTCAGTTTACCGGTCACAGGAGGCTGAACCAAAGTAAATGCCGATGGCACCTAGGTTATTTTATACGCGTCGAGTTCGTATGAATCCGAGTCGATTTGAGGATTATAGTGGCTTTACTGGACATATTATAGCCCGCTCTATTTATCATCTCTGCTAAAGATGAAAGGGACCGTGTTGCACCTATTGACATTACGGTAGATTCAAGAAACAAACAATTCATTGGAACCCATTTTCGTATATCTTGCAGTAGGTACTTAAAGTAGAGCCAAAGTAAATTATATAAGTAGTTTACAGGAGTTAGGGGTTGGAGTAATCAATATGTAATTAGGTTGTACCAATGTAAAAAGACATAGTTGAGACAACTAGCAATTGTACATGGAGTGTACGCTAGAAAATCCAGAGATGATGAGTGAAGGTGTGAAAATTGAGGAAGCGGAAAAGAGGGAAAGGATGAGGGATTTGGTGAAGGATCGATAATGTTGTCTCGATTTGTTGTTTCACTAAGTGACATATAATATGCGTGTCAGTGAGGGCATAATTATCTCCTTAGCTAAAATATAAACATATTCAAAAATAGTTTTTCTTATACGAGCACATTTCTTTCATTTATAATAGAGCTCTCAAAAAAATTTGATCAAATGGTAATTATGTGATAATTTTCTGTTACTGAAATGATATTGTACTTCTCCATTAACTGATTGCTCTGAACTAAATTTTCACAAGTTGTAATAAGCTCTTATATATTTGTTTTTCTATGGGAGTTTTAGTTTTGTTTATTTATGCTTTAAACTTAAAAGTATAATATAATTATAAAATCCACTTGGTAATGGTTGAGTTTTCAATGGCCATAATATGAGGGTGTCATATACCATGTAAATTTTTATTTAAAGATTGGTCAATTTTGTATTGATTTGTGCAGGTCCTTAGCAATCTTGAGATGACACGTACATATTTTTATGTGCAACTATGATTTAAGTGATATGCCTTTTGGCACAAAGGTGTGTTTGACAAAAAAATTTTTATATGTAATTTTCATATTATTGCCTTTCCTTCTATATCTACCTCAAATATTCGTAGTGTGGCAAATGTATGTGGTACATAGTGAAAAACAAGATGTAGTGAAGGTTATCTAGTCATATGCATTCATTGATTAGATCGAAGGATCAAAACACCCGAAAAAAAAATCACCAAAAATGGAAATAATTGAGAGTTATTATGTTTTGCGAATTAGAGCAAGGTGTCGTAAAGGTCAATATACCATGTAAATTTTTATTTAAAGATTGGTCAATTTTGTATTGATTTGTGCAGTCCTTAGCAGATCTAAGATGACACATGTACATACTTTTTATATGCAACTATGACCTAAGTGATATGCCTTCCGACACAAAAAGTGTGTTTGACATAAAAAAATTATATTAATTTTCGTATTATTGTCTTTCCTTCTATATCTACCTCAAATATTCGTAGTGTGGCAAATGTATGTGGTACATAGTGAAAAGCAATGAGTATGTAGTGAAGGTTATCTAGTTGTTATGCATTCATTGGATTAGATCAGAAGGATCAAAAGACCCGCAAAAAATTCACTAAGAAATGGAAATAATTGGAGAGTTATTATGTTTTGCAATTAGAGCATGGTTTTATGCGTCGAATATCCGTGGAACAACTCAAGCTCGATGAAAATCACAATCTATAGTAAACGAGACATTTATATGATGTGCAATGCATTTTTATTGTCATAATTGTAACATGAATTCATAGTATGGAGTAGGCCGAGGGCTTCCAAACAAGGAGATGTGCGATTATGCCATTTTCCTCTTGAAATGTTGACAAGAAAAAGGCCTAGTGATGGCATGTTTGTTGAAGGCTTGAACTTGCATAATTGGGTGAGCTCAAGGTTTCCAAATAGATTGTTAGAGGTAATTCATAACAATGCACCTGAATGAGTTGCAAGTCCTCAAGATAAAGAGTTGAAAGAAAACAAAGATATACAAATTTCTGGTTTCTTAAGTACATGTTTGTTTCTGCAATGTTCCAAGTCCTCACGTGTAGATCGACCGAAATATGAAAGATGTCGCAAAGTTGCATTGGAGCACCTCAAAGAGGAATTTGTGACATTTGAAGATGATCTCAACATAACATGGTGACCCACAAAAAAATGTGTGAAAATGAAATGATAAAATTGTAGGTAGGAAGAAGGTGAATTTTTATGAGGGGAGGAAAATTGAATATATTAATTGGAATATAAAAGTCGCGTGTTGAACATAAAAGATATATCAAATATGAGTGCAAGATGGTTTGGAAATATAGATGTTAAAAATGTATTTTATGTATTATTAATCGTTAAATTCTATGATTTTAGAGCAAATTGATACCTTGATAAGATGAGATCTTATTAATGTGTATATAGGTAATTGGTATGTCTTTCCTACATGTTGTGGGAATTTTGTTTATATAATCTTTAACACTCTTCGGTCCTTTAATGATATCTTTTTGGAGCTCAAGGTTTCCAAATAGATTCTTAGAGGTAATTCATGATAGTGTATTGAATGAGCATCAAGTGCTTGAAGATGAAGAGTTGAAGAAAATAAAGTATACAAATGCCCGATTTCTTTAGTACATGTTAGTTTGCAATGTTCCAAGTCCTCACTGCAGATCGACGAAATATGAAAGATGTTGCAAATTTGTTGAGCACTCAAAGAGGAATTTGTGTTATTTGAAGATGATCTCAACATAACATGGTGACTCACGAAAAAAAGTGTGAAAAGGAAATGATAAAATTATAGGCAAGAGAGGAAAATTGAATATATTGATTGGAATATAAAACTCACATTTTGGAACATGAAGATATATCAAATATGAGTGCAAGAAGGTTTGGAAATATAGATGTTAAAAATATATTTTATGTATTATTAATCGTTAAATTCTATGATTTTAGAGCGGTTGATACCTTGATAGAATGAGATTTTATTAATGTGCTTATAGGTAATTGATGTCTTTCCCTAAACGTCGTAGGATTTTTTTATATAATCATTAACACTCTTGGGTCCTTTAATGGTATCTTTTCACTTTGCCTAAATTGTTTTAGATATTTTATTCGTAATAGCAACATTAATAGTCTTGGATCCTTTAGTGGCCTCTTTTTGATCATTATATTTGTTTCAGAAATCTATTAATAAATTACAATTCTTTTGAATCATTAAAACATAAAAGCTTTTGTTTGACTAATAGTTGAAGTACACACAACATTGGAATCTCGAGTGTTCATACTATTATGTTACTTCATTATGAGATGTATGACAAAGATGAAGATATTTTTCTAATGTATAGTTTCTCTACACCCCAAAACAACATATATTTGCCTTTTAAATATCATGTTAATTTACAAATAATATATATTACAAATTGTCATTACTATAACACTTGAAATTATGCATGATCGTCAAAGAATCGTATAGCTTCCCATGAAATTATGCATGATCGTCAAATCAATCAATCTATAATCCATCTCACGAGCTACCCAAATCCAATCTTATCCTATCTCTCATATTGTCGAACCGAGGCATGCCATTTTGTAATGAAATTACTTGTATAAATTTGAATATTAACAACAATAACGCCAAAGAACATGAGATTATAGATAAATGATCACAATATGCAAGTATGATAACTTAGCCACTTCGAGGGGGCAACCTCCAACTTGGTGAGAATCAAAGGCAACAGAATCAATCGCATGCATGACATGAAAAAGGAAAGTTGAGATCAATTGAGAAGCACATTTGGGAAAAGAAGTGAGTTAATCTAGAGGTCAATATCAACCGTGTAAGGCAACAAACTAAGTGTGACCAAATTTTGTAATCAAGTCTAAGTTGCGAACTTAGCATTTAGGGGGCAAGCGACCTCCTTGTAAGTAGTTGCTTACTAAATATCATTGCAGATGACTGGTCAAATCACAAAGTTAAATCCTCCAGATGAATAGAAAGCTTGGTCAAATAGGAATTGCAGCTCAAGGTTGAGTAGAAGCTCAACCATCAAATCATGTAGCAATTAAAGGGCATTTTAGTCTTAAGCATAGTTCATGATTTCGATGGGTTTTCTTCCCAAATTGGGTTTCTCACATTAAAACTCGTGTCTTTGTATACTCTTTTCCATATCGTTAGTGTATTGTTTTATATGTTTATCATAGCAAATTTAGCATCAACAATTCTTATGTAGACTCATTCCTCCAAAATAGAGCATCAACAACCACATTTTCCTTCCCTTTCTTATAAATAATATCAAAGGCATAACCCAACATTTTTCAGATAGTTGTTGCTCTTCTCAAGATAGGCGTTGCTTAAGAAACATTTCAAACTATCGTGATCAATTTTTGCCATGAAATGTCTACCCATCACCTATGGTCTCCATTGTTTGATTGCATGAAATAGTGTCATTTCCTTCTCATAGGTGGCCTTCAAAAAAATCTTTCCTTTTAGTTTCCTTCTGTGAAATGCGATGGGATGCCCGTCTTGCATGAGTACTACCCCGATCCTGTTTTCTAAAGCATTGCATTCAATTACGAAGATCTTGGAGAAACTTGGGGTTGTCAATCCTGAAGTGGTGCACATTACCATATTCAATTTTTCAAATGCCCTAAAAGCTTCCTCATTCTAATGAAAGGAGTCTTTCTTTAATAATTTTTTGAGTGGTCCTGTTATACTACCATAGTTTTTCCAAATTTGTGATAGTACCATGTGAGACCTAAGAAACCTCGTAAATGTTTGAGGGTTCTTGGGACTTCCCATTCCACCATGGACTAGAGCTTGTGAGGGTCCACCTTAACACCTTCATGAGAGACAATATGGCCCAAGTATTCCACCTCCTATACCCCGAAAGAACACTTTGAAGGCTTGGCATATAGTTGATGTTTCTTTAGGGCTTCCAAGACTGGATTTACATGATGTCAATGTTTCTCCCGAGGATTTGTTATAGATGAGGATATCATCAAAAAATAGGAGTAACTTTCATATGAATGGTCGAAATACTGAATTCATCAAACTCGAAATGTGGATGGTGCATTAGTAAGACCAAAAGGCATCACTAGAAATGCATAATGCCCTTGATGGGTTCTTAATGTTGTCTTATGAATGCCCTCTTTCTTTACTCTAATTTGGTGAACCCCGGAATGCGAGATCTAGTTTTTTTAAATAAATTGTACCATCCAACTCATTTAACAAATCATCGATGACAGGAATAGGAAACTTATGTTTGATAGTGTACTTGTTAAGTTCTTTGTAGTTTAGACACATGCACCACCTTTCATCCTTGTGGTGCACCATCACCACTAGAGAAGAATAATAAGCACTCTATGGCAAATAATACCCATTTCCAACATTTCCCCCTTGACTTCTCAATATCACTCTTTTGCACATATGGGTATCTATAAGGTCTAATATTGGGGGTTGACTTCCTGGAAATTAAATGAATGACATGATCACGATCTCTTTTAGGAGGCAATCACCTAGGATCCTCGAAGATAACTTCATGTTGATCGATAAACTTCGGAGATCGGGATGTACTACCGCTATCATTGGTGGTTGAACTTCTTTGGAGAACAATCGTGCTACAAATCCAAAAGGAATCACTAGAAATTCATAATGCCTTTTATGAGTTATGAATGTTACCTTATGAATACCGTCTTTCTTTACTCTAATTTGGTGAACCTAGAATGTAGATCTAGTTTTTTTAAATAAATTGTACCATCTAGCTCATCTAACAAATCATCGATGACAGGAATAGGAAACTTATCTTTGATAGTGTACTTGTTAAGTTCTCTGTAGTCTAGATACATGCACCACCTTTCATCCTTGTGGTGCACCATCACCACTAGAGAAGAATAATAAGCACTCTGACTATGACGAATAATACCAATTTCCAACATTTCGTCCACCAACTTCTCGATATCACTCTTTTGCACATATGGGTATCTATAAGGCCTAATAATTGGGGTTGACTTCTTGGAATTAAATGAATGACATGATAACAATCTCTTTGTTGAGGCAATCCCTAGGATCCTCAAAGACAACTTCATGTTGATCAATAAACTTACGGAGATCGGGATTTACTACCATCATTGGTGGTTGAACTTCTATGTAGAATAATCGTACTCTGATTCCTTGACCCCCTTTTAAGATTCTTCTACGTTTGGTGAGAATAGACCACTGAGGATTTTTCCTATAGTCCTCAAAGTTCAAACTGTATACCCTCATAATGAAAGCGCATGAACAACTCCTGGAAATTTAGCTCTATGGTGCCCAAAGATGTGAGCCACTTAACACCTAAAACAATATCAACTATAGCCACGGGAATAGAAAACATAGTAGATTCTATTGCGTAATTGCCCATCATAAGTCTGATTTTGTGGAATTTCCTTGAACATTGGACTGTGCCACCGTCTGCAATCATTACTTGAAATTCAGTTGCTAGGTAGATGAAACAATTTAGGCTTGTTGCCAGCTTATTGATGAAATTATGTGTGCATCCCAAATCAATCAATATTGTCACCTTACATACTTCTAAAGGTAACCCATGACTTAGAGGGTTTGTGGAGTACTAATACGATAGAGCATGGCATGAAATAATTGGTTGGGGCTCTTCAAAGTCTTCCCGTAATTTTTCCACTTCCTCACTTGATGTTTCCTCACATTCTTCATCATCGTTCCCCTAAAATGTAAAACAGTTTCTTCCCAAAGACATTTATGATTTGGTCCATATTTGTTGTCGCAATTAAAACATAACCCTTTTGCTCTTTTTCTTCCATTTGTTGAGGTGTCAGTCAAACTTGCTTTGAGGATACAATGGTGTCGAGTGCTATGATCTTTTATGTTAATGAAGGTCCTCCTCCGAAATAAATTTTCCTCTACCCTATGCCCTATGATAATAGAATCGAAACCTTGAGTGGGTTAAACATGCACACCTCATGCTCAATGCGGTCATTAATATCCCCAAGAAATAGGTCATTCGAGATATTCTTTTGTAATATCCTCCACACGTAAGGAAATATTTTGTAATTGATGGACATACTCCTTTATTGATCCTGTTGGCATATGCATCCAACACTCCCCGTGAGTTTCGTGACATGAACTAACCACCTCTCGTAGATCCTAACTCTGGCAATTATAACGGAGATTAATGCTCTTGAATTTTATGAATTCATACTTCAAATGATGCACCCAAACCTTTGACTCAATCCATGTTACAAGTATAGTAAGTTTCTAGTAGCAATCTTCTCATAGGCCATGCACTTGAGGATCCTTTTCAAGCCTAAAAATGGCAAAATCTGTCAAATATTACTCCCATGGTCTTCCAACTACTCTACTTTGGCTCTATACCCTATATTCAACATGAATCAATAGTAAGTATGAATCAACAACAAATATATAAGTCACTTCTACCAATTTTCCCAATCAACCTTTGCCCTTCTTGACTAACTACTAGCCTAAGGCATGAAATCTATATTCTTGAAGCCTCCTTGTAACATCCCCTCTCTTATGCACTGCCCATACATCTCAACCAAGTTTGGATTAACAGTAAAATCGAGTTCAAGAAATTCTAAATACCAACTTCCACCATACTAGATGAAATTGTCGTTTAACTCCTCTTAAGACAAGCTTCTTGCTATAACAATGAATTGAGTGATCTAGAAACAACAAAAACAAACTTTAAACATTCCTAGCTCCAAATTGACAACCCCAAAGTGTATGTAAAATTTGGGATCTTCATTCTTTATAGTATTCACTCAATGTCATGTTGTCACCTTTGGGCTTATAAGACCAAATAAGGCATGTGATCACACAGTCCACCCTAAAAATTTGGATGCAAAGAGCTTCAAGACACAAATTAGAGATTTTTATCATGTGTTGAAGGGTTTGAATTGCCTTAGCAGTTTCATGATTGAACTCTTAACTTAACTCCAAGTTCCTTTGTAAAATGACTCTTTATACCACACTTGACACTGTACACACAGTCACAATTAGGACTGGTAAGAAAATTCTCTAAATTTCTCTAGTGGAATTCAATTTTTCTTTCAATTTCTACTTACTAACTTCTCAAAGATTGTTTTTACAAATATTCTAGTCTAAATTCCATCATTAAGGCCTTTGAACTTCATGCCCTACCTAAACTGAGGTATGCACTATGTATAAACCCGAGCCTTAAGAACTCGTTATAACTTTCTTCTTATTAAACTTTAAACTCCCAAATTCGATCTCCAAGACTATTTTAAACCTCTCCTTACTCAGAACTTACCAGTAGCAGGGATTCATGAAGTTAAATGATTCCATAGCCTAGTTCCTCACTGTTTTGCACATAGTCAGGGTATAGATGAAACCCTCCAAATATGTTCTTGATAAGATCACACTTGTTTGAAGGAATATTTATGATTGGATGATGAAACTAACCTCAAGGAAACTTTATAGAGTCATTAAGCAATTCAAAACACTCAACAAGAACCTTTAACCTCACAAGTACATTGCTCAAAAAGGGTAAACATTGTTTCCTATCCTCTAGAGGAGGTTTTCTTGTATGTAAGAAGAGATAACAAATTATTTAATCCCTGAGTGTTGGTGAAGAACCAATCATTACATTTTCCTTGTTCTAAATCAATTTCATATTATGACCCTTTCTTTACCATTCCAAGGAAGCCATTAAAAATATCATCACAGTCTTGTATTCTTCCATTTGCACAGTCCTAACTAGTCACCTTGAAACAAAGTACCCAATCTCTCCAAGAGCCCATACATCACCAATATGAGGATAAATAGATTCTCAAACATACTTGCATGCTTCTCAACATACACACACAAAAGACTACATTTATAATGCTCATTTCCTTGACCAAACACAGTTAGGATACAAGATCATATACTCAACTTGGGATTTTCTTATCAGAGAACAGAAAAACCCATAGTTATCAGTTCCTAACACTCATGATCACATTTCATGCAAATTGGACGAGGAGAAGTTCATATATTGTCTACCCAAAGCCATCTCAGACTTGTCTAGGATATAACAATCACCTACTATCAAACATAGTATAAATATTGTGCAAATTCTGAGGTAAGTCTGTGCAAAGAAACATCTATAGTTTACAATGGAGTTCACCATAAAAGAATAGTTGAAAATCATGGATTCTTGCTATAACTCGAAATTAAAACCTCTTACACACCAAATCAGAGTCATGCTTCCATTAACAACTGTGAAACAATCATTTCTCAAACCAAAACAGATAATCCTCTACAAAATGTTCATATCTCTATTACAAAACTCCTATTTCCACGAGGATCTCTCTTCTCTCTGCCTCTTTCTCGAAGGAATGATGTAACTACCACATGTTTTTAAACCTTTATCTCATTTTCCCTTCATATTTTTAAACCCTAACTACTTTTCAAGACTCTTTTCTTTGACAAGTTACCCTTTTCTCACCATTTTCTAGCATTTCACTCCTTATTATCACAAAGAACTTGTTTTACACATGCTTAACATCTTTTCTCACACTTGCCAACCACCTAGGCTTCCTTTAAATACCTTGCTTGCTTCTTTCTCATACTTAGATATTTAAATTTTGAAAATGAGGGAAACTTACAACTTGAAGACTCAAGCTACTTGACTCAACCTAACCCCTCAATTTGCAATCTAGACTCCCTCTTATGACCTTAGAACTCCTTACAAGCCTATCTAAACCTCATAAGCATATAAAGGAGAGGAATTTGACATTTTGAATCAACTTAAGTGATGCTCTGCGCCACAAACTATCTGGGCAGGTTGGGGCACCAGGAGAAGGATGGGGACTCCTATGGCGTCTTGACTCGAGATATGGGTTCCCCAGTCTCAGAATTGACTAGAGAACCTCTTTTGAGGCATCATGAGATATTCACCTGTGTTCGCTTCTGTCACGTGAATGTTGAAATTAATTTGGTGATGTCGGTCTGACACAGTAATAATGGAGATCACTGCAAAACCCCAAACAAAGTATCAAGCCCTAAAAAAGAAAGATACAAATAAAGGGGTCGATTGTCCTCAAATTCGCCAATGGTTGGACTTACTAAGTGTTCTCGGTTAGTTATGTGTGTGGAATTGTGCCCTAAGTGATCTTGTGTGTGTTGCACTCTGTGAGTTACAAGCAAGTTATTAGATGTAGAATGTAAATAATGTGTGCATGGAAACAATAGACTCCCCTCCTATGAAGTGTGATGCAAATGAACCAACCTTGTGTCCCTTGTGATGGAGCTAGATGGATGCAAATGGAGCTCTAGATGCCTTTGATGGATGTAACCTTAGGTACATTTGATGGATGTAACCTTAGGTACATATAGTAATTCTTCTTGGTCCCTCATTATGATCACATTACTTTATATTTATATGATTCTCTTGTTTGAATTTCATAATTAACCCTGTTAAGGCCGACTACCAAAAAGATAAATTGCTCAGACGGCTAGAAAGAACCCAAAAACTATGACCAAAGTGCAAAGAGGAAAAGGGCGCGAAAGGGATGAGGGCACTTGGCGTTGGTGTCCATCTTTGGGCACTTTTGTCCAGAATGACAAATGACGAAAGACGAAAATACAAATTGAGCAAGTGTGACTTGCAAGATCAAAATTAGAAACATATAACAAAGCAAAGTGGCCAAAGACATGGGCTAATTATTAATTTTCATACTCGGGAATCATATGAATAGTAATATGTAATCGGGGTTAGACAATTATCCAAAGTACATGATTTTGTGTCTACCAGATGAGAAAGTGAAAGGACAACCAAACGAGGGTGAGTTGTGGAAGTAACATTTAGTATTTTATGATCTTGAGAACATGATGACTCAAGGAAGGCTAAAGGAATATGGAAAATATAGTTTCACAATCATGTGGGATGAAGATGCAACATATCTTAACCTAATTCAAACATATAAACTCAAGTCCAAAATGGAATATGGAGCACATAGTCCTAAGAACCCTATGTTGATCAAGAATTTGAACATTTCAAGGAAAATCTAGTCTCAGGAAGACAAAGGGCAATTGATAAAGTTGCAGCATAGTTGGTATTCAGTTATGGAATACTTTTATAAGGTCATCTTCAATTTGAAACAAAGAAAGAAGAAGAAGAACAAGGAAAACTAGCATTAATATAGGGAAGTTTCTCTTTTCCCATTCGGAGTATGATGTAGGAACATCTATTTTAGATCCCTAGGTATGTTTTCAGGTCTTATGGGTCTTCTAGAGATATCTAGTCATGTTAAGTTTGAATAAGGCCTTCAAAAATTCAAATTTGGACATTTCCCTCAAAAATGCCAATTTGAACCCTTGAAGGCAATTTTGGATCGTAATAGTTGTTTTAGTGAGTTCTTGGAGCCTTCACACATGTAAAGAGATGGTGGAAACCTTAATTAGGTCTATAGGTCCTACTAAGGTCAAAAATGTGACCTTGTTCTTTAATCCTAATGTTTTAGACTAGGTAGATTCATTTAATAATGTAATATAGGACACATGCAAATTTAAGGGTCTAAATGCCCAAAAAGCAAATAAAAGATTTATGAAATCATATTTAAAGCTATTCTAACCATTTTTGAAACCATCATTTGGATTGTCATTCAATGAGAAGTGAATTCCAAGACATTTTAAGGAGTAATTCTTGTGTAATTGTAGGTTTTGAGATAAGTTGTTCAAGGTTTGAGTGTTTTATTGATCAAGAACCCTGTGCATGTCAAGTGAAATGATAGATTGTATTGTTAATAGGAACTTTCTGACTGATTGCATTGTTGATTGTGAAGTTCTCATAATTATATATGTGGATCATAGCTTGAAAGCATTGAACAAGTCTGTTATAACAGTGAAGAGACATTGAAAGATATAGTTGCGGGTTTCAGTATAAGGTTCTGGTTTAGAAGTTTTAGATAATATCTAAGAGGTAATAATAAACCTCCATAGATCCTTAATTTCTATTCAAAATCTTATAGGCAACATTGTCGTATATTGTATGGAATCCACTATTCACAGTTGAGGTACTCTATCTCAGAGGCAGAATAAAGGGGGAATTGAAATCTTATTCAAAGTTTGGAAACATTTCAACTATTATTGGTAGATTGAATACATGTAGGAGGTTAAAAAAAAGTATGTAAAATGAATATCAAGGTTAAAGTCCAAGTCACTTACTTTTGGTAACAAGATTTCACCTTCTCGGGTTAGAGAAAACCCTCCTAAGGGTTTGATGGAAGAAGTCTTTTGTGAGAGTTTAAGATAGAGAGAACCTATGCAGTCTAGTAGGGAGTTACAAAGAGCCTTGGAATCAATAATTTTTGGAGAACGAGCCTTGAAATCCTTTCGAGGTTAGGGAAAACGTGACAATCGGACACAAAATCTCTAGGAGTTCATGTCTCAAAGTTTGTTAAGAGCAAGAAAGATTATGAAGGTGGGAATAAATTCAAACTTGTAAGGCACACTATGAAATCCCTTGAGCAATCATGCATTAAAGGTTATAAAAGATAAGGAACTCCAACTATCTGGTTTATTCCTAACAGTCAGAGTCTAGAAGACTATACAATACAATTTAGCCTAGAGAAAATGTTAAAGCCACAAGATAAAGCCAAATGAGTCTAACCAAGAAGTGAAAGTTAGAAGAAATGTTGTTTACACCATCCTTTACAACATTTTAAAGGCATAAGATATAGGTCATCACCTATTGTCCGTAGTCATTGAAAGTCTAGGACACATTCCAACACTTATTATGGGAGGCCTAATTTGACAGTCTAAAAGGAATATTTGGAGGACCAACACATAGAATGGGGTCACAAACCTTTTTACAAACCTAAAATGGTAAAAATGGTATTAGAATATAATATTACATTGTTTTGAATCAATAAAAAGAGCCTATCCTTGGAATCTCTAAAAGAGATTGCTTTAGAAGCTTATATAAAGACATTTTTGCACAATAGAGGTAAAGTAACATTTTGATGCTCTTAAATCATTTCAAAGGTGGAATTTTTCATAGTGGAGGGTTAAGAACATGTAGCAATTATCGGTCCAGTGTTTTGGGGGTGAATGAACAAGGATTGGCGTAATTTTGAAGTTTATAAATAGTAAGGCAAATAACTTGTTTGAGAACCTAGAAGGTCTAGTTTTGGAATTTTGATCATTCTAACACTTAAAGGGACTGAGGTTGATTTTCTCTGCATCAATCACCCCACTCTATCTTGTTTATCCTATTCTCTTTTCTCTCCAAATGTACTAATGGAGTCATTTTCCAAAATTTCTAGGAATTCACCTAATGAAACATCAATTTCAATAGCTGAAGTGTTAATTTTGGTTACATTTCCTTCCTCAAATGAATTCATCATTTCTTGTACCTACTAATCTAAATCGTTTATTGTGCATATACCTCATTCAAACTGGTTGCTTCATTTTCAACTTGAGAAAACAAATCATCAGGACTTTCATCTCTTCTTTGAGCTTAAAAACGTCTAAATTTGCGTTATGTTCATCATATATTAGACTATCAACTATGATTTCATCTTCCCTTTGTGTATTTACAAACAAGAAAACTTCAAGAGGTACACAACTTGATTCACATACCTCATCATGTTAATTTTCAGTTGCATCTTATTCTTTGTCTTCACTTTCCTCTATTATCTTATCCATGTCTTCAAGTAACTAACCGTCTTCAGGGTAGCAATATATCACTTCTTCATCTCTGAGTTCTTGTTCTTCTTTTTGTTCACTTTCCCATTCATACTCTTCTTCTTTATTTACATCCTCTTCTTCCATATTTTGTATTAGTTTCTCAACCTTGGCTACATCTTTCTTAAGATCTCTCAGCTCTTTCTCAATCCACATATCCAACTTTCTAGCTTCCTCTTTTCTCTTGGCCTTATCTCTCTTGTCTCTCATCTTGACTCTTCTTCCTATGGCTTAACATCCTCACTATCTCTATCACTAACTCTTCCTTGTACATATTTCTCTTTTCTTCTCTTGAACAAGTGTGTTTCACTTTTCTCTCCTCCACACCTCACCTAGGATTTAAACCTGGTCTTTTGGTGTCTCTTTCTTCTTCTTTTCTTTCACTCTTTCACTTTTTCTCAACTTTTCTCTTGTACCTATAATCTCAATCACACAGTCCAATACATTAGTTTTCAAATCATATTCATTCCTCATGCTCTGATACCACATGATGCAGAGGCCCATTGAACTTCAATGTACAACCAAAACGAATATCAATATCTAGTCACTTCACTCAATTAATCACCCTATTTTCAAAGAGCTTGTTCTTGTTCTATTTGCCTCTAATGAAATTTTTGACTGCTTCGCCATAAAACTATGCATACATCCCTATTTAGTCACTCTAATCCATGCCACCATAGTCATATTCTTGATCAAAAGCAAAAATTTCAATCAAAAATCTCATTTTGCCAATTATGAAGTACTCTAGTCTTCTATTGATCGTACATAAATCTAGAAACCTTTTAATCATCCGAGTTTTAAGTGACTACAATAATTGGCTCCCTAGCTTTCCATACCTCATTCAACACAAATTTTATCCACTCAGTGAATCAAGCTTGGAGAATGACTCCCTAGCTATTCCTTTCCTCAAATTGTCACCTTGGTGCTCAAGCCCAACGGTCATGAGTTATTTCATGGTTAGGGAGAACTATTAATGCCCGAAAAGATAAGAACATATTTAAGAACCCACTTTGGCCTAAATGGTGTAGTGACAAATTGAGGTCATAACTTTTACCTTCTTCTTGCAATCTCTCTTTCCTTCTTTCTTGCATATTAGACCTTCTTGCTACAATGTGCATCAATAGTTTCTAGACTCTAACTTCCCACCTTGAGGATTCCAAAGCTCTTTATTCACAGGGTAGATTTCATGTTTCTTGACTAGTTTCGTTAAGCTTGTAGGATTTTTATGCTCTTGGTAGCTATAGAGGAGGTGAGATGGTGTTGAAATTGGAACAAGTTTGCAAAATTTTGACCTTTTGGATATCTTCACAAAGTTTCGTATTTTTGTGGACCTACAGAAATTTACATTTTTGTGAAAGCGTGCGCTTTTGTTACAAGGCTTGTGTTACCATTATCAGTGCACAATTTCTTTACAAGGTGCGTGTTTCGTTAAAGGGCTCGTGGCGCTCTTTTCCTACATTTGCGTTAAACTGAAATTCTAGCTCTTTGTGTATTATGTGTGGTACTATCATCAAGCTTGCATGCATCGTCTCTCGATTTGTGTCTAAGTTACACTATTTTTGACCTTTTGTAGCAACCTTGGCCTGTGTTACTAGGTTTCATGGTGTTACACTATTTTATTCTCAGTCACTAGCTTGCGTTTTGTCATCAAACTTGTGGTTTTTGTAACAAAGCCTACATTTTTGTGCAGAGGCATGTGTTTCTGTTTTTAGGCTTGTGGTGGTGTGCATAAGCTTGCTTTAGCATTCTAGGTCATTTTTGGTTAGGGTTTCTAAGTTTTAAATTCTGATTTTGACATTTTCTATCATTTTACAGGGTTTCTAACTTTTATTCTTGCAGTTTTTTATTTAGATTCATTTTTCTAAGTTATATAATGCTTTATTGAATTTTGTTTTTCCATGCTTCGTATGAGTTTGGGCTAAAATTTGTGTATGCTCTTTTCTTGCACCATTGTGTGATCTTGAGAATCAAAAACTTTAGTCTTCACTTTTCTAACATTTACGTTGAGTGGGAAATTGCATTATTCATTTATGCTTAAAGGAATGAACATTTTTACCAAGCATTTATATGATTCTTAAATTTAAATGTTTTGTTCATTAATGTAAATTAGAACTAAAGTTTGTGTATGCTCTTCTCTTGGACTATTGTGTGATCTTGATAATCAAAAACAACTTTAGTTTTCATTTTTTAAACATTTGGATTAATATGGATGAACCTTGTATAAAACATTTTGATGGTTCTTTGATTTAAAGTTTTCATTGTTATATAGTTGAGTTACTTGTTGTGTATGCTCTTCTCTTGCATCCTTGGGCGATCTTTAGAATTAAAAACAACTTTTAATTCTCTTTCATATTATTGAGCACTTTGCTTGAGAATTCCAAACACTTGGTTGTAGGATCCAAAACATTTGTCAATGCAAAGGGATCTAAACAAAATATTAATACACATGTGTTATAGGTTGTCGATGGTGTACAAAACCATATTAACATACAAGATTAAAAAATACACCACTTTATTCATAACAGTGTATTTGTAAGTTTTGGTTGAGCTACGACTAGACCACTTTAAACCGGGGAAATATCTTGGAATAAGCCATAAAATTCATTGCGAGGATTACCTAGAAACCCCAAAGTAGTTCACACCTTGAGGAACCGGTGAACAAAATAGGAAGTGCCCCATTTCCTACTTGACTAGTACACCTTTTGTGGGATCAACGTCAAATTTATCTTCATGTGACCCCAATGAGATATTATTAAACACAATTTATTGCTCATTTTATAGAAGTGGGTAAAGTAAAGTTGGGATATTCCTTGAATATTCCTAACAAGATTTTTTTCAAACCGAGCTCACAAAGATAGATTAGATCACATAAAGAGTGAACTTATTAGGAAGTTATTTTGCATTGGGGCCAACTTGACTCTATCTATCGTGTTCTATAGAGCTGTCACAAAGCCTCAACGTTTTCGGAGTCAAAATTTTGTTATTCAAATAAGGAGAGAGTTCATTAAAGTTGGAGCCACGTGTTATTCATCACGAAAGTTACAAAGTGTTACTTCGTCCTAGTTTTCACTTGTCCTAAGACAAGGCGAAATTTTACCAGTGACATCGCATATTTGTCATTACCACTTGGTGTTTCACACGTAGATGTTTCGCTCTTGGAATAGAGTTGCTTCTATCCTTTCATTCCTTTGAGAAATAGATAAGGGTTAGGGCTAGGAGGAATACCTGTTGAATGTCGAGAGGGTGTGCGCGTACCGTAGAGAGAGATCAGATCGACTGCGAAGAACTCCTTTTTGTCTTGGAAGGACTACCTGCAAGTAAGAATACAAGACCACCAGATTTTAATTAGACAATAAATGAGGGAACTGCCTTGGGCCCAGGAAATATAAAACTTCCTTTCGAAGGTGGTCAGTTCCCCTGCTAATATGAATTAACACAAATGATTGTAAAATCACAATTTAATTGCCTCGTTAAAACAATAGAGGAAAGGCTGGTTTTTGGTTTTGAATCACAGTGACCGATGCCGGTCACTGTCACCGGTACCGGTTTCGATAACCGATATCGGTAGGGGCAATGTTTTAGGGGCTTTTGGTGAAGGTTGGTTGTAGGGTGGTTGTGTTGTTTATAAGGCTGGTAAATGAGTGGGGTTAGGTAACGGGGTGATGAGAAGGACTCAGAGAGTACGGGGAGGGTGTTCTTGGGGTAACGTAAGGGTAGAGGAATGACAGTTAGATGTAGTGTGTTACCGGGTAGTAGATCTAGGAATAGACTTATGATGGCTGTGATTCAGAAGTTCAAGAAATGTTATTAAAAGGACATACAAGATACTACTTACTGGTTATTGATGAGGATGCAGGTCCAAGGACTGTGATGACAAAGGCAGAACTCAGGTAGGATGATCTGACAATCAGAAGATGAGATATCTTCCCTCCCGATGTTCGGATGAGTGTCACAGGCTCGGTTACTTACTCGGTGGCGGCCTTGGGCTTGATGTCCTCCTCTGCGCCAACTCCTATCTTTTCTTCACTTGTCTCTCGCTCACCAAGTAAAATCCGGATTCTTCCAGTGACTTCGATCTTCCGCTTCATCAAAAAAATTCTCTCCTGTTTTTGGTTGGAGGAGGTCATTTACTGAGGAACCGATGGCGGTTACATAACCGACGGCAGCGCGAGTAAAACAGGTATCGGTTCGATCAAAGTGGGATATTTTTAATAAAATAGCCAACTTTCCCTCCTTTTCTCCCGAGGGATTAGTTTTGGGCTTGGTCAAGTCATTATGAGGTCGGTTTTGGGTGCGAGTGAGGAGTCATTAGTCATGGGTGTGGATGTAGACCAAGTTATAGGTCTTAATTAGGTTAGTTTAGGGTTAGGACTAGGTCATGATGAGGTGGCGAAATGAGGTGGCAGGTTTGGAGATGTGGATTTATTAATTGTAAGGTAATTAATAAATAATTGTGTACGGTTTAGGTGATGAGGTTAGGTTGCGAAATGAGATGCATGGTACGGGAGGTCGTAAGACACAAATTTGGTGTCTACATTAGCCCCTTGTTGTCGTGTAGCTTGTCTTGTAAAGCTGCACTGACAATAATAAGAAGTGGTTATTCCTGTTAAGGGTATAGGTAATCCCCCTCAAATCTATCACAGATTGAGGTAGCGTGAAATCAGGGATAGGGTTGATAAAGGGTAAACGGTGTTGAGATAATGGTAAGATGGTGGGGTAGGTTCAAGGAAGCAGACGCACGTTGAAATGCAGTAGTGCGACCAGGGTACATGATTTGAAGAGCAAACAAGCAATTCATAGGCAAAGGTCGATAGTTTATCCAAACAAGGGTGATATAATCCTGGTATCCAAGGCATAGGAAGTAGCTCGAGGGATATAACGGGTAAGGTACATGAGCGTTTAGACATGTTCGGCAAGCACAATGGGTGGTTTGGTTGAGATAAACGTCACGGTCTTGGTCTAGGCAAAGTTGGTCGGTGATCAAGTCAAGTACCCTAATCATGCTAAAACATGAGCAGGTGAGCTCGATTGAACAAAAAACTACATGATGGGTGGATAAAATTGTAATTTGTTGGTTTTGGTCGAGGTAGTTAAGTGGTGCGGCCTTGGTCGGGCCCGATTGGTTAGGAGCGCCTTGGGTTGGGCTTGATTGGCTGGTTGCGGCCTTGGTCGGGCCAATTAGTTGGAGTGCGGACTTGGGTCGGGTCGATTGGTTGGTTGGGGCCTTGGGTCGGGCTAAATGGTTGGTTGTGGCCTTGGGTCGGGCCAATAGTTGAAAAGGCTTTTAGCAATGGTGAGTATAGGCGATGTGGTGAATAGGCATTGTGGTGAGAAAGGGAGATTGGTGAATAAGGGCAGAAGTTGGGTGAAGTTAGGTATTAAACCGATATCGGCTAGATATGACCGGTATCGGTTAGGTGACCGATACCGGTTCCTTAGGGCACAATATAACCGATATCGGTTATAGGTCAAAAACCTATAAAAAGAAAAATACGGCCTGTCATTGTCACATTGTCAATTTGAAAACCAATTTTAGTTGTCTGAGGTGTATTAGTGAGATTGTTGAATTTGTTGGCTGAGGTGGCACTATTTGAGTGGAGAAGTGAGTGGTTGGTAGGCCCTAGCGAGTAGGAGGCAGCATTTGATTGGTGGAGGACCCAGCAGAGGATATTTATAGCCATGGCACAGCCAGGAGGAGCAGGAGGTGCTGGACCAGCTGAACCGCCACCACCTATCCCATGGCGGCGACGTGTCGTCGTACTTAGAGGTTCATAACCTCTCATTATGCGAATTTAATGTTTTTAAGTTTGATTTGGGTTTTGGGTAGGAATCTAAAATTGAATGAAATAATGAATAAATGGATGTAAGTTGAAAAATGGAGTGGGTAGGTAGGTTAGTTAGGCTAAAACAATAGGGTGGGTAGGTTTGTAGGGTTTTCCAGTGGGTATAAGGGTAGAAATAGGCAAAAAGATGGTTTTGGGGGCATGCGGGTTCGGCTCGCCGTGGTCGATGACCGATGTCGGTCACTAGGCGGCAAGCATCGGTCACGAATTTTTAGGAACACTAGGTTGTCGGAGGACCGGCGTCGGTCGTATGTCGACCGACGTCGGTGTATAGGTGTTGGGTAGGGGACCGGTGGCGGTCGAAGGTGACCGTGCCGGTCATTAGTTAGGTTTATTGTGGTTTTGTTTTGTTGGGGTTGGTGTTTTGTGTTTTATTGTTTGGTTGGTGTTTGGGGTGAAGAGGAGGGGTAGAGTTGATAGGAAATGTGATTGGGGGTGGGGAGAAAACAGGGGGTATAGAGGGATGCCGTAATTGTTGTTGTAAAGGGTAGGTCTAATGAAGTGGGTTATTTATGCAGCACGCCGGTCGTGACTACTATGCGGGATAGGATGCCCCATTTGAGAGGAGACGGATGCGGCCACATGTGTCCGCACCAATGTGATGAGCCATTATGCGCGAGGTGGGACTCGGCGAGTCCAATGATATAGGGTAGGTGTAGATAGGGACCACAAACTTTATGGTTGCCCTCATCGAGAGATGGGATCCGGCGACTAATGTTTTCCATCTCCCGACTGGAGAGATGACTATTACCTTGGAGGATGTATATCGCATCCTGAGACTGCCGATCGTAGGAGAGCGCAAGATTTCAGTAGATGCGCGAGACGATTACGGATAGCATTCTTCATGTATTTGGGGATGCAGCCGCGTTATTGACCTACCACAGCACGAGTATTGCTTATGGGGACATGTATCGCGCCCACAGACATGAGACACGGCTTGCCGTGTTGATGATGATAGGCATCACATGCTTCGCCCTCCCGGACTCAGAGGGAGGCTGCTTTCCACGTGCGTTGATGGGGGTGCTTCGCTGAGATGGTGGAGCATACGTGCTATGCTTGGGCACCAGTATACAGTGCGGCTATCTGAGTCAGGGTTTATCGCCGGATGAGGCGATTCGGGATTTGTTCCACATTTTTGTTACACTGCTGGGCATATGAGCACATCATATGTATTCAACCAAGAGGTTGCCCAAGCAGCCAGGGCCACAGGTGATATACAGGTATGGCTTTCAGAGGTGGTTGGGGGTCGTGGGCGGCGGACAGCGGTGCTCGCTCGGGCGGATGTAACTACTACCGTCATTCTTCAGAGGGCTTGACCGCATTGATATTGTATGGAGGCCTTACGAGAGGTCATCAACCTCATGGAGGAGCCCGATCACGATGTGTGCTCGATCTAGTATACTTTTTGGATAGCGGGACGGAGGCCGGAGAGCATGAGCGATACCCCTGGAGAGGGTACGACGGCAGTTGGGGCTACGACAGGATGAGCCACCTCCCTTCCCTCAGTACTGGAGGGAGGATGTAGAGGCCCCACTGCCTGCACCACAACCCGTGGACCCAGTTAGGTAAGAGAGAGGTGGCGGATGATACCGTGGGCGACGCCTTGGCCGCAGAGGTCATTTTTGGTATGGTGGGCGAGGAGAGAGCGGCGAGAGAGCACGGCCCGCACGGCCAGATTTAATGCATGGTATTATAGCGAGAGGGACCAGCTCGGGGACAGTGCGGTTATTACGAGGGTAGCTAACTAGCTGCTGCTGACAGCACGAATAGGTGTCCTACAGGGGCAGCTAGCCCAGCACGAGTAAAGGCACAACCACGTGACATGCCCTGCACAAGACCGCCACGAGCACCACCACCGCAGCACACACAGCACAAACCGCCTGCACTCGGCACGGGTGTGCCGGCAGGACGGGGCCATTATTATTAGGGAGTCGGGGACCAGCCCCAGCAGCCGTGGTGGCACGGGCCCGTTATATGGAGGCGAGAGCGGAGGCCCGGTATTATCAGGATGTCCTTGATGGTACCGGGGTTGACTATCAGCCATATCCGGCGCACAGAGCCGAGACTTCTCGGAGCGAGATCGATGTGGGGTGCAGCAACCACGGCCGGTGGGTCCGTGACAGGGAGGAGGCGAGAGGCAGCACAGGGACCAGCAGGGAGAGGGGGAGGCGGTGGAGAGAGCCGAGGTATCCTGCAAAGTAGATAGTTTTGTTTTTGGATATTGGATAGAGACACCGGTCTGCAGAACCGGTTATGTATATAGAGGCTGCGAGCCGAGTGCGGGTTGTATAGTTGATACCGGCTGAGCCGCGCAGTATATTTTGATATGAGAGACCGGCTGCGAGCGAGTCGAGATTTTGACAGTTATTGCGGCCTGCGTGCCGGCTTTGTATTATTATGAGATCACAGAGGCCCCTATGCAGGGCAAGTTGTATATTTGAAACCTTTGATGTATATATATATGATGATTTTGACCCACATGGTGTTTTATGTGTTTTGTTGATGGTATTCGAAATGGAATGTATATATATATAAATGATGAGTTTGATTCACATGGTGTTTTATGTGTTTTGTTGATGGTATTTGAAATGGAATGTATATATATATATATATATATATATATATATAGATGATGAGTTTGATTCACATGTTGTGTATGCTGATGGGTTTGATGTATATATTTATAATGTCGTATGTATGTTGTCGATGGTTGTTATAATGTAGATAGATGATGTTGATGAAATTGTGATGATATATAGATGTGATTTGGATGACAAATATTGATAATGGTGTTGTTATGCAGGAAAAAGAGGTGGGCCACAAAAATTGGGTAGAAAATAAAGAAAAGGACTATGTTTAAGAAAAAGTAGGCATGTGACCGATATCGGTTAGTTAACCGACGTCGGTAGATGCTAGACCGATATCGGTTAGGTAACCGATACCGGTTATTCCAAAATGAGCTTTTCTAAAAATAGAAAAGCTTGGGTGGCAACTTAAGTTCTTATTTTTAGAGTCATGCAAGAAGTTAAATACGCGAATGCGATGTTGTTTACGACCGATACACGGTGTAATTGCATCGAGAGAATTTGAGTGATAAGGAGGAAAGAGACAAAAGTAAAGTGAATGTGGGCCGATTCGGAAGGCAAAAATGCAAGTTATATTTGAAGAGGGTGGTGAACATGGTGAACAGGAGAAGCATCCAAGAGGCAGGAGGTCGAGAGGGAAGACAAGTGCCACCCTGCCGGGCCGTCCCCAAGAGGTAAACTGTTTGGTTGTAATTTGATTCTTGCATGTTTTATGAATAGGATGAGAGAGAGTAAGTGGATAAAGATGAGAAAGAAAAGGTGATAGGCAAGGGTTTGGGATGGGGTGAGTGTTATGGGGTAGGTAAGCAGGGTGTTCACGTATGTTTTTAGGTATAGAGAGGAGTAAACGGGCAAAATATTTATCGCAGGTGTATGTTTTGAAGCATGCTGTATATTTTTGACAGTGACCGGTATCGTTTAGAGATAACCGGTATCGGCTAGTAAACCGGTATCGGTTATCTATAACCGATACCGGTTACTGTAGGAATTTCCAGAATGTGAGAAAAACCCTTGGGGATTTGATTTATTGAATGGTTGTGTGTCGTTTTGATGTGTGCAGGTGGAGGCAGGGCTCAGGATGAATGATAGTGTGCCAGCGTTGTTGTCACGGATCCGAGCGGATGTAACACCAGCTGAATGGGCATTGATAAATCGTTTGGGGTTAAGTGGAATCCGCTATTATTCACGAATCGCACGTAACCATGCTATGTTGTAGGCGTTGATTGAGAGATGGAATCCAGAAAAGAATACCTTCTATCTGCCAACAGGGGAGATGACAGTGACGTTGGAAGATGTGTTCCGTATTTTGAGACTCCCAATTACAGGAAGACCAGTATATCAGGCATTGCCTAGCGTGGCGCGGGGAGCGATAACAACAGTATTTGGTCCATACGCACGAGATTTGACACAGCGAGGTTTGACATTCACTTATGGTATAATGTATGCAGCACACCCTGAGGCAACAAGGTTGTGATGTGGTATTAATGATAGCGGTGGGGTATTATGCATTACTAGGGCGGATGGGGAAGATTTCCAAAAGCATTGATGTGTATTATTTGGGAAATGATAAAAGGAAAGTGACTTTCGCATGGGCACCGCATATTGGCGAGCTATACACAGGGGTTTATGGGCTTATGCAGAGGGCGAAGTCACAGGGGCGTCACCGGATTGTTCATACTTATTACATTGTTGGGCCTATGAGCACATTGTTTGTGTGCGACGACCATAGGCCGACCCATCCAATCGGGAGAGACATGAGTGCAGAGGTTGGGATTCGGGCACGATGGGTCTGAGAGCGAGAACAAGAGGCAAGATCACAGCCGTGACAGGTGACACCGAGTATTATAGGCGAGGGATGGGAGATGGCGACGATTGCGGATATCTCATTTGGAGGCCTTACGGGAACTATATGGTGACAGAGAAACATAGTTGAGGAGTTGAGGGTGTAGAGCGATTGAGGTGGATTGCGGGGCACATGCCAGGTGAGTACGAGAGGATTCCTCTAGATCACGTGCGGCGACAATTTAGATTCGTTCAGGATATACCCCTGGCTTATAGACCATATATGAGGATCGACGCGGAGGCATCATTCTCACCTCCCGGCCGACACCTCCAGAAGGACCAGAAGAGATAGCAGCCGATCGCAGGGTAATGGATGCAGGAATGACAGAGGCCTATAGATTATGGTGGGTAGCAGAGCTGCGAGGTGTACGTGATCGTCCTGACATAGCTGTGATTACAGCGGAGAGAGATCGTCTGCAGGGTTTAGTTCATCAGCTCCAAACGCGGGTGAATGAGACAAGAGGATTGTTAGCGGTTGCGGAGTCACGAGCGGAGAGACTAGAGGTGAGATTCCTCCATGCGAGAGAGCGTATTCATATGTTACAGGAGAGATTGGCAGATCAGTGGCGGTACCAATAGCCGTGGTGCCTTTGAGGATGGAGAGGCCCGGCGAGAGGCGTCGACGATCACGATCATCACCTGGTTCGGGATGAGGCGCAAGGGTCTAAGTGAATTTTATAGAGGTATAAGAATAAATAAGGATGCCGACCTGCGCGTCGATGATAGAGAAGATGTATTTGTTGAACATCTAAATAAAACTGAATATGTATGTTGATTTGAGTTATAATAATAAGAAGGGTTGTGTTTTGAATGTTTGTTTTGAAAAATGATAAAGATGAATGTTGGAAAAGAAATACACAAAAATATGTATATTTACAACACATGATAGGTTATGGTAGGGGATGGTCGAGCTAACCTTGGGAGACACCATGTCTCCTAAGTCTTGCTACATAGCCCATTGCACAAAGCAAGGAGGGCCTCGGATCGATGTAGTTCTCCTTAGGACCGGGAGAGGTGAATTCAGGCAATTTGGGTATGGTTAGGCAATTTGTTGGTTGGTAAAAGTATTGATATTGGTAGGGTAATGTTGTTGGTGTTGGTAAGGAATTGGCGATGTTGGTATAGGTATAGGTGAAGCGAAAGTGAGCTTACCCAAGTAGTAGGAACCGTATCCTGATTAAGGTCAACACATAATCCTAGATTCGAGTCAAAGAGGGAAAAGTGTTCCGTAGTTGAAAAGAGCTAAACAAACCACATAATAACGTAGAATGAGCTTGAACCCCTAGGTACCTTGCATAGACGAGAAGTCGATAGGTGAAAAGAGTTGTATAATCACAATATATCGGGTATACGTCACATCCCTTGAGTTTTGTTTAAACAAATGGTGAGGTGAGGTGGATGGTGTAGCTGAGGCGCAGAGAACTTGTTATAAAGTGAGTATTCTGACAAAAGAGAACCTAACCTAAATAGACAAGTCCATGACTCAAAAGTGCTTTTGAATGCGGCTTTTATTTTGCTGAATATAGACTGATCGATGCGGGAAGTCTACAAGGGATATGTATTTTGTTACTCTTGAGGTCTTCACGAAGCTGATCAATGCGAGAAGCTTCTGATAAAGGGCCGATCCGTGTATAGCATCTTTGAGGAGCATCTATTTATAATGCTTGAATGCGGCGTTTGTGTATAGCTGTCCTTCGGGAGTAGTCTATATATAATAGCAGCAATAGTTTGGCATATAGCTGTCCTTCGAGGGAGCAGTCTATGTATAATTTAGAGGTCTAGATGTCCGTTGGGCATAAAGCATCTAGTTTTGTAGGAAGTTTGACTCAAGAAAATCCCATAAGTGTTTAATTAAGAATGTGTCATTTTGATACTTTGAAGTCATGGACTAGACTAAAAAGGGGAAGGCATCTTTAAGGGGAGGTGATAATCAAACCATGTGAGCTTGATTTGATTTTGAGATGTAGGAAACAAAGTGTATGCGGTGGTAAATGAGCTCAAGGGACGAGCGCAAGGTAGATAAGAAGTGATATAACACTAAATTTAACGATAGAGAATGGTCGAAGATGCAAGGCATTAAGGGTTCAGCTCGGTTTACCATTAAGCGAAGCTAAACGATAAGTGTCCGATCCATAAGTGTGAGTGATAATGTAAGGCCCAATCCAATGGGAGCAAATTTTCCATGTTTGCTCTTTTCTAGTTTGGTTACATGTTGATTTTCTTTGAGGACAAGCTCACCAACCTTAAAGGTACGCTCATGAAGTCGCTTATCTTAAGCACACTTGATGCGTTTTGATAGATTTGAAGGTGGTCAAGAGCTATAAGACGACGCTCGTTAAGAAGCTCCAATTGGGCTAACCGCTCTTGGCGGAAATCATCATTGGTGAGAATATCCCGAAGAGATTCTTAGGGAGGGTATTTGTATTTCGAGAGGCAAGACAACCTCGGTACCATATACCAAAGAAAATGGGGTGGCATTAGTGGAGGTACAAATTCTAGTCCAATAAGCCCAAAGGGCAAAAGGGATGTGATCGGCCAATTTTTTTCAATTATTAACTTTCATGAGAATTTTGGTCGTGGTTTTGTTAGAAGATTCGGCTTGGCCATTTGCTTGTGGATAAATGCAGTAACGAGAAGCTAAGTTTGATAAAGGGTTATTCTGAAAGTCTTATAACAACTTATTTTTGAAAGATTTTCCATTATCTGTTATCAGGCGATGAGGAACACCAAAACGACAGATAATGTGATGGTTAATGAACTCTACAATTTTTTCCTTTTTGGTTGAAATGAGTGGAATGGCCTCCACCCATTTTGTGTAATATTCGGTTGCTGTGATTATCCATCGGTGACGTTGCGAAGAGGGCGGATGAATCTCACCAATAAGGTCTAAACCCCATTGTGAGAAAGGCCAAAGATCTCGTGCGACCTGTAGCGGATGGCTAGGAGTATGTTGAAGGTTGGCATGTTGACACATAACACAATGCTTAACATATTCGTAGCAGTCGTTATTAAGAGTAGGCCAATAATAACCTAGGCGAAGGATTCGTTTGGCCACAGCAAGGCCACTAAAATGTCCACCACAAATACCGTCATGGACCTGTTGGATGGTATAGGTGACCTCCGCGCCGGTTAGACATCGAAGGAGGATGCCATCAAAGCCACGTTTATAAAGGAGTCCCCCCATGACGACATAACGAGAAACACTTTTAAGAAAAGCATGTTTGCCGGTACTCGTTAGGTCAGGTGGGAGAACAGAGGTTGTGAGGTAGTCGTGAAATTGGTGATACCAGATATCCTGCGAATTAGTAGACACAGTATTTATCATACAAACATCCAGGGCGGAGTAAGATGGGGCAAAGAGTTGTTGGACCAAGACGAATATGTCAGAGTCAGTTGGTGAGGCAGGAATTTGCGAGGCTAAGCAAGCCATAGTATCCACAAATTTGTTAGTGGAGCGGGGAATGGTTTGGATAGAATAATGAGTAAATAAGGTCAAAAGTGAATCCACGTAGTGTTTGTACTTTTGAAGTTCCTCATTTTTACATTGGTAGATGCCCATAACTTGATTGACTACCAATTGAGAGTCACCGAAAATGTTAATAGATTTAACACCTAAGTGTAACGCAACCTGGAGACCCAAAACAAGGGCCTCGTATTCTGCTATATTATTAGTGCAGGGGAAATCGAGCCGGAATGAAAGAGGCATAGGCTCAGCGTCAAGAGGAATGAGAACAACGCCACCCCTGCCCGCTACTGGCATTTGGATCCATCGAAGAAGAGGGTCATTGGATACGACTCCTCACTGAGTGAAAGAGTGGCGATGAGTTCGTCGGGGAAAGTAAAATTGGTAAATTGTTCCCCAGGTAAAGGGGCTTCCGCGAGTTGGTCTGCGATAGTTTGTCCTTTGATTGATTTCTGGTGTACAAACTCAAGGTCGAGGTCAGCGAGGAGCATAAGCCATCGGGCGATGCGTTGGTTTAGATGAGGCTTGGCATACATATAATGGATGGGGTCCGTGTTGGTGATGACGAAAGTTTTGTGATTCAGGAGGTAGTGTCGGAGTTTGGTGGCCACGAATGATAGGGCTAGGCACAATTTTTCTACATGTGTATACCTAGTCTCATAATCCACCAGAGTACGACTTATATAATAAACGGCTTGTTCTCGATACTCGGAGTCACGATGTGCGAGCATGGCCCCTACAGCGTGGTCGGTGGCGGAAAGGTAAAGGTAGAAAGGGCGATCGTCCTGAGGTGGGATAAGCACGGGTGGCTGCAAGAGATAGGCTTTAAGAGCCTCAAAGGCTTGGTGACATTCCTCGCTCCATTGAAAGACAATATCCTTTTTAAGGAGATGATGGAAAGGTTGACATCGATCCGAGAGTTGTGAGATGAAACGCCGGATAGATTGGAGTTTGCCCTGCAAACTACGCAATTGTTTGAGGTTAGTGGGTGGGGGCATTTCTAGGATAGCTTTGACTTTAGCTGGATCGACCTTGATGCCACGCAAAGAGACAATAAAACCAAGGAGTTTTCCCGAAAGAACACCAAAGACACATTTCTTTGGTTGAAGATGAACACAATATTGTAACAGGCGATCGAAAATAATGGCTAAAACATCGAGATGTTCACTGCGATGTTTAGATTTGCCAAGAAGATCATCGACATAATCTTCAAGGATAGTGTGCATAATGTCATGAAAAATGTAGGTCATAGCCCGCTGATAGGTCGCACCAGCATTCTTAAGGCCAAACGGCATTACACGATAGCAGAAGGTTCCCGAGGAGTTATGAAGGCGGTTTTATGTTGATCGGTCGGCTACAAATTTGCTACCAAAATTTGATTGTATCCCGAGAAGCCATGATCAATACTTGGTAGGGGGAAGTCATCCTTTGGGCAAGCGAGATTAAGGTCCCGAAAATCCGTACATATCCGAAGTCCCCCCGTTGCTTTAGTGACAGGTACGATGTTAGAAATCCATTGAGGATAGTCAATAGGTAAAATGAAGGAAACATAAAGGAGTCATTGAAGTTCTTCTTTGACCAAGAGGGTAATGCGTGGATGCATTTTCTCGGTTCTACTTTAACGGTTTGGAATCGGGTTTCGTGGTAATGTTATGGACAGCAACGTCGATCGATTCTTGGCATGTCGGCGTAGAGACCAAGCGAAAGCTTGGTTGCGCGAGCACGGAGGAAGGTAGTGAAGGCGGCTTGTTACGATGCGGTAAGAGATTGTCCGATCTTCAATGTGAGGATCGTCCTCGGTGTGATGTTGATTTCTATAGTCGACTCGTTCAACATGGTTTGAGTATCGAGATGGCGAGCGCGTTGAATATAAGAGTCATTCGCGCCAAGGTAAGTGAGGATGGAGTCGTCATCCTAGCACTCAACGACATTAATCAAGGTGAGTCCTCTTGATCATGTCCGGATACGAAGGGAAGAGAAGATGGGTCTTCATTATCGCGTTGATAAGTGAGAGGACCCAGGAAGATAGCATTTATGAAAAAAAAAGGAGGGATAGATTCAGGGTCTATCGGCTCTGTGGGTGACGATGGCAAAATGGGTGATAATGGTTCGGAAGGGGTGACTTCGTTGTCTTCCTGGATACAACGGATAGGTGGTGTTTTCGGTGTAGGTGGTTCAGAGAAGCCAAGACCACAACGATCCTTGTGTTTGCGTGTGGTAATGGGGATGATCGTATGTCGGCCTTGTTCATAAAGACCGAAACCGAAGCCCTTCCAAGCACAGCGCGTCAGGAAGGTGAGAGCGAAACGACGATTAGTTAAATATTGAAAATCAGATTGGAAAGGAACCACGCCAAGAGGAGGTTCAGGGGTAACAGAAGATGTATCGACACCCCCATACGTTAAGTTGGTGCGGCAATTAGGTGGTCCGTAGGGGATTACTTCCCCCACACGACGGTCATAGGTAGGATGCGCATGTAACTGTCCGTACTCCTGTGGGGTATGGAAAGTGCTAATGTTATATAGGCGATACTCCCCCAGCGTAAGGCGTTGGAAAACATGAACTAAGGGATCTGAGGTTGGGATGTTGTCCGCGGGAAAGGAAGTGGAATTGGCGGCGGCGGTTTCATTGGTTGAAGGTGTAGGTGTGGTTGAGGTGGATGGTAGAGGTGCGGTTGAAGTGGATGGTTTGGTTGGATGAATGGGTGTCTTGACTGGTACAAGCACATCATTAGGGCAATATAACATATTGTAGGTTTTGAAGGGGGGAGGATCAGCTTTTACGGTGTAGGACTTCCCCTCGTACTCAAATTTTATGCATCTATGTAAGGTGGAGGGAACGCATCCCATAGCCCGGATCCAAGGGCGGCCTAACAACATATTGTATTGGAACTCTCCCTCAAGGACATAGAAGAGTTCGGGTAAAGTACGTGGTCCTACACGAATGTTAAGGATCACGGTGCCTAAGGTAGAAGTAATAGCATCATTGAATGACCACAACATGATGGGGTTGGCACACATGCAGCTAGAAGGGATATTCATTTGTTGGAAGGCTTTTGAAGAGATGATGTTTAGGCTAGCGCCCCCGTCAATCATAACACGACGTACTCGGATGTCCCGGACGTAAGCTGAGATGAAAAGAGCAGGGTTAGGATCTTCTGCACCAAAGTCAACAATTTCGTCTTCGGGAAACCTGATGCAGCGGCTTGTTGTACAGAGACAGAAGTGGTTGGGGTGGTAGGTTGTTTGGTGAGGGAAGCAACGTGATTGGGTGTTAAAATGGAGGCAACGGGCAAGGTTTCGTTGGGTAGGACCTCTATCCCTTGAAGGATCTCAATGAGAGCTTGTCGATGAGATTCAGAAGTTTGAATGAGATCGTACAGTGTCATTTTTACAGGTGATTGGTGAAGCTGTTTGATCATGGTACGGTGGGCAACTCCATCAGAGACGGGGTAGGCAGGTCCACGAATAACCACTTTAGGTGGTGGTGCGATCGGGATGGCGGATGGAGAAAGAGAGGCCGCAGGTGTGCTTCCTTTAGCTTTCTCATTGTTTTTCTGCCCTCGAGTAGCAACACTAATCATGTTGATCTCGTGAACACGAGAGGAGGAAGATGGTAGGGATAAATCATGGGCTTCGAGAGGTGGGGTTGTAATAATGATAGATCTTGGTGAGGCGGGGACAGGTGGTATAGGAGAGGAGATTGAAGCTAAAGGTTTCTCCCTTCGTAAGTTGTCTTTTTTAACCTTTCTATCTGAGAGAGGTGACTGATGAAGTATGGCTTTCAATGCTTTGCATCCCTCTACATCATGTCCTGGTGTGCGGTGGTAAGCGCAGATTTTAGACTCATCATAACCTATAGGTCGAGGTTTAGATGGATCATAAGGTCTAAGTGGAGGTAGGGAAATGGTCACATTCTCCACCAACATATCAAGGATCTTGGCGTAAGATCCTTTGAGTGGGTCAAAGTCAGAGGAAGATGAGGGTATTGATTGGGTGGGTTTTGGTAATGTTTGGGTATGGTTGGTTCGTACGGGTGGTGGTTTAGACAAGGGGTATTGATGAGTGGTTTTAACTAAACGTGGCTTCTTCGGCGCAGAAGTCATGTTTAGCTGATTAGATGGTGAGGCTCCAGATAACGTGGTGGCGGGGAACAACCATGGAGAAAGTGGGCGACTGCAAACAAATCCTTTGATGATGGAGTTTGTTTAGGGTTGATAGGTGGACAGGATCTCTGTATGGGTGTAGAAAGTGCAGGTTGTTTTAGAGAAAACGCAGGAGGTGTGATGTATTGAGGCAAGGTGGAGGGGTGAGGTCCCAATATGGAAGGTAGGTATGACGGCGAGGGTTTTAGTGGTGACAAAGGCAGGGATTGGATTTGAGGAGATTGGATTTGTCTCCTAGGTGGATGGATGGATTTATTTTTGGATAAATCTAACCATTTAGGTGGGTGTGTTAAACTGGGTATCGGTGGAGTCCCAAGCGTAGGGGAAGGTTTGGTTAGGTTAGTAGATGTGGACGAGGTATTTGGTAGAGATGAGGGGGGTGAAGATGAGGACACAGGCATTTTGAGCTTTTGTAAACATCTTGGGTATATGGTAGAGGTGTCGAGATCAGTCATCTGCATTTGAGTAGAGCATGGTGTACTCAAACGTTCCCATAAAACCCGTCTATCTTCTGGGGAATGACAATCTTCAGGTGTGAATTGGAACTTTGATATGGAAGAGAGGTGTGTTGTGATCCCGGTCCACTGTGGGTGTGATACAGGGGGTAAATGAGGCACTGCATCGATGGGTGTTAAGAGGTCAACCGGTCGCTGAAAAGATTTAGGCGATGAAGAACTAATAGGTAGAAGGGCATGTTTGAGGGGATCCGTCATGATTAAAGAATGTGGTGATGTTGATTCGAGAGGTTTCTCTCCTAAGGATGACAGAAACAGAGGCGAGTCTTCTTCTTTTATAGCAAGAGCGACGGAAGGAGATGTTTGGGAAATAGATAAGTTAGATAACATCCGCTCACAGTCTTGCAGGGATGTGGTGTAAGAAGGCTCATCTGTGAGAAGAGAACTCTGGATGCGGTTAATTCCTTTATGGGTAAAGGAATGGTAAGGCTATTGTCTTGTCTTGATGGTGGTGAAGGGGATTCGGGTCCCTGCGTTAGTGAAGAGGTTTGATTCAGAATTTTCTCAATAGAGGCTTTTGGTTGAGAGTCGAAAACTGCATGGATTTCATGAACACTCTCCTCGGCTAAGATATCTTGGTTTACATTACTGTTAGATGAGTGGTTCGGGAATGGTTTGTTGAAGATTTTCAAATTTCGGTTAGCAGGGGCATTAGGATTATCGAGGGTTATATCCCCTGCATCAACCATTTCCTGCACTATGTTTTTCAACATCTTGCGAGTTTCGTGGATCTGTGTCCCTTTACGCGGTGAAAGTTCTGAAGTCATTTTCTTTGTACCAAGAAGGTATAAGCGGGTGGAGTCAAACCGGAGTGAGGTTTAACAGGAGGCAAGGTGATAGCTCCGGCTTTGAGCAATTTTTCCAAGATGACACCATAAGTTTCTCCCAAGGGAGTGTAGTTGATGGGCTCCGCTTTATACTTATAGGCGGTTTTTGGTGGGGTATTAGACGGTGCTTGAGATTTGACCATCACCGCGTGCACAGCTCCTTTTGATTTCGAAGCAGTCGATGTGTGAGGATTGGTGGTGTTAGGTTTATTGGTGGAATCTTGGGTTCGAAATTAGGGTTTTTGTTGCGCAACCGCAATTTCTCTTCCTCTAAGGCTCGAATCTCTAGTTTCCGAGCCATAGTAAAGGCCTCATCAAAGGTGCGAGAAAGTTTGAATTTGGAGGGTAGGAGAAATGTGCTTAGTGCAGGCCCGCATAAAGAGTTCGATAAGTTCGGCCTGAGGCAAGGCATAAGTAAGTTGGTTGATGAGGCCCCGCCATCGTCCAACAAAATCTACGATAGATTCGTCTTCAAATTGTCGGATGGCATAGAGGTCGGTGATAGATACTTTCTTAGCAATATTAATGGAGAAATGATCCAAGAAAGATTGGGCTAGTTGGTTAAAAGAGAAGATCGAGTCTTTGGGTTAAAGCATTTGCACTACCACCATTCGGCGGGTCTGATAAGGACATGGGAAAGGTGCGGAGTAGCAAGGCATCGTCATGAGCAATCAAATAGCAAGCATGTCTAAATGATCGCAAGTGTTGTTGAGGATCCTCTTTACTATTAAAACGAGTGAATTTTGGTAATTCCCATTGAGGAGGATATGAATGAAGAGGGACAGACGGATGAATAGGCTCCCGAAAAACTTGCTCGTATGTCAGGGTGCTACGGCTTCCTGAAACAGAAGCCTCCAGATTTTGCATTTTGTCCATCATTTGTTTGATGAAATCCGTGGTTGGATGAGATGCTGGTGCGGTTGTTGTAAAAGGTGGAGGATTGGGCCAAGGGCCTCCACTAGACAATGGTGGGGTTAAATGTTGATAAGGTATTGAGGACGAGTATGTTGAGGAGACCGAATAGGGATGTCCTATATAAGGTGTCGAAGCCACCGGATAAGTGTGCGGAAATGAAAAGGTGGGCGGAGCTTGAGAAGGAAAGCTCGTGTGGATAGGTGGCAGAGAGCAAGTTATGAAAGGGGCAGTGCGAGAGAGACGAGGTAGGAGCAGTTGGTGGTAATGATATGTGGGGCCCCAGATTAACCAAAGGAAAGCCAATCTGTGTCGTATGAACCTCTGAAGCCACTGAGTTGGGAGACGGGGCCAAGGATGAAGAAGGTAAGGTGGAGTTATTAGGTGGAGAAGGAGCTAAATGAGCAGCTATACTGATAGGCATACCTACGAGAAGCTGACCGTCGGGTGTACGGTCAGGGGTATGAGACAAATAGTACTGTACAGCGCTAGGATTAGCATCTAAAAATTTGGCAAATTCCTTATCTCCTACAGGGATTTTGGGAACCTCACTGGTGTCCGTAGGGTTCCCCATAGAATGTGAAGGGGGTGATTCAGGCAAAGGCACAGAGCAGGCATGTGAAACCATGGCGGCGGCTTGCTTCCGAGTGATAACAACCATGGACAAGAGTACACAGTAGGGTTTCAATCTATCAGGAATAGAAACAACCCCAGAATGTTGAAATTGGTAGGTTCTGGTTTGTCAGGGACTGTAAAAGACGAATGCGATATCGGTCTGCTAACCGATGTCGGTTATACTGTAGCCGGCGTCGGTCAATTAACCGATGTCGGTATAATAGGACTGGTATAAGAAACTGTAAGAAGCTGCTGATTTGAGTTTTTAACAATGCTTAGTACATCTATCAAACTGTTCTGAAGTGATCACTGACAGTATAGGACAGAGAAACAGAGCTAAAAACAAGCAAGATGCACACGCAAATCCAGAGACTAACCCTAGGATTAGTTTTAATTATTGTGGGCTTATGCCTTAGACGCAAGGTGATGTCAATCCTAGACAAAAGACTTAGGGGAAATGTCAAGTTTGTTTTGGCTTATAAGGTTACCTCAATCGGGCGGAGGAATACCGCGGAAAAGGGGGGATGTTTGAGCTGTTGTGTTGATTATGTCGTGATTCGGTATGTGTTGTGCAGTGAAAGTAAGATTAATTTCTTGTCAATACCGTGGATATCACCCCCACGTGTATGACCTGTTACTTAATCTATGTTCACTAGAATTGAAAGCAGCAAGCAAGAATGTGATGCACGTGTTTTAAACCCAAATCGAAAATGATATTCGATGAAGCAAAAGAGATGACTTTCACTAATGCAAAGATGTGAAAGCAAAGCAAATTCTTTTACCAAAATAACAAAATACCTTGTGAATATCTAGGAGAAGAAAATAGCAAGTATGCTCCCTATATGAAAGCAAGCAAGAATCAAAGAAACCCGAAATGGGTCCCACCGGGCATGCCAAAATGTTTCACACATAATGTTTCAACTCTTGGAATAGAGTTGCTTCTATCCTTTCATTCCTTTGAGAAACAGATAAGGGTTAGGGCTAGGAGGAATACATGTTGAATGTCGAGAGGGTGTGCGCGTACCGTAGAGAGAGATCAGATCGACTGCGAAGAACTCCTTTTTGTCTTGGAAGGACTACCTGCAAGTAAGAATACAAGACCACCAGATTTTAATTAGACAATAAATGAGGGAACTGCCTTGGGCCCAGGAAATATAAAACTTCCTTTCGAAGGTGGTCAGTTCCCCTGCTAATATGAATTAACACAAATGATTGTAAAATCACAATTTAATTGCCTCGTTAAAACAAGTAGAGGAAAGGCTGGTTTTGGTTTTGAATCACAGTGACCGATGCTGGTCATCATCACCGTCACTCTTGGTTTTTCGATAACCGATATCGGTAGGGGCAATGTTTTAGGGGATTTTGGTGAAGGTTGGTTGTAGGGTGGTTGTGTTGTTTATAAGGCTGGTAAATGAGTGGGGTTAGGTAACGGGGTGATGAGAAGGACTCAGAGAGTACGGGGAGGGTGTTCTTGGGGTAACGTAAGGGTAGAGGAATGACAGTTAGATGTAGTGTGTTACCGGGTAGTAGATCTAGGAATAGACTTATGATGGTTGTGATTCAGAAGTTCAAGAAATGTTATTAAAAGGACATACAAGATACTACTTATTGGTTATTGATGAGGATGCAGGTCCAAGGACTGTGATGACAAAGGCAGAACTCAGGTAGGATGATCTGACAATCAGAAGATGAGCTATCTTCCCTCCCGATGTTCGGATGAGTGTCACAGGGCTCTGGTTACTCAGTTGCAGTCTTGGGCTTGATGTCCTCCTCTGCCAACTCTTCTTGTTTCTTCACTTGTCTCTGCTCGGCCAAGTAAAATCCGGATTCTTCCAATGACTTCTGATCTTCCGCTTCATCAAAAAAATCCTCTCCTGTTTTTGGTTGGAGGAGGTCATTTACAGGGAACCGATGGCGGTTACGTAACCGATGGCGGTCGAGTAGAAACCGGTATCGGTTCAGTCAAAGTGGGCTATTTTTAGTAAAATAGCCAACTTTCCCTCCTTTTCTCTGAGGGATTAGTTGTGGGCTTGGTCAAGTCATTATGAGGTCGGTTTTGGGTGCGAGTGAGGAGTCATTAGTCATGGGTGTGGATGTAGACCAAGTTATAGGTCTTAATTAGGTTAGTTTAGGGTTAGGACTAGGTCATGATGAGGTGGCGAAATGAGGTGGCAGGTTTGGAGATGTGGATTTATTAATTGTAAGGTAATTAATAAATAATTGTGTACGGTTTAGGTGATGAGGTTAGGTTGCGAAATGAGATGCATGGTACGGGAGGTCGTAAGACACAAATTTGGTGTCTACACTTGGTCTACTCCTTTATTTTCTTGTTGCCCTTTTTGGGACAAAAGAAAACATACATATGTAGTCATCACCACTTGGTCTACTCCTTTATTGCGACTGCCATAGTAAGCGTTGAAAGTGTGTTGGTACATCTTTATATCTTGGCATCCATTATCTTGACAGCCATATCAAGACTTCATTGAGCTAGGTTGCCTCATCACCGACTTTTTATTGAGTTTTTATGCTACTCACATCATATCATTATAGTTTTGCTACTTACATCTTATTTCCTTTGTGAAATTATATTTAAGTCTCTAAGTTGTCTTGTTATGTTGCTTGCATAAATTACAACTTCTTGATATACTTAGACTTAATTCTGATCTTAACATTGCCTTAGGTTTTGGAAGGTGTCGTTGTTACACTACTCACATTGTGATAACATAGTTTTGATACTAGTATCTTACTTTTTCTACAAAGCTTGATTAACGTGTCAAAATAATGTTGTTGCCTGCTTGTATTTGTAGCCACCATTTGCAAATTCTTGGACTTTGTTTGTATCTAAACTTTTTTTAGTATACCTTGTTTGAAGGTCACATCAACACATTTTTGGTATTTAGGTCTTGTTTACTCTAAACGTAACTTAAATATTGATATTGAGTTATGATTATTTGCACCAAACCTATCTTTGAAAACATAGGGAGTACCTATTCTTGTGGTTGGATCATAGTCTTGTACATGATTGTTTTGTCCTAAATACTTCTTGCTATGTAGTACCTTATAAGTGTGTCATTCCTTATTCTTTGGTATCTTTGACTCATATTTTTTATTCTTTGGATTCTTTTCCATTCGTTATTTGGCATTCTTTGTGACAGTTTGACGATGTTACGTTGTTTTGTTTTTCGTATGGTCCATTTTAATGAACCTTAGTGAAATATTTTTGTTATGCCTCATATCACAAGGATGGAGCATCAAAAATTATGGTTAAATCCCTTTGTAAATGACAAGATAAACCCTCTTTTTGAAGACAACACCATGGTCGATCATAGTGGTGGTGAAGAAAATTATCCTTAGGCCGATTGTGAATTTTGTCCCGCTCGAATATACAATTTCTTGTTTCAAATTAGACATGAGGTTCTTATGTGTGTTGTAGAGTAAGAGCCAAGCTTCCACTTACGTTTTATCTCTCTCCTTATCGACATAGTTCATAGAGAGGAAGAATTAGAGCGTCGTTTACGTAACATTAATGACATACTAAACCTAAGCCATGCTTCTACTTATAGTAAACAAAATGAGGAAGAAGTGCCTTCTCGAAATGATGGAGGAAATCACATCCCTATTGTCAAAATTAATTTTGAGAATCATGAAGAACATGCTAATGTCGTGAACAAACTCCTCGTGAGAATTGTGAAGAGATACCAATCCAAGATGTTACCTTGGAACAACAAGTACAAGTTCTTACTCGCTAATTGGCAAGCTTGGCTTCACCTGTTAATAAGGAACAAAGGAAGACTCCTAAAACAAAAAACCTAGAGTTTTGTATCACGAATTCTATACAAAAACTCCCCATCGGGAAAAATGTAACAGAGACATAAAGGCGGTGAAATAACCAGACTTAATCTCTTACATACACCACCACACACATGACAACTCTTTGACCAAGAATGGTTATCCATGACAAATGCTCTTACTTCTTTACAAGAAGGCAATATGGGACGTAACAAGAAGTATTAATTTCAGGAGCTCTACCCATATCCCTTCAACAAGGCTATGTTAAAAGTACCTTTCTCTCGTCAGATTTATTGTCCTAAGTTTGACAAATACAAGGAAAATGTGATCTAAGGGACCACATTAATGACTTTTACATAGCATGTCAAGAGGTTGCGGTTAGTGATAATTATCTCATTCACCTTTTCCCATGGAGTCTAGGGGGTCAAGCACTCGAATGGTTTTTACATATACCTAAAGGGTCCATTTCTACATGGCCTAAATTAGCGTAATACTTCCTACGTAACTTCTCCTTTAGCATGGAAAATGACATTACCATGATGGATTTGTGCAATACAAAGCGACCAAATAATGAAATCTCCATTAGTTTCTTACAACGATGGTGAGGGCTAACTTATCGCTTCCCTTGCTCCATACCAGAGAAAAAACTGGTTAGCATATTTGTACCTAACTTACAACATGAGATTGTTTTCCACTTGCAGATGCATTGTGGAAACACATTTGAAGAGGTCAAGAAAAGGGTAGTAAAATTGAAAAAGCATTGTTAGCAAAAGGGACTTTAAAACCCTTTTCACGCAATAACCACGACTCAAATCCTAACGACAAATCAAATTTCATTCCAAAAATAAAAATAATGTCATGGGTGATGGTATAATGGATTTTAAATCGGTATAAGATGTTCAAAACTAGGCTCCTTTGAAACTTGCTAAAGGACCTCTGGCTCATGAGTACAAATGTTCTCAATCGACTCTATGTCGCCGATATTAAAATAGTTAGAGGTGGTCAACATGGTTAAATACCAAGAAACTATACCCTATGGAGATGATGCATCTAAGCCATCATGGTTTAGAGAAAATTAATATTGTGGGTTTGATCGTGTTAGGGGTCACAAAATTGATAAGTGTTTAAATTTGAAACACTTCATCTAGGACTTGATAGTGACGACGTGAAAATAGATTTCTCGCCCGAATAAATATAACAACACAAACTTAGGAATTTAAAAAGAACCTTTTCCTAACCATAAAAAAGGAGAGGAAAAGTCATATCAAGGATAGTCGTCCCAAACCAAAAATGCCAACTATGTTGCAAAAATGGATAATTCTTTTGATGCCCTAATTGATTGTATTAACCCACATTTTGAGCATATCAACACCATTAAGATTAAAATGAGGGAGTGCACCATGACAACATGATGTGCACTCTTTGTTTTTCGTAACCTTTTACATGTCTACCCCTCATGACAATAATTATGATGTTTTAGAACAACTCGAGAAAACTATTGCTAAGATTTCGATCTCGGATCTTCTCAAAATATCTAATGTTCACAAAAAAATCCTTTGTAAAAACATTACAAGGGTCGGGAGTGTCGATTGATATTGAACCTACACTCTTCCAATCCATGGTCACGTAGATTGCTCCAACGGAGCACATAACCTTTAGTCATGAAGAAATTCCGAAGATGATCATACCCATAATCGACCCTTAGACATTGAGGTCATTATTAATCGTAATAAGATAAAAAGGGTGATTGTGAACGGTGTATTGGGCTTGAACATTTGTACTCTAAAATTGGTTCGACAACTAGGTCGCATAGAGGCTAACTTACAAACTAAGGTTGTTAACATCAAGGCGTATGAAAATGGATAAACAAAAATCGAGTGGACACGATCACTTTCTCGCTGGCTATAGGTCCTACTACTAATGATACTAAGTTCTATGTTTTAAACTTAGAGCTTCCTTACAACATACTATTCGATTGTTCATGGATTCACGCCATGCAGTCATACCTTCTATGTATCATCTGTATTTGAAGTTATATCACAAAGGGCAAACCATCACTATTTCGGGGACCTTGACCTTTTTGCTCATTGCGAAAGCATTGTTAGGGCCGAGGCAAACCACTTATGAATGCATCCAAGTATGTAATTCTCAATAAGACGATGTATGTCATGGGAGACCGATGGTATGGTTGTGGCACCAATGAACAAGGTATGCGGGAAGCTCTTCCGACACCTCATGAAAAATTCTATAAATATGGTATTAGAATCCCGACCTATGGATCCATTCAAACAGGATGTCAATGCTATCTCTTCTAAGTGCAAAGATAGTTCATCTGAATACCAAAACGAATCAAATTCCCAGTGTAGCCTTTACAAAGACCTTGCCTCCATGAACCTATTTTTTGACATGACTATATTTACTATAACCCCTATCATATCCCTACCATTAAAGTATTATACCTTGCCTACCCATCACTTGTTAACTCGGGATAAAAACACATACCAATCGACTTCTTTGAGAACGATGAAGCTATTTTTGAGTTTATGGGTCTTCGTGATGGGATTCCAGTGGGTGATCATAAGAAAGGATTCTCCATCAACCTTGACGCATACACATATTTCGGGAGGAGGTTGAATTCTTTGGTTAGCTAAGTAAAAAAAAATAAGCAAGGGCAAGCTTCCCACAGAGAAGCCTTGCAAAATGATTAGGTCTAAGTCTTACGGTGAAAACATTTTTAAGGCACTTAAAGACAAACAAAAAGAGAAATCGGTGAACAAAGAGGTTGACCAACGTAAGGGAAAATATCTCATTAAAATGCCCTTAGAAGAAGAATATCTCAATCCCTCCTAATCCTACGTGCATGGAGGAAGAATCCAATTTGCTTGTGGAGGAAACGATAGATGTAAACATTGGTATATGAGAATCGCCTGGAATGGTCAAGTTGGGAGCTTCCTCTTAGCCCAAGAACAAATGACGTTTGTGTTTTTTTACCTGAATTTTTAGATATCTTTACTTGGTCCTGTGCGGACATACCGTGGTTAGATCCAACATTAGTAGTGCATAAACTAGTGGTGTACGTAGAGGCAAAGCATGTGTGCTTTCGCGGAATGTTGTTGTTGTTGCCCTCATTTGACCGCTTTTTCTCATACATCCGGACTGCAAGGAGAAAACGATCAAGTAGTCAAATATGTATGTACGTAAGTGTAAACACAATGTATAAGACATATGTCTATGTAAATGTGTAAAGGTAAAATACGCAAAAGGAAATGTAAATGTAAATGGAACATATGAACTTGATTCATGTCGAGAAACATAGTGTAGACGTATATCCTCTTCTTGTGAGTTTTTCGGGTGATCTCACGCCATAGGCCGAAGAAGTGTGAGGACGACATGCTTTGTGTCCTCCAAGCTCTAAGCGCTTTCCCGAACTATGTGTAGAGATCTTTGTCTTGTCTTTGGTTTTTTTGGGCGATCCGATGCCACTTTGGCCAAAATAGTGTAAGGAGTTACACCCACTCAGTAACCTCGAAACTTGTAATTACTTCCCGAATGTTAAGGACACTATGTCTTGTAAAAGTTGTTGTGTATGGGATTCATAAACTAGTCTAAACCCACTCGTTGAATATAATTGAACCGAAATGGTGTAGAATCTACGTGTTAGTATGTAATACCCCCGAATGATGCCCCGTCTTTGGGGGCACATGCGAAGTCACTGCTTAGAAACATGCTTCCCAAAAGAGGACTAACCGCATGTACACTTGGACGATGCTTGGTAAAAACCTAGGCGCACACAAACAAGAAGGCTAGCCAAAGAAAAGTGTAAACATGTACAAAACTACACAAACATTGTAAAAGCTACTACGCAAAGTAGTAATCTAATCACACAAGAAGACAAAGTAAGCCGCATGGCGAAGTGTAAACATGGGAGATCACTCACGATGTTGCAAGACATGCAAGACCGTCATGGCCGCAAAACAAGCAAACAAGTGTGCACACTAAACATAGGTTAAGACCCGTAAACAATAAAGAAACACTAACAGACAATAGCAGAAAATGTAAACAACCAATTATGGAAACCAATATATTTCATAACAAATGGTGTACATGAAGCACTAATTAGCATGTTAGAAAGATAACTAGTATGTCAAAAGCGTGTATAAGCAAATAATGTAGAGTGCTAGGTATATAATGAAACAATAACACCTGGTAGAGACATAAGTGGATGCCCTAACGACCAAGATAGGAAGGGTAGAAGGCGAGCATCCGTGATGCGTGTAAGAGACATGTATCTGCGATCACAACTAGAAGAAGGTGTGAGAGACATGTATCTATGATATTCATGTGTGGATGATATAAATAAATGACATACAAGGAATCAAAACTAACATGTGTAATAAAGTGACCATTAACAAGCAAAAGTAAGCAAGAGTATAAACAATCGAAATATGTAATATGGAGTGATAAGAGCCGCGCGTGCCACCCAATGGATGGAGGTATATGCGGTGAGGTTCATTTTTACCCCTCAAAGAATGAATGAATCAGAAATGAGAGTACGTCATCGAGAAATGGTCGAGTAGTGTGTGTATTGTGCCTAGCGTGTTGTTATGAATGTGTACGCGTAGAGGCGATGATATGCGACATAGAGAAGAGATGTGCGTGGACCCTATAGCTTAACGAAATGAAATGTGGAGTGATGATTTATCCCTAAGAGTAAGTATATCACTACATGATGATAGAGTAAGAGTGATGATGTAGTTTATAGCATATAATACTACAAGATGAAATAGTAAGGAGTGGTGATGTAACTTTGAGGTTTATATCACTATGAAACGAAAGATTAGGGGATGATTTAGCCTAAAGCTTATGTCACTAAAAGATGATTGGCCAAGTCATGATTTAACTCTAAACATAGATCATAACTAAATTTCAAGAGGGTGTGGTGATCTAACCTAAGGTGTATTCCACTATAAGATGATAAAATATGTGACGATTTAGCCTAAAGTGTATGTAAGAAGCCTAGCAATGTCACATGATGGAATGTGGAGTGGTGATCACTTGATGAAAAATGCCCAAATGGGACTCTTGAACCTTAAGTGGATTCTAGGCAATCCCACAGTCAAGTGCAAATTAATTAAAGATAACTTAGAATTTATGGCTGCAGATCTGAACTTTCAGTGGGGAAAAATGACTAGAAATATGAGAAGAGTTTACTCGCCTAACAATAAAAATGATAATTTTCTTACTCCAATGTAATAAGAATATATTAGCAGACCCATAAATGATCCCCAAACTGATTTGAAGACTGTGCAACAATAAATATAACTGCTTCAGATGTTTTCTAGCAATGGCGACTAGTTTAGATGATGAAAATCCACATAGAACCACCACCAGCACTATCTATTCTTGCCATAACAAAGCTCAGAACTTTAGCAGTTTATTATAAAACAAAATTTGATTTTTTTGAACATATAAACAGGCTGGAATTTCACTCAGGAATCTGCAGACATCGAGGACTGAAATGATACCCTAAACTCCACCAAAAATACTGAAAATAGATTATTTAAAGCCACAAAATTCAGAGTAATGAATGACAACGTTGTTCAGATCTAAAATATCACCTGTGCAATACAAATCAGCCCATACATGGGTCGCTCCACATGTAGAAATTGCAATGACAACTGCTGTCAATAAATTCTTCAACCCTTTATTGCAAAACTCAACAGCTGAGAATGACTAGAAATCCTTTGCAAGCTCTATGGAAAATCCTGTGTAGAAATTCCTCCTAATCTCTAAGAGGGTTTTCGTCCTCTAGAGGCAATATACTAAGGGTTTCGTCCTTAGAATATTTTATACAAAAGCACCAGGCTTAAGATCAAATTCAGAAGTGATAAAATGATTATATGATAACCTGCCCAAGCCGCCCCTCTCCTTTTTATAGGAAAAATATTATAAAATCACCTTTCCATCTTCCAATGAGAAAAGAGTGCCAAAATACCCTAAAAGCATGCCCATACCAAGTCGCACTTTTCTCCTTGGGCAAATAAACATTAAATAATATTTTATTACTTTCCTAATGTCTAATTTGGCCCCTCATGTCAAGTCGCACTTTTGGCCTAGAGTGAAATAAAATCACTTTGGCCATTTAAAAGACACTTTATTAAGTCATAATAATATTATTATAAGTGCTTTATAATAATTATTTTTAAATCGGCACTTTATAATAATTTTATGACTTAAGTCACCCTTAATCTCCTCCTTTGGCCGTCGGGTAGACTAAATGGGCCAAAGGTCTTCGACCAACAACTATCCAAAAAAGAGGGACATTACACATGATGAGTGTAAGGTCCATTTGATTTGTAAACCCTTAGAATCGAGTATGGACCAATGAACTAAAGTACGTCATCGGGTAGTGAGTGCAGAGCGCGAAAAACAATGTAGTATGCGTAAGGATAAAATACGACCATGTGATGAGTGGAATGTGTAAATATGATGTGTGTAGAATGTCATGTAACATGTAATGTATAGAGTGGTACATAATGTATGTATGTATGCTAGTAATGTATAGCATAATACGATGTAATGATGAAGACTATTATCATAAACACACAAATGTTAAAATGTAGAGTGTATGGTATATGACGTGTGATGTGTGATGAGACGCAAGTGTGGAAGACCTATAGTGCAGTGTGTGGGGTTCATGTGTAGTAAGCCCTAAACAATCAAGTGTGATTTGGAGAGCTGAGAGTGCGTCATCGTGTAATGACGACGTTAAAACATATGTATGATTATGCAAGATGAGATGATGTTATGCGTGAATGTTAAGAGTGTGATGTAGTATTATGTAAGTATGCTAGAATGAGGGGGTGATAAATGCTTCTCCCCCCAAGTGTATGACAATGCGTTCAATAATCAATAAATGATGTGTAAAGGTGATGAAGTACCATAGATTTTGTAAGATCAATTCAATGATGAGAGATTGCGTGCGAGTGGTAGATTATTGTAGATATGTGTTATGTATGGGTGGGTATGCATTGATAAGCATGGTAATGTAAGATGAAACGAGGTTCTTTATTGTAAAGGACCCCTCAAAATTCATATAAGAACCATAAGAATATGAGTGTGTAATCAAGAGGGTACGTTGATAAGAGTCACCTACCAAATACCAAGTTTGCGTTTAGTGGTGGAAGCATGGTTGAAAAAAGTAACAATAGGAGCATGCGATTGTGCTGGAATTTGCACTGTATCATGACCACTAGTAGGAGGATTAGTTGTTTTGATGAAAGTGATTGGTTGGAGCTTAGACTTGAGAGGAGGCCATGTTGCACTAGCAATTAAGGGAGGTTGTTTAGGTTGACTTGGTAATGTAGTTGATGACTTAGTAGGAGTGTTTTGGGAACTAATTTTGATGTGGTTGACTTCGTTGACTTGGGGACACCGTAGGTGATTTCGAAGTGGATCGTGACTAACCGAAGGAGTAGCCTTAGGAGCCCATTTGTGTGTAACCTTTGTAATAAGATGTGTATTAAATGAAATAAGACCTTGACATTTAAGACTTTGGATTATGCGATGCAAAGTATGGCAACCATTGTCATTATGTCCATTGATTCGATGATAATTGCAGTATGGATGACCTTGATATTTTGTTAATCGATAAGGAAAAAAGTAATGAGTAAGGTGTAGGGTGATTAACCGATGATGACTAAGGAGCTAAATAAGAATGTCATGTGATGTAGTATTATGCTCAAATATGAGAGGCACATGCAATGACATGTCTTGAGGTTTAGCTAGACGGCATGTAGTGGTCATAGATTGCATATGATATGTACAGGGGAACATAAACATGCGATTGAGAAACATCCTCACGGTGTTGAGTTTCGAGATCTAAGAGATGTGATTGTGGATTCCATGGCTACAAATTTATCTTGAAATAATGTATGTAATGCTTGAGAACCGAGTCTAATAGGGGTTGAGTGGATGGAGAAACACTAGGGTAATAGTAAATCGATAAACAATCGAATATATGACTTATTTGGTGTGACGATGTATAGTCATCTAAATACATGCAATCTAGCTTTTTGTTAAATAGATTGGCAATGGGGATATCTTTTAGGTAAATCAGATAAAGAGACTTGACGACACAAGATAGAAGAAAGAGGAGGATCCTAAGCGTCAAAACGGTTGGGTTCGCCAAAATGATTAACTAAAATTTGACTAAACTATGGTAGTGAAAGATAGTTAATCTAATCTAAGAGGACATATAAACGTAGTAAATAAACACCCTAAGATAGTATGTAAATGAGACAAGTAAATGAAACTAATAAAGTACTAAACCCTAATGTGCAAGAGAGGGTAGGAAAGAACTCGCTAATAACCAATGCTTGTTGGATTGTGTTGCAGAATGCACAATAGCAAATTTGGAAGTAGGAGATCTTGTGTCGGGGTCCTATGGAGGACAGATCCGGGTGATTTGGCTACATCAGGGCACCCACGGCGCTCCGGTATGAAATCTGGGCACCCTGGTTTAGGAAACATTCTGGAACCGGTGTTCATAGGGGCGAAAGGTGATTTGAAACACTAACGCATGTCACATCAATTTCTCTCAGTGCGTAGAATGCTCAAAATATTCCAAGAGAAAGAATGTCCTGCAAAATTTAAGAGAAGTATCAAAAACAAAAACAAAAAATGTAAATGCATGGGTTAGAATGACCTCATCTACCACTATAGTGGGCTTATTAACTGAGCGCAATACTACATTTCGAACTCAAATGTACTTTTGGTGAGTGTGTGCATGTCGTGCACTAGGTGCTCTTGTGCCAATCACACTTTGTGAAATATGGAGCTATAACTAAATGTAGAAAATGCGGTAGATCGTCTGCATGAAATAAAATAGAATCCCTCTCCTATGAAGTGTGATGCAGATGTTCTAGCTTGTGCCTTGATAATGGATCCATGTGGATGCCAATACAATAGATGGATACAACTCTAGATGGAATGATAGTATATAGTGATGTTAGGTTCCTTATTTTGGTCTAATTTCGTAATTAACCCCGAAAAGGCCGATCTCATGAAATATAAATATGAAAAATGGCTAGAAGAGGCCCAAAAAGTGACAGAAAATGGAAAAGAGACTAGGGCACCCCCAGGTGGGATCAAGGTGCCCATGGGCGCCCTAATATTAAATCTGGGCACCCTAGTTAGGGCTAAGATGACGGAAAATGCCCAAAAATGGTTGGCCACGTGGGTGCAATAGGTCACAAATTCTGAAATAAAATAAATAAGATGGCTAAAGGACGAAGGTTAATTATTACTTTCTTCACTCAAGAACCTTCTAAATAGTAGTATGAGACGAAGATTAATAAATGTCTAAAGCGCATGATTTTGTGACTACACTAAGGAAGATCAACATAAGATAACTTTTACAACCCCATGTGGAACATTCTACTTTCAAGTCATGCCCTTCGCCTCAAAATGCAAGAGCGACATATCAACGGGTTATGACCGTAATTAATGATATAATGGAAGAGTATGTGGATGACATCTTGGGTAAATTTAGGACTAGAGAAGATCACCCAACTATCTTATGGTGCATCTTTCAACGTCTTAGAGATTATAAGGTTAGAAACCACCCAAAGAAATGTTTTTTCAACGCTCTATCTGGAAAATTGTTAGGGTTTATTTTTTCAAGGATAGAAATTGGAGTAGATCTTGCAAAAGTTACTTTCATAATAGAAATGCCTTCTAAAAATATTAGATAACTCGCAGCTTGTAAGGGAAGATTCAAGCAATCAAAAGATTCATCTCCCGAATTGTAGACAAGGGCTACTCATTCACACATTTTCTGAAGAAAGATGTTGATTTTCATTGGGGTCCAGAACAACAAGAATTTTCTTTGCTCAAAGAATATCTATCCAAACCCCTTATTCTAATACCGCTTCTAGAGATTAACCATTCTTGATGTACATTTCTGCCACTCAATTTACACTTGGTGCCCCGTTGGCCCAAAATGATATAGAGCATAAAGAAAAAGTATTTTACTACCTGTTGGAGCTCAAACTTGTACCTGTCCCAAATGTTAAACTGAGTATTTAAGGCAACAATGAGACTCTCTAAGTTGTCGGATCTTTCGCACTTGAGACAGACCTCCAGAGAAGGCTGGTTATTCTACACATTCCTAAGGCTAACACTACTCCTAATGCTGGAAATGAAGCTATCTATCCTACTCTATGATTCCAAGGGACTAGGGTGAGAAGGAGATGCATGAAGGAAATCCTAAGCTATGGGAAGGAGATAGTGCCGAAAGAGGGTCGTTAAGCTCTCCATGGGGGAAGAATGCGAGAAAACATTAGAGAGAGGGAAGACAGGCGTGTGTCATAGACAACCACATAGACTCGGCTTCTAAATAGCGCATTATCATATAGTGAAAATAGAACTGCAAGTGGAAATACACACAATACGCCAAAAATGCAAATAGAGGCAAGATGCACGATAAAGATGAGAAAAGGGCAGACATAAGTGCCACAAAACCCGATTTTATTGCTTAAGGGGTGTACAATCAATTACATTTATGGCGAGAAGGCAAGGATATATTATAGAAACCAAGATCAAGGTTTGAAACTCACGAGAAGTCGGCACAACCATTTTTGCATGGTGTCGTTACAACAAAGATGGATCCATTTCAATGAGCAGAGCTCTACAATTTATAGAAGAAGGAGAGAAGAGGAGAAGAAAGAGAGGGAAACTTGGATTCAAAATTCTAACAACCCACAACAAGCATAAATGCCTACAAGTCCGCATGTAGGGATGTCATATGCACCTCCGCATGTCTGTTTGGCATGTAGAAGAAGGAAGGAGCCCAAATATGAATGAAATATGGTGGTTGAGTCGATTAAATGTGTGCATTAATGACCGGAGAGACGTTTCCCTATTTCCGCGTACTAAATCCCACCAAAATCTGATTTTGAAAAGTCCAACATGTAGTCTTCTAAATGATCCCAGGACACGCGGGTATCCAATATGTGCGGTAGAAGTTATTGTGATATGAAGGTCTATAGTGCAAACAGGACACATAAGACACATGGTGCATGTTGAATCGCTGAAGAATTGGCCAACTCTTGATCTATTTTTTCATTTATGACACATGCCACGTATTGGTTTGTTACGCGAAGGAATCAACGCCTTATTGACATGCTTTGGTTGGTTGCATGTAGCATACTCAAGTTTGACAAAGTTGCCACGTGGCACAATAGTTGGCGTAGAAGAAGGCACAAAGGTGCACGTGAAATCAAGTTGGATGAACAGTTCATTAATTATTGCCTTAAGCTTCCAAATATGAAACAAAGGTGGTGATTGCAATTAGCATGCAGATGCTGAAATAGATGGGAAAAGCATAAAGCAGATTGCATGGGTATAATGAACAAAAGATACATAAAGAAGCCCAGATCACCATCCAAATTCCCGAGGACTCTTCCACAATCCAATTTTGTGCAGGAAGTTGATGATATCACCAAATTACTTTGCAGGATAAATGGGGAAACTAATACCAATAACTTCTGCTCATTGATGTATGCCTTTGTGAGAACCATTGAGATCAACAAAGTTGATTGGGAGATCATCAATGACAACATCAACGAGCAATTCGAAGTGTGAGACGGACATTCAACTTCAAAATGACTTCATACCTTGTAAATGCAGTAGCCTCTCAAGGGATATTTTCCAAACTGGATAAACGAGGCATATTGTCAAAAGATCTTATTTATGAGTGTTTCCCACAGTTGATAGTTCTTGAATGCTACAAAGATTACAGGGCTAGTCAACAATGGATTCTTCTACGGATTCATTTGCAAATTAAATGGTGATTTGAAGACCAATAGAGTGAGAAAAGAAGCTTGGGAAGTTGTATCCCAGCATGGTTGTATCTTCATCCAGTTTGTGGACTTCACATATCTCAGGGTTAGCGGTTTTTCAGGAGAACCAATTAAGTTGCCAAAGTACCCAAGTGACAAGTGGGTCATCATGGAGTTATGCAGGCAGCTCATGGAGATGCATGACTTACAGTCAAAAATGACACAAATCTACGGGTAGCTTTCCAGTCATAGTGGGTCATTATAGTTGCCAGAGCATCCATAAAGCCAGAGGAATTGAAGCAGAAATGTTTTCTGGGTATGAGCATGAGTTCTTCCCGGCACGAATGAACTTTGACCCATATGGGATAGCGAAGAGGACAGTCTCCCAGGAATATTTGCATGTACCTTCATTGGAAGACTTTTGGATGAAGTGCAAGAGCGAATACGAAGTCAGAAAGAGAGATTTCAGCAAGTTATCAGTGCAACAGGTTTCTGACTATGGTTTAGCATAGATACCTGCAAATCTCACAGATGATGGGCATGTGGTACTTGACACATACCATCAAATGGGAGGAGATAGAGCTGCTCTTCAGGAAAGTGTAGGCGGTTGTCAGACAATTGAAGAAAGGTCTTCCGTAGTTCTGGTTAACACCTCAAATTGGTTGTTAACAAAGGGGTATTGCATGGACGAGGCTTTGATGAACCAGATCACGGGAATTTCATTGCAGGGGATTCCAGCAAAAGAAAGCATGAAGGTGAAAGTAGCAAAAGACCTGGAGAAGCTCAAAGTGTACAAGAAGTCTCAGGTATTAGAGAAGGACAAGTCTACATCTATTATACTAGTACCACTTTCAAACGAAGCTTCTCCAGCGTCAACTCATAGCACTTCGGCAGCCCCAGGACCCCAGGCAGATATTATCATTCCACCATTGAATCCAACATCGTTTGTATTTGCTTCTCATCCACCCAGATCTTCACCTCTCCCTACGGAGAAGTTGAAAGCACAAATGGCAGAGTTTGAAAGAGCGTTGTCTTTGGACAATTCAAGAGGATGGCAACCATAACATTGTGGTAAATTCGGATGCAGAAGAGTCTGAGCATGAGGTGGTGGTACATTCAGTGACTTCTCATTCCCCAAAGAGCAATTTCTCGTCTTGTTTGGCTTTGTAAATAGTCCCAGAAGCTAGAGAAGAGATCAACTTGGAAGAACATGACTTGCAGCTGCTTATGAGTTTAGGCGGAAAGGATATAAAACCTAAAGTTGTCAAGGTAACTTCAAGGTTGATTATTGAAGAATCGAGGTAGAAGTTCGTTGAGTTGTCGATTCTAGGCCGAAGGAAGCGGAAGAGAGAATTAACGGCGATGGATATATCGAGAACATAAGTGCCATTGGGTCAAATCACCACAGAAGGATTAAAGCAAGATACACATACATTAATAGATGCTTTATTCCTCAAGCTAGACAAGGAGAAGGCAGAGAAAGCCAGACTTCAAGAGCAGATTTCCTAATTATGTGAGATCATCACTAAGGTTGTCAAACCTTCCTCTCAGCCAGTTTTAGTACATGAGCATGTGAGTAGTCATCTGATTGAAGAGGTTGAAGATGCAGGTAATCAGGTCAAAGCTATCAATGAGTGGAAAAGCCAAATCATCCACCAAGCTTCAAACAACTCAAGGAAGTACCAACTAGTCTGGAAGTTATGGAAAGGGCATTATCTCAGCTAAAGCAATTGATGAAAAACATAGTGGATGAGAGTAATCTGGATATCTTGGTTAAGATAAATTCACTACCGGAGGATGTTTTGATTGTAGAACAACTTGTGCCTAATGGATTGGTGGAAAAGGGTAAGCAGTTGGAGATTGCGGTTTCTTTCCGCATGGAGATTCTTAAGCTTATGCTGAAAAGAATGCAGTTGCTCGAGGATAAGATCTTTTCATTGCCAAATAATGTAGTTGCTTTCACTAAGGAAGAGGTAGTTAATGGTATTCCTTGCTATATGAGAATCATTCCAAACAAATTGTTTGCTTCTCTTGAAGAATTGCTTTTAATTGTTCAAAAGAAGATTGATAAAGTTGTCATGCCTTTCACGTTGGATTCAATTAGCAAACTGGCGAGACTTCAAGCAGACATCAAAGAATTCGGGCCTAGTTTGGAGGAAGTGGAGGCAAGCATTGATACTTTGTCCAGAGGATTGCTGCAGTTCAAGACCGAGAAAGAGGCTATTGTTAAAACAAATGGGAAAATATTGAATTACATGTTCAACAAGTATATTCAATATCAGAACAAAAAGAAAGCGTAAGGTGTTACAATTGGTAGATATTCTTTCTTCTCTTCTTTCTTCTCTCATTTCTTATGTTCTCGGATGAAATTGTAAGATTAAAGTTATTGGTTTAAAAGCCATTACTTTAAGTTATTTGAAAAGGTTCTTTAAGATAAGTGGCAGTTGTGCACAATTTTCATTTAATCTGCAGATGCATGTCACTTGGGGAGGAATTCTAGGAGAAAGATTGTTAGGGGTTTCCTTTACAACTTCCACATGTGCTAGTTCAGTTATAGTTTCATATTTGTAATTTCCCCTCCATACACTATAAATGGAGGAAGAACCTACGGGTTGAAGGGATTAGAAATTATAATCAGCATTCTTGAGTTCCAGACTTTGTGATGTAACATTTGATATCTTTTACTCGTGAAAGTTGGGGAATTGAATAGAAGTGGATTTCGGAGAATTTTGTGTCAACGGTGCATTGCTTTTTGCTTTGTGTGGATTTTTATATCATAAGTTTTTCCTTTCCTTTTCCTTTACTTCATTATTGTGAGATCTATTTGTTTTGTCTGTATATGAGACCAACTTTGTAAACTATTGGTTGGATTACACATCTTTCTTTCTTCTTTCCCAAATCCTATCTTTTCCCCCTTTGTTGAAAATACTTCATTAACGATTAAAGTAAAACCCACAAACAGATATTAAGATCCATAATTGATAGAAATCTTACACAAGAGCCTCATCAAAATGAGGGAGATTTATCTCATGACTGCTCGGGTTTTTGGTTGTGCATAAAATCTAGCCAAAATTAGCTCTCGCTGTAAATAAGGCAGAATGTTCATAATTTCCCCATGCTCCTAGTGATATATTTATCTTCCCATTTTGGATGCATTTTGACACCCTTTGAATAAACAGAGTCATATCAGTATTTGGCATCCATCCGAGTCTTCATCAAGCATATTGCTCACCCAAGGAATCTTATTGAGACGTATACTTCAACGGTCACTATGAACTCGAGGTTCTACTTCTTGGTAGACTTGGAGCAGCTTTTCTTCATATTTCCAGTTCAGAGTATGTTATTGAATCTTGATCACTTCATTTTATCTGGTTCAAATTCATGTGTACTTGGTTGGGTGCGTGATCATAAAGGCAGAATCCCAGGACCACTATCACAAGGGCGGAATCCCTATACCACTATCACATGGCTGGAATTCATTTATAAACTATCATTGTGGGTACTCAGATCATATACGTTCCATGGTATTCTCATTTAGATTCATAGCTTTATTGTATGTGTGTACTAGTTTACAATGCTGAAATGTAATGAATCGGTTTGTATGAACTCGGAGACATAGGCATTGTCGAACTCCATTATCAATCTTCTTTGCAATGTGTGTCGTCTATTTACATTGCATTCTTATTTGAAGTTGATAATATATGTGGAGTGTAAAATGAGTAAATCCTATAGGGTTCTCGTGATTAGAAATATTCACCCCTATTTATGGATCAGGCGGGGAGGCATGAGTCGAGTATCCACTCGAAAAAAAAAGAGGCTTTAGGAGCTTGTTTAAGACCATATTAAGACTTTTTCAGCTTACAGACATAAAGTTCTTTATTATGTTCTTCAAATCCTTCAAGTTGTCTCATATAGATTTCTTCTTTTAAGTGACCATTCAAAAAGGAATTTTTAAGATCCATTCGGTGAATTTCCCAACCATATTGGGCGAGAAGCAATGCAAGAAGGATTCTAAGAGTGCTCATTTTTTCTACCGAGCAAAAGTCTCAACATACTCAAGACTAGGTTTCTGAGTGAAACCATGAGATACCAGCCTTACCTTAAGCTTTTCAATTTCTCCTATAGAGCTATATTTGATCTTATATAACCACCTAAATCTTACATTGTTTCTCTTAGAAGGAGGAGGGACTAGTTCCCAAGTACTATTCTTGATTAAAGCATTGTATTCATCTTTCATAGCCTAAATCCATCTATCATCTTGACAAGATTCTTCAAAAGATTGTGGCTCAACCTCATAGAGGGTCATCAAAGCATGATAAGTATGCTGACTACAAGTTACTTTTCTAAGATTAACAAGATGAGAGTCTTGAATAATACTTTGATCCCATTTAGGAACCTTGTGGCATGAAAGAAATTTTGAGATGACTCCCCCTCAATCTCCATCATATCTAGATCAGGATAATCATCCTCTTGAACTTATGTTTCCATAATGTTAGGAGAAATATTATCAGGTTCTATCTCAGGAGTAGTAGAGGAGGGTTCATGAGAAGCATCACAGACTTGAAAATTTTCTAAGAATTTAAAATTTCTATTTTCAACAATGTCATGTTTGAATGGATGATAAACTTTGTATCCTTTAGTTTAACAACCATAGCCAACAAAAATACAAGAAAATGAGGTTAGATCAAGCTTCTTCCTTTTGTCTTTTGGAATGAAGATAGAAGCAAGACTACCAAATATTCTTAAGTGACAAATATATGGTTTTTATTTTTCCATACTTCATGAGGAATAACTTGATGAATATTTTTAATAGGCACTCTATTAAGAATATAGATAGCAATGTTCATAGCTTCAGCCCATAAGAACTTACGAACATTAGAAGAATGAATCATAGGCCTAGCCATTTCTAAGATCGTCGTATTTTTTCTTTCTGCAATGTCATTTTGCTGAGGGGAATAGGGAGTATTTAACTCTTTTTGAATCCCACATGACAAACGAACTTATCAAACTCTTTCTGTCATATTCACCTCCATTATCAGTCCTAATTCTTTTGATTTTCAAATTAGAAGCATTCTCAACTAGAGCTTTAAATTCCTGAAACTTGGACAAGACGACAAACTTCTTAATAAAATAAGACCAAGTAATTATAGAGAAGTCATCAATAAAGCAAATAGCATACAAAGCTCCACTAAGAGAAGGAACCTCAAGTAGACCGCTCACATCACTATGAATTAGTTGTAATAACTCGAGAAGAATTTGGATCATAATAGTTGTGAAATGGTTGAGCATGTAGCTTACCACGTAAGAAACTTTCACAAGTCTCGTGATCTTATTTTAATTTAGAAATACCAACAACAAGATTTAATCTAGACATTCATACAACCTTTTGAAATTTACATGACAATCTTTCATGCCAAACTCCGAATATCAGTTCTAAAAGAGGAAGAAAAATAGAATTCAAACAAAAACCATCAAAGATGTACAAGCCATTTTCATGAATACCGGAAGCAATTATATTACTAAACTTATCTTTCACATGCCTCTTCTCTTGTAGCAAGACAACTTTACAATTTTTCTTAGTTAGCTAAGAGCAAGGCAACATATCCTTTTTACTTGAGGAATATACGAGAATATTTCGAGTTATACTATTTTTCAATTTAACATTGCCACAAGCTTCAGATCTAATGATAGAATTGTCTCCTAGATAGATCTTTTATTCACATTTAACTACATCTGAGAGGATACCAGGAGAATAAGTCATGTGCCTAGATGCACCACTGTCAAGAATCCATTCATTTTCATTTGAAGTTGAAAGGGCAGTATACAAGGCAATAGACTGTTCAACTTTATTTGCATGATTTTGCTTCTGATTTTGATTTTTCTTTTGATTTTTAAATTTACTAGTTTTAGCATTCTTGACTGACTTGTTAGTGTTTACTCTATAATCAGATTCTTTATGCCCAAATTTTCCACATTTGTTGCAAGTTCCATTAAACTTGACTTTGAAATTCTGACTGTTTTTAACAAAATTAGGCTTAGGATTTGCTTTAAATCTAGATATGATGTTAGACTTCGATTAGGATTGCTATTGAACTTTTTTTTAGCTGCCTTATGATTATGAGAGAACAAGGCTTGAGAAGCAGTCTCTTTTGAATCAAAATTTTCCATGACTCTCTCTTCTTGAATCAACAAGGAAGACAAAGTGTCTAAATCAGGCAGATCATTCTCATTCTGATACTTAGAATTAAGAATTGACATGTAGTTTCTGAATTTTTAAAAAATGTTAATTTAAATTATAAAGTACAAAAACTTGTCTTGAAATAATTCACAGTTGTTTTCATCTTGTTGAGATTTAATGTTCTTAATTTTGGCTAAATAGTTCACTATTTTCTCATCCCCCTTTATAGGAGTAGTGAATAGCTCTAAAACTAGCTTAATTATTTTAGACAATCTATTGCATTCATGCATAGTTTCTAATTGTTTCCAATAATCTATAGATGAGTCCAAATGACCTATATACATTAAGAATCCATCTTTTATGCTTTGTAAAAGGATGGACAAAACCTCTTGAGATCTTTGAGAAAAGGATCAAAGATTTTCGAGGGGTAGTTTGTCTCCTAGCGGATGTTTTTCTATACCGGTCACAAGATCCCAAAGCTTTCTAGCCATAAAAAACTTTTAAACGCACTCTAGATGATATAATTTGTTGCATTCAAAATCTGAGACTTATCCATCGAAAAACTAAATAAACTAGCCATTTTTAATGCTCGGTGGTAATGGAAGCAAATACGAGATAAAAATATGAATCAAGAAGCCAAACAGAAACACAAAATTAGCTACAGATCTTTTATTAGTTATATACTTGCAAATAGATTAGCAAGGAATAGGAAAAAAGGGCCACCGAGAAAAAGATCTCAGCTATTAATTTTTTTGAATATGCGGGACAAGGAAACCGAGAAAACTCAAGGGTACAAAGGAAATTTAGAGACCCGTGGTACAAAGAATTTTTTTGAAAGCTACGGAATGAAGATATTTTAAAATACATGACAAAACAAAATTTAGGAGGTATTTGTCGCTTTTATATATGTGAAGTGTATTGAATGTCATTTTCATCAATAGTTTATTGGATTGTATTAAAATGTATCTTTTGTGAAGAAACTTTTACTATTTGTTATTCAACAGAATGTTTTGTGTACTTTTTAATAAAAGTCCATAAATATTAAGGCTTACCGCTTTGTTGCTAAGGAGCGAGATGATTCAACACTAATGTTTATGATGTAAAAGTCTTTAATAGTCGATCTCTTGATGAAAACTCAAATTTTCTCGATGATAATATTGTGCTCATACCTTGGATTCCTCTATCTTGTTTTTTTATCTGAACATTTTTTATTATTACGGTACTTTGCATGCGGATAGATTATAGATTATAGATTGCTTTGCTGTGACGGGAGTAGATGATTCAACACCAATGCTTATGTAAACTTAATAGTTGATGTCTTGATGAAAACTCAAATTTCCCGATGATAATATTGTGCTTATACCTTGGATTCCTCTATCTTGTTTTTTTATTTGAACAATTTCCATTGTTACATGACTACTGCATGTGGATAGATTATAGACTGCTTCATAATTTTGTGTTATATTCCCCCTTTTCTTCATGCGCAAAGGAATAGGAGTGTTGAGGGGATATTAAATCTTAGACAAACATGAAGGCTACGATTTTGGGCCTCAACGACAATCTATACAAATGTCAAAGATTGATTGTATGAGACAGATTAAATACTCTTATGCTTTCTTTTTAAGTTTTTGCCATGCATATGTTAAATAAATAAAAAAATTGTACTAGCGAAGGTTGCATAGTTAAGTGTTTTTGTGCTGATGACATTATGTTGATGTCACTATTGTCACCCAGAAGTTGCACCCTAATAGAGAATGGTTTGTGTACTCTCTCTCCTGTTGACAAAATTGGAACCCCTGAAGGCTGTGGGTAACCTATGTCTGAGGTGAGCCTCCAGAGAGGGCTGGTTCCCTTGTGAAGCACCTAAAAAATGAAAACTTTGATAAGGAAAAGGGTGAAGAAATGTGGGAAAAGGGAAATAAGGGCAATACACCAATAATTTAACACATGCATGTAACTCTGCACACAGAGAAATCAAAGATCCACACACCTGCGCAACTCTAAGCTATTTTGCAAAATTAATTCAAGGGTTTTAGAAGAAAAGACAAGGGTAGAGGGAGTAAATTCCACACTAATGCAAACACAATACTCTGTCAAACACAAAAAAATCAGAAAAACAACGGTATGAGATGGCAAAATAGAGTTTTTTATTTAGAGGTGCAAGTACAAGGCTAGAATTGCGAGCAAAATAACCCAAAGTGTGTCTTATTAAATTTTTACAATAGAAATCAGCCTATATGGATTGCTCCATGCCCAAAATAGCTTGTTTGCATCTTTGCTTTTTTAATTCCGTCATTTGCTTTTGGCGCCGATTATAGGAATGCAATTGCTAAATTTAATAAAAGTCTTCTCCTTTTAGCCAATTTCTATTTTGAACAATAGTATGCTAAATATAACAAAAGCAAGCTATCTTTATCCATCCACTCATGCACTCCTAAAAATAGAACTGAACTTTTATTTTTAGCTCTTCTTATTTGCACCTCTATCTTTAGCACTTCCATTTTTAGCACTTCACTATTTTTAGCCAAACACTATTTTTAGCAATGCTTCCACTTCAATTGCTATTTTTAGCAAACTTCTATTTTAAGCCAATTGCTATTTTTAGCAAACTAAAAATAGCTAATCTTCAAAAATAGTCAATCCTTTGCACAGTGAAAAATATGGAACATGTGCATGCAAGCACTTATTTGAAAATACAACTAACTATGAAAAGTGACAAAGCTATGTGCATGCAAGCATTTTGGCAACTTGAAGCCCTTTCTTATGCTCTGAAATGAGCACAACTGATGACAATTCTTTTTATGGCTTTAAACTAACCAAATACTTGATTGGACATGGTATTCTCATAGCTGATAAATTGATTTTCCTGATCCGACCCCCTTCTTTGTGTGTAACTTCATCATTTGGAATACTTGAGGCACTTCCCTAATCATACTAGATGCTTGTTGATTGATCTGAATTGTTTTCTACCTCATCTTTTGCAAACAACCTCATGTTTGGCTCCTGTTCAAAAGCTCGAAAGAAGATGTAATAACAAGAGAGTCTTTATTGAAGAAGATAGATGATGGATTTGGAATACTTACAATTTCAATTGGTTCTTCCTCATCATCAGAATCTTCTAAGTCTGATAAAACCTCATCCTCTTTATTGTTCATGCTTGAGGAAAACTCCTTTTGAATTTGAATTTCTTTGCTGATTTCTTCCTCTGTATGACTGTTTGCAAGCTGATCTAAAGGTGATATAGGCTCAAGATTGCTGATCTGATCCTTAGAAACATTCATATGTTCCTCCAAAACATTATCTTTACGTTGTATCTCAAGAGATATGAGAAAACTTCGTCGACTTTTGCTTGTTGGTCATGCTCCGTAACTTCAATCACTTTCGTGCACTCCTCTATTGTAGGCAACCAATCGTTGAGATGATTGAGATGATTGGAGAGGTGTAAGATCTTATGGAGGAGAAGCTTTAAGAATGCTAGGAATTTGGGACTTGGGCTCCGGTTAAAGTGTTTGTAAAGGAGGAATCGGAGGGCTGCATGATGATAGTGAAGATTTACCCCATTGACAAGGTTTCTCAACACTATATTTGTAAGTTTCTATTCCGTCATTCCACTTTGATATTTGTGGTATCAATTCAGACAGAAAGTCTATCTTCTCTTGAGGGCTATACCAACTTGGCATATGACCGACCCATGGGTAGGGTACTCTGAATCCAAGCTTGGCTGCCTTGATGGAACTTGTTGCCCTCATATGTACCATCCTTTTCTCCAAGTGTTGTACTTGTAGATGAAAATTTGCATATTCCTACTCTGAAAAATACCATGATTATTACGATAACCGTACAAATTGTTTGGATCACGGGAAAATTTATTATGATAGGGCTTATAATAATAATCCAAAGGAGGATTTTGGAAAAAGGTGGAGGGGAGTAATAATTATCTTGGCCGGGAATTCCGATGAGGAATTGAATTCATGATTACAACCTCATAAAAATATGAAAGATGAAGGAAATGGTTTTCTGATGGAGAAAAAGGGATCTTTGGGACAATAGAGTCACCAGATGCTTTGAATATTTGTGTCTAAAACATTGATATTTGCTAAGAATAACATCAACTTCTTTAGCAAATTTTTGTGTCATGTCCCACCAGCATACCAAAACTATTAGTCACCCGAAGTTGCACTCTAATAGAGAATAGTGTGTGTACTCTCTTTCTTGTTGATAAAATTGGAACACCCAAGGTCATGGGTAACCTATGTTTGAGGTGAACCTCCGAGAGAGGCTAGTTTCCTAGTGAATCACCTAAAAAAGGCGAAAACTTTGACAAGGAAAAGAGAGAAGGAATGCGGGAAATAAGGGTGATACGCCAATAATTTAACACATGTATATAACTCTGCACACGTAAAAATCAAAGATCCACACACTCCGCACAACTCTAAGCTATTTTGCAAAATTAATTCAAGGGTTTAGGAGAAAGGACAACGATAGAAGGAGTAAATTCCACACTAATGCAACACAATATTCCTGTTAAACACAATGAAAAATCAGAAATGAGAGGGCAAAATAAAATTTATTTATTCAGAGGTGCAAGTACAAAGCTAGAATTGCCAGAGCAAAACAACCCAAAGTGTGTCTTAATTAAATTTTTACAATAGAAATCAGCCTATTTGGACTGCTCCATGCCCAAAATAGCTTGTTTGCATGCTGTTTTTTTCTTCCTTCACCTCCTTTTGGTGCCAATTATAGGACTGCAATTACTAAATTAAAATATAATAAAAGTCTTCTTCTTTTAGCCAATTTCTATTTGGAGCATCAAAATGCTAAATATAACAAGAGCAAGCTATCTTTATCCATCCACTCGTGCACTCCTAAAAATAGAACTGAACTTCTATTTTTAGCTCTTCTTATTCTTAGCACCTCTATCTTTAGCACTTCCATTTTTAGCAATTTGCTATGTTTAGCCAAATGCTATTTTTAGCAACGCTTCCACTTCAATTGCTATTTTTAGCAAACTTCTATTTTAAGCCAAATGCTATTTTTAGCAAACTAAAAATAGCCAATCTTCAAAACTAGCCAATCCTTTGCGTGAAAAACATGGTAACGGTCACAAACTAAAATAATTGAAATGGTGACGTCTAGTAATGTTTTTCCATATTACTATTTTCACTATACCTTAGCATGCTTCCTTATCTTTTGTGTTGAATGCATAGGAAAAAATCCACCTATACTAATAGTTCAAGGATACGTCGATAAATCTTCCACTCTTCTGCTGATGGGGACATGGATTGCTATTTTTCTATACATGGCAGGGATGCATTGAAATGTTTTTTTTTTTATTGTTGACCAACATTGTCAGCAGAGAAAATAATCTCACTTTCAGAGAATTTAGCTGATTTTGGGGATTCCCTTCATGTTTTCGCTTCAGTGTTCTATGAGTGTGGTTAGAACTTTGATTAGGTATATATTCGTTAGTTGGTACCGTTACTCTTGGTCTTGGCATAGGTAGGAATCCTACCAATTGACAACCAACATCAGACAAATGAAGATATCTCCCATGGTTCCATGGTAGACAAATAGAATATAAATGAAAATTGCTTTGGTTTAGGCAGACCAAATTTTGTTGCCAGATCTCCTTCATTATTTGAGTTTGCACTTATGATGGAGAATGAGGCAAACACCATCCCGCATATATCCCTCCGATGGACTATGTCATAGGTCTTATTTAAGGTTACCTTCATCTACATATTGAAACCAAAAACCCTATTTAGAAAGGTTAGTGGATGTCTATACTGTTTCATTTAAATTTAAAACTAGTACATTATGTACTTAAGGTTAGCATCATCTATTTAAAGACTTAATGTTTCTTATTATGGATAGCACTGTTCATTCAAAATATGCTAAAGAATTGGAAGAATCATCTCAGCAAAGGGTGCAACCAAAGATTTCCCACTCATGTTTCTTTAAGTCTCTTGATTGCTCGGTTTAAAACTGGTTTTACAGTGGTAGTCAAGTCCTATGATTGCATAGAAATATTGGCACATTACATCATGAGGGCACACTGCTGATTTCTTCTTGTTTTTAATTTTTAGGAGTCGATAGTGATGTCTTAGATTAGTTTGCCATTCCCTATGTTCTTTGGGCTTGCTCGTGTTTTGCTATTTGTGATTATAGAGATCATACTTTATAAGATATGTTAGCTCCATACGTTTTTGAGATGCTTAACACTTTTTTATTGAAGTTACATTAGTCTCTGTAGCTTGCCTATTTGAATTGAAATGAGAGTATCATGTGAGTACTCTGGCTTGCTTGATTAAATAATAAAGATACATTACGTATGTACAAAATTGGCATGTTAAAATCCATGGCTTTGGTCGATTGCCTTGGGGAAACCCTCCTTTAAATTTGGTACACTTGCAGATTTGACTTTGGCATAATTAAATTGGCAATTTTAGAAGAGTTAGGTTCTTCAGTCTTTGTTAATGGAAAAAGGGACCATTGTATGAATAGGTATTTTTTTGGAAAAGGGTAAAATTTGGGGTTTTGAAAGGACCCACATCCTTTTACAAAAGGCCCTTAAGGCTAGATAAAGCAATTAAGCATAAAATGAACAAGCCCGCAGGCAGTCAAAATCCAAAAAGTAAAAAACTCTAAGAAACTAGAGACATTACATAGAGTAAATTTTCTTAAGAGTGTCAACAACATTCTTAATAGCAGCAGATGCATTTCTGTCAACCAAGTTATTAGCAAGCTTGATGAGTTCCAGGCAGTCCGTATTGATGCTTTCCCAAGTCTTGTCTGTATAAATCTTCCAGTCTCTGATCACCATAAAAGCCCTATTGAGTTTCTCAAGGATGTTGAGAACAATGTCATTATCATTCGATCATGCTGCATAGGGGGCGTTGTCCAGATGGTGCTCTCGAGTTGCAGCGATATTCGTGTCCTCCATAGTGTTGATGGGGAGGCCACGGGATCGGGAGAGGGAGACTCGGATAGACCAAAGAAAGCCCCAAAAGGACTTGTTGTCAATCGAAGTGCACCCTGATAGAGAATGGTGTGTATTCTCTCTCCTGTTGACAAAATTGGAACACCTCAAGGTTGTGGGTAACCTAAAATTGAGGTGAACCTCCAGAGTGGGCTGGTTCCCCTATGAATCACCTAAAAACTAATAAAATTGACAAGGAAAAGGGAGAAGGAATGTGAGAAATATAAAATTGAGGTGAACCTCTAGAGTGGGCTAGTTCCCCTGTGAATCACCTAAAAACTAATAAAATTGACAAGGAAAAGGGAGAAGGAATGTGAGAAATATAAAATTGAGGTGATACACCAATGATTTGACACACACATGTACTACTGCATACAGAAAATATAGAGATCCACACACTTGCACAACTCTAGGCTAATCTGCAAAATTAATTCAAAGGTTTAGGTAAGGGACAACAATATAGGGAAGAATTTCCACAACAAAGCAATACAATACCCTGATAAACACGATGAAAACTCAGAAAACCAGCGATATGAGAAGGAAAAATGGAGTTTTTATTCAGAGATGCAAGTACAAGCTAGGATTACAATAGCAAAACAGCCAGAAGAAGTGTGTATGACTGATTTCTTCACCAAAATCAGACTTTAAGGCCTGCTGCCATCTATTTTCAGACCTTGCTTGCATGCCAAGTAAAATATAATATTTTATTCTTCAGCTTGGGCGCCCAAATAAGCATGCATGTGAGCAAAAATAATAAAAAATAACTCCTCCTAGACTGTTGCGCCAATTCTGGACATGCTGCCACTGTTTTTATTTATTTAATGCTCACAAAGTCTTCCTTTTGGTGCCTAGGCCCTGCTGAAGCATGCAAGCTATTAAAAATAACTTTAACTCCAAAAATGGCATCCCAACTTGGCTTATAACAGCATGCTTTTCCTATTTTTAGCTTTGCTTTTTTCCATGTTGACTTTGCTAAAAATAGAACTGCTGCTTTTGATAATAATAAATAAAAGCACAAGTACTACTTCTATTTCTAGCATAACCTCATCCTTGCTTGGGTGCCACACATTGGCCAATTTTAGAGCTTGCTTTTTGGCCAAGACTCTAATTATTAGCTGCTGCTAATTCTTTTAACTGTGCATACTTTTGGCCTTTGTTTTGGCACCACTTTTCCTCTATATTTGACCTAATTCTCCTTGCTTTCTTTGTTGCCAATATCCACTATATTTAGCTACTAGCTTTGGACTGTTAAAACACTGTTTTCAAGGACTGTATAAATAGATTTCTGGAAAGTATCAAACTAATTTCTGGGACTATATCAAACGCTGCCAAAATACAATCAAAATGCTGCCAGTATATGACTGTGTAAACGCTGAAAATACAGTGTGTAAACGCTGCCTTCTAGACTGTCAAAACGCTGCTAAAATAGACTATATTAATTGAAAACACAGTCCCCTTTAAACTGAAAATACAGTCCCCTTACGCTTTTGATGCATGCACAAAAATATTGTAGTAGGACCTCAGGAATATCTTGATAAAAAAAGCGCTCCATAGGCACCGAAGACGGAATAGCACCAAAATCCATTGCAACACAGAAAGAAGCATGAGGTTCCGAGGAAGCATGTGGAGAAACAAGAGGGGAAAACAAGGGAGCATTGACAAAGACAGAGAAGGGGAAGCGGGAACCGTAAGAGAAACGGTGACAACAGGGAGAAAGCAGATGGCTCTGCAAGGGGGAAGGAAGGCAGAGAAGAGGGGGGTGAAAAGCCGGAGGAGCCAAGGGGGAAAGGATGGCATCGCTCTGCCTCGTGATAAGCACATCCGAGTTTGAGTCGGAGGGGAGGTGGAGACGACGGTGTAGGCGGCGAGGCAAGTGGAGGAAGCAGAGGGGAGAGAAGGTGGGAGATGGGAGTCAACGACTCTGTTACCCTCTCTATAAATATGCTGAAATTTAATCTTCTGGAAGCGGGATTGAAGGACTCGAATATCACCAATTATATAACTAATAATACATTGAATAGGGTCATCTGAGTTTAGAATTCCTACAAGATTAAGAGAGTCACTCTCAACAATAAGTTGTCCCGGACCAACATCAAGAGACAACTCCAACCCTTTAAGAATGGCCAAAGCTTCAACTCTGTGATTTGTACCAGTGCCAAAATTGGCTGCAACTGCAGCCAAGGGTTGACCAAATTCATCCCTCAAGATAGCTCCACCCCTTGAAGCACCCAGGTTACCCTTAATCGCTCCATCAGTATTGAGCTTCAACCATCCAGTCGGGGGGACCAAGAAGTATTAGCCCTCATGGAAGCTGAAGGAGAAGCTGCAACTGGTATGCAGAGTTGCTTAGGCCAGAATCAAGGACTTAAGTTAATTTTTTGCTTGTGCTTCCTCTAGATGTCGCAGTTCAAATTCTCCTGAAGACTAGAAACGACTCCAATGAAGACTTGTCCCAATTCACGAGTCTGCTCCTTAAAAATCCGTCTATTCCTTTCTTTCCAGATTCCCCATAAGGCATGGGGGAGGAGAAGATTCCAAGCAAGGGAGCAATAGGATGTTTGAAAGGAGAACACCATTGAGAAAAGGTCTTGGCCGAGAGAGAGGGGAAGACCTGTGCCACCCCAAATTTGTCCAAATGGAGCCTGTTAGTGCAAAATCACAGCACCCCCGGATGTCTCTTAGATATGTCTGATAATGGGGCATCCGGTGTGATCTACACAACATTGGATCATCTCTCAAGCTGTGGGACTTGCAAACTTGAGATGATCCTCCAGAGAAGGCTGGTTCCTCTTCCTAAACTACCTGCCACAAGCTACTCTAGTGCAGCAAACTAATCTAATCCTAATCTAACTTCCAAGGAGACAAGGAGAGAGAGAGAAGAAGATAAAACCTACACTAAAGCGGTGATACACTAGAAAAGGAAAATGTTGATCACAAACCCAACTGCCTGAAATGGAGAGAGGTGAGCAATGGAGAGGATGGACAAGATGCATCACAGACCAAAGATAGAGTTCACACAGAACACCATTTCAAAACCCCTTAAACACAACTCCCAAAACCTGCATGCATAGACACGAAATTTGCACAAAATACCCTGCAACGATGAGAGGCAAGAAGAGACAATAAAACGAGCCAAGGATGGACAAAATACATCACAAAATGGATTTTATTGCTCTAGAAGTTCACACAAAGTGTATCATTAGCGGGCAAGAGGCAAGAAAATGCCATTACAGAGCAAGGGAGGAGATTTAAACTCCACATTCGACCCTAGGAAGAAAGAGAGAGGGGGCAGAGAGAAAATGACCAACAACCTTTAAAATGAGCCAAGCTCTTACATTTTTATCGATGAAGTGACGAGAGGAGAAGAAGAAAAGGGGGAAAACTGATTCGAAAGCTCAACCACCGACAACATTCATTAAAATGATCCCCAAAAGTCAAGGGCGCCTCTGAAAATCCATTCCCAATGCACTCAAGCTTCTGGAAGAAGAAATGGGGTGCCATACTGTATAAAATTTGGTGGTTGGGACCTGGTTCCGCACTTTCCCGAGCCGAGCACGTTTTCACGTTTTCACCCACCTAACTTCGCCAAAATTCAAATTTCAAGCTTCCATGGGGAAGAGGATGTCAAGACCTTTCCAAAAAGTCCTCACTTGCTCAAATCCGAGCTTCTAGTCAAAAGATATGGCCGTCTAAAGATTTGAACTGCAAACTCTGCGAAAAAATGGCCAAAGTGCAATTTTTCAAAGCGGATCCGCGGGCCCAAAATTACAAACTACACTTTTGCGAAAAGTCACAAAAATCGCAAAATCTTCCGTAGCCCCGTAGGCTCAAAAATTACCTTTGGCGAAAAAATCCTCCGGCTCAAAAATTCACTTTTCCCAAAAAACCTCCGCGGGCCCGAAATTCATTTTGCGCTGAAGAAACCCCGCGCCCCTGCAGCTTTGCAATTTTTCATTTGGCAAAACTTCCCGCGGGCTCGCGAGCCTTCACTTCAAATCCGCGCCATTTGCAAAAGTTGCAAAACATCCAAAGTTCCCCCGATGGTCTGCTTTCCCGCATCTAACCTTTGGTGCCAGCCATGAACATCTAACTTTATCCGGTCCCCGGCGGAGTCATGCGGTTCATTTCATGACTTTACTCCCTTTCAAGAAAAAGCCAAAATATTCAAATTGCCTTCGGTGACCCACCTTCCCACTTTGACTTGAAACATGGCCACATGTCCCTTTGCGGGCCTTAGGCATTTTGTAAATTGCGCTTTTAACGCAAAATGCCAAAGTATCTCCCGTCGCCCGCTGGTTCGCAATCTCCCCTCGCGAAAAGTCTTCCCTGTGCTCGCAGCCCGCTTTTGGCAAAAAATCTTTCCAAGGCCCGCTGGCCCATAACTTGCAAAATATGAGTTAGAAGGACTTCTTTATATTTCTGGAAAGGGGAAGAAATTTCCCATATGATGGAAATATTTTTAGGGGACCTTAAGTGCTTAAAATGTATGAAAAATCGGATTTAAGCACAAGAGAAAAAATGGGTGTAGTTAATCGAAAATTAGCATGAGCTTATTTTGGATAACCGAGCCTCCAAAGGGAGTGGGAAAAGGAGCAATGGAACAAAAGGTGGGAAGAGCTTTCCAAGGCACTTAGGCAGAGGATGCAACGACAGGGAAGAGAAAATCCCCTATGTTTAAGGTTTTCCCTAGAGAGAATAGCGTCCCGAAAGGATAGCTAAGAAAAAGCTGATTTTTGAGTGACTTGAGAAGACCAGACTTGTCTAAGCAGCGGACCACAAGGCGGATGAGATTTTGAAAGGTAGGCAACTTTAACCGAGAAACCGCCGGAGGGAGTGATTGACCAAATGCGCTCATCCCGAGATTGGGAGAAAGGAATACACTAGGAGGAAAGAATTGCTTGAGTCTAATAATATGCTGCAGCTGAATATTACTACAACCATCCTAAGAAAGGATAAGCCAACAATGCTTATTATCTTTGCGGCAATGTATCCACTAGCCTTACTGCCACAGATAGAAGAAAGATGTCTTTTGATAAGGTCTCAGAAGGGATCCAACGCAAGAGGCTTGTCTCCAAACCACAAGTCATTCCAAAAGTCAATTTGCAATCCGTTTCCTAGGCGCTATTTAGTACCGCTTCAACAACGGTTGTCACACCGACAATGGAGTTCCATATTGCAGAGCCTCGCGAAACATCCGAAGACAGAAAGTCACCAGTAGGGGGAAGGTATTTTGAAATCGGGGTTGAGCCCAAGGAGAGGATTCCTCAGAAGCAATAGCCCAACCCAACTTAGCCAACATGGCTTCATTCATCTCTACCACTCTTTGAAGCCCTAACCCACCAACAACCATAGGTTTACAGAAATAGTCTAGGAAACTAAATGAATCCTTTTGCGCTCTTCACTGCCCGACCAAAGAAAGTGTTTTTGAATTTGTTCAATGCGAGAAGCCACCGAGGAGGGCATTTTAAGTAAAGACATGAAATAGATAGGAAGACTTTGAAGAGTAGTAACCCTTCCAACCCTTCCAACCTTGGCTGAGGAGGTAACCCTTCCAACCTGCCAGCTTCTTCTAAAAATGTTCAATAACTAGAGTCCAAAGATTTTTAAGCTTTTGCCTTTGAAAAGAGGGAGCCCTAAGTAGGTGGAAGGTAGGTCAGTTATGCTACAACCAAAGATATCAGCTATCTTTCTTTGCTTATCAGCGAGTATTAATGAAGGCAACACAACTTTTGGTAAAATTGATAAGTTGCTGAAGCAACTTGATAGCAGTCAAGAATCTTCTTCAAAGCTCTAGCTTCCACAACCGAGGCTGCACCCAGAAGGAGAGTATCGTTAGCAAATTGACTGTGAGTTGTTGCCAAACCCCGGTCATGATCTTTAGACCCGATAAAGTAGTAGTTTGCTTAATGCCTTCAAGGGCCCTACTTAAAGTATCACCATAAGAAGGAATAGGAAGGGAGAAAGCGAGTCCCCTTGCCTAATACCCCTGCTATTAACAAAGTAGCCTGCAGGAATACCATTCACTAGGACAAAGAAATAAGGGGAGGAAATGCAGCTATAGATCCAATTGCATCATTTATCACAACAACTGAATTCTCTAAGAACTTAGAAGGAAAGGCAAGGCCAGCTAACTCGTTCAAAAGCTTTTTGCATGTCTAATTTAAGAATCACCCCTGCCGTTTTAGAGTGATGGGCCGAATGAATGGCTTCATGGACACCGATCACACCTCCTTGAATCAACCGTCCTCCAATAAAACCATTTTGCTGTTCAGAGATCAAGTTACTCATATAGGGTTTTAACCTCATAGCCAACATTTTAGTAATAATCTTATAGGAGGTATTGCAAAGGCTAATAGGATGGAAATTTGAAACCGATTTGGAACCCAAAGATTTAGGAGCCAATGCAATGAAAGTATTGTTCCATTCTTTCAAGAGGGAATCATTATTTTGAAACTCATTAACAACTTCAATCAGATCTTTCTTAATAATATCCCAATAAGTTTGGAAGAAGGCTGCAGGAAAGCCATCAGGACCAGGAGATTTGTCACCTCTCATAGTAAAAACAACCTTATGAATTTCTTCAGCTGAGAATGGCTGAGTGAATTTTTCATTAATTTCATCTGATATCAGGTTAGGGATATGTTGTACCATTTCTAGTATTACTGCCTCATTTGGAGGGCCCTCATCCTGGAGTGAGTTAGAGTAGAAGTTAACCAACACCGCAAAAATAACATCCTCGAATTCAAATACCTCCCATATATATAATAGCTCTTTGATTTTATCCCTGCTTTTGTGTTTGGAAGTTGTAGCATGAGATGTTTTTGTATTGTGGTCTTTGTGTCAAAGCCAAAGAGCCCCGGATCTTTGCCTCCAATATATTTACTCTCCAGCCAGAGTGTTATGATAATCACTTAGCAGAGACAATTCTTGTTGGTGAAGTGCAGATGATCTGCCATGTATCTCAATATTGTTAGAGACCTCTGCAATCTTTAGGGAGAGTTGTTTTTCCCAACTATCCCCAAAGGTTTTGACTTTCCAAAACTTTAGTTGTTTTTTGACAGAACTGAGTTTCTTGGCGAACCTTAACATGGTAGAGCCCTGTATTTCCACCTTTCACCATTCCTCGATGCGCTTATCAAGATTATGATTATGAAGCCATGCCAATTCAAATTTGAAAGGTGGGTTCTTAGCTTTTGTGAAGTTGCGACACTTAAAAGTAAGGGGCTATTATCGGAAACAACCTTGGGGAGTGAACTCAGATAAAAATTAGAGAAGTGTGCAATCCAATCCATAGAACCAAGCATTCTATCCAGCCTAATTTGAATATGATTAGGACCTAATCTTCGATTCGACCATGTAAAGGAAGCTCCATGAAGGTCAAAATAAAAAAACTCACCTTGTTGAATGAAGCTGGCTAGGGAATCCATATTGCTGTAATTGACAGGAGAACCGCCCTGTTTTTTTGAAGGATAGAGAGGGGTGTTAAAATTCCTTGCAATGAGCCAAGGGGTAAATGTTTGCAGCTACTTCTGAATTCCAGAATATCTTTCCAAATGATTTCCCTTTGAGATTCAAGGTTAGGCGCATAGACATTTATAACAATCCAACCTAAACTTGATCTGATTTCTTGAAAAAACATACCCATAAAATGAGATGTTGTGATAATTCATTCTCCAAAAAAGACCTTCGGATTCCATAAAATACAAAGGCCTCCAGAGTTCTCAGAAGATTCATGAGAAGCAAAGGAGGAAGAAGGCCATATCCTAGGGAGGATGAGATCCTCAAGCTTAGTTTCTTGTAACATAATGATATTCGGGAGTATTCTAATTTGATGTCCTTAAGGACTCTTTTCTTCTAGGAGCGTTTCTTCTTTTGGGTTTAACTTACCTCCATAGTGATATACACCTTTTTTGAAGCTTAACACAGTCTCAGAGAGAATCACCCTTTTTTTTTTGGGTTTAGACTTTCTTCTACCCCAAAGATGAAGGAGAGGGTTTCCTCCATAACAAGGATTGGGAGAAGGGGAGGAAGAGAGAAGAAATACTCCTCGCATAGGGGAGTAGTAGGAGCACCTCAAGAGGGTGGTGCAGAGCATTCGAAGAGGGGGAAGATGGGGAGGGAAGGAACAAGCGGTGGGTCACAAGGCGGTTGCACAGGGAGCCTTTGAGGAGGGGATCTCACCATCTTCAAAAAGAGCATCAAAGGGATTTGGTCTAACCTTTCTATTTTTGGGGATAAATTTGCTTTTCTTTTTGGGAGAAAGAATGAGATCTTGTTGCCTGGTTTCAAGGGCATCACCCTTTTGCTCTTAACATTATTCAAATTCTATAGGTTGAGGTATTCCTCCGATAGAGATCGTGGATTTGCTTTATGAGCATTCACATACCCACGTAGAGTGAAGCTTTGAGAGGATCAATGAGGAAGAAATACCTTAGATTCCGGTCCCAAACAAGGACTTGGCAAACGAACCTAAATCGAGCTTGTGTCAAGGGGAGTCCATTTTTGAAGATAGAAGAGAACCACGAAAAGTAACACTCTCCCTCTTTGAGGAGGTAAACAAGATGAAGCCATTCGGCATTGAGTAATCTTCGTAGGAGCCCAATCCTCCATTTTTAATGTCCTCTAGGGTTTTAGGGCCCATAAGGGCCAGAAAAGCTCTCGCCAAAGAGGGGGAAGATGGGGAGGGGAAGGAATCTTGGGTTGTAGCGGCTGGTCAGGTGACCTAGGCAACCGCCTTCTTCCACGACCCATGACGGGTATGTGATGGCGAATCGCGAGCCTTCGAGGCCAGGAGGGGGGTCTCACCATCTTCAAAAAGCATCAAAGGGATTTGAAAACCAAGAGAGTATTAGGTGATTGATTGCCAAATTTGACTTTAATTTTTTTGGAATTTTCGAAAAAATAAAGGTCTTTCCATGAGGAGATGTTTACAACAGAAAAAGATTATACGCAGATAAAAAGATGGGCATGCACGAGACATAGCATCACTGAAGACACCAAGATGCCACCAAAATTACTTCATATTGTTGAAAGGGGAGAACCATTTGGCCCGACTATCAACAAAAAAATATATTACTGGTACAAACTACCATCAGCACCAATAGAGCCATTGAACTAGACAACAACCTAAAGCAACAAAATCAGGAGACGAAACAAAACCATCAGCTAATATCAAATTCGGACTACTATTTGAGCAATGGTTTGACCAACCCAAAGTGAACACAAAACAGATTAAAACCGGTGGTTGGGGAGGTACCCCGGTCTTCACCTCGAGTCACCCCGACTATCTGAAACTCTGCCAAGTGCCCTGCTACAAGAAGCTTCTGAAACTGCCAACCAACAATTGCCACATTACTAGATTGAGCTGAATTGTTCTTCTTTGTTGGGAAAGAGAGCTCCAGAGTCATCTAACTTGGACCACTGAAAGTTGAAATATGTCTATTATCTTGGTGTTGTGCAAGTGGAATTCTGGCGGGTTATCCTTGGTGTCAAAAGTAAAATCACTTCCGGGCAAGGTTTGCAGCCATGTTTAGCTTTGGACCAAAGAGGATATTCTCAGGAGAGGGCCTTTTCTCAGGATCATTAATTCATTCTTGCATAGTCATCGCGCTCTCCTTTCTTTTGTGCGGCACACTCTTGGGTTTAGGGTCAACAAGAGACGTAGCACTAATAGGTTTCTTAGGGGTAAGGGGTCTGGCCATTTTTTCATTATTTGTTCAAGAACAACCAGCCTTTCCCGAGCACTCAAACCAATTGAGCCCCTAGGGATCTCGATTGGTCACCAGTCAAGAATGTCTTGGGTCAGGGCATTCTTTGATAGTGGAGAAGGGTCTTCCGAGGGAATGGGGATGAGGGTAGGGTGGAAGGCAGTTTGACGGTGAGGGTGAGGCAGATGGAGGGAACACAGTTTTCACAAGGAATTGAAAGACATTCATTGTGGGGGTGATGGTGAATAACTTGTTGGGAAGTCCTCTCTGATGGATTTAATGAAATGTTTCACACCAGCTGTATCACCAATGCATCTGAAGTTGAAAATTCTCTCTGAACAACATCCTTTCCTATGCTTCCTAGAGTAAAAATTTGTGGAGAGTCTTGAAGAAATAGGATCCCCAAAGAGATGGTTGTCGCAGGATATTGTCATTGAAACCTACGAGAGATTGCAGCCATAATATTGTAGAAGCAATTGATGCAGAGAAGTGGTGGAAAGGGAGATGGACAACTGAATTAAAGCTAGTGAAAGGAGTGAGGAGTTTTCTCAGATAATAAATAGTTTGAATTAAGTCTTGTCAGCTCACCTTTCAATGCTTTGATCAATCCCATTGAATATAAGTAACAGGGGTGCTGCCAACCCGCGGATCATGATATAACAACCAATCTCGAATCCTTGATTGAGGAAAATTGCCCCATAATTAGGGAGAGGCTAGCTAGGATTGGAACCAAATCTCTTAATTCTATTTTGTTTTCTTGGTTTTTGTCTCCTAAGAATGCCAAGCGAATCAGAGCGGGGGGTTTCCACCCTGAGCATCTAAGTAGATGAGTTCTTCCAGCTCAGGCCAGTGAGTTGGGAGTTCACATTTGATTTTGGAGAATACTCTGAGGCCTGAATTTGCCAAAAGATCAGCTGGATGGTTCGCTTTATGGTAGTAGTGCAAAAAGGATATATTGTGGAAGCATGGTCCTTCACCTCAAAAGCATGCTGAAGGGTATGATTGAGTTTTTCAGTTCAGAATGCTGCCCTTGAAGGTTGCTCCATTGCTAATGAGTTACCTTCGACTCCATGAGCAATTCTTCCAATGCTTGAGCCTCTGATTTATTATTGGTGCCAAAGGGCACAAAGGTAGAGGAAACCACAATAATGGATTCTTAAGGTGAGTGTAGGATGCAGCACAATCTGCCAATCTTGGGATTACCATGTGATGCACCAACAAATTTTAGCTTCACACAACCCTTCTTGGGGGGCAGCACATCTGACTAATGAATGATCAATACCTAAGTCACCAGGTTCGTGTTCGGTATGGATAAAATTCGAAACAAATTTGTCACCCTATAAAATTCAATGGAAAAAATAGTCAATTAATTCGAATTATAAAAATAGATTTAAATAAAAATTTAAACTTATTTAAATGTAATAAAATATTTTAAACTAAATATTAAAAATCCTATTAAATTACTCATAAAAGCTCTCAATCATCTTTAACAAAACTAAAAATAAAAAAGTTATTTTTTTTTCAAATTAAAACCTTAACTTTAGATAGCTCTAGGGCCTAAACGTTGGGACTAAATGAAAGTTTATTTTTGAATTTTAAAGCAAATCTCTAAAGTCAAATAGTAAGCAACACTAAAATTAAATACATAAACTAATAGACACTTAAAATGTTAAAATTTAAATACATAAATGTGCAAAAGCAATACAATTAAATGTTTAATAAATATATTTGTATTGATACATAAATGTTAAAAAGCGAGAAACTCAAAAGTTAACTTAAAATACAGTTTGACTACTTACGAAGGTAGATAACCGGTAGTCGTATATTAGGTTTCTTTATGAACAGTAAACACCTAATTTCCATCCAAAATTCCAAACAGACCTAGTGTGGATTAGGGAGCTCGTCTCACAGATATATCAAGCTTCAACTGCTTGACATGTGACAAGGGACAAGTCAAAGCTCAGTTGCTTTGCAATTGATGAAGGGTTAATGCTATAGTTACCTAAGACTCTGGGACGTTGGGACGGGGTTTCCGGACGGCAATTTTTTTTGAAAATTTGGGGACTGCGGGGGGACGGCAAGGGGACGGCTAATAAAAAATATATATAATTTATTAATTTTACAAATATAACATGAATAATTCAATAAACTAAGACTTAAAATTGAAAGTTTGAAGATTGAAACCATTAATGATTAATCCAATTATTCATCTGCATCAGCTTCAAAAGATTTCGACAGGGATTTAAGAGGTAAGAGTCTTTATTTGAGGTTTTTCATTTTACTTTTTTCTGTTTCCCATTTAAGTAGATCTATATGTTTTGAAAGTTAATACGTTTGTAACGTGATTTCATCCACTACTACATGGGTAACTGCATCTATATGTGGTTGACGACCTATTACAATGCCACCGTGGTTAGAACATAACAAGAACAAGAGTAATCAAGCTGTTACCGTTCTCATGATTTTCAAATGCTAACACTCGACTAAGCTAGCTATATCTAGTTAGTGTCTGCTGCAAGTCCACAGAAAACTACAATATCTTTATAGAAAATTAAGCAAGCATAAAGATTACTCATTTTTCTGAATGCCACAACATTGTACAAACTATAATCTCTACTTTTTCCTTTTTAAAAAAATTGTGACTATTATATTTTATATTTGAGAATAGGATTACATACATTCTGATCCTTGCTACATGCAGATGGGTCTGAAGCAAAAACTTCTGCGATATATAAAATCTTAAATATGCAGCAAACAAACAAAATGTCCTATCACTGAAACAGAAAGAACCATAAACTATCTCAAGATAACCAGCAACGAAGAATACTAGCTGTATAGTGTATGGTTGAAAATTTATAAAACTTGACCTGTGACCATTACTTCATATCATCAGACATAATATGGAGGAGCAACAATACTTCTGCAGTGTATGGCAATTATGAGAAATCTGCATGTTGTTTTTACTAGAATGTATTAAAAGTTTTGAAAAATATTAAAAAAAGTATTATAAAACTGAAATTCACATGTTTTAATGTTGGAAAAGTGCAGATTTCGTTGGGGACATTGTGAAGTCCCGGGACGTCTCGGGGACGTCGTGAAGTCCTCGGGATGTCACGAAGTCCCCAAAGCACCCGGGACGTCCCGGGTGCGTTTCTGGTTTGTGGGGGACGTCCCCCTTTTTTTCTGGAAATTGGGGACAGCAGGGAAACATCCCGTCCCCGTCCTCAAGTCCCCGGGACGTCCGGGACGTGAGGAAAAAAATGGCTGGACGCGTCCCCACGTAACATTGGTTAATGCGCACTTTGTATTAGCCCTAAATTACAGCCGACGCCAATAAAAATTATCTGGAGATTTTGTTACAAGACCTAAATCGTGGTCGACACCATTAAAGGTTATTTGGAGATTTTATGCCCTAAACTTGCATGATTTCCTAGGGTTCTTTCGATATTTTATGCCCTAAATTTGAACTCACGAATTTCATGGCGTTTTTGAACGAATTTCTTTAATTTTACTGAAAATCGCCAAATTTCGAATTTTTATTTGAAATTTGGCGAATTTTGTGACACTAATCAATACTGTGAACTCATATTCCGTAATTGGGGGATTTTTGGGATTTTAATTATGACCTAATATATTATATTATGCCATCTATAATGGAACTTAGATTCTTTTTAACTTGTGAATAAAGGACTTATATGATAGTTATTTATTTTGCTACTGACCTGCCTTGCTTCATAGGTTTAGCAGTGTCATATTAAAGAGAACTAAGCCAAAATTTCAATTAGGGGTTTTAGGCTTGCTTTCAGGAAAAGGCTTAGGAGGTTGATGATTTATGCAGCAAGTCCTTGTCTATTTCATCATGTCTACATGTGTTCATTTGTAACAGTGTGTAATTGCCATTATTTGTGCGGCGTAAACATAATCATGCTATTTGTTGTTTAGTTGGCGCTGGGAGGATATGCAATAACTGCTTAGGATTATGCAGCAGGGGGAATCAGGATGCTTTTCCCCACATTTTTTGAGTCAAATGTATGAGTAAGGTTCTTAGGAAATCACAAGCATGAAAGCAGACCCGATAAATATATGGGACATTTCAAAAGACAATCCTTTGTTTCATTGGTCATTGCATAGCTTTTTAAACTTTAAAGAGAATTAAACCAAAATTTCAATTCGGGGTTTTAGGCTTGGTTTTCAGGAAAAGACTTAGGAGGTAGATGCTTTATGCAGTCAGTCCATGTATCTTGCATCATGCGTGCATGCATTCATTTGTAGCATTGTGTAATTTCCATTATCTGTGCAGTGTAAACATAATCATGCTATTTTTTGGTTAGATGGCGCTGGGAGGATATGCAATAACTGCTTAGGATTATGCAGCAGCAGGAATCGGGATGCTTTTAGCCACATATTTTGAGTCAAATGTATCAGTAGCATTTCTTAGGAAATCATAACCATGAAAGCAGACCTAATCAATCCATTTGACATTTCAAAAGACAATCCTTTGTTTAATTGGTTTTTGCATAGCTGTTTAAAGAGAACTAAGCCAAAATTTCAATTAGGCTTGAAATTGTAATTTTGGCTTGGCTTTCAGGAAAAGACATAGGAGCAGATGCTTTATGCGGTCAGTCCCATCTATTGCATCATGTATGCATGTATTCATTTGTAGCAGTGTGTAATTGCCATTTTCTGTGCAGTGTATACATAATTGTTCTATTTGTTGTTTAGTTGGTGTTGGGAGGATATGCAATAACCATAGTCACCATGTTTTAAAATTTTGGGTAGTTCGAAAGGGGAAAAAAGTTTGGAATTTTCAAAAGGTTCAGTTTGGTTTAGAAAATTTACAAATATAAAAATTTATATAAATAATAAATACTGGAAATATATGATGATATTTGAAAACAAAAGCCAGGTACACATTAAAAATAAATAAATATATTATCTACGAAGTTTTTCCTTTATGTGATTAGGTATTAGTGTTTCTTGTTTCATTGTTTTGTTAAAGTTCTTTTAATTTAAATGCTTTAATTTTTTGATTAAAAAAAGAAAAAATAATGTTCGATCGAACTTGTTAGGTAAGTTTGGTCAGACCAAGAAGTATGGTTCATACTAAATTTTCAATAAGTTCATAAGAATATGGTAACAATGGCAATAACTGCTTATGCTTTTCCCCACATTTTTTTGAGTCAAATGTATGAGTACGGCTTTTAGGAAAACATAACCATGAAAACAGACCATATAAATCCACGTGACATTTCAAAAGACAATCCTCGTTTAATTGGTCTGTTCATGTTGTTATTTTTTTACTGTTTCCTGCTCTATTTAGGCAGTTTCTTTTATTTTTTAGATCCCCTCTTCATGTTATTATTTTCATGCTATGGAGCATGCCTCTGTAGAGCGAACTGTATTTTTGCAGTAGGTAGATTTTCTTAAGTTGGGTTTGACTTCCACATCTTTTCACATTATTTTACTTGCCTTGTGTGACGATGTGGTTGATAAAATTGATTTTTCAAATATGTTAATTGAGCACTCTGAATAGTTCGGTTATTAGTTGTGGTGATGAGATATGTTCATACATTTGGCTATTCATTTTCTTTTGTGGCTTCTGATGGTATGCTGATAGCATTTGGGTGACACAGAATTACATATGATTGCTTTGTTCTTGAGAAAGTGCTGAAAAATGATGTATGATCAGAAGTGTCACCTCAATGTTAGGATGGTAGTATGGGATAGAGTACTCGTACAAGAACGCGTGCCTGTTGGTAGCTAATTGACACTAAATGTTAGGATTGTAGTATGGGATAGAGTATTCATACATGAACGTGTGACTGTTGGTAGCTCATCGTTTGCAGCATCAACCTCTGCAAGTCTAATAATTGTTTTTTGTTACTCTTTTGTGTGCAGGGGTGGTCTCCAGTATGTCTCTTACAGTTGGTGGTTTCATACTTCATTTATGTATTTGTTTGAATTCGCAGGTTCTGCTAAAGCTTTTAGGCAGCTTTAGTACAATCAGAAAATACCACATTGGATGCTATTGTTTCAAGAGCTAAACCATCTGTGTGGTGATTTACAAAAAGAAGCTCTCTACTCAATAGCTCTGTCTGTTGTATTTCTTTGCCTCGCTGTAAAATATATAAAATGGGCATCAACTGTGCAAATTTCAGAATTAGATTTGGATTTTGTTTTAATTAACACGATGAATCCAGAGTTCTTATTATCAAACACACAACATCATGAAAATCTACATGACCGCAGCTGTGCAAATGCTGATGAACATTCTTAAGAGATTTAGCAGTTTTTCCTCTTTGAGTACATGATGTTGAAGTAATTTATTGTATTTGGCTAGGGTTTTAAAGGCTACTTCATTTCGACCTTATGTGTCACAAGCTATAGGACATTTGTAATTGTAAATTAAAAACATATATATATATATATATATATATATATATATATATATATATATATTGTTGAGATGCTTTACAACTAAGCCCTGATTTTTCTTATTCTACAGGCCAGGCATCACCTTGCTTCAATGTTCCACCAAGTTTTTGGGATGGGGATGACAGGGGACATGTCACCAGGACGGATTGTTTTGAAGGCCATTTTTAGGGGACGGCTATTAGTAATAGGTTTTTTTAAATATATGAACTTTCAAATAGTCATATAATAACATTCGTAAGACATTCATCGTATATGTTATAGAACCTTATAACATAACATCTATGTAGCCAGGAAACGCCTAAGGGGCCCACGTTTCTGCCTGGAAACGTTTCGGAAACGCGAAACGGGTACGAAACGTTTTCCCAAAATTTTTTTTTTTTTTTTTTTTAAATTTTTTAATTTTAAAAACGTCTAACTTATCTAGATTATTATCATGTATATGTGAATCATTGAAATTGTAAGTATGTTGAATGATGAGTTATGACTCTTTAGAAGTTCAAATTTCAATGAATACAAAATATTTTGAGTGCTTTATCAATTATCTCTTATGGTCTACAAATTTACAATTATAAAATGAGTATTATGCATATATATATATATATATATATATATATATATTTTTTTTTTATTTTTTTAATAATATATTGTACGGACGTTTCCATCGACGTTTCATATCCAAGGTTTTTTGAAAATTGCCATTTCCGCGTTTCGTACCCGTTTCCGTTTCCGTTTCCGTTTCCTGGCAACATAGCATAACATTAGAGCTGAATTTAGATTTAACATAAAATACATATATACATACATACATACAATTACATGGTCGTTTGAAGGAGAGAGTTCAAGCCAAGTAATTTACATACAAAACATAGTGGTCTACTGAATTTTCCCCTGAATGATTGCATATCCATAACACATTCAAATTCATTGCTGCATAAAACATTGTAATATAGAAATAGAAGCAATGCATAACAATAATAATCTTACATTAATCTAGTAGTAACAAAACTAAAAATCAATTCCAAAACATATATGATATATCGGTTTATTCCAAAAACATTAGGAACAAGGGCACCTAGATCACATGTTCTACTGTGCAATATGCACATAAATGACATGAATTTTCAAGCCTTCAATCTTCACCAAAAGGAGCTCTCAGTTATTGCTTCCCACCTTTTTCATATGACAACATTGGAGCTGCATATATAAGCATCCACAATCTTCATTTGCTCCCTTCAATATCATACATCATGCCATTTTTTAACCCACAAAAATGGGGCATATAACCGCTACATGTTGAATAGAACAGTCTCAATTTGTAAAGAACAACACCATCCATTCAACCTCCCCTTTGCATGATAGGCGTGTCTATTCAATAAGGCTTGCTCTATTTGTTATCTTGCTTAAGTTGGACCTTCAACTTCTTTCCACTCAATTGGAATCCATTCATCACATTGATGGCATATTGTGCAGCTCTAGAGAGTCAAAACTCAAGAAACTTGTAAATTTTTTGAGTTTTTTTAAATATGTACTTTTGTGTGTTGGGATGCGGGACTTCTAGTTGTCCTTGGTATGGCTAGGGGACTTCTAGATGTCCCTTGGGTGTATTGGGGATGGCTAGCTGTCCGTTGGTGTCCCCTGCCAGGAATCAGTTGTCCCTGAAACGTTTCCTAGAAACATTCGTTTTGGGGATGTCTAAGGGATGTTTCCTACCCGTCCCCGCCCCCCAAAAACATAGGGGACACATCCCTAGGGTACACTTCCTTGTTTTACTCTATCTAGGTGAAATTGAAAGGCAGAGAGGTAACAATCAACGTATAAATAGAAGGCATTGTGATCGAGTCTTTCCAATCTCTCTTGAGTATCTTGCCTTTATTTTCAGTCAAATTAACAACCAATAAAAGTGGTACCGCTTCATGCATTGAAGGGCATACTTTCAGTTTCCGAGCATCTTTCATTGTTGTTCTGGTAGATGAAATAAACCACCGATGGTTGACAAGGTGATTGCGAGGAAAGCATTAGATGCAGCTAGGTAGGTTGACTTGCAAGATGCATATGCCTGAAAAAATAATTCAAGTTTTCTTTTTTAATATTTTATGACCTATCTCCAAATCATGCATAAAAAACATTAGTGGAATAAAATATGGAAGCAACAACAGAGTAGGATCCTCCAAATTTTGGCACCTAGAATTCATAGGCCTCGATAGTCCATAATTATATAAAACTTAAAAGAGATTTCTGACTAAAATCCCATGATAGAATTTTGGTGTATAATAGATTTTTATTCCAAGGTGATAGAATTTTTATGCAATAAAATTAAAGCATAGTTTATTTTATTTCCAGAAGCTCTTTCTTGTTGATTCTGACAATGTTGAAGGCTCATTTGGCTGTTGGGTTTGGTGATGCACAATCACTAAGCTGAAGCCGACATGTCAATGAGCCCTCTTGCTTTAGGAGACCAACTGTTGCTGATCAGGGCCCATAATCCTTCTATGTAGTCCTTATGTTGGTAGTGGCTAGTTGGATCTCATGAAATTAGAGTCCATTTTCAAAATAAAATTACAGTGAAACTGAATTTTTGAGTGCACAAAAGAAAATTGAAAGAAATTTGCATGAAATTTGCATGAAAAGTATGAGCACAAACCCAACATTGTTCATCAGATTGATGAACAGCAACCGACTTGAGTCAAAAAGGAAAAGATTGGATGTGCCGCTCAGGGAAGTGTGGATTTTCTGGGATATACGGCACTTTGGTATAGCCACACCTTCTCCTCCATCTCCCACTTTAGTTTATCAAAACGCTTTAAAATATTTGCGCAGCCATGGAATACGCGAAACCATCACCGAAATTCATGCTCATGGAGATCCAGACAAAATTCCCCAACCGGAGGAAGTTATAAATGAGCTTGGGCTTTATGAACGCATGGAAAGCTCGGATAAATTATTGGTTTTTAAGAGCATATTAAAATCTTTGTGGATTCTGTGGCACGTTACCCTCGTCCTACTAGGTTTTTTTTTATTTCAGCTAATAGAGATTTTACTCCTGTTTGGGCAAGTTAATTGAACGAGGTTATCCTTTTCTAGCTGCGCAACTCAATGAGAAGGGCGAGGCATTGGAATGGCCTGAAATACATAGCTTGAACAAAAGACAGTCAGAACAAAATACTTGTGAGTATAGCTCTGCCCCAAAATATCAAAACAGAAATGCACAACTCAGTACTTGTGAGTCTAACTCAACAACACCATGCCAATTAGGAATATTCTGGGATTTACAGCTGTGTTGTGTCCCCAGAGGAGTACCTTACGACACCATTGTAGCTAACATTAAATGTTTTCTCACCAGTCATGACATAGATGAACGGATCACCACTTTTAATGTGTATGGGAATTGCATCTAAGCTTCCCCAAACTTTTATAAAGGCTTGCAACAAGACTGGTATTAAAATTATTGATGAAAAGGACAAATATTCAGTTTTGAAAGCCATGTTGGTGGTTATGGTAATGTATGCCATCGACACCTCTTTCCCTTCGAAGATACTTTTGATTTCTGGCAGAAGTTCGGTAGACTTTTTCCTGTTTTGTGGTCTCTACACACACGCTGGCACAGGCTTCTTCTCGCTGTTCCCTATTTGAAAAATGCATGCGCTTACTATCTCTGGGATTTTGGGGAACCTGTGTGGGAATGGTCTGCAATGGCCATGGCTGGCTGTGCAGGTAAGTCAGCCCTTACAAGTGAAAGGTGGTATTGACATGAGAAATCTGCTTCACTTAGTTTTAAGACATTTTTCGTAACATATATGACATCAGCAATCTGCTTCACTTTACTTTTTCAACATTTATTGTGCCACTAAAATGTAATTTTGATACTAACCATTTCAATTTGTTTACCGTTTGAACTGCTGAAATGTAGTTTTGACATTAACAATTTGTGTCAGTTTAGTTTATCAATGATTTTTGAATCCCCATCAATAAAAGAACAACTTCATTTATGGCTTGCCATTGATTTTGATTAGGTCAAGGCCAACTCTCATCTTTAAAAGATAGCAAGTCTCAGGTGCTGTGAAGGCATGAGATACCATGCTAATCAGGTGCGTCATATTGCGTGTTTACAGTGGTGCTCAGTTTTATAGTAACCTTATTGTCTCGTTTTAGTCTTTCCTCTGTATGCCAAAAAGGAAGAATGTATTTTTGGTTTTAGAAACACATGACAATAGGAAGTTGATTCAGTTTCTTTTCTTTAGCTTAAGGAAGCCTTTTCCTTTTTTAAAGACGAGAAAATTCTCTTACAAAATTTCTTGCATTACTTTTGAAGGGCAGCATGTTCACTTTACTTTTCTGTTAAGTTATATACAAATTTAAAGTACGTTTGAAGTTACTGCAATTTTTTTGAGGTAGTATGTTTTTTAAAAAAAAATTCTTGAAACAAAATCATGCCAAACATTTCTGAGCAGTTTATAGTTATTTTTGTCACATGACATGAAGAGGCATTCGTGAAAATCAGTATCCTTAAGTGCAAGAGACAGACATTATAGTATATAGGTTATGTCTATGCAAGTACTTGATTTGCATTGAGAGGCCAAATCTTGTAGCGTGGGTTTTTACACAAGTTTTCTAGAAGTTGAGGTCCATGACAATGATATCAATAGCAGTTATGAAGTTCAATCTGGAGACCATTTGAACAAACTATTCTAGGTATTAGGAAACAATTTTTACAATTCTATTTGCAATGTTCTTTTCAGAAAGAAAGCTCTGTGAAGTGTATTGAATGCTATTGTTAAGAGCAGTTCATTGAATCATAACTAAAATGTAATTTTTGTAAAGAAACTTATATTCGGTATTATTGACCAAATATGTTGGTATAATTTACTTTTACTGGTAGTTAAGAAGAGCATCAAATCTTAGTAATTAAAAAAGTCAAGAAGTGAGAAATGGTGCCATAAAATTTGTGTTCAATAATTTTATGCTTTTATTCCCCTACAGATTTGTGGCAAATGTTTACTATCCTATTAGTTCAGGCCAGGTCTAACAAAAGTGGCTTTTTCCCTCAATATGGGTAGTAGTTGAATATCCTACATCTGTTTTCAATTTGTTGTACTTTAGATGGTAATATGGTAAAATTAATTGATAGAATGAATAATATAGTATTTGTTCCTCCCTTTATGTTTTGTTTTTTTAAAAAGCTATGCATCCCGAATTCAGCAGCAACTGTCTAAAGGTTTAGAATTTAAGTCTATTTTTGACATTATTTGCTTTGGTTTTGAATAAATTTCCTCTCTTAGAAAATAATTGTTCTTTCTTGCTTTGCATTGCTTTTTGAGAATTTCAGTAATACTTTTCTTTTTATCATATAGTAAATTCTGTGCAATATTTTAGTCTCCTCTGTGTGTATTATACTGTCAAAATTTTATTAATAATTCCTACAACGCTTGCTTTTCACATTTCTTAGAAAACAACTGTTCTTTTGTGCTTTGTGTTGCCTTTTGAGAATCTCTGCAATGATTTTCTTTTTATCATAGTAAATTTTGTGCAGTATTCTAGTCTCCTATCTATTTCATATTGTCAACCTTTCTTCTTAATTCCTATAACACTTGATTTTCACATTTCTTAGAATGATCATTATTTTTGTTAATAATTTTCTCTCTTGCATCTAAAATTTATTCAGTAATTTTATGCTTTTATTCCCCTATGGAACTTGTGGTGATTAAATGCTATCATATTAGTTCAGGTCCTTACAAAAGCGGCTTTCCCTCAGTATGGTTAATGTTTGAATATCTTACATCTGTTTTCAATTTGTTGTCGTTTAGATGGTAATATGGTAAAATTAATTTATAAAATGAATAATATAGTATTTGTTTAAAGTTGTATTCATTCTTACTTTTACTTTTTGTTATTTTAAGTATGCATCCCTGTCTCAGCAGTAGATGTCTAAAGGTGTAGAATTTGAGTCTCTTTTGACATTATTTGGATTTGATTTTAAATAAATTTTCTCTTAGAAAGTAATTGCTTTTTTATTATTGATAAATGGTTTTGAAGGGGACCATACCCCGTGGTACAAAAGGGTTCAAAACCCAGGATATACAAAGCATAGTGGTTTTTTGACGCGGGATCACACGCCAACAACAAAAGCCAAAGATAGCTAGATAAGATAAGAGAGATCAAGGAAGGAGCAAACTGCCAACAAGAAGCCCAACAACCAAAAAACAACACAACTGTGAAATTGCAAAATAACAACATCGAGACAAAAATAACACATGACACAAGACTAGTATTTTAGAAACTTGTTGAAAACCTTCTAAGCATCCACTAAGGCCTTGTAGAGGTAAAGGGCGGTTTGTTGGGTAGGGTCTTGGCTGCTTGAAGCCAAGGCCTTCTTCTTGACTTTACCTTCCTTCCATGTGTCCTTAGATATGCCGCTGATGTCATAGATCTGTGTTACGTGAATCTGAATGAAATCCAACAATGCCTAGTGCACGGAGAGATGATTAATTTGTTTATTAACAATTTGCTGCATTCTTTCCTCCATGGCATGCTTGTTGCTTAGTGAGAATGTTAATTTTCTCCTCAAGTTTAAAGAGAGCTGTAGAGCCCAAGTCCTCCTTGTTGCCTTCATTGAGAAGGAAATCAACATTATCTTCAATGCCCTTGATAGTATTTGCATGCTACTTCAATTGGGCTTTTAAGTCAATGCTTGCTTGGGGATCAAGGGTAGATTGGCTAATATCAAGGAGACTTTCAGCCACAACCAGCTCTTTGCCCTTTGAGATACTACATAACACCTTTTTAGCAGTAGGGCGGTTAGAGGAGGAAGCACAAAAGCTAGGATTCTTTGTTCTGACCCTAGGCAGCCATGGAGGATTATTAGCCACAAAGATCATAGAAGTACTTATGCAAGAGGAAAATAACCCCTGGTGGAGGGGGAGACCACGTAGGTGAGCTTGGACATCCAAAATGGATTTCTCTAAGGAAAGAAGGATACAATATGAAACGCTGATCGTTGGAGTGCGCCTGAAATGGTTATGCAAGACCAAATGATGAAGCATTAGAGTTGAAAAGTGGCCCTCCAAGGTAATATACTTGACTACCATCTTAACAACTTCTCCATATGGAGGAGGGATAGAAGAACATATCAGAGTAGTTTTACCTATCTTCAGGGTTTTTCCCCTTCCACAAATCTTCTCTTCAGCGTCCTTATCAAATTTGTTTCTGTAAAATTTTATACTATCCATTCCTAACCCAGTAATAAAAAAATCAAGCTTTCAATAATGGTAAAGTCCTTACCTTTAAAGGTAATTACCCTATCCTTCCATTTGCGGGCAAAGGTGAGAGAAATGTGTCTATCATGCCCTTTAATGCTTTGCATGAAGTTCGTAAAGCCATCAACGTCAAGGGCCTTCCATAATGGTTTGTTTTGTTCCCATGATGGGTCGCAAATTGACTCAACTCGGCAAGGGGGTCTACCCATTGTGAAGAAAATAGTCGCTTACAGAGCTTTTGAGACTGGATTCGGCTTAGAAACTGGTTTCCCAACTGACTCATTGCCCGAAGTAAAGATATAAAAAGCAAAGAAAAAGGATTTGTTTGAGAATAAATCTCAAATGTGTGGGGTACACATCGTACTTGCTCCACTCATGACTAATCCGTCATGTTTTATTGAAATGGACAAGTGGCCTTGGCATCCTTAGTAATGATAGCCTTAGTTGTATGAGGGATTTCTTTGTAATCATTCCAAATTTTAAACTGTTTGATGATGACGCCATTGTTGGCTAAAGCGTTAGCAGATACTATTCCCCCCTGATATGTATGGCATATAATAACATTGTTGAACCCTTCACAAATGTTCTTGGCTTCATTGATAAAATCTTTTATGGTCCAATTAGGGGGTTGGGTGCTTGTGAGATTATTTATAATGTTAAGAGAATCACCCTCAACAATTAAATTACTTACCTTGAGATCCCTAGCAGTTCTGATACCCCAGAGAGCAGCGAGGGCCTCAACATAATGATTTGATTGAGTGCCCATGGGACTAACATAGGCAACAAGGGGATGTCCAAGATGGTTTCTGATTAAGCCTCCACCACCCGTTGTTCTAGGGTTGCCCTTAGAGGCACCATCAAAATTCAACTTGTGTCAACCTTCAAGTGGAGGAATCCATTGGATAAGAGACTCCAATGTTTGGGGGTTTGAACTTGAATCTTCTCAATATCAATATTCCATGCAATCAAGAATCTCTCCTCTTCCTTGGGATATTTTGAATTCTTGGGGGCTTGAATTTCATAATGTTCTCCTTAGCTTCAATAATAATCTCATTTAGAAGCCTCTTGCTTTGGATTTCATGATATTTCTGAAAATGGAGTTGTGAGCCTTCTAGATTCTCCAGATGGTATGGGGAAAAATGAGCCTCCAAAGCTTCCTAAGCATGCCATGCTTGAAAGGAGGTTGCCATTGCTCCCAAGCTTGCACTATATCATCCGAGAATGACTAGTCAATGCCAAATCTATTAAAAATGAGTTTCCACAGAGCAACAACAACATGACAATGCAAGAAAAGGTGGTGTATAGTCTCGACTCCTTGCAATGGCAACATCTATTAGGCATAGTAGAACCTCTCTTTATGAGATTGTCAATGGTTAATAGGCTCTTGTTTAAAACCAAACAAAGTTAATAGTTGATTTTAGGAGTTTAAAACCAAACAGAGGAAATGGTTGATTTTAGGAGTAAGTTCTTTATACCATATTTTTCTCCAGTCAAATCACATGGAGTTTCATCTACAAACAATTGGTACCCAATTTTCACCGAGTATTCTCCATCAAAGGAATGGATCCAGATGAACTCATCTTTAGATTGAATCTGACTTATTGGGATGTGGTGAGAATTCTTTGTATGCCCTCTATAAAATCTTTATGACAGGAAAGATCAATATTTAGAATATTCCATTGAAGCCTTCCATTAACACAACATATGTAGTCACTGACTTTTTGTCCAACTGCTATTGTAAGGCTGTTTTTAAGTTGCTCCTAGGAGTTATTGTTCTTAAGGCTTTGGAAATCAACCCAGCTATCTTCCCAGAAGAGTATGTCTTCCCCATTTCCCAAATTCCATTTGCATCCTGTCTCTAGGACCCTTCTAGTCTTGACCAAATTATTCCAAAAGATGGATCCATAGGGGAGAGTTTCAAATTTCAAAAATTCTGAGCTTTTCCTTGATCAAGATATTTAGCTCTGATAAGATCAGTCCAGGGGTGATCTTCTTTAAGAAGCCTCTAGCTCATTTTGGAGATATAGGTAGTGTTCGTTGTCTTGACTTTTTTGATTCCTAAGCCTCCCACTCTTTTGTTAGTGCAAGCCTTGTCCCAAGCCACTAAATGGAACTTGTTTTCTCCTCAGTACAAGTCCACATGAAGTGCTTTTGGATTCTCTCTATCCTTTCAATAATAGCAACAAGAATGAAAAATATGGACATGATATAGATAGGGAGGTTTTACAACGTGCTCTTGATTAGAAGACATTTTCTAGTATTGGAGAGAATAGCTCCCTTCTATCCAACAAGTTTCTTTTGGAACCTGTCAAGAAGAGAATTCCAAACATTCATAGAAACTTTGTTAGTACCCAAGGGAAGACCAAGATAAGTAGTGGGGAGAGAGTTTATCTCACAACCCAAGATGTGTGCAATTTTTCTTTGTCTGGGGGTATTGAAGAAATAGAGGGAGATTTTGTCAAAATTAATCTTGGTTTGCATTGCCTTTTGAAGAATCTTTGTAATACATTTGTTTTTATCATAGTAAATTTTATGTGGTATTTTAGTCTCCCCATAAACTTTTGTTCATAATTCTTTAATCACTTGGCTTTCAAATTTCTTAGAATGACCATTATTTCCGTTAATCATTTTCTCTCTTGCATCTAAAAGTCACTTATGGTCATTCTATTTTTATTTGTGGTCTTGGCTCTTTGACAATTCTAGTATCAAGGTGCCATTTGGGAGAACCAATTTCTTTATTTTTTAAAAGTTGATCTTGCTTTGAATTTATGAACAATCATTATTTTCCATCGATGCTATCATAAATAGGTGATATGTTTTGGATATGGGTACGGATATGATGAATCCAATACATGTATACAATTAGTTTTTCTTCCACTCCATATAATGCGGTTCAAAAAGTATATAAAAATGTAGGAATTAAATATGCTTATAAAAAACTAAATAGCCACAAAATACTATTGATAATTTATATGATAACAATCGAATGCTAAATGGAGCATAACAAATATTGTGATAAGTATAATAATATTAAAATTTATTATTACATCAAAATTAGGGTTTAGTTTCCTTGTGGGAGAATGCATTCGAGTTTGAATCTCATGTGATCATTAAAACAATATGCTCTTTATGTGAAGAGCTTCTCATTTTCTAGTTTTATGACTACACAAAATTGTTGAGAATCAAATTTGTGGCGGGATTTAGATTTACGCTCACAATTGTTCCGTGTTCAAAAATGAATATTTGCTTGGAAGTGATCAGATAAAGAGTATTTGGATCCATTGTATTTGTTCACTCTTGGGCATCTTTGTTCCCAAGATGGATATGGTGGTCACATGGAAATTTAGGTCGTGTTGATTTTTATGGTTTCATAGTGTTTTTGAAAAAGGCCATTTTATGTTTTCATGTTGAAAAAAATTAAAACTTATTTTTTTGCCTCGAATACGCCTAGAAAATGGCACGGACAGTTTGGATATGGCTGAAAACGTTTGTATCTAGACCATCCAGGTTGTATCCAAACCATATTCATATCGAAAATTTATCGTATTTGTTTCTTTCCTTGTTTCCTGCGTATTAGTATCTTAGATGTAATATGTGAATTTTATAGGCCGAATTACTTGCATTTAGGTTTTGGAAAAAGATCATTTTTGGAGTCGCGATTTTTAGTTTTAATTTCTCTCTTCCATCCAAACGTGGAGATACATTGGAATTCTTTACTCAATTTTTTTCGTAAATGTTCTTTTGATGGAGAATTTTGATGGAGAAAGTGTGTGAAGTGTATTGAATGCCATTTTCATCATTATTTTATTGGATTTTATTGAAATGTATCTTTTGCAAAGAAACTTTTACTATTTGTTATTCAAAATGAATCTTTTGTGTACTTTTTAATAACAACCCATAAATATTAAAGCTTATTGTTTTGTTGCCAATCGAGTAGATGATTCAACACCAATGCTTGTGATGTAAACTTTAATAGTTCATCTCTTGATGAAAATTCAAATTTCTCAATGGTAATATTGTGCTTATACCTTGGATTCCTCTATCTTGATTTTTATGTGAACAATTTCCATTGTTATGTTACTCTGCATGTGGATAGATTATAGATTGCTTCATAATTTTCTGTGTTATATTCCCGTTTTCTTTATGTGCAAAACAATATGAGTGCCGAGGGATATTTAAGGTCAGACAAATAAGAAGGCTACGGTTTTGGGCCTTAATGACAATCTATACAAATGCCAAAGTCTGATTGTATATGATAGGTAAATACTCTTATGCTATCTATTTAAGTTTTCGTTATGCAAATGTTAAATACATTTAAAAAAATTACACCAACAGAGGTTGCATTGGTAAGTGTTTTTGTGCTAATGACATCATGTTGATGTCACAAACTAAAATAATTGAAATGTTGACACCTAGTATGTTTTTCCATCTATACCTTAGCATGTTTCCTTAATTTTTGTGTTAAATGCTAGATTGCCTAGAAACACATGGTACTCTCCATACCGGGCTTGATATGTACCTAGTATGGTTATAAGTATAGGTATGGTGTGAATCTTTGTAGACAACCAAATTTCACACCACTCTTAAATCAATTAATTTTTCCATTCCATTTCCCATAAAAACCCTCGAGGAATTAATTGGCACTAGTCAATTAATAAAACTTTGTTGATTCCTAATTAATTTTCTTCATGTCATTATTTTCACGCCCCAGCTTGTGAATTAGATATTCATGTGTAATTCCTATTAACTCTTCATACCCCCACTCACTTAATCATGCTTACTTTTTCAAATCATGATTAACTAAAACCTTTAAATTAATCCAACTTTCAAGCTATAAATAGAGCATTACCCCCTCTTTTAAGATGAGCAAATAAAACTTGTCATAGCTCTTGTATTCTTGTTGCACGAGCATCCCCCATCTAGTCCTAATGTCGGTAGAAACCTACTCCGTCCTTCACTAAATCTATCATCCTTACATTCTTTGGTACAAAGCTATGGATCAATCGTTGGTGTAGCGAAACTCTTGCCCACGTTGGAGAAGACACCTACATTTCAATCGATCCGGGCTTGTTCAAGTCATTGCCCATTTTGAGGATTGCAAAAAAACACAAAAATGATGTATAAATTTCAGTTTCAATACTTTCTTGTTATCGATGATTTTTGTAGCTTACATTCTAGCACCTCTGGTGGGACTTACCCATGCTATGTTATCCTTGGTTTCATGATTAGTAATTTTATCCATTATGTGCTTACTATTATCTACTATTATTATTTTATTTTTTGTATCTTATGGCATTCTTTGGCTACCATTTACACTGTGAGAAGTGTTTTTGATAGGTGGTTTTTGTGGTGTTTGTGCAGGTTATAGTGGCAATGGATGTGTGATGCGTATTCCAATGTTAACCTCTTTGGTGCGGGCCGTTCATTCGTCATTTCTTTTTGTTTCACATCTCATTAATCCTTTAATGCAGATGTTCAACATTTATTATCACTCTCATACATGTTTTATGTGTCTAATATTTATGTCCGGTTTGTTCTTGTTGTTTTTGTCACGTTATTGTGTATTGTGCTGATGTTGGAAGCATCCAAAACGAGAATCAAAGACTTGCAAGCCATTGTGTTCAAATTTTTTTTGTGAAAGCCATGAATTTTGGGGTAAGAATTCCTAAAGAATACCCAAAGGCTTCAAGCAACAAATCAGTTGACCATCCGATAAGAAATGAACAAGATTTTCTAACTAGCATACATTATGAAGTAAACACTCAAATTTAAGCTAATTAAAACTATCTCTATTCTTTGAAAGCTTAAAAATAATGAACCTAGTAAAGCCCTAAGCAATCAATTTTAGTGATTAAGAGAAATAGATCTCCCCATTATGGGCTATTTAAGCCAATGGTTCTTTTCTTTTACTTTATAAAATGGATTAGCAATACAAAAAGTGAAGTAAATAGCTCAATATATAAACTAGAAATGAAATCTAGAACCTAGATGCAAAAATGCCATAATCTATGCTTAGGAAGAAGGGAGGAATTCTTGAAAATGAGAGAGGGGGTCTAGCCCTACATATAGTTTTCCATTTGGGAAAAGGGAAACTTGAGTGCATGTGAGACAAACACTAAATTCCAAAAAACACTTTTAGCAAGTCAAAGCTTACTTTGACTAGGTTTAGAGAGTGAAAAACCATGTTTTAAACTTAGTTAAACTTGTTTAGGAGGTGATTAGGGTTTGGAGAGAGTTTTGAAGGGTCGATCAATCCAATGGAATGGATTGATGGGCCAGGAAGGTGGTAGAAGTGGACTGGAAGAAAGTAAGAGGCTAATGTAGTTAGAACGAAGCTATTATAGCTTGTTTAAATGGTTTACAGAGGAAAAATGAAAAAAAGGATGTCGTAGAAAAAAAGTTAGATAGGTCGAACTCGGCATTTGTGTATCGTCGGTTTGTAGGGAGAAGCAAAACTAGTGCAATATTAGTCATAATAGTGCATTGGCCAAACTACAGGTGTCTACATTTGCCCCTCTTTGAGGTGATGTAAGTTACATCACTTCGAAGAAAGTAGACAAATATAAAAGAGAAGAAAATTTGAAGGGATAGAAGAAAAATTAATAGGATGAAGGATGCCCCTCGAGTGTCGATGGGGTGATGAAAGAAGTCGATCGACGCTCGAAAAGAAGAAAGAGGAAAGAAGAAAGAGGAGAGAGGAAAGTGCGAAGAGAAGAGGATGAGAAACAAGAAAAGAGATATTGAGCTATCCACAAATCAATTGTATCCACTATTTAAATCATCATTTTGCTTAGAGACCTCCTCATCGGTCCTTATTAAAAATGTGAGCATACAACAGAAGCGTATAGTGACATGAAAAGCCAAGATACAAAACAACTGTCTATTGCTAAAATTCCAACTCCGCGCAACATACAAACATGTAACACAATATGAGAAGTAAACAAACTCATGTAACAGGGAAATAAGTACAGTCACACACACTTAAACCAACAACGTTCAAGAAGGTTGCACAAATATTTTGTTATCAAGCTGAAGTCCCAAATGTTTTGATAAACGACAAGGGTAAGAACGATGCCCCAAGCAATATGTACATGCAAGGGAAATGACAGAGGACACTTGGGTCCGATGAAAAAGCAACGTGCACAACGAAAATAAATCTAGGCAACGATAGTGCCCCAAAGTAGAGACGAAGTAAGCAACAGTCTTTTGTAAATGATTGGAGATGAGGGTGATTCGCAAGTCGTTGATTCAAAACATGTGAAAATGCCAAAAAGATATAAGATGAGCGCCATGCAAAAGACACAAATTTCAGCCAAAAATGAGTGAAGTTCTACCGATTTTAGGTCGTTTTTCAAAGTTTTATACTGTTTTGATATTTCGAATCAATTTTACAATTTTACAATTTTTTGAAATTTTTTGATCGGTCGGGAAGAATTCAAAAGATCAAAGATCTTCTAAAAAAAATACGCGGAGGCGAACGGGGGAAGGCGAGGCCGCAAAAGAGCCAAAAGGGGATCCCCATGGGAAGAAAGACAGGGTGATAATAATTATTGTAGAGAACTATTGCTCACGACGAGAGGTAGAGAGAGGAAAAAGAGGAATCAAAACAGAGAAAAACGCCTGTAAGGTTCGTAAACAATGCCAGGTTTAAGAGGAAGTGTCCGCAGGGTAGCACAAAGTGCCCTAGCGTGTGAAAATTAACAAAAATAATTATTTTAATAATAAAATAATTATCACGACGGGTAGAAGAAGATTAGAGTGATCACGGCAGAGAAAACATGCCCCAGGTGCATCACGACGAGTTAATATACCCACCCGGGGGGGTAAAAACAATCATGACCAACTCATTTGTACCAGAGCCCTTGCAAATTTTTATCGTGAGATATCGGCAAGAGAGCTTGGAGTACAATGCAGAGGTTACTTGACGAGGCGGAGGCGAGCGGATCGGATCCGAGAGTACTAACGAGACCTCGCGGATGGACCCTTCGTGAGTGGTCTATCCTTTCCCCTTTAAATTATGCATTTAATGATTTCTAGGTCACTTCTAGGGTAGGTAGGAGGGAAAAGATGCATGCGCGCACGTGTATGTGTCGATTTTGACATGTACGCACACGTGTAGGTGTCAAAAAGTGGATATGCACGCAGCGTAACCATTGGGAAGGGAAAAACATAGACGCGCGCGCATGTCGAACTAGACGTGTTGGCGTCGGGAGGGAAAAAGTGAGATTTAGGTTGGGTGCGGGGACGCACACGCATGTGCGTTGGTACGTGCGCGTAGGCATCATCTTTGGACGCGTGGGCATCCTGCGTGCAACCTATGCGAAAAAAAGGTAAAAATTAAAGGGGCGTGTACGCGTTGGGTAAGGCGCGTGGGTGTCGGGAAGGCACGCATGTGTTGAAAGGGACGCACATGCGTCCCGGAAGAAAAAAGGGAACACACCTATAGCAAAATAGCAAAGTGTAGAGGAGAATAAAAATTAGAAGAACTTTAGAAAAAGGGGAGTTAGTAAGCTCACAGACTCTACGAAATATGTTTCCTTAGAAAGATAGTTAGAGATTAGATAAGTTTCTAACACTTGTTTTGATTTTGCAGAGCAGATTACCCTTACTTCAAACACAGGAGAGATATGACCATCTCGAGGTGATAGAGGCACAGTTTGCGGATGGGGATAGCGGGATATTAGACATCCTTTTTTATGTCATAGGGTTAGCCCATGTGGCTGATATGCCCCAGATTACATTGGACCACGGCCTTCTTACGGCCATAGCAGAGAGATGGCACAATGAGAGCCAGTGCTTCCAGCTGCCTACAAGGGAGATTACCATCACTTTGGAGGATGTCTGGCGCATCATGCGCATTCCCATCACTGGCCATCCGATCTAGTATGTCAGGCCAATATGGCGGCGCCGCAGGATGCATTGAGATAGTTGTTCGAGTCCCGACGATACCTCATTCATGGGCTGACAGTGAGATTATCGCGCTGTATCGAGGATCCTAAGTTGGATTAGGTCGTAGTTTATTTGATGGCCTTTGTAAGTGGAGTTTTACTCCCTGACAAGACTGGTGCCTCATTTCCTCTTGGACTACTTAGGGTGATCCTTGGTTTGATACAGGGAGAGACTTATTGCCGAGGCCAGTGCATTCGACACATCTTTACTGGGATCTTCATCTTATCACCTACTACCGTCAGAAGACGGTAGGCCCGGCCAGGCTCCTTATGATATGGGCCTGGGATCACATTGCTATCGGGTGCCCTTTAGGCACTCTGAGAGTTCGAGCTCCAGAGGAGCCATCTACCATGGGTTGGGTCCCAGTCGGGGATGATGTTAGGCCTTATAGGGCGATGCCTATCCTTATCGTCGAGAGCTTGACGACTTACAATAGGCGGCCGTGGTATGGAGGCCATACCGACATTTTTAGTGGCCTCGAGGATGCCCGAGAGCTATCCATAGGTGGAGTAGAGCATTTTATCATGGGCAGCCACATCTATATGTGGGAGTTTTACAGGGTTGATAGATGTCAGTGATAGTTTGGCACTACACAGGATGTTCTGGGGCCCGATATGTGGTATGCGCGGAGGGCGTGTGAGTATTTTGACATGGGGCCACAGATAGCCTTTGACAGAGCCTGGGCCAATTTTCGATAGGTGGCACCTTCCATTTGGGTACCTTTGAGGCAGGTGCGAGATCTAGGGTGCACAACAGAGTACGCGCCTTAGTATCATGGTGTGATTCCACACAGGCTGACCATTCCGAGGGCAGCATATGAGGTAGGCGTGAGGCCTCCCCCAGTGGGGCCACCTAGCGATGATGATGGTGCCTGAGGTGATACTGATGATGATGATTTAGATGATGAGGGTGGCGCCGATGCACAACATCAAGTTAGAGGCAGGGCCCCACAACCGCAGGCACAGGGTCCTAGACCCATACCTAGACAGGCACACCAGGCCCCAACTGGTCCGTTGCCTCTAGTAGGCATTCTAGTGGGTATATATGTCCCATTACAGCAGGTTTTACCACAGCAGGGTCCACCTCCTCAAGCTCCAGGGGGTGGTGATGGACAACTTGCATGCTGGCAAAGCGATTACATGATCCGCGATAGCGATACAACTTCAGTGTGGCCACAAGAGAGATCGAGGCAGGGCACGGAGTTTAGGTCTTTGACGTGTAGAGAGAGACTAGACTAGGTCTCAGCCACAGGATAGTGGTAGGGCCACATGGCAGGGTCAAATTACACAGTTGGCAGCGCAGGGCGCTCAGTTAGTGGGTGCCTTAGGCCAGGCACAGAGCCAGTTACATAGCATCATGGTTCAATATGACCAGGTGCAGGCCGAGGGATAGACTTATCTGATGGAGAGATATTAGGCTCGTGTCGAGCTCAAAGCGTCACATTGGAGAGGGATCGAGAGGTTGCTGCACAAGCTTTAGCGGTGATGCTTGATAGAGGTCGATTGATAGGCGAGTGTGATGCCGCCCTACAAGCAGCCTTAGCCACAGGAGATGATGATTTGATACGTGACACTATCAGGGCCACAGGTGAGGCTCTTTATTATAGGACAACCTACTTCCGAGTAGTTCCAGCAGCAGAGCGAGTGACGCCTTATGCCCAGCTTGATGTGAGCCGCACAGGCTCTAGATCACGGAGGTTGGCCGGTCAAGATGGCCAGGCTACACCGAGTACACAACATAGGGGTACACAGGGTCCTCCCTCATAGTTTACGGAGTTCTTCAAGGGTAGGCCCATCACAACCTCCATTATTCCATCCTCTAGGACATGGTCCCAATAGCCCCGGTGAGGGTGAGAGTTGCATGGCTGAGTCTCCTACTCATGCCATGATATATATGTATGTATTGGATGTATATGCCTCTTATGAAGGCGAGTTTTGACTATGTATAGATTCTTTAGATTCTTTTGCAGATGCCTCTAGATGAAGGCTTGATTTTGATCGATGTAGGTACTTTTTGATGTACCACCGTGCCTCTGTATGCAGGATTAGTATCTGATCCCTGCCCCTTTTATATGGAAGATGGACCAGTATTTTGTATATACCGAGACTTTGACACGAGATATTTTTATTATACATGTACCATATGGACATTTTGATGTATCATTGTATGATGGATTTATGATGTATGTTTGTCCTTTCCTTCATGTATGTGGCATATCTTAGATTTAGAAATGTATGTATTTCTTGCTTTCATATTTGATGATGTATCTGTAGATGGCAACACATGTTTTTGATTCATGAGTTATTTCTGAGTTTGTATGCTAGCACTTGGGATGATACTAGATGATATTGGTGTGGGGGGATAGATTTGTGATTATGCGCAACCCCTCTTGCCCCCATTGATGATACAATATGTGATGATTAGCTTAGCATACATGCATGATGTAATACTTAGCATTTTTGTATATATATGATGTATAGATGATGTTAGATGTGATGGAAAAGATATATGATAGATGATAGATGATAGATGATAGATGATAAATGTGATAACAAAAAACCGTGTTAAACAAACACACAAGAAAAAGTTAACAAAACTAAACCAACACACATATGCAACACAACTAAAATGAAGATTAATCTAACATTCTAATCTAAGCCAACAAAAATGAGTTCCAATAGATGCACATAACAATCAAAGAAATATACAACAATTACTTTACAAGCATAACAGTCCTAACAATCAATGCAACGCAACACACAATTAAACCTAACAAGATCTAACGTAATGTAAGCAAAGAATCATTCAAAGAACGAACAACACAACAAGCTAAGTACACCAAAACTATACAAACCAACAACTAAAAGCAATCTAACTACCACTTTGTTTTTGCAGGACAACATTGACATATTTTCTAATGTTTTTGTATTTTCAAGGTCATGTTCTGAAAGCAATGTACAAGCTTTAAAGAAACGTGGAATGCCCCCAACATGATGTGGGAATATACAAATAGGCCACATCCTTCACACAAATATAGCGTAAGTAAACCAAATCACAGGTCCTGCAAAGGAGCTTGAGGTCGGATTCCTAGACCTAGCAGTCTGCACCGAGAATTAGCAAGTGGCAAGAGTTACCCATCCTGTCGCAAGAGTGACTTGTGTACGAGAAACCTTCCTTGAGTGCCGGAAACTAGTTTTCACAAAAGGACATGCCCACTGCGCCACAATTATGTGGTTTTCACACGAGGACGACCTGTTTTTTCTTTACTTTTTTCTCAAATTTTCAATTTTTTTGCTTGTTTTTTCTTTGTTTTCTACTTTTTAGTTTCTTATCTCAATATTCTAGCCACGCCTAAGCATAGAAGCGCTTGAGGTGAATGGCATTCATGGGCTCTGGAATCTCTTCACCATCTGAATAGGCAAGTCTATATGCCCTTGATCCGTATTTAGTGGTCACCACATAGGGGCCAAGCTAATTGGCCTCAAATTTACCTTTCTTTTCCCTGTCTTTGATGGTATTCTTCTAATTTTCTTTCAGTACAAGATCACCTACATCAAATTCCCTATAAATGATGCGTTTGTTGTCTATTTTGATATACTTTAAGGTGATTAAGCGCTCGATACATAGTTCATCTAACAGGTTCCAACTTTGCTAGGAAAGCAACTCTGTAGTCTTCATATTTGTCGAGGTAGTCCTTGAGAGATATTCTCAGGGAGGGAAGCTCCACTTCCAAAGGTATGATGGCTTTAGTGCCATAGACAAGTGAATAAGGGGTCACACTAGTAGGGGTGCAGATGGAGGTTTGATAAGCCCAGAGGCGGGATGGATTTGTAAGTGTCAATTACGACCGGTTTACCGACTATTTTCTCCATAATGTGCACAAGAGTTTTGTTTGTAGCCTCTACTTTCCCATTACCTTGAAGGTAATAGGGGGTGGACCATTTAAGTTGGATATGAAAGCGTTGACACAAGTCTTTTACCATCTTGTTTTTGAAAGATTTACCATTGTCAATAACAATGGCCGAGGGGATACCATAACGGCATATAAGATGGTTTAGGATAAACTTGGATATTTGCACACCGGTGACATAGGTAAGAGGAACAACCTCCACCCATTTAGTGAAATACTCGGTGGTAGTTATGATGTGAGTATGACCATCTAATGAAGAAGGGTGGAGTTTCCCTATGAGATCTAAACCCTACTTTGAAAAAGGCCAAGGTGTTGCATAATAGTCAGTAAAGCTTGTTTAGGTGCATGTATGAGATTACTTGTATTTTTGACAAAGTTCACATTTCTTCAAAAATTTGTAGCAATCGGATGGCCAATAGTAGCCTACTCTCAAAAGTTTCTTAGCTACCACCATGCCACTAGTGTGTGCCCCACATATACTACTATGTACCTCTTTAATCGAGTGAACCAAATTAGTAACATTTAGACAATGAAGAAAGTTCCGTCATAGCCACGATGATAAAGAGTGCCTCCTAGGAGGGTATAACGGCAATGCGGCGGATAAGGGATTTTTTCTTTGAATGGGTAATGTCAGGTGGGAAGGTTCCATCTTGTAGGTATTGGTAAATAGGGTCATACCATGGGGATAGGGGACCAACAACCTCACACGCTAAATAGGATTTAGGCATATCATATGCCGGCATTTGTAAGTGTTCCACAAAGAAAGGCATCTTACTCTCTTCAGGCGGGATGCGCAAGAGAGAGTCGATGGTAGCCATGGCATCCACAGATCTATTATGAGATCTGGGTTTTTGTTCAAATATGACATGTGAAAAATATTCCTTCAGGGTTTCAACCATCTTCTTATAGGGAATAAGCTTTTAATATTTGACCTTGTATTCATCATTGACCTGCTTAATGATGAGCTGAGAATATCCAACGACTCATAGTTGTTTGATGTTCCAAGTGATAGCTAGCTTGAGGCCAACAATGAGTGCCTCATACTTTGCAATGTTATTGGTACAAGGAAACCCCAACCGGAATGCTCTTGGTATAATATCTCATGTGGGAGTAATAATCACCACTCCTGCTCCTGATCCATGAAAATTAAATGATCCATCGAAATGGATTTTCCATTCCACATTCTTCGATATACATTATAGATGCATCTGGGAGATCTAAACACAAAGGCTCTGTTCCTGGTAAAGGTTCTTCGCTTGGCCCGATTCGCAAATACTGTCCTTTTAAGGACTTCTGATTTACAAACTCGTATCTCAAATTCACTCAAAATAATGATCCAATTATCCATTCGGCCTATTAAGGTGGGTTTGGATAAGAGGTACTTAAGAGGGTCAACCTTGGAAATAAGTTTAGTTTTATTGTTAAGGAGGTAATGGCAGAGTTTCTAAAATGTAAAGACGACTTCCAAGCAGGACTTTTGAATCTGTGGATAGTTCAATTCATAAGCAATCAATGTACGACTAAGGTAATAAACAACTCTCTCCTTATGGCTAAGGTCATATTGGGCAAGCAGTGCACCAATAGCGAATTTGGTAGTAGAAATATATAAAAGGAGAGGCTCTCTAGGAGTAGGGGGCATCAACACAAGTGGATTTACAAGGTCTGCTTGAGTAGAGCCAGAGCCAAATGCCTTCTAACATTCGGGCCCCCACTTGAAAGCAACATCTTTCTTCAAAAGATGTGTAAACAGATGACATTTATCCACAAGCTGAGAAATAAAATGGTGAATAGCCTGGATATTTCCTTGCAGACTTGAGTTGTTTAAGAGTGGTGGGTGGAGGCATGTCCATAATAGCAGTGACCTTGGCAAGGTCCACTTCTATCCCTCTCTGTGATACTATAAATCCCAAGAGTTTTCCTAATAATACACCGAAGATGCACTTCTTAGGATTAAGACGAACCTTGTAGTCCCTGAGGCACTAAAAGATATGTCTAAGCACTTCTGGGTGCTCTTCTCTACTCTTTGATTTAGCTAATATGTCATCCACATAGTCCTCCATAATATCGTTCATCATATCATGAAAATAATACGGTCATAGCATGTTGATAAGTAGCCTCGGCATTTTGAGCCCGAACGGCATGAATTTGTAGCAAAAGGTTCCCATGGGGTGATGAAGGCAGTGTTGTGCTGATCCTCTTCTGTGATCCTTATCTGATTATACCATGAGAAGCCATCCATTAAGGATAGCATCTCATAACCAGCGGTAGAGTCTACGATCATATCTATGTTTGGCAAAGGAAAATCATCTTTAGGACATGCTTTATTGATGTCAAGAAAGTCAGTACAGATCCTGATGCCAACAGGTTTCTTTTGTACTATGGAACTATATTGGAGATCCAATCTGAGTAATCAATAGGTTTGATAAAATATGCAGCCAAGAGTTTCTCTAATTCTTCTTTGAAAAGAAGTGCAACTGTAGGATGCATGTTCCTCAGGTTTTGTTTAATGGGTTTGACGTCTGGGTGCACAACAAGGTTGTGCACAACTAGTGTTGGATCCAAGCCGGGAATATCTGAATATGTCCATATGAAAATATCAATGTATTCTCTTAAGAGTGCCACAAAGGTTTTGTTTTCTTGAGTTGAGAGCGAAGCCCCAACTTGATCATCTTGGGTAAATCCTCTCCGAGCCAATGTTAACACCGATGGTTTCCTCAATAAGCATCTTAGATGTATCCTCCATTCGGTAGGATCGGGAGGGAGGGTGAGATCAAATTCCCGAGGTATCTCTTTATCATCTTCAAATGGATAAGTTATTTTATCCACGTGATTTTCATTTTGTTCTTACCGTAAGTGTCTCAAAGAGTTTGTCACTTTGTGAGATTTCCGTTTATTATTTATACTAGGTCAAGCTCAAGTATTTTTACTTTTGTTCACAACATTCTTACCCAAGCGACCACACATCTCTTCCTCTTCTCCAAAGTATGCACATGTGTTTAACTAAATTTGGAATCCTTTCTTGTGGTCCCCAGCATGGAGAAAATCCTCGAGTCCCATGAATTCTGTGAATGCTTCATCATTCTCAAAGATATCAAGTGGTATGTAAAGTTGTTGGTCCCAATCTACAAGTTCAGGATAAACTAAGGTGACTTGATAATCAGTTGAAGGGATGGATTCAGATAGGGTAAGGATGGCTGACTCTGGGAATAGGTTCGTGGAAGCCAAATCTTCGTAGAGGCTACATTGGGAACTTGTATCGCTATCCGCATTATACGAAACATCCTTGCATTCAGAAAAGGTAGCATCAACCTCGACGGGTTGAGCATCCTGGGATTCTAACCCAAGACCATGCTTGTTAGATTTGAAATGGTGAGTAGGAATAGGTTCCGCATTTACGACCTTGTGCGTTGGCTCCAAATCCATATCGCTTTATAACCCATGACAAACATCATGCAGTGTCCTTTAATATACTAAGGCGTTTGATGGCATGAGGCCATGGTTCCTTCTGGCACTTTACTAATAGGATCCTCCAACATCTTTTCTTCAGACAGAGGCCACTATGAAAAAATTTATCCAATGGTTCTGAACATGGTTCTCATGTACTTTTGAACTAAAAATAAGGCTTACCCCGTGTCCTAGGTGACACTGATAAGTCTGAAATTAATAATGCTTGTTCAAGAGTAAATGGCTCTCCTGGGCCATATTTTGCTGATGTAGCTTCCCAAGATGCAAAAGGATTGACCAAAGAAGGGAAGTCATGATTATAAGGTGTGAGTAATTTTGAGTCCACCCGATTCTTCATAGCTTCCATTTTAAGAGGGATGACAACATCCGCGAAAGGGCACTCATAGGTTGCATGAGAGAAACTATGCAACGCCCGACAGTGAGTGAACGGCTCAGGATCACCCGAGATAGTGACTATACGCCCTTCATGGCACAACTTGATACACTAATGAAATGTCAAAGGGATAGCCTGCATGGCATGAATCCATGGACGCCCCAAGAGTATGCTATATGGGAGATCTAAATCCAGGACATGGAAGGTCGTATCATGACAAGTTGGACCTACTTCCGTGGGAATTATAATAATACATGCAGATTCTCTCTCCTCATTATCATACACTGTGATGGTGATGGTCTTAGCTCCCAGATCCATTTCTGAAAGGCCTAGTTGCCTAACCAGCTTCAATGTGCATATGTTTAGACCAGATCCCCCATCCACAAGCACTCTTTTAATCTTACGACGGGTAACCACCACTTCTAAATAGAGATGCAAATTATGCTCAGGGTTGTTACGTGGGATAGCGTTGCAATCGAAAGTGATACGATTAGCGGGTTCAAGATGGGAAACCATAGCTTGCAAGTGTGCGGGATCTACCTCAGTAGAGACTCCGAGAATTCTGTAATGTTTTGTACAATATATCCTTGTGAGCAGTAGAGATTTTAAGAAGGTCTAAAATGGATATTTTAGCTGGTGTTTTCTCTAGCTGGTCTAGTAAATTATATTGGCTTTGGGTAGTTGGTATTGGATCAGGTATGATTAAGCGAGCGCGTTGCGTTCCAACTGCACAACTCTTTTCAAGAATTTAGATTATGTTTATTCGTTCATTAGATGAACGGATGCAACCTATAAGGGAGTCGAATGGACTGTCATCACTAGGGTAAACATACACAGTAGTGCGATAGTCATTAGAGGCCTGCCCGTGATCTAGTTTCCTTTTCTTTTTATCCATGTGATTGGGAAAAGGTTCTTTGTATATGCCCATTTTTTCATTAGGACCTGTCCTGAATCAGGAGGTGATTCTACGACAATCTTGCCCTCTTCAATGAGGTCTTGTATGAAGTGTCTCAGCCATAGACATCTATCTGTTTTGTGTCCTTTGACACGATGGAAGTCACAGTATTCATGGTCTTTATACCAACCAGGTTTTGGAGCATTTTTTGGGAATGGTACTGTGGTACTTGGATACTCTACCATTTTAGCATCATCTAATTGTTTTAATATAGCAGTCAGGGATTCACTCAACATTGTGAACGTACATTTTGTAGGTGCCTTGGGACAAGGTCCTTGCGAAAGCTTCAAAAGCGGACATGTCTGCATTGAACTCTTTTAGAGTTAGTAATTCCATCACCGATGACGTGTTTGTTCTTATTAAAGAACTTAGGTTTGTCTACAGATTTGGCCTCATGTTTGTTTTTGACAAAGGGTTTAAGTGTTCCTTTGGTAATAAGAGCCTTTTCAATTTGGCTACCTTTCTCTATAACTTCCTCGAAGTTAGATCCACAATGCATTTGAAGATGGAAGGCTATTTCCGAGTTTAAATTAGGAACAAAAATGCTCACTAATTTTTTTCAGGTAAAGCACAAGGGAAGCGACTAGCCAGTGCTCTCCATCGTTGTAAGAAACCTACGAAGGTCTCATTAGGTTTTTCTTTGCATTGCAAAGGTCATTCATCATGATATCATTTTCAATATTGAAAGAATAGTGCGCACAAATTTTTCTGCTAGTGTCGGCCATGTTGTTATAGATCCTTTAGGTATGCTATAGAACCATTCAATCGCCAAAGCTCCCAAACTGTGGGGAAAGAGTCGTATTAGAAAATTATCATTGTAGGTGACCTCTTGACAAGCCATGTAAAATTATTTGATGTGATCACGGGGATCACCTTTGCCTTTGTACTTGTCAAGATTTGGGATAGTGAAATGTTTAGGAAAGGGCTGCAGTAGCATGTCTTTATCGAAGGGATAAGGACATAGTTCTTCATAGAGATACTTTCTATTTTGGCCTATATTTCCCTGTTGTAATGTTGTGAGTGTATCTTTCATAGATTTCAATTCATCCTAAATGAGTTGCTCCTTAGTAGGTGATATTGACCTTTGAGCCTGAGTTGCTTTAAAGGTATAGTCTGTATGCGGATCAAATTGAAACTTGTTAAGTTTATTTTTGTCTTTATCTTTACCTATGTTTCTTTTTGAAGTGCCTAGGTTTGCTAATTTTGACTCAACTTCAAGATATGTTTTTGGAGGATCTCTTCCTCAACTAGGGGATCCTCTTCTTCATCGAATTTCAGAGGAGTGGAGGTATCCCGCTTAGTTTTTACTTTACACGACACCTTAAATTGAGGTTTACGTGATGTTTCACCTTTGACAACGGCCTTATGTTGCCCAGAAGTGGATGCATATCCCACATTGAAAGGATTACCTATGTTTAAGAAGAATCTTTGCTCTCCTAAGTTAGGGTCAATGATCTTTGCTTCTTCTTCGCGCTTGTGGAAGTTTAGCTCCTAACGCCAAGACTCTCACGAGTACTTGATCTTTTTTATAGTATAAGAGCTCGTCAAATCTATTTAGGTCTAACCTTTGTTGTTCTCCTAAAGAGTCTGACTCTCCTCCACTATGATCGACTAACGCCTCTATCTTTGACTTGAGAGAAGAGTGGTCCTAAATTGTTCCCGCTAAAGGGGAAATCATCGAAAGGATTAACTCTTGCATTAAGCTCATTGGATTTTGTTGCCATTTTGAAAAGTCTAGGCATTACTAGCCGACACTCAGATGCAACACTATGTTTACTAGTTTTCAAAGGATACCGATATGGACAGATGAAAATGTATCACTTACCTAAGTTGCGTTATGTCAAATCTATACTTAAAAGACCAAGATGAATGACAATGTTGTACCAGATATGTGGGCCGAAGTTAGAAATCTAACAAGGCTTGAATATCAGCACAATATTGACAAAGTCCTCTAACAAGGTATACCTAGAACTGACTCAAGTACTGACAACAAGCCAAGTGTATTGAAAAGTGGAAGTCACAATTAGATACAACATAACAATGCTATCAAGATATCTCAACCAAGCAAGCAAGGCATCGATATCAAGACAACATCATGACGATATATATAATGCATTATCAACACTCGTCAAAAAACCTAGATGACGTCAGAACTAAAATCAAGTAGAAGGTATAACAAGAAGTCTGCGATGATGCGAGTAAGCGTAACCATGCAATAGAGGGATTTAGACTACGTGCCCAAAGAATGGGAGATGTAATGTCAATACCAATATTGAATGACCGAATGCAAGCAAAAATTGACAAACTAGGTGAGAGACAAAAATTACAAAACCGACTTGTAACAATGATGAAGATCCTGAAGTCAAGATTGTAGGACTGCCAAAGACATGAAAATGTACCCGCTCACTTTAGTCGTTTAACACCCCAGCCGAAAACATGGATGAGTGTAAATGTACAAAAATTAGCTAGCACTATCTCTAACATAACACGTAAAGTATGCCTCTGTTTGAATTCCAATGTGGAAAGTATGAATGCATGGGTGTAGATCGAGAACGTGGAAAAATAGACTTAGTTTCATTTTGGGCAGAGCTTAGCCTCGTTTAAAAAAATGAGAAAGAAGCTAAGCTAAGTAATACGTTTGTCTAAATTCATGATGAAAGACACTCAGATCAAACTTGGGATGAGTTTGTTACCATGTTTGAAAAACACGATGCTGAATCCAAACAAGTTATCACTTTGTGATGGTAAAATGACACGCATGGACTAGTAAAGTTGGCCTCCAGACAAAATGGATTTCCTAATAGGTTCTCTCAACTAGGTGTCACAAAGTTATCCATGAGTGGGGTGATTTACCCAAAAAGTCGCAATGACTAGTTTGGGAGTATCTCGACTTTGCCCCCTTCAAGCACAGTGGGCGATAAATGCATCCATCGTGTACTTAAAAGGGTCGCATAGGAAAACTTGTAACTCTATCTCACAAGGAAAACTAATCAAGTGGGTTAAGTGAGGTGCTTCCCATTTCATCCACAAGGTTACTCAACGGTGGACTACTTTGGGGTTCCTGGAACCACCCCCATTGTTATAGCTTAAGGCGTTATGCCAAAGGGGTTATATTTAGTTAAGCGGAGAGGACTTACCCTTTTCGAAACCTACAATACAAGTGTGTTGAATATGGTGTGTTTTTTTATCTTTTTAAATCTTAATGTGGTTTCAAAAGTGGCACACCATTTGGCAATCTGCAAACACATGTGTATTAGAAGTTTTCACTTTGTTCTTAACACCTTTCTTTGACCATCGTAAGGTTTTGTAGATAACAAGTTGGTTAGTAGTTTTTTGGTTCACCGATTGAGGTAAAAGAGAACTCACCCTTGCTTTTGATTCCTAAGATCTCCCAAAGGCACGAAGGAAGAGCATACACAAAGTGGAAATTCTACTAAAAACACATATAAATGTTATTTTATCCTTTAAAGAGCAAGTGTTTTTAATATGTAAAATAGATTTTGTGTAAGTGTTTTTGATCTCCAAGATCACTTTGGAAAGCACGAGGAGAGAGCATACGCACCTTTCACAAATCCTAATTTAAGCTAAGGAATGAAAAACACTTAATCATGCAAACTGAAATTTTAAGGAGATAACCCTGTTTTTAAACCTGTCAACTTTTAGAAACTTGCATCAAAAATGTCAGAGAAATAGTTAAAACAGACTGTAAAAAAATTTAATTTTGACAGTAACACCTACGTGTCCAAACCGACATGTACGCGCCCCAACCAACGGGTGCGTGCCTACACCAACACCTACACGGGTTTATTAAGATCAAAATAGTCACCAACACCTACGTGCCCTAATCCAACAGGTACACTAGGGTTTCAACATAGACACGCTCCTACCAATGGATGCGCGGCCCAAGTAAAAAGAAGTCTAAAATTTTTACATAGTGACATTAATTACATAGATGCGTCCAGAGAGATGGAGATGCGGACAGACCAACGGAGACACGGATGTGTCCTCAGAAATTTCTTATTAATATAGAGGACACCCTGACAAGTACGTGGCCTTTTTGATGGAGATGCGTGTATTTCAACGTGTACGCATCCCTTCAAAATGACTACGCGAGTTGTGAAAAACCCGTAAAAAACACATTTTCAAATTTTCAAGAGCAAACAGGTTATTGGTTAGTCAAAGCTTCCTATTTCTATGTTAAACCCACAAATGCATGTAAATAGAGTTCATTAATCCAAGGTTTAAAATAGAAATGAGGAAATAACAAGTGATTTAAACTAAAAATCTTGAAAAATAACTTTGAAAAACCTAAATGACCTCCATTAATGGAGGATGGACATAAGTGTCCCACCGGGCATGCCAAATGTGTTCAAAGAAAAGTTGTGAAAGCCATGAATTTTGGGGTAAGAATTCCTAAAGAATCCCCAAAGGCTTCAAGCAACAAATCAGTGGACCATCCGATAAGAAATGAGCAAGATTTTCTAACTAGCATACATTATGAAGTAAACACTCAAATTTAAGCTAATTAAAACTATCTCTATTCTTTGAAAGCTTAAAATAATGAACCTAATAAGCCCTAAGCAATCAATTTTAGTGATTAAGAGAAAGAGATCTCCCCATTATAGGCTATTTAAGCCAATGGTTCTTCTCTTTTACTCTATAAAGTGGATTAACAATACAAAAAGTGAAGTAAATAGCTCAATATCTAAACTAGAAATGAAATCTAGAACCTAGATGCAAAATGCTATAATCTATGCTTAGGAAGAAGGAGGAATTCTTGAAAATGAGAGAGGGGGTCTAGCCCTATATATAGTTTTCCATTTGGGAAAAAGGGAAACTTGAGTGCATGTGGGACAAACACTAAATTCCAAAAAACACTTTTAGCAAGTCAAAGCTTACTTTGACTAGGTTTAGGGAGTGACAAACCATGTTTAAGCTTAGTTAAACATGTTTAGGAGGTGATTAGGGTTTAGAGAGAGTTTTGAAGGGTCGGATCAATCCAATGGAATGGATTGATGGGCTAGAAGGTGGTAGAAGTGGTGGAAGAAATTAAGAGGCTAATGTAGTTAGAACGAAGCTATTATATCTTGTTTAAATGTTTTGCAAGAGGAAAAACGAAAAAGGGATGTCATAGGAAGAAAGTTAGATAGGTCAAACTGGCGGTGTATCATCAGTTTGCAGGGAGAAGCACAACTAGTGCAATATTAGTCGTAATAGTGCATTGGCAAAACTACAGTGTCTACAGTCATAACAAATTTTTGTTTCGTTGTTTGTTTATATTCGAGAACATTTGCATTTTTTTGTTTTGTCTTGTATTGTTTAACAATTGTTTGTAGGTGAAGTTCTGAGACGCAGAAATCAATTATAAAATTTAAACAATTTTTTTAGGTTAAAATTGTTTGCGGGGGTTTCGGGTAGATTAAACATGTTTTATATCCGAATTAAATGAACAAAAAATTAGTACTTTTCCCTGCTAATTTTAGTGGGCTATTTTAGCTATAGCTAGATTCAACAATCTGTGATAATTTTTTTTTGGGGTTTGTTTTCTACTTTCTTGTTGTCTGACATTTTTTTATATTTTGGAGGTATTTCTTTATTCATTGTTTTCTCTATAAACCTTTGTAAAAATAAAAATAAAATAATTCAAAAAATAAATTTTATTAAGACCTATTTTAACCTACCCACCACTGCCTACCAAATCGACTCATAGTTTGGAGCTACCCCTCATAGTTATCGTACTCAACTTACTAACCCTTTGGGTCACCTTGACCCGATCTGGTCCTACCCAACTTGATTCCCATGACCCTCGCTTTGACTCACCGACTTACTCATTGAGTTGAGCCACCTTAGGACCCTCCTGCGAGCTCCCTTGACTCATCCGACTCCTAACTACCCCGAGCACCGCATTCCCTCCCTGATCCACCTTAAGATCTAACCTTCCTCAAGATCTACCCCTGCGTGAGATCACCTCACTAATGACATACCCATTTACACTCCCTCCACCCCAACCTCGACCTTCGGTTCCAACCCTCACCCTTCACCTCACGAGCCTGTTTTGCACATGTTGCCATCCTTCACGAGCCCTATACCAACACAAATGCTGCTCACAAGCCCATCTTTGATAGGGTTGTTGCGCTGCTCTATCAGACACTTGTAAAAAAACCACGGAGTCAAACACAAACCGACACCCTCACTTGAGCTCATTAATGTTTTTAGGTTTAGGTTAGTTATTTTTAGGCCTTAGCACTTAGATTAGAATAACATTTTCAATTAACCTTAAGTTAATTATCATTTAAGTTATTTTTAATCTAAGTTAGTGGGGTTAATTTCATTAAATAATTATTTTAGTTAACTAAATTCATTCATACTTTTCACTAGTTAGTCTATTTTAATTCATTAGTTTAACTATTTCAATTTGTTTTTTTAACCCAATTAGGACCCCTTTTCTATTAATTTTTGATTTTTAAGTCGAGTTTCTCAAACACTTAAGTATTTACCACCTTTAAATTTTATTTTTTCTCGTTATTTTGGCTAATTGTAAAAAATGTTAATCTAGGGTGATTGGACATTTCTGCATTTTTTTGCTTTTAACTATTTCGTCATTGTGTAACCATTTTATGATGTCAACTAGCTTTTTGTGGATCTTATAAATGCTTTGTTTTCATTTTTCATTTTTGTGAAGCTAATCACAACACTTCACACGTATGATCTTCTCTCGTGCTTATTACAAGTGATCTTGAGAATAAAAAACATGATTGTGTTATTTTTCATCGTATTCTTTTTCTACCTCGTAAAACTACTAAAAATTGTTTGTAGGACCGTATTACGAAGACCACGTCAAAACTACTAACTGCATGACTCCTTGGCCAAAGAAACATTCCAAACTCGAATTGATAATCTTGCACTCACAAATCTATCCATCACAATTAACTTAATTAATCACCACATTTTACCAGATTCAACTTCATTTTTCTATAATCTCGATCATTTCTAGATTTTATTTACATTTCTAACATTTTTTTTTCTCGATAAAGGATTGTGTATGCTCTTTTTGCGCCTTCAGTGATCTGGAAAAAATAAAATCAGGCACGATTGTTTTTCTTCCAACATTTCTAATGCATGATAACTACTAATCTATTTTACGCATGACCACATCGCTTGGAATTCTCGTCAAACCAAAAAAAAAAAAACTCTTAACACTTCTGCAAAATTATCTTGGTAAAAGAACAATTGTAGAAAATGCTAAAAAATTTAAAAGACCGATCACACTCATGTACACTATCATTTTCTTCTCGTAATTTTATTTCAAATTGGAACAAATTTTATTATTAATCACTAATCATAATTTGTATTTGTAGGTAGCGGAAGTGGATTTCATCACCACCTACTGAACACTAGTGATGTGGACTTCATCACTACGCACCACCGAATTTGTATTTGCATTGCAATTGAGACCTAGTCTCAAACAACATCTGATATATATCTAGCCTCTAGTCCCCACTTATAGATAATTTTGTCGTGAATGAGACTACTGCGAGTAACGACTAAATAGTTGTAACAACAAAGTCGAGCATCGTCCATATAAATATTCGAGGAGTAATAAGGAGACCATACACACTTTCATTCCCCCATCACCTTCATACCATATATAAAAAGTGATAAGTGTCCATAGTCAACCATTTCACAACATACTTCCTATCACATGCTTTACAAAAAAATTATTCTTCCCAACAGAGATGCATTTTGAGCCAAAACGTCGAGATAAACATGAGTTCTTGTTACTTGTAAACAAGTTAGTTTATCATTTTACTTTTCACTAAACTTGGATTATACAAGTGTATTTGTTGTAGATTTCAAGTCCTAATTGTGTTCCACAAAACATTTCTAAACCGTCTCAATATAAAACAAAAAATTGAGTCAAAAAACAATGAAGATGTAAACCTTATATTGATTTTAATTCATTATCTTGCTTACGCTGGCAACAAATTTTTAATAACTTATCTTAAGCTATATCCAACCTATATCAAGTGACTTGTCTGAGATCACTCCTTATGACCTCACTTGTCGAACTTATTTAAGCTACCTCCACAAACGAATCCCTCATAACTTGTTTTGAGCTAAATCAAAATGATATCAAGTGACTTGTTTGAGCTCACTCCGCATTTTATCGATTGTCAAACTTATTTAAGTTACATTCAACACGAATTTCCTCATAGCTTGTTTTGAGCTATATCACACCTATATTGAGTTAATTTGTTTTAGTTCACTCTTTCCATCAACATTTAGTAACTTGTTCAAGCCAAATCTAAAATGAATCCATACTAGCTTACACTAAATCATGTTTGACCAAATATCTTAGATTTTTTAAGCTTAATCAAATACATACCTATCTAGCCATGGTAGTTACACGCCACTAAAGAGACCCTTTGGTTGGTCACTTGGATCATGAAAATGAAAATGATGAGGTTACACAATCCGAACTCAATCAAGAAGAATAAGATCAATTAGATAAACTATTGGAACAAAACAAAAAAGAGTACCTACTTCACATCCTAGCCATGGGAGATAAATTGCCTCCTGACTTTGTGATAGAAAATTTGAATTAACTCATCGATGACACTTTGAATCAAGTCAACACAACATAACACCAAATGACACGAATAACACCTCAAATGAAGAATTATTTGCCAAAATCCAAGAGTTAACAAAAAAACTCACACAAGTAACTTCCAAAGTTGAAAAGTCACACAATCACAATATAGAGCAACCTACTAATGATATCCTCGATACCCCATCACATGACTCTCCATTCACACAAGAATGGAAAAGTATGAAAGAAAAAATTCAGGGGTTATAAAAATAGTCAAAACAATTCAATTTTGAAGAACTTTTCCCCTATCCATTCGATAAAGAAATGTTGTGTTTACCATTCCCTTCATCCTTTGAAACTCCCAAGTTTGATAAATACAAAGGAAAAGGTGATCCATGTGAGCATGTAAAGGAATTCTTCATGTAGTGCCAAGAAGTATCTTATCATGATGTATATCTTTTATGTTTGTTTCCTAAGAGTTTAGGAGGCCAGACCTTAGATTGATTTCTCTATCATCCAAAATGGTCTATCAAAACATTCACAGATTTATAAAAGAAATTTGTTAAACATTTTCCCTTTAACTTAGACTCGAGGCGACCATACTTGACATTTACAATACGAAGCAAAGGAAAAACAAAAACTTTGCAGCCTATCTACAACGATGGTGAGTGTGTACAAGTATTCTTTTTCCTAAGTTAGATTGAAAGCAAGAACTACCACCTAAAATAGTTCCCTAACCTAGCTAGAAACAAGAAGAGAGTACCATCAAGATGAAGAAATGAACAAGGCCTACATTAGCATCATAACTTTGAAATAATGAAATCAAACATAATGCAAATCAAGAACTCTATTCTTCTAATTGCCTAATTAAATCAAGTGGACCTATGTAGTCCAATGGAAATCAACAATATTGCTTGTTTTGATCCTTCAAGGATGCTTGAGTGTGAGGCCTAGCTCTTCCAGATGGATGATGGAAGGGCTTGAGAATGGCAAAAGGTTTTTAGTGTAAGACTCTGTGCTTTCTTTTGCTTTCTCAAGGGAATTAGGTGTAGGTATAAAGGTAGAAGGAGGGCTCCTTATATAGCCTAATGGATAAAGGAAACACTTCATCCCTTTGTATGTGGGATAAAGGTAAAACATGATTAGGAATGTGTAAGGTTGCTTTATTAAAGGTAACTTTACTTTAGAAGGGTTTAATTTATGCTTAGCAAGTCATTGGAGTTGAGGGTGTTTTAATTAATCAAAGGTGATTAACTAATAGGTAGAAGTAAGCTTATAGAAGCTAATTAGAGGAATATTAGTATGATCTAGGCTATTAGAAGGGGATTAAATCAATTAAATATTGATTTATTAGTTAAATGAAGTGGAAGGCTAACTAATTAATTAGTCTAGATAGAAGGGGTAAATAATTAATGGAAGGTCATTAATTAGGTTGTTAGCTGGATAGGCGACTTAATCAATTAGCGTATTGTAATTAATTAACGACAATAAGAGGGAATATGAGCACTTTTGATGATATGTCGTCGATTTGTGAGAAAGGGGATAATTAGCGCAATTTAAGTATTTAAATTGCTTGGGTGTAATTATAGGTGTCTACATTTGCCCCTCTTTGGGGTGGTGTAAGTGACGCCACTTCAAAGATAGTAGATGGAAGAAAATTTTGAAGGGATAAAAGAAAAATTAGTAGGAGAGAGAGATGCCCCCTTGAGTGTCGATGGGGTGATGAAAGAAGCCGATCGACGATCGAAAAAGATGTGAGAGAGGTAGAAGAATGGGAAGGGGCATGATGCCCCAGGAGAGAGAGAAGATTAGGGGTGAAAGGGAAGTGATGTAGAAGAAATATGGAGGAGGGGAGGGAAGAGCTTAGCCTCTAGCCACTATTTATTGGAACAATTTTGATGTCATCATATTGCCACAAGAGCTACATCATCGATCCTTATGAAAAATATAAGCATACGACAAAGGTAGATTGACATGAAAAGCCATATTATGAACAATTGTCCATTGCTGAAAATACCAACTCCACACAACATACGACAATGCAATGCGATGAGAAGGAAACAAGCTCATTTAACAGGGAAAACAAGTACGAATGCACATATCCAACCAAACAACGGTCAAGATAGGCATGTACAAATGTTTTGTTATCGGTCTTTGAAGAGATCCACAAGTTCATGATTGATGACAAGGGTTAAAAATGATTCCCTGAGCAAGGATACATGCAAGGGGAAATGATAATGGACATGGGGTCCATGAAAAGTGTTTGTGCGCAACGAAACAACACCAGGCAACAAACGTGCCCCAGTACAGGCGAAGCAAACGGCTAGCTATGTGTGAATGGTTGTGAATCGGTGATCCACGAGTCGTATTAATTAGGGAAGATGTGAGAAAAACCAATAGGATATGGAGAAAATACCATGCGCAAGACACAAGTTTCAGCTGTAATAAGCAAGTTACCATTTTTGTAGGTTTTTTTACTTTTTAGGATTTTTTTGAAAAATTTTGCCCTGTTTTTGGATTTTTGACATATATATTGTTTTTATTGTTTTTTCTTTCCAAATTGTGGTGAATAGTAGAAGAAAATAGAAGAAGAAAGCGAAGGGCCTAGGGGCAACAGAAAGTGCCCTAGGTGGAAGAAAGAAGAAACAAGTGACAAATAATGTCCTTGTTTAGTGGAAAAATTAAGAAAAATAATTATTTACGAGAGTGTGGAGAAGAATAAAAATCACTAGGGAGCAATAAAATTGTCTAAGGGAGAAGAAAGGGGTATCGACAACAAAAAAATGCCCCAATATGGTGAAAAATAAGAGAAAATAATTATTTAATAAAAATAATTATTCCATAGTGAATAGAGGAGAAAACGACGATCAAAACAGGCCTCTCGGCCCTGCTGACGGTGAAAAACAAGTTAATATACCCCACCAGGGGGGGTAAAAACATCACGACAAATTCATTGTAATTGAGATGTTCAAAAATTTTACCGTGAGGCTCACGATCGATGAGAACCATGGTGATCGCACGAGACCGATTGAGACACGCGAGGCGCGATTGAGGGTACTAAGAACACACGCACGATGACCCTTTTATGAGTATCGAACCCTAGCTTAGTAATTTGGGTCGTTAATGCATTAAATGAGTCATTTAGCCCTAGGAAGTCACGTTGGTGTGCTGCACACAGCGCAAGTGTTAGATAGGGGCACATGTGTCCTTTTGGGGCGCGCAGTGTCCCTTTGAAATGCATGTGCCAAAGCATATACACACACACACAGAGACATAGAAAGAACACACCCACGCACATGTGTTCACACAAACACATGTGCGCACATGCACGCACACAGAAATAGGGCACACACGTGAAAAGCATGACGCGGACATGAAAAGTGGGCGTGCACACATGGGAGCATACTCATGCAAGCGCAAGCACCAAATGTGTGGCGCACACATAAAAAAGGGTGCGTAGGCACTTGAAAGAGGGCGAAAGTGCCAAAAAACACATGCACGCAAGTGCAAGCACCAAAAATGAGGTGCACACGCCCAAAAGGGCACGCAGGCACCCTAGACAGTGCTGCAAAAAGATAGGAAAGTGTCAAAAACATGATACTTAGAAGAATTTTTGGGGTTTTGGGTTAACCCTAAAAGGGGAGATAAATTTTTAAAAGAAATGCTAGGAACCGACTAGTTGTCATGTTATTTTTCGAGACAATTACCAATTTTATAGACGTGGGAGTGATATACCCGGATAGCGAGCTAGAGGGTAGTATGCCTGCGTGCGAATGGTAAGCCTTAGCGATACTTCTCGAGGTGGTGGGGCTCGGCTTCGTGTCTCAGATGCCTTCTATCACACTTTGTATCATGGCCTCTTGATTGCGCTTAGCCGGCGATGACATAGCAAGAAGTCGGTGCTTTAGACTGCCTATAGGAGAGATGACTGCGACCATCGAGGATGTATGATGGATTCTTCGTGTGCTGATTATAGGCACCTTGATCGAGTACAACGTAGATGCAGGGATGATTAGAGCAGCTTGCAGTGCCATTTTTGATGTGGATGAAATTCCACATGATGGGATGACCATAGCTTTGTACAAGTGTATCTCCAACCCCACATTGCATCGGGGCCTCTCTACATCATGTCTCTTATCAGTGGGTTCTTACTCACTGATAAGACAGGACCTCATTCCTGAGGACTACGCCCTTGCTTCATGGCATATTTAGTGATGAGAGATATTGCTTTGGGCGGTGCATATTGGCCCACCTATACTATGACTTACATTTGATCACCTATCATGGTCAGAAGACCGTGGGTCCAACCTCTTTATTACAGATATGGTCATGGGATCATATTGCGATCGGACGCCCCATGGGCACTTTGCATGTTCGAGATCACGAGGAGCCATCGTTTATGGCATGGGTAGCGAGATGGTGGGGATGTATGCAACCATCTTGGCAGCCTATTCAGATATAGGAAAGAGTTTGATGAGCTAGTAGAGATAAATGTCATCTGGCAGCCATATATGCATTTATAGTGGCTAGAGGATACCACAGAGCTCGGTGTGTGCATGGTGGAGCATTTTATCATTGGAAGCCGTAGCTATATTATGGAGATGTATCGAGTAGACAGTGCCAACAACATCTTGGCGAGTGCGGGGGTCCCCTGACAGGATATTTGGCATACACGCAGGGATTCAGAGAGGCAGACCATGGGGCCTCGTATACTAGTGGCCCGAGCTAGGGTGAGTTTCACGCAGGTGGTCCCATAGGTATGGGACCCAATGTCGATAGGTGCGAGATCTAGGGACCACATATGACTATGCAGCTTGGTATGCTACAATGTTACCCCAGTGTCTCACTATTTTGAAGGAGGCTTGGGTAGCAGGCACTCACCCACCTGTAGAGATATGGCATGGTTCAGAGCATAGGGCGAGGGCAGTGGCACAGGGGCCAAACCCAGAGGATCCTTTCGATGGTACTTCACATGATGGGCAGGGTGCCTCACAGGCACATGGACCGAGGCCACAGGGCCAGTACAGAAGCAGTGCAACCATCCGAGGCAGGGTCCTAGAAAAGGTACAGTCATCTAGAGCACCTCAGGGACCAGTCCTTGAGGCATAGACAACCTCCCAACTAGTGGCACATATAGCCACAGTACAATTACATTCTGAGAGCATAGTTGAGAGAGACACGGCTAGAGCGGAGAGAGATGAGGCTCGAGGTTGGTGTGTGACTACCACAACAGAGCGTGATGAGGCCCGAGCTCACATTGTTACTTTACTTTCAGAACGGGATCAGGCTCGGGCCCAGGCTGGCCCAGGAGATGATAGAGTGGCATGGCGGAGCTAAATTTGGGAGACAACGGCATAGGGGGCTCAGATATTGAGCCTTCTTCATCAATCCTAGTCACAGGTGCGGATGGTTGTTGCACAGAGAGATCATGTATACGCATGATCACGAAACGCCTTACACAGAGGGACAGGCCCGTTTAGAGCTGCAAATGCTACTAAAAAGAGAGACCGAGAGGCTGCTTCCTCCAAACAGTGAGGTAGACTTGAGTGAGTGATGAGGCGGCGAGATGCCACCTTTCGACCGCAACGCTCACCTCTAGAGATGCCAACCTGATACGTGACGCCACCAGGCTTGGTGGTGAGGCCTTATTTTATAGGATTGCCTATTACAGGGTAGTTCCTCCGAGTCGTGAGTAGCACTTTGCCACGGCGATCGGGGTCGGCGAGTCGGGATCTCGATCATGGAGATCAGGCTAGTCCACTAGATCAGTGAGATATCCCATACTAGAGTAGTCGGTTGGACCAATGCCATCTCAGCCTCTAGTGTTCCGTTGACCTAATGACAGATCCAAGAGCCCCGGCGGGCGAGAGCTGCGGTTGAGATCCACATTTTTGTTGTACAGATTATTTGTATATATGCCTCTTATGAAGGCCGATTTTGATGTACAGTCTTGTATTACTTGTATTTTGATGATGCCTTGTGATGAAGGCTTAATTCTTTATGATACATGCCCCTTTTTAATGGCATTTTGTATCGATGATGTATCATTTTGAGTACCGATCTGGATAGTGTATACTTGTATAGATATGTGGACATTTTTGATGTAGCATCTTTGTACACCTCAGCTGAAGGCATTTTTGATATAGAGTATTGATGAGGATCCATTTTTCTTGATATATATGTATATGACACACATGTATATATATGAGGATTACTTTTTGTTTTTTTGGGCTCGAGATACACATGTTTATGAGAGGATGTACTTTATTGTTTTTGTGTCCTGATGCATGTGACACGAGTGGGGATAATTTTATGATGTAAAATACCCTTTCCAGAAATTACTCTATGTCGAATCTCATTACACATTCCGTGTTTTGATTTAGCATTTATGGATGCGTTATGATGTTATTTGATTTTGTACTTTGTATGTATCTGATTTCGATGTTTGATGTATACATGTGTTGTGGATGTTAGATGATAGATCCTTAGATGATATCAAATACATTTCTCATGTGTTATTGTAGATGTATATGGATAGGATGATATGATGATATTGGTGCAGGGGGATAGATTTTTGATCATGCACAACCCCTCTTGCCCCCATTGATGATACGATATGTGATGATCAGCTTAGCCTACATGCATGATGTAAAACTTAGAATTTTGTTTATATATGACGTATAGATGATTTTAGATGTGATGATAATGATGGTAATGTGATGTTAATGATAACAATGCACACACAATAAACACAAAAAAATGCTAACAAAGAACACCAGGAAATAATACAATACACCATGATTCACCATGCTTTATTAATATGTAATAAACATAATCAAATGCTAAGAAAGAACATAATGAATTAACACATTACATCATGATTTCCCAAGATTCACTAGCATGCAAAAACATACCGCAATATGCACACGCAAGAATTAAATCTAATCTAAGCAAGAAAAGATGATTCTACATTATCGGCTAATTTTGACTTTACAAAATTATAAAAATGGAAATTTTAAAATTTTTCAAAAGTGTTCCTTTGCATGGTTTATCACCCTCATGACGACTGTCTCATTTTTGTGATCGTTTCAGTCTTCATTTGATCCTTTTCAGGCGAGAACTCTTCCCGCCAAGCTTTAATCGCGTTAAAATACATTAAAATTAATTAATTAATATTTAATTAATTAATTGCTTCTTGTTTGATAAAATTGATTTTTAAATAACTTGAGAGTATTTAATTAAATAAATATAAATTAAAAGTTCGTTCAACAAATTTTTATTCTTTGGGAAGTGTTGTCCACTCAAAATTCCCGCTCGATAAGAGTTAAATTTTCAAAATTTTGAGTTTAAGGGTTTTTCTCTGAAGTGCCTAAGTTGTGAAATTGAAAAATCATGTTTTTTGGGTCATTTTGTGTGATTTTCGGGCTGTCGGAACTTTTGTCCCATCTCGTCCAAGTACGAAAATGCATTCTTCCCGATCGGCCGAAATCCCCGAAGCTGTCCCATTTTCGGGCCCGTCGAAAATTTTGTCCCAAGTGTCCCAAAACTTTTTGTGCGAGTTGTTCCAATTTCGGCCGAATCATCCTTCCCGCGTACTTCGCACTTTCACCCGCCCCAAATGTCCCAAAGTTAAAAGTGCGAGCTTTCCATTTTCGGCCGATTTGCCCGAACCGCGTCCTTGCGCAATTTTGTCCCAACTTGCCCCATTTTAAAAAAATGCAAAGCTGCTTCCAATTTCGGCCGATTTGCCCGAAACGCGTCCTTCGCGCATTTTCGTCCCAAATGTCCCATTCTCAAAAATGCGCCCTGTTTCAATTTCGGTAGAGCCGAGTCAAAGTCGCGTGATTCTTGAACTTTTGTCCCGAATGTCCCAAGTCCAAACGGGCCCTCTGTTCCAATTTCAGCCGAAACATCCGAGTCGCGTACTTCACACATTTTCGTCCCATTTGTCCCAAATGCATTTGTGCATCCTCTCCTATTTCACCCGAAACTCCCAAGCCGCGTGTTTCGTGCATTCGCGTCTCACCCGTCCCCAAGCGTACCAAGTGTCATTCACACTTAGTTTTTCCCACTCGACCCGAATATGCTATTTTTCAAAATATGAATTTAAGTTGCGGCTCTGATGCTATCAATCCGAAGATCAAATTTCAAGGACAGCTGGTAGAAGGACGAAGCTCTCAAGACGCTGGGTGCATCAGTTTTCAAAGACACTCATTGTCATCCTCAAGATGAAACGTCAGTTCCACGTGGCGAGAGAGTGAGATGTTAGAAAGATTCAAGCGGCAGATTTACAAGACAGGTGGGTCCCTCTCGGGCGCCACCTATCCCCTTCTCGACCTTCTTTCTTCTTCCCACTCTTTCGTATTCCATGTAATTAGCTAAGGCATTACAACCGGCGATCCTTAACTATTCTTTAGTTAAAAGAAACGGTTATGAAGAGTAATCGACTTGTAATCTATATAATGGCTTTCCGCGCCATTTTAGAGAGGAGGAAGAACTTGGATATTTCTTTGAAAGTGTAAATAGATCTTAAAGAAATCAATACAAAAGGGCTTTCCATTCTTTGTCTATCCGATTCTTGTTGTCTCTGTGTTTTCCTTTAAATATTGTGAAGATCATTTTGTTCCTAACTCGTTTAGTCTCTCTGATTGCATCTTTGTTCGGTTTTGCAAACACAACAATCTTATAAACCAAGAAGGAACTTTGTGTCCTTGATTAATAAATCGAAGAAGGTTATTTTATAGAACTTTGTGTCTTTAAATTTAATCTCATTCACCAACGCAAATGATCTTGTCTTAAATTATTTGAAGCTTCGCATACACGAAGAATTATTCTGCTATCTATAATTCAGAATGTTGCTATTCTCGCTCATCTTCTCATTCCCTTTCCTCGATCCTTGCGTAATCGATGATCTTTGTGGAAAACACTTTCGTAAAATCCAAGTTTGACCATAAAAAAATGTTCTCACATTTGTAAATAAGTTCGTTTGAATAAGGGAACCTCTCCCATTAAAGAGGAGGGAATTTTGTCCCTTGACTGCTCTTCTAAAAGTCCTATTTGACGACCAACAGTTTTTGGCGACTCACTGGGAAAATCACATTCCAATACTGCATTTTTTCGATCATCCTTTGATCTGGCGACTCCGTGTTTCACTCGAGGGAGAAGGACCCTTGGTATCGAAGATTCTCAGTTTCAGCTTTTGGAGCAACAGGGTTTTCCTTTCCCTTCAAATAGAAGAACTCGTTCGACGAGCACTCCGCCTGTTCAAGATAGAAGTCCTACGGGTGGTATTCCTTCAGAGCCTGCTAGTCCCAATCTACGAGCTTTGATCCTTGCTGGTGTTAAAGTTCCCCTCCAAGCCGTATTTCCAAGAATGGCGGCACAATTGCCATGGGGTCAACGTGTCGGGCCCCTGGCCCTTACTCAGCCTTTGCATGAGTTACCTAGAGGTAACCGAAAGAACTTCCCCAAGTTTAGAGGAGATGGCAAAGTACACCCTGATGAACACATTGCAGCCTTCATAGTTGCATGTGGAGTCTTGGGAGTTGAACATGAAGACGTCTCAGTAAGGCTGTTCGTTGAGACGTTACAAGATAATGCTGCTGACTGGTTCTATCACCTTCCGGCTGGTGCCATCACCGACTGGAATACAATGAGAACTCAGTTCGAAAGCCGTTTCAAGCCGGCAGAAGATGTGCATGCCCTGCTTGCCCAAATTTCTCAGATAAAGAAAGATCCATCAGAACCCATGAGAGAATTTGTGGCTCGGTTCAATAGACTGATCAACAAAATTCCTGTAAATACTCGACCGGTTGATCAAATTCAAAAATGTTTCTTTCTAAATGCTCAAACGCCCAAAGTCAGTTATGCTCTAAGAAGGGCTAATCTTGGAACGTTAATTCTGGATCAAGAACTGGCTGTTAGTGTCGAGGATGACCTGATCATGTCAGGGAAGTTGAAGAGAGATCCTCCCAAATCTAAATCTGCTGCTTCTTCCTCTTCCACCTCTGGACCCAATACTGATCCATTAGTCCAGAAACTTGCAAATGATCTAGTAGCTATAAAGAAACAATTGGCCCAGCATGCCCCATATGCAGATGTTCCAAGAAGAAATTTCCAGCCAAATCGTTTGCTGCACCTCACACAAGATTAGCACTTGAAGGTCCTCCTGTCAAAGTTCTTGTGAACGCAACCTGTGAAGTTGAAGAGCCCGATGATGATGTGGACGACGAAGCTCATGAGGAATTCCTGGAAGAATTTGATGATGAGGCGGAAGAACTCGAAGGATCTCGGGTTAATTTCTTTACCACCGAAGGCACTGATGATGGAGATAACTATGATGAAGTGGTAGCAGATATGAACAGTGAATCATTTGCTGTCATGACTCGAGAACAGACAAGGCAGAAGGAGAAAGTAACACAGCCCATGAAGAAATCTAAGGAGCAGCCAGCAACTATTCCTGTAATTGCCAGAAGAGGATCTCCTATCCCTACCTCATCTACACCAAAGGTAAGTACTGCCAATCCTACTACCAAAGTTGCTTCTTCTTCTTTTTCTCCTAAAGTTGATAAGCCTAGAATTTCAAATGATGATGGCCCATCCACCTCTGGATCCTTTGATATTGTTGATCATCTAAAAAGGACTAAGGTTCAAATTTCAGAAGCTGAATACTACCAAACCCATCCCAAAGCTTTTGCCAAGATGATCCAATTTGTAAATTCCCATTCCAAGACCACCTCTAAAGGCCTTTTTCCCACTCCTCCTTCTATACCACAAAATGACCTAGTCTCAGTATTTCATTGTCACCTCGCCAGTGATAAAATCAAGCCTTTTATGTAACACTTCTTATAGCTGGCCATAGGCTCAGTAACTGTGTCATAGATTCCGGAGCCTCAGATAACGTGATGCCTGCTAAGGTAGCTCATGCTTTAGGCTTGACCCTTACTCGTACTTATGGATCTTGCTACTCCATGGAAAGTAAGGAAGTGCCTTTGGTTGGAAGGATTAAAGATGCACAAGTGGCTTTTGCTGCTTTACCTGAAAAGAAAGTCTTGGCTACCATCCTAGTAGCAGACATTCCTCCTTCTTACGGAATGTTGCTAAGTAGGAACTTCTGTAAAGATGTGGGTGGGGAGATTCAAATGGATTGGTCACACGCCCTCATACCTGTCAATGGACAAATGAAGAAGTTACTCCCTGAGAAACAGTCTGAGTATATTGTGCAGAAAACAGATGATCCTAAGGCACAAATACTCTATGAAGACATAGGTCATGGTAATTACATGATTCTGTCCCCTGATGAAATCCAACCCTCCAAAGTATCACCCAAAGATCCCAATGGTGTTTGGATTTTAGAATTTGATGGAAGTTGTTCCTCGGCTGGTTCTGGAGCTGGTGTCCTGCTAGTGTCACCTGAAGGCTGCCTACACCCTTTTTCATTTAAGTTGCAGTTCGAAAACACTAACAACACAGCAGAGTATGAGGCTCTCATTCTTGGACTGCAAGTGGCCAAAGAACAAGGTGTAAAAAATATTCTGGCTCGTGGTGATGCAGAGCTGATTGTGAAGCAAGTCAGAAGTCTTTTTCAGGTAAAAATGGGAGGCTGAAGCATTACCGGAATCAGGTTTGGGATTCAATTGAATTCCTTGACGCTTTCTCTATTGAAGCAATACCTAGAGAAAAGAACAGCAGGGCTGATTCACTGGCTGTCTCGGGGTCATTACTGATTCCCCATCCTGAATTCTCTCAGGATAAGTTCACTATTGAAATGGTCCACCGGCCTAGTGTTCCTGACAATACTAATAACTGGCAAGTTTTCAACGATGACCAGCATTTGCTTTCCTTCCTGGAACTCAAGGGGAATTTCGAGCAACTGTATTTTGAGGGAAGTGACAACCTGCCTCGTGAGAGTGTGTCCTCTGATCAAGCTGTCACCCAAGGAGAAGAAACAGATCAGGAAGGATGCATTAAACTCAAAGGAAACAAGATTCCCAAAGGTTTGGTGAGTTTGGAGGAGTTGTTTGACAAACATGACAGGATATGTGAAATCTAAAGCTTACTAGACCTCAAAGAATCACCGAGTATGATAAGATTGATATAGGGAGTTCTACCGATCCCAAGTGGTAAATATTGGAAAATGTTGCACAACGATGAGAGGAGAAGAGCAATTGATCTTCTAAGGGAGTATAAGGATGTTCTCGCATATTCTTATGAGGATCTAAAAGCCTTCAAGCCAAAAGACATGCAGCACTCTATCCCTCTCAAACCAGGAATCAAGCCTTTCAAGTAGAAACAAAGGCGGTATAATCCCAAAATAGCCGACACTATATTTCAGGAGATTCAGAAATTGTTGAAAGCTAAAATCATTTTTCCCATTCACCATTCAACATGGATTGCAAACATTGTGCTTGTTAGGAAGAAGAATGGTGAGATCCACATCTGTGTTGATTTCAGGAACCTGAATCAGGCTTCTCTGAAAGATAACTACCCTCTGCCTATGATGGATCAAATATTGCAAGCGATAATGAGGATCTGAAATGTTATCTATGCTTGATGGATTCTCGGGATACAATCAGGTAGAGGTTGATACTGCTGATCAACACAAGACAACCTTCACCACTCCTTGGGGTACCTTCGCCTACAAGAGAATGCCTTTTGGGCTGATTAATGCTGGTGCCACTTTCCAGAGAGCTATGGATTTGGATTTTGGAAGCTTGAAAGGGAAATGTATTGTCATATACCTTGATGATCGATAGTGTTTTCAAAGACAAGAGCGGATCACTTTGACCACACAGAAACAGATTCACAGAGATGCAGAGAGCATGGGATTTCTTTAAATCCTAAAAAATCTATATCTTCCGTTCTGACGAAGGAAAAATATTAGGGCACATTGTATCCAGGATGGTATTAATATTGATCTGATCGAGTTCAAGCCATCTAGCAGATTCCTCTACCAACCAAAAAAAAGGCGTGCATTCCTTTTTGGTAAGATCAATTTTTAAGAAGATTCATCCCGATTTTGCTGAATTAAATTTGAACATCTCTCGGATGATTCAAAGGAAAGCAAGCATTTGGTTGGTCTTCTGAAGGAAAGGAATCCTTTGAGGGTATCAAGAAAGCCATTGCTAAAACTCCAGTTTTGGCCTGCCCTGACTTCAGCAAAGATTTCATCATCTATTGCTACGCTACAGACAATACCCTGGCTGCTGTCTTAACCCAAGAAGATTCTGATGGACATGAGCTACCAATTGCCTTCATGAGCTATATCCTGAAGGATCATGAGCTAAAGTACACCATGATGGAGAAGCATGCTTTTGCAGTAGTCAAAGCATTAAGCGCCTCCGTTTCTATATCCTCAACTCTCACTCTGTGGTCTTTGGTTCCGAGATCATCAATTAAGTCAATCCTTACACAACAAGAATTTGGATCCAAGAGGGGCAACTGGGTGGCTAAGGTCCAGGAGTATGACATTGATATCAAACCGACCAAGCTGGTTCGTGGCAAGGGTCTTTGTGAGCTCATTGCTGAAGGAGCCAAACATGAGTTGCTGGAGGAGAAAGCTGACATTCCTACTGTTCTATTCCTTAGTTCAGTCGATGAATGGTATGCTGACATCGCCCATTTTCTCACCTATGGGGAATGCCCCTCTCATTTAACTGCCAAGGAAAAGAGGACTGTTAAATTGAGATCAGCACAATATGTACTGTGGGAAAATGCCTTGTTCAAGCGTGGTTTAGATGGGAGATTTCTGAAGTGTGTGGACAAGGAGCAGCAGAGAAAGTTGCTCTCAGCTTTCCATGATCAGGCATGTGGAGGGCACTATTCATCAACAGTCACAGCTCACAAGATACTCCGGGGAGGATATTACTGGCCTTCCTTGTTCAGAGATGCATCCAAGTGGGTGGATAAATGCGAGGCCTGTCAGACCTTTGTGGGAAGGCCCAAACTGGCCGCTTTGCCTCTCAAGCCAGTTGTGATTGAGGAACCATTTCAACAATGGGGTCTAGACTTCATTGGTGCACTGAATCCTGTTTCTAGTGCTGGTCACACGCATGTGCTAACTGCCACTGACTACTTCACCAAATGGGTGGAAGCTATTCCAGTCAAGAGCACTACTTCTGAAGTTGTATGCAACTTCATCAAGGAGAACATCTTGGTGAGGTATGGTGTACCTAACAAGATTATAACAGATAATGCTTCGAACTTCTCCTCAACTGAGATAATGGATTTCTGCTACGGGTATGGCATCTCTCTGGCTCATTCTTCAGATTATTACCCCAGGAAATGGACAAGCAGAATCCACCAACAAAAATCTGGTGACTATCATAAGGAAGTTGGTCAATGAATCTCAGCGAAACTGGCATAAGAAGCTTTATGATGCTCTTTGGGTAGACAGGGTCACACCCAAAAGAGCCATTGGAATGTCTCCTTTTCAAGTGGTGTATGGAGTAGAAGCTCAATTGCCAGTGACAGTGGAACTGCCAGCCTTGCACCTGATGAAGGCCATTGAAGATACTAGTTTCAGTGATGCTCTGGATAAAAGAATCATGTACCTGCACAAACTGAACGAGGACAGATTGGAGGTTGCTGACAGGATATCTGCTCACCAGCAGAAGGTAAAGGTTCTATTTGACAAGAAAGCTAGGTTCAGAGAGTTCCAAGTTGGAGATACCGTGCTGTTATGGGACAAAAGACATGAACCTCGTGGCAGCCATGGAAAATTTGATTCCCTGTGGCTCGGACCATTCAAGATAAGACACTTTGCTGGTAAGAACTCTTTCTATCTTAACTACATGGATGGTTCTCCCCTCCCACTTCCTTATAGTGGCGTATTTGAAGTTGTTCAAGTCTTAGGTAACTAGGAGTCCCTTTGTATATTCATGCGGTGTTTTTGCTTTTCTGCTTTCGGTGTGTTTCCCTTTCTGTTGTTGTGTGCGTTGCCCTCTGTATTGGTTTGTTTTGACTCCTTTGCCCAATGGATAAGGCACTGATCTGCTTCACCGAGTTTGTCGAGTTCTTGCCTTGTCTCATTCCATGAATTTACACCAAGTCATCCCCAGAAGGAGCCAGCTGTTGTCCACTCAAAATTCCCCGCTCTGATAAGAGTTAAATTTTCAAAATTTTGAGTTTAAGGGTTTTTCTCTGAAGTGCCTAAGTCGTGAAATTGAAAAAATCTGTGTTTTGGGTCATTTTGTGTGATTTTCGGGCCTGTCGGAACTTTTTGTCCCATCTGTCCGAAGTACGAAAATGCATTCTGTTCCCCAATCGGCCGAAATCCCCGAAGATGTCCCATTTTTGGGCCCGTCGGAAAATTTTGTCCCAAGTGTCCCAAAACTTTTTGTGCGAGTTGTTCCAATTTCGGCGAATCATCCATCCTTCCCGCGTACTTCGCACTTTCACTTTCCCCCGAAATGTCCCAAAGTTAAAAGTGTGAGCTTTCCCATTTTCGGCCGATTTGCCCGAACCGCGTCCTTGCGCAATTTTGTCCCAACTTGCCCCATTTAAAAAAATGCAAAGCTGTTCCAATTTCGCCGATTTGCCCAAAACGCGTCCTTCACGCATTTTCGTCCCAAATGTCCCATTCTCAAAAATGCACCTGTTTCAATTTCGGTAGAGCCGAGTCAAGTCGCGTGCTTGAACTTTTTGTCCCGAATGTCCCAAGTCCAAACGGGCCCTCTGTTCCAATTTCGGCCGAAACATCCGAAGTCGCGTACTTCACATATTCTCGTCCCATTTGTCCCAAATGCATTTGTGCATCCTCTCCCTATTTCACCCGAAACTCCCGAGCCGCGTGTTTCGCGCATTCGCGTCTCACCTGTCCCAAGCGTACCAAGTGTCATTCACACTTAGTTTTTCCCGCTCGACCCGAATATGCTGTTTTTCAAAATATGAATTTAAGTTGCGGCTCTGATGCTATCAATCCGAAGATCAAATTTCAAGGACAGCTGGCAGAAGGACGAAGCTCTCAAGACGCTGGTTGCATCAGTTTTCAAAGACACTCATTGTCATCCTCAAGATGAAACGTCAGTTCCACGTGGTAGAGACAGAGCTGAGACGTTAGAAAGATTCAAGCAGCGGTTTCTGAAGACAGTGGGTCCCTCTCGAATCGCCACCACTGTCCCCTTCTCCGACCTTCTTTCTTCTTCCCACTCCTTTCGTATTCCATGTAATTAGCTAAGGCATTGCAATCGCGATCCTTAACTATTCTTTAGTTAAAAGAAACGGTTATGAAGAGTAACGACTTGTAATCTATATAATGGCTTTCCGCGCCATTTTAGAGAGGAGGAAGAACTTGGATATTTGCTGAAAGTGTAAATAGATCTTAAAGAAATCAATACAAAAGGGCTTTCCATTCTTTGTCTATCTGATTCTTGTTGTCTCCGTGTTTTCCTTTAAATATTGTGAAGATCATTTTGTTCCTAACTCGTTTAGTCTCTCGATTGCATCTTTGTTCGAGTTTTGTAAACACAAAGCGATCTTGTACAACCAAGAAGGAACTTTGTGTCCTTGATTAATAAATCAAGAAGGTTATTTTATAGAACTTTGTGTCTTTAAATTTAATCTCATTCAGCCAACGCAAATGATCTTGTCTTAAATTCTTTGAAGCTTCGCATACACGAAGAATTATTCTGCTATCTATAATTACAATGTTGCTATTCTCGCTCATCTTCTCATTCCCTTTCCTCGGTCCTTACGTAATCGATGATCTTTGTGGAAAACACTTTCCTAAAATCCAAGTTTGACCATAAAACAATGTTCGTACATTTGTAAATAAGTTCGTTTCGAATAAGGGAACCTCTCCCATTAAAGAGGAGGGACTTTTGTCCCCCGACTTGCTCTTCTAAAAGTCCTATTTGACGACCAACAGGAAGTAAGCTTACGCTTCCAACTACCAGGAATGCCAATTTGGCTTCCCGAACCTGGATTTCCCCTTTCCTGGCAATCTTCTTCAAATTTCCCGCACGTGGGATTTTCTCCACCAATTGCCAAATCCTAGATTGGCTAACGGGCAAAGAAATTCCCCAATTTCCCACATGGGGAAATTGAACGGGGATTGCTAACCCACTTTTCCATTCCCATTGGCAATTGGTCATTGCTTTCCCCATTTCCCCGGCACTTAAGTCCACTACTCGGGAAGAGAGGAAGTTGGATTAATCCCCATAACTTCCTCCGTCAAACTCGTTGGAAAAAGTCGTGTGAAGCTTTATGATTGCTTCTTATTTCTTCTGAAGGACATAATATTTTGTCAACATCCCATAATGCAAGAGAAACTCACGCCATTGATATATCAGTCATGCATGCAAGGAAGTTTAATCAAAATCCAAAAGCCACGCAAGGAAATAAGAACAGTCAAAAGAAATTTGTTTTCTTTACAAGTTTCCATGCATTCCTTCCATTGGGAAAGTTGTTGAAGGAGGAAAGAACAAGACAAACCTGCACATGTTTTAAAAAGAAGACAAAAATTCCTTTTTCCCATGCATTGGAGGAGGCGCCTGGGAAAAGAAAGAACAATTTCAAGAAAATTAAAACAGGCCGCGCCCAGGCAAGGAGGAGATATCCGCGCCTTGTGAGTAAAAAGGAGGACAAAAATTGATTAGAAATTTTAGAGCATTTTTTTTCACGTACCCATCTAAAGGAGCTCCCACGCATTGGGCACAAGATGCGCCAAGTATAAAGAAAAAAACATTTCCCACGTAGTTTTCCACACAGGCCACACATTTGGATAGAGAAGACAACAAGAAGACCAAAATCGATGCATTGGAGGAGACGCATAGCTAAAAACATTCACCACGTTTTTAGAACAGTCCAAAAAAATTGAAGATAGCAAAGGCAAATCCACATGCCTAGGAGAAAGAAGGATAGGAGAAGTCTTCAATAAAACAAAAATTTAAAAATCCCTTTCCATGCGTGAGAAAAAAAAGGAACATCAACAAAGAGGACGCCAGCATGAAGCCACGTTGAAAAGGAGATTTCAAGCTCAGCCCAACAGTCTAGGAAAATAAAAATCTCCACGCACTTTGGCTAAGAAACAGTCCAATTTTTTTTTAAAACAACTTTCCACCATCGAAGGAATCTCCACGCGTAAGGATAAAGAAAAGGACTAGTAACCAAATCAAATTCCACGCGCCCAGGAAGGAGAAAATCAATTTTTCTAACGCACGGGAGCAAACTATCAAACCCCGCGCATGCAAAGGTAAATATTTAAAAAAGAGATTAAATTGATCTGTGTGACATATTAAAATCGAGATATTTTAATTAAAAAATAAATATCATTTTTATCGCTAGATTTGGAACTCGAGCTCGGTCTCGATATGTTTGTATTGACATTTAAAAAAAAGAAAATTGTAATTCATGATCAATTATTATTATTATTTTTAAAATAATAATAATAATAATAATAATATTAAAGCAAAAATATTTTTCTTGCATCAACGGGGTTTCGGAGACTGAGACCCGGCCCCATTTGCGTTGTCTTGTGTGCCTGAGTTGTTCTTTTGTAAAATTCATAATGGCTGAAAAATCCAAATCATGGGGAGATCGAAGAAGCCAGTGGAGAAATCTAAAAAATCCACCTCTGAAGTATGAATTCCAAGGAATTATCCCTCCCAATTCCATTAAGTCGGCATATGACAACATCACTGATACAAATCTGGGTCACATCAACGTGCAACAGATTTTGCGGCGGGTGAAAATGAAGGCAAAACCATTTTCTCGAGATAGACTTTACCATAGTGTTCTACCCCAAAAGAACATTTCATGTCTCGGTCGAGTCCGAGTGGTTATTTCTTGCGCGGAGCATTATGACCTTGAGAGACAAGGAATTTTTAAAGATAACCGTGAGCCTTTCCTCTTAATCACGCGAGAGCACATTGAGGAGTTGCTCGAATACCCAACTTTCTTGAGAATGTGGATATCACTCTTGCTTAGCAACACAAGAATTATGGGATGAAGAACCCCGAGATGGAGCAAGATGGTTAACAACAAGCCGTTAGTAACCAAGAGACCTCGAATGTGATCTTCCCAAAGAAGCTGCATCGTTGAGTTTGTGGAAGAAATCAAAGACATGATCACTCTCCTAAGTCGAGTTTTCGGTCTATCTTCTACTAGTGTTTTCCACCCATAGATGTACCATTTTATCTGTATCATCCTAGCCAAGAAAGAGTTTGTGGATTGGGCCACCACCATCAGTAACACCCTTCACAAACAATTGATAGAAGTTAAGATGACTAGATGCTTCTACATGACTTCATATCTGACCTATGTAGTAACACGAAGAAAGCTATTTTGGGACTTGAAATAAGAGGGGTCATGGGGCATGTCAAATAGTGTTTTTCATTATTACCCTCAACTCAGTTTCAAAAATAGTTCTCACCATTTTAGAAGAGTCAATGATTCATTCACCTTCCGCGTGATCCGAACCTAATCGAAATACTTGAGGAAAGGTTTTCCAAAAAATCCATGAGTGTCATTTCCCAATGGGGAACTGGTTTATTCATTTTCATGTTTTTCCTACATTCACGTGAGTGGATTTCTTTGGGACCCGTGGAAAATTCCTAAGTACGTTAGAGACAAATGGGCATTAATGGAGTGTGCGACAATTATTCCAAGTTCACTTCCTTCTTAGTGACAAGCACCATTTAGGAATTCACTTCCCGATCCAAATCAAGGAATACCAATGTCCAAATCTTTTCAAAGTGCACAGCTCATGGAAAAAGAGTTCGCTCTCATAACCATCCATCCATATGTGAAGAGATCCCAATTTGATATCAATGGATATATGCAAAATATTCTGGGAGTGAAGTACCAACATAATCCTACCATGGAAGATTTCTAGGCTGCTTGCTCGAGGCGAACATGAGGTAAGAAGACATGATTACTCTCGCTAACACTTGCTTGGATCAAGGCCTTCCGCATCAAGAGTCCTCCCGATTCATTCATAGATGATGATGAGGATGTCGTCAATCCCTCATATGATGTTGTTGCCTTTACCCCATTTCCTTGAATCTCTGGAGCAAGAGAGATGAATTTTCTCTTGATGGCAAGAACCAACTAATTATTAAAAGAAGCATATCTTGGTAAGAAAAAGAACTTGCCAAATTACAATCAATTCCAAATCATGTTTCGGGATCAAAAAAATTTCCAATACGAGGGGTCTCCATTAGACCAAAATATCTTCTCGATCAACCTCATTACATCCAATCATACACAAGAAGTGAGAAAGGAGTGGTTGCAAAATCCACTTCACCAAGCAACGTGTCACAAGGTGAAAGATCTAAAGATCCTAACCCCAAAGAAGGAAAAGAGCGTGTGTCTGGATTTTCTACCTCAAGTAGAGATTCTTCTACCCACATCGTTAATAGTGCTCCAAAGCTAGCAACAAATGATCCTCAGCCATGCTTCAAACAAGCATCCACTCAGGTGAAGGTAATTCAAATATCAAATACTTCAGAGCATGTAGTTCATGAAGGGATTTCCCAAAATATCTTGAATAATCAGGAAGTGGATATTGAGGTTGTGTCTCCTCAAATCGAGGTCGTAAATAGGATTCAAGAAGGATCTCATGATGTCGGAAATAATGAGAATATTGATTCGAACTCTAGGATTACTCAGATGCTGAAATAGTGAATAATACTCCTTCACGGTTGATTCTCAAGTGAAGAAAAGGAAGAGAGTTTTCAAGCCAATTGACATTGATTTTGATGCCCTTTTCAAACTTTCGAATGATGCCATTCCTAAGAATTCTAAGGTGCTTTCTCGAATAATGGTGGATAATGATGGAAAAAAATTTATAGACCTTGCCATTCCATAAGTGGATAAAGAGCGTGATGCTATGATGCCTACCGACTATGAAGTTTCTAGACTGGGACTTGGAAGATCTACATTAGAAAGTGACATGGCGATGGCTCGAGATTCAATTGATATCATGCTAAAAAGACTTGAGAAATACAAGTCTCAAAACTCTCGGCTCAAGGCTGAAAAGAATCAATTGGTGGAATATGTTCAACATTTGATAAATCCCATATCATCCACCTTCCTAATACTTGATGCAGTGGCTGCCCTAGATGAAGAAACTCTCAATTTGTTAAAGGAAATAAACACATTGGGCCATGTCACTAAAACTTGGCTTTCAAAGATTCTTGTTTTAGGCCAGGGGATGATAAAGACCGCAGTTAAGCTTCATGAAGATATCAGTGCGTATTTGGATCCAATTCTTTCTTTCAAAGAAACTTTTGTTTCTGCTATATCAAATTTGGATGAGATATTGCCCAGTTTATAGGAAATGACAAGTATGGAATCTTCAGTTTTAGCTATTGAAGGAATTCTTGAATTTGAACATTGAGGGACACATTTTCTTTGGTGTCTGCATCTCAAATCAAGAAAAACGCTTCTCGAGGATTCTATGATCCATTATGATAGCATGTGCAATGAAGCCTTCACTTCACTCTCCTTGATTTAGGAATTCATGGCTGAGATTCCTTGTAACCTCGTAAATGAGCATAATCAAAGGTGTTCATTGGAGCAGGTGGAAGAACAATTTTCACAATTGTTTAAGGACATGTACACTCCCACCAAAAATTTCTCATCAGTTTCCATGGAGCGGTGCATCAAATTAAAGAACTTATTTGAGAATGCTCAATCCAAAATTGTTAATTTAAATGATATGCCAAGTAGAATTCTTGAATTGCAGGTATTTTGTGAGGCTATTCTTCGACCAAGTGAACCTCCGAAGAAGAAAAAATATGTTTTAAACTTTGGGAAGATTTAGATTCTTTCAAATGGCGTAAGCGACAGATCCTAATTTCACCGGTGGTGCAGGGAGTTGATTTTCTTGGTATCTAACAAAGTGGGAGAGTCCATTTCTCATACGCTTGAGATAGGCGGACCCCATTTCAATGATAAAGCACTGGTTATTATTGTATATTTTAAAAGGTGTTGTTATTTGTTTTGGGAAACAATGGATATTTTAAGTAATTTCTATTTTTGGGTTGTCTTTAATAAAGTTGTTGAAAAAGTCAAAGGTCACTTAAGTGCCTTATTTAATGATCATGTAAAACCCTAACTACTTTGTAACCAACTTTTGGGTTATAAAAGGAAGTGAGGGGCTCATTTGTAAAGGGGACTTTGAGAGAGGAGAAGAAAATACTTTTGTGCAAGCTTTGTTTCAGGAAGAAACTTTGTGTTCTTTTGTGAATTTTTTTTTGGAGTTAATGAAATACAAACTTTGTGTCTCATTCATTGTCTCTTGAAACATTTGATGTTCTTATGTTCATTAGATGTTAGGTGTTTGAATCTTGTATGAAGATATTATCTTTGATCTTATTGTCAACGTTATTAATCAGTTGTTCTAGTTCATAGTGATCAAGCTCTGGCTATCTACTTGCTCATGTGTGTTCCCTTTACACGTTCTTGTTTGACTAACTCAAACTCTATTTTATTTGTGTTGGTTATTCATATTTTCTCTTCATGCAATATTAGGCTTTGTTTTTACCTAACTCTTGCATTTTCTTTCAATTCATTCCATTCCATCTCCCTCATCCACTTTTATTTCCATTGATGTTCCAAACCCCCCACATATAATTTTTAATGTACAGATGTAAATACAGCTTTTGGTTTTCAATAAAGGCACCTCACCTTCATTGAGGAGGGACTTCATTCCAACATTGTTGTATGTCATTTACATGCATGTAAATCCTTATGCTAATAGAATCCTAACAAAAGTATGCCCTAAAAACAAACATAAAATAGACAAACAAGAAACAAGCAAAGCAAGAAACAAGACAATGCAAGTAAATGTTTTTTTGTAAGATTTGTTTTCATGCACCAATTTTCTATTGTTTAGGTTTTTGTGAAACAATTTTCTATTGTTTTTGGTTTTATGAAACAATTTTCTATTGTTTTTGGTGAATCAAGCTTTGATTTTCAGAGCGGGAGATATCGAGGAGGAACATGTTGTCCTTACGATAGGTAAAGATGGGTTCATACCACAGGGAATCGGGACCAACAACATCACAAGCTAGGCAAGATTCCGACATGTCATACGAGGGCTGTCATATATTTTCTACAAAGAACGACATGTCATTATTCCCTAGTGGAATACAAAGCATAGAACCCACTATTACCATGACATCTACCGATCTATTCTGCGCTCTTAGGATTTGTTCAAAGGTAATGCACACAAAGTACTCCTTTAGAGTTTCTACTAACTTTTTGTAAGGTATGAGCTTGTCATCCTTAACCTTGTATTCATCATTAACTTGTTTGATAATTAATTGCGAATCACCCACAACCTTGACATGATGAACATTCCACTTGATGGCTAGCTTCATTCCTATAATAAGTGCCTCATATTCTAAAATGTTTTTTTGTGTAAGGGAAGCCCAGGTGAAAAGCCTATGGTATAGGATCACCAGAAGGAGTAATAAGGACCACTTCTGCACCTAAACCATGAAACGTAAAGGATGCATCAAAATGTATCTGCCACACGAAAAATTATTCAATGTAGAGAAAGGAGGCATCTGGAAGATTCAGATTCAAAGGTTCCATGCCTTACAAAGGTGCTTCCGCTAGCTGGTCTGCAAGTACTTGTCCTTTAACTAATTTTTGATGGAAAAATTCTATGTCAAACTCACTGAGTAGAATGATCCAATTAGCCATTCTACCTGTGAGGGTGAGTTTAGACAATAAATACTTGAGTGGGTCAACCTTGGATATTAGCTTGGTTTTAGTATTCAATAGGTAATGGCAAAGTTTTTGAAAAGTAAAAACAATAGCCAAGCAAGCCTTTTCAATTTGAGGATAATTGAGCTCATAGGTGATGAGGGTGTGACTTAGATAATACACCACTTTTTCCTTATGACCAAGGTTGTATTGGGTGAGTAGCGCACTAATAGAAAATTACGTAGGAAATATAGAGCAAGAGTGGCTCTCTAGGAGTGGGAGGCATGAGGACAGGTGGATTAGCCAAGTATTGTTTAAGCAAAGCAAAGGATTGCTATTGCTTAGGTCCCCAGATGAAAGTGACGTCTTTTTTAAGCAAGTGGGTGAATGAGTGACATTTATCTGTAAGTTGGGAGATGAAGCGGTGAATGGCTTGAATTTTCCCCTGTAAGCTGCATAGTTGCTTGATATTCTCAGGTGGAGGCATTTCAGTGATAGCAGACACTTTAGCAGGGTCTACCTCAATACCTCATCTTGATACAATGAAGCCCAACAATTTCCCTGATAGCACATCGAAGACACACTTCTTTGGATTTAGCTTGACTTTGTATTCATGCAAGCATTCAAAGATATGCCACAAAATGATAGGGTGATCCTCTCTTGTTTTAGACTTTCCCAGGATGTCATCCACGTAGTCCTCCATGATATCATGAATCATATCATGAAAAATTACTGTCATTTCCGATAAGTAGCTCCTACATTTTTTGAGGCCAAATGGCATTACTTGATAATAGAAGGTGCCCCAAGGAGTTGTAAAAGCTATTTTGTGCTGGTCTTCTTCAACTATCTTGATTTGATTATATCCTGAAAATTCATCCATGAGTGATAGCATCTCGTACCTTGCTTTGTTGAGTCAACAATCATGTCAATATTTGGCAGTGGAAAATCATCTTTAGGGAAAGCTTTATTTATGTCCCTAAAATCCGTGCAGATTCAGATACCGATAGGTTTTTTCTAGACATGAACAATGTTCGATATCCATTCGAATAATATTTTGGCTTGATGAATCCTGCTGCAAGCAATCTTTCCAACTCTTCTTTAACCAATAGGGCCACTCTTTGGTGCATCTTTCTTAGCTTCTATTTGATAGGCTTAGTGTGCATGCACGACTAGGTTGTGCACGACCAAGGTCGGATCTAAGCCGGGTATGTCTTTGTAAGACCATGTGAACACATCTATAAACTCTTGTAGCAGCATAGTGAATGTCTTTTTGTTCTCTAGTAGAGTGATGCTCCCAATTTTACTATCTTGAGATCCTCTTACGTACCAATATTGACATCAATGGTTTCTTCAACTAGTAATTTTGATAAGTCCTCCATACGTGTAGGATCAGGAGGTATGTTGAGATATTCATCTAAGGATGTCTCCACGAGATTTTCATCCTTGGCGTGGTCACCTCGTTTGTCCTTTGATTTTTTATTTCTTTTTCAGCCGGTTCCTCAAAGAGGTTTTCATTGTGTGACTTGGACTTTGATTTTTGCCGAGGCTTTTCTTTGGAACTTTTGCCCTCGATTTTCTTTAAGTTTTGTTGACCATGAAGTTTAGCCTCCTCGCCAAAGTAGGCATAGGTATCTAAGTTGATAAAGAAACCTTTCTTGTGATCTCCAATGGGAATTGTATCCCTTATACCCATGAACTCTACGACAGATTTTTCATTCTCGAATAAATCTAGCGGTATGTGATGTTGTTGGTCCCATTCAATAAGGGAAGGGTATACAAGGTCAAGGGTTGGTTCCGTGGGGGTTATGGTTTGGACAACGTTGTTCATGAAAAGGTTTGTGGAGGCTAGATCCTCATATTGGCTATAATGGGAATCCGTATCGCTGTCTAGATAGTTAGAGATATCCTCACGTTCAAAAAAGTAGCGTCTTGATCATTGGGGTGTGCTCCATAAGGGTGAATCCCAATGCCATATCTTTCTATTTTGAAATGCGAAGAGGGACTGGTTCTCTTTATCCTTGTTTGTTTCTCGCACATACTAGGTCTTTGTAGCCCACGGAGTACATCATTTTACTAGATTTTTCATATTCCAGGGTTCGATAACAAGATGGTTAAGTATCCTTAGGGACCCAAGTTGTAGGTGGATCAAGTAATTTTTCCTTAGCTAACAAGCCTCTAGGTAAGAATGACCCAATAGTGTGTTCCTTTCTAGGTCTTCTGAAGCGGTAGTTGGGTCGACCTCTAGTCTTGGGTGACAATGAGAGATCTGAAACCAAGAGTGCTTGTTGTACATTATACTCCCGTAGCCATATTCAAGAATTTTCATCTCCCATGAATCAAATGGAGATGTTGAAGTAGACACACCATGAGCGTAAGAATCGAGAGAATCGAATCCACCCGGATTCCATGGCCTCAGGCCGGAGAGGGAAAACTATATCTGCAGAGGGACATGTATATGTAACCTTTCGTGCAAAGCTATTGAGAGCTCTAAAATGAGCAAAGGGCTCAATCTCCTTGTATTGTAACCATATGTCCCTCATGCTTCAATTTAATGCATTGATGAAATGTTGATGGTATGGCCTTTATGGAAGGAATCCATGGTCGGTCTAGAAGCATGTTATATGGAAGTTCCAAGTCTAGGACATGAAACTTTATCGATGGCAAGTCGAGGCCCACCTCCATGGGTAGTGTGATGGTGCCTGCTGACTCCCTTTCCGCATTGTCATATGCGGTGATAGTGATAATATGGGACTCAAGATATTCCTCCGTATGTCCTAACTGTTTAACCAACTTGAGCATGCAAATGTTCAACCCAAATCCATTATCCACAAGCACTCGTTTGATCTTCCTGCGGGTGACAACTACCTCAATGTATAAGGGAAGATTATGTGTTGGATTCTTAGTAGGGATCTCCCTATGGTTGAAAGCAATATGTTTGTTTGGTACAATGTTTGCCACCGTGGCTTGAAGGTGTGTAGGATCAACTTCTAAAGGCACTCCCGACCCCTAAAGAGTTTGGTACAGAATGTCTTTATGCACATTGGATATCTTGAGAAGATCTAAGATTGAAATCTTAGCAGACATCTTTTCAAGTTGTTCTAAAAGGTTATATTTACCGGTTGCGGGTTGAGAGAAGGTTCCTAACTCACGAGGTGAGCATGCCTTGTTACCACAACATAGTCCTTTCCCTTGATTCGGATGGTATTGACGGGGGTCGAAAGAAGAGTGTCGGTGAATACATCTGATAAGAGAATCATAATGATTGTTATCTCTTTTAGTGTACAAGTAATTTGCGGCTTTATAAGTTTGGGACGACTCTCCCGATCCGGCTTTGAATTTTCGACTTATCATGATTGGGGAATGATTCTTTATATATCCCCATTTTATCATTAGGTGTTTGCATTTTTCCTGGGTCATCCACTTCTATCTCCCTATTGTCAATGAGGTCCTGAATATAATGACGAAACCATAGACATTTGTCTGTCTTACGTCCTTTGACGCGATGCATATCGCAATATTCATGCTCTTTGTACCATGAAGGTTTTGGAGCATTGCCGTCAAATGGTTACGTTATAGGATAGGTCATCATGTGGGCCACATCCAATTATTTTAATATAACTGATAAAGGTTCATTGAGAGAGGTGAACGTTCTTTGCTTTGGTGGTGGTTGAATTAGGCCCTTGGTCAGTTTAAAAGGTTGACCAATTTGGACCGTTTGAACACATTTGGAATTAGTGATTCCGTCTCCCACCACATTTTTGTTTTTGTTAAAGATCTTCGGCTTTTCTATGGGTTTGAAATTTTGGTTGTCTCTAGATTGGGTTTTGAGGGTGCCTTTAGAAATGAGATATTTTTCTATTTGAATCCCTTTCTCGATAACCTCCTCAAAAGTGTGAACACAATGCATTTGGAGGTGGAAAGCTATATCCGGGTTGAGATTGTGAACGAAAATACTCGACCAGGCCTATTTTTCAGGGAAAGCGCAACGGAAGTGAATAGCTATCCCTCTCCACCATTGGAGGAAGCTGGTGAAAGTCTCATTAGGGTGTTGCTTGGCACCACATAAGTCTGCCATGGTGACATCACTCTCTATGTTATACGAGAAGTGACACACAAACCTTTCTGCCAATTCTGGCTAGGTGAAAATTGATCCTCGTGGTAAGCATGTAAACCAATCCAAGGCTTGACCTCTCGAGACTCTTGGGGAAAAGTCTGATGAGATAATTATCACTATAAGACACCTCTTGACATGCCATGTAGAAATATTTAACATGATCCCATGGATCTCCTTTCCCTTTATATTTTTTGAACTTTGGCATATCAAATTTCTTTGGAAAGGGTTGAAGGGTCATTGTCTTGTCAAAAGGATAGGGGCATAATTCTTCATATTGATATTTCCTAATGCTCCCTATATTGCTCTCTTGTAAGCTCACGAGCGTCACTTTCATAGACTGCACTTCTTGTGTGAGCAATTGTTCTCTAGTGGGAGAAGCGAGGGATGTATACACGATGATACCCTATGTCTTCTTCTCCTTGGTTTTCTTGATGGAGTTCATTGATCTTAACCTTAGGCCTCAACTTTTGAACATTCTTGTTTGCATCTTTCTGTACATGGGAAGTAAGCAAAGCTAGTTGTCGATTAGGTTACTGATTTGTTGTTGGATTGTGGCTTCTTCTTCTAAAGGTTCCTCCTCCTCGTATTGTGGAGGTTCTTCACCCGTCTCATGTTCTATCTTGTTTCTTCGTGGCACTTTGATAAAGGGTATTCTATGCCCTACAACTTTATCATTACCTGCGTAAGAGGTAGAATCATGTCCATGCGTTAAAATATCCTCCATATTGATAAGGGGACGTTCTTCCTCTGTAGCATTATTCACAGGTGGTATTGTTTTATTTTTTGTGGGAAATTTGGCCCCCAATTCTACGACCGTGCCAACACTCTATCTTTGTTTCTGAGAAGAAACGTGTCTAGTAAAGCGGGATCAAAATTGAATTCTACATGTGGTGATTCTAATTCATTTCCACTATAATCGACCATCTCTTCTGTTTCTTTTTCCACAGAAAATAGTGGTCCTGGATCATGTCCAATGAAGGGGTTTTACCCTTGTCTATTAGAGGTTTCCCAAGCTTGCGCTTGTTCCTTGTATGTCTGCTTTCTTTAATCTTAGTTGTGTTTTTGGAGCCATGTTTTTGTGATAGTTTCACTAGGGTAAGTTTTAAATGTGTTCAAAGCTTAGTGACCACCCCTAAGTGAGATGCAAGATGTATTTGTTAAGAGTATGAATAAGTCAACAATGTGAGAATACCAATGTGATAGAGTACCTAAACTTGGTATCTAAACTCGTTAAATGAAGTACCTCCTAGACTACGTTTCAAAAAGCAGTTTCACGTCGCTAGATGATTAACAAGATGTTTTCACTTATGCCAAGTTCAAGGGAATGAAAAAACGTAAGTAAATACAAGAAGTCAATGCAACCTCCTAATCAAAATATTCTATGAGTGAGCTCAAACTCGATTAAGACCTATATATCAAAAAGTTCCAATTACAATTATGAATGACACAACAATATCACCAAGATATGTTAACCCACTTTACGAGAAAGTAAGGTATTGATATTAAGGTGCTATTGATATAACACACACAAATGGTAACACCTAACACTCTTCAAAATCGAGGTAATAATAGAACCAAACTAAAAATCTCAAAGTATAGCTAGGAATAGTTAAAAATGTGTGCAACGTAACCTTACAATATAGATATTTATGTCGAGTTTACAAGAAACAAGATGTAAATATTGAAATTGTAGTGATATGATACAAACAAGCTAACTCTTCTAAGGAAGTCCGTGGTGATGAACCATGCCTAACTACAATGACGATCTTGACATGGGTATCAAGATCACAATGGCTACCAATGACGTGAATATGCCTCCACACACTTTAGATGTTTAACTTACCTAGCCACAAACATGGATGGGTGTAAACGGACATAAAAGTGATAGAAACAGTCGATTGGTAACACAAAGGTAGTCACCCTTCTTCTGATCAACAAAGTGTCAAAAGAATGTGAAGGAAGCAAATAAAAAAGGATGAAAAATGTTGGCTTCACTTCGGTAGAGTTTCACCTCGCCCTAAGGAAAGTAAAAACTAGGCGAAAGTAACGTGTCACATGTTTCACAATGAAAATACGGTTCACAACTCAACACTATTTTAGAATGGTCAAAGTGGGCTCCTGGCCAAAGTATATTTTCCTAGGTGGTTCTCTCGTCCTAGGTGCTACAAAGATTATCCACGAGCGGGACGATTTACCCAAAAGTCACATTGACTAGTTTGGGAATATCTTGACTTTGCCCCCTTCAATCACGGTGGGCGGTAAATGCATCCAATTGTGTACTTAAAAGGGTCACGTAGGGATAACTTGTAAGTCTATCTCACAAAGGAATTACTAGTTAGATAAGTAGTGTAGAGCACTTCCCGTTTCATCCATAAGGTTCCCTCTTGTGTGGAATACTTTGGGGTTCCTGGAACCACCCCCATTGTTGTAGCTTAAGGCGTTATGCCAAAGGGGTTATGTTCCAGGTTGAGTAGAGAGGATGTACCCTTTTTGAAACACTGCAATATAGTGTTTTGAATATGTTGTTTGTTTTATCTTTTTTAATTAGATGTGGTTTTCTCGAACACTGTTTGGCAACCTGTATAACAATTGTATTAGTAGTTTTCTGAATTTTGTTTTGATTCCTCTGTTCTTTGGCAAGTAATGGCGTTTTGGTCCTGTATGACAATTTTTAGTAGTTTTCCATCAAAAAAGAGAAGGCATCATTTCGATCCTCCGAGAGTTGTCCAAGGACGCAAGAGAAGAGCATACATGATTGTCTTCAAAAATCTAAAAAGATATCAAATGGAAAAATACTTTAATTCAATTACGCCAAGTTAGCCAATTCCCACTCAAATATTCCTAACAACCTCAAAGCATCAAAAGGACCTAAGAATCATTTCGATTCCCAAGATCTTCCCAAGGGATGCAAGGAAGAGCATACATGATCTTATTCCTATAAGTAAACAACGCAAAAATATTACCTAATCGATACAAACATGTAAAAAATAGCCTACAAAGACAAATATATGATTAGATAAACTTGCAAGAATGTTAGCACATCAACACCTTAATTTAAAAAATACAAAAGGACACTGCACCTTTTTTAGCACCTACGCGTGGGTTAGGGTGTATACGCCACTCTACGTTGTTTCGGATCACAAAGCACACAGCTGTGCTTACTGAGAGGTGTGTGCACCATGAAAACAACATATGTGCCACTAAAACAGTGTATGTGCCACTCTGTGGATTTTTTGATTTACCATGCACTTGCACCACTAGAGAGGCGTATGCACCACAAAAACAATGTATGCACCACTCCCAAGAAAAATAGATAGAAAAATAGATAGAACAACCACATTACTAGAAAAATGTGTCTGCACCACTAAAACAACATGTGTGCTCTAGTTAGGGCATGTGCGCCGATCTGACAGGTTTCAGAATGTAGTGAAGGTATAGTACGAAATGACTTCGCCTGGGTTAGTACACCTATGCGCTGGTTAGGGTGTGTGTGCCAGGTTAGCACGTATGTGTCGTCGGTCAGTCAAAAAGAGTAACATGTTTTATCGGTGCACCTACGCCACCGTGAGAGATGTGTGCACCATAAAAATAGTGTATGCACTACAAAAACCGCACTTGCGCCCCTAAAAATGTACCTGCACTAGACCTATAACCAAAATATGACAAAAACACAAGAAAACTCACAATATCTCAATTTTTGACAAGTTAGCTCAAGAACGGAAATAACCCATTAAAATTATGGCTATGAACATGAGGTTACACATATCAAATGAGTAAAAATTCCAATAAAATGGACATTAATTACTACATGTGCATATCAAAAGTTAGCCAAAACAATGAAACTTAAACTAAAATGCCATGGGACTAAGGGTCCCACCGGTGTGCCAAATGTGTACAAGTATTCTTTTCCTAAGTTAGATTGAAATCAAGAACTACCACCTAAAATAGTTCCCTAACCTAGCTAGAAACAAGAAGAGAGTACCATCAAGATGAAGAAATGAACAAGGCCTACATTAGCATCATAACTTTGAAATAATGAAATCAAACATAATGCAAATCAAGAACTCTATTCTTCTAATTGCCTAATTAAATCAAGTGGACCTATGTAGTCCAATGGCAATCAACAATATTGCTTGTTTTGATCCTTCAAGGATGCTTGGGTGTGAGGCCTAGCTCTTCAAGATGGATGATGGAAGGGCTTGAGAATGGCAAAAGGCTTTTAGTGCAAGACTATGTGCTTTCTTTTGCTTTCTCAAGGGAATTAGGTGTAGGTATAAAGGTAGAAGGAGGGCTCCTTATATAGCCCAATGGATAAAGGAAACACTTCATCCCTTTGCATGTGGGATAAAGGTAAAACATGATTAGGAATGGATAAGGTTGCTTTATTAAAGGTAACTTTACTTTAGAAGGGTTTAATTTATGCTTAGCAAGTCATGGGAGTTGGGAGGTGTTTTAATTAATCAAAGGTGATTAACTAATAGGTAGAAGTAAGCTTATAGAAGCTAATTAGAGGAATATTAGTACGATCTAGGCTATTAGAAGGGGATTAAATCAATTAAATATTGATTTATTAGTTAAATGAAGTGGAAGGTTAACTAATTAATAATAATTAATTAGTCCGGATAGAAGGGTAAATAATTAATGGAAGGTCGTTAATTAGGTTGTTAGGTGATAGGTGACTTAATCAATCAACGTATTGTAATTAATTAACGATAATAAGAGGGAATATGAGCGCTTTTGACAATATGTGGTTTATTTGTGAGAAAGGGGATAACTAGCACAATTTAAGAATTTAAATTGCTTGGACATAATTATAGGTGTCTACAGTGAGGGATCACAAGTAGATTCCCTTGTTTTATACTGGAAAGAGAATCACTTAGGATCTTCATTCCAAATATCAACATGGAATTATCATTTCACATTTTAATGTATTGTTTAACCAATTTTGAATAATTTATTGAAAAATGGACACAAATTGAGAGAGACCTCATTTCTAAAGGCTTACTTAAAACATCGTTTAGAGACCAACCCTTTAGGGAAGTCCCTCAAAATCAAGATAAATAAAAATTATTCAATTAGAATAGAAATGTAGTCAATGATGGAGTTACTGATTCTCGGTACATTCAAAATATCCAAAATAATCCACCCAAAACTAATAAACCCAACAAACAACCAATCATCATTCCTAGTAAGGAGGCTTCTCCTCGGGAATTTAGGCAAAGACAATTCACTCTACTTGGAGAAATCTTATCTAGTGTCTTTCGCCACTTGGAGAGTGCCAATATGATCACATACCCCATCGTAAAACCATTTGAAGAAGGGAAACCTAAACCAAAATGGTATAGAGAAAAAAATATTGTGAATACCATCGTATCAAGGGTCATCATACAAATCAATGCATGTAACTCTGCCATTATGTACAAGACTTGATTGAATGTGAAGATATAAAGGTTGAAAAATACCCCGAAACCAAAACCACCATTGAGAAATTAAATTTAAAAAAAAACCCCTTTCCTAAACACGACTAAAATTCAAATCACATAAATGACAAGGGCCAATCGTCCATAATGTTGAGTATGACTAAGTCATTTCAACTATAAATTATGATCAAGACCTAGTGGCTACAATAAAAATCAAAGACGATTATGTGGTAATAATTAGATTGAAAAATGTTTGTATCCCTACCACAAAGAAATCTGTTCTTCTCTCATACCACCCCCACATTCGACATCTAATTCCACAACTACTTCCACCTCCTACTTTACACCTTCACCGAATTCCTTCAACATTATCAAGTAGTTGGAGAAAACTACGACACATATTTCCACATGGAATTGCTTAAATATTCTCCCTTTACACACGTATTATTACAAATTCATTGAATGAAGTTTGTGTCCCACATGGTAATAATTCCCAACAATTTTAGGCTTTGATTACGAATCTTTCAACAAATAATCCTATCTTATCATTTTGTCCCGTTGACCTTCTCAACCCCAATGTCGTGAATAATCAATCCTTATACGTAGAAAATTTTATAACCGCCCACACAATTAATCATGGACTAGTAGACAATGGAGGATCATTGAATATTTGTTCATGAAACTATTATAATGTCTTAGTGTTGGGCCCCTAAAATATTGACTAAGTCCAAGAAAGCACATGGACGCGCAAGGATGGAAGTTAAGGATTAGGAACGCAAGGAGAAGTCATGCAAGTAAGGGTTTTAGGAGGGTTTAGCGAGAACCACAGCGCTGTCTCTCATAGATCAAGGTTACGGGACTTAGCCATTTTTGCATATTGGGTAGGATGCAAGAAAAACATGATCTGAGTGGATAAGGTACCAGCCAGCTGACAGGTGGGCCCCGTGAGGAACATACCCCATGAGGGAATATTCTAGAAGGTCATCATGGTAAGGAGTGGAGAGTTTAGGCTTGAAGGAGCATGTGTACATAGGGAACCACACTTAGACACTTGGCACCGGATCGGAGGGCTGCGGGAGGGTGAGTGGATGGTTGAAAGAGGCTATAAATACAAGCACTGTAGAAGGATATGTGTGTGTTTTTGGAGATATGTAGATTAATGGAGGGTGGAGCTCTGTAAAAATGATGCAAGGATTTTGTTAGCTCGGATATAAGAGACATAGGAAATGAATGTATCAAGGGGTGGGTTATTATATTTTCTCTTTGTAAGGTAAAGGACATGAATCCATATATGATGCATGGCTTCGGTCTTACATCTTGTGATGATAAATATGATGGATGTAATGAGGTAAAAGTCTATAAGAATATAATTGGTATGTGGTTACTTACATTTACATATTTCTTGGTGGTTACATTTCATGTATGCTTGTGAAATGGATATAAGTTCTTATACATTTTCCTTTTTGTTTGGTTCAAGTTACATGTCTGCTAAGTAATTTTCTATTTGGAGAGACTGCATTGATCTAGAAACCGTTTTGAGTTCTATGATGGTTGCATGTCTCATTTCCTTTCATTCTTTTAAGTTCAGATCATAGATGATGTTTCCCACTAAAACTCACATAAAGGAGAGGCTCGGTGCCCACCGGGTGATAGGTGACACACATAGGGTTCCCTTGTTCTTTGGTGGGTGTAAAATTGACTACATCTTGGTTCCGTTGCTGGGACCTCTTTTTGAAGTTGTAGTGGGAAATGACATGCATCATGATCTGTGCAATGAGAGATGACACAATGTTTGACTCTAGAAAGTGTTGAGTTGTGGTTTAAGAGCACGGAGGATGAATTTTCTTAGAGATTTAGCACTGGACCTAAGTTTGATGCACATAAACGGGTGGAAGAGAACCTTTACCATGAGTTGTATGAAACTTTTTTATGCTATTTCTCAAGAGAGTTGTATGAATGGCTCTCGGCATATGCGTCTATATCAAGCTAGTATTATAGATCACCCATGTGGACCGAAGAAGAATACCGAGGTTGTAAGATGTAGATCTGATATGGACTCGTCTTTGTGGATCATTTGTGGAAGGGAGTGTTGGCTAGCTAAACTCTGGAATACACTATTTCCACTTATTCTTGTCCGGAAGTTGTAGAGTTTGATTTTTGTGGGAACCCAAAGGATCATTTCTTCATGCTATTCCATTGGCAATGAAGATATTGATCATGACCATGAGTTTAGAGGCATTTCCAATGGCCGGATAAACCATTCTAAGCACTAGGTGAGGAAGCTAGGGTGGAGGAAGATGGAAGCTATTGTGGTGAGACATAAATGGAGGAGAGATGACTGAAGTATAGTGAAGCACGTGAGAGGGATATTTCTAGACAACATGAAGTTACAAGTGTGATGGATTTATGGAGGTAGATGTTGTGGGAAGGAGTTGAGGTTCACACAGAGGGACGTGGTACTTGAGTGAGTACGTGCTTGTTGGTCATCAAATAGGAATTTTTAGAGAGCAACAGAGACGAGGGACAAGAAGTCCCTCCTCTTTAATGGGAGAGGTTCCCTTATTTAGAAACAAACTTATTTACAAATGTACAAAACATGATTTTATGGTTGAACTTAGATATTACGAAAGTGTTTTCCACAAGGATCATCAGTTAAAAAAGGACAGAGGAAAGGGAATACGGGGATAAGTAGAAAAGCAACATGCAGAATTATAGATAGCAGAATAATCCTTTATGTATACGAAGTTGCAGTGAATTTAAAACAAGATCGTTTGCATTGGATGAACTAGATGAGATTACCAGACACAAAGTTCTGTAAATAACCTCCTTCAGATTTATTAATCAAGGACACAAAGTTCCTTCTTGGTTATACAAGATCACTATACTCGCAATATTTGAAAATATGCAATCAGTGAGACTAACGAACTAGAAACAAATGATCTTCACGAAATTAAAAGAAAACACAGAGATAACAGAGATTAGATAGACGAGAAATGGAAAGCCCTTTTGTATTGATTTCTTTCTGATCTATTTACACTTTCAACAAATATGCCAAGTTCTTCCTCTCCCTCAAAATGGCGCAAAGAAGGCCATTATATAGCTTACAATTCGGTTACTCCTCGTAACCGTTTCTTTTAACTAGAGAATAGTTAAGGAATGCCAAACGCAATTTCTTAACTAATTACATGGAATACGAAAGGAATGGCGAGAAGAGAGAAGGAAGGGGAAGGAGACAGGTGGCCAGTTCTGAGAGGGACCCACTATCTTTGGAAACTGCTGCTTGAGTTTCTTCCACGTCTCAGCCATGTCCTTGCCACGAGGGACACGCCAGAATTTTTATCTCGAGAATGACAATGAATATCTTTGAAACCGATGTAACCGACGTCTTGAAAGTTTCATCCTTCGTAAATCTTCTTTTTAGTTCTCCCAAGCCTCCTCCAGGGATCTTGATCTTCATATTGATAATAACGAGCTGCAAACCAGGCTCGGAAAGGAGTTTCGAGAGGGAGGGACATGCGTGGGTTTTCAAATTGCAAGGGTTCAAACAATGCAAGAATTGCAAAGGAAGTTTTGCTGTTACATAGCCGTTGAGGAGAGAGAAGGATAATTCATGTGCATTTGAATTCATATTTTGAAAAACAACATATTCGGGAAGAGCGGGAAACTAAGTATGGATGACCGTTGGTTCGCTTGGGACAAGTGAGACGCGAATGCGCGAAACACGCGGCTCGGCCGATTCGGGCGAAACAGGGAGAGGACGCACAAATGCATTTTGGGAAAATTGGGACGAAAATGTGCGAAGGACGCGACTCAAAGGCGTTTGGACGAAAATGGAACAGAATCGCACTTTTGGCTTGGGACGGTTGGAACATGAAAGCGCGGTTCGGGCGGATCGGCCGATATTGGAACAACTTGCACTTTTGACTTTGGGACACTTGGAACAAAAATGTGCGAAGTGCGCGACTCGGGAGTTTCGGCCGAAAATGGGACAACTTGCACTTTTTTAACTTTGGGACATTTGGGACATGAAAGCGCGGTTCGGGCGAATCGGCCGAAAATGGAACAAAAGGCCCGTTTGGACTTGGGACATTCGGGACAAAAAGTTCCGGAGTACGCGGTTTGGCCGGTTCGGGTGAAATTGAAACAGGGCGCACTTTTGAAAATGGGACAAAGAGCTCTGAAGTACGCGACTCGGGGTTTTGGCCGAAAATGGGACAGAGAGCAATTTGGAACTCGGGACAGTTGGGACAAAATCGGGCGAATCGGCCGAAAATGGAACAACTCGCACAATAAGTTCGGGACACTTGGGACAAAAACTTCCGACGGGCCCGAAAATGGGACAAATTCGGAGGTTTCGGCCGATCGGAGAACAGAAGACCCGTTTGCACTTGGGACAGTTGGGACAAAAATGTCCGACAGGCCCGAAATACTTACAGAATGACCCAGAACTTAGATTTTTCGACTTCAAGACTTTTTCACACCACCAGCTCGACAGAAAAGACATTTAAACTCAAAATTTTGAAATTTTTACTTTTGACAGAGCGGGGAATTTTGAGTGGACAACGATGCTAACCCATCTTGGCAAGCGTGGGAGAGAGAACCCCTTGGCTTCTGATGAGAGTTCATCACGTTGAGAAAGAAGATTCGTTAGTGCGCATTTGAACCCACCTAGAGACCAAACCTTGGCACTTGGTTTTCTAGATCAATGGAGAGGTGTTGTTAACCCAGTTGGCATTAGTGGAAGTGACCAATCTACACCTAGAAGGTACAATTTTTTCGTTTCCTACTTCTATGGCTGCACATTCTATTCTTGTGTTTGGAGGGATTTTCAGACAAGGAGTAAATACACAAGGCTTTGGTAACGCGTCGGGGAGTGGTGTAGGACACACATCGGTAGTGGCACTATCTCATAGACCATTAGTGCATAGTTTAGTTGGACGTTGGGAACACTAGGCGCAACTGCTTCAGGCCCACTTCCGGGTGCAGGAGGATCTAGATGTGGAACTGGACCTGGTGGATCTAGTGGATCCGATGGAGGAGGAAACACGAGGGAATCAAGGAAATGGATTAGGAGGATATGAGCCCCAACCATCTCCTCAAGTCTTCTTTGAGATGTCTTTGCACTTGCCAGATTATAGAGGTATAGAAGATGTTGTGGAGCATGTGCATAAGTGTGAGCTGCTATGGTGTGCAAAGGGGATCACGACCCTAAAGCGGAAGGCCAGTCAATTTGCAATGATGTTGCAAGGGAACGTGCATATCTGGTATAGAAAGTATGACCCTCATCGATGGTTGTGGATTACACCACGTTGAAAAATGCCTTCCTAGTAGAATTCGACATACCCGAGTTTGAGTAGAAGAGCATCAACACTCTCAAGGAAATCCAACAGGGAATGGTAGAGAGTGTATGAGAGTACGATGTGCATTTCAAAACTCTCTTGTCTAAGTTATCATATGAAATTCAACCTTCATAGCATGCTCAATGGTTTTTAGAGGGTTGATCACACCCTTTAAAAGGGCCTTTTCTCATAAAACTTTCACAGACCCATGTGGTGTTAGAAGTGCTCTACATGTCAAGCTGTTGAAGTGTTAACACCGTGTTAGCCCATTTTAGAGGCTCGGATTGCTTGCCATGGCTAAGCAAAATGGAGAAGTTGTCTGCAAACTCAGCTCCAGAGACTAACAGTGGAATGTGGTGTACAGATTATGACGTGGAGGAGCATACAAAAGATAATGGTGGGATATGCACTTGGAAGGCGGTCCACGCCGTAACAATGGATTGTGAAATTTGTCATGGGGACCATGATGCAAGTAGGTTCCCCCTACTGCAACATGTGATTTGTAAGAATGTATCTTATTATTGCAAGATCTGTACATCCAAATCACATGACACCAAGGACTGTAGGTTGATTGATCAGATTCATGACGCTATTAATCTTGGTGTGTGCCAGACTAGCCTTGCTAGCAGTTTAAAGAACAATGAGCGCCATTATGAGGAACAAGGAGATGGAGGCATGCACGAAAGAGGATTTCATGGGGGATTCCATGGTTGGGGTAACTACGGGGAGGAAGGAGTGAGTTCCCACGTGGAACCTATTTCAACTATGGATCTATGGAGCATTACAAGCGCGAGTGCCCAGAGCTATTGCAGTGCTCATGGTGTGGAAAGAAACATAAGTACGAGGAGTTCCCTGAGTTATATGAGCACATGAGTCAGCATCACCGGAAGGACAAGGGTGTTACCATGGTAAGTTTTAAGAAAGGCGATAAATAGTGGATGCCATGGGTGATGGGTGATGTAGGCCTAGAACTCAGTTATGGTGACAACAAGAGTAGAGGCTACATGCACAAAGGAAATACCAAGGTAGAGGACCCTGGTTTCAAGGGAGGAAGTGGTACATGGAAAATACCCGATCCTACCCATCGAAAGAGGTATACCAAAAACCATGGATGTCATTCAAAGTTTGTAGGAGAAATCTAGTGTCTAAAAGAGTAGTCTAGGAAGGAGGAGCAAAGAAAGACGCCGAAGCACCAAAGGATGACCTGGATGAAGTCAAAGAGGTATGCAAAATGCTAAGGAAAGAGAATATTATTCCATTGTTAGGCGCATGGTTGAGAGAGAAGGTACCGCGTGCTAGAGAAGAGCATGAGAGGTAGGTCTTGCATGCAAACCTTCCCCCTCATAGCCTTGATTATGATAAAGAGATCACATTAAATGCAGTTGTGGATGGATGGCTTCTCAGTAATATTCTCATTGACACAACTGTGGAAGTCAATGTTCTCACTTTGGATGCATGGCACTAGATGGGAAGGCCTACATTATAGCCATCTTCAAATGTGCTATATATGGAAAATAAGATGAAGGCAATGCCCATAGGTGTTTTGAAGGATACAACTATTACCATTCAAGGGGCTAAGTTCACTGGGGACTTTGAAGTCTTGGCACTCACCGAGGCGATAATTTCCCAAAGATTTCTTGGGTGCCCTTGGTGCTATAAGAACAATGTCATTCTCTCGGTTTAATAAGGGATACATAAGCTTTGAGAATGAGTGGGTCATTATACTCCTTGCTGATGGAAAGTTAACACCCTATAATAAACCACTAGGAGAAGAAGTCCTGGATAAAATATATGTGCGCTCGATTAGGGATCCAAATATAATTCATCCCATAGAGGGATTTATCCAGTTTGATGATGCTTAGTCCATAAGTGACACCACCAGTATAGCATGTGATAATTAGGTGCATGGGATCTACGAGTTAGTTGGATGACATTTGAGAGGATCAGTGACCAAGGTGACAAGTGCGCATACTGATTTGGTGCACAGGAGGAAAGAAGATAACTAAGTATGCCGAAGATGCCTTCCCGAGATATTTTTGTTGGAGATGGAAGTTGAGTGGAAGGAGTATGAGTGTCATGGGATGTTAAGTTATATCTTTCACAACATCAAGGTGGTGGGATACACATAGCGAGAACCTCTTGGAATGTCGTGAGGTGAGAATTTCCCTCTCTGTTCGGTTATCTGGAAGCAATGTGCCCACCACTATCAAATATTATCATGGTAAGGAACCCACCTCTTTCCATATCCAGGAGTGTAAAAGGGTTTGAAGAGAAGGTGCATAAGCTTTACCACCATCTCTGTGGGTACATAAGTTATATTCCACATTACAAGGTTGTGCACACACATGGTACATACATTCTAAGACATGTCGCCGAGATAGGTAATTGGTAGGAGTTAACGGATGATCTTGTTCAAAATTTTGAGTATCGGAGTACGAAGTCATCGGTGGATAAGGCATTACAGTTGTCAAATGCCTTACCATTGGGGATAGTGCCATGGCCGAAGATAGAATATTGGGCTTTCTTGGTGAACTGATTTAGAGGTGTGCATTGAAGAGGGAGAGGAAATGGTGGAGATTCAATTTGAGCATGCATGTGCGGAGAGAAAACAAAAGGGAAATTGTTATATGTGATTGATGAGGAAGAGGCGAAAAGCTTGGATGTAAACCATTTTACGAGAGACGCGTGAGGTTGTGGAAAATGATGATGATCATGCATGCGTACCATGAATCTTTAAAAACAAATAAGGTTAACATCGGCTTAGAAGAAGAACCTAAGAAAGCTATCATCGAAGACTACTGGTCAGAAAAGGAAGTCTCTAAAATTATTGATCTAGTGTGTGAATTTGAGGATCTATTCCCACATGGGTACCATGAGCTTAAAGGCATCCACCATTCCTTCGGAGAGATGAGGATAAAGCTGAAGGAAGGTGCATGCCCGATCGAGAAGAGGCCCTACTTGGATGAATTCCAATTTGTTCATGAAGGTAAAGGAAGAAATAGACAAAATGATAGTGTCTGATATCATTAAATTTGTTGAAGAATTGGAGTGGATAAGTCCAATGCTGATTAATATCAAGAAGGATGGGAGGATTAGGATCTGTGTGGATTATAGGGAGTTGAATTTTTATCATTGATCCCTTTCCAACCCCTTTTATCTTGAAGAGATTTTGGAGGGAGTCGGCCGGGCACGAAATCTATTCTTTCACGGATGGATTTTCAGGGTACCACTAAGTATGGATTGCAAAGGAAGATCAGAGGAAGACAATTTTCACCACCGAGTGGGGAAGTTTTGCATATACAGTCATGCCTTTTGGGTTGAAGAATCCACCTGCTGTTTTTTCACGCATAGTGGTACAAGGATTCCTGGACTTCATCCATAAATTTCTTCAGGTCTATCTCGGATGATTGGACCGTGTATGGGTTGGTCAAGGACCATTGTGACAACTTGAGAATGATGTTTAAGAGATGTTGATAGTTGAGGATATCCCTCAACATTAAGAAATGTGTCTTTCAGCCCCCTTTGGAACATTGTTGGGACATATCATATGCAAGGAAGGCTTGTTAGTAGATCTTGCCAAAGTTGCAGTAATTGTGGGATTGTGGGAGCCTACTAGACAAAGCACGTGTGTGGATTTCTTGGGCATATGGGGTATTACAGGAAGTTCATCACGGGGTATGCAAAGGTCACCACATCTTTGGAGGAGCTACTTAGACACAAGAGTGTATTTCATTGGGGAAAGGCGCAACATAAGGCATTTGACACTTTGAAGGATAGGCTTGTCACCTTGCCCATTCTATGGTTTCCTTTTGAGGATAAGCCTTTAAATGTTCATGTGGATGCCTTAGGGACATCAATTAGAGTAGTACTTGAGTATCCTAGTGAAGGGATTATTGATCATCCCTTGTGCTTTGTAAGCGGAAGTTGACACCAACAACATAATTATACTACAACCGAGCGCGTGAGGCATTGTCAATGATATACACGCTTCACAAGTTGAGACAAGATTCTGTTGGCAAATCCTTTTATATTCTATACCAACCACATGGAAATTGAAGTATTTAGTGAACAAGCCCATTCTACGGGGCACATATGTTGGTGGGTTCTATTATTTCAAGAGTTCGAGTTCACAAGGTAGTGGTGAAACACGGAAAAAAGTAAATATGGACTCGATCATTTATCAAGAATTAATTCGGGAGGACACGCAGAGCATTGAAGAGACTATGCCGGATGCACAACTATTTAGTTGCAGCTAGCGCGCTTGATTTGGAGGAAATCACAATGTTTCTTAAGGAAGGTGTGGCACTAGAGGGAATGAAGGCCTTGGAGAGGAAGAAGTAGGCCATATACACCATGCCCTACATGTTAATCAATGGATATTTGTACAAAATGGGCCGTGATGAGGTTTTGCACCGATGCATACTAGAACATGAGTGCATTTTAATTATGGAGGAGGCATATGGTGGGATTATAGGAGGACACCATGCAGGAAATGTAATCATGCGGGAAGATTGCACTCGCGAGGATTTGGTGGGAGACCATTTATCAAGATTGCATTAAGTTTTGCAAGGCCTGTGACCATTACCAGCACCTTGGAAAACCTAGAAAAAGGGATGAAACGCCCTTGCGACCAATACCCAACAAAAAACCATTTGAGAAGTGGGCTATTGATTTTGTTAGACCAATCTCACCGGTGGTGCGAAGGATTGTTCACGGTATATTATCACTTGTACTAATTATTTAACAAGGTGGGCGAGAGGCCGTGCCCACTAAGGATTGTACCACATATAAAAATGCTATATTTTTATGGGAAATCATAATCAAATGGTATGGATGCCCATTGAGTTTGAAAAGTGATAGAGGTACGCATTTTCTTAATGAAACAGTCGATTCTGCTATCGGAATTCATGGTGGCCCATCACAAAACTACACTGTCACCCTCGGGAAAATGGAATTGTTGAGGCATTTAGTAAAATACTTAGGCACACATTGACTAAGATCTATGATGTTAGTAGGAAAGGTTGGGATGATAAAGTGTCAACCATTCTCTGGGCATAAAAACAACCTATAAAATGTTGAACAAGGCCACACTGTTTCGGTTGGTGTTTGGTGCGGAGAGCTATCCTGCCGATTGAATTTATGTTTCCTTCATTGCGTATAGTGTGCACATGAGGTTTGGATGATAAGTAAGCACTTGAAAGAAATAATTGACGAATTGATGAAGTTGGATGAAAGATGATCATTAGCCAAGTAGAGCCGCACAACTGAGAAAGCAAAGCAAAAAGCATGGCATGATCGCCAAATTAAAAACAAGAAGTTTGAGGTTGGACAGATGGTGTTGCTATATGATTCAAAGTTTTTGTGCCATCCTGGGAAGTTAAAATTCCATTGTTTGGGTCCTTGCATTATCTCCTACATCCTCAATTTGGGTGTGTGTCAGTTAAAAGTGCTAGATGGGACGAAATTGCCTGGACACTTAAATGGGAGTAGGTTGAAGCCCTACTATAAATAAGGCTTCTTGGTGTTAGTAAATAAGGCAGTGTTGCCAGATAGTTTAGAATTTCCTTTATGCATTTTCTTTCTTGTGTTTCCCTTTCATGTAGTTGTTTTGTTTTGTGCCTTGGGCACCGTGCAACGTGTTACTTTTGAGGGTCTTGAATGTGCGAGAGGACCGTGCATCATTTTAGTGTGGGGTGGAGTAATGTGAAGAAATTGTTATAAAAATGCCGAGGAATATTATGTTGGAAAGCCCAATTGAATGACTATGTTGAAAGAAGTGTATGAAAGAAAATGTGGAAAAGGATGGTTGGTGTCAAGATAAGGCTACATTGTGAATCCATGTACAAGGGAGGAAAAAGCACAAAAAACACGAGGTAGGTGAGAGAAAAAAATCACGAGGATAGAACAAGTGCCTTCACATTGGTGATGAGTGCAAGAGTCTCCTATCAATATGGATTGGTTATGCGCTAGAAGGTTGGAAGATTGTCCATGTAAGATTGGGCACGTGAGTTAGGGCACACAAAAGTCAAGCTTTGTCTGAAAAATCCATATTAAGTGTTAAAGTATAGTGGTAGGTGAAGTAACATTTAATGCTTAAAAATGGGAAAAATAAATAAATAGAGGGTGAGATGCTTCATTATTTTTACTTTTTGATTTCGAAGAGAGAAGAGATTTTGTGAATTAGGGTTTCCAAAGTTGATCCGAGTGAATAAGGATTGCATAAATTTGAGCGTGAGTGACTAGTGTGGATTTACAAACTAGAAGGGAAGTGATTCATGGGCATGGGAAGAGTTTTGGAGAGGTGTTGTTTGGTGAAGAGATATTCTAGTTAGGTTTTTATATCTAGGGCATGGGTTGGAGAAGAGTTTCTTTACTGATTAAGATCGACACTTGAGAAAGGTAGTGAAGTAAAGCAAGGAAGAGAAAGTGAAGTGATAACTCTGCACAAATGGCACCCAGAAACTAGTTGGAACACAAAATAAGGGAAAGGGCAAGGAAAAAGTAAACAAGAAGAAACTATCGTAGTTATGAATGAAGAGTGGTATGCAAAAATGCAATACCTAGATGAATTATTGTTTGGGAAGGAATGGGAGTCCCACTTGAGAAAAATATTAGTAAGTGATTACAATCATCACTTGAGCACGATTGAGAAGGAAATGGAGCTGGAATTAGTGTGCACGACTAACAAAAGAACATCGAGAGGTTTACCCATATATAGTGATGAAGTAAAAGTGAAGTTGGAGAAGGTAGGATTGTTGTAACTCTATGAGTTGCCATACTTTGGAAATCTTGAGCGCCTATATCAGTGGCTGATGTTGCGCATACATGAAGACTAATTTTACTTCGTGGGGCACAAGATGCGCATAACTCCTCAATTGGTTTCAAAATTCATAGGCCTCACATGTGAAGGAGAAATTTTAGAAGATGACCCTTATGATAAGGAGGCAATAAAGGAGACCGTTGCTGTATATACATACAAGAAAGGGTCAATGTACTTTGATATCATGTATATCAAGGACCCGGTGATGAGAATGGCCATGCTGCACAGTATCCAAACTCAACATGCAAGAAAGGTAGATGCGAGTAAAAAATCTTGATTGAATATTTACAGAGGATCTCGAAGGCACCATCTATAACTTTTCTACATACATCATAGATGAAATCATTAGCAACGCACATGAAGGTGATAAGATACTATTCGATAATGTCCTATTAACAATTATGTTCTCGAGAGATTAGAGTGCTAGATGCAAGGTGGACAAGTTTGTGTGGGAGTACCCGTGAGAAGACCGCTCACCCGTGAAAAGATTTGAGAAGTATACTTGTGATAGTATGATGGCCATCCACAAGGTGCACTTGGAAAAATTGTATACATGCTTGAGGAACATGTTTGGATTAGAATGGAGGATACCAGAAAACTTTCAGTGCTCACCCAAGGAGAAGCTGAATTTGTTGTGTACCAACACTTCTTCCTTGGTAGATTTAAGCTAAAGGATGAGACATGTATCCCTTGGTGTAAACTCCTATTCGCCTTCACAACTCAATACTTTCAGGTGGGAGTAAAAAAATTTAAGGAGTCCAAGAAGTTCAAGTTGGAACTTAGGGATTTGGATTGGGAACACAGAGAAATGCGCAAAGGATTCGTCTACCCCAATAAGGGCACATACGTGGAGAGGTACGTGTCACAAGAGGTTCACCTATTGAGACCCCTAAATTTTCCAATTGTAGGGAAGGACGCAACCAAAGTGTATCTTCGCATAAGACCCATGTTTGAGAAGGGTACATATCCGGAGAACAAAGTATCTATACTTGAAGACCCTACATGTAGGAAAAATCCCATGCCCAGAAAAAGGAGAAAGAATTAAAGGAAAAAGTACCAAGTGTCCAAGGTACGCAAATGATAGGCACCCTAGGAACTAACGCCAGACAAGTATCTACTCATGCAAGAAGAAGCCTATAATCAAAGAGAAGACTTGAAAGCCGAGAGAAGGCATCGAGACAAGGAAGAGTCATCGAGAGGAAGAAAGGATAGATTTGCCTACATCGGAATCCCTTGTTAGGAAGAAAAAGAGGTTGGAGTCAAAATCAAAATATATAGATAGGTTGGGCACCTATGAAGGTGAAAAGGATGATGATGAGGAAGATGAGCTCGAGGTAAACCGGGAACCTATTTTTAGTGTACATGATTCGGAGGAAGAGGGTGAAGGTAAGAAGAATGAATATATCTTCGTGTGGAGGAAGGGCACCTAGGAAAGAGAAGGAGGTGAAGAGGTAAGTATAAAAAATTAGAGGATTGCAAGCCTCACAAAGGAGGAAGTAAAAAAAAACAAAGAGAGAGGCTGAGAAAATCATTGAGACCTTGGTAGTTGAGAGTTGGAGCGCAATCTTGAGTTGGTGATGAATGAGGAAAAGGAAGGAAGCACAAAGGACCACGACAACACAGGAGGCCCGAGTTTGTCGATAATTGTTCCTAAGGGCACGCGCACAAGAGGAAGGCATGCAAAGGTGAAGGGCCAATAATGGGTTACATTAATGACCCTAAGAAGGTGTTATGCACGCGGTTCTAGAGCATGGTTTCAGCAGAGAAGCTATTGGAAATGGAATCATTTGATGAAGAGGGTGGATACATGTGGACGAGGAAGATGCTCTCATAGGAATTTGAGTCCTATATAGATGAACCAGAGTTTGAAGTAAGCCAAGGGGTGTTAATAACTTTGCGAGTCAAAAGGAGACAACCTGGGTAAATGCTCAACAAATCTTAGATGAACAATTGTGCAACGTGGTCAAGCAAGGTCTCGATTGAGGTAGAAGCTAGACTCTTTGGATGTAATGATAGAGTTAAGGTTCTAAAGGATGATCTCGAAGAAGGAAGCAGAGATAGCGGAAAGATCAAAGGAGCTAAAACAGGAGGATTACTCAGCGCCCAACTAAAGCGTGAGTTAAGGAAAGAGAAGGATAAAGTGTGCGAAGTATACAAGAAGGTGAAGTCCATCACATATGTAATTGTGTTGAAGAATCCAGACCTAGCGCCACCCGCGTAGAAGTATGGATCTGCCTTGGAATGCCTTGAAGACTTAACATGCATCCTCACCATGGAAAGGCAGCCCCTAGCCTTGAAATCCGCAAAAGAGGTAGCAATGCACATAGAGAAGGAGGATAAATTAAAGGTGGTGGCAATCATAGTTGAATACAACAAATTCCTTACTAAAGTAAAGATTACTGCCCATACTACCGAGACCGCATATGACAACTTCATAGATAGAGATAAAGTGGCAAGTATCCTTGTGCACAACCTTGAGGCGAGAGCTTAAGGAGTTCTAGGAGAAGAAAAAAGGGAAAAAAGTAGAACGGGAGAAGATCCTAGCTAAGGTAGAGAAGAAATTAGAAGCTATTAAGACCCTAAGGGGTACAATCAAGAACCGACTTAAGGAGTTATACCCATAGATAACAAGAAGAATGGATGCATTGGAAGATGTAGGCAAGGAGTTGGAAAAACTTGTTGACACCATGAAAACCAAGGAGATGGAATGGGCTTTGATGAGGTGAGCGCCTTAGTTGGCGACCTCTCAACTGCTAAAGAGCAGAGAATGAAGTTGAATCTTGGAAGAAGCTAGAGGTCAACTTATAGAAGGATTTTCCTCTCTTGTTGCAATAATGAAAACATTTTTCCCATTCTTCTTTATTTTCCCCATTCTTTATCCCCTTCCTTCTTTTCCAAGATGCTAAATCTTGTTGGAACTCTTTATTCTTTGAAGAAGTTTCTGAGGGTGGAGAATATGTAAAGTGTGGGGTGATGTTGGGCCCCTAAAATATCAACTAAGTCCAAGAAGGTGCATGGGCGCACAAGGCTAGAAGTTAAGGATTAAGCATGCAAGGAGAAGGTGTGTAAGCTAGGGTTTTAGGAGGGTTTAACAGAACCCATGGTGCACACACACTGTCAGAGAGCAAGGTTAGGGGATTTAGCCATTTTTACATATCATGCGGATGCGAGAAAACTATGATTCAAGTGGATAAGGTGCCACCACCCAATAGGTGGGCCTCAGAGGAACATACCCTATGAGGGAATCTTCTAGAAGGTCATCATGGTAAGGAGTGGAGAGATTAGGCCTAAAGGAGCATGCGTACATAGGGAATCACACTCGGACACTTGGCACCCGATCTAAGGCCGCAGGAGGGTGAGTGGATGATTCGAGGGGCTATAAATACAAGTGCCTGTAGAAGGATATGTGTGTGTTTTTGAGATATGTAGATTAATGGAGGCGAGCTCTATAGAAATACTGCAAGGGATTTTGTTAGCTCGATAAAAGAGACATAGGAAATTAATGTATCAAGGGGGTGGGTTATTAGATTTTATCTTTATAAGGTAAAGGATATGAATCTAGATATGATGCATGGCTTCGGTATTCCATACTTTGTGATGATAAATCGATGGATTTAATGAGGGTATAAGTCTATAAGAATATAATCACTACGTAGTTCTCGTTACATTTACATAGTTCTTGGTGGTTTTGTTTCATGTATGCTTGTGAAATGGATATAAGTTCTTATACGTTTTCCTTTCTGTTTGGTTCAAGTTACATAATCTGCTAAGTAATTTTCTATTTGGAGAGACTCGCATTGATCTAGAAACCATTTTGAGTTCTATGATGGTTACATGTCTCATTTTATTCCATTCTTTTAAGTTCAGATCATAGATGATGTTTCCCACTAAAACTCACATAAAGAGAGGCTCGAAACCCACGCATGCCTCGGTGAGTGCCTAAGCACCCTGCCCCGGAGGTAATAGGCCGGCGCGCATGGGGTTCCCTTGTTCTTTAGTGGGTGTAAAATTTACTACACTTGGCTATACCAAAGAAAACTTACAAAACGATATCATAACCATTCGTGGATATGATAATAACAAAGGACAATCTATAGGAAAAATCACATTACCACTTATGGTTAGACCAATCACCTTAGACACGCTATGTCATGTGGTAGACTTAGAAGTTCCATATAACATTCTCCTTGGTTGACCATGGATTCATGCCATGAAAGCCATTCCATCCACATATCACCAGTGTATTAAATTCCCCCATGTGGATAAAGAATTCACATTGTGTACTGACACTCAACCCTTTGAGTATTGTTGAATCCTTGAAGGATGGTATAAACATGTCAACTATTGTCCATTGGTGGAAAATTCCACTCCACCATGTATAATCCCTTTTGCTAACAACATGCGTATCAATCTAGATACACTTCCCAAGTGTATTTAAGAATAATAAAAAGTCATCATCATGACTTTGATACTCAACGATCATTTAGTATTCAACTATCGACTACTAATCAAACATCACCTATTAACTAATCATCTTCTCGCTCATAAACCCTATTCATCTAAAAACCCTCCCTCTTTCTCTAATCAATCATATTCTTCATCTAATTAACCTTCCTCATCTAACAATACCTCTTCTGATAAAACACCATTTTCTTCTGTTAATCAAGCTTCTTCCTCTAATCCATCCTCCTCTTCTTATAATCCATTTTCTCCATCTTTTAAAACCACCAAACTACCTTTTACACCATGCGAGGTACATACTGGTTCCTTGATACATAAATTCAAAATCATTGATAAAGGATGCAGTGAGTACCAATTCCAGAACATTGAGATTTCTTTTCACGTTAGTAACTCACTCCCATCCTGCAAAACTATGGAAAACTAAATGCTTCCCACATCAAAACTCCTCCCACTTATAGCATGGGTAAGTCAGGTTAGCAGAAGTTTAGTTATCTTGATGAAGAACATATTCCAAGTTCTTCAGGATATTGGTTATATTGTTATGAGTCCCCTCAATTCACTAAATCCCATAGGATCATGAGAAACATGTGCTCGAAGTGTAAGGGAATCAAGTAAGAATGAACAAGGTTTCCTAGATCTAGTCACTTATATTGAAAATCCTAGTAAACATGGCCTTGGTTTCAAAATATTTAATGCATCTCCTGTATTAGTCTTAATTAGTGACGACAATACCAATTCCGATAATGACACAGCTTCTACACAGTCTTTTAGAAAATATTACAGAGAAAATCTTCACTTTGAACATCTATCCATTAACATCATCGATTTCAAGATTCTTCATCCTACCCTTATTGATCATGATCAAGTACATCATATAGCCATGGATATTTTTCAAAATGACGAGGCCATTAAAGATTTCCTCGGAACTCATGATCCAATTTTCATCTCTTATCATAAGAAATGGTTCAATATCGACCTTGATGAATTCACCTACTTTGGTGAAGAATTAGACTATTACAATCCTCAACATTTTAAGAACTTAAATAAAAATAGGAAGAATTAAATTTCCCATTGGATGAACCTTGCCACCACACTATTCAACAAACATACCAGTAAAAAGACGTAGAACCACAAATAGAAAACATGTGTTTACCCTAATACTAACTCATTGAAACACCCAAACTGATGAATTACATCAACCAATAGCATATTTTTTAGAAAAGGATACATCCAAAATGTTGGTTAAAGAAACCAAAGATATTAACATCAGTACACCGAACAACCAAAGATTTTACAACTCAACATTAGTTTGTCTGACCAAGAATGCATAGAGTTCATGACGGTCCTTACAGAATTTCAAGACATTTTCGCATGGACCTACAAAGATATGCCAGATTAGACTTGTATCTTGTAGTACATCAATATGTAGTACACCTAGACACAAAGTATTTCAAAATGAAATTGTGCAAAATGCATCCAAAAGTAGCATTGCTCGTAAAAGTTGAACTCCAAAAACTATTACAGGCATAATTTATAAGACCAATTAACTATTCTGAATGGATATAAACATAATGCATGTAGCTAATAAAAATCTTGGAATTAGGGTATGCACATATTTCCACAATATTAATAAAGTTTGTCCAAAAGATGACTTTCCTCTGCCAAACATAAGCATGATCATTGACTCCATGACAGTTCATGAAATTATCTCCCTAATGGATTGATTTTCTAGTTATAACCAAATACACATTGCTTTGAAGAAGATCAACACAAAAAAACATTTACTACACCATGGGGGACCTTTTGTTATAAGGTCATGCCTTTTGGGATGAAAAATGTAGGCACCACATATCAACAAGCTATGACGGTTATATTTCATGATATGTTACATGATATCATGAAAGACTATGTTAATGATATACTAGTCAAACCCAAAACGTGGATAAGTCATCCAGGTGTGTTGAGACACATATTTGAAAGATTGCATGAGTGTAAGGTCCGAATCAATCAAAAAATGTGTATTTGGTGTGACCTCTAGAAAATTGTTAGGATCCATCATCTCCTGAAGAGGCATAGAAATTTATCCTACAAAGGTCAAATCCATTATGAAAATGCCTCCTGCATAGAATCTCAAACAACTACACAATCTTCATGAAAAAATACAATCCGTGCAACTTTTTATATCACAATTAGTTGAGGAGCTTCATCATTTCAATCAATTGCTTAAAAAGATGCAAAATTCCAATGGAATTAGGATTGCCAAGACTCTTTCACCAAACTAAAATAATACATCTTTAGTCCACCTTTCTTATGTCACGAGTCGTATATAAACCAATGCTTCTTTACACGTTTGCCATTGAATATTCCGTAGGAGCCTTATTAGCACAACACAACGATCAAGAAAAAGAACAACCCATTTATTATCTTATTCAAATACTCATTGAACATGAGGTAAAATACTCCCAAATCAAAAAAGTATGCATAGGGGCGCTTTTTCATTCCACAAACTATGCCAATGCTTGCCCAATTATATATCCAAACTTATCGCTAAGGTAGGTACCCTTAAGTTTCTCCTTTCTAGGCTCATTCTCATGGGAAGAATGTCCAATTGGGTCATCCTACTTAGTGAATTTGAAATCAATTTTTTTCATCGAGAGAAATTAAAGGACAAGCCCTCGTAGATCAACTTGCTGAGGCACCTCTTCTTGGACCAGAACCTCTCCATTTCACATTTCCATATGAATATATTTTATACATATATATATATAACACCAACTTGGAATTTATTCTTTGTAGGATCTTGTAATCTCTATGGCTTGGGAACCAATATCTTAGTTACCACACATGATGGCCATGTTATCCCCAAATAATCTCTCCTAGCATTCTTGTGTACTTATAATATTACAAAATATGAAGCTCTCATCACTGGATTAAAACTAGCCATATTATAGAACCTTAAAGAGTTGGCCATATTTGATATATTGTTTCTTATCATTAAACTAGTTACAAATGAATACCAGGTCAAAGATGAAAAAGTTATTCCATACAAATGCATGGTAGATAGCCTTCAAGGTTATTTTCAGTTGATTAATTTTGACCAAGTCCCTAGAATTTGTAATAAGCCCGCAAATGCTATGGAAACTATTAGATCTTTATTAGAAATATCGTGAAATCAACCCTAGGTGAAATTTATCGTAGAACATCTCTTAACACCTATTTATAATTTATCTGAAAATAATATGAGGTATAAAATAACGGGTCCTAACAACCCTTGGTACCATGATATTTACACTTTCATCTACGACACAAATTTCCTTTCCAACATGAATACTAGTAATAGATGCACTTTAGCACAACGCACTTCCCATTACACCATTGTAGAAAACACTCTATATAGATGAGGCTATGATAGAACTCTACTAGAATGTCTTAATCAAGAAGAGGCCTATAATGTCTTAAATGAAGTCCACTAGGGTATTTGCAGAGCACACACAAATGACAAGGATTTAGCTAAGAAAATCTTAGATGTTGGGTACTATTGGCTTACTATGTATAATGATGCACCTTTTTGTTAAACAATGTCAGGCATGTCAAAAACATGGAAACCTTATCCATGTACCTTCTCAAGCATTGTAACCAATCACAATACCTTGGCCCTTTTATTAATGGTGACTTGATCTCATTAGTAAAATTAGACCAATGTTGTCTAATGGACACAAGTTCATCATTACCACTACTAATTATTTCACCAAATGGGTAGAGGTTATGCCTCTCACCTATGTTACTAGAAGCCAAATATCAAAATTCATTTTTAATAATATCATCTGTCATTTTGGCATTCCATCCTCCATTGTCACTAACAATGTAAAATCATTTAAAAACCATCTCATCAAAGACCCAACCAAGATTATCCACATTAGTATTCAATGGTCTACTCCATATTATCCCGATGGTAACAACCAAGTGAAGGAAACCAATAAAACTTTAAAATCTATCATGGAAAAAATTGTTGACACACATGGAAGAAATTAGCACACCCAAATTTACCCTACTCTTTGGGATTACCACACATCTTACTGCATGCCTATGGGAGACACCCCATTCTCACTTGTTTATGGTTGCGAATCCATTCAAATTTCTATTGAAGTTGAAATCTCGTCCTTAAGAATATCGACACTAACAAATTAATGAACTCGATCTTTTTGACGAAAAATGACTTAATGCTCAATAATCTTCAGACTATAAAAACTAGATATAACACATGTATCACAAAAAGTAAAGCCTAGAGAGTTCGAGGTTGGTGATCTTGTTCTCAAATAAAACCAAAAGAATATAACCAAAGAGCGAGAAAATAAGGGAAATTTGAGCCTAATTGGTTAGGGCCCTATGTAATCACAGCTAAATTTGGCTCTGGAGCCTATAAGTTGGCCATTGAAAATGGTCAAGAACTTGACGAACCAATGAATGCAATCCATCTAAATAAATTTTATTCCTGAGGTACTCTCTATCTCGGAGAAACCACTTGTACATTCCTTCTATCTAATTCATCTCCAAATAATTTTAAACTTTTCACTCCATTGAGATATTTCCATTATAAAATCACATCCTCATACTCATCATCATGAGACAAGTATTAATATAGATCCTATTAAGTATTGTGTATCTCATACTTCTTATAATTTCTCCCATTTCGGATACTTTTTCCTATGGTCATACGTAGAAGCTACTAATGGTAATATATTCTCTCTAAATAAGTTCTCTCTGTTGGTGTCCATTTTGATCCTCCGTTATTTTCCCATCTTTCCCCTTTGTTCTACATGATCAAAAAGTGTTTTTCTTCAAGTTTCCCCATCCAGATTGAATGCTTTAAATGGCTCATAAACTTATTATTTTGCCCCAACTTGAAAGAAAAATACATGCAGGCTCTATTTTATGCCTTAAATTTCCAAATCCACGGGCCTCTGTCATTTTTTCCATTTTTCTAGCCTGTGGAGCTCAATTTTTCTTGTTTTGTACTCATTTTCCCTAAAAATCCTTCCCCATGGTTGAAAATTGCTTGAAACCACTTCCCATATGTTTTTGACCAAAAAATCCTTCACCCACGAAGAAAAAATTGAATTTAGGCGTCCTTAGCAATTTTTGTGTTTTTGATGGTCGTACGGGTGTCATTTGACCATCAAAATTAAGCTCAAGTGATGTCTCCTACGTGGCCGCTTCTAGTTGGACAAGGATCGATGGGGTTTCTTTGCAAAACTTAGCATTTTTGGCTTTGGGAAAAATTCAAAATTACCCCGCAACTCCGCAGGAGGACACATGTCATGTTCTTCTTCCAGGGCAGAATGGAAGGCGGGAAGGGAACTTAGGAAAATTTTGCCTTTTTGCGAAGGGGAAAAAGGGTGTGGAAAGGCCTGTGGGTCCGTAATGGAGCAGGGGGTGGACATGTGGTAGCATGGTGGGCATAGAAGGAAGTGCGGGCCGCGGAAGAAAAGGGGAAATATTTCCCTTTTGGTCAAAAAGACTTAGAGCAAAGAATTAAGCCACGGGTCCAAATGAAACCACAGGAGACACGTGGCGAAGGAAGAGTGGGTCGGCGGGCGGCGGAGGTAAAAGGAATTTTTTCCCTTTTGTAAAAAGACTTAGAATGGAAGATTTGAGGCGTGGCTCCACGACAAATTAGAATAGGACACGTGGCGAGGATGGGATTGGAGGTGCTTTGGCCCATGGAGGAAAAGCTGAAAATTTTCCCTTGGCGAAAAAGGGGTTAAAACATGAAATAAGCCCGTAGATTTTTAAGTGATAGAGAGGATGACACGTGTCAAGGACAGAGGCGGAGGTGCGGGCCCACGGGGAAAAAAGTGAATTTTTTCCAAATTCCAAAAAAGGGTCAAAATGTATAGAATTGAGTGTGATCCCAATGGGACCCACCATATGCCATGTGTCATCACCAAATTTCAAAGGCGGAGGGGCAGAGAAAAAGTAATTTTTTTCCATTTTTCCAAAAATGTTAAAAAGTCAAAAAGTGAGCCCGAATTCATTCCCAATCGTATTTTGACACGAGGGCCCAGTTGAAGGAGAAAGAGAAGATCAAAGGTAACTATACATTTTCATTTTTGGTACCGCCATTTTTGCTCCAGGAAGCTTGGAGATGTGAATTTTACATCGTTTTTCATCAAATTTTTGGTGAATTTGTGTCATTTGTGCTTACAAAGATCAATGCAAGTGGTTTTAGGGATTAATTTGTAGATTTGAGGTGATTTTGAAATAAATTTTTACTCAGGCCCATGCAAAACATGAAATATCAAATTATAAAGTTGTAGAATCAAATTTTGGAATGATAAGGATGAAATGATGAAATGAAAGGGGTCTACATGCTTGGAGAATGAAACATGTTCCTCCAAAATGGATAATGATGAAGGATTTGTAATGATTTGCCATTTTAGAAACACCTGACAACTCTTGTTGCAAATTTGTTAAATGTCCCTATCTACGAATCATGTTGGAATTTTGTAACAAACTTGATGCTGGGCATATTATTTTCTTGGGAAAGAAGGATCAAATGTAATTGAAAGTTATATAATGCATGTTTTGAGACATACAAAAGTCCAGAGAAACTTAGAAATTCACAAGAAAATCTAGGAAGAATCCCATTCTTTGAGAAACCACACGAGAACCACTTTTAATTCCTTTTTGCATCATGTTGAGTTGGTTTTAGTTGTAAAGCCATCAAAAAGCTCTGAGATTGTTCTTATAACATTCCCTTGCTGATAAATTTGGTCATTTTGGATTATTTTGTGTTGTCTCTTGGAAAAATTTGCATGCACTTATGTTTTAGAATGTTTTCAATTTGTGTTTCTTGCTCCTGTTGTAGTCTTGTGTTTAAAATCTCTCTTGATCATACATGGTCTCATTTCTTGTTGATAGTTTAGTGGCATTTGCAATCTCACATTCAGAAGAGCTTTCATTTGATAAAGAGATAAACAAATTTAAAATCACTTTACCTTCCTTGAATTCTGAGATTGTTTGTAAACCTTTGGGTGCACCTTAGGTCATGATAAAATAGAGATTTTTGGATACTTTGTTAGTTCATCTGCTTTCAAGATTTTGTGGCGGTTGTCAAATATTGTGTGGAAGAGTGCAGATCTAGGCCTCCATTTGGTGCACATATCTGGTTGAAGGAGTACCTTAACCTCTTTGAAGCATTTTATTGTTAGGTGTTACAAATTTATTATAAAGGTCCTCTAAGAATCTGGAAAATTTTGTCTAGTCTTGTCTAAAATCTCCCACCAAAATTCATTCGAATAACTAATCCTACCCCATACTACTTACATCGATTGCATTGTGTGTCAACAAAAGAACACAATCCATTTACAAAAATTCACAAAGCAAATCGGGATCATATCATGTCTCTAGCAGCCTCGGCCTTGTCTTGAAATCATCTCCATCATTTAGTAGTGACATCTCTGTTGAATTTGAATAATTAAAAATTGATCGTGTTTTCCCAAGGCCATCTCCATAAAATATGCACAGTATAAGGATATCTCCACCTTCTTCACAAAACAGAGGCTGCAATATAGGTTCTCTTACCTTGGGTGAAAGGCACAACCTAAAATAGTGATGATTAGATCAAAATCCTTTCAAGGTGCTACCCACTTCTTCAAAGCCTGAGTGCTAACAAGTCAGATAAATTGCTTCCTCAGCTACAAAATGACATATAAATAATTTATCTGCCTCTGAGTGTCTTGTAAAATCCATGATGCTACTCAAGTTGTGAAGGAGATTAAATCTGGGTACCAACACCAAAATGGCGCCGTTACGGGGACTTGTTTTGAATTCCTAGGAAATAATTTGCACTGCTGAGATTGATTTGCTTGATTCATTTGCTAGTCCATGTCTATTTATCCTATCAACAACATTGAAATGGTGCCATTGCTAGGGACATTATTTAGTATTTCAATATTTCAGATCCTTGGTAATACTTCTTGTGTGATTTATGTGTAATTTCAAATATGAGTATCATCTTTTGATCAGATTTATAAGATTGGAATGAAGAGTAGAGTTCTGAGTTTGATATTCTCTTAGTTCAATATGATCCATGTGCATACATATTTGAGATATTTTAATGCATATCAAACCCTAGTAAAGTCCCTTACAAATTTTGCATGCAAATACATTGTTAAAGCATCATTTTATAATCAGTATTGTAAGAATTAGGAGAAGATATAAGTTCTGCCTATAATTTTACTAGTTTCCAGTAGTAGTTACACTTCATTTACATTTTTGATTGATAAATTCAAAGAAAGGAAGGTATGATCTATAAAGTTTGGCAAGATTTTCAGTGCTGATAGATATTTGACAGAGTATTTTAGTGCATTTACACAACTAGGGTGAAAGTCCTTAGTGGCGAATCCATGTTGTCCTGATCTTGATAAATACCAGTGTCTTAAGCTTTCTGTCATTTATTTTTGTGTTTCTAATCTCTACAAAACTAGAAGGAAGAAGATATCTCTTCATTAGGGACTCTGCTAAGAAGTTGTTCTCAGATTCAAGGAACTCAGAGTTAGAAGGGAGAAGAGTTTGGAAAGTGGTTAAAGGTTAGACATTAGGAAAAGATATATCCATAAGTGAGAGAGATCAGCCTTTGGTAGAGGATTATCACTCTTCTTCAAGTGATTTTGATTCAAGCAATCCTCTCATAAACTTGTTTGCCTCAGCTAGTGAAGGTCCTTATGTTGTACCGGGTAAGTTCCTTCTCCAATCTGCACCTCTGTGTTTCAATTCAAATAAAACTTTCCAAGAAAATCAGCACTTAGAGAATACTAGTCTTGTGAATCACATTCTTGAGCCCCAAAGACCTTACACTCCTCATCAGCTTGTGTCACCCCCAATATCACCTCCACCAAACAATATGGCTCAGCCTAGACCTCCATTTGTTGTTAACACCTTTGGTCCTATAGACTTTAGAGGAATGGATGGTTACCCAAATGCTATCCCACAAGATGTTAGAAATAGATTTCCAAAATTCCAAGGTAACAATGCAATAACTGGTGATCAGCATCTCAAACTTTTTGTTAACATGATGGAAGATTTTGAGATAGAGTTTGAAGATGTGTATATTAAATTTTTCATTCATACGCTAGAAGAGGATGCTAGGGATTGCTACAAGGCTCTGCCTGATAATTCAATTGATTCTTGGACTAAGATGAAGAACACATTTAGGTTGCAATATGGTGACAAGATTGATCCTAGATGTTGGGCCCCTATTTTAGATTCCAAATCTTAAGGGCGCGTAGGCGTGCATGGCTGAGGAAAGTGTGCAAGTGTAGGCATGCAAGGTAGAGTTCAAAAGGCTTCTTGAAGAACCCAAGATGCGTGCGCCGCATGAAGAACAATTCGGGACTTAGCCATTTTTAGCCTTTGGGAAAGAACACATGAAGAATGTGTTCTATTTGGATAAGGTTCCAGCTTGGTGATAGGGTGTCCTGGAGGAATATACCTTACGATAGAAAGATCCAAAAATTTAATCATGACATAGAGAGGCATGCACTCGGGGTGACCCACACCTTGACACTTGGGGCCAGATTTGAGGCTGCAGAGGAGTTTGTTAGAGCTCAGAGGCCTATTTATACACACGCCCTTGGTAAAGAAAAATAGAGGGAAATGAGGTAGCGGAGCTCTGTAGAATTACTGTGAGAACTATGGGATGAAAATGGGTACAAAATTCAAGTAAGGATGTAATGGGAAATGGGGAATGAAATTTTTGTCTTGTGAGAATACATGTATGGATCCACACATGGCGCATGACTACAGTCTACCTTCTGTAATATTTTATAAGTAACACTATGAATGAATGTGATAAGGTTACCATGACAAATGTGTTAAGAATCTTTCCTGTATTACCTGCATATTTCTATTATACTTATGTTCTTATATAATCGTGAATCTTACTTGAATGGTTAAGTATAGTAGTAGATTTACAACTCTTAGTTCTATTATTTCTATTGCGTGCTTTGGTTCTATTATGACTGAAGGGGTGTAGAAGCCATCTTGAGCTCTATAGCTCTTCATGTTTGTTAAATCACTAAGTCAGGATCATGAACTATGCCTTCCACTAGACTCACATAAAAGAGAGACTCGGCTCCCTCTTGTGCACCTTGGTGAGTGCCCAACACCCGTTGGGTGATAGGCTAACACGCATGAAATTCCCTTGTTCTTAGTGGGTGCAAAATTGACTACATCTTTGTTCCATTACTGGGACCTCTTTTCAAAGTTGTAGGGAGCATGACATATATCATGATCTCTGTAAAAAGTGATGGCGGAGCGCTTAACACTTGAAGGTGTTGAAGATTGGTTTAAGAGCACGGAGGATGAATTTTCTCAGAGATTTAGTACTGGATCTGGGTTTGATACGCGAAGATGGGTGGAAGACACTCTTTATCATGAGTTGTACGAAACCTTTTTTTTCTGTTTCCTAGTAGAGTTATTCAAATGGTTCTCGGCTTATACATCTACATCGGGGTGGCATTATAGATCATACCCTTGGACTCAAGAAACATATCAGAACTTGCAAGATGTTGATATAATGTGGACCCGTGCTATAGATCATTGGTGGAAGGGAGTATTGAATAGCTACACTCTGGAATATGCCATTTCCACGTATTCCTATCCAGAAGTTACTGAGTTTGAGTTCTTGCAAGAACCCAAGGGATCATTTCTATGTGTATTCCCCTTGCGATCAAAATCTTGATGGTAACCATGGGTTTAGAGGCATTCCCTATGGTCAGCTAAACCACCCTTAGCGCTAGGCGAGGAAGCTAGGTTGGGGAAGGATGGCTGATCTGACGATTGAATAGGAAAGGGAGGAGGCAGGCGGTAAAGTATAACGAAGTGCATGAAAATGAGATCGATAGAAAATGTAGGATTACAAATGGGTTATGAAGCCGGACATGGTGGAAAGGAGTTGAGGTTCACGCATAGGATGTGGAACCTAAACGATCTGTGTGGTATCCCATCTTGGTAAGCACGAAGAGAAAAACTTTTGGCTTCTGATGAGAGTCCGTCATGTAGAGAGAGAAGAGTCGTTGGCGTGCATCTGACCCCACCTAGTGACTAGACCTTGGCACTTGGTTTGTTCGAATGAGGGAAGAGTACAGTTGATCCATTTGATATCGGTGGAAGCAACCGATCGGCACCTAGAACATACAATTTCTCATTTGGGACTTCTATGGCTTCACACACTATTCCAGTATTTGGTGGAATGTTTGGACAAGGCATGTATACAACTAGTTTTGGAAGTGCATTAGGAAGTGGTGGAGGAACTATGACTGGGAGTGGTACTAGTTCACAAAATTTTGGCACGTAATTTAGTGGAATGACGGGAGTGCTTGACATGACAAACACAGGCCTTATACCTAACACAGGAGGATCTAGAGGTGGAAATGGTGGAGCTGGTGGCTCAGGATCCAGTGGATCCGGCAGAGGAGGAAACACCGGAGGAAACTAAGGGACTAGATTGGGAGGGCAAGGGCCTTAGCCACCTCCTCAAGTCTTTTTCAAGATGTCTCTACACTTACTAGATTATAGTGGAATAGAAGATGCCGAGCATGTGCATAAGTGTGAGCTGCTATGGCGCGCATGAAGGGAATCACGACCTAGGATCGAAAGGCCAGTTAATTTGTGATGACCTTGCAAGGATGTGCACATAGTTGGTATAGAAAGTATGACCCTCATCAGACTATTGTGGATTATACTGCACTGAGAAATGCATTCTTAGTGGAATTCCACATACCTGAGTTTGAACAAAAGAGCATTAGCTCTCTCAAAGAAATCCAACAGGGAATGACAGAGAGCGTGTGGGAATATGATGCATTCTTTAAAACTATTTTGTCTAATTTGTCTTATGATATCCACCCTTCACAACATGCTCAGTGGTTTGTTGGAGGGTTGATCACACCCTTTAGGAGGGCCTTATCTCATAAAACATTCATGGACCCACGCAAAGCATTGGAAGCTACTTTACTGCTGAAGCAGTTGGTAGTGTTAACACTGGTGTTAGCCCATTTCTGGAGGCTCAAATTGCTGCCATGGCTAAGCAATTAGAGAAATTTTCTGCCAACACAGTTCTAGAGATTTATGGAGGGATGTGGTGCATGGATTGTAATGTAGAAGGACACACAAAGGATAATGGTGGGATATGTACTCAAAAGGTGGTACGCGCCATGGTAGTAAACTATGAGATATGTCATGAGGACCATGATGCAAGTAGGTGCCCCCTATTGTAGCGTGATCTATAAAAATGTATCTTGTTATTACAAAATATGTACCTCAACCACACATGACACCAAGGATTATAGATTGATTGACCAGATTCATGAGGCAATTGATCTTGGTGTGCACCAGACTGGCATTGCCGGCAGTTCCAAAGGACATAAACGTCGGTATGAGGGGCACAAAGATGGAGATGCATGTGGAAGAGGGTTTCACGAGAGGATTTTGTGGTCATGGTAACCATAGAGGAAGAAGTGAGTTCCCACGTGGGACATGTTTTAATTGTGGAGCCACAGACCATTATAAGTGCGAATGTCTAGATCTTCTACAATGCTCTTGGTGTGGAAAAAACATAAGTATGAAGAATGCCTAGAGTTATATGAACATATGAGTCAGTAGTACCAGAAGGATAAGGGCACTGCCATGGTGAGTATTAAGAAGGCTGATGTGCAATGGCTTCATGAGTAATACAAGAATCAGAACTAGAGCCTGTTATGGTAACAACGAGGGTGGAATCCACGTCCACAAGGGAAGCACCTAGGTAGAGACCTCTGGTTTTGAAAGAAGTAGTACATGGGAAGTATCCAAACCTAGATAACAAGAAAGAAATTTACTAGGAAACCATGGACGTAATTTGAAGTTTACAAGGGGAGATCCAATGCTTAAAAGAGCAAACTAGAAAGGATGAGCAAAGGAGAACCATAGAAGCACCAAGGGATGACTTGGATGAGGTTAAGGAGGTGTGTAAAATACTGAGGTAGGAGAATATTATTCCCCTGCTAGGGGCATGGTTGAGAGAAAAGGTGCCACGTGACGGGGAAGAACATGAAAGGCAGATCCTACATGCAAACCTCCCACCTCACAGCCTTGATTATGACAAAGAGATTACCCTGAATGTAGTAGTGGATGGATGGTTTCTTAGCAACATCCTCATTGACACAGGTGCGAAGGTTAATGTTCTCACTCTAGATGCCTGACATCAAATGGGAAGACCTACATTATAGCCATCTTTAAATGTGTTGTATATGGAAAATAAAACAAAGGTGATGCCCATAGGTGTCTTGAAGGATGTAACCATTACAATTCAGGGGACTAGGTTCACTGGGGATTTTGAAGTCTTGGTGCTTGCCGAGGTAGATAATTTCCCAGCTCTACTTGGGTGCCCGTGGTGTTATAAGAATAATGCAGATCTCTAGTTTAACAAGGGGTACATAAGCTTTGAAAACAAGGAAGAGTAGGTAGTTATACCATTGGTTGATGGGAAGTCCACCCCCTATACTAAACCCCTTGGGGAGGAAGTCCTAGATAGAATATATGTGTGCTCCATAAGAGATCTAGAGACCATCCACCCTACAGAAGGAATCATCTAGTTTGATGATGCTCAATCTGTCAGTGATACTACCGATATAGCATGTGATAATTGGGTACATGGGACTTATGAATTGATTAGGAATCATATGAAAGGATCAGTAACCAAGTAACAACAGTGCGTATAGTTCGGCACAGGAGGAAAGATAATAAAAAAGTATTCCGAGGATGCATACCACGAGGTCTTTTTGAGAGAGATGGAAGCTCGCTGGAGGGAGGACGAATGATGAAGTATGCTAGGTTATTTTTTGATAGGAAAAATAGTAAGGTGGTGGGATGCGCATAGTGAGAACTTGTTAGAATGGCGTGAAGTTTGAATTGCGCTCACTGTTTAATTCTCGAAAAGTAACGTACCCACCGCTATTAAGGATTACAATGGCAATGGACCTACCTCTTCCCACATCCAGGCATGTGAGAGGGTCTGGGGAGAAGGCGTGGAAGCTTTACCACCCTCTCTTTGGGTGCATAAGTTGTATTCGACACTACAAGGTTGTGTGTGTGTGTGGTATATCCATTCTGAAACACGCCGCCAAACGGGAAGTTGGCAGGAATTAATGGCTGACTTGGTCCACACATTCAAGTACCAAAGTACCAAACAACCAGTTGATGAGGTGTTGCAGACTATCAAGTGCCTCATTCAGGGGATTACACCATGGTGGAAGATAGGTTAGTAAACTTACTCGATGGACCTATCTTAGAAGTGTGGTTCGAAGAGGAGGAACTAGAAGACATACAATTCGAGTGCGCGTGTGCTAAAAAGGAGAAAGGAAAGATGGTATACCTTGTTGATGGAGAGGAGATAGAAAGCCTGAATGTCGACCATTTGGTTGGGGTGCATGAAGTATTTGATAGTGCGAATGCATGTGCGTGCACGTATCATGAACCACTCAAAACCAAGAAAGTTAACATCGGCTCGGAAGAGGAGCCCAAGGAGGCTATCATTGGGGACTATTGGTCAGACAAGGAAGTATCAAATATCATCGATCTCTTACGTGAATTTGAGGATTTATTCTACGCAGATACCATGAGTTGAAAGGCGTCCACCATTCATTGGGGGAAATGAGGATAAAGTTGAAAGATGGTGCACACCTGGTCAGGACGAGGCCTTATAGGATGAATCCCAACATGCGCGTAAGGGTTAAAGAATAACTAGACAAGATGATAGCATCCGATATCATTGAGGTTGTGGAGGAATTAGAGTGGTTAAGTCTAATGGTGATCAGCATAAAGAAGGATGGGTGGATTAGGATATGTGTGGATTACAGGGAATTAAACACTATTTGTATCATAGATCCTTTTCCCACCCCCTTTACTGAAGAGATTTTGGAAGGAGTTGTTGGGCGCGAGGTCTATTCCTTTACGGATGGATTCTTGGGATATCACCAAGTAAGGATTGCCAAGGAAGACCAAGATAAGAAAACTTTCACCACCGAGTGGGGAAGCTTTGCATATACGGTCATGCCCTTTGGGCTGAAGAATGTGCCCACTATATTTTCGTGCATAGTGGTACAAGCATTTAAGGACTTCATCCACAAGTTCCTTCAGGTATATTTGGATGATTGGATAGTGTATGGATTGGTCAGGGACCATTGTGATAACTTAAGGTTGATGTTTGAAAGATGTCGGTAGTTGAGGATCTCCCTCAACATCAAGAAATGTATCTTTGTAACTCCTTTTGGAACGTTGTTGGGGCATATCATATGTAAAGAGGGCTTACTGGTGGATCCTGTGAAGGTTGCAGTTATTGTGGGGTTAGGGGAGCCTACCAGCCAAAGCGTCGTGCATAGATTTCTTGGACACATTGGGTACTACAGAAAGTTCATTAAGGGATATGCCAAGATCACCACACCTTTGGAAATATTTCTCAGACATAAGAGTGCCTTTCGGTAGGGAGAGTGCAATAGAGGGCTTTTGACACTCTAAAATTAAGGCTTATCACCACACCTATTCTATGATTCCCATCATGAGATAAACCTTTCCATGTCCACATGGATGCCTATGGTACAACAATGGGAGCCATTCTTGCTCAACCAAGAGAGGGGATTGTTGATGATCCTTTGTGTTTTACAAGTAGAAAGTTGACACCAACAAAACATAATTATACAATGATCGAGTACGAGGCATTGTCAATGATCTATGTGCTCCAAAAATCTAGGCAATATCTGCTAGTAACTCCTTTCATATTCTACACTGACCATATGGCCTTGAAGTATTTGGTAAACAAAGTAGTGTTGCAAGGGCACATATGCCATTGGGTTCTTCTATTTCAGGAATTTGAATTCAAAGTGGTGGTAAAACTAGGAAAGAACAATTGTGGGCCAGATCATTTATCAAGGATTGATTTGGGAGAGGACGAAAAAGTATCGAGGAAATCATGCCAGATGCAAAACTGTTTAGGTTACGGTGTGCACCTCGAATTATAAGACATTGCTATCTTTCTCAAGGAAGGTGTGGTGCCCATAGGGATGAATGATTTGGAAAGGAAAAGGTTATCCATACACACAATTCCCTTTATCTTTGATCAATGGGGATTTGTATAAAATGGGCCGTGATGAGGTTTTGTGCCGGTGTGTACTAGAACATGAACACATAGCTATAATAGAAGAGGCCCATGGTGGGATTGCGAGAGGACACTATGCAGGGAATACAATTGCGTGCAAGATCCTAGTCACTAGAATATGGTGGGAGATGATTCACCAGGATTGTATTGAGTTTTGTAAGGCCCGTTACCACTGCCAGTGCTTTGGAAAACCTGGAAAAAGGGATGAAATGCCCTTGCACCCTATCGCCAGGGGAACCTTTTGAAAAGTGGGCAATAGATTTTGTCGGACCAATCTCACCAAACCACGAAGGACTAACTCATGGTATATCATTACTGTCTTGATTATCTAACAAGGTGGGTAGAGGCCGCGCCACAGGATTATACCATAGCCACAACCGCTAGATTTTGTGGGAGAACATTATCAGTAGGTATGGGTGCCCATTAAGTTTAACAAGTGATAGGGGCACTCACTTCTTAAATGAAACAATTAGGATTCTATTGGCAGAATTCATGGTAGCCCATCACAAGACTACCCCTTATCACCCTCAGGCAAATGGGACTGCAGAGGCATTCAACAAAATCCTTAGTCACACATTGACTAAGATATGTGACATGGGTAGGAAGGATTAGGATGACAAGGTGTCAGTAGTCCTTTGGGCATACAGAACAACGTATAAAATATTGAACAAGGCCACACCATTTCAACTTGTGTTTGGCACGAAGGCTATTTTGCTGGTTGAATTTATGCTACCATCACTGTGTATAACGCGCACAAGAGGGTTGGATGATGAACAAGCACGGGAAGAAATAATTCATGAATTAATAAAGTTGGATGAAAGGCACTCACTAGAAAGATGGAGCCAAAGAACTAAAAAAGATAAACAAAAGGCATGACATGACCACCCCATTAAAAACAAATAGTTTGAGGTTGGCCAGATGGTATTGCTATATGATTCTAAATTTCTACGCCATCCTGGAAAGTTGAAGGTGCATTGGTTGGGTCCTTATGTAATTTCATACATCCTTAATTTGGGCGCGTGCCAACTACAAGCGCTAGATGGAACAAAATTACTTGGATACTTCAATGGGAGTAGGCTAAAGCCCTACTATAAATAATGATTCTTGGTGTTTGTAAATAAGGTAGTTCTGCCAGTTAGTTTAGAGTTTCCTTTTATGCTTTTCCTTTCTTGTTTTTCCCTTTCACGTTGTTGTCTTGTTTTGTGCCTTGGGCACCGGAAACCTTATTACTTTTTAAACTTATGATTACGTAGAGGAATGCACATCAATTTAGTGTGGGGTGAGGTGATTAAGAGAGGCATGAAATTATTCTGCAGGAAGATTGAGTTGGTAGACCGTTTGAACTGGCCCTATTGAAAAGATGCATTAGGAAGGCAGATGGATGACAAAATAGAGTTCCATTAGAAATCCACGTAAAAGGAAAAAGTGCAAAAATATGAGGTAGGTGAAAGAAAGAATCATGAGGATGGAAGAGGTGCCTTTAGCACTAGTAACACGTGTGCAAAAGTCTTCTGTCAAGATGGATTATCTACGCACTAGAAGGTTGGAAAAGTTTCCGTGCAAGGATTGGGCGCGGGTGAAAAACGTTTCACGTAAGGATTGGGCGTGTGAGGAAAAGTGCTAAAGTTGGGTTTTTGAAAATGCCACATTAAATATTGTCATATGGTGGTAAGTAGCCTAGCCTTTAATGTGTAAAAGAAGGAAAAACTATAAATACAAGGATGGGAAGTTCATTATTTTACTTTGCGAAAACAAGGAGAACCATTTTATTTCAAGAGCTAGGGTTCGAGAGCTAACTTGTGTGAAGGAGAATCTCAGAAACTCATGCGCAATTAGTCTAGTTGATCTACAAACTAGAGAAGAAGTGATTCACGGGTGTGAGGAATGTTGGGAAAGAGTGCCGTGATCAAAGGAGGAAAGTCAGAAATTAGGGTTTGTACTCTAGGGCACGGGGCGCATGAAGAAAACTCTCAGACAACTTGAAGGTAACCAGGAATGAAAGCAAAGGGTAAAATGACGGCCACAAAACTAGTTGATAAGCCTATAGTACAATCTAAGAAGGGAAAGAGGAAGGGAAAAGGAAAGAAGAAAGAAGATGAAATCCCCTTGGATACCAATGAGGAATGGTACTCAGAGATGCAATACCCAGATGGGGTTTTACTAGGGAAATAGTGGGAGTCCCACATCAGATAGATGACTGTAATTGATTATAATCATTGATCAAGTATAATTGTGAAGGAAATGGTGTTGGAGTTGGTGTGCCCCACAAACAAATGAACACCTGATGAGATTCCAATTTACAGCGATGTAGTCAAGGTGAAAATGGAGAAGGTAGGGATTCTCTAGCTTTAGGAGTTGCCCTACTTTGGGAAGCTCGGCGCTACTTGTGCAATGGTTAATGACACGCATACACAAATATTTATTCTACTTCACAGGGTGAAAAATGTGCATAACCCCACAGTTAATCTCACACTTTACAAGCCTAAGCTGTAAAGGGGACGCGATCTAGATGACCTCCAGGATGAGGAGGTAATTAAGAAAACCATTGCATCCCAGGATTATAAGAAGGGATCAAGGTACTACGACATCACGGATATCAGTGATCCGGTGATGAAAATGGCCATACACCTCATTTCCAAGCTAAATGGACAAGAGAGGTGGACCCAGGTGAGCAAGCCCTAGTTGAATGTCTGCAAAAAGGTCACGAAGGCACCATGTACAATATCTCCCAGTACATAGCAGATGAGATCATAAGCAGCGCGGAGGACGGAGGAAAGATATTATTTGGGAACATTCTATTAACCATTGTGTTCTCAGAAATTGGGGTGCCAGATGCATCTGATAAGTTCATATGGGAGTACCCCGATGAAGACCCTTCACCTGCGGATAGGTTCCAGAAGTATACTTGTGAGTCAATGATGGGGTGCACAAGGTACACTTGGATAAATGGTATACGCGCCTTAGGAATGCATTCGGGGTAGAATGGTAGATCCTAGAGCAACTCCCCATGGTGACTAAAGGAGAAGTAGAGTTTACGGTGTACCAGCACTTCTACATTGGCAGATTTATCTTGGTGGATGGCAGTTGGAGTCCTTGGTGCAAACTCCCCTTCTCATTTACTGCCCAATTCTTCCAAGTAGGGGTAAATAGATATAAGGAGTTGAAGAAGTTAAAACTTGACCTGTCCACCCTTGACAGTGAACACAGAGAGATGAGAAAGAAGCTGGTCTACCCAGGAAGCACGCATATGTTGAAAGGTACATGTCACAGGACATGCACATCGTAAGGCCGATGACCTTACCGATTGCTGAGAGCGCTGCTTATCAAGATTTACCTATGCATAAGACCAAAGTTCAAGAAGGGTGCATACGTAGAAAATGAAATATCCATCCCAGATGACCCCATGGGAAGGAAGAAGCCAGTGCTAAAGTGAAAAGAGAAAGAAGAAGAAGAGGAAGAACAAGGGGCGGTGGAAAGGTAGAATGTAGGTACCACGGGGCCAAGTACCTATGTCGGAAGAAGAGAAGAATGGTGGTCAGGGAAAAGACCTCGGAGAGGTACTTGAAGCCACCATCCCTGAAGAACCTTCAGATGAAGAAAAGACAACATCCCCCACTCCAGAGTTTTCTGCAAGAGAAGAAGAACAAGGAATGGAGGAACAAGGGTCTGAAGATATAGACGACCTGAACGCCTATGTAGGCGAAAGGGATGACGATGAAGGGGAAGAGTTGGAGGTGGATCAAGAGCCAATTGATATCCATGACTCGGAAGGAGAGGAGGTTGAGAATGCAAATGATGCCTTCATCTTTGTAAGGAGGAAAGGCACCCGAAGGGAGGAAGGCACGCGCAGTGAAGAGGGGAGCGAAGGGGCTAGTACCAAGGAGCCAGATATGCCCAAGCTCACTCAGGAGGAGGTGAATGAAAAGGAAACAAGGGAGGTAGAGAAGATAATTGATGCCTTGGTCAATGAAGAGTTGGGGCGCAGCATGGAGCTCATGCTCGGTGAGTTCAAGAAGGAGCAGAGGGAGAAGAGTGGAAGTAGCACGAAAGGACCAACTCTCTCGTAACTATTCCCAAGGGCATGCGCACGGGAAGTAAATGCGTGGAAGGGGGAAGAACAATGATGGGTTATATTGATGACCCCAACAAATTTTTATGCGCGTGTTTCCAAAGTACCATGCCCACCAAGGAGCTCACCGCCATGGAGTCCTTTGACCCTGAGGGAGGATACCATGGCAAACGAGGAAGATGCTATCTTGGGCATTCGACTCCCACCTCGATGAGCCTGAATTCAAGATTAACCAAGGAGTGGTATTGAAGCTGTCTGAAGGAAAGGGGGACAACCCCATTGTAAACACGCAACAACTATCAGACGAGCAAGTGTGCAATGCGCTGAACAAAGTTTCAAAGTGGAAATCGAGGCTAGGCTCTTCGGTAGAAATGATAGGGTTAGAGTCTTGGAGGACCTATTGGAGAAGAGGAAGGAAGAAGTGGTGAAGCTAACGAAGGATCTCAGCCTCGAGAAATTAATCAGTGCTCAACTGCAGAGGGAGCTTCAGGAGGAAAAGGCCAGGGTGCATGAAGTTTCCAAGAAGGTGGAGCTCATCTCCCAATTGATTATCACAAAGCACCGGACCTTAACCCTCATGCGTAAAAGTATAGATCCTCCTTGGAGTTCCTAGAGGACTTGACTCGAGATCCTCACCATGGAGAGGCAGCCCTTGGCATTAGAGTCGGCAGAAGAGGTAGTGGCGCACTTGGAGAAAGAAGACAAGTTGAAGGTCATTGTGCTCGTGGCCAAATACAACAAGGTGCTCACCAACGTAAGAATAGCTACACAAACCGTGGGGGTCACTTATGACCATTGCATAGATCAAGACAAAGTGACAAGCATACTACTTGCTAGCGACAAAGCTGAGTTAAAGGAATTCAGAGAAAAGAATAAGGGCAATAGAGTTGAGTAGGAAAGGATCATAGCCAAAGTAGAAAATAAATTCGAAGCCATTAAGAACCGGTGAGTCTCAATCAAAATGCGGCTAAAAAGAGCTCTGAGGGTCATCATCACAAGAAGATGGATGCCTGGAGAATCATGCTAAAGAACTAGAGACTGTGGTGGAAACCATTACCACACAAGGGGAGGGGCTAACTTACGATGAGGTGAGCACCTTGGTTGGTGACATTTGCACTAAAGCGCAGAAGGAAGTTAGCGCTTGGAGTACACTGGAGGCCGACCTCCAGCAAAACTTTCCCCTCCTCCTTCTTTTAGGAAATTTTCCCCTATTCTTTCTCTTCCCCTTTCTTTATTCTTTCCCCCCATTCTTTTCCAAGGCAAGGCCTTGCATTATTTTTGTATTGCATTATTTGAGAAGGTTCAGGGCGGAGAATAGGTGAAGTGTGGGGTAATGTTGGGCCCCTATTTTAGCTTCCAAATCTTAAGGGCGTGTAGGTGCGCATGGCGGGGAAGTGCGCAAGTGTAGGCGTGCAAGGTAGAGTTCAAAAGGCTTCTTGAAGAACCTATGACGTGCGTTACATGTGAAGAACAATTCGGGACTTAGCCATTTTTGGCCTTTGGGATAGAACACATGAAGAATGTGTTCCATTTGGATAAGGTTCCAGCCTAGCGACAGGGTGTCCTAGAGGGAATATACCTTGCGATAGAAAGATATAAAAAGTTAATCATGACATGGAGAGGCATGCTCCCGGAGCGACCCACACCTTGACACTTGGGATAGATTGAGGTTTGTAGAGGAGTTAGAGCTCGGAGGAATATTTACGTACATGAGCCCTTGGCAAAGAAAAATAGAGGGAAATGTGGTAGCGGAGCTCTGTAGAATTACTATGAGAAGTATGGGATGCAAATTGGTACAAAATTCAAGTAAGGATGTAATGGAGAAATGGGGAATGAAATTTTTGTCTTGTGAGAATACATGTATGGATCCACACATGGCGCATGACTATGGTCTACCTTCTGTAATATTTTATAAGTAACACTATGAATGAATGTGATAAGGTTACCATGACAAATGTGTTAAGAATCTTTCCTTGTATTACCTGCATATTTCTATTGTACTTCATTCTTATATAATCATGAATCTTACTTGAATGGTTAAGTATAGTAGTAGATTTACAACTCTTAGTTCTATTATTTATGTTGCACGCTTTGGTTCTATTATGACTAAAGGGGTGTAGAAGCCATCCTGAGCTCTATAGCTCTTCATGTCTATTAAATCACTAAGTCAGAATCATGAACTATGCCTTCCACTAGACTCACATAAAAGAGAGACTTGGATCCCTCTCGTGTGCCTCGGGTGAGCACCCAGCACTCACTGGGTGATAGGCTAGCGCGCATGAGGTTCCCTTGTTCTTAGTGGGTGCAAAAGTGACTACACTAGATTTCTCTTGTCTGAGTTAGAGAATATCAAGAAGAACCCCAATGAATTAGTCCATGAATTTAACACAAGGTTTAACGAAACTTTGAGAAGGCTACCTGTTAGTCTGAGGCCTTGTGATGAGTCTTGTTTAATCAAATATGTAGATGCATTTGATAAAAAGGCAGCCTATTGCCTAAGAGACAAGAACCCTACTAATCTAAGACAAGCTTTCACCATGGCACTTCAAAATGAAAACAATATCAAAGCAATTGGGAAACCTCTCAAGAGAGATGGTGTAAAGTTGATAAACCACTGAAAAACCTCGAGCTAGCAAGGGTGCTGATTTAAAGGAGGTTGTGAAAACTTTGGCAAGGGAAGTCAAAGAAATCTCATATAAGTTGGCAAGAGCTGAGAAGGGAATTGGGAAAACTTCAAAAGGTCAGCCAAGAGCACAAAACTGTGAATTTTTTTTCAATTATCCTAGAGGTGATCAAAGGGCAGATGCTAGAGGAAAAGGACCCATGGGGTCTGCAAATGAACATCCTCAAGCACGTGAAGGAAGAGTGTTACACGATCCCTAATTCATAGGGTTACTGCTGTTGAAGAAGTTATTGATATTGATTAGTGTGATAGATGTTTTCTACCCCATCCTCCATGTGAAGTGGACCAATAAGAAGGTGAAGCTAATAATGATGATGGTACTGATGATGATATTTTCATGGTGGGTTGTTCTTCAAGCTCACAAGGAGGAGAAACATCTACTGAAGTGATAAGTGCAAGGACAACTGCAACCTTTTGGGTACAAGTTTTCCTTCCCCCTCATACTCTTGAAGTTGATGTAGTGCAAGCTTTTGAAATTCCTAACAATGAATTTGAATACTTAAGAGCTTTGATGATTAAGAAGTATGATGGTGGTATTCCTTCGGAGGAAGATAGACAATTGTTGATGAATGTTGTTGTAGCTCAAGAGAAAGATTATAACACTAGAAGCAAAGTTGTTAAAGGAGTTGGGCCTCAAGCCAAACCTAAAACACCCTTGCTCACAAGCATTCCAAAATAATCTCCTAGGAGAGAAACACTTGCCAAAAGCTCTATTATCCCAAGAAAAATTACAGTCCTCCTCATGCCCAAGCTGCCAAGAATCCCTTGCCATCAAATGAATCTTTATAACGCCTTGATTTTTGTAAGTTATCATGGTGATTATTTTTCATAATGTTGTAACTACTAAAATGAAGGCAAACATGTTAAGATATATTTTGATCTTAAAGGAATGTGTTGCTAATCTGGACTCTTGTATACTATAATTTTTTTACTTGGGACAACAGTTATTATTACTTGTATGTTGCTAATGTGACAACAGATCTGCCGTATGTTTGATGGACTCTATTTGCCGACTGACAGCACACATTGAATCAATTCCATTGATCCAAGGTATGTTGTGGCCTTCTTGTAATCGCTTTGCCGATTTACTTTTAAACCAGACTGAAGGTTGATATAAATGTTGCAGCACTTGATTTTAGGTATGAATAGCTGGCACGTAGATGCCAACGAAAAAGGTTTGATTCTCGAACCATACTCTGTTGTAACGCAAGACCCCATAAGGCGATAAAGGCCTGGATGTGGGTGGCTCGGGGTATGTGGGCGCGGATGAAACGTCCTGCATAGTGTTGAATTTGGATGTCAATCGGAAGGACTTGATTGGAAATTGATTAATTAAGTGAGAGGGGATTAGACCCTAATCTACCCCTAAGCTCTACCTTATACCCTAACTACTATCCTATGTGGATTTTTAAATTCTATAATGATAAAAATAGATCTAAACTCTATTAACCTATGACCTAGATTTGGACACTATTATAAATCTTAAACTAATCCTAACCTAAGGAAGGGGATGCACAGACCCATGTGGATGGAAAGGATAAGGAGGGAAGGTAAGAATTTATTGACAATGAATGAGGTCCTTGCGTGGACGAGAACCAAGTTTGGCGGGAACAGGGGAAAAGTTAGAGGCATTCGATTAGTCATAAGACCAAACTTGGTTTTCATGCAAAATTTGAATTTGGCAATTCACCAAACCGAGTCGGCGGTGGCGTGAGAAAAAAAAAAGGAAAAGGCATAGCCTTCAATGCATTTAATTTTCTTGGTCTTTGTGACCAGCCCGCTTGGAAAGAGCATAGAGGAAATTTTGTTGTTCATTGTGTTCTTTCGGGTTTTGGAAGTTGCTCGCATTTGGTTTTCACGGTTGCATTGAACCGGTTGTGTTTGATTTTATCTTTGTTTCTTTGGAAAATTTAAGGCTATTTTGAGCACATGTAGCATAAGGTGATTGTTGGGAAGCTCTGCTCACGCCGCCGTGGAAGGAAATAACTCCTGTAGGCAAATTTTTTTCTTTGCTTCAGGAAGATTATCGGGCATGTTAAGCCCTTCTCTTTAAACTGCTTGCTTTGCTTAAACGTCTCATTAAAACAACCTGCTCTTCGATGAAGGGGTTTTGGTTTATTCGACTTTCTTTGTCATGATTGAGATGATTTGGGTAGAGTCATTTTTCTTTGCTGTTGCGATTTGAACTGTCTTTGCATAAGTATTGAGTTGGAAATACAGCCTATGCTGTGTTGATTTGTTTGACAATATGGGGGATTGTTTCTTTACTGAAATTATAAGGAAATTATGATTATGAATACTTAGTCATGTGCTTTTTTTTGTAAAAATGGATGAACACGAATTGGGTGATCGTGGAAGTCGAAGAAAGTAATTGTTCTTCTTACTGAAATTATAAATGAACTATGTTTTCTCCTTGCTGTGATGGAAAGTTGATTTTATTGTGTTTTATGGATGCGGTTTGATCTTCCAGTTGAGTGCATCGTTGTCGTGAATACTGAACTTGGCTTTGTATTTCTGTGCAAATGAATGAAATACATGGGAATTAGCTTGCTGTTTGAGACTGTTCTGACTGTACCTTGCTTGTGCATCTAATACCCTATGCGGGTTTTCATTAATAAAGGTATTGATATATGAATATTGTATTCTGAGTTCTGCACATCATTGTGAAATAGAAGAATGGGATTTCAGGTTGAAATGTCTGTTGATAAGGAACTCGAACTGGGTATTTCTTTGCAAATGGCATATTGAATGAAAATTGTACATGCTGTGTGAGTTTGTTTGACATTGTTGAACAATCATTCTATTGTCAATATGGGTTTGAGCTGTCATTATAAAACAAACACGACTTGGGTGTTCTTATTACATTTTGAAGAAAATGATTGTTTCTTTACTGAAATTATAAGGAAACGAGTTCTTCTTCTTTCTGCTGTTTTAGATTTTGAAAGAAATGGTAATTGGGTTTCATTGAGCATTATAGGTTCAGCTTGATGGAAGTGACAGTGGCATTTAGATTGTTTTAAAGTGCCGTAGTTTTTTTTTGTATGCAAACGGAAGAATGAAATGATTCGTGTGATCTCGATTTTGCACTTTGTCATTCCAATACGAACTCAACTTGAGTGATTCTTGTTGTGTTTGAAGAAAATGGGTTTTTTCTTATTTAAATAATTACGAGGATGAATTTTTCTCTTCTTCTTTGTTTGAGTTCGAAATAGCAACAATAGAGCTTTACCGCATAATACGGTTGGAATTGCTTTGTAGGTTATAGCAAAGTGCAAATTATTATTATTATTTATGAACCGTGTGTGTTTATAGGTATAGAAATTCATGTGAATAATTGATTAAGTGACTATATAAGCTGTTCATTTGGTTATAATACAATGCAAGAAGTATGAATTCTTCTAGTACAGTAAGAGCATAGTATGCATTCTTTACATTGTTTGTTCTATGATGGATACGATGTTTTACCAACTTATTTTTGGTATTCGTATGTGCCTGATTTAAAGGAAGTATTGATAGGGATGATAAATTCTTCCTTGTTTTCATTTAAAGCTGAATATGTATGGAATTATTCCTTGCTGTATTGGAAAGTGAATTCTGAATGGATTTTGTAAGTTTCACTCTGAACTGTTATCATTGATTGATGTCTCGTTTGGATTAATTTTTAGTACAGTCATGAGGAAAGGAAAAAGGAATGTGAATGGATAACTTGTAATAATGATCATTTCTTCTCTTATACAGTTAGAAATTTGTAATCCTTAAGGAACGAATTTTCTATTGCTTGGGATTAAGCATCTATATTTTATTGCTTTTTTGCTTTTCTCATCCGTACTTGATTGATCTTGGAATCAAATGAGTTGCATGAACTGAAAGGAAGGTAATTTGATTTATATTTTCAGATCAAATTTATCCTTTGAAATTATAACTAATGAAAGGAAGGAAATTAACAACATTTAATGTTTTAACAGCAGCATACATACTTGTATTCCTAGTTCTTATAGATGTTGTAATCTGGAATTGTTGAAGGAAATTACTTTTTGTAATGATTATTTAGGAAAAAGGACAGTAATCCTTTGACTGATTGGAATGGTATTTAGATGATTTAGTTGTCATGCTGTTCATTCTTTTTGATACTTAATTCTTGATTGATGTTCATATTAACGTTTCATAAAAGTAGGGTTCTTTTATTGAGACAGTTAATTAAAAGCACCTCATTTTAATGACAAGTGCTTAATATGCTCAGTTCAATGAACTGACCCGTGCAAGTAATTTTGCAGATGGAACTTGAGTAAAACGAAGACATGGTTGTTTTTCATACTTCTTTTGATTGATCAAGATGGATTGTATTTGATAGTTATTACTCCTCTACGAGGAATTGAGAAAAGAAGAAACTACATTCTTCTATCTTATGAGTTGTAATGTGGTTTGATATAAACAAAGTCCAGTCATTTGGACTGGAAAATGTATAGATTATGAAATAGATGGATGAATACAAATACAAGTGTGATATTTTAATGACTGTATCAGTTTGATATTGTTGATTAAGTTGGGAATATAATATTATTCCTTGATTTGGAATTATTCAATTGTTCATGAATGGATTTAAAAGGAACTGACATCTATTCTTACCTAAATACGACTTTTACGTTGAAATGTGCAATTAGTTCATACTTGGGTTAAGATGAATTTTTAATTGATATTAAAGAGGATGAGGAAGAACATGTACTCATATCGAAAGGTATTCAGGATTAGCTTGAAAGCTAAGGAATATCAAATAACTTAGGAGCAACCGAACCTCGTATTCGGACTCCGTTAATAGCCTCGTATGTTAAATTCAGAAAGTAAGGATATGGGAAAAACATATCCATGGTTAATAGACCTTAACTATGTAAGGTTAAGGAGAATAAATGAATAAATTCATTAAGAATTAGACCTCGTTTAAATGACGTCTAATAAGCTGGAATTTTGAATTTGTTTACAGTTGTGGAAAACTTGGTTAAGTTTAATAGGTTAAACTTATTAAGTCTATCGGTAATGGGCTGCTTAATCCAAGGATTAAGAAAAGAACCAAGTAGAGAAAATGCAACCCTTCGGTATGAAGGAGAAGATGCATAGTAAGCTAGAAGACGGATTTAGTCTCTCTTAGCTACATACAATTGTAACAAGAACGAGGATAAAGGATCAAAGCATGATCACTGCTGCAGTTGATCTTAAATATTAAGATCATAACCAAATCACTTGAAGCCGATGGATGTGTACTCTCGATGGGAGGATTCCGTGAGACATTGACATATGCCATTCAAACATGGTGTCTTCATGAAGGCGGGGCCTTAATGATGACACAATGTTATAACCGACATATTACAATGCCCTCCCGAATTAAATCATCAAGATTACATAAGTTGGATACTAAGTTTTGGGTCTGGGAAAGGAATGTGATCACGTATATGGAGTGACTCCAGAGGACTAAAGATAACTAGATACACGGAGTCATCTAGGGGCGACACCGTATGTCCTGTATCTTTAGTTACCATGAGTAACTTCCTATACTCGTTCATATTGCTAGTTGGAGTTAGAGTTTGACCCTAAATTGGAAGGACTAGTAGAGACCAGGAAAGACCATTCTAGATAACAGAGACGAAGTGAGGTGAAGGACATATTCCATTGATGTGTATCACATCCTGGATTATGATCATACAAAGCATGTGAAAATCTTTGGTTAAAGTATCGTAAGTGATGGTTGCGTTGTCCTAATCACCTAATTTAAGATGTAGGATGTCGATGAATATCGAATGAGATATTCGAGATAGGCTTCTTAAATGGATCACTTCGATAACCGGAAACGGTAAGAGAACCTTGTATATACATTATACTATGCATGAATTAACATGAAGGATCGGTAAGTTGCCGAGTCATGAAATGAGAGATCGCTGAAACTCCGAGCCATGTAATGGGAGATCGGTAGTTCTTCGAGTCATTTACAACAGCATATGGAATCTGTTATATGATTGAATGACACTGAATGTGTGTTCCATATTACAAATATGTGAACAGAGAACATTAGTTTTAAAGGGAAATTGTGTGATCCAAACTACATTATTTGGACAGAGAACAATTATTAAAACTTGAACGTGTGTTTGAATTATATAATTCATAACAGGGAACGTTGTATAATTTTTATTTTTATTTTCCCTTGTTCTGGTATCTTAAAATGGGGATGTTAGATCTTGGTATCAGTGAAGGTTGCAGCTCTTGGACCTAATGAGTCCACAATATTAATAAGGTTTACATTTTTTTATTGAACAGAAAATGGTAAGAACAAGAAGGAATGTTGCGAACAACCCGTTACTGGGTGGAGAAGCAGCTACTGCTCAAAATTTGGATGAAATCCTTGTTGCCCTACTAGATACGAGAGATCATTTGATTGTTTTGGAACAAGTCAATGGGCAATGAAGAGGAGGAAGAAGACGCTGATATAAATGATCAACCACCTCCTGTGGACAACACCAATGGAGGGAATCCGGGTGTTGATAATAGTAATGTGAATGCTCCTAATCATCCTGAAAATAAAAGGGCAAGATTAGCAGCTAAACTTACAAATGACATAAAGAGAATAAGTCCTCCAAAGTTTGATGGAACAACCCTTGGGGACGGAGCTGAGAATTGGCTCAGTGAAATGGAGAAATACTTTGCAATAAGAAACTTCTCCGAAGAGACCAAAGCGATATGGGGAGCATATCAGCTTTCTCATGAAGCATCATCATGGTGGGACAACCGTAAGGTTGAGTTGAATATTGTCGAATCAGACATAACTTGGGATCAATTTAAGGGTTACTTTAGGCAATGATGGCTGCCTCAACTCTATTTTGATAGGAAAATGACTGAATTTCAGAATTGGTCACAAGGAAGGCTGATGGTGATAGAATACTGGGAAGGGTTTACTAAACTCCTTAAGTATGTGCCGCAGTACCAAGCTGACGAGAAGTTCAGAATACGGAAATTCATAATGGGACTGAATCCCATCATTGGTGGCGAAGTGGATGTCCATGGCCCAACCACCATGGAAGGAGTTGTCGAAAAGGAAATTAGACAGGAACAGAAATTGAGAGCAATTTTTGCTCATAGGGAAGAGATAAGGAAGAAGATTCCCAATTCTTCTTCGTCTCTCGCACCTAAAAGGGGACCTTGGAAAAGGTTTGGTGTGAAAAACAAAATTGTTGTGGATAACAACAAGAAATCTGTGATGAACAAACCTATAAATAGTGTGTAGAACCACTTCGCAAAAGTTAGTGGCAATGGACAAAAGTCTTATGGAAGCCAAAATGATAACTTCAAAGCTGGTAACAAATTTGAGCCTAGAAAAGGGCCAGTTGGAGGATGCTTCAACTGTGGAAAGGACCACTACATGAATCACTGTCCTTTGAAGAAGGATGATCACACCGCGAAACAGATACACGCTACAGTGGCTAAGCAGACAAGCTGAAAAGTAAGTTACGCCTATAGAAGTTCCGGGTAAGTTATTCGGTACACCTATAGTCATAATTTTTGATCTTTAGAGCTCTTTTAATGCTTTATTTCTACTAAAATTGTAATGAAATTAAAAATAAAGGCTGAACAAATGGATAAGACATGAACAGCAGTGCATTATGGGAATAATGTTGTCCATACAGTCAAAATGTGCCTTTTTGGGGCAATTCTTGACTTGCCCAGTTTCTCCACCAAAGTTGACCTGTATGTCACTCCTTTAGGATCATATGATATCATTATTAGAGTTAACTGGTTGGCAGAACATAAGGAAAAGGTCATTGTTATGAAAAACAAATATGTTGTTTTGATGACTGCAGAAAGCAACAGATCATTCAAGGTAAACGTGAAGTTGCGATTAGAAACCGACAATATGCAACTAAAAAGGGCTAAAAATAGAGGCTGCACCTTGTATGCAGTAAAAATGACAGAAAATGCTGAGGAAGATAATGATTTCATGGAAAGATATCCATTGTTAAGGGATTTCAGTGATGTGTTTCCTGAGGAATTACCAGGTCTTCCACCCAAACGAGAGTTTGACTTTGCAATAGAAATCAAACCAGGAACTGAACCCATATCTAAGGCACCTTATAGAATGACCACCCTTGAGTTGGTAGAGCTAAAGGCTCAATTACAGGAACTTTTGACTAAGGGGCTGATAAGACCGAGCGTCTCACCATGGGGAGCGCTGGTAATTTTTGTAAAGAAAAAGGATGGCACATTGAGGCTGTGCATTGATTACAGAATGCTGAACAAGGAAACTATTAAAAATCGATACCCACTTCCTAGGATTGATGATCTATTCGATCAAATGCGAGGAGCATTAGTCTATTCAAAAATAGATCTTCGATCTGGGTATCATATGTTGAGAATAAAGGAAGAAGATATTCATAAAACAACTTTTAGAACAAGGTATGGGCATTATGAATTCACGGTGTTACCTTTTGGGTTGACCAATGCACCTGCCGCCTTCATGAATCTGATGAACAATATTTTTCAAGAATACTTAGACAAGTTTGTGCTTGTATTCTTAGATGACATTCTTATATACTCTAAAAATGTCGAAGAGCACCAAGAACATCTAAGGATAGTCTTTGGAAGTTTCAAGAAAGAGGAAGTTGTATGGTAAAAATCTAAATGTTCCTTTTATGATGCGAGAGGTGCATTATTTGGGACACGTTATAAGTAAGAATGGAATAGTCAGTAGACCCTTCAAAGATCACAACTATAACCGAGTGGCACAAGTGCTTAAGAATGTGCATGAAGTGAGAAGCTTCATGGGCTTGGCAGATATTATCGAAAGTTTGTTAAGGACTTTTCAAAAATTGCTGCTGTTGGTTTTCAAATAAGACTTTTTAGAAGAGCAACAGTCAGGGGACAAGAAGTCCCTCCTCTTTAATGGGAGAGGTTCCCTTATTGAGACACGAACTTATTTACAAATATACAGAGGGTCATTTTATGGTTGAACTTGGATACCACGAAAATGTTTTCCACAAAGATCATCAGTTACAAACGGGCTGAGGAAAGAGGGTACGAAGATAAGCAGAATAGCAAACGTTTGGAATTATAGATAACAGAATAATTCTTTACGAGTGCGAAGTTGCGGGAATTTGAAACAAGATTATTTGCATTAACTGAATAAGATCAAAGACACAAAGTTCTTCAACGACCTTTTTCAAATTCATTAATCAAAGACACAAAGTTCTTTCTTGGTCGTGCAAGATCACTGTATTTGCAAAAGCAATCAGCAAGACTAACGAATTAGGTACAAAATAATCTTCACAATACTAAAGGAAAACACAGAGCTACAAAGATTCAGATAGAGAATGAAAAGAAAAGCCCTTTTGTATTGATATGTTCAAGATCTATTTACAATTTCGAGAGTATGCCAAGTTCTTCCTCCCCCAAAATGGCGTGGAAAGGCCATTATATAGCTTACAAGTCGGTTACGACTTGTAACCGTTTCTTTTAAATAAAGAATAGTTAAGTATTGCCGGTTGCAATATCCCAACTAATTACAAGGAATGCGAAAAGACAGAGAAGAAGAGAAAAGAAAGAAAGAAGGAGGAGACAGGTGGCCAGCTATAGGGAGGGACCCAATGTCTTCAGAATTCGCTGCCTGAACTTCTTCAAAGCCTCGGCTATGTCTCTGCCACGTGGAACCGACGTGTTGGCAGCAGACTGAGTCCAAAATCCTTGACACTTCTCCATCTCTTTATCAAACTCGACGTGAGTATGATAATCTTTATTTGCTTCTTTAATGGCATATTGAAGAGAGCAAATGTCCTTCATCTTTTCTTTGGAGATGGTGCTTTCCTGGAACAGATCGTTTTTTACAAAAGCTCTGAACTGAGATTTGATTTCTTGCAGGGACAGAAGAGCACCAGAGTTTTCATCCTGAAGATGACAATGTATATCTTTGAAGGCAGCCACTGTCAGTGCTTTGAAAGCTTCTCCCTTCTGCCAACTGTTCTTCATCTCTACCACAGCTTCTTCTAATACTCTGATCTTCCATTCTACGCTGTAGACCCAAGACTTCGATAAATTGTCTTTGGCATCATCAAAAATCTTGTTCGCCATTAGGATGTTCTCATCTGTTTGTCCCATGAGGCGGAGGTCTACTATGCAACTGCTCCAGATTTTGAGTTCTTTATCCATGGTACTGATAGTGGAGGAGAGATTTAGTTGCATATTACTCACCTTTTCATAGAGCTTGAAGGCTTCATCGATGAAGTTCAACCCCGCGACAAGCATGTCATCCACCATGGCTTCAAAAGCTCTGCCATAAACAGAATACTTGTGCATATCTTTTATACTTTGCACTTCATCTTGGCTTAGTATTACAGGAGGAGGTAAAGCAGTTAAAGGGGTGGGATCCAAAACTTTGTCCTTAGATAGAAGAGACTTGATGAAACCTGTAAGAGCTCGGGCTTGCTCTTCCAACTGTTCGATAGCTTGCTGTCCTTTTTCCACTCTTCCAATAACTCTTGTGACTGTTTCCTGGAGATTATGGATCTCGCCTTCAGGGGTAGACTCTCCCATTGGGATTCTCAGTAGCTCCAAGTCAGATACTTGCAAGTCCTGTTCTGATCTGTCTATAGCAGGCTTGGCAATCTCCAAGAATTGCTGACCTCGAGTATCAGATACTATTCTGGAGGTGGTTCTTGCTTTCTTGGCACGAGAAGGCGTGGTACCCAACATGGCTGCAACAGCATCAAAATTTGGTCCCAGGTTTTGGGAGGATGGTTTTCTCTTCCTTTTGTCAACCAAGGGTTGTACCCATGCAAAAGAGGAAGAAGAATCTGCAGGAGGAGCAAGGGGGCCAAGAGACAGGGAGCCCATGACACTCAAGGTCTGTGCAGCTGTTGACTCAAGCTGAGATGTGGAAGGAGCACTGGAGACAATGGCAGTAGAAGAATCACTAGCCCCTGGAAGCTCAGTGCTCTGGACCTCCTTGTCTTTATCTGTTGGGTCCTCAGGAACATTTGCAGGAGTTGGCCTTTCACTCTCTTCACTTTCACTGAGGATGATGATGTTCTCTGGTCCAATAGGCAATTCCGCCTGTTTCTCCTGAGGATCTCTTTCCACCGGTTCCTTCTTTACTTCCTTGAGCTTCTTCTTATATACCTGAGTGGATGGAGAAGGAGTAGATTCCGCAGGTCCCTGAGCTGCTGAGGTAGGAGAGGTTTTCTTTGGTGTTTCGGACCTTGAAACTGGTGCTTCTCTTATTGGTGTAGAGGCATCCTTGGAGGAGGATTCTCCCGAGCGTCTCCTGAATTCTCGGACCTTTTTATTGAACCAGACCTTAGTCCTGACTAAGACTGGAGCAAGGATTTCAGCCAAATCATCCCTCTCTTTTCTGTTCCAATCTATGTCTTCCAGAGGGGTGTGTTTGATCACATTTTCATACTCATATGAGTATAGCTCAGAATTATCATCTTCAAGGCCTTCAGGAACTTGGTACAGACCGAGCTCTTGAATCAATTGTAAGGAGAACCTGCCATAATGTCTTCTTCTGGCCTCAAAGTCGTCTGTACAGTCGGCCCAGTAATCTTCTGTCTCTGCCACATGGTGATAGACTATCTTGATGTTCTGTTCAATAAACTTCTTCAAGTCAAAGCAGGTTCTTGGCTTGAAGAAATGAACGGTGACAGGGACCAAAGTTCTCTCTATATTCTGGGCATCCAGGGCTGTTTTGCACGTGTAATTTCCCAGAGAGATGGGAAAGTGCAAACCAGAGATCTTCTTGTCTCTGCAAGTTCTGTGCAACTTGTCCAGTTGCCTGCATATTTCAATCAAGGCCATCTTGTCATTGCAGAACATGGGAAGCCTCAGAGGAGTACCCTCATAACCAGCAAGCCTGATGTATGAGAATTTCCTGAATTGGATGAAGTAGGCCCCATACCGTGATATCAAGTTCATGGCTTCATCTGAAAACCTCCTGGCGGTGTCACCCTCGAGCAATCGGACCACGTACATAGTGAAAGCATCATTAACCCTTCTGAAATTGCGGTTGCTGGTCTCCAAGGTAAACTGCGGGCAATAGGTGTACACTGGGTCGCCTTTGTGGGCATCTATATATGAGAATCCAAACCATTGCCTCGATGCTGCTAGAGTATACATCAGATACGAAGTCATGAAAAACTTCTTTGTTTGCAGTACGTTGGATAGCTGTTCCGTCAGGTTCATGCTGATGATCTCAGCCCAGTTGATATTTTGTGTACCTTCGCACACCATACTGATGAGCGGGCACATCCAGAAATGGAACTCGCTGGTGGAAGGCAAACCCATGACCCGAGCCAGCAGTATTATGAAATCTGACAGTTCTTCGTTGAAGTCTGCTCGGATGAGAGTTTTGGTGAGGCGGGAAGCTCCTTTCTTAGGGTTTTTTAACCAGGACTTCGCCACTCGTGCCCTGTACTTGTCACTGTCTTGATCGAACATGGCTTGCGCTTGGACTTGAGAAACAACTATGGCATTGTCCAATTCCGGGATTCTCAGAGCGGCACCAATGGCGGCAGCGTCTAGCTTGGCGATGAGCTCCCCGTGTACGTTTGTCAATTCACTTGAGGCAGGGTCGAAGTGAGCTCCGCATGCAAGCACTGTATCAGCACACTGTACTGAAATTGGGAATCCTCCAGCGTACGCCAAACCACTGTCATAAATTGTCTGAGCCATCGGCGAGGGATTCGCATCTTCCATCCTTGCCCAAAAATCGCTGAAATCGAGATGTCGGGCCTCGCTATCTCCAATGTTGCTTACAGCAGACTCGAGTGGAGAAATCTGTTCTTGTCCTTGAAATTTGATCTTCATGTCGATAGTTTCAGGGGAACAAGGTTGCAAACTAGACTTGGAATGGAATTACAGAAGCAGAGGAACGTGCGCAAGTTTGTAGGCGGCGAGGGTTTGAGCAAAGGATAATCAAGGAAGATGTGAGAAAATGCGAAGGGGAAATGTTCATTATATAGCCTTTTGGGGAGAGGAGTGAATTCAATGCGCATTTAATTACACGACCACCAACTTGAAAAGCGCCATACTTGGAGTGAGCAGGAAAAACTAAGTATGGATGACACTAGGTACGCTTGGGACATGTGAGACGCGAATGCGCGAAACACGCGGCTCGGGCGGAATGGAGAGAGAATGCACAAAAGCTTTTGGAACAATTGGGACGAAAATACGCGAGGTACGCGGCTCGGGCATTTCGGCCGAAATTGGAAAAGCAGGTCCGCTTGGACTTGGGACTTTTGGAACAGATAGTTCCGGAGTACGCGACTAGGAAGCTTCGGCCGAAAAAGAGAAAGCTCGTACTTTTGACTTTGGGATATTTGGGACAAAGTAGTGCGAAGTACGCGGTTCGGATGGTTCGGCCGAAATTGGAATGACTTGCACAAAAGCTTTCGGGACATATGGAACAAAAACTTCCGACGGGCCCGAAGATAGGACAATTTCGGGAATTTCGGCCGGTCGGGGAACAACTCGCACTTTGGAACTTGGGACAGTCGGGACAAAAATGTCCGACAGGCCCGAAATACATGCAAGAAAAGTCCAATACTTAGATTTTCAGACTTCCAAGACTTTTTTCACACCACCAGCTTGGTAGAAAAGACACTTAGACTCAAAATTTTGGGATTTTACCTTTGACAGAGCAGGGAATTTTGAGTGGACAACACTTTGCCCCAATCACTTCACCGCAAAAGAAGGATAAGAAATTTGTCTGACTGGACAAATGTGAATCTGCCTTTAAAAATTTAAAGGAACAGGTTAACTACAACACCTATTCTAACTATACTGCACCCAAATGGAAATTTTATGGTTGTAATGGCGATGCATCGAGAAGGCCTTGGAGGTATTCATTACAGAATAACCATGTTATAGCTTATGAAAGCAGAAAGCTTAAGCTACATGAACAGTAATTATGCTCCACACGACCTAGAGCTCGCTTGCCATTGTTCATGCACTTCAAATGTGGAGGCATTACCTTTTAGGCAAGCCTTTTGAGTTAAAAACTGATCATCTAGGGTTGAAGTATATTTTTACTCACCCAAATCTGAATGCAAGCGCAAGAAGATGGTTAGAATTTCTGTCTCAATATGATTTTGATATAAGCTACATCAAAGGCAAGAAAAATAAAGTGGCGGATGCTCGAGTCGAAGGAAGCATATCTCTGCTCTTATAACGTTAAGAACTCAGTTTAAGGATGAGGTGAAAGATGCCTTGGAATCAGATCCTTATTTCCAGCAAGTCAAAATAGCACTTGCTGCAGATCCAAAGGATGTCAGGTATAAAGGATTTCATTTTGACAATGAAGGAATTATGAGGTTCGAAAACAGGGTATATATACCTTTGGCAAATGACTTAAGAAGGAAATTGTTAACTGAATTTCATAATTCACCTTTTTCTGGACACCCTGGCATTACGAAAATGCTTGTTGATCTTAAGTAGCAATACTTCTGGAAGGGAATGAAAAAGGATGTGGTGGAATTTGTAACAAACTACTTAGAATGTCAGTGTGTTAAGGCGGAACATATGCATCTGCTTTGGATTATTGTATCCCCACAAACGATTCCACAATACAAATGGAAAGTGATAACGATGGATTTCGTTCAAGGATTGCCTATGTCAAGAAATAAGCATGATATTATCCTGGTTGTCATCGAAAAATTGACCAAAGTGGCACACTTCATTCTTGCAGTAATTTGAAAGATGATGCACCAAAGTGTTAGCAAGAAGATTTGTACATGAAATTTTCAGATTGCATGGAATACCGAATTAATCATATCGATAGAGATCGAGGATGACATCAAGGTTTTTGCAAATGCTTAATGCGTCCTTGGGAACTAAATTAAACTTCAACTCTACATATCATCCGGAGACGGATGGGCCAGGCCGAGAGAGTCAATCAAGCTTTAGAGGACATGTTAAGGATGTATTGCATGGACCAACAATATAAATGGGAGGAATACCTTCCGCTGGTTGAATTTTCCTATAATAATACATACCATGCCTCTTTAAAAATGGCGCCCTTTGAAGCATTGTATGGAAGAAAATGCAGAACCCCTATCAGCTGGGACAGCGTAGAGGACAGAGAGGTAATTGGGCTAGAAATCCTTATGGAAATGGAACAACAAATAAAAATGATTCGGGAACATCTAAAGGAGTCTCGCCAATAGGAAAAGAGTTATGCGAGACTTAAAGCGGGTTGATAGGAATTATAGATCTGGAGAGAAGGTCTTTCTTCTCGGTGAAACCGAAAAAGAGACAATAACTTTTGGCAAGGCTGCCAAGTTGTCGCCACGATACGTGGGACCTTTTGAAATTGTTGAAATAATCAACCTTGTAGCTTATCGTCTAGCATTACCTCCTGCTTTATCTCAAATGCATGATGTTTTTCATATTTCTTTGCTTAAGAAATACGTAATAGATTTATCACATGTGTTGAATTGGAATTCCTTGCAGGTCTAAGACCCAGGAATAATCATGGTTAAGCCCATTCGAGTGCTGGGAACTCACCAGTTGTACTTAAGAAATCGTGAAGTGAATCAATGTAAGGTCCAGTGGGACCAGTTTAGCGAAGAAAGTGCAACTTGGGAAAATCTCGAAGAAATGAGATCTACTTTTCCATACTTGTTTGATCGAAATTGAAATTTGAAAAACTGATAATTCTACCAAATATAGACAATTATTAGTCTATTTTACAGTTGTCTTAAAACACAGTTTTAAAGAGTGAATCTGTTTTTGGTATGAACTTATGAATGGAAGGACAATAACTGAACTTTGTCCTAGAAACTCCTTGATTTGGTTAATTTGATCATCGGGACGATGATTCTTTAAGGAGGGAGGAATGTAACGCCTTGATTTTTGTAAGTTATCATGGTGATTATTTTTCATCTTTGTTGTAATCTATGAAATGAAGGCAAACATGTTAAGATATATATTTTGATCTTAAAGGAATGTGTTGCTAATCCGGACTCTTGTATCTTGTAATTTTTTTACTTGGGAAAACAATATTATTGCTTGTATGTTGCTAATGTGACAACGAGATATGTTGTATGTTTGATGGACTCTATTTTCGATTGATAGCACACCTTGAATCAATTCCATTGATCCAAGGTATCTTGTCAACCTTCTTGTAATCGCTTTGATGATTTACTTTTAAACCAGATCAAGGTTGATATAAATGTTGCAACACCTGATTTTAGGTATGAATAGGCGCACGTAGATGCCAAAAAAAAGTTTCGATTCTCGAACCATACTCTCTTGTAACGCCTGCACTTCGTAAGGTGATAAAGGCCTGGATGCGGGTGGCTCAGGTAGGTGGAACGTGGGACGAAACGTCCTGCATAGTGTTGAATTTGGATGTCAGTCGGAAGGACTTGATTGGAAATTGATTAATTAAGTGAGAGGGGATTAGACCCTAATCTACCCCTAAGTTCTACCTTATACCCTAACTACTATCCTATGTGGATTTTTAAATTCTATAATGGTGAAAATAGATCTAAGTTCTATTAACCTATGACCTAGATTTGGACACTATTATAAATCCTAAACTAATCCTAACCTAAGGAAGGGGATGCACAGACCCATGTGGATGGAAAGGATAAGGAGGGAAGGTAAGAATTTATTGGACAATAAATAAGGTCCTTGCGTGGACAGTGCCAAGTTTGGCGGGAACAGGGAAAAGTTAGAGGTATTCAGTTAGTCATAAGACCAAACTTGGTTTTCATGTAAAATTTGAATTTGGCAATTCGCCAACTTTGAGTCAGCGGTGGCATGAGAAAAAAAGGAAAAGGAAAAGCCTTCAATGCATTTAATTTTCTTGGTCTTTGCGACCAACCCGCCTTGGAAAGAGCATAGAGGAAATTTTGTTGTTCATTGTGTTCTTTCGGGTTTTTGGAAGTTGCTCTGCATTTGGTTTTTCACGGTTCTATTGAACCAGTTGTGTTTGATTGTTATCTCTGTTTCTTTGGAAAATCTAAGGCTATTTTTGAGCCTGTAGCGGAAGGTGATTGTTGGGAAGCTCTGCTACTGCCGCCGTGGAAGGAAATAACTCCCGTAGGCACTATTTTCTTTGAGCTTCAAGGAAGATTATCGGCATGTTAATCCCTTCTCTTTAAACTCGCTTGCTTTGCTTAAACGTCTCATTAAAACAACACTTGCTCTTCGGTGAAGGGGTTTGGTTTATTCGAATTTCTTTGTCATGATTGAGATGATTTGGGTAGAGTCGTTTTTCTTTCTTTATTGCAATTTGAACTGTCTTTGCATAAGTATTGAGTTGGAAATACAACCTATCTTGTGTTGATTTGTTTGACAATATGGGGATTGTTTCTTTCTTTGAAATTATAAGGAAATTATGCTTATAAATACTTAGTTGCTTTTTTTTTTGTAAAAATGGATGAACATGAATTGGGTAATCATGGAAGTCGAAGAAAGTAATTGTTCTTCTTATCAAATTATAAATGAACTATGTTTTCTCCTTGCTGTGATGGAAAGTTGATTTTATTGTGTTTTATGGATGCGGTTTGATCTTCCAGTTCGAACTGTTGTCGTGAAAACGATCATGGCTTAGTATTTCTGTGCAAATGAATGAAATACATGGGAATTAGCTTGTTGTTTGAGACTGTTCTGACTGTACCTTGCTTGTGCATCTAATACCCTATGCGGGTTTTCATTAATAAAGGTATTGATATATGAATATTGTATTCTGAGTTCTGCACATCATTGTGAAATAGAAGAATGGGATTTCGGGTTGAAATGTCTGTTGATAAGGAACTCGAATTGGGTATTTCTTTGCAAATGGCATATTGAATGAAAATTGTACATGCTGTGTGAGTTTGTTGACATTGTTGAACAATCGTTCTATTGTCAATATGGGTTTGAGCTGTCATTATAAAATAAACATGACTTGGGTGTTCTTATTACATTTTGAAGAAAATGATTGTTTCTTTACTGAAATTATAAGGAAATGAGTTCTTCTTCTTTCTGCTTGTTTTAGATTTTGAAAGAAATGGTAATTGGGTTTCATTGAGCATTATAGGTTCGGCTTGATGGAAGTGACAGTGGCATTTAGATTGTTTTCTGAGTGTCTGTGTGGTTGTTTTTTTTGTACAAACGGAAGAATGAAATGATTCGTGTGATCTCTGATTTTGCACTGTCATTCAAAAACGAACTCGACTTGAGTGATTCTTGTTGTGTTTGAAGAAAATGGGTGTTTTCTTATTGAAATAATTACAGGGATGAATTTTTCTCTTCTTGCTGTTTGAATTCTGGAAATAGCAACAATAGAGCTTTACTGTACAATACGGGTTGGACTTGCTTGTAGGTTATAGCAAAGTGCAAATTATTATTTATGAACTGTGTGTGTTCATAGGTATAGAAAGTCGTGTGAATAATTGATTAAGTGACTGTATAACTATTAATTTGGTTATAATACAATGAAAGAAGTATGAATTCTTCTAGTACAGTAAGAGCATAGTATGCATTCTTTACATTATTTGTTCTATGATGGATATGATGTTTTACCAACTTGTTTTGGTATTCGTATGTGCACGATTTAAAGGAAGTATTGATATGGATGATAAATTCTTCCTTGTTTTCATTAAAAGTAGAATATGAATGGAATTATTCCTTGCTGTTGGAAAGTGAATTCTGAATGGATTTTGTAAGTTTCACTCTGAACTGTTATCATTGATTGATGTCTCGTTTGGATTTAATTTTTAGTACAGTCATGAGGAAAGGAAAAGGAGTGTGAATGGATAACTTGGAATAATGATCATTTCTTCTCTTATACAGTTAGAAATCTGTAATCATTAAGGAATGAATTTTATATTGCTTGGGATTAAGCATCTATATTTTATTGCTGTTTGCTTTTCTCATCTGTACTTGATTTCTTGGAATCAAATGAGTTGCATGAACTGAAAGGAAGGTAATTTGATTTATATTTTCAGTCAAATTTATCCTTTGAAATTATAACTAATGAAAGGGAAGGAAATTGATGACATTTAATGTTTTAACAGAAGGATACATACTTGTATTCCTAGTTCTTACAGATGTTGTAATATGGAATTGTTGAAGGAAATTACTTGTTGTAATGATTATTTTGGGAAAAGGACAGAATCCTTTGGTGATTGGAATGGTATTTAGATGATTCAGTTGTCATGCTGTTCATTCTTTTTGATACTTAATTCTTGATTGATGTTCATATTAACGTTTCATAAAAGTAGGGTTCTTTTATTGAGACAGCTTAATTAAAAGCACCTCATTTTGATGACAATTGCTTAATATGCTCGGTTCAATGAACCGACCCGCAAGCAATAATTTTGCAGATGGAACTTGAGTAAAACGAAGACATGGTTGTTTTCTGATACTTCTTTTGATTGACTGAAGATGGATTGTATTTGATAGTTATTACTCCTCTACGAGGAATTGAGAAAAGAAGAAACTACATTCTTCTATCTTATGAGTTGTAATGTTGTTTAATATAAACAAAGTCCAGTCATTTGGACTGGCAAATGTATAGATTATGAAATGGATGGATGAATACAAATACAAGTGTGATATTTTAATGACTGTATCAGTTTGATATTGTTGATTAAGTTGGGAATATAATATTATTCCTTGATTTGGAATTATTCAATTGTTCATGAATGGATTTAAAAGGAACTGACATCTATTCTTACCTAAATACAACTTTTACGTTGAAATGTGCAATTAGTTCATACTTGGGTTAAGATGAATTTTTAATTGATATTAAAGAGGATGAGGAAGAACATGTACTCATATCGGAAAGGTATTCGGGATTAGCTTGAAAGCTAAGGAATATCAAATAACTTAGGAGCAGCCGAACCTCGTATTCGGACTCCGTTAATAGCCTCGTATGTTAAATTCAGAAAGTAAGGATATGGGAAAAACATATCCATGGTTAACAGACCTTAACTATGTAAGGTTAAGGAGAATAAATGAATAAATTCATTAAGAATTAGACCTCGTTTAAATGACGTCTAATAAGATGGAATTCTGAATTTGTTTACAGTTGTGGAAAACTTGGTTAAGTTTAATAGGTTAAACTTATTAAGTCTATCGGTAATGGGCTGCTTAATCCAAGGATTAAGAAAAGAACCAAGTAGAGAAAATGCAACCCTTCGGTACGAAGGAGAAGATGCATAGTAAGCTAGAAGATGGATTTAGTCTCTCTTAGCTACATACAACTGTAACAAGAACGAGGATAAAGGATCAGCATGACTGCTGAAAGTTGATCTTAAATATTAAGATCATAACCAAATCACTTGAGCTGGATGTGTACTCTCGATGGGAGGATTCCGTAGGACATTGACATACACTAGCTACAGCATGGTGTCTTCATGAAGGCGGGGCCTTCATGACGACACAATGTTATAGCTGACATATTACAATGCCCTCCCAAATTAAATCATCAAGATTACATAAGTTAGATACTAAGTTCTTGGCTGGGGATAGGAATGTGATCACGTATACGGAGTGACTCCAGAGGACTAAAGATAACTAGACACATGGAGTCATCTAGGGACGACACCGTATGTCTGCGTATCTTTAGTTACCATGAGTAACTTCCTATACTCGTTCATATTGCTAGTTGGAGTTAGAGTTTGACCCTAAATTGGAAGGACTGGTAGAGACCAGGAAAGACCATTCTAGATAATAGACGAAGTGAGGTGAAGGATGTATTCCATTGGTGTGTATCACATCCTGGAATATGATCATGCAAAGCATGTGAAAATATTTGGCCAAAGTATCGCAAGTGCTGGTTGCGTTGTCCTAATCACCTAATTTAAGATGCAGGATGTCAGATGAATATCAGTAACAAATATTCAGATAGGCTTCTTAAATGGATCACTTCGATAACCGGAAACGGTAAGAGAACCTTGTATATACATTATACTATGCATGAATTAACATGAAGGATGGGTAAGATGTCGAGTCATGAAATGAGAGATCGCTGAAATTCTGAGCCATATAATGGGAGATCGGTAGTTCTTCGAGTCATTTACAACAGCATATGGAATCTGTTATATGATTGAATGGCACTGAATGTGTGTTCCATATTACAAATATGTGAACAAAGAACATTAGTTTTAAAGGGAAATTGTGTGATCCAAACTGCATTATTTGGACAAAGAACAATTATTAAAACTTGAACGTGTGTTTGAATTATATAATTCATAATAGGGAACGTTGTATAATTTTTTTCCCTTGTTCTGGTATCTTAAAATGGGGATGTTACAATTTTCTTGTCTCGGTTCAATGCTGCTTTGCCAAAGAGTGTTCCCTATGACATAGCCAAAGTATTGAGCCAAATCAAAGTGAGTGTTCCAATCATTGAGTTGCTTAGAATTCTTGAGCATAAGAAGAGAGCATTTGAGTACTTGGGGTTGAAAGAAGAGAAGACTACTCTAGTAGAAATGTAAATGTTGTTGAGATTCCTCCTCAAATCATTGTTGACCTTGAAACACCACCAGCAGTAGAGGATTTTGGAGAGACACTTGAGGTATATTTGGGGACATCTTTGGTTGATTCCCAATTGAATGTTGATCCATTCTTCACAACTTTGATCATAAAGGATAGGCTACTTCATAATTATATGTTTGATTCTGGTGCATCATGTAATGTCATGCCTCTAGAAGTCATGAATGAGTTGGATATCAAAGTGAAAATAGCCTATGGAAAGTGTATGGCCATGGACTCAAGAGAAGTGTTGGTTGTTGGTTGTGTGAAGGGTTTGGTTGTGTAACTTGCATCTTATCCCGAGAGGAATTTAAAATTAGATGTTGTGATTGTTGATTGCCCTACCAAATGGGGTATGTTATTGTCAAGAAAGTGGGCTGCAAGTGTTGGAGGGAGTTTCCAAATGGATATGTATTTTTCCACCATTCCCATTGAGGGCAGCCTTGTCAAGCTCCATGGAGAAAAGAAAATGTTGCATCTAATTGAGGACCCAAACAATGTTTCTTATGAAGTATTATTTGTTGATGTTGATGCTGATAATTTTATTGGTTTTGCTGATGGAAAAAAACACAAAATGGATTAGTCAAATTTCCTTGAATAGGTATGTTCTCCTTGGACCTTGCTATTTGATGGAGCTTGCTCCAAATTTGGAAATGGTGCTGGTGTAATTCTGATTTCTCCTAGCTTGGAAGAATTTGTTTTTTCCTTCAAGATTAATTTTGAATGTACTAACAACATTGCTGAGTATGAAGCCTTGTTGTTGGGTCTGAGAATTTAATGGAAGTATGGTGTTAAGGACATCATTGCAAAGGGATATTCAAAGCTAGTTGTCAAACAAATAAGAAAACTGTATGCTACAAAAATCAAAGTGGATGAAGCAGTATAAGCATGCAGTTTGGGATCTAATTGAGATGTTTGATTCCTTCAATATTATGCACCATGAAAAAAGTTTGAATGCTGATGTTGACAAGTTAGCAGTGTTGGGGTTAATATTTGGAGTTTGCACCATTTCACCTTATTGTGAGTACAATGTTGAAATGTTAACTAGGCCAGCTGTCCCTGACAACTTCAAACATTTGTAAGTGTTTAATGATGATGCTCAAGTGTAAAGGTTATTACGAAATCAAGGTGAGTTTGTAGATCAACATATTGATTGGGAATCAATGGTATGTATGACTGAAGGAAGAGAGACTTTTTTTGGAAAAGATATTATCCAATTGAAAACTAACACCATTCCTAGAGGTCTTGTTACTCTTGAGTCAAATTTTAGCAATGTTGATTGCATCATCAATAGAAACATATCTACCTCAAGGGATGTGGAAGAGCATGAATTGGGAAAAAATGAAAAACCAAGAAATTTTTGGTTGGGCAAAGTAGTTTAAACAAAGAAGAAAAATAGTCCTACCTCCAATTGTTGAAACAATATCAAGACTGCCTTTCTGGTCATATTCAGAGTTAAAAGCATATAGAGAAGACTTATTTCAGCATGAGATCCCTCTTGAAAAAATGCCAAACCATTCATATAGAAGCAAAGGCCAATTAATCCACTCCTCTCCATGAAAATGCAAGATGAATTGAAGAAACTGAAGGAGGGAGGGATCATTCAACCCACAAGGTATTCATCTTGGGTTGCAAACCTTGTGCCAGTTAGAAAGAAGAATGGAGATATCAGACTTTGTGTAGACTTCAGAAATATGAATAGAGCTTCATTGAAAGACAATTATCCTTTTCCAAACATGGAGAACATGTTGCAGTTAGTGACTGGATCTGAATTGTTGTCCACCTTGGATGGTTTCTCTAGCTACAATCAGGTTGTTGTCAAGGAGTCAGAAAGATTTAAAACTACCTTTACCACTCCTTGGGAACATATGTTTATGTGAGAATTCCTTTTGGTCTCATGAATACTGGAGCTACTTTCCAAAGAGCAATGGATGTTGCTTTTGCTAGTTATATAAACGACTTCATTGCGGTTTATCGTGATGATGTGACTATGTTTTCAAGGACGAAAAGATCACTTGTAGCATTTGGAAAGAATGTTGATCAGATGTAGAGAATTTATAATCTCTCTCAATCCAAAGAAGTGTCACTTTGGGGTGTAAAAGGCCAAGCTTCTTGATCATATTGTTTCAAAGGTTGGTGATCTGAAAACGTGTGTTGTAATTTTTATCACTTTTATAAGTTTCCAAAGATCATGATTTTTTTAACCAATTTTAAGTATTCTTGAATCCAAAAATTGATTAAATTCTGATTATTTTGCATCCATAGAAGTGCGGAAAACTTGTGTAGCAAAGAAATAATCAGAAAAACTGAAAACATTCAGATAACAAAAGAGATTGTTTACGGGGTTCGGAATTCCTACGTCCCCGGGTTCAGATTGAACCGATCCATTAATAATATTGAAATGCAAGTACAATAACTCTTACAAACAACCAATAATGAATCAAAACCTGCAAATGAGCTGATCAATGTCCCAAGAACTCTGAAAAATAGCAGAAACTGTCCCAAGAATGATCCGTGGCTCCTACAGTGTTTTCACAATGTGATCTCCCTGCAACTGTGTTAGAAAAACACCTAAAAATGGAGATTTAAAAACATTCTATGAAAAAAAATCATATATCTGAGATCAGATCTGAATTCTGAACACTTTTCATGTTTACACCAAGTCACAATTTGGACTAGAAGTGCATTGAAATTCGTGTTTTCCAACTAGTTGTCTTGAAGATCCCTGTTAAAATCTGCATTCAAAGCTTCCAAAAATAGGTTAAAAATCATCAAAAAAGATCAAATCTTACATCGTTGGAATTGTCTCAGAATTCTCTACATTTCATCTTTTTACTCCAAATGCCCAATCTGAGTGCACGACCTTCAAAAATGGAGTTCTCTGCAATCTGGTCCTTAAGCTTCCTTTACATGCACTGCACCTCCTCCATTCAAATAGAATATAGCTCCTTTTATATTGTTTGTGCGCCTCCTGGTCTGATGGCTGGGTGCTTATCCTTTTACTACCTCCACCCGAGTTCCATTCCCCTCCATGTCTTTTGGCTTATCTTTTGGGAATAAAATCCCATTATTGGGCGCATGAAAACTTATCTAATAGTTTAAATTAGGAAGTAGGTGCGCATTTCAAGTGGCAAGAAAGCCACCTAAGCCTATGTGATAGGCGCTTTGACTTTGGGGGCGCATTTGGTGGGTGGTGCATGGCATATTTTTAGGCGCCCAATCCCTTAAATGGTGGACAGATTCAAAATAAGGCGTGGAAGTTTAATATATGCATGGAAAGTTTTAATATAGGCGTGGCATTTGGAAATAAGGCGTAGAAGTAGAATATGAAAAGTGGTCTTATTATAATGACATTCCAAATGAAATATGGCAATAAAATACCACTTGTCACTCGACCATCGATAGGCAAATCGAGTGAATTCGACGAGTGGTGGCAAGCAACGTGGTGGCTTGTGGACCCACCACGTCGGCGATAATACTTTTATTTTTTACGCTCTTCGAAGACCGGTGGTCAAAACCAAACTAAAAACTCCCTTTTGCCTTTTTGCCACGTGTCGCAAAGGCGATTGGTCCATTATTGACCAGCTTGACTAGAGTTGACTTTCTCCGCTTGACCAAACTTTGACCGGACATATCTAGAGCTCCCGATGTCCATTTGTCGCGTTCTTATAGTCGTTGGAAAGCTCTCAAGATGATCTTCTACACTGACACCATTTAGGGATGTTTAGGGAATGTTTTCAAAAATGATCCCCTGATCACACCTCCCCACTGAGAAAGGCTTTTTGTCCACAAAAAGTTGTGTATCAACCCACAAAAACATGCTATCTCTTCCTGCATTACACAAACACATACAAGAACCCAAAATAACATTATAGGTTAAATAAACACAAATAGTTGATTAGCTAGTCACATAACCGATCAGATAATAACACCCAATTAAGCTAGTGTTCAACTGAAATGCTGCAACCCTGTCAACTCTACACACAACTGTGAACTGTCATACCCCACTGTAATGCCATCACAAATAATTGACCAGATAATAACACCCATTCTATTACGGAAAGCTAGTGTTCAACTGTCACTTTGTGATACGGCTGATTACCAAAAATTACAATTCCATAACACGGATCAGTATACAAGACATCTAAACTGCCCACAATTAGGCTAGTGCCCACTGCCCATCTGAAACTATAACAACTGTAAGTATTCACTATCAGAACATAATAGACTATCAACGCCCAAAAATATCTATAGTCAATAACTGAATCAACATGAATATGCCAAAACACTGTATCGCCATCACAAATAATAAGTCAGATAATAACACCCATCTATAACAGAAGCTAGTGTTCAACTAACACTTTGTGATTATGCTGATTACTACTGCAAGTTTCAAATTTAGACATGCTACTGATGCCTATCCCTGCATAGTGTTTTCAACAATGGAACTACCAACCAATCTGAGAAAACAAAACATGAGTATGATGAACCTATCACTCAAATCTTCTCTTCAGCTGTTTCCATTTATTTTCAAAGCTTAAATATCAACTTAGGAATGAATCCTTATCAATCAACAGGAATCCCTAAAATATAGCTCTGAAAAACAATTTGCTTGCCTACTATCAACAATTTACTGTAGTGCAAATATAAAGTTAAGGAGTGTTTTTCCCAACCAATCACTTGGGTTTTTCCGTTTTGGTTGTTTTACCTCCTCAGTACCACATTGAGTTTTAGTTAGGTTTAGCACTGTTGGTTTTACAATACTGTTCTTTTTAACAACTTTCCAATTTTGTTGTTTAGGAACAAACCAACAAACCTTAACATCATGACCATTCCTATTACAATGGGAACAAAATTTAACTTCCCTGTTTTTAGGAGTCTTACCCATTTTACCATTCTTAGAACTCTGTCTACGAGAATGATTCCCCTGTTTAGGAGAGGTAACATTCTTGCCATTTCTCGCCTTTCCTTGGTGAGATTGGTCTTTAGCACCTGCCTTATCATTCACAAAAGGCATTAACTTCTTAATCAAATTTTTCCTCTTCCAACAATATGCAACAGAATGATTAGTACCTTCACAAAATGTGCAAGGGAAAGCATATTTCTATCTACCAAAGCTATATTGTTCCAACTGAAAGAGTGTATTAGAAGTTTTAGGATTTGATTTTCCCTTAGTGCTATTTTTAGTGTAAGTGGAAGGAGGTGGAATTTGATTACCTCTTTTACCTGTTTTCTTACACCTTTCATTGTTCCTCCTGATGGCGGAATCCTGTAATTCTAGTGGCATAGATCCTTGGCTGTTGGAAGCTTGTCTTCCTTCAATTGCTTTGGAACTTTCTCCAATTTCCATTTTCCCACTAGAATAACCCAAACCTGCAAACCGAGGCTGATCCTCTACCTGTATTGGGTTAGCATCACCTTGTCCATTTTTACCAAGGCCTGTTCCGTTAAATCCCATCTTAACCATTAGTTTAGACCCAATTCCCTTAGTGTGTTTTTCAAACTGACCCAAAGGAACATCTGAAACTGAATGAGAGGAAGAATTAAAATGTGAACAACTTACAGTGCATTCTTCTCATAGTACCTGCATCTTCTTTGGAAGGCATTTCCTTCTTGTGTTCACCTTGTTGCAGCTTTTCCAAGAGGGCATCCTTGGTTCGTATTTCTTCCTGCAACTCTTTAACAAAGCCCATCAACTTCTTGCTCTCTTCAAGCATCTTGTTGACATACTCCTCTTTCTTGGTTATAGAGGATTGTGGCTCAGATTTTAACCGCACGATTTCCTCTTCTAAGGAATAAAAATTAGCTCTCAAGAAAGATTTTTCTTCTTGGAGTTGGCGGTTTATGGCTTCAAGCTCATCCAGTTGCTCTTGTTTGGATGACTTGCCCATGATTCCTCGTTCCTGCAAACACAACCTGTACTTCCAAAACTGCACACTACAAAAGAAGATTAACAAGCCCCAAAATGTCTGCACACTGAAAACTGAAATCAATACTGAAACTGAAGCCAAACACAATTAGAAGCTAATCCGGCAATCTAACTGCTTTGATACCAAACTTGCTTAAGAGATTAGCAAGTTTACAAGCCAATAACCAGCTCTGATACCAAACTTGATCTGAAAACGTGTGTTGTAATTTTTATCACTTTTATAAGTTTCCAAAGATCGTGATTTTTTTAACCAATTTTAAGTATTCTTGAATCCAAAATTGATTAAATTCTGATTATTTTGCATCCATAGAAGTGCGGAAAACTTGTGTAGCAAATAAATAATCGAAAAAATGAAACATTCAGATAACAAAAGAGATTGTTTACGGGGTTCGGAATTCCTACGTCCCCGGGTTCAGATTGAACCGATCCATTAATAATATTGAAATGCAAGTACAATAACTCTTACAAACAACCAATAATGAATCAAAACCTGTAAATGAGCTGATCAATGTCCCAAGAACTCTGAAAAATAGCAGAAACTGTCCCAAGAATGATCCGTGGCTCCTACAGTGTTTTCACAATGTGATCTCCCTGCAACTGTGTTATAAAAAAACCTACAAATGGAGATTTAAAAATATTCTATGAAAAAAAATCATATATCTGAGATCAGATCTGAATTTTGAACACTTTTCATGTTTACACCAAGTCACAATTCGGACTAGAAGTGCATTGAAATTCGTGTTTTCCAACTAGCTGTCTTGAAGATCCCTGTTAAAATATGCATTCAAAGCTTCCAAAAATAGGTTAAAAATCATCAAAAAAGATCAAACCTTACATCGTTGGAATCATCTCAGAATTCTCTACATTTCATATTTTTACTCCAAATGCCCAATCTGAGTGCACGGCCTTCAAAAATGGAGTTCTCTGCAATCTGGTCCTTAAGCTTCCTTTACACAGACCTGTACCTCCTCCTATTCAAATAGAATATAGCTCCTTTTATATTGTTTGTGCGCCTCCTGGTCTGATGGCTGGGCGCTTATCTTTTACTACCTCCACCCGAGTTCCATTCCCCTCCATGTCTTTTGGCTTATCTTTTGGGAATAAAATCCCACATTGGGCGCATGAAAACTTATCTAATAGTTTAAATTAGAAGTAGGTGCGCATTTCAAGTGGCAAGAAAGCCACCTAAGCCTATGTGATAGGCGCTTTGACTTTGGGGGCGCATTTGGTGGGTGGTGCATGGCATATTTTTAGGCACCCAATCCCTTAAATGGTGGACAGTTCAAAATAAGGCGTGGGAAGTTTAATATATGCGTGGCATTTGGAAATAAGGCGTAGAATATGAAAAGTGGTCTTATTATAATGACATTCCAAATGAAATATGGCAATAAAATACCACTTGTCGACCATCGATAGGCAAATCAAGTGAATTTGACGAGTGGTGGCAAGCCACGTGGTGGTTTGTGGACCCACCACGTCGGCGATAATACTTTTATTTTTTTACGCTCGTCGAAGACCGGTGGTCGAAAACCAAACTAAAAACTCCCATTTTCCTTTTCGCCATGTGTCGCAGTGCGATTGGTCCATTATTGACCAGTTGACTAGAGTTGACTTTTCGTTGACCAAACTTTGACCGGACATATCTAGAGCTCCCGATGTCCGTTTGTCGCGTTCTTACAGTCATTGGAAAGCTCTCAAGATGATCTTCTACACTGAAACCATTTAGGTATGTTTAGGGAATGTTTTCAAAAATGATCCCCTGATCAATTGGTGTCATGATTGATTCGAGAGAGTAGAAGCAATCAACAGGTGCCAATTCCAAGAACAAAGAAGGGCATCCAATATTTCTTTGGGAAAATCAATTTCATTAGAAGGTTTGTGTCCAATTTTGCTGAGTTGACTCTTCCTATCACATGCATGTTAAAGAAATATCAAGTTATCAAATGGGAGGAGGCTCTATTCAAGCTTTTGAAGGAATCAAGGAAGCACTTAAACATGCACCTATCTTGGCAGCTCCGAATTACAAGAAGCCTTTCCAAATATTCTCCTTTTCTTCTGAAAATACTATTGCATCTATTTTTCTCCAAAAGGATGAAGATGGGGCTGAGAGGCCTATTGCCTTCTTTAGCAAGGCTTTACAAGTTGCTGAGTTAAAATATACAATCATGGAAAAACAAGCATTTACCTTGGTGAAAGCAACAAAGGTTTTCAGGCCTTATATTTTAAGTTCAAAAGTTGTTGCTTATGTTCCCCACACCATGGTAAAATACATCTTATCAAATATGGAGATCTCAAGAAAAATATGTAGATGGGTGAACAAACTGAAGGAGTATGATATGGACATCCAAACCACAAAGTTGGTAAGAGGTTTGGGTCTTGCTAAGCTCAGGCTGAAAGAAACTTACAGTACTATGGAAGTGAATGAAGTAGAGGAAGAAAGGGTAGATGTTCTTGGGAAATTGGTAAGTTCGAATGGTACAAGGATATAATATTTCACCTCAGACACCTATGTTGTCTTGATCATTTAAATAAAAATTAGAAAAAATCCCTCAAGTTGGCTTCTTAAAAATACATCATCACTGAATTTGGGCTGGCTTGGAAGAACCCTGAAGGTGTCCTCTTGAAGTGTGTAATTGAAGATGAAGCTCCCAAAGTGATTGCTGATTTCCATGGGGGAGTTTGTGGAGGACACTTTGCTAGAAGGGTTACAACACACAAGGTTTTGAGAGCTGGTTATTAGTGGCCTACTCTCTTCAAAGATGCAACCATGTTGATTAGAAAATGTGAAAGCTGCCAACATTTCTCTAGAAGAATGAAAGCTTCAGGATCCCTCCTTTACAACCTGTGTCAATTGAAGCTCCTTTCAAATAGTGGGGGATGGAATTCATTGGTGAGATTTCAGACCCTTCTAGTGTTGGACATAAGTGGATCCTTGTAGCCATATATTACTTCACCAAGTGGGTAGAGGAAATCCCCACCAAGAAAGCAACACACCAAGTTGTTATGGACTTCTTGCTGAATAATATCATATGCAAATTTGGTGTACCAGTCAAGATTGTGGCTGATAATGCCATGTGTTTTAGAGCTAAACCTTTGATGGCAATGTGTAAGGAGTATGGAACCAATCTGACTTATTCTTCAAATTATAATCCCCAAGGAAATGGACAAGCTGAGTCTAGCAATAAGAATTTGTTAAAGATCATTAGGAGGACCTTGGAGTTGAACAAGAGAAAATGGGGTGAACAACTGAAATTTGTAGTTTGGGCTGATAGAATCACTGCCAAGAGAGCTACTGGTAAGAGCCCATTTGAATTGGTGTATGGAACTCAAGCTCGATGCCCTTACATCTACAATTATCTTCATTTTAATTTGTTCAACAACTTGAGGATCAAGAGGTCAGTCCATATGAAGCAAGGATTAATCAGATTGTGGAGCTAGATGAAGAGAGAAGAGCATCCCACCAGAGGCATATTAGATTTAGAGAGAAGTTGAAAAGATTGTTTGATAAGAAGGTCACTCCTAGGGCCTTCAATATTGGAGATCTGGTTTTGTTGTGGGATAGCAAAAATGAAGATAAGGGTAAACATGGAAAATTTGATGCATTATGGATGGGCCCTTACTCCATCAATATCAAAATTGGTGAGAATACCTTTTATCTCAAAGATTTAGATGGGGAATTGCTCGAACTGCTTGTTAATGGAAGGCATCTGAAGAATTTCTTGGATTAATCCCCAAATTTAAGGTATGCACAACTTGTATAGTGTATATTGTTTGGCTTTTCCTCTATTTTTGGTGTTTTTTCGGTTTGTGGTTTGCCTTGCTTGTGTGGCAGCCATTTTTTTCGGGTTCTCAACTAGTTTTTGGTGATTTTGGCTCATGAATCCTTTTCCCAATGGATTATTTTGGCACTTGGTCTACTTATTGTTCTTGTGGCACTCACTGGGAGTGCCCATCCCCGAGCAGGAGCCGATGTTGGTGTCCATTTTGATCCTCTGTTATTTTCCCATCTTTCCCCTTTGTTCTACATGCTCAAAAAATGTTTTTCTTTGAGTTTGGTGGTCTGCAAGTTTCCCCATCCAGATTGAATGCTTTAAATGGCTCATAAACTTATTATTTTTCCCCAACTTGAAAGAAAAATACATGCAGGCTCTGTTTTATGCCCTAAATTTCCAAATCCATGGGCCTCTATCATTTTTTCCATTTTTTCGGCTTGTGGAGCTCAAATTTGCTTGTTTTGTACTCATTTTCCCTAAAAATCCTTCCCCATGGTCGAAAATTGCTTGAAACCACTTCCCATATGTTTTTTGACCAAAAAATCCTTCACCCACAAAGAAAAAAAAATTGAATTCGGGCGTCCTTAGCAATTTTTGTGTTTTTTGACGGTTGTACGGGTGTCATTTGACCATCAAAATTAAGCTCAAGTGACATCTCCTACGTGGCCGCTTTTGGTTGGACAAGGATCGACGGGGTTTCTTTGCAAAACTTAGCATTTTTGGCTTTGGGAAAAAATTCAAAATTACCCCGCAACTCCGCAGGAGGACACATGTCATGTTCTTATGCCAGGGTGGAATGGAAGGTGGGCAGGGAACTTAGGCAAATTTTGCCTTTTTTGCGAAGGGGAAAAAGGGTGTGGAAAGGCCCGTAGGTCCATAATGGAGCAGGGGGTGGACACGTGGTAGTGTGGCAGGCGTAGAAGGAAGTGCGGGCCGCAGAAGAAAAAGGGGGAAATATTTCCTTTTTGTCAAAATTACTTAGAGCAAAAGAATTAAGCCGCGAGTCCGAATGAAACCACATGGAGACACGTGGCGAAGGAAGAGAGGGTCAGCGGGCAGGCCGGAGGCAAAAGGGATTTTTTTCCTTTTGTAAAAAAGAATTAGAATGGAATATTTGAGGTGTGGCTCCACGACAAATCGAGCAGACATGTGGTGAGGACGAGATTGGAGGCAAGGCCCATGGAGGCAAAGTTGAAATTTTTCCCTTGGTGAAAAAGGGGTTAAAACATGAAATAAGCTTGCAGATTTTTAAGCGATAGAGAGGCTGACACATGTCAAGGATAGAGGCGGAGGTGCGGGCCTGAAGAGAAAAAGTGATTTTTTTCCAAATTCCAAAAAAGGTCAAAATGCGTAGAATTGAGCCATGATCCCAATGGGACCCACCATATGCCACATGTCATCACCAAATTTCAAAGGCGGAGGGGTGGAGAAAAAAGTAATTTTTTTCCATTTTTCCAAAAATGTTAAAAAGTCAAAAAGTGAGCCCAAATTCATTCCCAATCGTATTTTGACACGTGGAGGGCCCAGATTGAAGGAGAAAGAGTAGATCAAGGGTAACTGTACATTTTCATTTTTGGCTCGCCATTTTTGCTCCAGGAAGCTTGGAGATGCAAATTTTACATCGTTTTTCATCAATTTTTTTGTGAATTCGTGTCCTTTGTGCTTGTAAAGATCAATACAAGTGGTTTTAGTAATTAATTTGTGGATTTGAGGTGTTTTTGAAATACATTTTTACTTAGGCTCCATGTAAAATGTGAAATATCAAATTATAAAGTTGCGAATCAAATTTTGGAATGATAAGGATGAAATGATGAAATGAAAGGGGTCTCGCATGCTTGAAGAATGAAAACGTACCTCCATAATGGATAATGATAAAGGATTTGTAATGATTCATCATTTTAGAAACACTGGAACTCTTGTTGCAAATTTGTTAAATGTCCCTATCTGCGAATCATGTTGGAATTTCGTAACAAACTTGATGCTGGGCATATTATTTTCTTGGGAAAGAAGGATCAAATGTAATTAAAAGTTATATAATTCATGTTTTGAGACATGCAAAAGGTCAAAGAAACTTAGAAATTCATGAGAAAATCTAGGAAGAAGCCCATTCTCTGAGAAACCACCTAAGAACCATTTCTAATTCCTTTTTGCATCAGATTTGTATCATGTTGAGTTGGTTTTAGTTGTAAATCCATCAACAAGCTCTGAGATTGTTTTTATAACATTCCCCTGCTGATAAATTTGGTCATTTTAGATTATTTTGTGTTGTCTCTTGGCAAAATTTGCATGCACTTATGTTTCAGAATGTTTTCAATTTGTGTTTCTTGCTCCTGTTGCAGTCTTGTGTTCAAAATATCTCTTGATCATACATGGTATCATTTCTTGTTGATAGTTTAGTGACCTTTGCGCCTCACATTCAAAAGAGCTTTCATCTAATAAAGAGATAAACAAATTTAAAATCACTTTACCTTCCTTGAATTATGAGATTGTTTGTAAACCTTTGGGTGCACCTTAGGTCATGATAAAATAGATATTTTTGGATACTTTGTTGGTTCATCTGCTTCAAGATTTTGTGGCAGGTTGTCAAATATTGTGTGGAAGAGTGCAGATCTGGGCCTCCATTTTGTGCACATATCCTAGTTGAAGGAGTACCTTAACCCCTTTGAAGCATTTTACTTGTTTAGGTGTTACAAATTTGTTACAAAGGTCCTCAAAGAATTTGGAAATTTTTGGTTAGTCTTGTCTAAAATCTCCTACCAAAAATTCATTCAGAATAACTAATCCTACCCCATACTACCCTTGCATTGCATTTTGTGTCAACAAAAGAACACAATCCATTTACAAAAATGCACAAAGAAAATTAGGTTCATACCATGTCTCTAGCAGCCTCAACCTTTTCTTGAAATCATTTCCATCATTTAGTAGTGACAACGCTATTGAGTTTGAATAATGGAAAATTGACCATGTTTTCCCAAGGCCATATCCATACAATATGCACAAATATATGGATATATTCCCTCCTTCACAAAACAAAGGCTGCAATATAGGTTCTCTTACCTTGGTTGAAAGGCACAACCTAAAATAGTGAGGATTAGATAAAAATCCTTTCAAGGTGCTACCCACTTCTTCAAATCCTGAGTGCTAACAAGTCAGATAAATTGCTTCCCGGCTACAAAATGACATATAAATCATTTATCTACCTCTGAGTGTCTTGTAAAATCCATGATGTTGCTCAAGTTGTGAAGGAGATTAAATCTGGGTACCAACACTCTCTTTCACAAAAAAACTCTAAACTTCTTTACCCAGTTCCTTTGACTTCCCATCTTAGTATTTGGTGCTGAACCGTCGAGTCCTAATAGTCGCGTGGGGCTAAAATTGGGGGTAGACATTCCTTTCGGAATAAAAACACTATAATACAAATCAATCAATTAAATAACTTCTGAATAATTAATTGTTACACCTTTCATACTTCATAGTCTTTGGTGTTGAGCCCACACTTGCTACAAGTAGTGTGAGATTGGGAATAGAGGAAGGTTGCCTTACTTGTCTACGTATTGTCTTCGATGATGAACCCTTTCCTCTTATTGGTGGCATGGGGTAAAATGTAGAGGGTCTTTCATAAATAAAAAACATAAAAACGTAATAATTTTTTTATTAATCCTCACCTACATCTTGTCTTTGGTGATGAAAATTATAAAATCCGAAAGAAGTAATTTAGATTCCTAGGTGAAGAGAGAACTATCCCTTCACCTAAATCTTACCATTGAGTAGGCCACATAACAATGTAATTCTAGTAAGTGACCTATAAAGTGAAATCAATTTTGAAACCGACTCGACAACATTAAGAATAACCGAGTCACAATTTCCCAAAAGGACCATTATTAGCACTTGTTTGTTTATTCATTATATACATCCCATGTCCTTCTTGATTATAAGTGATGAATCCTCACATCTTACTAGTTTCATGGAGTCAAGAATGGAGTTGCACTTATTTTCATCATGTCATCATTAACATATCCTGCCAATGGAGAGAACAATTTAATATTATTCAAATAATGATTTACCATGAGAAACAATGTACATACAGATGATGCCTTGAATTATTACCTCTCATAAGAAATTTTCCATCTAGTATATTATCCATCTCAAAAATCCAAAAACATTTGAAAAATCTCAAAAATCCAAAAACATTCAAAAATCTCAATAGAATACAAAAAAACATAAAACATTCAAATAATTGAATAAATCCTATTTTTTGCAAATAATCAAAGAAATCAAATACTCAACAATCAACACAATTTAAACTTTGAAATCTTTCCCCACTAAATGTTCCAACCACTTTACGACTTTAACACCCAAATCATTTCTCCCTCGCGTGTATCCTCACTTGGGAAAAATTCGCCTCTCATTGTTTCCTTGTTTGAGGACAATGACCCAATCCATTTTGAATCATTGTATCCCTGCTTAGGGGCACATCTAATCAGTCATCAATGTGGAACACATTAGGGACATGTTTGAAAGTTCTTGTGTTGCATTATTAGTTACAAGTTTATTATTTGACATCTTATGTATTGATATATTATAAGGGGCATCTTGATTTTATACATCCAGATGTTCCCTTTAATATTATTCTTTTGTATATCATTACTTCTCTCATATGATTACACATCATATAGGGGCATCACATATTTTGATGGCCTCTATCTATGCTCTCTTGCATATTACCATCTAATCATCATGATATTTTATATCATGATGCATCTTTTCTATGTTATATTAAAATTAAGATGCTTTCGTCACGTGAGTATCTTCCTATATGATTGACACCTTACTTTACATGACATCTGTTCCCCCTTCCTAATAAAATTTTCAGTTTGGGAATTCTACTTGATCACTATTATAGTTTGTGAATCCTACTTGAGAATCTTTCTCATGTAGAGTTCACTATCATGTAACTCCTCATCCCCTACAATGGTCAATGTGTCTTTTATCCATTCATCCCTCCTCAGTCATACCCACTTGCAATTTATGCACACCTCATACTTCTTACCATTCATGTCCCCTTTCCCCACTTTATGTATCTTCCTTCCCTTTCTTCATGTTTTACCCTCCCATTCTTTCACTTTCAACTTGATAATATTACTTAATCATCCATACAAAGTGGGAATCTTATTTGAGCTATGTAAGAGCTGGACTATATTTGCAGAATAAAATGCACGGAATAATGATATATCTTTCAATTCATTCCGGATGATTTACATAAGATGCAATTACAAATATATAGGCACATAGTTTCCTATAAATTAGGAAACTATTCTACTAACAAATACTAATCACGTGAGTTGTTTGTAACAACCAAACAACTCAACACACATTTGTTATTAGTTGTTTTATATAACAACTAAATAACAAATTACTAATATAATAATAATTACCAAATGTAATTATTATCTACACAATGTAAATACTAATTCCTAACATTCCCCCCCTTAGTGTTTACATGGTAGAAAAACATCCACACTCTCAACTGCAGTATGCTCACCCCTGTGGCATGTCCAACTCTGTGACTCATGACCTTGATCCAAAAGAAAGGCTCTCTCCTTCCATGGTTTTAAACAGGCTTACCACAAACCTTGACGTGACAGGAACTTCATCAACTATCCACCTCGTGTGGTTTTCTGGATCCTCCCACAAACCCTTTCAAGATCCATGAACTGACTTACTCTGGTGCTATTGTTCATCACTATGCTTATACATCAGGGAATTATGTAGGAAACACAACATGCATATCTCAAAACTACACAATAGAAGATATACTGAAAAAATTTCACATTACTTCCTATAAGAATCGTAATGTTCTTAATTGTAGTCTCTGTCATTGATCGTTGCCACTCGATCTCGAACAACATAGAAAACTGCCACTGCCACTGGAAGCTTTCCTTGACTAAGTCGTTTTGGGTACAAAATGGGAATGGAACATTGGTATGTATTCCCCCCCACAATGTGAAATTCCACTCAAATAGATACTGAGAAGCAAAATGCATCGAAGAACATACTCCTGAATGGATCTTGCTAGTTAGGTCTTGCTGCACATGGTCACTAATGCTAGTGAACGTATTCTTCTAGCTGACCATCTTCCAAAGAAGTACGGCAGTCAGAGGACCAAGTCAGTCAGAGGATCACTGACAGTCATCTGCGCTCCAACACAACTCTCTTTCCAACATCCATCAAATGCCACACAAAACAGGAACACTGCAAACTGAAGCACACTGAGAAAATGAAAACCACACTGAAAATCTAATACTCACACCATACATATGCCACCACAGCTTCTGTGTGGCCCCGTCGTTGGTGACTGACGAGAGGTCGCTGAATGACCTCCAGCCTCCTGTGCCTCCATCCTCCAGTTTTTGGCTTCTAACTCAGCCAAATGAAAATTTTAAGCTCATTTGTTTCCACATTGAAGTTATTCTCCCCCCGCAATGTGAAACATTTTAGTTTTAGGACGTCAGGTACAACCGATAATGCGTCCCACAAAATAGCCAAAAAATATGATATTTTTCAAAGTGGGTATTTTATCCCAAAATTAGAACCACTATAATGAGAATTAAAAAATAAACACTTTTGCAAAAAACGGTGCTCAATTTTGAGTTACCGTGCAAAAGTTATTGAGGTTACAATTTCCCGTAAATTGGTCCAATTAAAATAAAATTGAATTGCCCTCAAAATTCAATTATTAAGCAAAAACTATAGAAATATATATATATTTTAAACTATAGTTTTGCTAAATAATTAAAAAAATTGACCAATAAGAAAAAACCTGTGTTGCATTTCTTTTCCCGGATGTGCATTTCCAGCCACAAAAATGTCTGTTTGACAGCAATTTCGTCATATTTGCATGCTGAATCTGACCCTGATGTAAACTACAAAGTTGTGCATCTTTTTCTCATCTTTTCAACCCAAAAATAATCGCCTCAATCTGATGTTTTATGAGGAAGATATGTTCATTTTACTGAACACTACTTGCTGTATTTTTTTGGACGGATTTTTGAATATTCTCTTTGGCCTCTTAAATCTTCTTGGCTCTCATAGGAATAACCTGCTCTGGTACCAAATGTAAGAGCTGGACTATATTTGTAGAATAAAATGCACGGAATAATGATATATCTTTCAATTCATTCCGGATTATTTACATAAGATGCAATTACAAATATATAGGCACATAGTTTCCTATAAATTAGGAAACTATTCTACTAACAAATACTAATCACGTGAGTTGTTTGTAACAACCAAACAACTCAGCACACATTTGTTATTAGTTGTTTTATATAACAACTAAATAACAAATTACTAATATAATAATAATTACCAAATGTAATTATTATCTACACAATGTAAATACTAATTCCTAACAAGCTATACCTTTTCTGAGATATTACCATTGTAGAAACTTCATCATTACATCTCTCATCAGATGAAAATCACCACCACAAACATATTTCAGCTCCACCTCTTCCTCTTGAAATTATTTCCTCAACACTCCCATTGCATGCAAATTATAATTGAGGATTCTCCTCGCAATCCATATTCCCCACTACATATCTTATTCCATGCATTCATGTCACACTCCTTTTTTTCCTTCCTTGTTATCACCACCTCTCACCCCTTGTTCCATCCTCACATACACCATTTCCTCTTTTCTCATTCTTCCTAGTATCCATTTTTTGATTGGTAATATTACCTAAAAATTCTCACAATATGGAAAATTTACTTGAGGGATCCTAGTGTAGATGATATTGCAAAATCAAAGTGTTCCTTAGCTCCTAAGTAGCCAAATGTCTCATTTTTCAAGAAAGCAATATCTTGTACTTATCTCTGTCCTAGCTTGTTTCTTTGCACTTGAGACTTATACTTATGAAATAAAAATATTCTTTATTTATGTATCACTGTGAGTATCCTAATTTACTTACAAACTTCATTCATCATACTCATTCAACTTCCGTTAAGCACCTCATACAGACTCTCTATTCTTCCTTTACTTTTAGTATCCTTACAAGGTTGTTAATGGACAAGACCTATACAACTAAGTCTCCATCAATGAAATTATCACCAAATTTAATCCCTAGAACTTTTACTTTCTTCATCAATCCTCCATCCAATCTCGGATCGCCTTCAGTAACCACACTTCACCAAACCACTTCATTCTTGAATACACCCTCTAGGTCCTTTATTAGCCTAATAAGGCTGATATTAATTATATCATACTTGAGCTCTCCACTATGATTCTTACTATCTTGGATTGGTCTAAGACCTCCTAATACACCTATCCCGAGGTAACTAAACCTTCATTTACTTCCATTTGCATCCAATTCTCATACACCTCTATTTAAGTCTCCTAGGTTACTAGCCCTCCTAAGGGGTAAATGCCATCGAATCTCCAATTTCCCTTAAACACTCTTACCTTCTCTTGATTATTTTAGAGACCCTTTAAAGAGTTCTCAGACATGCCAAAATATCATGTCTTGTTCTCTTATATGAATTCATACCTCCTCTCTCGAAATTGTATTGTGCTTAATTAGGCCGCCACCTATGACTATGACAGTGGGAATTTATCCATTGGATCTCACCTAAAGCTTGTTTGATTCACCCCTAATATGTTTTCAACATGGTGCACACCAAGTTTCATAACTTGATTCTAGGGTTTAGACTTCATGCAACCAAAAATCCATAATATTTACCTCTCTGTATAGTCTACCTTTAACCAGATGCATATATCATTCACACGTGTGAGTTATAAAATGAAATTTATTTGACTTCTAGCTTCCATTTAGGCAAAGATGCACCCTAAATTTTATCAAATTTTAATGGCTAGAATTTGAGATAAATCTTTGCCTAGTTTGTGGCCAAGAGGAAAAATTTTAGTCTACAGGAAACTGTGATTTTTTTCATGAACTAAAAAAATTCAATATAACTCCTTAGGTATTTGAATTCCTTTTCAATGCTTGACACATCCCTAAAACTCACTTTTCTTTCACTATGTCATAATTGTAGCTCTCGGTTTGAGGCTAAAGATCCATGTAAAGTCATATACAAAATTGAAAAACATGTAAGACAAAGGCTCAATCTTGCAAAATCCAATCATTCTTTCTCCATTAATGCTTAAAAACTTGATACATAATTATTACCCTTGTCATTGCACATGAATTATTCCTTCAATGGGTGTTTCCTTTACAATAGTAAGAAAGATCAACTTCCTTAGAATAATGCAACTATTACCACTTTTGACTCAACAAGAGTCTTGACTTAGAAAAAGACTAAAATCACCTATACCAACCTATAAGTGTGGATAAGAACAAGCCTTGCATTGTTTTATGGCATACATGGCTCTTATTTAGCATATACCTACCTAATCAAGCCTATCTACCTTTACAATAGAAAATTACATATATATTTGAATTTGACCACTCGACCAAATACCTAGACCCTTAAAACACCTAAGAACATATGATTCTCCTACTTCATATTAGCCTTGGAAGTGAAAATTGAGCTTCTAGCTCAAATGCATTCTTCTTTGTCTTCTTGTTTGTCTACTTCCTTGCTTCTCTAGTTGTGACTAGGTTCTTTAAGCATGAATTTCATCAAGTATTTGTCAGCTTCCTTACGATCTTCCTCATGTGGATAGGTTATTTGCCTTTGCTTAATGTTTCTTCTTGGTCCTTGTCCTAAGTATCATGCTTTCCTTGTTATATCTACCACTTCTTATCTCATACCTACCTTCATTCTCCTGTTTCATTGTACTTATGAGAATTTCACTTGTTGTAATGAATGTACTATCCTTGTTCTTGTCCACATGTTGAGATTCCTTAATTTTCACCTTTATCCCTTGGTATTGCTTGCTCATTGTTTGATTCATTCTTAGTTTCCATGTTTTTCCATTCTCTATGAATACTTCTCCACCCACCGATACTAATGGGTATGATCTTGTGCACCACATATATACCTCCATCTTCTGGTATGTGTTTGTATTAGCTCCATTATTTTTCTTCTTCCTGGTGACACCTTCATTTGAGTTTTGTATCCTAACTCTTATATTCTTGCCTTTTCCCACATTTTTACAATGTTTTGTTGATGATTTTTACACCACTTGATCTAACCTTCCATGGTTATAATTGAGGCTTCAATGGATCTTCCATACACATGAACATGTGTTTGTAATTTCCTTTATATCTTTGCCTAAATTTCTCCTTTACTTGCCTTCTTATACACAATCTGAAACTGTATTAGAATCATGTTTTCATCTATGATTCAATTCTCCATTCTCAATGTTATGTTTTTTTGATCCTCTTCAAGGATGATTTGAGATAATTCTCCTTCAACCCAATAGTTCATTGTATTTTGATGTGTTGACTTAGAGCTCTCCCCTTTGATTAGTTTTCCTACTCTATTTCTTACAACATGGGTTATCTTGTTCTTGTTAGCTTCTTTACTTGTTTTGCCAACATGAATTTGTGTTCTTGGTCCTTCAAGATCTCTTTTACTTCTGATTCTTCATCTAATTTTCCCTTGAAAAGGCTCCCCATTGATACTTCATATTGTTTTGGTGTATTTTCCTTGTTTTCTTGTTCCCTTGTAGGTATATAAGATTGAATTATTGTTGGTCGTCAAATAGGACTTCACGAAGAGCAATAGTCAGGGGACAAGAAGTCCCTCCTCTTTAATGGGAGAGGTTCCCTTATTTAGAAACGAACCTATTTACACATATACAAAACATGATTTTCTTGTGGAACTTGGATATCTATGAAAGTGTTTTCTATAAGGATCATCAATTACAAAAGGACTGAGGAATGAGAAAATGAGAACGAGTAGAAAGGCACCATTTAGAATTATAGATGACAGAGTAATTCTTTATGCATGCGAAGGTACAATGAATTGAAATAAGATCATTTGTATCATACTAATAAGATGAAATTTGAAAGACACAAAGTTCTATCAATAACATCTGCAAGAATACAAAGCTTCTTAATATAATATAGACAAATGATCTTAACAAGATTAAATGAAAAGCTTAGGGATAAAAGAGATCAGATAGACGAAGAATGAAAAGCCCTTCTGTATTGATTTCTTTATGATTTATTTACACTTTCAGAAAATAAGCCAAGTTCTTCCTCTTTCAAAATGGCGAGGAGAGGCCATTATATAGTTTAAAATTCAGTTACTCTTGGTAACTACTTCTTTTAACTAAATATTAGTTAAGGATTTCCAATCGCAATACCTCAACTTATTACAATAAATCCGAGAAAAAGAATAGGAAGAGAAGAGAGGAATAAGGAGAAGAAGACAGGTGCTTATGACTGGGAGGGACCCACTGACTTCAAAATCCGCTACCTGAATCTCTTCAATGCCTCGGCTATGTCTCTGCCACGTGTATATTGGTCAATTCACTCGAATCAGGGTTGAAATGAGCTCCACATGAAAGCACTGTATCTGCACATTGCACGAGACCGGGAAACCACCGATGAAAGCCAAACCACTGTCATGAATCATTTGTGCCATTGGTGTAGGGTTCGCGTCTGTCATCCTTGACCAAAATCACTAAAGTCAAGATGGCAAACTTCACCGTCCCCCGATATCGGGAACAGCAGGACTCTAGTGGTGAGATTTGTTCTTGCACCTGAAATTTAATCTTCATGTTGGTAGCAATTCAGAGAGTAGAGCTGCAAGCCAGACTTGGGATGAAATTGCATAGGGAATGGATACGCACACAGGAATTTAGATTGCAAAGGTTTGAGAAAAAGATAGCAGGAAAGCAGTGTGTAAAACAATTAAGGGGTTTGCTCTTTATATAGCCGTTTAGGAGAGAGAAAGGCAATGAATGCGTATTTAATACATACCTGCCAAATTGAATAAGCAAGATATTTGGGTAGAGTGGGAAAAATTAGCATGAATGGCACTTGGTTCATTTGGGACATGCGGGACGCGAAAGCGCGAAGTACGCGACTCGACCGATTCGGGCGAAGCGGGAAAATACACACAAATGAACCTGGGACATGTGGGACGTGAAAGCATGAAGTACGCGACTCGGCCGATTCGGGCAAAGCAGGGAAAAGATGCACAAATGCTCTTGGAACACGCGGGAAAAAAGTATGCGGCAAGTCGCGTGGCTCGGCCGAATCGGACGAAAATGGAACAATTGGTCCGGTGAACTTGGGACATTTGGGACAAAAAGTTCCGATGGGCCCGAAAGAATGACTTCGGGTGAACCGGCCGATTGGGAACAGAGGGCCCAATTGAACTTGGGACACGCGGGACAAAAATGTCCGACAGCCCGAAAAACACACAAAATGACCCAAAAACGTAGATTTCTCAATTTCTTTGGCATTTCACATTATCAGTACAATAGAGAAAACACTTAAACTCAAAATTTTAAATTTTCACTTTCTTAAGAGCAGGGGAATTTTGAGTGGACAACAACTGCTCCTCCTTAAGGGATGACTTGGCATAAATTCAAGGAATGAGACAAGGTAAGAACTTAGACAAACTCGGGAAGTAGACCGAAGACCTTATCCATTAGGCAATGGAGTCAAAAAGCAAACCAATACAGAGGACAACACACCAAAACAAAGGGAAAGAAAAACAAAACGCTATACAGAATATACAAAGGACTCCCTAATCACCTATGACTTGAAAAATTTTAGGTACTACCCACTATAAGGAAGTGGGAGAGAAGAACCATCCATATAATCAAGGTAAAAAGAATTCTTACCAGCAAAGTGCCTGATCTTGAAAGGTCCGAGCCAAAGGGAATCAAACTTGCCATGGCTGCCACGAGGTTCATGCCTTTTATCCCACAACAAAATAGTGTCTCCAACTTGGAAATCTCTGAACCTGGCTTTCTTATCAAACAAGACCTTAACTTTTTGTTGATGAGCAGATATCTTATCAGCAACTTCCAATCTATCCTCATTCAATTTGTGAAGGTACATTATTCTCTTATCCAAAGCATCATTGAAACTGGTATCTTCAATGGCCTTCATTAGATGCAAGGCTGGCAGCTCCACTGTTACTGGAAATTGAGCTTCTACTCCATATACCACTTGAAAAGGAGACATTCCAATGGCTCTCTTAGGTGTGATCCTGTCTGCCCAAAGAGCATCATAGAGTTTCTTGTGCCAGTTCCGTTGAGACTCGTTGACTAATTTCCTTATTATGGTCACTGATTTTTATTAGTGGATTCTCGCTTGTCCATTTCCCGAGGATAGTAATCGAGGAGTGGGCCGAGAGATGCCATATCCATAACAAAAATCCATCATCTTAGTTGAATAAAAATTGAAGCATTATATCTGTCACAATCTTGTTTGGTACACCATACCCTACCAAGATGTTTTCTTTGATGAAACCGCACACCACTTGAAGTAGTACTCTTTACTGGAATGGCTTCTACCCATTTGGTGAAATAATCTGTAGCAGTTAATACATGAGTATGACCAGCACTAGAAGAGGGATTAAGTGTTCCAATGAAGTCCAAACCCCACTGTTGAAAAGGTTCTTCAATTACAACTGGCTTAAGAGGTAAAGAGGCCAATTTGGGTCTACCCACGAAAGTCTGACAAGCCTCACATTTATCAACCCACTTGGATGCATCTCTGAATAAGGTAGGCTAGTAATATCCTCCACGAAGTATCTTATGAGCAGTGACAGTTGATGAGTAGTGCCCTCCGCATGCTTGATCATGAAAAGCTGAGAGTAGATTTTTCTGCTGTTCCTTGTCCACACATTTCAAAAACCTTCCATCTAACCCACGTTTAAATAAGGCATTTTCCCACAACACATATTGCACTGACCTTAGTTTAACAGTCCTCTTTTCTTTGGCAGTCAAATGAGAGGGGCATTCTCCATAGGTGAGAAAATGGGCGATATCAGCATACCATTCGTCAACTGAGCTAAGAAACAGAACGGTAGGAAGACCAACTTTATCTTCCAGTAACTCATGTCTAGCTCCTTCAACAATGAGCTCACAAAGGCCTTTTCCACGGACGAGCTTGGCCAGTTTGATGTCAACATCATATTCTTGGACCTTAGCAACCCAGTTCCCTCTCTTGGATCCAAATTCTTGTTGTGTGAGAATTGACTTAACAGTTGTATCTGGTACCAACACCATGGAGTGAGAGTTGAGAATGTAAAAATGAAACTGCTTAACAACTTTAACCACTGCAAAAGCATGTTTTTCCATCATGGTGTATTTTAACTCATGATATTTCAGAATATAGCTCATAAATGCAATTGGGAGTTCGTGCTCATTAGAATCTTCCTGAGTTAAAACAACAGCCAAGGTGTTATCTGTGGCGTAGCAATAGATAATAAAATCTTTGCTAAAATATGGACATGCTAAAACAGGAGTTTTAGCAATGGCTCTTTTAATATCTTCAAAGGCTTCTTTCCCTTCAGAAGACCAACCAAACGTTTGTTTGCCTTTCATCATTTGGGAGATGTTCAGAGTTAGTTCTGCAAAATCAGGGATGAATCTTCTCAAAAAATTGATCTTACCAAAGAAAGAGTGCACACCCTTCTTCTTTGGTTGGGAGAGGAATTTGCTTTGGATAGCTTGAAATCGCTCGGATCAATCTTAATACCATATTTGGAGACGATGTGACCTAATAATTTCCCTCACACAAAAAGACAGATTTTTAGGATTTAAAGAGATCCCATGTTCTCTACATCTTAGCAAACTGTCTCCGGTGCTGAAAATGATCTCGCCTTGTTTTAGAATACACAGTCAAGTCATCAAGGTATATAACAATACACTTCCCTTTCAAACTTCCAAAGGCTAGATCCATAGCTCTCTGAAAAGTGGCACCATCATTAATGAGCCCAAAAGGCATTATTTTGTAAGCAAAGGTACCCCAAGGGTAGTGAAAGCTGTTTTGTGTTGATCTACAGTATTAACTTCACGCTGGTTATATCGTAAGAATCCATCAAGCATAGACAACATCTTAGATCCTCATTCGCTTTCAAGACCTGATCCATCATAGGTAAAGGATAATTATCTTTCAAGGAAGCCTGATTCAGATTCCTGAAGTCAACACAGATACAAATCTCACCATTTTTCTTTCTAACAGGTACAATATTGGCAATCCATGTTGAATGATGGATACGAAAAATGATTTTGGCTTTCAACAACTTCTGTATTTCTTGAAAGATTGTGTCACCATTTTAGGATTGTATTGCCTCTGCTTCTATTTAAAAGGCTTAATTCTAGGTTTGAGAGGAATAAAATGTTGCATCTCCTTTGGTTGGAAAGCTTTTAAATCTTCATAAGAGTAGGAAAGAACATCCTTATACCTCTTTAAAATATGGATTGATTTCTTCCTCTCATCTCTCTTGTGCAACATTTTCCAATGTTCACGAGCTTAGGATCGATAGAACTCCCAATATTAATTTTTTCATATTCGAGCTTGATTGTTGAGGTCCAAAGTAGAAGCTCTAGACTTTACATACCTGTCGTGTTTATCAAATAGTTCCTCTAAACTTACCAATCCTTTAGGGATCTTGTTTCCCTTGAGTTTGATACATCCATCCTGATCCGTTTCTTCTCCTTGGGTGGCTGCTTTGTCAAAGGACACACTTTCACGAGGCAAGTTATCACTTCCTTCAAAGTACAACTGTTCAAAATTATCCTTGAGTTCTAAGAAAGAAAGCAAGTGCTGATCATCATTAAAAACTTGCCAGTTATTTGTATTATCAGGTACACTAGGTCGATGGATCATCTCAATGGTGAACTTATCTTGAGAGAAGTCAGGATGAGGTATGAGCAGTGACCCTGAGACTGCTAGTGAATCGGCCCTGGTATTCTTCTCCCTAGGTATTGCTTCGATGGAGAAAGCATCGAGGAATTCAATGGAATCCCAAACCTGATTCTGGTAATGTTTCAACCTTCCATTTTTCACCTGGAAGAGGTTTCTAACTTGCTTTACAATCAATTCCGCATCTCCACGAGCTAGAAGATTCTTCACACCTTGTTCTTTTGCCACCTGTAGTCCAAGAATGAGAGCCTCATACTCTGCTGTATTATTGGTATTTTCAAATTGCAACTTGAATGAGAAAGGATGAAGGCTTCCTTCGGGCGACACCAATATGACACCAGCTCCAGAACCAGCTGAGGAACAACTTCCATCAAACTCTAATATCCAAACACCATTAGGATCTTTAGGTGAGACTTTGGGAAGTTGGATTTCTTCAGGAGACATAATCATGTAGTTACCATGCCCCATATCCTCATAGAGTATTTGTGCTTTAGGATCATCCATTTTTTGTACAATATACTCAGACTGCTTCTCAGGCAGTAGCTTCTTCATTTGCCCATTAACAGGTACGAGTGCATGTGACCAATCCATTTGAATTTCTCCACCTACATCCTTACAGAAGTTCCTACTTAGCAACATCCCGTATGAAGGAGGAATATCTGCTACTAAGATAGTAGCCAAAACTTTCTTCTCAGGAAAAGCAACAAAAGCCACTTGTGCATCTTTAATCATTCCGACCAAGGGCACTTCCTTGCTCTCCATAGAATAACAAGCTCCATAAGTGCATGTGAGAGTTAAACCTAAGGCATGAGCTACTTTAGCAGGAATCACATTGTCTGATGCTCTTGAGTCTATGACATAATTGCTGAGCCTATGACCAGCTATAAGAAGTGTCACATAGAATGGTTTGATTTTGTCACTGGGCAAGGTGATAACGGCTACCAGATTAGGCTATGGTGCAGAAGGAGTGGGTAAAAGGCCTTTAGAGGTAGTTTTAGAATGGGAATTGACAAAGTGAATCATTTTAGTGAAAGCCTTAGGATGGGTTTGATAATATTCAGCTTCTCGAGATTTGAACCTTAGTCTTTTTCAGGTGATCAATAATATCAAACGACCCAGAAGTGGACGGGCTATCATCATTTGAAATCTTAGGTTTATCAATTTTAGGGGAAACGGAAATAAATTTAGTAGCGAAGTGACAGACTCACCTTTGGTGTAGATGAAATGGGGATATGAGATCCTCTTTTTACAATTACGGGATAGTTGTGGCTGCTCCTTAGATTTCTTGGTGGGCTGCATCAATTTCTCCCTCTGATTTGTCTGCTCTCGAGTCATGACATCGTATGATTCACTATTCATGTCTGCCACTACTTCATCATAATCATCTCCATCATCAATGCCCTCAGTGGTGAAGAAATTAACTCGAGATCCATCAAGTTCATCTACTTCATCATCAACCTCTTCCAAAAATTCCTCGCAATCTTCATTAACCTCCTCATCCTCAGGTTCCTCAAATTCACAGGTTGCATTGACAGGAACTTTAATGGGAGGTCCTTCAAGTGCTAGCCTTGTTTGAGTAGCAGGCAAACAATTTCTGGGCTGAAAATTCCTCCTTGGAACGTCTGCGTAGGGAGCATGCTTGAGCAATTGTTTCTTAATGGAAATGAGATCATTTTCAAGTTTTTGTATCAATGGATCAGTATTAGGTCCAGGAGTGGAAGAGGAGGAAGAAGCAGATTTAGATTTAGAAGGGTCTCTCCTCAACTTCCCTGACATGATTAAATCATCTTCGACACTAACAGCAAGAGTTTGATCCTCGGCCAATGTTGCGAGACTAGCCCTTCGCAGTGCATAACTAACTTCAGGTGATTGGGCATTTAGGAAAAAACATTTTTGAATTTGATCTACAGGTCGAGTATTTGCCAGAATTTTGTTAATCAACCTATTGAATCGGGCCACAAATTCTCTCATGGGTTCTTGTGAATCTTTCTTTATTTGAGAGATTTGGGCTAGCAAGGCATGCACATCTTCTGCTAGTTTGAAACGGTTTTCAAACCTAGTTCTCATTGTGTCCCAGCTAGTGATAGCACCAGCCGAAGGTGATAGAACCAATCAGCAACATTATCTTGTAAAGTCTCAACAAAAAGTCTTACAGAGACATCTTCATGTTCAACTCCCAGAACTCCACATGCAACTATGAAGGCTGCGATGTGTTCATCAGGATGCACTTTACCATCACCTTTGAATTTAGGGAAGTTCTTCCTATACCTATGGGTAACTCATGCAAAGGCTGAGGAAGGGCAAGGGGCCCGACACGATGACCCCAGGGCAATGGTACCGCCATTCTTGGAAAAATGGCTTGAAGAGGAACTGCAACACCAGCAAGAATCAAAGCTCAAAGATTAGGACTGGTTGGCTCTGAAGGAATACCACCCGTAGGGATTCTATCTTGAACAGGTGGAGTGCTTGTCGAACGAGTCTTTCTATTTCTTGTTGAAGGGAAAGGAAAACCCTGCTACTCCAAAAGCTGAAACTGAGAATCTTCAATACTAAGGGCCCTTCTCCCTCGAGTAAAACGCATGAAATCGCCGATCAAAGGATGATCAAAATTTACTGAATCGGAATATGATTTCCCCAGCGGAGTCACCAAAAACTGTTGGTCATCAAATAGGACTTCACGAAGAGCAACAATCAGGGGACAAGAAGTCCCTCCTCTTTAATGGGAGAGGTTCCCTTATTCAGAAATGAACCTATTTACACATATACAAAACATGATTTTCTTGTGGAACTTGGATATCTATGAAAGTGTTTTCTATAAGGATCATCAATTACAAAAGGACTGAGGAATGAGAAAACGATAATGAGCGAGAAAGGCACCATTTAGAATTATAGATGACAGAGTAATTCTTTATGCATGCGAAGGTACAAGTGAATTGAAACAAGATCATTTGTATCATACTAATAAGATGAAATTGAAAGACACAAAGTTCTATCAATAACATCTGCAAGAATGCAAAGCTTCTTAATATAATATAGACAAATGATCTTAACAAGATTAAATGAAAAGCTTAGGGATGAAAAGAGATCGATAGACGAAGAATGAAAAGCCCTTCGTATTGATTTCTTTATGATTTATTTACACTTTCGAAAATAAGCCAAGTTATTCCTCTTTCAAAATGGCGAGGAGAGGACATTATATAGTTTACAATTCAGTTACTCCCGATAATTACTTCTTTTAACTAAAGATTAGTTAAGGATTGCTAATCGCAATACCTCAACTTATTACAATAAATCCAAGAAAAAGAATAGGAAGAGAAGAGAGGAATAAGGAGAAGAAGACAGTGCTTATGACTCGGGAGGGACCCATTGACTTCAAAATCTGCTACCCGAATCTCTTCAATGCCTCGGATATGTCTCGCCACGTGTATATTGGTCAATTTGCTCAAATCGGGGTTGAAATGAGCTCCGTGTATGAAAGCACCGGATCTGCACATTGCACTGACCGGCCCAGGAAACCACCGGTGAAAGCCAAACCACTGTCATGAATCATCTGTGCTATTGGTGTAGGGTTTGCATCTGTCGCCCTGACCAAAAATCACTAAAGTCAAGATGGCGAACTTCACTGTCCCCGATATCGGGAGCAGACGGATGACTCTAGTGGTGAGATTTGTTCTTGCCCCTGAAATTTAATCTTCATGTTGGTAGCAATTCAGAGAGTAGAGCTGCAAGCCAGACTTGGGATGAAATCGCAGAGGGAATGGATACGTGCACAGAATTTAGATTGCAAAGGTTTGAGAAAAGATAGCGGGAAAACAATTATGCAAAATGCATAGGGTTTTGCTCGTTGTATAGCCGTTTAAGAGAGAGAAAGGCAATGAATGCGTATTTAATACATACCTACCAAATTGAATAAGTAAGATATTCAGGTAGAGCGGGAAAAATTAGCATGAATGGCACTTGGTTCATTTGGGACATGCGGGACGCGAAAGCGCGAAGTACGAACTCGACCGATTCGGGCGAAGCGGGGAAAAGATGCACAAATGAACCTGGGACATGCGGGACGTGAAAGCGCGAAGTACATGACTCGACCGATTTGGGTGAAGTGGGGAAAAGACACAAAAATGCTCTTGGAACATGCGGGAAAAAAGTATGTGAAGTACGCGGCTCGGCCGAATCGGATGAAAATGGAACAATTGGTCCGGGCGAACTTGGGACATTTGGGACAAAAAGTTCCGACGGGCCCGAAAAGAACAGACTTTGGGTGAACCGGCCAATCGGGAACAAAGGGCCCAATTGAACTTGGGACACGCGGGACAAAAATGTCCGACAGGCCCGAAAAACACACAAAATGACCCAAAAACGTAGATTTCTCAATTTCTTTGGCATTTCACATTATCAGTACAACAGAAAACACTTAAACTCAAAATTTTAAATTTTCACTTTCTTAAGAGTAGGGGAATTTTGAGTGGACAACAATTATCAATTTACCTTCATGCCTCATACTATCTTTAGGATGATATTCCTACTTTTGGATTGTCAAACCAACCACTTGCTTGACTACATATTGTCCATTTCCTTCTTTTTCAAGTATGCTTGAACTAGTGCCATGAATTTCATGATTTGTTCCTTTCTTGCTCAATATTATAGATATGATTATGCTTTGGTTCTGATGTCTTGGAAATTTTACATCTTATTGATGTGATTTAGGCACCTTGAATGATTTTATGGGAATTTATTTACTCCTCTCCTTGCCACTTAAATCTTTTCTTCCTTTATACATGCTCTCATTTTAAATTTTACTTCTAATAACTACATATACACATGCCACTAGTTGATTAGTCTCAAACCACAAAGGCTTTTTATCCTCCATGAATACTCTAGGCTTTCCTTTATCCTCCTTTCCATTTGAAATCTTTCTTGGACTATTTTATGAATCTCTTTGGCTCATTTTACCCTAATGTTCCTATTTATTCATGGTGTCCTTACCATGATGCAAACGTTTCTCAATCATTTTGTCTGGACTTCTAGAGAAAAACCTACTTTTTCTTCTTCCATGGCATTTTCAAAAATACTTGGTACTTCATGGGCTGTACATGCATTCATACATGTAAACATAGAATTAGACATAAAAATATAGGTTCTTGGACCTCCATGCCTGCTCCATTCATGATTTCCTTCTTCTTGTAACAATTTGTTTCATTTGAATTTTCATGCAAACCTTCACCATACAATCTTCCTTGCTTAACTTCCTTAACTATTAATACTTCACTCAATCAACATAGTGCTCTTATAGGATGGTAATATTTATCCAAAATTTAATCATCTTCCTCATAGTTCCTCCTTGCTATCATCTTCTTCATGTGACCAGCTCCTTGGTCACCAAATACTCTTCTTAGTGTTTCTATACCTTCTTTATTTCTTCTCCTCACTAGTGCACTAGAGAACATCTCTATCTCTGCCTTCACCTCTCTTAAAGGTCTTATTCCATTCATCCACAACTCATCATACACATTCATAAAATATTCACAAGGAGACACTTCCTTCACTATTTCAAAGTGCCTATAACCTACTCTATTACTTTATGCAAGTACTTATTCATGGTCATCAACATGACACTTCCTCCTTTCTTATCTCTTTCACCCTTCAAAGGTATAAGACTATGCTCAACTACATCCTTGAAAAATTTATAGACATTAGTTTTTCCATCATGTTTGGCTTTCCTGTAAAATTTCCAAGGTCTACCTAAGAGCAAATGACAAACATCTATAGGTAGAACATCACATAACATTATATCTTTATATGACCCAATTTGAAAATCAACCATGCTTTGCTCACTTACCAGGATGTTGTGACTTTGCTGTACCCATGAGATGTAATAAGGCCTTGGATGTGGGAGTATTCTCAATCCCAACTTCTTCACCATGTATTATGACACTACATTGTTTATATTTCCTCCATCAATAATGACATCATAAACCTTTCCTCTAGACTTGCATATGGTTATGAATATATTCCTTCTCTGACTTATATCTATATCTTGAGCACTCAAATTTGCCTTCTACTTCCTTGGTTTACCCAAGACTCTCTTCATCAAGAGAGATTCACCCTTCATCTTTTCATTTTTTTGTCTAACTGATCTGATTTGATCATCATCTCCTTTTCAAATTTATTGAGACAATCCACTTTTCTAGCATTTATATGTCTACTACAACTTAAACAACTATCATTCAAATCATTAATATTAAACATACCTTCCTATCTTAACTCAAGATACTGAGTTCTTCTTCCCATGCTGCTGACCTCAATAACTAGCATTCTTTCCTTGATAAGATGCTCTAATGCATCCACTCTTGACTTCACTTGTGTCTTCATTTGCTTCAATTGTCCCATCATATCCCTAAATAATTTTTTTTGTCTGTCCCGCATTCTTGCATGTAAATTTTCCATCATCATCTTACTCTTTTTGTTTGATGTCCCTTCAATCAGATTATCAAATCGAGTCTATGCTCGATACCATAATGGTGTAGAGGATATTACAAAATCAAAGTGTTCCTTAGCTCCTAAGTAGAAAAATGTTTCCTTTTAGTCAAGCAATAACTTGTACTTATCTTTCCTAGCTTTGTTATTTACACTTGAGACTTATACTTATGAAATATCAATCTTCTTTATTTATGAATCACTGTGAAGATCCCAATTTACTTGCAAAATTCATTCATCATACTCATTGAACTGGCCTTAAGAACCTCATACAGAGACTCTCCATTCTTCTTTTACTTGTAGTATCCTTACAAGGTTGTTAACGGATAAGGCCTATACAACTAAGTCTCCATCAATGAAATTCTCACCACATTTACTCCTTGAAAAATGAATTTTTCATCAATCATCCATGTAACCTCAAACAACCCTCTGTAGCCACACTTCACCTAGTCACTTCATTATTGAATACACCCTCTAGGTCCCGTAATAGCTTAATAAGGCTTGTCTTAATTATATCATACCTGAGCTCTCCATTATGATTCTTAATATCTTGGATTGGTCTAAGACCTCCTAATACACATGTCCCTAGGTAGCTAAACCTTTATTTATTTCCATTTACATCCAACTCTCATAGACCTCTGTTTAGGTCTCCTAGGCTACTAGTCCTCCTAAGGGGTAAATGTTGAGTTATGGAGTTCAATTACTTCATATTATCATGCTATATTAAACTTGTAGGAAAACACAATAATCGACATCAGTTATGAAGGGACCGACATTGGTCACCTATGACCAACATCGATCGAGCAAGAGAAACTAACATCGATTAGGGTTAACCGGTATCGATTACCTATGTGAGAGTGTTTTATTTAAATAACGAGAATTAGATCTAAATTTAGTATTAAAGCATATCTATTGATTGTAATTGCATGGTTAAGTTCCCTACATTTGTATATGCCTATATAATCATGAAATATATGGTTTGGAAGTAAGGATTGTATAAGTTGATGATTATTGTGAGAATAATTGTGAGAGAGAGAATTCTTGGAGAAGAAGGATAAGCTTGAGAGAAAGAAAGTACTCTACATCTAAGAGGTGTGGAAGATTGGAAATCTTCATTGTATATCTTTTGAAATCTTTGGATAATAGATTGGATTTTTTTTTGTGGATGTAGCCCACACTTTGGGTGAACCATGTTAAATTTGGTGTTGATTTATATATCTTGTTTTCTACATTTCTTCTGGTAGAATATCCACTTTTATTGCATGTATGCTTAGATTTGATATATTATATGTAAAACCTTATGCTAACCCCAACAACTCGGTATCATAGATTTGTTTTAGGGTTTTGTGTATTGAAATACTTACTCACATAGGGTTTTCTAATTGAGTGGGAGCTACAAAAAAGGTAGAAGAAAAAAATAAAAGGTAGAGAAGTTTGACGAATGAAATTATCAATTATGGAAGATGTAGATTGATAATTTCATGTAGTCCACACCGAGTGAACCATGTTAAATTTGGTGTTGATTTATGTCTCTTGTTTTCTATATTTCTTCTGGTAGAATATCCACTTTTATTGCATGTATGCTTAGATTTGATATATTATATGTACAACCTTATGCTAACCCCAACAACCGATAGTTTGATTTTTGGTGGATGTAACCCACACTTTGGGTGAACCATGTTAAATTTGGTGTTGATTTATATCTCTTGTTTTCTACATTTATTCTGTAGAATATCCACTTTTATTGCATGTATGCTTATATTTGATATATTATATGTACAACCTTAACCTAACCCCAACAAATGGTATCGTAGATTTGTTTTAGGGTTTTGTGTATTGAAATACTTACTCACGAGAGGTTTTCTGATTGAGTGGGAGCTACAAAAATGGTAAAAGAAAAAAATACGAGGTAGAGAAGTTTGACGAATGAAATTATCAATTATGGAAGATGTAGATTGAAGATTATTTGTATCAAAGAGATTTTTACTTACTTGTTGGATTAAATGTCTAGATCTACAAGGATGAATCATTAAGAATGAAATATTCTTGATAGAAAGGCTTTGGGATCTATAATATTGAGCCCGACAACATCCGTGGCTTCCAATATTACGAAGTGACATCTACATTAGAGTTAATGAAATCTCTTGATAATTTATATGAAAAATATAGTGTTTCAAATAAATTTTATTTGAAGAAGAAACTATTTAGTTCTAAGATGCATGAAGATGGATCTATATCTAGTTATTTGAATGATTTCGATCTATTGTAAATCGCTTAAAATTGATTGATATTCTGTTTGATGATGAAGTGAAATAACTCTTATTCTTATGTTATTTTCCGATAGTTGGGATAACTTGGTAATGGATATTAGTAATACAACATCTGATAATAATATTTTAAAGTTTGATGATGTGGTTATTAAAATATTGAATGAATAAATTTGTAGGAAAAATACATGGGAATCATCATGTGGGAATGATTTGAATGTAGAAAGAAGAGGCGATATAGAAGGAAATATCCAAGAGTAAGAATAATGGGAAATCAAAGTCAATGAATAGCATATCTAAATTCGGAGGTATGGAAATTACCTATTGGAATTGTGAAAAGAAAGGACATGCAAATAAATATTGTTGGTCAAAGGATAAATAGAACCAACACCCAAAAAAAAGGTAACGAGGAAAATAAATAGGAAAATATTGCATCGAGGTACTTGCAAGATGCTCTTATTCTTTCTTTGGATAATAGAATAGAATCATGGGTTTTATATTCATGAGCTTCTTTCCATTCAACCCCTAATAAGGGTTATTTTAGAAATTATGTCCAGGGAAATTTTGGGCATGTTTATTTGGGTGATGATGAACCTTGCAAGTATTATTGGTAAAGGGAAGTTCATCTAAAATTACGTAATGGAAATACATGGGTATTGAAAGAGAGGCATGTGTCAAGCCTCAAGAGGAATATTATTTCTACAAGGCAACTAGGTGAAGCTGGTTGCATGGTTACAATCACAAGAGACTCTTTGAAAGTCACCAAGGGTGCCTTTTTGTGGCAAGAAGCAAGAAGGTAGGAATTTTATATTTATCTACCCGTGTTATGATTGCTTTTACGTGTTATCTACTTATCTATTGGGCCATATGAGTTAAAAAGGAATGCAAATATTTAAGGCTAAGGGTAAGTTATCGATTTGAAAGATTAAGATCTTGATTTATGTGAGCATTGTGTCTTTGGAAATAAAAATAGAGTGAGATTTTGATGCAACATAGAATCTACTTGTATAAAACCCGCAAAGTATGGGCACATTACCCACTTGAGCTGAGTGCTCACCCAAAGTGCACAAAGGTACCAGTCCCCTCTTTAGAGTTGCTTGTGCAGGATGTTAGTGTGATGATGACAAAAACATATTCAGATCCATAATAAACATAAGTATTCCAAAGTGCATAATCTAGATCTAGATCTTAGAGAATCATGAATCAAACAATAACCATAATAAGATTAATCACACAAGAACCAGATTATATTTTTGTTTACCACCAATATACATCCAATATACTCCATTACATTAAACATTGTAAAACATAGAATCTTCTTACATTATAAAGTATCACCATAATTCATGTGCACATTAGATCTAGTAGCATAACTCTACAATAATTCACCACACCTAAACTACATAGTTCATTACATATTTATAGAGGTGGGGACTTTCCCTTCACTGCTTACGCACTCCCCAAAATAGGTCACATGCTGATAATAGCCATGTGCCTTTGCAATGACATGCACACATGTAAGTACACTAATAATATATGTCCTATAGTTAATTGGAAGAAGTAATCCTATTATTAACTAAAACTCATGCATGATGCTTATTAGCGATCATTCCCAAAATACCATTTTTGTGCCACGCAAGTCTCCATCTTGATGTGTGCTCTGCACGCTATCTTCCAAAAATAGCACATATCCATAAAAATGGCTAAGTCTTGAGCCAACTTTTCTGGCGTGCATTTCTTTTCCTATCTTTCCACACCCTCAAATGCACCTTGTTCCCATGCACGAATCCTTTGTGTGTCTTCTCCTTAGAACAATATTATGTCTGCTCAACATTACCCCACACTAAAGTACATTTTCATCCTGACAATGGGGAATTATTTCTGATGTTCCCAAATAATAAAGAATAAAAATTGAAAGAATGTAAAGAATCACTATACAAAAGAATGAATATTTACTCTGCAGCCTTCCTATTCTTCAACTGGGAGGACCAACTCTAGATATTCATTCTTGATCTCACCTCCAATGTTTGCAAATCAATCAAGGTTGTCTTTGTCTTCTCTAGAACATCTATGGCTATGGAATCTTGTTCATCCCGAGTTATCTCTCTATCTCATTTTGCAAAAGACCCAGACAACATTACCAATACCCGACAATATTCCTTCCAAGAGATCCATCTTCTGTACTATGAGCTTCCCAATTTCATCTATCCTCTCCTTATGTGGATCCTAGGATGCTACAAGTGCTTCATGCTTTTGATTCACTAGTGTCATTCTTTCCACGTGTCCCAGTGTCTCATCTTTCATGGCCTTTAGAAATTCATTATTTTCAACTAGAGTTATGGTCCTTATCACTGCCTCTCTCGTGCTACGCACAAATTTAGAGCATGATCTCGCTTTCTTCAACTCATCCTTTAAAGTTTGGAGCAATGCCTCATAAGTTGAAATTTTACTAACCATGGAGGCCCTTACTCTTTCTTCTTCTTGTTCAACATATTTAGGTGCTAACATCCTAAGTGGTCCATCCTCCAATACCAAATCAACCAAGGTGTGCACATAATGCATAACAAAAGGAAACATTTCAGGTACCTTTGGTTCTAAATGAGGCCTTGCTTTCAGAATGTAATCACCAATATCCTCTGCTATGCTAACGAAGGCACCATTATTTGTCCGTTCTCGTTCCTTATCTACCTTTAAACACTCTATTTCTATAATTTTATCCTTGTTATCCTCCATCAATTCTCTAATGGTGGCAGCCTTATCAATATTTATGTGTGCCACCTCTATAAATACCTTAACCAAGGCATTTCTCACCTGCTCATTAGACATAAGAGTATGATTTATGGTCATGTGTCTGCTCTGGGGTGCCTTCTTCACTCTACATGAGACACATGAATATTCGCACACATCAAAATTGGGCTCGTCCATATGGGTCTGCATGGACCAGGATAATTGTTTCCTTGTGTGTAGTGGTCATATTGGGGTCCATCACCTCCCATCCATATAACTCTTTAATGTCCATTTGTCTATGAAATCAGTGCAAATTATTTTTCTTGTGTCCTCAACATAGCCCATACTTTGCACAACATATTCTTCACTTCTCCTTATTGTTGGCCCCTTAGGAACCTGATTGCCAAGGTTTACAATTGGCCCTTATCCTATCCGAGTTATAATTGGTGCACTAGATTTCTTGCACATAGTTTATTTTGCTTCTTTCACCCTTTCTTCTTCATGTATTATTTCTTCATCCCTAGGATCCTCCACATGTTTTGGTTGATCCGAGGTACTGTGCACGCTCTCTTCAGACTCCTCCACCTCCTCACTAAGCTTCATATTTCTTCTTCTCTTCTTCTCGGGTTTCTCTTTGAGGCGAGTAAGGTGATCTTCGTGCAGGATGTGATGTTCCCGTGCCTTCAGCCTTGGTTCTTCTCAATACCCTCTTAAAATAGCACTCTTTAGGGATTGCATCGATGTCCAAGTCCTCTTCTCCTCCTTACGCCCGTGGTGGAGTTTTTACATGCTCACTTTCCACTCTGTCTGTGGGCTGCCTCTAGCCTCTATGGTCCAAGCCTTCACTATCCTCATTTTTTTCTTCTTCCATTATCTCTATAGTGAGGAAGGATTTGGATCTTCCACATTTTCAAGTGTGTTTTCCTTAGGTGGTCGGAGAGCATGTATTCATTTTACACATACTTGTTATTCTCTAGCCTAGGCTTGAGCTGAATATATATGAGTGTAGATCCACTGTTTATAATAGCCAAACTTACTAGATTTATATTTATAACATATGAAATGAGCCTCTCAATATAGGTAGACCGACCTAGATAAACATATGTTTTTCTGAGGGTATGGCAGTCACAATCTACCTTGTCTGTGTTTAAATTTAGCTGATGTGCATCAGTAAACCTATGAACTGAGGCTTGTAAATAACGTGCTGTGAAGGCATAAGGATTTTTTAACCATGGGATCCATGTCCCATCCTTCATTGAAAACCACACGATACAGAAATGTTGATACACCAAAAATTGTACTGCCTTTCCTATTACCGAGGGTAACTCCTTTGGAATACACCATTCCTCCTCAAATGTTACAAAAAGTCTCTCATACCATAGTTCTTATTTTTCTTGAATGGGCCACTCATTGTTCCTTCACATAAGTATTTCTTGAACCTCTCTCGCAAGGGACTTCTTCTCTGTGGGGTATTCCCAAATTTTGTTCTTTGGCCCATCAGTCACTCCAATTTCTACAAAAACAAGAGATAATAGGATAACACCAAAACTTATCTTTTCACCAATGTACACTTCCTCAGTAATAGTTTCTATAATGTAGCCAACCAAGTTGTAGAATTCTACCACTAACATTTTCTTTGCAATATGCAGCCACATGGTATTTACCTGTGACCATATCTCTTGGTCATTTAACTTAGTGAGCAGATGCGCAACTATCTGCACTACAAGATACTTCTTTAATTTGTCTATGTCCATTCCACGCAGACCCTTGGAGTATCCTAAATCCTTGCTGGTGGCTATAATAGATGCCTTATCGGTTGATCACTCATAATGTCTATCCATGTGCCTTTCACCAAATCAATGTAATAATAAGGGTTGCTTTGTGATCCTTACCCTTCGTCCAACAACATAGAAGAAGTCCTCATGGACTCTTCTCTTAAGCCGTTGGTATAAAGCTTCTATTTTTCCAAAATATAGGAGTTCATACAACTGATAAACCCCTACCTTATTAAAAAAATTCTCCCCAACATCATCATACACTCGACATATTGTCCACTATGCAATTGTTGGTCTTCTTGTCAACAATGCATCCAATTCTCTACTATTTTCAGGTGGTGCAATGGTTATAATCAATTAATTTACATCGGAAGATGTGGGAATCCAAATCCCATCCAACTATCACTCCTTCTGAATACTACATCTCTGAAAATTTGTTCTTAGGGGAAACTTCAACCTAAACTTCCATCTTTTTCTTTCCCTTCGTACCTGTTGTAGGTGCTTTCTTTGGTGCCATTGTAAAAATCCTACATTTTGTCTTCTCGTGTCAAGTAAGCTCAAAATATAGCTTAAAATCATGTGCCCTAGCTTGAAACTACATGCCCTAACTCCTTCTCAATGCTTCTTCTGTGCTCAAACCCTTCACCAATGGGGACACAAACTACTTCTATGCACAAATATGATCTCCACATCTGGTTTCGTAGCTCTCTGTACCTCAACATGATTCACTTGGCTTGGTTGCACTTAGCTTTCTCGAATACTTGTGATTGTAAAGGTAAAAATGAACCCATATCATGTCATTATATAGATTTTCAAAAATTTAGTGCATTTATTGCTCCTTCACCTACCACCAATCCCCTCATTAATTGACCATTTTCCCAATTTCTACATGGTACACCTTCGTACCCCAGCTATAACCTTCTACCATGAATTCCTACCTTCTTGCTACAAAATTCTCTTCTGCGCACTTCCACGCTCCAAGTACCTCTCCACCATGCCCTCCTCTCGGTAGTTTCCATGGCCAATGCTTACCTCACGTTATATTGTTCATTCATTCATTTCCATCTATGGTCTTCTTTAGAAGCAATTTCCTTTCTAATAGCTCCTTTCCATACTTGAATAACACCTGTAACATTTTGTTCTCATGTGTACCTAGTTGTGAATAAAAATAACAACTAACCCACACTAATGGTATGTGCTTTCATCTACACATAAAAACACTTCAGATTATAATTAGCTTCCAGCCAAGTAAAACACACTTATAACACAAAACACCAAACTAAATTGAAAAAGCATAACAACGAAGAAGGAAATGCATTTAAAGAAATATAGAAAGGGAAATATATACTAAATGGAAATATAAAACATAAAAAGACTTATTTATAGTAGGGCTTCACTTACTCCCGTTGAAGTAACTGCAACCATATTCCATCAAGTGCTTCTAACTAGAAAGTGCATGATTCAAGTATATGAGTGATAACATATGGTCTCAACCAATCCACCTTAAGTTTTCTGGATGGCACAAAAGCTTAGAATCATAAAGAAACACCATATGCCCAACCTCAAACTTTTTTCCTTGATGTGTCTGTCATGCCATGCCTTCTACCTAGCCTTCTCCTGCTTCTGACTCCAACATGCTATGGCACACCTCTCATCCAACTGTATTATCTTGTCAATTATTTATTATAATTCCTTATCATCAGCTAGACCTCCCACGTGCGCAATACACAAAGATGGTAACATGAATTCCATAAGAAAAACTAATTCTACGCCATACACCAACCGAAAGGGTGTATCCTTATCAACCTTTAGTAGGTTGTTTGATACGCCCAAAACACAACAAAAAATTTATCATCCCAATACTTTCTTCCAACATCACATGATTTTTGTTAAAGTATGACTCAATATCTTGTTGAAGGCATCAATAGTCCCATTTTCTTGGGGTGATAAGTTATAGTCTTGTGGTGCACAACCATAAATTCATCCAAAAATATCCCGATCATCTCATACAAGAAGTGTGTGCCCCTATCACTTGTTAAGCTCAATGGACATCCATACCTAGTGAGAATATTTTCCCATAAGAACCTTGCTACCGTAGTCACCGTACAATCCTTTGTAGGCACCGATTCTTCCCACCTCGTAAGATAGTTTGTACAAGTGATGATGTAGCGCGATCCTGTTCTACTCGTGGATGGTGAAATAGGACCCACAAAGTCTATAGCCCATTTCTCAAATGGCTATGCATTAGAAATAGGCCTTAAAGGCATTTCATCTCTTTTCTTAGGTTGTTCAAGGTGCTAACAAAGTGATCACACACCTTACTATACTCCTTACAATCCTCTTACAGGTTCTCCCACCATAATCCAATGAGTATAATCTTGTGCATGGTGGTGTCACTTACATAGTTCCCAACTACTATACCACTATGAGCCTCTTCTGTGATATCCATGCGCTCATGTTATAGTACATACCGAAACAATACTTCATCTAAACCAAGTTTGTATAAGTCACCAAAGTGATCAACATGAAAGGTGTAGCATGAATTGTAAGTCGTTGTTTCTCTAAGGCTTTCATTCCTTCCGACGCCATACCTATGCATAAAAAGACAGATATATCCTCCAATTCTAAAGGCACATGATTTAACTTGTATAACCGTGTATCTCGACATTGTATCTTCAATTTTATGCATGTCCTCCCCGATCAATTCATGATAAGTGGTCTCAGGCTAGAATTACTTGTACCTAGTTTTACCATGATTATAAAGTCAAATTCTTGCAATAAGAGCACCCATCAACATATGCACCCCTGAAAAATGGGCTTATTGACCAAGTAATTTAATGCTATGTGATCAATATAAAATACAAAGGGTGTTGGTAGAAAATATTTTCTAAATTTATGCGGTATAGATCATCGACAAGGCCTCATGCTCAGTAGTATAATTCTGCTATGCAGAGTCAAATTTTACAAACAAATAGGATGATCTATAATACCTTCTCCAGATGAGCTAATACTATATCAATGACCATGTCAAGGTGTCCACATGTACGTGAAACTTTGGTTCCTTGAGGTAAAACACATAATAGGTGCTTTGTAGTAAGTCTATCCTTTAATGCCTCAAATGCACGCTCTGCGTTCTCCCCAATATAATGCCCCTTTTCATTTTAGTAACTCTTCCAGGGGTGTGAAAATATTTGCATATCCTTTGATAAAATTTATGTAAAACCTCATGCGGCCCAAGCATCTGCGTACTTCACTCTAACTCGGTAGGATCCTCTAGGCCGATGATAACTACAACCTTAGTGGATCCACTAACAAACCTTCCTTGTAGATAATATGCCCTTGTAGAGTTCCAAAGGGAGTAACAAACACACACTTATTGATGTTTAAGGAGATGCTTAAATTTCTACATCTTTTAAACATTAATCGTAAGTTGTCGCAATGATATTTAACAAGTCCATACACTGTCCAATCATCCAAGTAAACCTACAAGAAGTGAATAAAATCCTGGAATGCTTGAACAACTATGCATGAAAATACAATATGCATGTTCTTCAAACCAAAGGGCATCACAGTATATGAAAAACTTCCCCATTCAGTGATGAAAGTTATTTTCTCTTAATCATCATGTGCAATTCTAATGATGATACCTAGAGAATCCATCTGTAAAAGAATAAAATTCACACCTGTAACGCCTTTTAATATTTCCTTTGCGAACAATGTAGGAAAATGATCAATCACACATGTAGCATTTAGTTCCCTATAATCCACACAAATCCTAATCTGAACATATTTATTTATACTGATTACCATGGGGCTAACCCACTTTGATTCCTCTAGGAGCTTAATGATGCCAGATTTCAACATTTTATCAATTTCTTCCTTAACTTTGACATACAGGTTAGGGTTCATCCTGTAAGGTATCTAACTGACTGGGCACACACCCTCCTTTAGCTTAATCTTCATCTCACCTAATGAATCATGTACTCCCTTTAACTCATGGTATCCCCTAGGAAGAAGTCATGCTAATCACGTAGTAAATCAATTATCTTTGCCACTTCAGAATTAGACCAATAATCTCTAATTATTGCCTCCTTAGGTTCAACATTTGTGTCAATGTTCACTTTCTTAGTCTTCATAGGTTCATGATAGACACACATGTTTTTATCCACACCTTTGTTTAACACCTCGTGCCTCCTCCGCTAAATGACCTATATCCAAAGTTTTTACTTCTTCATCATCCACTATGTAGAATATATTTTCTTTCTCCTTCCCAACGCAAGCACACTTAAATAGTATAACATCTATCTCTTCTTCTTTATCCAAACACGCTCCTTGTTCTTCCTCACCAAATAATTGTTGAACGTGTAATGCTCTGTGGTTTCATTAATATTATTAAAGGAATGATAGGACAAATGGTTTCAACCTTTGTTGCTTGCACCTTTTGTATTAATAATTAATGTGAACCATGATGTGAACATGTAATCACAATAACCTGAATAGGCTAAGGATGATCTCCTTAGATGTAAACCCTGATAATCCGAGGTCTATCTTAATGATGAACTATTTTTCTAAGGTGACATTAAGTTGTTTTTAATATAGTATGTCATGCAATCCTTGGTGTAAATTTAAGCCTTGAAAATGATTAGTGATGTTGTTTCTTATCTTTGTTAAATTGATAATATTATAAGTTTTTATCTAAGGATTTAACAATTTTAATAGCTCACTTAGCGACCAAAATTGGATTGTGAATAAGACTTACTTTTTACTAATAATTGGGCTTGATCCAGCGTGTCTAATAGTCTACCCCATCTAATGGTTAATGCTAGCATTGTCATATTTTCTTGGATGAAGGACTCGCATTCGTTAGTCAAGAAATTAATAATTGATATTGAAGGCTTCAATCCCCTCGAAGTATACAAAAGAAACTTAATTGATCGATGCTAACGTTATAACTATTATATATATATAATATATAATATATAATATACATATACATTTATATATTAGAAAAAGGAATTTTCAAAGTTTAAAGTAGTTAAATAACTACTACTGGGGCTTTACTAGCTTTAAACGAGCAGGGGTCAATCTAATTTTTGTTGCATGGTTCTAACCTAACACGTGAACCTATTGTTGAAGAAGCTAGATGGGAGCATCACCCACGCTATTTGAAAGGATGTATAAACATATTAAATTTTGTGAAGCCTTAATACATAAAAGGGATGGGCATCCAAATTACTATTTCATAGGATATTATTTGGTCTCTTAAGTATCTTATAAACTCTATGGTTGTTTAAATTGAATCAAGTGGTGAGTTGGCACCCCACCACTAATACATCTGTACATAGTTATTTATTGTTTTATTTAATTCTCCCCACCAACTGATTTTAGGGAAAGGATATTTTGGTTAACTAAAACTACAAGTGCTTTGCATGGCATGAATATGGAACCTTACTAAATTTAGAAGCTAAATATAGCTAGCTTGTAAAACTTGGAAGAAATCTCGATTAACTTCTACATTAATGTCATTTAATACACATTAAAATCTCACCTTCCTCGGGTAATGCATGGATGGTTTGGGGAAAGGAAAATTGGTTTGTGGTGTTGATTCATTTCATTGCAAGAAATTTGTAGAAGCTCTGCATGCAAGGAAAAATGGAACTATGTGTTATTGTGAGGTTGCATGAAGAAAACATCAGTTGAATCGATTAGACAACAAGTTTCCCAGACTCAATAAATATTGTGGAAGCATTGTGATCTAGTTGGATGAAGGAATTCACTTCAAAATTTTGGGGATTTTCTGAAGAATCGTGAGAGCATTGCAAGGAAAGAAAGACAGGAGTAAATGAAGCATGATATGCTCTAAACTTGTTATAACTTCTTGCTCCATTTAGTAATTTCACAAAAAGAACATTACTTGAGTGAAATCTGTGTTCTTAATTTTAGTAATGTTGAATCGATTTGTTTTACTTCTGAAGAGAATGAGTTATCATTGGTTTGAGATGTATGTTGTTTGGAAAATGATTTGTTGGGTGTATGCTTGAATGAGGTTTATTCTGGTTAAGAAATAATGTATTTCCTGATTGGAAATAGTGTTGTGATGTAGTAATGATTATTATCTCCTGGCTTTATACGCCCAAGTGTTATGTTGAACTCTTAGAACAACTGTGTTTTTGTGTTTAGCAATACTATAAAACTCTGTTTAAGATCTACCCATCTCCTTGGGACTTTTAATGGGAATTTAACAGGATAGGGTAGAAAACTGGAAGTTGGTTTTTGTGTGTTTATGAGCTGTAGATGACCTTCCAATTCCAGAATTCATAGATTGATAAAAATTTGGTTTACTCTTTTAAAATATTTTATTTCGTGGAGTATTGCTATATCTTGTGATGCATCGACTGTTTAATTAGTCAACCAGGTTTGAGATTAGTAATTAACCAGTGTTGAAGAAAAACAATTGGCCTCAATGTTTAAATTTGAGCTTGTATGGAATTAGGATATATTTAATTAATCTGAGGTCTATCTCTTCATCTAATGAATTGGGAAACCTTGAATGGAAGTATGGGATCTAACTCCAAGAGCTACACATGGTGGCTCGACTGAATATTGTGCTATCTAGCAATAAATTGTGTAATGTTTTACAAACTTTGTTCTATTGCTGCTCATCGTGGCTATTTGCATTATTGGTTGTCATCATTTGTTTATTTATTTTTTGGTCTTCAATTTTCCTCAACCATGACCGTCGTGGTATTCGGCTATGTCTCGGGTTCCATATTAAGTTTTAGAGTTGGTTTCTGGGAGTGATAAATTCCATCTCACTTTGAACTCTGACGCTTCTATTTTATTCATGGTCCTCTTACAATGGGGATTTTAGTTGTGCTCTAGTGAAAAACTTGTGTGATACTTGGAGAGCTAAGTTATTAACCACTACTACTGTGATTTTCTTATGATTTGATTATTCCATTAACAATACCATGCTTAGCTAGAATGTAAAGTTGGTCTCGACTAAGAACCTTCTCCTTCTTCAAAGGTTTGTAGTATACTACTCTCCATTAGGAAACAATCATAAATAAGTAATTTTATCTCCTAGAAGTGTTTGCATTAGACCTTGTGGTCAAAAAATGTGGAAAATTTCCTTTCACTGGGTACTTATTATCTCAACATATGAGCTAGTATTATTAATTGTGTTTGATTATGAAATCTGCATGCTCTCGACTATGCTTGCTGAGTTATTGATTAACCTTCTTCGTAGATCAAACCATGTAATCGAGGTTTGATCGATATTTAACTCTGGAAGTGAAAATCCATTTAACAGCTGCAAGGAGGCTTAGGAAAATGATATGGAATGATTCCATGAGTTTTGATGATTCTTTTGATGAGCTGTTCAGTTTTATCTGAAGTTGGTTTTGTGTTTCAAATGCTTAAAGTTGAGTAATCAAGCACGGATGGGGAATAAAGTTAATCGTGATAGAAAGTATTTTGACTTTTGGATTATAAAATTAAGGAATATTGCTCCCTCGTACTAATCGATACTGAACAAATCTTGATTATCTTGATGACCATACTATTTCCTTTGTTGAAAATATGGTTGCATCAAGTATGAGTTGAAAACCCATTTAGAGTCATAACATTTTTAACATTACACTCCTCTTATGGATATGTGTGTTGGTTTTTCAATTAACTGAGATCATATGAATGTGAAGAATCCTTGACGGGTGATATGTTTTTGTTTCAGTTCACCTGGAAGTTTGAATCTTTTAATCTTATCAAATTGTATGCCTTTCCCTTAGGGATTATGGTGTTTTCTTGATATCTAAAATGTTCCTTATTAATTTCATTAGAGTATGTCATGAATATAGTTTGTTATGCACTAACCTCATTCAATGTTTTTAGTAGTTCATTTCATTACTCTAATAAATTCCTTGACTCAATGTGGATTAATGACACCTTTTATTTGAATTTTATTATAAGAAAATTCATGAGATAATGAACATCCAATTGGAATAATTGGATTTATTACAGTCGTGTTTATCATGAACCCTTTTTGTTTAAAACAACATGAAAATATAGTAGTGTTTAACACGTACTTATACGTTGATAATAATGTGGAAATGTGGGATTATGTCTCCTTTTCCCTAAACTTGGAATGTTCAATTAAGTTAGTATGTTGAGGAAAGAATTGGCTATGTAAATTTTTTCTTGAACTTATCGGTTTGTATTTAGCATGATGCTAAGATTGATCTATCATCATGTAGGTTAAGCATGGATTATCTTACCTTTTATTAAAAATTCTTGAGTCTTGACATGAATTCTTAGACATTAATTGACCTATGGTGATGTTATGAAAACCATTTGTTGGTTCTGTTGAGTATGATTAGTGAGATTTATTGGCTGTGATACGTGATGTACATATGATTACTAAATCATGTTATCTTGCCATACTTGTTTGTAAAATACTTATGATTTCTCTTGACATGTTATAGAAAGAATTGTTTACCTTCTTAAGATTTGTAATATTGATTCATAAAAATAATAAGAGTTATTTTTATGAAATAACTAAGTAAATCATGTCGTTATGATGAGTTGGTTTTTATCATGCTCAGTTCATGTGAACTCGAATCATGATAAAATTTTCTGAATAAACGGCTGAGAAAGGAGGGTGATGTATTTAGTTTTTATATTATTATGAACGAAGAAAGTCTGAAGATGTGACTATTTTTGGATGTTCCTAAATGAAACACTTCTCCTTGAAAATGAGAAAGGCCTTGCTATTTAATGTAACTGTTTTATTCATTGAATTGAAGGACTTGGTCATACTTATAAACATGAGTTGTACTTATTTCTAGAATGAAATTAAGACAAATTTTCTTTTGCAATATATTGTTTTATAAGTGATTGATTGGAAAATGATGAGATATGAGTCAAAAATCTATAAAGATAGGTATTTAGTATCTACAATACTATTGTATTAAGCATTAGTATAAATCAAGTAGTAAGTGCTACACACAACATATGTGTGGATGCTAGGGAACAGATAATGAACTATGAATGGAATGTTTCTTATGAATATTATGTTCTAATTAACAATGTGTTAAACATACTTGAAAATAGATCAGGTTACCAGTGGGTGACTGCCTAATTGTAAAATGCATTATATCAACCTACTAGTATAATTGTGTTAAGTTATCCAAAGGTTTTGAATAGGGTGTACTTAACCAGTGAGAAGTTCCTAGTAATAAGATTGACTATCTTAAATGGCTGCTACTAAGAAAGCAACTAGATGATCATGGAACCATAGTAAGGTTATGATAAGCGGGAATATTCGTGCTATAGCTGATTTATAAACTTAGGTGATACTAAATCAGATCAAAATATATAAGAATGTAATAATGAATTCTTGTGAAAGCAATACTAATTCCCTTACAAGGACAATACACATAAGCATTAATAGGAAGAGCTTATGGTAATCTGGCATGAAGATATAATAAGAATGGTTTCACTATTCAGAATTACATAATTGTGATAATTCGTGTTATGAGATAATTTGTTCTAGGAGATGGAAATGTATTTAAAAAGGGGTTATTCCATAATGTGTCATTATGAGCATATAAGTATGATATCTGGTTGCAATGGAAGTAAAACAGGAACACACTTACTAAGTTGAAAAGAACATAGTATTTGAACCCTAACCCTAGTCAACACTATAATTATCTCTAAAGAGAACTAGTAAGTGATCATTTAAAAGGATTAAAGACCTTATGTAAAAGGGTATGATAGGAGAAGATGAATGGGAAAGTATTTCATCAAATCTATCATAATAGATACTCTAGATATATCTTACTTGATGGATATATTAAAAACAAATGAACGCTCTTGATTAAGATGCAACTAAGAAAAGTGAAGTGCTTATGCTTAATTATTTATTGGATTCGATAGTCTATGGTACTTGATAAAAAGTATGAATCATACCTTAATACTTAGCTTTATGCAAGTACATATCCCTAGAATATGAAATAAAGGAACATGGGCCTAAATGTTAAAGCTGGGACAATTTTTAAACTGTAATAATGATCATAGACCTTGATAGTATCGTTTTTATTAATGGTTAACTTGGGTATGAGATCTAGAAAGGTAATTAAGTGTTTGAAGATTAAAGGTCCAGGATCAACCTTAGTCCGGACCTTAGGTATGACCCATTCATGGAGAAGGTGTCGTAAGGCCTAGGTTGTTCTTTAATGATTAATAATTACCTTGAAAACATTAAACACCATGCACCAATACAGGATTCTAGGCGGGTGAACTCACTACATATGCTACATAGTCATATCCCTATGGTGACAATTATCACCATTAGGATACTATTGTTTAGCAACTATAATGAGTTGTCTCATCAAGAGACTAGATTGTAGTATGGTGTTGCTTTAAGAACAAAAATTGATAGAGTTACAAAGGTAGATTGGACCTCCTAGGTACACACCCTTATATCAACTTGTGATGGCTACGGAAGGGAGTGGTCTAGTAGCAAGGTGAATTGTTACGAAGACACTTACTTTCCCATAGGCATCATAGGATGACATAGTGGTACATCTTCATGTAGGTTAAACTGGATTTGTACCTTATTCAAGAATTGTCGCTATTTACAACATATATGTTATAAATCCATATAATTGAATAATTTATTAAGGTGAAACAACAATTTCCTAATGACAAGTGTGCCATCATGGAATTGAGCATGACATACATGAATCAAAAACTTTGTGTAAAGTGGTGTAAGCTGCTGATTACACTGTCAAGATTTCCCTATGATCTAAGCTATCATATGCCTATGGATTTCATAGGTGGAACCCAGGTAGACACTTAGGAGTATTCACTTATATATCATACCTTGTTAAAGGAGAACTAATGATACATTTGATGTATGAGCTCGTACAGCATTGAGGGAGTACGAGAATGAGTAGGTTCAGTAATCTCTCATCAACTACACATGGTTCATGACAATTATTGGAAATGGATTGCATTAAGATTTATGTAGATTTAAATATATGGGTATTTAAATCATCTGCATAAAAAAATTCCTAGATATGAAGTGACAAAAAGTGGATGTTACTGAATGAGTTCTTGAACCTTTGCACTATCTCCCATAGTCAAGCGCTTTATAACCTTTAACACCTCTTCCACCAGAGGTTTAGTAGAGAAGTATTCAAAATTCTGGACCATTCCTATAACCAATTCCTACCAATTTCCAGTCTTCCTATGTAGTTCCGCATAAACATACCAAGTGCGTTTACAACCTTGTAAAGTGGAATAAAGTTTGTGCACCCATAGTGAAGGTGGTAAATATTCATGTCCCTTTATCTAGAGTCTCTAACACTATTGAACGTGGTGATGAATAGGTTGATTACCATTGTATATGAAAATTTGAGTAGGCACATTTCTTTTGAAAAACTAAGTGGTTAGAGAAATTCGACATCATTCCCTTCCATAAGATTATCCTCAGTGAACCATCCACCAAAGACACCAAGTTATCCCATACGGGTATACACTAACATATCTCTTATTTCTTCTTGATCTATACACTTCTCCTCTATGGTGCACATGAATAGCGTAGGGCCTCCTTCTCCAATGTACCGAGGTACAGGGTTGTTACCTACCCTCCTAATACAACGAGGTTTGCTGCTCCATACAAATGCTCTTTTCACTTCACACCCAACCATCTCATAGGTGCCATGTGTCTAATTTTTACAAAAATACTTGTAGTATCACTAATAGACTGTGTATCTTCCCACTAGATTATTCCTTCCTTAGATGGCTCAAGCACCTTTGGATTTCGAATGACGTGTACATAAATTATGTTCGGTCTTACTCAAAAGTTTAACATAAGGCGCACATTTCCCATCTATTAAAGGGATAATAAATCTTCCATCCTTGTTCTCAAAACTTATATACCCCTTGTTGAACTAGAAATCAACATTATTTGCATAACACCAAGGATGCCAAAGATAGAGTTGGGAAGCTATCTGCTCCTGCAAGTGCTAAGACCTCAAAGTCCCCAGTAAAATTTTCCCCTTATATAGTAATGGACGCATACTTTAAAACTTTGATGGGAGTGGCCTTAGTTTGATTAGCCATAAACAGATACATTAGAGGATGATTGTAATGGAGGTCTACCTATTTGTACCTAGGCATCTAAAATAAGCACATTTACTACGCACATGTGTCAATAAATTTATTGCTAAAAATCCACCCATTCACAACAACATTCGAGTGACTTCCTTGTCATAATCCAAGCTATGAGGAGGAAGATTAGCATGTAGTATCTTCTATCCATTCTCAATACTTGCACGTGAGTGTTTCCCTTTATCCAATTCCTAATGTAATGGAATAATATTCTCCTGGTGCAACATCCACATACCTATTTCAAATCATAAATATCTAACTAGACCGTCTCTCTTGCTTTCTATTGTTCCAACTTTACGTGACTATTCCCGTAAACACCGTATTTCACCACTGAATATTTTTGAGTACCTCCATGGTTTCCTGATAAACCTCCTTCTGATGTGTAAGATCTGGGTACCTTGCATGTAAAAATTGCTCCTTAGTAATGGTAGGCTTTTGTTTCTACATTTTTTTGCACGTGCAAATTTAGTGCGTGTAGTAATCTTCACAGTACTACCTCGGTTATGGTGCCAACTTTAACATCCACTAATTTTCCACATCACATTGTATTCTAGCCATCCATGCACCCTTGTTCTCCTATTTATGCTGCTTTCTAAGATTCTCATATAAGTCCAGGCATTCCTCATAGTTATGATTCTTCCCAAAAAAAGAACAAGTAATATTTTGAGGACATTCACGCCTGTAGTGGTTAGAAGATCCACATGTAAAACATGTTCCATGAGGAAACTCACCTCATCCACCACCATGGCCTCGACCCCTGAATCCACCATGGTACCCTCATGTAGCCATTTTCATACCCTTCACGCAATTAAAAAATCCCATGCACACTGTGGCCTATCACCTAGCAAGTGCTAGGCACTCACCCGAGCCACACGCAAGCGTCGAGTCTCCCTTTTATGTGAGCCTTCCGGGAGTGCATTACTTGTGATGGATCTTTAAGGGTAATGAAAATAAGGATGAATACATTCATTCTTTAGATATTAGGAAGAGATTCTAGATTAATGCATCCATTCGAGACAAAGGGGACACTACAAAAAGCGATCGACCATGACAAAAAATAAATACATATGGATTTACACCTTAGTCATATAAAATATACACATAACAAACCCACACAGAGATATAAGTATAAGCCATGAATTCACATATATTCATGTTTAGTGTATTGATAACCACATTACATTCATCGGGGTCATTACTATTGATCAAAGAATACTTGTCAAAGATCACACAAGGAGTCATGCGGGATAGAAGGTTAGGATCAAAGGTATGGAAGAACAGGAAGGACTTAAATGCGGTAGGCAAGTTCAAATTTTAGGACTTAGCCAATTTTTAGCATAATTTTTAGCATGGAGACCTATTTTTGGAATATGGCATGTGGAACACACCAACGATGTAGAGATGATCGCACCATGCATTTTCTATCTTTGGAGGAGTGGATCGAAGCGTTTTTCATGGAGAAAAGTTAAGAATAGAATTGATACTTGAGTTAACTCGAAGAGGACTATAGATAACACACTTGCATGTGTGGCTATTAATAACATGGGGTCTATTTCTGGAATAGACAAGCGATGAAGGAAAGTCCCCACCCTATATATATATGATGTTAGGTACATAGTAGATATAGGTATGATTTTGGATGTATGAAAAAGTGTGTGTGTGTGTGTGTGTGTGTGTGTAATAGAGAATATACACATATGTTTGAATTACTTGTATCAGATCCATACGTGCATTGGTATAGATTGATAATACTATAAGGAGCTTCTGTATTTAATAAAGATGGAAGATATTGGCTGAATCTAAGTGTAATTGAGTAGTGCGTGTTATTGATTCAATCATGATTATTGTTTAAGCTTTTTCTTTCATAGATCTATGGGTAGCATGCATTATAGAATGATGGAATGATTATGAATCTATATGTTTCTTCCTTCATCATGCTAACATCCTACTACAACAACCCTAAAGAGGGACCTGGTACCTTTGCATGCTTCGGGTGAGTGCTCAGTCAAGGTTGAGTGATGTGCCAGTGTGACTAGGGTGTTATCTAGTAAATTCTAGGCTGCATCATTAGTTCCGTTGTCGGGACTTATTTTTGATTGTTTTCGGGATGTTTCAAGATGAAGATGTCTTGGTTAACTCTAGTAAGTATTGAGGAATGGACACATGATATGGAGAAGAATATGCATGATGGTTCAGTTGTGGATCTGAGTTTAACACACACACTTGGGTAGAACAAAACCTATATGATAACTTATATGAGATCTTTTTCACTATCTTTCTAGTAGAACTATATGAGTGGCTTACTCCTTATGCATCTCAGTAGAATTGAGGTATCATGCACTTGTCTAGACACATGAAGAATTTAAGGTCCTCTATGATGTTGATATGATCTGGAATTACACGGTGGATATGTGATTTCGTGGTGTTCTAAATAGTTATATTATGGAATATTCAATTTTGACGTACTCTTTCTTGGAGGTAGCTAAATTCTAATTTTTGACATATCCAAGAGGAACATATTTACAAGGTATTCTGTTGGTGATCAAGATCTTAATGATAAATTTGAACCTGGAAAGTAAACCGATGGCTAACTAAACTTCACCACATGTGAGGGTAGGAACATGTTTGGTTTAAGATGGAAAATCTAGCAGCAAAAAAGTAGAGAGAGGAAAGGCGGCTTAAGTATAATGAGGCACGTGAGAGGGAGATGGAGAAGTAGCATTCCATTACAAAAAGTATGGTGTTGAGGAGAGAGATAGATCATGAAGGATTTACAGCTCACATAGAAGATGTGGATCCACATCATCGAAACTCCCCCATCTTGGAAAGCATGATAGAGATACCTTCTCGGCCTCACACAAAAGTGTGTCGAGTAGAGACTACCCGACCGCAGGCATGCATCTTAATCCACACAGTGACCTAGCCTTTGCACTTGGTTTTTTAGGATCTAGTATGACAAGTAACCAATAAACTAACTTGGGAAGTAGGAAAGAAGGAGTAAATCGGGGATCAAGTACATCAATCGCAGGACAAACAACTTCAATGTTATATAGAGGAGCATTCTTAGGCACATTGTCCACATAGAATGTGAGTGCACAAAATGTTGGATTCACCTCACGAAGTGGATCTACCTCACAAGCTGTAGGGGTTCAAATAGTACTACTATCGAGCACATGGGAGTACATCTATAGGCCCTACTCTAGCTATAAGTGGAGGATCGGAAGGTATAGGTGGTTCTAGTTCCAATGGGTTTGGTGGTTACGGAGGTAGAGGGAACATAGGAGGTTCCAAATCAGGTGGTCAAGGTCCACAACAACCACATAATATATATATGGAGATGTATCTTCGTCTCTAGAGTATAGAGGTATAGAGGATGCTTTGCCAACATGTGCATATATATTAAATCTTGTGGCACGCTAAAGGGATCATGACTACTAAGTGAAAGGAAATTAAATTCACCACTACATTACGGGGTGCATGGACAACTAGTATAGGAAGTTTGACCACGATCAAACTTGCATGGATTATTTAGTACTCAAGGATGCTTTCTTGAAGGAGTTCCATATCCCTGAGTTTGAGAAGAAGAGTATAAGTGTGCTCAAGGATATCAAGCAAGGAACTAATAAGAGTGTACATGAGTATGATTCTCATTTTAAGACACTTCTATCTAAGCTATCTTATGATATTCATGCTAGCCAACATGCAAAATGGTTCGTTGGAGGATTGATTACACCTTTTAAAAGGGTGCTGTCACATAAGACATACATTGATCCATGTGAAGTACTAGAGGCATATTTGCATGCTGAGGTAGTTGGGAGCATTGACACTAGTGTTAGTCCATTCCTAGAGGCACATATTACAGTTATAGCAAAGCAGTTAGAAAATTTTTCAACAAATTCAGCCCATGAAACACGCTTAGGAATTTGGTGTATAGATTGTGAAGTGGAAGGTCACACCAAGGATAGTTTCCCTCACAGATCTATATGCTCATTACTATTAGATTGTGATATTTTCTATTTGAATCATGATGCTAGTCACTTTGTCCTTTGTTACTACATGCATTAAGGAAGAATGTATCTTGCTTTTGTAAAATTTTTAGGTCCACGACCCATGATACTCGAGGATTATCGGTGATTGGTCGATCCATGATCCTATAGACCTTGGGGTATGACAGAAAAGTATAATAGATAATTCTAAAGGTAGGAATGAGCACCAGGATCAGGATCATAATCAAACACGCTATGAGAGGTATGAGGGTATTTTGAAGGAGGTCATGGAAGGGGACGTGGATATCATGGTGGATATGGAGGAAGAGGCCATGGTGGAGAAAGAGGTGAGTTCCCTCATGTAACAAGTTATATGTGTGGATATCCTGACCAATATAGGCATGAATGTCCTCAGAATATTGCATGTTATTTCTATATAAAGAACCATAGCTATGAAGAGTGCCCATATTTATATGATCATCTGAGTAAGCAACATAAGCAAGAAAATAAAGGTGCTGGGATAGTTAGAATCTAGTGTGCGGTAGAAGATCAGTGGATGCCCAAACTGGAAGAAGGACATGAGGCATTGATAGTGAATATTACTACACGTCTTAAGTAGCAACATGAGAGAGGCATTGTGCCGAAGCCTATGATCACCAAGGAGGAGGTTTTTCATGTAAGGTACCTAGATCCTGCTCATCAGAAGGAAGTTTACCAGGATACCATGGAAGTGCTAAGGAATCTTCAAGGTGAGATACAATACCTAAAGGAGAAAAAGAAAGCATTAAAGACAGTCCAAATTGATATTGATGATCTGTAAGAGGTGTGCAAAATGTTGTGCTAGGAGAACATTATTCCACTATTAGGAAGTTGGTTAAAAGGGAACACTTTGCATGTAAGTCTTGAGACCGGATGATAGATTTTGCATGCAAATATTCCCCCTGATAGCATTGACTATGATAAAGAAATTACTCTAAATGTTGTTGTGGATGGGTGGTTGTTGAGAAAGATATTGATTGATACATGTGGGGAAGTAAATGTGCTTACATTATATGCATGGGTACAAATGGGGAGGTCTCCATTGCAACCATCATCTAATGTGTTATTTATGGAAAATTGGACTAAGGTCACTCCCATAGGAGTTTTGAAAGATGCATCTATAACTATACAAGGGGCCAAGTTCACTGGGGATTTTGAGGTATTAGCACTTGTAGAAGCAAAAAAATTTCTGGCCCTTATTGGACACCCTTGGTGTTATGCGAATAATGCTGACTTGAGATTCAAAAAGGGGTATATCAGATTTGAAATTAAAATAGGAAAGTGTTGTGATACCTTTGATAGATGGGAGTCTATACCCTATGTTGAGCCTCTAAGTGAGGAGGACTTAAACAGTTTATCTACGCGCTATTAAGGATTCGAGAGGTCAATGAGCCATCAAAAGAAGGCATACTACAGTGGGAGGATTCTCATTCTATTAGTGATACTACGAGTATTACTTGTGACAAATGGGCTCATGGTACATATGAATTAGTAGGATGCGAGGTGAAAATTGTGGTTGCGTGCAAGAATGGACTCTGTTCGGTTTGAAGGATAGGTAGCACAATACCTTGGTATATCGGGGTAGAAGATATTCCCGCATTTTTGAAGGCAATGGAAACACAAAGGTGGACGATCAAATTAAAAGGAGATATGTGTTAGTATATACACTACGTGGGACAATAATGTCTTTGGTGGGTAGTCCATAGAGATAATATTATAAACGGGAAGAGATTGGATTCACTTTATGTACTAGGTTTATAAGGAACAATGCACTTATGTGAATCTGCACTTATCACAGTGATCAACCTATTTAGCATCACATTCAGCAGTGAGAGACTCGGATAGAAATACAAAAAGCATTACCACCTTCACTCTGGGTACATCGACTGTATTCTACGCTACATGGATGCACACGTGCCTGGTATGTATATGCAGAACTAGAACGAGAAGCTGGAAACTGACAAGATTTAACTACAGGTATGATCCAGACCTTTGACTACTTCTCAGCTAAACCTTCAGAGAAGAGGTATTAAAAGTTTTCAAGCGCTTAACTATGGGAGATTGTGCAAAATCAAAAGAGTAGATTCACTAATTTTTCAGTGAGGCAGAGTTCGGAGCATGTTTTGAAAAGGAAGAAGAAATGGACTCCATACTACTTGAATGCGCTTACCTTGAGAAAGAGAAAGGAAAGATGGTTTACATCGTGGATGATAAGGAAGTTGAGAACTTGGATATTTAACATTCACAAGGGGTGCACGAGGTCTTGGATAGTGTAGAAAAGGATACGTGCACCTACCACAAACCCATGAAGACAAAGAAGGTGAATATAGGTTTGGAGGCTGAGCCTAAGGAGGCCATACTTGGAGACTACTAGTTAGACTCAGAGGTAGAAAATATCATCAAGTTACTTAGGGATTATAAAGAATTATTCCATCGAGAATATCATGAACTTAAAGGCATGCATGAATCACTTGGGTAAATGAAGATAAAAATTAAAGATGATGAACAACCAAGTTAGAAAGAGACATTACAAAATGAATCCTAATTTGAACGAAAAGGTAAAAGAAGAAATTGATAAAATGTTGAAATATAGAATTATCAAGCCCCTTGATGAGTCAGAATGGGTTAGCCCAATGGTGATTAGTATCAAGAAGGACAGACGGATTAGGATATGTGTGGACTACAGGGAGCTAAATTCTGCATGTGTCACAGATCCATTCCCTATGCCATTCACTGAGGAAATACTAGAAGGAGTTGCAGGGTGTGAAATATATTCTTTCACAGATGGGTTTTTCGGGTATCATCAGGTTAGGATTACTTAGGAGGATCAAGAAAAGACAACATTTACTACTGAATGGGGTAGTTTTTCCTATACTATGATTCCCTTTGGATTGAAAAACATGCCTATTGTATTTTTGTGCATAGTTGTTCAAGCATTCAAAGATTTTATTCACAACTTCTTATAGGTCTACCTAGATGATTGGACAATATATGGGCTTGTGAAAGATCATTGTGACAATCTGCGCTTAATGTTTGAATGATGCAAGACAATTGAGTATCTCTTTGAACATCAAGAAGTACATATTTGTTACGCCATTTGGGATACTTTGCTAGGACATATAATCTGCAAGGAAGGTTTTCTAGTTGATCTAGCCAAGGTTACAGTCATTTTAGGCCTGGAAGCACCTACCAGTCAAAGTGAGGTGTGTGGATTTTTAGGTCATATAGGATATTATAGAAAATTCATCAAAGGGTATGCCAAAATTGCTACACCCTTGGAAGAATTACTGAAGGGGAAAGGTACATTTTATTGGGGAGAACCACAACAACGTGCGTTTGAGATATTAAAAGAGAAACTTACTACCACACCCATTCTACGCTTTCCCTCATGGGATAAACCATTTCATGTGCATGTGGACGCTTTTGGCATGGCCATTGGTGTTGTGTTAGCTTAACTTGATGAAGGTATTATAGATCATCCAATTTGTTTTGCTAGTAGGAAGTTGACTCCTGCTAAATGAAATTATACAACTACAGAGTGCGAAGCTTTGTCAATGATCTATGCATTGTACAAGTTTTGATAGTACTTGTTAGCAACACCATTTGTGTTTTATACAAATCACATGGCATTAAAGTACTTGGTAAACAAGCCCGTCTTACAGGGGCACATATGCAGATGGGTGCTCCTATTTCAAGAGTTTAAATTCAAATTTTGGTGAAGCCGGGAAAAGAAATTTTGGACTAGACCATTTATCTAGAATCAATTCGAAGAGGATACATAGACAATTGGAAAAACAATGCCAGATTGCACAGCTTATATAGGTTACAATGTGTGCCCATGGAATTAGAAGACATTGTTGTCTTTCTACGAACAAGTATGACACCAGAAGGAATGAAAGAATTAGAAAAGAAGCAACTTTCTATATGCATGACACCATTTATGTTAATCGGTGGTGATCTTTACAAGCTAGGCAGAGATGAAGTATTACACCATTGTGTATTAGATCATAAGCATAAGGATATCATGGAAGAAGTTTATGGTGGTATTGTAGGAGGCCATTATGCGGGTGATGTGATTGCTTGGAAGATCCTAATTGTTGGATTATGGTGGGAGACATTGTATAAAGATGGTACGAGAATATTTTAAGGCATGTAATCATTGTCGGCACCTAGGAAAACTAGGGTAAAGAGATGAGATGCCTTTGAGATTGATTACTAGTGTCGAACTGTTTAAGAAATGGGTCGTTGAATTTGTAGGACCTATTTCACCAGCCACACGCGTAGGACTGGATTGTGTTATATCATTACTTGCATATATTATCTCACACAGTGGGCAGAAACAACACCTACAAAGGATTTTATAGTAGCTACAACAACTAGGTTTCTATGGGAGAATATTCTTACATGTTATGGATGTCCTTTAAGCTTGAAAAGTGATAGAGGTAGACATTTTTGAATGAGACAATCAGGATCCTATTAGATGAGTTTATGGCTGCACACCATAAAACTACACCTTATTATCCTTAGGAAAACGAATCTTGAAGCCTTCAACAAAATTTTGGGCCAGAATTTGACAAAAAATTGTGATGTTGGAAGAAAGGATTGGGATGAAAAAGTGTCAGCTGTTCTTTGGGAATATAGAAAAAATTATAAGAGACTGAACAAAGCCACACCATTTCAGTTGGTGTTTGGCATAGAAGTTTTTCTTCCTATTAAATTTATGTTACCTTCTTTGTGCATTACACATGCTAGAGGTCTAGTTGATGAACATGCTTTAAAAGAACATATCAAAAATATGATTCAATTGGATGAGCATCGAGCCATAGCATGATGGAGTCAGAAGCAGGAAAAGGTTAGGCGGAAGGCATGGCATGAAAGAAACATAAGGGATAAGAAGTTTGAGATTGGACAAATGGTACTTCTTTATGACTCAAAGTTCTTATGCCATCTAGGCAAGCTCAAAGTAAATTAGTTGGGGCTTGTATGCTATCACTTTTATACTTGAATCAGGTGCTTGCTAGTTAGAAGCACTTGATGGAACACGGATACCGGTTGCTTTAACGGGAGTAGGCTGAATCCCTACTATAAATAAGTCTTCTTGGTGTTTGTAATAAGGCATCATTTTCATTTAGATTAGGTTTTCAATTATGTATTTCCTTCATTTTCGCTATGCTTTGTCAATTTAGTTGTTGTTTTTGTGTAATAAGCGCACTTGCGTGCATGAATCTAATTACTATGTGAATAATGTCTATGCGTAGAGGAATGCACATACTTTTAGTGTGGGGTGGTTGTAGTTATCCAAGAAAAATACTATGGGAATTGAAAGGTGAAAGGAATAAGCTACTATAGGTGTGCTTTAAGTCAAAAGAAGATTGCTTCTCAAAAGTGACCAATGATGGAGATGGATGAAAGAACAGTATAACGTGAGGTAAGCAGAGGCTAAGATAGCTACTAGGAGAAGGTATAATGATGAGGTACTTGGGAACAAGAGTGCGTGCTGAAGAGAAGTTTGTGACTAGAGGGTAGGAAGGTACGCTAGAAGGTTAGAGCTGGGCACGAAGATGTACCACGTGGAATGAACAGATTTGGTCAATGAATGAGGGGATATTTGGTAGGTGAAGGAGAAATAAATGCATCAAAATTTGAAAAATTTATATAAGGATGGAATGCGAGATTCATTTTTACTATTGCAACTAAGAGTATTTGAGAAAATATCCAATTTCAAAGAGCCGAGTGATCGAGTTAAGGTGTGAAGGGTGTGAAACCAAGTGTGACAACTAGATCGTGTGACAAGAAACTTGCGTCCCTAGTGGTGAAGGGTTTGAGTGAAGTAGGGATACATAAAAGGTTTGGTTACAAATTTTCCACCTAGGGCATGATTGAATTTAGATAGGGTTTGATTCACAAAGTTACAGAGTTGAAGAGGAGACAATTGCAAGGTAAAAATGACACCACAGAAAGCATCTACAATAGCAGTAAAAGGAAAGAAGAAGGTGGTAGTTGATGAGGAAGAGATGGCACCTGAAAGATATTTTTTAGAGATGCAATATTATGAAGGAGTCATCATTAGAAAGGAATGGGATTTACCCATCAGAAAGAGAAAAGTAAGTGAATAAAATCACAAGACTTCGAAGAACAAGAAGGATCTTGATTCCTTGCTCACTACTAGAACGAACAAGTGCACGTCAGATGGTATGATGGTGTATGATGATACAAGTGAGAAGCTCCTGAAGAGAATTGGGGTCTACCAATTATATGAGCTTCCATATTTCAGGAAGTATAAGCCCTTGTATCAGTGGCTCATGAGTAGGGTGCATGAGGAATTCTTCTACTTTGCAGGACACATAGTTAGAATCTCATCTACTCTCATCTCATCGATTCTGAGTCTAAAGGCCACATGAAAGGATATAAAAGGTGACCTTGAAGATAAAGCCATGATTTTAAAGACTAGACATGAGTTGGGATACCTGAAGTGTAATTCCCAGTTAGAACAACCCACTTGAGACCTAAGAAATAACCTAGGATTAGCTAGAAAATTATGGGATAATTTTTTTTAATTAGAAGTGTCTACAACCAAGTTGCAATGCAACAGTTGCCTCAACAGGTTCCAGAACAATTCTAAAATTACAAGAACAAACTTTACATTTATTAACAATTATCAAGTTCTCATGGTTCAATTTTAGGGTTAGAAGTTTCAGTTAGGTTTAGGGAGTAATCTACCCCCACACCCACTCTCTAACAGGCTCAGAGTTTCAACTTGATTTTTCTCATACTTAACACTTCCAAATTTTCTCTAAATCATTCCCATTGGATAGGAAATTTTCTCACCTTTCCGGTGATATAAAGAAGTCCTCCTAACTCCTTGTAGAACTCAAGATATGGACTAGCGGAGCTTAGGGGACAAATTTTCCCCAAGGGGACACATGTCAAGAGGAGAGGAAAACCCCTTTGGCGGGTTGGCGGGTCGTGAGGCAGCTTTAGCAATTTTTCCTTATGTAGGAGAAATTTCCCATTTGCACCCGCACCTCCATGGGTCCTCCAGGACACGTGGCGGCCTCTGAGACATCACCGGGGAAAAGGGGAAAGGTGGAGCGATGGAAGAATTTGGGGCATTTCACCCAAGGGGAGAGAAAACCAAATGGTGTCCGCGCACTCGTGGGTCTGCCCAGGGACACGTGGTGCTCCACAATTTTCCATAGGGAGAAGAGAGAAGGAGGGCATAGAGTGGTGGGGTGATTTGGTGAATTTCACCAAAAGGGGAAAGAAGGGTGGAAGGCGCATGTGGGTCTCAATGCGCCCGGGAGGAGAAAAAAATTCCAAGGCGAGGGTGGGGGTATGGGGCCACAGGAAATTTTTCAAAAATTTCCAAAGGCAAAAACGAAAAGAAACAAAGGGTCCACCCCTCCGCTAGCACCCAAAGCTGCCACATGGCAGCCTATGATTGGATGCGGGCCAACGGAGGAAAAGATGAAAATTTTCCCGAGCCAAGTTTTCAAATTTTTTCTAAGGGAAATTTGACGGGAAATTTTTGGGTTGCATGGGCTGTCGGGAACATTTTCCCAAACTTTCCCGCCAAGGTAAAAAAACTTCAAACTTCCATAACTTGAGCTAGAAAGCTCACTTTTGGGAAAACAAGGACTTTTTGGAAAGCTCTCGATGCCCTCTTTGCACATGAATCATAAAATTTACATTTTGATAAGGTTTAAGGGGTCAATTTTGCAAAAACGATATGTAGGCTTTTAATTAGCAAACTGACAATTTCCAACTTCTAAATTTGATTAAATTAGATCTCCTCCTTCACTCAACATGTCAAACAGACATGGAGGATTTCTCTAGGAAGGATTTAGAATGTTTTAGGGAAGTAAATTTGTTCAATTTCTTGAGTTCCGTTTTCCAACAAATGACAGAAAAACGATTGTTAAAGGGATTGGATTCGATTTTGCAATGGTTAAATTGTTTTCTTAAGTTTTCTTTGTCAATTTGAGTTCATTTAAGAAACAACATACTAAATTTTAACATCTCCAAGTTGATTAATGTGTGCAGGTCTGAACTGTACATTTTTATTAAAATTAATTACCAGTTTTAAGTTTGTAATAGAAATCCCATTTCTAGAAATTTATTTATCAAATTCATCCTTCAAATATGGCACTTCATTCCTAAACTAGTCCAATACATTCAGTTTTTGGTAAACAAACCATTTCAAAGCTAAATTGAAATTCTAATTTCCACTTTAATATATTTTAAAAAAGAAACAATGCAATATAATTCCCTCATATGTATTTCTTCTTCTTTCAATTTTCAAAATAGAGATTCCAATCAAGATTTAACATTTCAACTCAACCCAACAATGAAATGAGAAGTTAACTTGTAATTTTTTATTGACTTCAATTATACAACTTACATCTTTCAATGTTTGAAAGCAATAACAAAATTCTATTTTCTTTCTTTCCCAAGTACAGAATATAAATGTCTTTCACAATTCAAATATCCACTTTCATAATCAATTACATACATCTTTTCTTTACAAAATACATATTACAATTTCATCCACTTCAAGTGGGAAAGGTTACAAATGAGTATGTTTTCACAAGGGACTGCCAAACTGCATTTTTCCTTTGCTCTAGGACATCAACATGTAAGTTTCCTTTTTCTCCAATTTGATCACAACAAAAGAGGGGGAAAGGCAATGCTCTCCACCCAACCAAGAAATCCAATGAAAGGAGAAGCCTTCTTTCATCATTGGACCCTTTAGCCCCAAACAAAATACAATAAGAGGTGTAAATCAACCATGGCAGCAACTGGCTTCCACAACACATAATATTCTTTCAAACTTGCACATTTCAATATAAAATAGAGCTAAATACAAAACAATAGTTTACAAATGAAATTTAAAACATTCCAATCAAAACTCAGGTTTGATCATGCAAGCCAAAGGAGCAAGGTATATGGGGGAAGCTACTTATGCCTCCCAATTGGAATTTGGGCATCCACCAATAACAAATGCCAAATTAATCCATCACACACAAATCCTTATGCCCCCATAAATCCCTCCTTATGCCCCCCACAAAGTAAGAAATGCAAGCTATTTCTTTTCCATGGTGGATCCCAAACCCAAACTCCCTCCACAAAATTATGATGCCAATGGCATTCCCTTATGCCCCCACATGGATTCCCCATAGCCTTCTCCTACACCTTCCCTAAGGCAATCTACCCAACCAACCAACAAATAAAACAAAGCATGCACTATCCACACAACACAACAAGAAAATGACAACATATAAAAAGAGAGTTAAATTCCTACCTCTCCATGGTTACTTTTGTCTCCAAACAACAAGCTTCAAATGCCAAAACACAATTCAAAACAACAATCTCCCAAGCATGCAAAGATTTCTCCAAACTTTCTCCAAAACAAGAGCTCCAACACAAGAAAATGTGCCCCAAGAAGAATGCAAAAATATTCAACAACCCAAAAACAAGGTAAGAGTTTGAATTATATAGAAGAGGGAGAGAAGAGGATGATGTGGATCCATGTAGGATGCCACATCACACATCCTCCAATTCAAACACAAAATAGCAAATCCATTCTCCCAAGCACAATAAAGAGGTGGGTGAAAATATGACAAGTTACTTGCACACTCCAAAAGCCCACACCTCAAGGGACATCAAATTAATTAAAATGTAAGAAAGTGCAATTAAAAACATGCAACATGACTATTAAAATTCATTATAAAAGTCACAAATCACATCTCCATCCATAAGTATGGTTGGTAGATTAAATTTAGAGGCATGGGACAAGTTTTACTTGTCCCACAAGCCTCCAAAAATAGCCCCCAAGGACAAATTCAAATTTCCATGGAGGTGGAGTATTTCTTACTCCAAAATCTGACTTACACAAGCTCTTACACAACTTACACATCCCTTACAAATTAAATACAAATAACCAACAACTCTTATAATTACTTTCCCATATCCCAATTTAATTTATTTAAATTTTAAACATAAGTTTTCTCACATTAATTCTACTACAATTCTAATTAATTAAAATTAAGGAACACATTACAAATAAAATACATACAACAATAATAAAATAAACACATTAATAAAACACACAAAACCATGGTCACATATAAAGGTGATCCCCCCCATGGGAATCCCTAACAAAATACAACACACACACAAGACATGTTGCCATGGTGACCTTGTTGAATTCACCTAGAATTCCATTGTGGTTAGTCTCCGATCCCCCGATGTTTTTTTGTGATATTTTTAACTTGCAAGATACAAATACCTCCTTTGGCCTCGTGGCCATATCAGAACATCCCATATGATACAAATAAAATCACTAAACCAACTATATAAATAAATCACAACAACATCGAAGTAACAACTACATCATTTGCATTTTTAATTAACAACTATATCAACATCATAAAATATCCATTTTCTAGATCTACTCATAATATCCAAAAATCACATTTCGACAACATCCATAAGGAATCCATGTCAAACAAGATATCATCATCCACATATGAGTGTCTCGTAATAATCATTGTGCATCATAATCAAATCAAGATCAACCATAATCCATGATCAAATGTCTAACACCACACTAAGTCAAAATATAATAATGTCTATAATGTAATTAACAATATCTAAACAAGCATCAAAAGGTGTCATAGGGGAAGTGGGCACTACATGAAGGGTCCATTTTAATGGACATAGAAAAATTGAAGAACTTTCTAATTGTACAAGCTGCAACACACCTTGTTACCAAGTTGAATGATCAAGAGTGGTGGTCACAAGTAAATACTATGTGGTTACATGTGGCGCGTAAGATGTCAGAAGGGACAATATACAACATTGCATGCTATATTACAGAGCAAATAGTCAAAGAAGTGCACACGGAGGGAAGATCAACTTTGGGGTTGTTCTACTATCACTAATCTTCATGGAGATCAGTACCAGATGTGACCAAAGGAAAAAATATGGGAATACCCCATGGAGAACAAGTCCCTAGCTGAAAGATTTAGCAAGTACCTATGCAAGGGGGCCATGACAGATGACGTAAAGCAAAGGGAAAAGAAGTGGTATGACAGCTCACATGTGACATTTGGGTAAGAGTGGTGCATCCTAAAGGAATTACCAACAATGGTAGGGAAACAAGTTTAGTTCGATGTATATCATCATTTCTACATCATGCGCTTCCCAATGAAAGATGGATTCTAGAGCCCTTGGTGTAAATTGCCTTACGCATTCACTGCAAGGTATTTCTAAGCATATGTTCATAGATTTATAGACACACGTAGACTAGTCTTCAATGCAGATAAGGTAGACTGCGATTACCTTATGTTGAGGAATAATTATGTGTATCCTGGCAGAAGTGCTTATATAGAGAGGATAATTTCAGAGGTACTAAATATCAAGCCAATAAGTCTAGCTGTAGCAGATGTGGGGGAAGCATTGGTGTATCTCCAGCTGAAGCCAAAGATGGAGAATAAAAGATATGTGGAAGGTGAGTTCACACTTCCAGCACCACCAAAGGGGAAGCATACGATGGAGAACATCCCAATGCCTAAGCCCATAAAGCCAATTGAAGTGGAGGATGAGGAGAAGGAGTGTGAAGATAGTGGGGGTTAGAGCATAGAGGTAGGAGACATCCAACAAATAAGGGTGAAGATGAGCATGCCATTATACCACCTCAGCCACAAGATGGGATGATGAGGACTTGAATGCGATCAAGCGGAGCACATATTTAAGAGGGTATTTAGGAGAACAAGGACCCAAGGTGCTACTCCAATCACTTGTGCACAAATCACCCAGACTCTCTCCACAAAAGGAGGTGACCACACAAAGAAGGAGGAAACTAAAGTTAAATAAGGAGACAGAAGAGTCAGAGGAGAGTGCGCCTAAATCTCCTACACTTCTAGAGAACACAGAAGAACAAGGTGAGGAATCAAAGGAGAAAGAGGAGGATGAGAAAATACCAGAGGAAATAACTACAAAGAATGTTCAGGACATGGAGACACAAGTCCCAAATTTGGAAGCTAAAGTTCCTAAGTAGCAAAGGTCTAGAAGAACAAGTGGAGAGAACATTCCACCAACCATGGGGTATGCAGAGGATGCAGGAAAAAATGTCTCGCGCCCACTTCCAGAGCATGATAGCACAGAAGGATTTATTCAAATAGGAGCTAATGGATGAGGATATGGTGACTGTGCGCACTCGAAAGCAACTATCATGGTCAATGCACACCCACATGGATGATCCTGAATTTTATGTGTGTGAAGAGTCACACATTTCAAGACAACTAAAGAAGGCACCTCAAGCTAGGCACATAATAGTAAAGCCTACTGTCATGTCAGATGAGTAGGCCAATAATGCATTGGTGAAGGTTTCTGCTGAGGTGGCTAGAAGAAACATGGAAAAAGCTGCCACGATCAGGGAATTGCATGAGGAGATGAAGACAAAGGACGTAGAGATAACGCACATAACATAGGAAAGGGACTTCACACTCAAGAAGAAAAAGTGTTTATCAACATCGCAGAGGATATTGGGGACAATGTCATTAAAGAAAGTCCACACTTGGAGGATTATTGGTTACATATTTTTCATGTCAAAATATGAGGTTCAACCACGGTCTACAGAGTTAAATCCCTCCTCAAAGATAGGTGAGGCTTCCTGTTTATTACTAATCTAAAACACAACAAAAATAATATGTACAATATTCACATTAATCTAACCATTGGGGTTGGGATAGAATCCCAAAATCCAGATCCACACTAGGTAAAGATGTTGTTGTTTTCTGAAATGGAATGGATCAGAAAGGAATACACAATGGAAAGGAAATGACGGGAACATATTTTCTTTCAAGAAAACACAGATCACGAAATAATCATATGAGTTCTAGATAACAAATGTAATGTAATGTTTGAAACAATTAAAATGATTGAGAATGCTAAACAAAGAATAGCTTAAGATCCTGAACATAAGAACAATATCTTAAGAGAGATGAATCTCACAACACAAATTTTGCAAAAATAGCATCGACTTCTATTCCTCAAATGATTAAAATAAAACACAAAGTTTTTCTTCTTCACAATAGTTCTCAATATTCCAAAAATCTCAACCCTTTGGAATGCATAAGCATCCCTTATTTATAATAAAAGGAGTTGAGAGAAAATAGGATAAATCCTAGAAAATAGTCTTTTAAAAGAGAGTCCTATTTTGCTTGACTCTCACGTAGGAGACCAAGTCAAAATTTTCTTCCTATGTGACGAAACAAAAATGAAAAAGACATGTCGATTTCAAGATTGAAATGACATGTTGCATTGTGCTTATTCTGTATCATCATCTTTATCTTCCTCCAACAAAGCCTGCTTGTCCCGAAATTCTTGGAATTTTCAGATTATACCCTGCATCTCATTCTCATCAGGCACGGTGGAATGATCACTCAGAACTTCACATGTTTCCTGAGTATCACTAGCATTGCTCAGGAAGCTTTTTCAATCTCTTGTTGAGTTTCCTCAGGGTCTCCAAAGAATGTTCAATTTTCACAAACCTGTCAATGATTTCCATGCCAAATCTGTAAGTTGGTTCATGCTGAATTGATTCTTGGATCTATTTGTAAAGATCATCAATAGGCAGGATACCCGAGCTTTCACTCAACACTTTAGCACAGATCTTGACTAGCTCTTCTTCTAAGTCATTCTTACCATCGACCAATTGATCTCTTGATTCTCTCAATTTGCTGCAAGCTTCATTGAGAATCTTTATTCTAAATCTAATGGCTTTAGTTAGCTGAAAATGTTTATCCCCATGTGGAATGAACCTATTTTAGCATTTGGAGAGCTTCAAAGTCAACTCTAGGTTTCGATTTCTGCTGAAAACTCATCATCCATTTTCTCTCCATATTTCTTTATATCCTCTAAGGATTGGTAGACTTCCACAGTATCTTCGATGACTTCTTTTCCTTGTAGGAGCAGCCTTTGGGTCCATTCATCGACCATTCTCCCATTTTCATTAATCTTCTCGATCATGGGTACCGATGAGAAATCGAACCCGATAGGAGTAGAGGATGATGGTGTTGACTCGGAGGCTTTAAGATCTTGAGTAACACTTCAGTTAGCTGATGTACTTTATATTTTAACTCATCTCTATTTTCCTTAGTTTCCTTCAGCTTCTGGCACAAAACATTCATGGCATCTTGTGCGTCCTCTTGTTGTGCTCCCTCTATTGTTACTTTCCCTAGAGCCACCCTTGTGATTTGATAATCTGTGACCATTATGTCATCCTTAGTTTTATCAGCTGTAGGAGTAGCAATCTCTGTAAATTTATGCCCTGAGGCATCCACTGAAATCCTTGAGACTGTTTTGGGTTTCTTGGCCGACTTAGTGGGAGTGACCTTGAGGGAACTGAAATCAAAGGCTGGTAATGGGACAACTACCTTCCTCTTCCTCGGAGTTTGATCTACCAACCATTGAGGTGTATTGGAAGAAGTTGCTTCCATTGCAGGCATTATGGTCACATCTTCAGGTGGAGGAGGATTAGCTTGTGGAGTGGTAACCACTATGTAAGTGTAGCACCCGTGGTAGGGAATGAAGGTGCAGTAGGGGGAGGCATGTCCACGGTTAACTGGGGTCTAGTGGGGAGAGGTGAGAGGCCAGAAAAGATACTAGCCATGGCTGAGGAACTTGGTGAAGAAATATGAGGCAAGGAAGGTTGAATGGGAGGAGGCAAGGATTCCAGAATTAGAGCTTGAGAAGTGGGAGGAAGACTTACCTCTGATGAACTGTCTACCAAAGGAGGAATGGAAGGCTGAATAATCTCTTCTCTTGAAGGAATATTCCCTTGTTCTGGTTGTGGAGGTGAATCAAGAACCTCAACTATTTGTGGGAGAGTGGCCACTGGTGTAGTTACTTGATCTTCTCCCTTTCTTACAAACTTAACCTTCATTGGCCTTTTGGAAGGGTTCTTATCCTTTTCCTTTTTTCCTTTTGAGGGTCCCTCTTCCAAAGTGTCTAGCTTTGTAAAACTCCCTTCTTTATAACTCATTCCCCAAGAAATGAGCCATGCCTTAGTACGGGAAAGAATTTGAGTAGCTCTTCCCGTGATAGAAGCTTTCTCAACAATGGACCAATCAATGGCCGGAATACATATTGATCTTCATTCAACCCATCATACGAGGCATCAAGGACACTCTCATTGTCTTTAGTGCCTTTTGGGATGTCAAATAAATCTAGCATTTGGATTTCTTCAATTGTCAACCTACTATTGTCCTTTCTTTAGATGGAAACTTCATCCCGAAGATCAACCCAAATATCTTCTATGTTGGGAACATGTAGATATAAAGTCCCGTATGACTTAAGGACTCCTCGAAAATCAAATCCATCTCTAGTGCTTCATGTGCTTCTTCAACTTTTCCTGAAGCTCATGCACCACATTCTTAGCTTTGACCACCGTTGAGCACATGTACCTTCCAATGGAAATGGGGAAGGATATAACAGCCTTGTGTTTGCTTTGTTGGAATTTGTGGAAATCCAACAACTGTCTTACCAACTCCATTAGGATCATCTTATCACTTGGGAATTTGGGAAATCTAAAAGGATCACCTGGATACATGACCACCCGAAGGTATGTGAACTTCTTGAACTATAAGAAGATGCATCCCCATTTTGATACTTTGGCCCATGCTTCATCAAAGACTCTTCTTTTCCTTAGATCAGGGTTCATCCTGCAGATATTTTCATAAAAGAAAGCATCATTCACTCTTCTAAACTGATCTTCGGAACCTTTCATTGTCAGCTGAGGGAGGTACCGATATATGTGTTCTGTTACCCTATCTCCTTTTGCATCCAATCCTAGATAATTTCTCATGCCAGTTTACTGCATAGGTGACATACGATGACATATAGAATTTTCCCATAGTCAAGATTGTCTTCATCTGGGAATCAATCTCATCACTTATGAGACTACTCCAATCGATCCCTTGTTCGTTCTTCTTCATAATAACCATGAATTGATACATCCATCCTTGGAAGTCCCTTGACTCAGGGAGTCCAAATACTCGACTTAGTAAGGTGATGATGTTGCTGATTTCAAGGATGAAATCACTCCTAGGGACAAACTTGGGAAACCTTGAGATGGCTGGCTTGGCCTTGATCAAGAACTTTCTATTCACATGCCTGATGCAGTCTTCTTGATCTTTGTCCCAGGATTTCTGTGCTGACTTAAGATCTACGTCAACATATTCCTGAAAGTTGGGTAATCTTAAGAGGTCATCAAAATAACCCCCATCCAACTTCACTATGACTTCTCCTGCTTGATTTTTCACTGAGCAAGAGTCTGAGTCATAATGGGAAGCACAGGCCAAAATGAACTCAGGGCATTGAGTAGACATTGGGAATCTGCTTTGCAAGAGGGAGGCCACTGTTGGTTATTGACTTCATCTAGGGACTCTGAGAAGAATCCTTGGTTCTGTTCCAAAATCTTCCATGTCAATGTTACCAAGCTTCATATCTTGGATGTCATAATTGTAATCTATATAGGAGGGATTCCATCTTCCGATACTTGTATTTCATCTTCCCTGACCTGTCTGACTTGTCTTTAGATGATCCAAGATCCGACATGAGAAATCTTGAAGAAAGAATGCCTAGACAACTCCTATCTGAGAAATCGACTTGGAAGCTTGTTGAGAAACCCCACAGACCCACCACACTATCTCGGATTTTAGGACTTGTAAAGCACCTGATGAAACCTGACACACTAGAGAGAGTGTCGAAATTAGGTCTTGTCGGACACTTCGCAAAACCTGACACACTGGAGAGAGTGTCGAACTTAGTAGGTGTTAGACACTCTACAAGACCCGACACACTGTGGGAATCGAAAGATGTTGAGCACCTTGCAAGACCCGACACACTAGAAATCAGATGTTGGATGTCTGACACTTAGAAAATCCTGAAACACTTGTAGAACTTGGAGATTGTAAAACACCCTGCAAAACCTGAAATAAGGGATCGGGTTTTTGAGATGTCAAGACATGTAATCTTTCCACCATTTCAATAGTTAGGACTTTGTATTCTTCTCCTTTTCTTTAAAACACAAAAAGGTATATTCCAAGGTATAGAATAGGAAAACACCCTAAGGGTGAACTCTTAATCAATAATTTCTATTGGAATACAACCCAAAAGAAGAAGAAAACCTAAAACCCTAAACCTAGAAGAAAAGCAGGAAAGGAAGGAGGACGTCACAAAGAACATCACAAAAACATATTCAACAAACCTCACAAGTAGAGGGTAGAGAAAATACCTTCAGAAAATTTGAAAAATAATCGAAAATGAATCACGCAATCGAGCACGAAATCAAATCGGGTTCGAAGGTTGAGAGAGCACGAGAAAATCCACACAACCAAAAGTACAATAGATACAAATGACGTGTAAATCCAACTATTTATAAAAACCCTACATTTATTACACTTCACATGACACATGTGCCAACTACCTAACAACTCGAGTTAATGCCATGTCATCATGCTTGGAGTGCCCAAACCCAATACAAAGGATTAGCTATCAATTCGGGTTTCGAGTTTGAAAAATAGATGACATGAAACATGAGATGTTTGGGTGTTCCAAGGTTCCGAAAACCCGACACAAAGGGACATATCAGGTTTCGGGTTTTGGAAGTCAAGTGACATGTAGCATGCTTTTTGCAAGTCATGTTCCGATGCTCATGAGTTCCGAAAACCCGAAATACTGGCTAGTTTCGGGTTTCAAGTTTCGGGAAACAATTTGCATATAGCACATAAAAAAACATGTTTTCATGTTGTTGAAACAAAACCCAAAAATCTCCTCAAAAGGGAAATTTTAGGAGATTTTTTAAAAAAAAATTCTATGGTTATCTCAATTTTAGCTGGAATCACTAAAATGAGATAACAAGGCTAAGTACCAAATACATTTGCTTCAAAGTGAGAAACTATGTGGGAAAGCTGGTGGACTTGGTACTTGAAGATGAAACCCTGCATATGCATGTGCCAAAAATCTCGAACAAGATGCCGAATGGGAGAAAGCATTAGTGATGAGAAAAATTACATCTTATGAAGGGATGTTGTAGGCATTACAAGAATTATTGAAGAAAGTAGACCAGGTTTTAAACATATGTATAGCTCTAGAGGCACTTATCAAAATCAAGACCCTAGAAGAGAACAACAAGGTCCCAAAAGTGATGAAATATGAGACATTGGGCCATGTAGAAAGTTTTTCAATGGTTAAAATAAAGCGTGAGGCCACATAATAAGACAAGAGTCGCACAAGACTCGGATGAAAGAGCTTGGAAAGCTAATTGCCTGAAAGATGGAACTTTTAGAAGGAATAATGATGTCAATGTATAGTCTGTGTTGGTTCTATAGAATGAGAAAGGAGAGATCGTAAGGGATGAGTTAGAATCCATAGCTATGGACATCCCGTAAAAATAGAGCAAACACTCACTTTGAATGGTAGGTGTTAGAAGCCGATATAAAGGAGGAGTATCCAGAGTTGATAGTGTAAATTGATACGAGGAGGCTACCTCATAACTTCATGGAAATTCTTTATTTATCTACATTATTTCATTCTGATTCTTTCCATTCTTCTATTCTTTACTTCAATTTTTGGAGATACCCATTGTTGGGACGACAATGAGATTAGTGTGGGGTAATGTTGATCAAAGAATACTTGTCAAAGATCACACAAGGATTCCACATGGGATAGAAGGTCAGGATCAAAGGCACGGAAGGATAGGAAGGACCCACACGTGGAAGTCAAGTTCAAATTTTAGGACTTAGCTGATTTTGAGCATGGAGACCTATTTTTAGAAGATGGCATGTGGAACACACCAATGATGTAGAGACGTGTGTGCCATGCATTGTCTATCTTTGGAGGAGTGGATTAAAGCATTTTGCATGGAGACAAGCTGAGAATAGAATTGATACTTTAGTTAACTACAAGAGGACTATAGATAACACACTTGCGTGTGTGGCTATGCATGTAAACAACATGTGGATATCAATAGCATGCAGTCTATTTCTGGAATAGATAAGTGGTAAAGGAAAGTCCCCACCTATATATATATATATATATATATATATGATGTTAGGTACATAGTAGATATAGGTATGATTTTGGATGTATGAAGCTGTGTGTGTGTGTGTGTGTAATAAAGAATATACACATATGTTTGAATTACTGTATCAAATCCATACGCTCGTTGGTATAGATTGATAATACTATAAGGAGCTTCTGTATTGAATCTAAGTGTAATTTTGTGTGTAATTGAGTAGTGCATGTTATTGATTCAATCATGATTACGGTTTAAGCTTGTTCTTTCATATATCTATGGGTAGCATGCATTATAGAATGATGGAATGATTATGAATCTATATGTTTCTTCCTTCATCATGCTAACATCCTACTATAACAACCCTAAAGAGGGACCTAGTACCTTTACGTACTTTGGGTGAGCACTCAGTCAATGATGAGTGATGTGTCGACGCGACTAGGGTGTTATCTAGTAAATTCTAGGTTGCATCGATTCTGAGACCAACATAACAATGCAAACCGAGTAATGCATCGAAGTGCACTTAAGTCCCTCATAAAACAAAGAAAAATATAGACCCATCCCCTTAGTATACCATCATCCCTACAGATCTTCTAAACCTAACGTATAGAACTCTTTATGGAATTTCTCAGTAGAGCTTCATCTCTCTTCCACTCGGTCTATATTTCTCTAATAGACGCTTGTATTTATATCCTTATCAACCACCGCCATGCCTTTCTGAAGTCAGTAGATTGATTTCCAAGTGTCCAAGTGGTTGTCCATGGGAGTATGCTCCTTTAGACTCGATCTCTCGACTCCTTGCAATGATGACCTTCTGGAATCTTCTATCATGAGGAATATTCCTTTCATGGGAACCAAGTTGCTAGGATGGAACCTTACCCACTCTGCATGGATAGTTGGGTCATGCTTTCCTCATGTTATGCCTGATATGCCAATTATGGATAAGTCCCAAAACCTTTTCTCTTCCTTGCGCACACGCCATGGGTTATTCTAAAACCCTACTAAAACCTTTTCTTGCACAACTTCTCCTCGTGCGCCCTTATTTAATCAGGCCTCACACACCCCCACACCTTTTTTACCTAGCTAATATTTTAGGAGCTCAACATCACCCCACACTTCACCATTCTCTGTCCTCGGAACACTTTAAAGAATAAAGAATGAAAATAGTTCTAGATGAATGAATTCTTTAGGGAAAGAATAAAGGAATGAAGGATTGGGGAAGAATGAAAGAATGGGGAAGAAATGATCACTTCGCAAAAGGAGAGGGAAGTCATTCTTTAATTTTGCCTCCAACTTATTCTAGGTATTGACCTAATTGTGCTTGTTGGAAAAGGTCACCGACCGGGGTGCTCACCTCCTCAAAGTTTAGTCCTTCTCCTTAGGTGTTCATTGTTTCAACAACCCCTTCCAATTACTTACCCAAATATTCAAGTGCGTCCATCCTTCGGGTGATCTAGGGGTATAATTTCTTCATCCAATTCTTGATTAAGCCCCGTAAGGTCTTAATGGCTTCCAATTATCCTCAACCTTGGCCATAATTCTGTCCCATTCCACTCTATTCCCCTTATTATTCTCTTAGAACTCCTTGAGTTCTATTTTGTGGATGGTGACCGAATGCTTGCCACTCTATCTCTGTTGGCGCAGTTTTCATAGGTAGCTTCAACGGTTTGAGCGGAGACCTTAACATTGGTGAGGACCTTATTGTATTGGGAAACAATGGCCATGATCTTCATCTTGTCCTCCCATTCTTAGCACGCTGATGCATCTTCTCGTAGATTCTAAGGCTAGTGGTCATATTTCCATGGTGAGGACATGGGTCGGGTCCTCTAGGAACTTCAAGGTGGATCCATAATTACGCACGGGTGGTGTGAAGTCTGGATGCTTTAGGCCAATGGAATTCATGATCATTTCTAACTTCATGTAGACCTCGCGCATCCTTTCCTTCTCATCCTTTAGCTCGTGCCTTAGCTGAGTGCTGATTAGCTCTTCCTAATTCAAGTCCTTGGTATTTTTAGTGAGCTCTTCTTCATTATTTTCCAATTTATCCTCCAGAACTTCACCCTATTGTTACTCCCAAAGATTATGGATTCAAATTCAACCGTAACCTTGTTCAACTTGTTGCGAGATCTGTTTGTATGATAGTTCTGAGTGTTTACCAAGGGGTTGATTCCCTTGGCCTATGGTACTTGCATTAGTGATCCCTAGCTTACTTCAAATTTAGGCTCATCAATGTGTGACTCAAATTCCCAAGAAAGTGTCTTCCTCGTCCGAGGGTATGAACCTTCCTCCTCAAACAATGACATGTCTAAGATCTTCTCTATTGGTACAATGCTTTGGAAACATGTGTGTAACACTTTTCTCGATCATTGATGTATCCCATTACTTGGCCTTGTGTTGTCTTTATGTTCTTTTTCCCGAGCATGCGGCCTTTAGGAAGCTTACATGCCAAGTGGGGGCCTTCTCCCCTACTATCATGCTCCTTCCCGATGCTTTCTTCCTCAACTTCCTTCAGCACTTCCTCCGTGATTCACTCTACTTCTTGTTCCACCAAGGTCTCAATGATCCCTACCACTTCCCTCTTTGTAGCTTCATCTACTTGCTCCTTTGTGAGGCTTGGACTCCTTTGATTCTTTGTACTCACTACCTCACTTACTCCTTTTCTAGAGCATCCTCCTCTTCCTTTTAATTCTTCCTTCTAACAAAGATGTATTCATTTTTCTCTTCCTCTCCTTCCTCTTTGGAGTCATGTAATTCAAACACTAGGGGGCTTTGAACCTCTTCAGGTTCAACATTATCATATTTTTTTCACCTCTGAAGGCCTCCAAGTTCTCTCGTATCCTCCGAGTCGGCCTTCTTTGCTACCCTTTGTTTCTTCCTGATTGGTGATTCTAGTATAGAGGATTCTACCTTCTCTCCCCTCTCTGGTGACTTCTAATTTGTGGGAGGTTTCTCTGGTGTTTCCTCTTCTATGGTCTTATCTCTCATCGAGGACTTATTCTGGCTCACATAAGTCTTTGGGTTTTCTCTTGCTTCCATCGCACCTACTGACTGAGCAATATGAACACTTGGTGCCTTTTTCTCTTACACCTCTTCTCTTTCCATATTCTTGGGTGCAGGATTCCTCCTACCTGTAGGATATTTAGGTATAGATACATCATTTTCCAAATACGCACCCTTCTCAAATTTTGGACCGATGCATAGATATATTCATGCCACAATCCTTCCTATAATTGGTAAAGTCGGGGTTTCATCATCTGGACTTCGTGGGTAGACAAGATTTCTGTGCAACTCTCTGTGATCATTTTCTACCTCACTAAGGTTGAACCTTAGTCTCTTGGATTCCTTGAACCTATTTACTCCCACTTGGAAGTATTGTGTAGTGAAGGAGAAGGGGAGATTACACTAGGCTCATTGTTTCATCTGTTAACTTGAATATGCCAATACAAAAGTGATGGTACATAGTAAACTCTTCTTCATCATCCAAAAGTGATGGTAGTTACTCTGGAATCCTCCATTCCACCTCAAACACATCCCTCATGCGCTTGTACCATTTATCTAGGTGCACCTTCTAAGTGGCCATCATGGTCTCACAAGTATACTTGGAAAATCTCTTCACGCATGTGATGGATCTTCCTCTGGATACTCCTAAACAAATTTATCCAGCCCATCATGCACTCTAATCTCTGAGTAAACAATTTTGAGGAGGACGTTGCCAAAAATTATTTTATCACCCTCTTGCATGCTACTTATGATTTCATCCATGATAAAAGTGAACAAGTTGTAGATGACACCCTCTGATATCCTCTGGCATACATTTAGCCTTGCCCTATTCACCTATATCCATCTCTCTTGATCATTGAATTTTTAGTAGGTGTGTGGCCATCCTCATCACGGGGACTAGAATCTCCATGATGTCAAAGTATCGCAGCCCTTTCTTGTAGTCATATGTGGCTAAAGTCTCCTTTATAGCCTCCTTGTCAATCAAATCATCATCTATGATTTATCCCATGTAAATAAGGCACATGAACTTTGAAACCAACTGGGAAGTTATGCGCATCTTATGCCTTGTGAAGTAAAAATGATCTTCATGTACGTGTGACATCATCAGCGATAGAGTCACTCAGGCTTGCCAAAGTAAGGTAATTCATAGAGTTGTAACAATCCTACCTTATCCAACTTAACTTTTACTTCATCACTATAAATGGGCATGCCCTCAAGTGTTCTCTTGTTTATTGGGCGTACCAATTCCAAATTAATTTCTTTTTCTATCGTCTTTGGTGCGATGATTATAGTCACTTACAATCATTTTTTTAGGTGGGAATCCCACTCTTTTCCAAGTAATACCCCATCCAGTACTACATATATGCATACCATTATTCATTTGTGCTTGTGATGGAAGTCATTGACTTTCCCTTACCCTTGCTCTTCTAATTTTTAGGTGAGACAGTCACCTTCTTTGGTGCCATGTTTTTAGTTTAAAACTTCAAACTTCATCTACTTTCTCTACTCTTCCACTCTTTCCAAATTTAGAGCTTAATCTTGCGGAGAGACCCTTCCAACTATGTGCCCTAGCCACTAAACCCTAACTTGGGAACTCCTTCCATGAGATGATGCTTTCCAATAATCTTCTTCCACACCTGTACTCCTTCCCCTCTTGGTTTGTGGATCTATTCTAGTCACACACTCTCAAATATCTTAGGTTATTCTTCACATAGATCACTCTTGGAAACCCTAGTTTGCATGAGAGCTTCTTTCTCTTTGTATTCGCAAGGTGAAATAATGAAGTGTCCAACCTCTTATTTATAGTTTTCCTTCTTTATAGCATTAAATGCTACCTCACCTACCACCAAAATCCAACACTAAATGTGGAATTTTCCATTAAGCTGGCCTTAAGCACGTTTACTCACATGCCTAACCTTACGTGGACAATTCTACAACCTTCCGGCACATAAAAATCCATTTGACAAAAGACTCTTACACGCGTGTCAACATTCTTTGAAGGCACTTCTTCCTTCCTTCACCTGATTATTGCTCTCACCTACCTCACATTATTCTTGCACTTCTTCCTCTTCTTTACATGGTTTCCCTTGAAGCCTTATCATGACACCAACCATTTACGTCCACCTATATTCCATGCACTACCTCAATCTTCTACGATTTTCACCTTCAACCAGGCCATTTACCACCATATCTCCTACCATCCCACACTTTGTACTTATTTACACATTATTCCTTATTCCACCCCACACTAAACCAATGCATGGTCCTCTACGCACTCAAAAATTTCAAAAACAATAATGTGGTTACCGGTTCCCAAGGCACAAAACAAGACAAAAAGGAGAAAACCATAAGAAGGGGAAACACAAGAAAGGAAATGCATAAGGTAAATTCTAAATTAATTGGAAATATTGCCTTATTGACAAACACCAAGAAGACTTATTTATAGTAGGGCTTCATCCTACTCCCATTGAAGTGTCTATGTAACTTTGTTCCATCAAGCACATGTAATCGACATGTGCACTGAATCAAGGATGTAGGCTATGGTATAAGGACCCAAAAAATGGAATTTAAAATTTCTTGGGAGGTGTAGAAACTTAGAATCATTCGGTAACACCATATGTCCAACCACTGAATTGTTTATTTATGATATGGTGATCATGCCATGCTTTTGTATAGCTTTCTCGGTAGTTTGGCTCCACCTAGATAGTGATTGCCTCTCATCCAATTGCATCAATTTTTCAATTCTTTTCTCCATCTCTTGCTTGTCATCCAATCCTCCTACATGCGCTATGTAAAATGATGGAAACATGAATTCAATGGGTAATACAGCCTCCACACCAAACACCAATTGAAACGGTGTGGCTTTGTTCAATCTCTTGTACATGGTCATGTATGCCCATAGAATGGATGATATATTGTCATCCCAGTCTTTCCTTCCAACGTAACAAATCTTGGTTAGTGTGTGACTCAATATTTTTAAAATGCCTCGGCGAGTTCCATTTATCTGAGGATGGTAGGGGGTAGTCTTATGATGGGTTACCATGAATTCTGCTAACATAATCCTAATCATTTCATTCAAGAAGTGTGTACCCCTATCAACTGGTCAAGCTCAAGGGATATCCATATCTACTAATGATGTTTTCCCATAAGAATATGATAGTTGTTGCTGCGATACAATATTTCATAGGCACTTGCCTCTACCCACCTTGTCAAATAATCGGTGCAGTGATGATGTAATGCGAACAAGTCCTTTACACTAAGGTGCAATAGGCCCTATAAATTCAACGCCCATTTCTCAAATGGCTCAAGATCTTTGAAATAGGTCTTAGAGGCATTTCTTCCCTTCTTCCAAGTTTTTGAAGGTGCTTGACGGTGGTCACATGCCTTGAAAAACTCAATGCAATCTTGATAAATTCTCTCCCACCAAAGTTCAGCCATTAGAATCTTTTGTGTGGTGGAATTTCCTACATAATGTCCTCTCATAATGCCACGGTGTGCCTCTTCTATAATTGTTATGCACTCATGCTCTAGTACACACCGTGTAGAACCTTGTGGTACCCTAACTTTTATAAATCCCCACTAATCAACATGTAGGGGGTGACATGAATAGATAATTGTTTTCTCTCCGAGCTTTCATTCCCTCGGCACTATGCCCAACTTCGGGAAGATTGTGATATCCTCTAAGTCCGAGGGTGCACGCCATAACATAAATAGTTACACATCTAGTATGGTGTCCTTTATGCTTTGCACATCCTCTCCCAAGTCAATTCTAGACAAGTGGTCGGGTTCAGAATTTCTCTTCCCTAGCTTGACAACCACCGTGAACTCAAATTCTTGGAACAAAAGACTCACCAACATATGTGCCCTTGTAGAATGGGCTTATTTACTAATTATTTTAGTGCCATGTGATTTGTATAGAATATAAATGGTGTTTCAATAGAGTCTTGCTTGAATTTTTAGAGCACATAGATCATAGAAAGAGATTCACGCTCGGTAGTGGTATAGTTCTTCTCTGCTAGCTTTTACTTCCTACTTGCAACTTACAAGAGGATGATGAATAATCCCTTTACCGGGTTGTGCCAATCTGCTCCAATAGCCATTTGTGAGGCATATACATGTACATGGAGGGCTCATCCCAAGAGGAAAACAAAGAAAGGGGGTGGTAACAAGCCTATCCTTCAAATTTTTAAACGCCCTCTCTTGCACCTCTCCTAATGAAAAGTGCTCTTCTACTTCAAAAATTCTTCTAATGGCATGGTGATGCGGCCTAGAATTTACCGGATAACCACCTAGGCGCACGGCTGACACATCACTCAACCTAAACTAAGTGCTCACCAAGCACGCAAAGGTACCAGGACCCTCTTTATGGTTGTTGTAGCATGATGTTAGCATGATAAGACTAAAAGTATATAGATCTATAACTAATTCATCATTATACATTGCATGATAGATCCGGATCTAAGGAAGAATAAGTCTAAACAATAATCATGATTTAATAAATAACATGTGTTACTCTATTGCACATAAGAATGACACTTAGATTTAGTCAATATCTTTCATATATTAATCAAGACAATATCTCGAAGCTTATTATAATACGACATTCTATGCCTATGTGCACATGGATCTGATATAGTGATCTATTCACATACATGTCTCTATATATTTATCACTCACACACATACATACACACACACTGTATATATTCCACTATGTAATTCATCACATATATAGGGTGGGAACTTTCCCTTTACCACTTATCTATTCCAAAAATAGGTGCGTGCTATTAATAGCCACACACCATTGATATGTATAGCCACACATGCAAGTGTTTTATCTATAGACCTCTTACAATTAACTAAAGTGATAAATATATTCTTAGCATGTCCTCACACAAATCCTCTAAAGATAGACAATGCGTGGCACGCATGTCTTTGCATTTTTGTGTGTTACGCACACCATCTTCTAAAAATAGATCTTTATACTCAAAATTGGCTAAGTCCTAAAAGATGAACTTGCCCTTCACTCGCGTGTTCTTCCTATCCCTTCACTCCCTTGAACTTGGCCTGCATTCCCGCATGGAATTCATTTGTGAAATATATTAAGTGTTCTCTGATCAACATTAAGCCACACTAATCTCATTATCTTCCCAAAAATGGGTATCTCCAAAACTGAAGTAAAGAATGTTGAATAAAAATAATATGAAAGAATTTAAATGAATAAAAGAATATTTTATGTGGCAGGATCCTCTGTCCCATCTTGAAGGATTAATTCTAGATACTCCTTTATTTCAGCCTTCAAGTCTTGCCACACGGTGAGCACCTTCTCTGCTTTCTCTACGTATGTCCACAATAATGGTCTCTAGTTCATCTTGTGTAACTTCACCCTTTTCATTCTTCAACACCAACATAATGATGTACATTACAATATGTGTTCCTTCCAATACATCCATCTTTATGCGATGTGTTTCCAAAGTTCATCTAATCTCTCCTTTTGTGGCTCTTGTGCCACTTCTAGGGCTTCATGATTTTGTTTTACAATGGTTAACCTCTCTATGTGGCCCAATGTGTCATCCTTCATAGATTTCTAGACTTCGTTGTCTTCCTCTAGAGTCTTCGCCTTGATCAACACCTTTGGAGCTGTGCATATATTTAAAGAATGATCTTCCTTCTTCAATTCTTCTTGAAGTGCTTGCAATAGGCCTTTGTATGATGCAATCTTTCTGATTACTGCAGCCTTTTCCCTTTCTGCCTCTTGTTCAGGATCCTTTGGTTTTGGAATTATAATGGTATCATCTTCTAATACCATGTCCACCAAAGTTTGAATATAATGCATAACGGAGGAATTGTTTAGGTACCTTGGACTCTAGGCGTGGTGCGCTTTGAGCACATGATCTCTAATAGCCTCCACCATTAAAGAAAAATGTAGAATAATTATTTTTCTCCAAGTCCTTCCCTTGGGTTAGGTGCACTATCTCTTCATCCTTTGTCTTCATTTCCTCATACAACACTCTTATCATTGCAGCCTTGTCCATGTTCCTCCTTGTAACCTCAATAGATACCTTCACCAAGGCATTATTGACATGTTCATCTAACATAACAGTGGGCTTAAGCTGTTATGTTCTGGATTGAGGGCCTTCTTCAACCATCTTGATACACATGACTCCTCGTAGAAATAAAATTTAGGCTCATCCATGTGGCATGTGCATTGACCATCATAGTTGCTTTTGAGTGCGTACGGTTGCCATGTCCTCATCCATCGGTTCCCAGCCAAATAAACCCTTTTGTGTGACAATGCTTTGGAAGTGGGCATGAACAATCTTTCTTGTATTCTTTGCATAGCCCATGAGTGGTGCACCATGCTCTCGACTTCCTTCCTATCCTTAGACCTTTTGGATGTATCTTGAGTAGTGTCATGCATGATTTTAGATGTTTCCTTCTCTCCTTCTTCCCCTTCCTTCATATCTTCATCTTTTGGCTCTTCTTGTTCTTGTTCTTCCTTACGTGGCTCATCTTACTTGATCATGTGGGGTAGGGATTCACACGTGCTCTCCCTAGATTCCTCTACTTCTTCATCCAGCTTCAAATTTCTTCTTCTCTTTGGCTCAGTGGTCTCCTTATGTGGAGAGAGATGAGGTGATTTCCTTACCGTTTGTGGGGTTCCACCTTGAGTCCTTGTGTGTCTAAACACTTTCTTAAATTTGTGCTCCCCCTGCTCAACCTCTATATCTTCCTCTTCACCCTACCCATGAGGTGGAGTGGTCACACACTATGTCTCTTTTCTATCGGATGGTTGCTTTCTTACGCACTCCAAGTCTCCACTTTCTTCACGCTACTCTTCCTCATCTTCTACCCGAAAGGTTTCGCGGGCCTTTGCCGGTATTTTCTCCATGGTATGCTTACCCTTTGGCATCCTTGGGAGAACAAAATCATTCTCCACATCTTTGTTGTTCTCCATCTTGGGCTTCATTTGAATGTACACTAGTGCTGCCCTAGTATCTCCAAAAATGAGACTCATCACTTTATGCTCAACACCTCGAAATGAGCCTTTCGATGTATGCGCTTTGCTCTCGCTACACATATTTCTTTCTCAGGGTGTGGTAGTCATAGTCTACCTTATCTACATTAAAGGCCAAGTAGAGCGTATCTATGAATATGTGGAATGCTTCCTAGAAGTACCTTCTTTGTGAAGGCATATAGTAGTTTGCAGCAAGGGCTCCATGATCCATCCTTCATTGGGAAGCGCACGATGTAGAAATGCTGATAGACAACAAACTGAACTTGTTTCCCTACTACCGAAGGTAAGTCCTTCAGGATGCACCACTCTTCCTCAAATGCCACGCAAAGTCTATCGTACCATTTTTCGCCATTTTCTTGACATCATCTATCATGGACCCTTTACATAGATATTTGCTGAACCTTTTAGCTAGTGATTTATTTTCCATGGGGTATTCCCATATCTTCTCCTTCATCTGGTACCCCAATCTCCATGAATACTAGTGATAGTAGAACAACTCCAAAGTTGATCTTCCCTCCAGTGCACGCTTCCTCAACTATCTACTCTACAATGTAGCCTACAATATTATATATTAACCCTTTTGACATGCACTTTCCAACATGTAGCCACATAGTTTTTACTTGTGACCACTACTCATGGTCATTCAAATTAGTAACAAGGTGTGTTGCTACTTGCACAACTAGACACTTCTTCAATTTGTTAATGTCTATCTTTGCATGGACCCTTCATGTATCCTAACTCCTTTCAGGTCTCCAAGATCGCGACATTTTCTGAAAGATCATTATTTATATCCTCTCATGTGGCCTTGAAACATGTCACCATGGAGATAAGTGCGGACTAGATTCGACCTTGCATCCTGCAAAGTAGAAAAATTCCTCATGTACTTTGCTCATGGGCCACCGGTACAAAAGGATCATATTTCCTAAATTAGGGGAGCTCGTAAAGATGCTAGACTCCAATCCTTTTGAGTAACTTCTCACTTGCATCATTATAAACCGGTATGTCTTTGCTGTGCATTTGTTTTTCCTTGTACTAAGTAGGGTGTTGAGTTCCTTTTTGTTATCCGAGGTTTGTTTATTGTATTCACTCACTATTCTCTTTATGATATGTAAATCCCATTCTGGATGACAATGATGCCCTCTAGATATTACATTTCAGCAAAATTACTTTCAGGTGTCATTTCTTCCTCCTTAACTACCACCTTCTTCTTTCCTTTTATTCCCTCTTTGCTACCTTCTTGCGTTCCATTTTTACCTTATAATCATCTCAGTAAACACTTGCCCCTTCAACCCTTCAATTTTCGATTGAAACCATAGCTCGATTAAACCATGCCCTAGGTGGAAAATTGTGTCCTCACTTCTATCATCATTTTCTTCACTCAAACCCTACACCACCGGGGATGCAAGCTTCTCTACGTACAAATCTATTTCTCACACTTGGTTTCACCCCCTTCATACCTAAAATCTATTACTCGGCTCTTTGCACTTAGCTCTTTTTCAAATACTTTTAGTTGTAATGGTAAAAATGAATTCACATCCCATATTTATATGGATTTTCAAATTTTGATGCATTTATTGCTCCTCCACCTACCAAATATCCTCTCATTCATTGATCAAATTTGTTCTTTCCATGTGGTACATCTTCATGCCCTAGATGTAACATTCTAGAGTGGCTTCCTACCCTTTGGTCACAAATTATTTTTAGCACGTGCCCTTACACTGAGTATCTCGTCATTGTGCCTTCTCTTGGTAGTTATCAAGGCATTTGCTTACCTCATGTTATCTTGTTCCTTCATTCATCTCCATCCTTTCTCACTTTTGAGAGCAATCCTTTGAATTACAAGGCATCCATATAGCAACTTATTCCTTTTCACCTTTAACTCCAACAAGATTGTACTGTACGGATAGTAACAACCATGCCACACTAAAATTATGTGCAATCCTCTACACATAAACATGATTCATATTATAGTTAGCTTCTTACACAAGCGCGCTTATTACACAAACAGAAACTAAATTGACAAATCATAGTGATGATGAAAGAAATACATTAAGGAAATACAAAAATGGAAACCTAATCTAAATGGCAAGACTACCTTATTACAAACACCAAGAAGACTTATTTATAGTATGGATTCAACCTACTCCCATCAAAGTAACCGGGTAATTGTGTTCCATCAAGTCTTTACTAGTGGCAATCACACGAGGAAAATATGGAAGTGATGACATATGATCCTAACCAATGTACCTTAAGCTTTCCTAGATGGCACAAGAACTTAGAGTCATAAAGAAGTACCATTTGTCCAACCTCAAGCTTGTTATCCCTTATGTGTCTGTCATGCCATGCTTTCTTAGGGCCTTTTATTTCTTACGAGTCCAACATGCTATGGCTTATTACTCATCTAGCTAAATCATCTTCTCCATTCATTATTCTAAATATTTCTCATTAGCTAGACCTCCAAAGCATGCACAATGTGTAAAGAAGGTAACATGAATTATATAGGAAGAATGGATTCTTCTCTAAACACCAACCGAAACGGTTTGGCCTTGTTCAATCTCTTATAAGTTGTTCTATATGCCCAAAGAACAGCTAAAATTTATCATCCCAATCCTTTCTTCCAACATCAAATTTTTTTGTCATGTCGGCTTAAAATCTTGTTTAATGCCTCGGTAGTTCCATTTACCTAAGGATGATAGGGTGTAGTATTATGGTGTGCAACAATAAACTTATCTAATAGGATCTGATTGTCTCATTCAAAAATGTGTACCCCTATCACTTGTCAAGATTAAAGGACATCCCTACCTTGTAAGAACATTATCCCATAAAAACATAGTTCTTTTGTAGCTCTTTGTATAGCCTTCATAGGTGTCTTTATCTACCCACCTTGTGAGATAATATGTGTAAGTAATGATATAGCGTGATCTAGTTATACATGCGGATGGAAAAATAGGTCCTAAAAAGTCAATGGCCTATTTGTCAAATGGTTCTATACTAGTAATTGATCCCGATGACATCTCATCTCTCGACCTAGATTTCCTAGATGTTGACAATGATCACACGCATTGCAATATGCCTTACAATATTTATATACAATGTCTCCCACTATAATCCAAGAAGTAGGATCTTACATGTAGTAGCATCACCTACATAGTGGCCAACTACAATACCACCATCGGTTCTTCCATTTTATCCATGCGCTCATGCTCTAATACATAATGGCACAATACTTAATCCTTGCCTAACTTGTATAGGTCTCCACCGATCAACATGAATGGTGCTACACGTATAACAATTTGTTTCTTTTCCAAAGTCTTCATCCCTTATGGTGCACACGAGTCCGTAGAAAGATAGCAATTTATTCTAATTTGGATGGTGCACATTATAACCTATATAACTATGCATTTGGCATGGTTTCTTCAATTGTCTCGTGCTTCTTCTCCCGAGTGAATTCTAGATAAGTGGTGCAGGTATAGAATTACTTATCCTTGGCTTCACCACAACTGTGAAATCAAACTCTTGAAATAAGAGTACCCATTTACATATGTGCCCTTGTAAGATGGTCTTGTTCACCAAATAATTCAATGCCATGTAATTTGTATAAAATAAAAATGGTGTTGCTAACAAGTAATGTCGAAACTTGTGTAATGTATAGATCATTGACAAATCTTCACTCTCTATAGTTGTATAATTCTGCATTCGGCGGGTCAGGTTTCCTACTAGCAAAACAAATGGGATGATCTATAATACCTTCTCCAAGTTGAGAAAAACTACGCCAATGGCCATGCCGAGAGCGTCCACATGCACATGAAATGGTTTATCCCATGAGGGAAAGCGCAGAATGGGCACGGTAGTAAGTTTCTCTTTTAATATCTCAAACGCACATTGCTGCAATTCTCCGAAATAGAATGTACCCTTTCCATTTAATAATTCCTTCGAGGTGTGGAAAATTTCACATATACCTTGATGAATTTTCTATAATAGCCTGTGTGACCCAAAAATCCACTCACTCACTCTAACTGGTAGGTGCTTCTAGGCCTAAAATAACAACCTTAGCATTGGATCAATAAGCAATCCTTCCTTACATATTATGTGTCCTAATAGTATTCCAAAAGGTGTAGCAAATATGAATTTCTTGATATTCAAAGAAATACTCAACTACCTACATCGTTCAAGCATTAGGCGTAGATTTTCACAATGATCTTTGATAAGCCCATATACGGTCCAATCATCTAGATATACCTGTAAGAAGTTGTGAATAAAATCTTTGAATTCCTGAAAAACTATCTTTGATGATAAAGCAAGAATGTTTTTCAATCCAAAAGGCATCACGGTATAGGAAAATCTACCCCATTGAGTGGTAAAAGTTGTCTTTTCCTGATCCTCGTAAGAAATCCTAACCTGATGATACCCGGAAAACCCATTCGTGAATGAATATATTTCGTGCCCTACCAATCCTTCCATTATTTCCTCAGTAAATGGTGTAGGAAAGGGGTTTGTGACACATGCAACATTCAACTCCTTGTAATCGACATAGATTCAAATTCTACCATCCTTTTTGATACTTCTCACCATAGGGCTAACCCATTTTGACTCATCCAAGGGTCGAATGATTCCAGAGTTCAACATTTTATCAATCTCATATTTTACCTTTTCACGTAAATTGGGATTCATTTGATAATTCCTCTCTTTTGAACTAGGCGCACTCCTTCTTTAAACTTTATCTTCATTTCCCTAAGTGATTCATGCACGCCTTTAAGTTTATGATACCCTCGAGGAATAAGTCCCGATAATCCCTAAGTAACTTGATGATCTTTTCCACTTTTGATTCGACCGGTAGTCTCCAATAATGACCTCCTTTGGCTCATCCTATAATCCAATATTTACCTTATTTGTCTTCATGGGTTCATGATATGTGCACATATCCTAGTCTACACTATCCAAGACTTCATGTACCCCTTGTGAATGTTCAATATTTCTTCATCATCCACCATGTACACCATCTTTCCTTTCTCTTTCTCAAGGAAAGCATGCTCAAGTAATACTGAGGTCCACTTCTTCTTCTTCTTCAAAATGCACACACAGCTCTGTCTCACCAAATAACTCCTAAATAAGCTCTTCCACTTTTTTGCTATCTTCCATAGTTAAGTGCTTGGAAAATTTCAATGATTCTTCTACTGGGTGTTTGGTCGAGAAGTAGTCAAAGTTATGGATCATTCCCGTAGTCAAACCTTTCTAGTTTCCAATCCCTCTATGTAGTTCTCGCATATACATCCCAAGCACGTGCACATCCTTGTAGAGTAGAATATAATTTATGCACCCAGTTGAAGGTGGTAATGCTTCTGTTATGCTTTCTAGAGTCTCTCACACTCTTGAATGTGATCTTTGAATAGGTTGATCACCATTATAAGTTTGGATATGTGTAGGTGCATTGATCCTTAAAAACCTTGTAGATAGTGGGATTTTGATCTCTACCCACTCCATAAGATTATCTCTATGAACTATCCACCAAAGACCTTGCTATTTGTCTCACATAAGGTATATGATAACATGTCTCTTCTCCTGACTGGTCAGTCTATCATTGTACTTCCATGGCTTGCAAGAATAATTTAAGATCTTCTTCTCTAGTATACAAAGGTACACCAATTATCAAAATAAACACTCGTAGTATCACTAATAGAATGAGAATCTTCCCACTATAGGATGCCTTCCTTTGATGGCTCATTGACTCCAGGAGTTCCAAATAGCACGTACATAGATTTTGTTCAAGTCCTCCTCACTTAAAGGATCAACATATAGTGTGGAATTTCCACCTGTTAAAGGGATTACAACCCTTTCTTCTTTTTCTCAAAGCTGATGTACCCCTTATTGAACCTCAAGTCAACATTGTTCACATAACACAAAGGGCATCCAATTAAGGCCGGAAAACTATCTGCTTTCTGCGATTGCTAGTACTATAAATCCCAGGTGAACTTGGCCCCTTTTATTGTTATAGATGCATCCTTCAAAATGCCTATGGGAGTGGCCTTAGTCCGGTTTTCCATAAATAACACATTAGATGATGGCTGTAATGGAGGTCTCCTCATTTGTACCTATGCATCTAATGTAAGCACATTCACTTCGTATCTGTATAAATCAAGATATTTCTCACCAAGCAACCATCTACAACAACATTCAAAGTGATCTCCTTCTCATAATCAATACTATTAGGGGAAGATTTACATGGAGGATCTTCCATTCATTCTCAGTGCTTATGCATAGAGTATTCCCCTTCAACCAATTCCCTAATAATGGAATAATATTCTCTTGGATCAGGATCCTACATACCTCTCTGATGTCATCAATATTAGAGGGGAATTTTTCTACCTCTTTCCTCTAATCCATCTTCCTTGACTACTTTTTTATACATTGTATCTTGCCTTGAAGATTCCTAAGGACCTCCATGGTCTCTTGATAGACTTACTTCTGATGAGTAGGGTATGGGTACCTTGCATGTAAAACCTCATCCTTTGTGATTGTAGGCTTCTGGTGTGATGCCTCTCTTACGCGCATCACTTTAGCTCGTGTGGTAATCTTTATGGTTAATGTCTCGGAGTTACGTGCTAACTTGGGTATCCATTGATCCTCCACCATGCGGCCGTATCTTGACCATCCCCGTGCCTTTGTTCTCTTGCTTATTCTATTTACTAAGATGTTTATACAAGTCTGGGCACTCCTTTTAACTATGATTCTTTCCACGAAATAACATGTAATATTTTGAGGAAATTCATGCCTATAGTGATCGGGGATCCACATATATAATATGTTCCATGAGGGAACTCACTTATTCCTCCACTATGGCCTTGTCTGCCATATCCACCCCGATATACATGACCTCTTCTAAGTCCTCCTTCAAAGTGCCCATCATTCCTATCATAGAGCGGTTGATTGTGATCCCTATCCTAGTGCTCATTCTTTCCTTTAGAATTATCTCGACACCCTTATGCAGTATACCCCAATATCTAAAGCATCATGGATCTACCCAATCAATATAAAATATTTAGTATCATGGGTCGTGGACATGCAAATCTTACAAAAACAAGATACATTATTCCTTATCATGCATTGTAATAAGGGAAAGTGACTAGCACCGAGGATTCAAATGAAAAATCTCAAAGTACAACAACAATGAGAATATAGACTCGTGAGGGAAACTATCCTTGGTGTGATCTTTCACTTCATAATCTGTACAAAAATCCTTGAACGTGTTTCATGTATCTTGAATTTGCCGAAATTTTTCTAACTATTTTACCATGGCAGAAATTTGTGCTTCTACGAATGGACTAACACCGTGTCAATGCTCCCAACTACCTCCTCAAAGCATGAAAATATGCTTCCAAGTGCTTCACGTGGATAAGTGTATGTCTTATGTGATAACACCATTCTAAATGGTGTAATCAATCCTCCAAAGAACCATTGTGTGCATGATGGCTTGCATGAATATCATAAGAAATATTATATAGGAGTGTTTTAAATCGGGAATCATAATCATGTATGCTCTTAGTAATGCATTTCTTGATATCCTTGGGCATACTTATACTCTTCTACTCAAATTTTATTTTCAAGAAAACATCTTTTAAAGTTACATAATATATGCAAGTCCGATCAGTTCAAACTTCCTATACCAGCTATATGCACGTCCCCTGTAACGTAGTAGAAAATTGACTTGCCTTTCACTCTGAATTTGTGATCCCTTTCACATGCCACAATATTTCACACATTTTCACATGGTTAGAAACATCTTCTATGCCTCTATACTATGAAAGATGAAGATATATCTCCATATATATATTCGATGTTTTTCTAAGGCCTTGCTCACTGATCTAGAACATCCTGTGTTTCCCTACCTCCGAACCACTAGATCCATTGGAACCCACACCACCTATTCCTCTTGATCCTCCACCTATAGCTGGAATAGAACCTGTAGATGTACTCTCCTATGTTATGAGAGTAGTACTATATTGAACCCATATAGTTTGTGAAGTAGTTCCACTTCCGAGGTGAATCCAACATTCTCGCACACTTACATTCTATGTAAATGATGCACCTAAAAATGTGCCTCTAAATAATGATGAAGCCATCTATCTTGCCATATATGTACTTTCTCTGTGACTTACTCTATTTCTCCTATTTCCCAAATTCACTTGTTGATTGTTTGTCATACTAGATCTTTGGAAAACCAAGCGCAATGGTGACATTATTAGGTAGGTTCGGATGCATGCCCATGCCCCGTGTCATATCTACTTGTGTGCTTCTATGTGAGGCCAAGGAGGGTTCCTTGTCATGCTTTCCCGGATGGGGAGTTCCCGATGCTCTGGCTCCATGTCTTCTATGCCACTTCAAATCCTTCACTAGCTATATCTCTCTACAATGCCATCCACTCTACAACATCACGTTGCTTCTCTAACTCCCTCTCATGCACCTCATTATACTTGAGCTGACTTTCTTCTCTCTTTCTTACTACCACTAAGTTTGTCATCTTTCACCAATCTTGTTCCTGCTCCCGCATGGTGGGGTTTAGCTAGCCATAGGTTTGTCTTCCAAATTTAGAGTTACCATCAAGATCTTGATTGCCAACGGAATACCTTGTAAATATGTTCCTCTAGGATATCGTAAAAATTGGAATTCAGCTACCTTTGGGAAGGAATACGTTGAAATTGAATACTCCAGAATATAACTATTTAGAACACCATGAAACCACATATCCACAGTGCAAGTCCAGATCAAATCAGCATCATAAAGATTTTGAAATTCTTCCTACATATAAACAAGTGTAAAATATCTCCAATTTTGTTTAGATGCATATGTAGTCAGTCATTCGTATAGCTCTACTGAAAAGATAACAAAGAAGCTCTCATATAAACTGTCATATATATTTTGTTCCACCCAAGTGTGTGTGTTAAAGTTGGATCCAGTGCTGAACCTTCATGCGTATTCTTCTTCCGATCATGTATCCATTCTTCAACACTTGCTATATTTAATGGGTATGTCTTCATCGAAAACCATCTTGAAACAACAAAAAAAGAGCTCCCGAAATAGAACCAATGATGCAACCTATAATTTACAGATAACCCCTAGATGCGGTGATACATCACTCGGCCCTAAACCGAGTGCTCACCCGAAGCATGCAAAGGTACCAGGTCCCTCTTTAGGGTTTCTATAGTAGGATGTTATCATGATGAAGAATAAAAGCATATAGATCCATAACTAATTCATCATTATACAGTGCATGACAGATCTAAATCTAAGGAAGAATAAGTCTAAACAATAATCATGATTAAATCAAGAACATGCACTACTCAATTACACACAATAATGACACTTAGATTCAGCTAATATCTTCCATATATTAATCAAGACAATATCCCAGAAGCTTCTTACAATACGACATTATATGTCTATGCGTGCATGGATCGATACTGATGATCCAGTCACATACATGTCTCTGCATATTTATCACTCACACGTAAACATACGATACAATGTATATATTCCACTATGTAATTCATCACATATATATAGGGTGGGGAATTTCTCTTCACTGATTATCTATTCCAAAATTAGGCCACATGTTATTAATAGCCACACTTCATTTATAGGTATAGCCACACATGCAAGTGTGCTATCTATATACCTCTTATAGTTAACTCAAGTGATAAATCTATTCTTAGTGTATCCTCATGAAAAAGTGCTTCGATCCAATCCTTTAAATATAGACAATGTGTGGAATGCACATCTTTGCAATGTTTGTATGTTCTACATGCCATCTTCTAAAAATATATCTTTATACTCAAAATTTCCCGAGTCCTAAAATCGAACTTGACCTCCATGCGCGTGTTCTTCCCGTCCCTTCATGCCCTTAAAGCTAGCCTTCTTTCCCATGGAATTCAAGTGTGAACTTTATTAAGTGTTCTCTGATCAACAAGTGACAATCTTCGCATATCCTTTAAAGAAAACTCTATAATACCTCGTATGCTAAACAAATCCACGTACGCCGCTCTGGCTAGCAGGCTCTTTCAAGCCTATAATGACAACAACTTTCATAGGGTCTACTAGTAATCCTTCCTTGCATATGATATGCCCCAAAAACATTCCAAATGGGGTGGCAAAGACACACTCCTTTATGTTGAGGGACATTCTCAACTCTTGACATATTTCAAACATGAGACTTAGGTTATCATAGTGGTCCTTCACTAAGCCATACATAGTCTAGTCATTTTGGTACACTGAAAAAGTTTGTGAATAAAATATTGGAATGCTTGCACCACAATGCACAAGAACACGTGTAACATCTTTGGCATGAATGTTACTATGATGAATTCCAATCTTGAAATTACAAATGTTGGCATGTGATTTGTCTTAGGAAGGTGTATTCTTATGACTTTTGGAAATCATGTTTGTAATGGATAAATTATTCTTTGTCTGAGAGATTCATTTGCTGTGATTTTTTTACTTTAAAATGAAGACATTCTTCTCTATGATATGAAAGTTTATGAACCTGTATTATTGTTTTCATACTTATCTTATGTTAACAGAAAACCTTGGATCAATTCCATTGATCCAAGGTATGCTTTAGTTCTTCTTACCTAGATCATCCTTGATAATATGGCATTAAAATAGAAGGTAAAGTGGGACCGAGTCTTGGTTTGGTTATAATAATGAGGACCCTTCTTTTGGTGTCCTTAATTTGTAACATACTATAAATGGTGATCCTAGGCCTTCTTGATAAATATTTTTAAAACGCTAAACAACGTAATAGGATCAAGGATCAATAATGAGGGTTTAAGGTAAATACCTTAACCTAAGTTGTAATGTTCTATCCTATTTGGATTTTAACCTAAGGTAATTAGGACCTACCTAGGACCTATTACTAAACTGCTAAGGTGACACCCTATACTAAGTTGGTATGTTTAAGGTTATGGAGTTTTGAAGTAACCTAAGGCAAATAATGGTTACCTAAAGACTAAGGTTGAATCCTAACCTAATGATAATCTAACCTAAACTAATACTAGTCTAAGGATAATAAGGGCTACATGGAAAGTGGTGAGTTGGTGGAATCAATTTCTAAGAAATTTATGAGAATTGATTTATATTTTACATCTTTAAATTTCTAGTTTTGGTGGAGGCATGGGGAGTTAGGGGATGCCTAGCTGACATCACTAAATATAAAATACATGATTTTTTTTGAATTAAGGAACACTAAATTTGGATGGCGGTGGCGTAGAGAAAGAGGAGGGAAAGTGGTAGTCTTTTCATTTAATGATCTCCGTTGTGGTGAAGAAACCACATAGGATAATATGCAAGCATATTTTGGAGAGGTTGTTTGATCAATGTTCCTTTTGATTTTTTCTCTGCATAGAGGTTTTGGTCCTTCGAACCAATAGTTCCATTTTTGTAATCCTTCAATATTCTTGGCATTCTTGAGCTATTTTTGATCCAGTGGAAGTATAAGAGGAAGTAGGAAAATTGGATTTGTTGACATTGCTTGGAAAAGAGATAATATTGTGGGAGGCTCAGCTAGAAATATTCTTCAAATCGATAGGAAGCTCTGCATCGGCATGATATGCCCTATCCATTAAGTTATTTTTTCTAATTGTCTTCATTAAAACAACTCTGCTCTCATAAACAAATGGGTATTTATATATGATGTTTGTCTTGGCTTCTTGCCTGTATTTTTCACTGTATTTTTCTGCTTGAAATTATTGTTTGATAAAATCATGATCTGGGTCTATTCCTTTTGATGGATGAAGGTTTAAAATGTTATATCTTCTGTTGGAATTCGAATTTGTTTTCGAATCTTGTTACTTCTGATGAACTATGCAAAAATGGTTATTTGGTTTCAGAATTTTTGATATTTCGTTCTTATTTGGAAATAACAAAAAAAAAGTTTTACTTCTTTTGAGCTTATATGTTTTGAATTTGAGAACCCCTGTTAGACTGTAGTGAAGTTGGGTAATAGAAGCCCTTTGTTATGAAGGAAGATGTTTCAAGTTTCGGTTCTTCCTTGTTTGAAATTTCATTAAAACATGTTAGCTTCTACTTGAACTTGCATGTTGTCAATTTTGTTTCTTATATTTTTAAGTAAGGGAAAATATTTGTTAATGACTTACGATCCAAGGCTTGAACGAATTTCTGGTAAAATTTGTTTGATAATAAGTTGTCAAATATCCTGCTGTCATGATTTTGGGAAGGACTTAATGAATGCTTAAGCATATTTATGGAATGAAATTTCATGCTACAAGAATTAACTTATCAGTTCATCTTGTTGGATTTATTTCTCTTTGCATTCAAGTTTGATGTTTAGATGATGTTGTAGGAAAGGAGTATCTATGTCAAACTATGGAATAGTTTAGTCTTGTCTATCTTAAGGAATTGGGTTGGAACGTTACAATTTTTCTCTTCTCTTCTAAGATCAATTTCAAACACCTGACTTAGGGTTATGTCACTCATGTTGTTCTTCATGTGTTCAAATCTGGGTTGGGTTCATTCCTTTCTTACCCTATAGACTATTCCTTTTATTCTTGTGAAGTTGGGAATATGGGTTGACTTGATTGTAAATCTTGTATTCATTATTTGCAAAGGATGGTTAAGCTTTAATTGTGATGACACTTGAAAAGAAATTATGGATGCATAAGAATACATTATTTAATGCTACTAGGTCTCTCTATCTTGAATGGAAAGATTAGAGGAATGTATTGACTGGAGCTAATAATCGTTGGATGAATTGGAATGTTTAGTTGTTGTTTGATACTTCATGTATTGTTGCTAACTAAATTCATTTGAATATCTCCTTTTAGTCGTAGCTAATGCACTACTGTAGCTGTTCTTATTTATATATTGAGAAAAATCCATCTTCGGTATCTGACTTACATGTTGTAGTCGTATATCTCTTTTCTTTATTGAGTAGTTATTGTGTGCTTTTCAATAATTACCAGAGTTAAATTATTAACTCTTGATCTGATTTACCTCAATTATTTTTGTTTCACACGGAATGTTTCGGCTCTGCACAATAGACTTGCTTATATCCTATCATTCCTTTGAGAAATAGATAAGGGTTAGGGCTAGGAGGAATACATGTTGAATGTTGAGATGGTGTGCGCGTGCCGTAGAGAAAGATCGGATCGATTGCGCGAAGAACTCCTTTTTGTCTTGGAAGGACTACCTGCAAGTAAGAATACAGGACCACCAGATTTTAATTAGACAATAAATGAGGGAGCTGCCTTAGGCCCAGGAAATATAAAACTTCCTTTCGAAGGTGGTCAGTTCCCCTTTTAATACGAATTAACACAAATGATAACAAAGAAAGCTATTGCAAAATCATGATTTAGGTATCTCGTTACAAAGCAATAGAAGCTAAATTATCAATAATAAAGCGTCACGTTGTTTGTTCGGTTACTGGTCGTTGATACGTTCAGGTTGAGTTATAGGGATAAACCAGACTGGATCTGAGGTTGTTAGGTGGAAAATAGGCGAGAAAAAGGTTTCGGGGTATAAGTCACAGTGACCGACGCCGGTCACTGGGTAACCGACCGCGGTTAGATAACCGCTGCCGGTAGGGGATAATCGACACCGGTAGGGTCAGTAATCTAGGTGCTTCTGGGTAGAGGTTGGTTGCAGGGTGATTGTGGGATTATTAAGATTGGTGGATGGCTGAGGGGAATAATGGGAGGACAGGGAAGACTCAGAGTGTGGTAAAATGGCCTTCTGGGAAATATCAAGATGTATGGGTGAAAGTTAAGTGTAGTATGTTGCTGGTAGTAGATCTAGGAATAAACTTATGATTACTATTAATCAACAGGCTCAAGAAATGGTGCTTAGAAACATATAAAACACTACTTACTCATCCCTGATGTAGATGCAGGTTTCAAGACTGTGATGACGAAGACAAGACCCAAGTTGGATGATCTGACAATCCAAGATGAGTTATCTCCTCTTCTGATGCTCGGATGGGTGTTACTGGGCTCTGGTTATTCAGTTGCGGTCTTGGGCTTGACATCCTTCTCTGCAAACTCTTCTTGTTTCTTCACTTGTCTCTATTCGGCCAAGCAAATCCGGATCCTTTTGATGATTTCTCTTTCTCCGATCAAATAAAAATCCGATCCTTTGTTTTTGGTTGGAAGTGGTCATTTACGGGGAACCGATGGCGGTTATGCAACCGACGGCGGTCGAGTAGGAACCGGTATCGGTCAGGTCAAAGCGGGCTATTTTTGGTAAAATAGCCAGCTTTCCCTCCTTTTCTTCTGAGGGATTGGTTGCGGGCTTGGTCAAGTCATTATGAAGTTGGTTTTAGGTGCGGATGAGGAGTAATTAGTCATAGGTGTGAAATTGGACCAAGTTATAGGTCTTAATTAGGTTAGTTTAGGGTTAAGACTAGGTCATGATGAGGTGGCGACATGAGGTGGCAGGTATGGTGATGTGGATTTATTAATTATAAGGTAATTAATAAATAATTGTGTAAGGTTTAGGTGATGAGGTTAGGTTGCGAAATGGGATGCGGGGTACAGGGTGTCGTAAGACACAAATTTGGTGTCTACATTAGCCCCTTGTTGTCGTGTGGCTTGTCTTGTTAAAGCTGCATGGATAATAATAAGAAGTGGTTACCCCTGTTAAGGGTATAGGTAATCCCCCTCAAATCTATCACAGATTGAGGTAGCGTGAAAGCAGGGATAGGGTTGATAAAGGGTAAATGGTGTTGAGATAATGGTAAGATGGTGGGGTAGGTCGAGGAAGCGATTTACGCAAATGTTGAAATGTAGTAGTGCGACCGGGGTATATGATTTGAAGAGCAAACAAGCAATTCATAGGAAAAGGTCGATAGTTTATCCAAACAAGGGTGATATAATCCTGGTATCCAAGGCATAGGAAGTAGCTCCAGGGGATATAACGGGTAAGGTACATGAACGTTTAGGCATGTTCGGTAGTACCAAATGGTTGGTTTGGTTGAGATAAACGTCACGGCTCGGTCTAGGAAAAGTTGGTCGACTGATCAAGTCAAGGACCCTAATCATGCTAAAACACGAACATGTGAGCTCGATTGAACAAAAAGGTACATGATGGATGGATAAAATAAAATGTTGATTGTGGGTAAGGTATTTAATTGGTGCGGCCTTAGGTCGGGCCAAATGGTTGGGTGCGGCCTTGGGTCGGGCCAAATGGGTTGGTTGCGGCCGTGGGTCGGGCCAAATGGTAGGTTACGGCCTTGGGTCGGGCCAAAGGAGTTGGTTACGGCCGCGGGTCGGGTCAAATGGTAGGTTACGGCCTTGGGTCGGGCCAAATAGGTTGGTTGCGGCCGTGGGTCGAGCCAAATAGGTTGGTTACGGCCGTGGGTCGGGCCAAATGGTAGGTTACGGCCTTGGGTCGGGCCAAATAGGTTGGTTGTGGCCGTGGGTCGGGCCAAATAGGTTGGTTACAGCCGTGGGTCGGGCCAAATGGTAGGTTACGGCCTTGGGTCGGGCCAAATGGGTTGGTTGCGGCCGTGGGTCGGGCCAAATGGTAGGTTACGGCCTTGGGTCGGGCCAATGAAGTTAACAAAGGGTTGTCAACGAAGGTGGATATAGGCGATGTTGGTAGAAAGGGCTATTAGTAAATAAGGGCCGAAATTGGGGTAGAGGTGAGATAAAACCGATATCGATTGTGTATGACCGATATCGGTTAGATGACCGATACCGGTTCCTTAGGGCACAATAAAACCGATATCGGTTATAGGTCAAAAACCTATAAAAAGAAAAATACGGCTGTCATTGTCATATTGTCAATTTGAAACCCAATTTGAGTTTTCTGAGGTGTATTGTTGAGATTGGAGCATTTGTTGGTTGAGGTGGCGCTATTTGAGTGGAGAAGTGAGTGTTTAGTGGACCCTAGTGAGTAGGAGGCAGCAGTTGATTGGTGGAGGACCCAGCAGAGGAGAGTTTATAGCCATGGCTCAGCCAGGAGGAGCAGGAGGTGCTGGACCAACTGGACCACCACCACCCATCCCACCACAACGACGTGTCGTCGTACTGGTAGGTTCGAAACCCCTCATTGTGTGGATTTGAGTGTATTATGTTGTCTTTGGGTTTTGGGTAGGAATGCTAGATTTTGATAAAATAATTAATAAATGGAAGTTATTTGAAAAAGGAGAGGGTAGATAGGTTAAATAGGCCAAGGCGGCTGGGTGGGTAGGTTTTTAGGGTGTTTGGGTGGGTATAGAGGGAGAAATAGGAAAAAAAAGGGAATGGGGTAGCCGTGTCGGGTTCGGCTCGGGTATTTTCCAGTGACCGATGCTGGTCACTAAGCGACCGACATCGGTCGCGAAAAATTCTTGGGTAGGTCGGGTTTGTTGGTGACCGGTGTCGGTCGGGAGTGGACCGGCGTCGGTGGAAAGGGGACCGGGGTCGGTTAAGGGTGACCGGTACCGGTCCCTAGGCAGGATTGTCTATTTTGTTGTGTCGTTTTGTGGTGGTTTTGGGTGTTAAATTCTTGTTGGGGATGGCGTGTTGGGTTGTGTGGTGTTGTTTATGATTGGGTTTTGTGTGTTGGGTGTGAAGATGTTGGGGGATATTGTAGAATATAGGTGGGTAGAGGGGTTTGTTAGAGAGTCGGGGTGTGGTGGGGTGTGGTCGGGGGATAAAAAAGGGGGTATAGAGGGGATAAGTAGATGTTGTGATAGAGAGTAGGGCTAATGTAGTGAGTTGGTTTTGCAGGCACGTCGAGGCGACGATGAGGGATGAGGATGCCCCCACTGTTGAGACAGATGCGGCCACACGTGTCTGCGCATACGATGGGGTATCATGCGCGAGTGGGACTCGGCGAGTCAGTGTGCAGAGTGATCGATAGGGATCACAGTTTGATGGTCGCCCTCATCGAGAGATGGGATCTGTGACCAATGTGTTCCATCTCCCGACTGGAGAGATGACCATTATATTGGAGGATGTGTATCGCATCCTTCGATTACCGATTGGTGGAGAGGCAGTCTTTTAGGTGGACGCAGAGACAACCATGGACAACATCCTACATGTATTCGGGGATGCAGCCGCGCTACTGACGTATCACAGCGCGAGCATTGCGTATGGGGATATGTACCGGGCCCACCGACATGAGACACGGCTTGTCGTGTTGATGATGATCGGATCACCTGCCGCCCCTCCCGGACTCGAGAGGAGGTTGCTTCCCACGGGTGCTGATGGGGTTTTACATGAGATGGTCGAGGAGCATACATGTTATGCTTGGGCACCAGTATACCTGGTGTAGTTATACCGAGAGCTGTGGGGCTATCGCCGGATGAGGCGATTCGGGATTTGCTCTACGTTTTTGCTACACTGTTGGGCATATGAGCATATCATATGCATTAGACCAGTAGGGCTGCCCCAGCCAGGGCCATAGGTGATCTACAGATATGGCTTCCAGAGGTGGTTGGGGGTCATGGGCCAGCCACGAGCAGTTCTCACCGGACGAGATGTGGCATATTACCGGCATGTATTAGAGGGCTTGACAGCGTTAGATATTGTATGGAGACCTTATAGAGGTCATCACCCCCACGGAGGAGCCCGAGCACAGTTGCGGTGGATCCAGTATACATTCTGGATAGCGGGACGGAGGCCGGGAGAGTACGAGTGGATACCCCTGGAGAGGGTACGACGACAGCTGGGGCTACGACAGGATGAGCCACCTCCCTTCCCTCAGTACCGGAGGGATGATGTAGAGGCCCCACTACCTGCACCACAGCCTATGGACCCAGATTGGGTAGCCGAGAGGCCTGTAGATGATACCGTGGATGACGCCGGTTGTACGGGAGCATTTTTGGTATGGTGGGCAGGAGAGAGAGCCGCGAGGAGGGCATGCACGGCCCGCACTTGCCCAGACTTAAGCGGCTGTTAGAGCGAGAGAGGACCAGCTCGAGGGCGAGTACAGTTATTACAGGGGCAGCTTGCTACTGCGCACGAGCACGAATAGGTGTCTTACGAGGCAGCTGGCCTAGGCTCGAGTATAGAGTACGAGTGCACGAGCTCGGATGCGAGATACATGCACCGCAACAAGCACCACCAATGTGCACGACACCACACGCCGCGCAGTATGCAGTACCACCACAGCCACGAGGCACCACCACCAATGCAGCCAAAGACAGCACGGGGGCACTGGTATTAGGAGTCAGGGGACCAGCCCCAGCAGCTATGGTGGCATGGGACCGTTATATGGAGGCGAGAGCGGAGGCCCGGTACTATCAGGATGTTCTTGATGGTACCGGGGCTGACTATCAGCCATATGCGGCACATAGAGCAGAGACCTCTCGGAGTCAGAGATCTCAGGGAGGTGCAGCCACGGCCCGGTGGGTCATTACGGTAGGAGGCGGGAGCGCACACGAGGGACCAGCAGGGAGAGGTGCTGAGGGTGGTGGGGAGAGCTGAGGGATCCCTGCATATTTTTGTGTTTGTACATTGGATATGGGCACCGGTCTGCGAACCGGTTATGTGTATAGAGGCCTGCGTGCCCTCATATGATTTATTCATTCATTTATTGATTCATTTATTGTATATACCGGCCTGCGAGCCGAGTACAGGTTGTACAGTTGATACCGGCCTGTGAGCCGAGTATTTATTTTTGATATGAGAGACCGGCCTGCGAGCCGAGTCAAGATTATGACAGTTATTGCGGCCTGCGTGCCGGCTTTGTTGTATTATGAGATCACAGAGGCCCCTATGCAGGACACATTGTACATTTGAAACTTTGGATATATAGATATGATGATTTGACCCACATGTTGTGTTTAAAATGTTTTTAAGTGTTTTGTCGATGGTTTGTGATGTAAAATGTATGATGAGTTTGATCCACATGGTTTATATATTGATGGTGTTGATGTCTTTTGTTGATGGGATGTATGTATGTATATAGATGATGAGTTTAATTGACATGTTGTGTTATGAAATGTTGTATGTTTTGTCGCTGGTTTGTGAATATTGAATGTTTGTAGCTGTTGATTTGGATTCAAATGGTGTATAGATTGATGGTTTTTGATATCGTTTGTTGATGGCTTGGTTGTTTTGTAAGATAGATAGATGATGTTGATGAAATTGTGATGAGATATGGATTTAATGAAAAATATGGATAATGGTGTTGTTCATGCAGGAAAAAGGGACGGGCGCCACAAAAATTTGCAAAAATGAAAAAAGGCTTAGGTTTAAGCAACGGGGGGACATGACCGATATCGGTTATGTAACCGATGTCGGTAGCTATATGACCGATATCGGTTACGTAACCGATATCGGTTATGCAAGAATTATTTTCCTAAAAATAGAACTGCTTGGGTTGGCAACTTAAGTTCTTATTTTTAGCATTCTTATTTTTAGAGTCATGAAACACGTTAAATATGCGAATGCGACGCTGTTTGACAACTGCTACAGGTAATTGCATGAAATATTTTGAGTGATAAGGAGGAAAGAGACAGGTGAAGTGAGCGTGGGCTGAGATTCAGAAGGTAGAAAGACAAGTTATATTTGAAGAGGGTGGTGAACATGGCTGAACGAGGAGAAGCATCCAGCAGGCAGGGATGAGGGGGAAGACATGTTCCGCCCCAAGCTGCTGCATCCCGAGAGGTAAACTGTTTGGTTGTAATTTGATTCTTGCATGTGTTGTAAATAGGATGAAAGAAGTGTAAGTGGGTAAAGATGAGAAAAAAGGTGATAGGCAAGGGTTGGGGATGGTGTGAGTGCTACGGGGTAGGTAAACAGGGTGGGCATGTATGTTTTTAGGTATAAATAGGAGTAAACGGGCAAAATAATTATCGTAGGTGTATGCTTTAAGCAGGGTAGGTATATTTTTGACAGTGACCGGTATCGTTTGGAAGTAACCGGTATCGGTTTGCAAACCGGTATCGGTTATTCATAACCGATATCGGTCACTGTATGAGTTTCCAGAATTTGAGAAAAAACCCGTGGAGATTTGTTCTTTTGAATAATTACGTGTCGTTTTGATGTATGCAGGCAGAAGCAGGGTTAAGGATGAATGATATTGTGCAATGTTGTTGTCACGAATCCGAGTGGATGTAACACCAGCTGAATGGGCATTGATAAATCGGTTGGGGTTAAGTGGAATCCGCTATTATTCAAGAATTGCGCATAACCATGCTATGTTGCAGGTGTTGATTGAGAGATGGAATCCAGAAAAAAATACCTTCTATCTGCCAACAGGGGAGATGACAGTGACTTTGGAAGATGTGTTCCGTATTTTGAGACTCCCAATGATAGGAAAAATAGTGTATCAGGCGTTGCCTAGCGCGGGGCGGGCAGCGATAACAGTAGTATTTGGTTCAGCTGCACGAGATTTGACACAGCGAGGTTTATCATTTACGTATGGTACAATGTATGCAACACACCCTGAGGAGACGAGGTTGGCCGTGTTATTAATGATAGCGGTGGGGTATTATGCATTACCGAGGGCGGAAGGTGGAAGATTTCCCAAAGCATTGATGAGTGTTATTTGGGAAATGATAGAAATGAGCGTGACATTCGCATGGGCACCCGCATATCTGGCAGAGTTATATAGGGGTTTATGGGCCTGCAAGTGAAAACACAGGACGACACTGGATTGTTCGTACTTATTACATTGTTGGGCCTATGAGCATATTGTTTGTGTGCATCCAATAGGCCGACCCATTGAGTCGGGAGAGGCAGGAGTGCAAAGGTTGGGATTCAGACGATGGGTCCAGACAGAACAAGAAGCGAGATCCCAGGCCGTGATAGATGACATCGAGTATTATAGACAGTATGTGAGATGGTGACGATTGCGGATATTTGTTGGAGGCCGTACAGGGAACTATATGGTGACAGAGCACATAGGCCGAGGAGTTGAGGGTGTAGAGCGATTAAGGTGGATCGCGAGGGCACGAGGCCGGGTGAGTACGAGAGGATTCCTCTAGATCGCGTGTGGCGACAATTTGGGTTCATTCAGGATATACCGATGGCTTATAGACCATACATGAGGATCGACGCCGAGGCAACATTCTCACCTCCCCGGCCGACACCTCCAGAAGGGCCAGAAGAGATAGCAGCCGATCGTAGGGTAATGGATGTGGGAACGACAGAGGCCTATAGAGTATGGTGGGTAGCAGAGCTGCGAGGTGCACGTGAGTGCCCTGACATAGCTGTGATTACAGCGGAGAGAGATCGTCTGTAGGATTTGGCTCGGACTTCAAACACAGGTGAATGAGACAATGGGATTGTTAGAGGCTTCACAGTTATGAGTGGAGAGACTGGAGGCAAGATTCCTCCACGCGAGAGGACGTATTCGTATGTTACAGGAGATGTTGGCGGATCAATGGGAGGAACCAATGGCAGTGGCACCTTTGAGGATGGAGAGGCCCACCGAGGCATCGACGATCATGATCACCACCGATTCGGGAGGAGGTGCAAGGGTGCGAGTGAATTTCATAGGAATATAAGAATAAATAAGGATGCTGACCTGCGAGTCGATGATAGAGAAGATGTATTTGTTTAACATCTAAAATAAAACTAAAGATGTATGTGGTTTTGAGTGATGATAATAATAAGAATGGTTGTGTTTTGAATGTTGTTTTTGTTTTGTTTGAAAAAGGATAAAGATGAATGTTGGCAAATAGAAATACACAAAAATATTTATATTTACAACACATGATAGGGTATGGTAGGGGATGGTCGAGCTAACCTTGGGAGACCCCATGTCTCCTAAGTGCTGCCTACATAGCCCATTGCACAAAGCAAGGAAGGGCCTCAGACCGATGTAGTTCTCCCTTAGGATCAGGGAGAGGTGAATTCAGGCAATTTGGTTGTGGTTAGGCAATTTGTTGGTTGGTAAAAATTTGATGTTGGTAGGGTAATGTTGTTGGTGTTGGTAGGGTAATGTTGTTGGTGTAGGTATAGGTGAAGCGAAAGTTAGCATACCCAAGTAGTAGGGAATCGTGTCCTGATTAAGGTCAACACACAATCCTAGAGTCGAGCAAAAGAGGCCAGAGTGTCCCGTAGTTGAGAAGAGCTAAACAAACCACATATTAATGTAGGATGAGCTTGAGTCCCTAGGTACCTTGCATAGGCGAGAAGTCGATAGGTGAAAAGAGTGGTATAATCACAATATATCGGATATACGTCACGTCCCTTGAGTTTTGTTGCTTTGACAAATGGTGAGGTGAGGTGGTTGATGTGGGCGAGGGTGCAGAGAACTTATTATAAGATGATTTTTCCGACGAAAGAGAGCCAAACCTAAATAGACATGTCCATGACTCAAAAGTGTTTTGAAATCTTGCTTTTATTTTTGTTTCATTTTTTTTTTTGGATATAGGCGATCGATCGATGTGGGAAGTCTACATGGGATATGTATTTTGTTGTTCTTGAGGTCTTCACGAAGCTGATCAATGCGAGAAGCTTCGATAAAGGCTGGCGTGTGTAGCTGTCCTTGAGGGAGCGATCTATTTATAATAGCAGAATGCAAAGTTTATGTATAGCTGTCCTTCGGGAGTAGTCTATATATAATAAGTAGCAATAGTTTGGCATATAGTCTGTCCTTCAGGGAGCAGTCTATTGTATAATTTAGAGGTCTAGATGTCCGTTGGGCATAAAGCATCTAGTTTTGTAGGAAGTTTGACTCAAGAAAATCCCATAAGTGTTTTAATTAAGAATGTGTCATTTTGATACTTTGAAGTCATGGAGTAGACTAAAAAGGGGAAGGAATCTTGTAAGGAGGTGATAATCAAACCATGTGAGCTTGATTTGATTTTGAGATGTAAGAAATAAAGTGTATGCGGTGGTAAATGAGCTCAAGGGATGAGCGTAAGGTAGATAAGAAGTGATATAACACTAATTTCAACAGTAGAATGGTCAAAGATGCAAGGCATTAAGGGGCTCAGGCTTAGGTTTACCATTAAGTGAAGCTAAACGATAAGTGCTTGATCCATAAGTGTGAGTGATAATGTAAGGCCCAATCCAATTAGGAGCAAATTTTCCACGTTTGCTCTTTTCTAGTTTGGTTACATGTTGATTCTCTTTGAGGACAAGATCACCAACTTTAAAGGTACGCTCATGAAGTCATTTATCATAAGCACACTTGATGCGTTTTTGGTAGATTTGAAGGTGATCAAGAGCCGTAAGACGACCCTCGTCAAGAAGCTCTAATTGGGCTAACCGCTCTTGGCGGAAATCATCATTGGTAAGAATATCCTGAAGAGATATTCTGAGGGAGGGTATTTGTATTTCGAGAGGCAAGACAGGCCTCGGTACCATATACCAAAGAAAATGGTTTGGCATTAGTGGAGGTATGAATGCTATTACGATAAGCCCAAAGGGCAAAGGGAATGTGATCATGCCAATTTCTTCGGACTCATTGACAACTTTCATGAGGATTTTGGTTAGGGTTTTATTAGAAGATTCAGCTTGACCATTGGCCTGTGGATAGTAAGGTGATGAGAAACTAAGTTTGATACCAAATTTGTCACAAAGGTCTTGTAACAACTTATTTTTGAAAGATTTACCATTATCTGTTATTAGGCGATGAGGAATACCAAAACGCGACAAATAATGTGATGGTTAACTTGAATTCGACAATTTTTCTTTTTTGATTGAAATGAGTGGAATGGCTTCCACCCATTTTGTGTAATATTCGGTTGCTGTGATTATCCAATGGTGACGTTGCGAAGAGGGTGGGTGAATCTCACCAATAAGGTCTAAACCCCATTGTGAGAAAGGCCAAAGATCTTGTGCGACTTGTAGCGGATGGCTAGGAGTATGTTGAAGGTTGGCATGTTGTTGACACATAACACAACACTTAACATATTCGTAGCAGTCGTTATTAAGAGTAGGCCAATAATAACCTAGGCGAAGGATTCGTTTAGCCACGGCAAGGCCACTAAAATGTCCGCCACAAATACCGTCATGGACCTGTTGGATGGTATAGGTGACCTCTGCGCCGGTTAGACATCGAAGGAGGATACCATCAAAGCCACGTTTATAAAGGAGTCCCCCCATGACGACATAACGAGAAACACGTTTAAGAAAAGTGCGTTTGCCAGTACTAGTTAGGTCAGGTGGGAGAACAGAGGTTGTAAGGTAGTCGTGAAATTGGTGGTACCAGGTATCCTGCGAATTAGCAGACACATTATTTATCATACAAACAACCGGTGCTGAGTAAGATGGGGCAAAGAGTTGTTGGACCAAGACGAATATGTCAGAGTCAGTTGGTGAGGCAGGAATTTGCGAGGCTAAGCAAGCCATAGTATCCGTAAATTTGTTAGTGGAGCGGGGAATGGTCTGGATAGAATAACGAGTAAATGAGGTCAAAAGTGAATCCACGTAATGTTTGTACTTTTGAAGTTCCTCATTCTTACATTGGTAGATGCCCATAACTTGATTGACTACCAATTGAGAGTCGCCAAAAATATTAATGGATTTGACACCTAAGTGTAACGTAACTTGGAGACCTAAAACAAGGGCCTCGTATTCTCTTTGTATTATTAGTGCAGGGGAAATCGAGCGGAATGAAAGAGGCATAGGTTCAGGCGTCGAGAGGAATGATAACAACGCTGGCTCCTCTGCCGCGCTGGCATTTGGATCCATCGAAGAAGAGGGTCATTTGATATGACTCTTCCCTGAGTGAAAGAGTGGTGATGAGTTCATCGGGGAAATTAAAATTGGTGAATTGTTCCCCAGGTAAAGGGGCCTCCGCAAGTTGGTCCGCAATAGTTTGTCCTTTGATTGACTTCTGTTGTACAAACTCAAGGTCGAGGTCAGCGAGGAGCATAAGCCATCGGGTGATGCGTTGGTTTAGATGTGGTTTGGCATACATATAATGAATGGGGTCCATGTTGGTGATGACAAAAGTTTTGTGATTCAGGAGGTAATGTCGGAGTTTGGTGGCTACGAATGATAGGGCTAGGCACAATTTTTCTACATGTGTATACCTAGTCTCGTAATCCACAAAGTACGACTTATATAATAAACGGCTTGTTCGCGACGTGTCAGAGTCCCGGCGTGCGAGCATGGCTCCTATAGCATGGTCGGTGGCGAAAGGTAAAGGTAGAAAGGGCGATCATCCCGAGGTGGAATAAGCACAGTGGTGTGCGAGATAGGATTTGAGAGCTTCAAAGGCTTGGTGACATTCTTCACTCCATTGAAAGGCAATGTCCTTTTTAAGAAGGTGATGGAAAGGTTGACATCGATCCGAGAGTTGAGAGATGAAATGCCGGATGGAATGAATTTTACCCCCGCAAACTATGCAATTGTTTGAGGTTTTGGGTGGGGGCATTTCTAGGATAGCTTTGACTTTAGATGGATCGACCTCGTGCCACGCAAAGAGATGATAAAGCCAAGAAGTTTTCTTGAAAGAACACCAAAGACACATTTCTTTGGTTGAAGTCGGATCTGAATATTACAATAGGCGATCGAAAATAATGGTTAAAACATCAAGATGTTCATGCGATGTTTAGATTTGCCAAGAAGATCATCGACATAATCCTCGAGGATAGTGTGCATAATGTCATGAAAAATGTAAGTCATAGCCCGACGATAGGTCGCACCAAGCATTCTTAAGGCCAAATGGCATGACACGATAACGAAGGTTCCCGAGGAGTTATGAAGGGTTTTATGTTGATCGGCCTAGGGCTACCAAAATTTGATTGTATCCCAAAATCCATCCATGAGAGAAAGCATTTCATGGCCACGTGAGATCAACAAGTTGATCAATACTTGGGAGGGGAAGTCATCCTTGGGGCAAGCGAGGTTAAGGTCTCGGAAATCCGTGCATATCCGAAGTCCCCCCGTCGCTTTAGTGACAGGTACGATGTTAGAAATCCATTGAGGATAGTCAATAGGCAAGATGAAGGAAACAGAAAGAAGTCGTTGAAGCTCTTCTTTGACCAAGAGGGCAATGCGTGGATGCATTTTTCTCAGTTTTTGTTTGACTAGTTTGGAATCGGGGTTTAGGGTGATGTTATGGACAACAATGGTAGGATCAATTCCTGGCATGTCAGCGTAGGACCAAGCGAAAGCTTGGTTGCGGGTACGGAGAAAGGTAGTAAAGGCGGCTTGTTCTGATGTGTTAAGGGATTGTCTGATCTTCACAATGTGAGGATCCTCCTCTGTGTGGATGTTGATTTCTATAGTCGACTCATTCAACATGGTTTGAGTTTTAGACGGTAAGAAGGCGTCGTTGAATATAGGAGTCGTCCGCCCCAAGGTAAGTGAGGATGGAGTCATCATCCTGGCACTCAACAACATTAATCGAAGGCGAATCCTCTTCGATCATGTCTGGATATAGAAGGGGAAGAGAAGATGGGTCCTCATTATCACGTTGATAAGTGAGAGGACCTATGAAGATAGCATTTATGAAAAAAAAAAGTTAGGAGGGATAGATTCGAGTCTATCGACTGCAGTGGTCTATGACTGGCGAGTGGTGATGATGGTTTGGTAGGGGTGGCGTCGTCGTCATCCTCCGAGATACAAGCCCGACACGAGGTTTCTCTGGTGTAGGTGTTTCAGGAAAACCGAGACCACTGCGATCATTGTGTTTGCGTGTAGTCACGGGAATGAGTGTATGTCGGCCTTGTTCATAAAGACCAAAACCAAAGCCTTTCCAAGCATAGTGAGTCAAGAAGGTGAGGGTGAAACGATGATTTGTCAAGTATTGAAAATCAGATTGGAAGGGAACCACACCAAGAGGAGGTTCAGGGGTAACGGAGGATGCGTCAACACCCCCATACGTTAGGTTGGTGCGGCAATGGGGTGGTCCGTAAGAGATTACCTCCCCCATGCGACGGTCGTAGGTGGGATGTGCATGTAATTGTATGCGTACTAATGCGGGGTATGGAAAGAGCTAATGTTATATAGGCGGTACTCCCCAAGCGTAGGCGTTGAAAA